>JAGSMW010000001.1:0-2500000 GCA_029286795.1 Byasa hedistus
TCAGCTCATGCTGATCGGGACAATACTTTACAAAGTTTAACTATGTGTTAACCGGCGCCCTTTGGTGTCGACAAAATGAAACAACAGTGCCGTTAAACCGATGTTATATGTAATAACTGAACACTCATTTCATATGTCAATTCACAACACCAAACCATCACACGTTGCAACAACGTACAACGCAATCTGATGGGCGAAAGTCGAACTAAGTTATACAATAAGTATCGTGTATACATCAATTGCACTTAAAAAAATGTGGTTATTTTAATGATACAAACAGACATTCCCATTTTATTTAGATGTAGTACAGATAAACATGTTCAGAATAGTTTTTTAAGACAACGACCAAGCGCCTAATATTTCAACACAGCAAATTACCAATCCATCAACTCAGCTCTGTCACCAATGTTTTTTTTTATTTGTATGTCCTACCGTCATGTCATTTTATTCATTAATACTAATCGTTGCGGTGAACCGTGTGGTGGTTTAATTTATCCCTTTCCAAGATCAAGTTTTTACACTGAGACCTGATTGTCCGCGTATTATTTTTAATTGGAAATAATTGAAAAAAGATGAAGAGAAATAAACATTATTTATTATTAAAAATTTTAATAAACAGTGTTGCGGTGGTCTGGCGCTAGAGCGTGCGGCGCAGCGCGCGCAGGAAGCGGTCGCGGCGCGCGCGCAGCCCGCAGCGGCCGAGGCAGCGCGCGCGCCGCGCCGCACTCGCCGCGCGCGCGCTCCCGCAGCCGCGCGCCGCCGCCCGCGCGCCGCGTCACCCACGTGTCCACCTGCGTCTCCTCTGCAACGGACGCCGGCACACGTCAACTACGGCATGGGCAAGTACATGACGATTCTCCTCTTCTAACTCGTATTTCCACACGATATTTTCCTTCACCGACAAAGCACACGATATTAGTTGGTGTTTTATACCAACTGCACATAAATTGAAAAATTCATTGGTGCAGGCCGGATTCGAACCCGGTACCCTAGCATTGGAAGGCCGGCGTTCAAACCACTAGGTTATCACAGCTCTATACGACGATATGACGATTACTACTCTATAAACGAATAATTTTATTTTGCGCGACGAAGCGATATCTTTTTGGCGAAAAAAAAGACACGAAATGTAACAGAATTCTATGAAAACAGTTCAAATACTCTAATTAATAAAATTTATATCTTCTTAGTACTTTCCTTTAGTAAATTCAATAAACTGGTGACAGTATAATATATTAAGAAGCTTTTTCGATTTCATTTGGAAAACACTCGGTTGTATGGACTGTGGACTGTAATAGTTTTATATGCCGATGATACCACTTTATCATTTTACAGAGACGCTTAGGAAAATACTTTTAATACAGAAGAATGTTCTAAAACATTTTGTTATTGGTTAGGTTAGGTTCGCTTTAAATTCACTTTAAATATTGATAAAACTAATTGAATCACCTTTTCCATCCGCAATTTGCAAAACAAAATTAAGATTAAGGTATTATGGCACATACGTATAATCAAAATTTAGTTTTTAATTGCTCTTGCCCATCTTCTCGACGAGAAGCAAAACCCAAAAATTTTAGAAGACTAAAATTTGTGTCCCGGCCGGAGGAGCACCGCCGGCCGCGGAGCCCCGCGCGGGCGCAGCGTATAGATACATTTTGTTGCTCACTCAACAAGTTCATAGAGACTGAATAATATCAGTAGTTTTCAGATATAATTTTTTTTCTTTTTTCCTTAATTGAACTATTTAATTTCATAACACATATCAATTTAAAAAATATGACATGTTTTATGTAATTTGACGTAAAAATATATATACATGTAACAGGAATATGATAAGCAGCACTCGCGCGCGCCCGAGCAACCAGCCATGCGCGCGCAGCTGTGCAAATAACGTCCGGCCACTCATCGCCAAACCTCCTCCTCAGCAACCACCAGACCGCGACGAAGAGACGCGTGTCCGTGTCGCTGATCTCGAGTTTCACTTAATTCGTTTCGGAGGCCGAGAAGATTGCTAAAAGATTCACTACGAGGAGGCACGTACCGCAAAACCACTGCCAGGGCAGCAGCGGCAGGCGCGTGCAGCGCGTGTCCTCCACCCGCAGGCGGTGCGCGGCGGCGGCGCCGTGCCGCGGCGCGCCCCCGCCCCGCGCCCTCGCCGCCGCCCGCCGCGTGCCACAGCGTGGCGCGCCCCGCGCACCGCGCGCCGCACGCGTACGACACCGAATACCTCCACCACGTGTAGTTGCCCGCCTCCTCCTCCACTGACCAGGATTCACTACGAGTAAACATATGTACTTGAGACACGAACTTCACCCGGGGCGATCGGTTCGCGCCAGTGGTTTGCGAGATCAGGCGAGGTCCCGTCGCCTGAAAAGCAATAAACACTTAGAGTATCGAGGAAGAACTTATCTAATTGAATACGAATCAAAAGCTCACTCTCACTAACATTTGGGGATCGAGTTTAGGATAGTTAGAGAAGTCGGCGAGCGCGTGCGCCAGCTCGTGCGGCGCCAGCTGCGGGAACTCGAGGTCGGCGCGCGAGCGCAGCGGCACCAGCGGCAGCAGCGCGCCCGCCGCCAGCAGCGCGCCCGCCGCCAGCAGCGCGCCGGCCGCGCCCGCGCCGCGCCGCCGCGCCCACGCGCGCCGCACCGCCCGCGCCACCTGGCGACACGCACGCGTCGGCTTTACCTGATTGTTAACGTTCGATTCGAGCGCCACCGAATGGTGTCGTCGAACGCACGGGGCCGCTCGGCCGCTGCGGTACGATTAATGCAGTGACATACTTTGTTACTGCAGCCAAACATTCATTTTACAACTTAAGCCTGCAAGTGTTTACGTCTCCCAACAATTTCTCATAATTTAAATGCGTTCTTTTTAAAATGTTATGTAAATAAAATTTGTGCAGCGAAAATTACGCGCCATGTTAACTATAAATAGTGCAAGTACGTTAAAAAACACGCAATCTATACCATACGTACAATTCTTCTCCAAAGTACCTCGAAACCGAAAGTTCTAATCGATATTTCAAAAGATATCGATACATGTACGCGATATATCGCTTCAATCGGATATCATCGAATAATCTATTATCGAATGTAATATCGATATACTTAATCCGATACACCAAATATCGTGTCACATTCCATTTTCTTATTTATTTAAATCTGCAACATTGTCAATTCAAGTAAAAGTAAAACGAAAACCCCGGATTATTGAAAACTAGCCTTTGCAATAACGAAACGCAGACAAATCTCTGCGGGGGCAGCACTAGTAGCAATAAACTACATTTCGCAACGTTATACAACGTGGCATTTAAATATTTAACTATGGCGACTAGCTCAGTTCCATCTGAACGACTATTCTCAAAAGCCTAATTCTTTTTCGTATGATTTATAAATAAAATTGATTTATTTCTTTTCTCTTAAGTGTTTTGACTCATAATTAACCTGATCACTATTTAATATTATATACTAGTTAAATACAAGTAATTACTTAAGATACTTTTAAAATATCGATGTATTCGTTCGATATTTTTTTAAATGAACATCCCTAGTGCACCGCGACAATAAAAAAAATTAAAGTATTAAATACTTGTAAGTATTTTGCTCTGGCACCTGGTGCGCATACTTGCGAACAAATACTTGGTTTTAAAGCCTGGTCCTGAAAAACCGACACGTCCCTAGTTATAACTGATCAGTTATCACCCTGCAAAAGGTGCTCCCGACGCAACAGAACTTCGAGAAGATTATATGAAGAGACACGTAACTACGGATATGTTTAGTTTGTATTTCATCGTATGCCAATGCAATATAATAAATGGCAAAATAATTTTTAAACTTATAGATTAACGGCCAAAACATTTGAGTAAGAGAAAAGTAAGTTTTTTTGCACGGAACACATTATTTATTAAGCAGCGAGCATCTCATGCTCACCGTCACCGAGCGAGTCGTTTTACTTACGTGCATGCGGGCAGCTTCCGGCCTGTGAACTCGCAAATTATCTCTTGTTGCGATGTAAACCGCGATTTTCTACAAAAAAATTATAACAAATAACTTTAAAGCACCGACACGTGCAACGCGTGACGCGCAACTGGAGCGGGGACGCCGCGGCCCGCGTATATATAGCGGCGGAGCGCTTCCCATGTTGCTCTGGAATGTATTCACTTTATACAAACACTACAACATGCCGCTACCGATAGTAAACATCTTTTCATAAATAGTGAGCCGACTGGTAATTGACTGCTGTTTGAAATATATATTGTCCTCGTTAATTTTGCATTAATGCTTAACAGCGGTGCCCGGGCGGCCCCGCGCCGGCGCAGTGTTCAGCGCGGGCGCTGGCCACGTGTCCACCCGCGCGCAGGCTCCGGTGCTTCCTCGGGTCGTTCTCTAAGCGTATTCATAACGCGTTCTGAAGTGTATATCTCGGCAGTTGATGTTTTGAAGTATTCGTTTTTATGTGCCGCCACAAACCAAAAGATTTCACCAATAAGTTTTGTTACTCATAACATTTAATAATATGGTCGAGAATCGCAGGCGCCTGTGACAGGTAATAAACACATGTTACAGCTCTTAATTATTTTCCTATCGTAAGTCAACTTTCTAGTAGGTAAGTATATATATATAACATGAAAACCGTTTTGTTTATTACTATGTACTGTCTTGATTTGTGTATGACATTTTCTTTATATTTATTTTGTGTCAAAAAAGTTGCTGAATTTTATGTAATTTATTTCATATTATTTGTATTTTATTTTTTTATTTTTTCTTATATCGTTGCTGAACGTCGCGGGCACTATTGCGCCAAAATTGAGCTCCGCTGAAAACCAGCGGCGCGTGGCAGCCCGCGCACGGCACTCGCCGAGCCGGCGGCCACTCGCTCACCACACCACGTCACTCACCTAGCTTTAAGTTGCATTGTTCTACCATTATGATTTTATTTGTCTGTTGAGTGTGTGTTGTCTAATAAATATATGTCTGTCTATCTAGCTCGGGCCGGATGTGGGACCGGCGCCGCTCAAATATTTTTTATTCGACGAGACGTTCACCTGATGGTAAGTGATACGCTCGCCGCTAAGTGCCGCTAGTTAAGATGGTACACACTGCAC
This sequence comes from Byasa hedistus, assembly GCA_029286795.1. Classification (NCBI taxonomy): domain Eukaryota; kingdom Metazoa; phylum Arthropoda; class Insecta; order Lepidoptera; family Papilionidae; genus Byasa; species Byasa hedistus. The sequence goes on from JAGSMW010000001.1 coordinate 5,108, forward strand.
CAGGTTGCGCTCGTCGCCTTGAGATGTTAAGTCTCGTTACTCCAGTAATTTCACTGGCTTACAGCACTCTTCAAACCGGAAAACAGTAACGTTTGCACACTTCTGTTTGGCTGAAACGGGAGCTGCGATGGCACCTACTCAGACGGTCTCCGGCAACAGAGGCCTACCAGCAGCAAAAATATTTAACTATTCTGATTTTGTCCGTTTGTAGGAAGTCTGTGCAGTACGATTATTATTGGTAATTTAGTACAATTGAGTTCGATTCACACAACGAGGTTGTATGCGGTGGAAGGTGCGCGGGTGCGCGGGGCCGCCCACGCAAATAAGATAACGCGCAACGTTTCAATCATTTACTTAATGCTCGTCTCGCTCACACCTCCGCTGCGCACGCGCACGCACACAGGCGCACGCGCTACACTCACTCACTTATCCACAATAATTTATACAATCAATGGCAAAATCGTCCAATAACTTAATTATACTTAGGCCCAAACACGCGCATATATCATATCATATCAATAGGAAATTACAAACGCGTGCGGCGCGCGCCCGCCTATCTGCGAGCCGCCGCCCCCGCGTCCGGCTCATTTGTGACATTCACGCATTTCGTACAAAAGTTATGGATTTGTCGGATTCTTTGTCAGTTGAAATATATAGAGTAGTCCTACTTGCTATTATCACAACTCGTACACGGCGGCGGGCTCGCGTCCGCCGCGGGGCCAGTCCGTGATAAATAAATACTTAACTGATACATCATTGTACTAAGTCTGCATGGCGCGGCAGTGTCCTTCGAGATCGTTTGATCATAAACTAATCAAAATACATTTGTTAGATTCGGTAATTAAATGCATACAAAGGAAACAAGTCCGCGGCCGCCGACACCACTCGCTGTGGCTGCGGGTCCGGCGGAGTCACCGTCAGGTGGTGACGACGTGTTCGAAGTACATGTCCACACACGCACTGTTAGCGGTCCAAAAACTTTTCACTTTACGTTGTTCATATATAAATTATTAGAAAGTTAAAAAGGGCAAACAGGAATATTGTCGGCAAGTCCGTTGACACCGGCCGCGGCCCCCGCGTCCGCGCTGCGACGAGATCCCCGGTGTCCGAGAGGGCGGCGGCTACCGGCGGCTACCGGCGGCGGCGGCGGCCCTTGCGATAGCCCTTCCCGTACCAACCGGCGTCGTCGGGCAGCGGGGAGGAAGGCGCGTTGTGCGCCGAGTGCGAGTGCGCCGAGTGCGCCGGGCAGCACGCGCACAGGTAGCGGCGGCCGCGCAGGCGGCGCGCGGTGCGCACGGTGCCCGCGTCGGGCGGCGCGCCGTACCACAGGCAGCGGCGAGCGCCGTAGCGCCGCGTGCACCAGGCGCAGCCGCGCGCTCCTCCCAGGATGGTGTGCAGGCCGGGATACAAAGAGGCGCGGCAGACCAGCACCGCGCGCCGGATGAACGCCGCCGCCGCCGCCTCCGCCTCCCCCATCTCCGCGGCGTCCGCCCCCGGCGGCGGGCCCCCCCGCGCCCCCGCCGACTCGCTTTTAACTTCACCGAAATGTCTCCGCGGCGAGACCGGCAGCTGCACTTTGCACTTCCTGTCCGCGACCGCTTCGTCCGCATCGCCGACGCCTCCCGCGGTCTCGGACTCCAGTTTAAATTTTGTCCACGTCTCAATTTTTTCCAGCTTAATCGGGACTTCGTCGAGCCCGCGCGGCGTGCGCTCGAGGAGCTGCTGCAGCCGGGAGCCGCCGACCCACGCGCCATTCCCTAAGCCGTCCTCCTCGGCCTTCACCGTCGGAACGGAGACGTTGTTAAAATTCCTGTCCGGCGTGGATGCAGACGGATGCCCGTTGCGATTTAAGTTTTCGCTCCGCGAAAGGCCGGCGGCGGGCCGGTGGATGCGGAAGCGGCGCAGGTCGGCGGTCGGCGCTCGCGTTTCGGAGATACACGCCGGGACGAGACACTGCCGCTTGCAAGTGGCGCCGGCAGCGGCGCGGCATTGCACGGCGCTGGCCAGACGGGGGAGGACGTCGCCGGAACCGGCGGGCGGCGCGGGCGGCGCGGGCGGCGGCTCAGGCGGCGGCAGCACGGACGGCGCGTGCTCCGCGCGCAGCAGGATGGTCGCCTCGCAGGTGCTCATGCTCACCTGCGACGCAACATTATCTTTTTAATATGATTCTCGATGAAAATACAACAGAAAATAAACATTAACAAATACTATTGGAGCTAGTAATTATTATAGGTCAGAGTATTCAATGCCCAACCATTACTTTATAGTTTTAGTTGTGGTCTGCGTGGATAAGCCCAACGCAGGAATATTTTCTGATCAACTGTTAGCAATGAGACCGGAGATAGAGTCGCTGTGTTATATGTATGCGTTTGATTTAAATAACTTTTCGTGTTTGAACACAACAGGAAGAATGAACAATAACTATATTCAGCGAATTATACATAAACAGGTGATATAATTAACCACCGACGAAAAGAACATCCGCCCGGCGACTGCATGCAAAATAATCAACGTGATTCGCTTCTTCGACCGCCTAGCAACATGCGCGAAGGAGAAGGAATGTTGTTGCCGTGCGGCCGCGCGCAGAGCAGGTCCGGCGGCCGGCGGCCGGCGGACACATCTTTCAGAAATTAAAATACTCTGTGTAATACGTAAAGGTTGATACCTGAAAAGATAGAAGACGATCAACAGGGAGTTCTTCTCGAACCGGTGACTGGAGGCGCGGCCGCGGAACGGGAGGCTGCTTCTGTGGCGCGGCGGGCGCGGGTGCTGCCGGTGGGGCTGGTGGGGCGGGGCGCGTCGCGCGCAGCCGCTCGGCCAGCCGGCCCAGCGGCATGCGGTCGTCCGAGTCGGAAGAGTCTGCGCCGGAGCCGGTCGCGTCCTCCTCCTCCTCCTCCGAGAGGGTGTAGCAGGCGTCCGAGTCGGAGTCCGCGCCGAGCGGCGGCGGCGAGAGCGGCGCGCGGCGCGCCGTGTGCGCCTCGAGCGGCGCCAGCGGCACGGCGTGCGCGAGCAGCGGGTCGCGGCGCGCGCAGTAGCGCGGCACGCGCAGGCGCAGGCGGCGCGCCACCGCCGCCATCACGGTGTCGCAGCGCGCGTTGATCTTGAGCGCGGCCACCGCGTCCTTGGGCGTCCACTGCAGGTTGACTATGTAGAGCGCGGGGCGCGCGTGCGGCGCGCGCTGCATGCGCCACAGGCGCGGGTACCGCCGCAGCACCTTGAGGCTGGAGCCGAGGCACAGCACCACGTCCGCGGCGGCCGCGTGCCGCAGCGCGCCCGCCCAGTTGAGCGGCCAGGCGGCGCGGCCGCGCTCGCCGAAGTGCACGATGGTGTCGCGCAGCTCGCGGCCGCACGCGTGGCACAGCCGGCGCGTGCCGTGCGCGTGGCGCGCCGTGCGCTCGGTGGTGTCGAAGGTGCGCAGGTAGACGCGGCGGCAGGCGGCGCACTGCTCGGCGAACATGTCGCCGTGCAGCTCGGCCAGCGCGCGCCGCGGCAGCCCCGCGCGCAGGTGCAGCCCGTCGCAGTTCTGCGACACCACGAACTTGAGCAGGCCGCGGGCCCACAGCGCGGTGAGCGCCATGTGCGTGAACGTGGGCCGCGCGCGCGCCACCTCCACGCGCCTGCAACGCGGGCAGCCGCTTTAGCTCTACGTGCTCGGTGACCGCTCCGCGCGCTCGACGCGTTCGGGGTACTTGTACCGTACAGTGTCGCGGGAGGGTCATCACCGAGACTGTTATTAAAGACAACATTAATGCACTTTCTAATTAATAAATTGCTTCTTCGTGGAAGTCCTCGGTGTATATTAAAGATAGATGAAATGTTTATCTTCTTATTTAAATGAAGACCGCAGTGCGGCGTCGCAAGTCTAAGCGACACGCACGAGATCATGCACACGACAGAGTATACGTTTGTATATATGTAAGCAGTGCACCATCCCTGCACTAAAAACATCTCAAATCTATCGGAGTCGGTGTGATCCCCAGGAGAGGTTGTAGGTACACAACAGTAAGTGAAACACAAGGTTCTCTCGCGCGTTATTGTACATGTCGCAGCAGTAAGCGAGGCGCACCCGACGGTCTCGCCGCGCTGCAGCCGCGTCCACACGCCGCGCGGCCCGCGGTAGTCCGGGATGTCGGCCGCCGTGCTGATGCCCGCGCCCGTGTACACCTGCCACGCACACACCTCACCGTTAAACCATCTTTCTTAAAGAACAACATAAAATTCGCAAAATGGGTGGAGTTTACTATTTAGTCTTAATGCAACAGGTGCAACTCATGTTGTGTATACACTCTGCATGTGCCACACAACGGTGTGTCATAACGATGACAGATTATGGGTGGCTTACCATTAGGAGGGAGCCTGGTTCTTTCACTGTTTTGTTTCATTGGAAACATCATATAATAGAGAGGTATCATAAAACCATCCACAATAAGAAATGCCTTGCACCTGAGAAGCACAGGCGCAGATAACGCAGTGGGCCACATGGTTACTTAGTTTTTAACACTATCTTTTAAGATGCTATACACTATGCTACTGGCTTACAAAATTGGCTAATGTACAACTCAAGAGTCGACATGATTTATTTCAATACATTATTAACTTTTCAATATTCATTAATGCTATAGTGTGCTTTGCATATTAATATAATTTTAACCCCATTTTCTAATTGGTTTAATAACTAATCTATTACAACTTGAGGGATCCAAATTAATATGGGCACACCTCGCCCGATCAGCTTTACCTTTATTGTGCTGATGAAAAATAAAGTAATGTAAACACATTCTTATGGCCACTTTTTATAACATGTTGCTATGTTCAGTACATAAGTTACAATATGATGGATACAAAGATTATTATAGATTATATGAAAAAGAATTGAATAGGCTTAAAAGTGATTTACCTTTCTAATAACTTATGCATACCTGTGATGTGTATTAAAATTATAAGCATTAATGCATAACTACACCTGACAACATCTCGGTTAAAAGGGAATTAGATGCTACAACTACAAATTTTCTGGGGTAATTGCAACCAATAACTTAGATGAACAATTTTACAATACATGAACTAAAATATAACACAAATCAGCTTTTTAACATTCTTTTAAATAATTTCTAAATATCTACTAAATCCATGTGCAACCTTATTTAGATTCTTCTATTTGGCAATTTTTTAACTGATTTATACAAAGAAGGAGTTAAATGTATTTATTGAACGTTAAGTTAGGTCGCTACGAAGCGAGTACGGAAGCGCATACCACGAGATGCTTGGCCTCCCGGAGAGCGCGCGCGAGGCGGCGGCACTTGTCCCTCAAGACGCGCGGGCTGTCCTCCACCTCGCGGACGCGCTCGGCGGCGCGCGCGCGGCGCTCGGCGGCGGCGGCGCGCGCTGCGGACTCCGCGGGCGCGCTGCGGCCCGCCGCGGCCGCCGCCTGCCCGCGCGGCGCCGCCCGCCCGCCGCCGCTCAGCCGGGCGCTGCTCCGCACGCCACCGCCCATACTTCTTCCACTATCCAGCCTCACGTCGCCACACCATTCCGCTCTAGAGCTCACTCTACTGACGGATTACACTTTTGCAATCAATGTCACGATGTCCGTATATTATTGTATTTTATTTATTCTGTGAATCTGTCAAAGTGTCAACTCTCCGCTCGAAGCATCTTTGATGTTGTCACACTACAAATTTATTTAATTGGATGTCGACTTATGACTTTTCCAATTATTTTTTATTATCCGTGACTATAACTGATCCATATTCCTATTATTTAATCAGTAAAATATCAATGTTAGATAACATTTAACAAATTTTTACTTTTATTCTAAAGAAATTAAAAATGTTCTGTGATGAATATAAGTGTAAATAAATACAAGCACTAAGAAATTATTAAACTTGTACTTATAATTTCATAATAAACAAAAATTGCTCGAGATAATGTTTAATATTAATAATATAACAAAAATTTTATTACAGAAAAATCTAAATTCACTAAGTTAAAATTAAAATAACTTTTTACTATATGATTTATCAATGAAAGATATGTTTAAAATTATTATCCACTTAAGCACAAATCAATATTTATTTTGTACCGACCACTTTTTTGTAATAAGTAAATAATTTAAAATTTAAATTTAACTAATAATACATAAATTTTTATTCTTTTTTTTTTCTTTTGATATCTGCAATCAGTTGTCAAAAATCAAACCAATAATACTTAAAATAAATATTAAATAACTTTTCTCCACCGAGTTGTTTAATGCAAAGAGTGATTCGTTTCTTCTTCATTATTATCCCTTCTGCTATGTAAACACATAAATAAAAAAATCCTAAATGGCTTTCATTAGCTTAAATGCCTTTTTCTTTAATTTTTTTTTGTGTTTGTTTTAATATTGGCAAACATTGGTAAAGTACGTTATTTTTGTAGTTTTAAAATTACAGCAATGTTAATATCAGATATTTAAATAAATTACTTATTTTTAATAAACAAATTAACCTACATTAGTGTTAAAGATTGTCTATGCATTATATATCTGTGGTTAATAAAAATTCAGTGTCTCTGGTCATTTGACATTGACATTTTCTTTTGTAAACTTTGAAAGGTGAGCAAAGTTGAATTTTATGATTTCTTTTTAAATCCCTTGAAATCATAATGTAAATAACTGTTTTTTGATATTTTTTTAATCTGTTACAATTTTATAATAACAAATTATTCACTGCTTTTAAAATTTTTATTTATCGTAACTATTATTTTCAGCTTTACCGAAAACAACATAAAGATGGTAAGTGTTAATGTTTATTTTTGGTTTAAGTGTAACCTTATTGATATACTAAATATTTGTTTTGTGTATTTCAGCCACGTGAAATCAAAGACATCAAGGACTTCTTGTTGAAGGCTCGCAGAAAAGATGCTAAATGTAAGTTTGTGTACTGTACGTTCAAATATTTCTTCCCTAACGCTTAATATATGTTCCGTCTATCTCTCTGCACGTCGAAAGTTTATCATTTACATTTTTAGAATTTAACATTTTCCGTTTCATTTAAACATTTTAAAAAGACTTACAGCTAATGCAAGAGTTAGGGAACATAAAGAATAATAAAAAGCGAATTATGTATCAATAGAAATAGATAAAAGTTTACAAAAGAAAAGTTATTTAGAAGTAAATAATCTGTTAATAATAAACAACTCATGCTACCCGTAAATGCAGTTAAAAGCAGCCAGAGTGTTGAGAAAAATTCTTTACAAAATGGTAACGAAAACGGTCAAAACTGTTCCAGTCTTTGTTAATTAGTTTATTTTAAAGTGTGGTAAATAATAAAAAGCGAATTATGTATCAATAGAAATAGATAAAAGTTTACAAAAGAAAAGTTATTTAGAAGTAAATAATCTGTTAATAATAACAAATTAACCTACATTAGTGTTAAAGATTGTCTATGCATTATATATCTGTGGTTAATAAAAATTCAGTGTCTCTGGTCATTTGACATTGAACTTATACGATATGGATTTATGTTGAATAAAGTATTTGTGTGTGTATTCACTTTTGCAGCGGTGAAGATCAAGAAGAACACAGAGAATGTCAAATTCAAGGTGCGCTGCTCCCGCTTCTTATACACACTAGTCATCACTGACAAAGAGAAGGCAGAAAAACTGAAGCAGAGTTTACCTCCAGGTGATAACAGATGATCTAACCAAAGATATTAATTTAAATTGTAATAATCTGTGTACTGATTGCAAATTGTATATGTACGTACAGTTTATGCTTTGGTATGATAACAAAGATGAGATTTGGAATATTGGTTACATGTGCGCAGTTGCAGTACGTTCAGTGTTTTAGTTATTAGTGAATGGTATTTCTTCTGCTTAGGAATTTATTTATAAGTTAATGATGGCTTTTAGAATTACTTAACTGCTTTTATTATATGTTACACACAAAACAAGAATAAATTTCATAATCTCATATAGTTAACATTCAGCGCTTGCAGTCTCCTCGATCATACTGGTGTGTGGCCGTGCCGTGTGCTGATACAACAAATGTTCTGTTATGCTCAATTAATTCACTCATTGTGGAGCACCCCAGGCGGCTGCTCACTTGTAAACCAACAATGTATTTAATATATTCAATGTAATAAGTATTCAAAAATTGTTGCGTGTTTGGTTCCAGGTCTGCAGGTGAAAGAAGTTAAGTGATGGGATTAGGTTAATACAATAAAACTATTAAAAAACTAACATGCTGTTTAATTTAGAATCTAATCGTCACAATTTACCTATGACTTGAGCTGATATGTAACTCTGGAGCCTGTTGATAAGCTTGAAATACTCCCGACTCGTCCACAACCGCGACCCCCTCCCAAGATGAATCGTTCAGCTCTCCCTCTGCTACTCTACCTGCGGCGTGCAATGCAAAACATGAGGGTAAGGACAGCGGCGCTCCCTGTCTTAGTGAAGCATGCACGTGAATCAGAGCGAGGTAACGACTGTCTTCGTCTGGAAGCTCGTAAGATGGAATGTGATGTAAAATGATGCAAAGGTGTATTACATATCCGGCTCGGCGGCTGGAAGTGCGGCCGTGCTACTCTGTCAATAAGTTTTGCGGATGACCACAAGGCCGAGAAAATTTTTTCGCTGTTTATGTCATTTTCGTTTCAAGTTGGTCCGCAGCGGGCGACCGTTGCGGAGTCCTCTTCGTTACGCGAACGTGCCGGCGGCTGCTCCTCGCGCAGTGCACGTGTCCGCGCGGGGCTCCGCGGCGCGTCCCGCCGCCTCGTGTTCAAACGGTGTAGTACTCAGCTGCAGAGATGACTCGCAGAAGTCGCTGCCGGTCCATGAGCTCGTCCCTGTTATAATGTTAACCACTTCAGTACGAGCGTCCACTGTGGTCGACAGCTACACATGAACGTACACGGCCGAGAGTCGACCGACTTGTACCATATCTCCGCAATTGCAACGAGGTGGGCGTACACTGAATACGTTACTTCGTACCGCACGTACGAGTACATGTATTCAGCAGCAGTGCGCTCTATGTAACGGTCCGGGATAAAACCCTTCGCATCGTGCGATTGTTCAACGCGATTCGTTTTAGATCTAATTGTTTACACCGGCGCAACTGCCGAGGTGCAAGCATTTTCTGAAAAATTAGATGAAACTGGCAATATTGATGCAATCTTATTTAGAAAAGGGTCATCAACTATTTGTAGATAACTGGTGTTCGAGTTCTGCTCTGTTCGAATATTTGCACAGCTCTGCAACAAACTCACGCGGGACGGTGAAAAAGCGACGTGGAGGTATGCCAAAAACGCCAGAAAAATTACAGAAAGGAGGATTTTAATTTCGGATCAACAGGAGATCTGCTCGCACTGAAATGGCAAGACAATCGCGAAGTTTGGATGTTGTCCACTAGCCATTCAGCAGAGTATAACGATTGTTAAAAGAAAAATTACCAAACGGTAGAAAATATTCTAAAGCCTACATGTGTTATAGATTATAGCAAATGGATGGGTACAGTTGGCAAAAGCGACGCAATCATTAGTACAGGGTCATGCACAAGAAAAACGCTGAAATAGTTCAAGAAATACTGTTTTGTTTACTAGACATTTCGATATGGAGTGCGTATTGTTTACAAAATTTAATACGAAAAAGAATATAGCAATGTCTGAATATCATTCAGCGTTAATAGCAGAGATTTTAAGGAAAAACAACTCTGGTACTCCGTCAGCATATCTTTCGCGTTCAAGGAAAGACATTTTCCGAGCAAGTCGGATTCATTGTAGATGCACGAGGCAGCGCGAGGACGGTGAGGGCCGGCCCTGGCGAGGCTGCGTGGCCGATGGGCGCCGCATCGAAGTGGTTAAGAACGGTGGGAACCTTGTGAACTGGTTGAGTGTTGTTGGGAGTGCGGCGCAGCTCCTCTCGGCTCCTGCAGTGTTCCGTCCGCGGCGCCTGCTCCGCCCCGTCGTGCTATTCTGTCTCGAGGAAGGTATTCCTCTCGTTTCCTCTTCTTGTAAGACGCGCAGGAAGGCAGAGTGCGTTTCTCTATTTTAAAATCGCCCCGACGACGGATTAAGCAGCTTCCAGACACATTACCCTCGCTCTTGCTCCGCGTCTCCCCCGCGTCTCCCCCGCGTCTCCACCGCGTCTCCCCGGCGTCTCCCCCGCGTCTCCCCGGCGTCTCCCCCGCGTCTCCCCGGCGTCTCCCCGGCGTCTCCCCCGCGTCTCCCCGGCGTCTCCCCCGCGTCTCCCCGGCGTCTCGCTTAATCACAGATGGTAGCGAGAGGAGTGTTTTGTCAAGATTTTTGTACGTTGGGAGTAGGTCTCTGCGTACACAGACGTTCCGAGGCCTTGGAATACAGCACCCCGAGGCAGAGACGGTGGCGACTCGCACCAGAACCTCCAGCATTGGGTATGCTGAGGACTAAATCGCGTAAAAACCGGCGGAAATTCCAGCGGCCCCGCCGGGTGTAGCCCCCCCCCCCCCCCCCAACTCCCCCGTGATACAATATTTTGGTTTTGCAATGAAAGAGTATTTCATATTTTTTATTTATTATTACCTTTTTTATTTTAAACTGCACGCCGGGCGGCGGCGGGCGCGGGCGCGGGGGCGGGGCGGCGCGCTGCCCGCGCAGTGTGCGCGCGGCCGTCGCCGCTGCCGGCCGTGTCTGCGTCGTTATGTCGCAATGTTGTGTTTTGTTACGTGCGGGGTTTCTAAACAATTATTAAGTGCGTTTGTAAGTATAAATGTTTCCATTTTCTTGAATTTCGTTCATGTTTATTTATTTTACTAAAAATTATCAAATCATATCTACACAAGTAAACGAAATTTATTGACTCAATAACTGCTAAAAAAACCACATGAACAACTTGATTCAATTGCTATGAATACATTCACACGATATTTGCAGTAAATACTAATTTAAAAACATTTTGTCTTGCGTGTGCTCTGAAACGGAAGAACCGAGGTCGACGGGAAAGTTAAGTGATAATATATAATAATATAAGTATCTACATGCGCCTTTACTTTGTAAATGTTTATTAAGTTACTGCGGCATATCCGGTTTTAATAAATTTCTGAACAGATTTGATGAATTGAGATTGAATTTTTTAAGTATTTTTTTTTATTAACAAAAATTGTTTACCTTCGATGAGACGCGGGGGGGCGCGGGCGCAGGGTGGGCGCGGGCGCGCATGCGACCACACCGACAAATTTATTTACTTATACTTTTTTACACAATAAATAGAACACGGGAGAAAAATACGAGAGAGATAAAATATATAAAAAGACGCACATGAGCACGAGTCCTTCTCCTTCAGACAACCTTTCAGGAAGAGAAGAGGGCAAAAAAGATATTACCAAGACATGTATTCCGGTGCAGAAAATATACAAAATAATAACAGTGCAAATACATACATGAACATTATTAAATACTTCTATTCACTACACACACGCGCGCGCTGTTATACTCATGCTAAAAAGAAAGTTAAAATTGAAAAATTATGGAGTCAGCGGTGGCCCCGCCCCGCCCCGCTCGCGCCTGGCCAGGGCAAGAGTTCCAGGTGAACTAAATCTAATTCTCTTCTTAAAATGTGTGCATAAAATGTTTTGTCAACAATATTATGTGCGTGCGCGTGTGCGGTCGAGTGACGTAGAAATGTTTCTTAGTTTAGGTTTTTACATCTGGCCAACAGACTGAGCGGGCCCGCGGCGGCTCGGGGAGAGCGGTGCGGACGCGCCAACTTTTGAAATTCCATTCCGTCTAGTTGAGTGATTGGAGTAACGTTTCATTAGTATCACCAAGCGAACTACAGCGCGACCCGAGCGCCGTAGCCGACTCTCCGCCGCGTCGTAGCGGACACAAAGCCGCGCCGTAGCCGACTCACCGCCGCGTCGTAGCGGACACAAAGCCGCGCCGTAGCCGACTCACCGCCGCGTCGTAGCGGACACAAAGCCGCGCCGTAGCCGACTCTCCGCCGCGTCGTAGCGGACACAAAGCCGCGCCGTAGCCGACTCTCCGCCGCGTCGTAGCGGACACAAAGCCGCGCCGTAGCCGACTCTCCGCCGCGTCGTAGCGGACACAAAGCCGCGCCGTAGCCGACTCTCCGCCGCGTCGTAGCCGACTCTCCGCCGCGTCGTAGCCGACTCTCTCCGCCGCGTCGTAGCGGACACGAAGCCGCGTCGTAGCGGACAACAAAGCCGCGCCGTAGCCGACTCTCCGCCGCGGTCGTAGCGGACACAAAGCCGCGCCGTAGCCGATCTCCGCCGCGTCGTGCGGACACAAAGCCGCGCCGTAGCCGCTCTCCGCCGCGTCGTAGTCGGACACAAAGCCGCGCCGTAGCCGACTCTCTCCGCCGCGTCGTATCGGACACAAAGCCGCGCCGTAGCCGACTCTCGCCGCGTCGTAGCGGACACGAAGCCGCGTCGTAGCCGACTCTCCGCCGCGGTCGTAGCGGACACCAAGCCGCGCCGTACCGACTCTCCGCCGCGTCGTAGCGGACACCAAAGCCGCGCCGTAGCCGACTCTCCGCCGCGTCGTAGCGGACCACAAAGCCGCGCGTAGCCGACTCTCCGCCGCGTCGTAGCGGACACAAAGCCGCGCCGTAGCCGACTCTCCGCCGCGTCGTAGCGGACACAAAGCCGCGCCGTAGCCGACTCTCCGCCGCGTCGTAGCGGACACAAAGCCGCGCCGTAGCCGACTCTCCGCCACGTCGTAACGGACACAAAGCCGCGCCGTAGCCGACTCACCGCCGCGTCCGTAGCGGACACAAAGCCGCGCCGTAGTCCTTAAATATTTGCTGTCACCTTCAAAGGCCGCCGCGGCGCTGAGCTCGCGATCGCTTGTCATTATTCACGCGACTTCATTTCTTCATTAGGACATGCGCCGGCGGGCACGCAGCGCACCCCCGTTTTGCAATATATTTAATTAATTAATTCATGAATTTGCCCGCGCGGCGACGCGGCCGCATCGTTCGCGCGCGTCATTTGAATAAACTCACCGCGCGCAATCGCAGGGCTGAGGCCCCGTCTCGCCGCCGTGTCGCCGCCGTGTCGCCGTCGTGTCGCCGCCGTGTCGTATTTTTCGTAACAGAAGAGCATGTGGTCTCGGTTCGCAAACTCCTCTCAGTCCGTGCAGTCTTACTCCAAATTTACCTAACCTTAAATTAACCTGAACGTGTAACTGAGCGCCGCCAAACTTATATTCAAATGTTATTGCGATAGATATAAACTTTTAAATCATAATGTTTAAAGCTTAATCAAGCAGGTGACGATGAGCTGCGAGGTAATTACGCGGGTACTCCACTGGTCCCGTGCGGGACCTCCGCGCCCGGACCCGCCGGAAGCTTGCACGAGCTCATTAACTTTAATTAAATGTCGGCGCTTGCCGAGTGCGCCCGGAGTTACTAGAGAAATTATAACAATATCCTGACCCGCAGGCCGTGGGGCCGGAGCCCGCACGTGGTGGTGGTTACTATATAGCAGCAAGGAAATAAAATAGATCGTGTGCGAGTGTAATTTGTATCATTTCTATGAATAATAATCCAGCGATGAATATTTAGTTCAAACACTATGTGCGGAACAAACGCGGGTCCGGGAGCGCGCGGCGCAGTGTCTGCGTACACGACGCGCTGCCGCTCACCTCACGCGCGCCCGCGTCGCTCCGCGCAGACTTCTTGAAGATTGTCGCGTCCGTCAGTCGGTCAGTCAGTCAGTACCAGTACCCGGATGCGAGCCGAAGCCGTTCCTGCTGCAACCCCCTGCGGTGTCCGCGCAGCTCGCCTCCCGGTACACCGCGCAGCAACCGCCCGCGCGCCCGAACCATCTCCCCCCCTCCCCCCCGCAGCGGCCCGCGCGCCCGCACAGATACGGAGAGGTATTTGCCGCTACCCGCGGGTGCGAGGACAAAAATAAAAAATGTTGTGCGTCGTGCCCACACCCGTACAATGTACCTGTTCCGAACACACTTGTTCCATTACTTCATCATTGAGTCCCAGCGCGACGTCCCCACTGCATCGCTGCGCCGGCCGCCGCTTATTTGTAAATGCAAGAGTTGTACTCGTACACGCTCCTGATTACCAGAACAATGTTAATTTACCTAAATAAAATGTAGTTATTTTCTCATCAAGTTTTTTTTAACATCGGGATCCCTGCGCGTGTACAAACACACACACACACACACACACACACACACACACACAAACACTATTGATTTACTTTCTCTTATTTAACCCATTAACGCCCAAAATGAAACTGTAGTATATTTTTCTATTGTTTTTCTATTTATTAGTCCATAAGGGATAAAATATGCTATATAAGAAGATAAAATGAAAAAAAAAATATGTACATATCAAGTTATAGGGGTGTACACAGCCGTGTACAGTGGGCGCTTTAGGAGTGAAATTGTTTAAAACAAGGTCGTTTAACACATAGCGTTTTCAAACATATTTCGCAACGCCAGCGAATTCTTTGGTGACAGATAACACATCGCAATGGGTTTTCCATCCGTTCAGGATTATGATCATTATTGTTCCGACCCCCTAGTGCCGCTGAGGATGACGGACGGCTCTTAGTTTTCGTTGGACGTAAATAAGTCCGTGCAATAATTCGTCTGAAAGATAACTGGTCCATGTAAGTTATCTCTTGTTTAGTTTTACTGAGCAAAACATGTAGTCGCCAAGCATTTGATATCGCCATATCTAACAAATAGGTAAATATAACCCACCACCACTTTTTTCCTTTTATTGAAATCCGATAAAGGCTGATAGACTGATCCATTTGGTCAACTCCACCCATTCCTTTATTATAGTTGACAAACACTTTAGGTATATACGTCAACCTTTTGCTTTCTGATGTTACACCATCGTTTGACTTTGCCCAGAGGCTCTATGTCATCAAAATTAGTTCCCATTGTATCGACATTATCGTTCTTCCAACGTACCATAGTTATCTCATTCTTTGTATCAGAACTATAATCATATTCCGCCCTAGGCTTCTTCTTCATATTTTTTACTGTGATCAGGGGACATTTCTTCGTCCGATTTTCTCGAACGGTTCCAGTACCTCTAAAACTTAGTCTACCCAAATCGAGCAACAATTGATGATTCGTAAAAAAATTATCGAAATATACGATATGCTATTTAGGAACTACTACTACTATCTTCTAGTATCTTCATCATTGCTTTTATCAGCCTAAATTGATTTCAAGGCTTCCTCCAGTCTCTTATAGCTGGTAAATACGTTCCGATTGGCCATTTCAACTTATAAGTAATACTGTAAACAAAACGAAATTTTAGTACGAATCTGCCCGCTGTACCCGCCTGTGTACAACAAATGAAACAAACCCTACTGACATGTTTTTGTAATAAACTTTCATTTTTATGTTATTATTACCAACACAAATAAATAGCCTTCATAAAAATAAAAAAAGAAGTTGAAATATTTCACTATTTTTGATAAAAACCAACAAAATAATCTTACCTTGTATGTCGTGTCTGGACTCCGTATTTTATTACAAAATAAGTGACATGTGTTTTCGCGCCACCGCCTATTTTTATTTATTATGTGGTAACTAGTGTCATCTAGATTTGTAATTTCTAACTACCTTCAACACTTAACACAGATAAAATACATAATTTATCGATTAAGTAGTTGTACCTGTGCAGGTACAGAGAGCGGTAATGGGTTAAGTTATCTATTACTGTTAATTGCACGAGAGTTGGAGACCTGGTGACCGGTAACACGGGTCTATTACCTGCCACACGCACCGGCGATCTGCAACCATACGTCTAAATATATGCATAGCTTAAGGTTTTTACTTATTTTTTGTAATGGTTTGTGGTGACAAATAAAAAAAAAAAAATTATTTTATTATTTTAAATGACAATATAATCGCGCCATCCGCCGGTATCTGCGCCGCCCCCCGCGCCGCCCCCGCGCCGCCCCCCGCGCCGCCCCCCGCGCCGCCCGGTGCCGCACGAACTACTTCCGGTGCCTTTATTGTTCGTCGCAGTTTTATAAGTATAAGTAATGTATTTCCATTTGCAACAGAAGTTGCGGCCGGACGCGGTGTAGGCACTAGGCGCAGCAGCGGTGACGGCGTGCTTTTCTGAAACACCTCAGAGAGGGGTGGGAGGGGGCACTGCATGCGGCTCTTTAACGTCTTGCGTAAAAGTAAGAGGCGCGTCCCGCAGCGCCCGCAGCGCCCGCCGGTGCGTCCACGGGGCCACTTGTAGATTAAAAGCCCCCTTCTGTTCGCACAGTGGGTGCACAGCGGGTGCACAGTGGGCGCACAGTGAGCGCACAGTGAGCACACCGTGAGCGCACAGCGAGGCCGCGGGCACGCGATGCGCGCGTGGCGGCTGGCGGCCGCGCTGCTGTTGGCGGCCGCCCCGGGCCCGGCCGCGGCGCCCGCACCCTCCCCCGCCCCCGCACCCGCACCCGCGCGGCCCTGCGCCTCCAACGGCCTCTGCCTCTGCCACGCCGACCACATCGCCTGCGACGCCGTACCGTTCTACAGGTTTCCCGATACCGGTAACGATCCCCTACATCCCACACCGCCACCACGTCCCTTTTTATAGAGGACTTCCCCCCTTCTCTACCCGCTTTCCAGTTATTTCTATGTAATTTAAACAATCCCAATGCGAGTGTACACATTTACCTGTGGTGCGGCGGTGCGGCGGTGCGGCGGCAGAGCGCGGCGTGCGCCACGTGTCGGTGTCGCGCGCGCGCCTGGCCGCGCTGCCGGCCGCGGCGCTGGACGCGCGCCGCCTGCGCACGCTGGTGCTGGTCGCTTCTGGTCTGCGCCACCTCGAGCTGGGCTCCCTCTCGTCTGTATCGCTCCAAACGACCTCCACACCAGAACAAACAGTTCCCTCCGCCAATGACGAGCGTCGCTTCTCTGTGTGTCGCCTGCAGGTCCATGACGTCCACGCTGGCCTCGCTGGATTTAAGCTACAACGAGTTCCCGGTCGTCCCGGCGGAGGCGCTGCGGGACCTGAAAGTACTCAATTGGCTAAATTTGCAGAAGTGAGTCTCCGCAATGAAGTGTCTGCTGTGAACGCGTAACACTTTGGCATTGCTCGAATGGATAGTAAGTTTGTGCGTTCCTTTGCAGCAACCACATCGTCGACTTGGATCCGGAGATGGACTGGGGTTTCTTGGCGGATTCATTAAGCAGTCTCTCGTTGAGCAATAACCAGTTGAGCTTTCTCAAAGAAGGCGCACTGACGTCACTGCGGCGGCTGGCCCAGTTGGAGCTGGACGGAAACAGGCTGCGCGAGCTGGAGGCGCGCTCGCTGCCGGACTCGCTGGCGCTGCTGAGGCTGTCGGACAACCTGCTGAGCCGCGTGCCGTGCGCCGCGCTGGCGCCGCTGGCGCGCCTGCAGCACCTGCACCTGCGCAACAACGCGCTGGCGGCGCAGCACGCGGCGAACCGCTCGTGCCGCGCCGACCGCCTGCGGGTGGACTCCCTGGACCTGAGCCACAACGAGCTCACAGACAACTACGATTTCGAATTCACCCGAGGTCTTCAGTTGAAGCAGCTCGCTCTGGATATGAACGACTTCACGTCCATACCGCCGTTCGTGTCGGAATGCGGGCGCATCGAGAAACTGTCCATCTCGCACAACGAGCTGACGCACCTGCCGGAGGCCGCGCTGCTCGCCCTGGGCCGCGACCTGGAGCGATTGGATTTAGACAACAACGAGATCAGCTCGCTGCCGCGCGGCCTGCAGCGGCTGGCGCGGCTGCGGCGGCTCTCGCTCGCGTACAACAGGCTGCGCGAGGCGCGCTGGCTGCCGGCGCGGCTGCGCTCCCTGTCGCTGGCCGGCAACTACCTGGAGCGCTTCCCCGCGGCGCTCGGCGCCCTGGAGCCGGCCACGCTGCGCCACCTCGACCTGGGCTACAACCGCATCGCGCACGTGGCGCCCGAGTGGTTCGGCGCGTGGGCGGGCGCGCTGGCCTCGCTGGCCCTGCGCGGGAACCGCATCGCGCGGCTGCCGGCCGGCGCCTTCCCGGCCGCGCTGCCGCTGCGCGACCTCGCGCTCAGCTTCAACGACCTGGACTACGTGGAGCCCGGCGCCTTCGGCAACCTCACCTCGCTCCGGGTTCTAGAACTATCGTCGACGTTCTTCAGCGGCGAAGTTCCGGCCGGGCCGGCTTTTCAGGGCGTGACTTGGCTAAGCTTAGATAATAACAATATTCACCATTTTTCATCCGAAGATATGGACCACTTCGCTTCTTTAGAGTACCTCAATCTAGACTTCAACAAGCTTACGGAGTTTCCTAGTCGAGTGCTCGGAACCAATGCCACCCACAAGCTGAAGGAGTTAAGGCTCTCTTACAATTACATATGCAGGATAGACCCGGGTTTCCTGGCTACTCTGGGAGACCTCCGCAGCATAGACCTGTCATACAATCGTCTGCACAACGTAAGTGAGAGGACCTTTTCGAACTTATTCCACTTGATCTATTTAAGTTTAGTCGGAAACGGTTTGGAAACGATCGCCGATGGCGCTTTTACCGATTTGATCAAACTGGAAGTTCTGGATTTACAGAACAATAACTTAGCGGAATTTTCGACCGGATACTTCCACAACGTGTCCGGCGAAGAGAGCACCTTCTCAGTGAACGCCAGCCACAACCGCATCAGGTCGCTGGCCGCCGGGCCGCCGGCCCTCCTGCGCGTGGTGGACCTGTCGCATAACCTGATCGAGAGTGTTTCCAGGTCATTCTTCGACTGCCTCGCGCCGCACGTCCGCCAGGTGTACTTGTCGCACAACAGGCTCGTCCACATCGACAGCGCCGGCTTCGGCCACTTGCCCAGGCTGGAGACGCTTCACTTGCACGACAACAACATTAGTACTGTCAGGAGGAAAACTTTCGCGGACCTCGTCTCTGTTCAGATATTGGACTTGTCGCGGAACAAGTTGAACCAGCTGTCCGTGGAACAGTTTTACAATTTACGGAAGTTACGTCACCTCCGGCTCGACGCCAACCAGCTGCGTGCGCTTCCTCGTGACTGCTTCAAGAACACGCTTTTGGAGAACCTGGAACTCGGCGACAATCAACTCAGTCTGTTCCCGAGCAGCGCGCTGACGCAGGTGGGGTTCACGCTGCGCCGGCTGGGGCTGGCGCGCAACCGCTTGGAGCACCTGGACGCGGCGATGTTCCACGACATCGCGTTCCTGCACGAGTTGAACCTGGCCCGCAACGCGCTCACCGTGCTCCCGGACAACACGTTCTCCGGGCTCACGCGCCTGCAGCACCTCGACCTGTCCTTCAACTCCATCAAAGCCAACTACAGGGAGCTGCTCCGCGGCCTGCCCCGTCTGCGGCGGCTGGCGCTGGCCGGCGCCGGGCTGCGCGCCGTGCCGCACCTGCCGCCGCTGGACCTCGAGGAGCTGGACCTCGGCGACAACCTCATCGCTTCGTTCAGAGAGGCGGACGTGCGCCACCTGGCGGGGCTGCGCGCGCTCGGCCTCGCGCGCAACCGCCTCACGTCGCTGCAGCCGAGCATGTGGGCCGCGCTGCCGCTCCTCGCGTCCCTGGACGTCTCCTGCAACCCCATAGTGCGCGTCACCCGCGGCGCGCTGGACGGGCTGCGCGGCCTGCTGCACCTGCGCGCGGACAACCTGCGCAGCTTGCAGGCGGTCGAGCCGCGCGCGTTCCGCGCCCTGGTGTCGCTGCGCTCGCTCGTGCTGGAGTGCCCGATGGGCGCGGGGCGCGGCGAGGCGTCGCTGGCGGAGCTCGCGGCGGCCGTGCCCGGCCTGGAGTCGCTGACGGTCGAGGTGCGGCAGGCGGCGCTCGACTCGCAGCTGCTCGGGCTGCGCGCGCCCAAGCTGCGCGCGCTGGAGGTGCGCGGCGGCGCGCTGCGGCGCGTGTCCGCGCGCGCCTTCTCCGCGCTCGGCGCGCAGCGTGCGCTGGCGCTGCGCGTGCGCGGCACGGCGGTGAGCGCGCTGCCGGCGGGCGTGGCGCGCCCGCTCGCGCGCGTGCCGCACCTCGCGCTCGACCTCAGCGACAACCGCCTCGTCAGCTTCGGGCCCTCCACCTTGTATCCGAACCTCACGGGCTGGAACCGGCAGGCGACCAAGCTTCTCCCGGGTGAGACCTTGAGCGAATGCGGATCCATATTAATTTACTCTTTAACGTTTTGCTGACTCGTGACACAGAGGTCGCTAGTTCTATTTCGAGTTACAATTCCACCGGCGTGTGCGCGGGGGCGCGGGGGCGCTGCGACGTGGGGTCAGGTTTATAGTTTGTGTTGAACAGAGGGCGGAACAATTTATGTTTGTAAGGCGGGCTGGTGCTGGCGGGCAACCCGCTGCGGTGCGGCTGCTCCGCGGCGTGGGTGGGCGCGTGGCTGCGCCGCTGGACGGCGGAGGTGGGCGGCGGCGGGCGCGGCGCGCGCGAGGCCGCCCGGCGCAGCACGTGCGCGCGCGCGGGCGCCCCGCCGCGGCCGCTGCTCGCGCTCGACGCGGACGAGGCGGCCTGCCACGCGAGCGCGCTCGCTAGCAGCGCCGCGCGTCCGCGTCTCTCGCCGCCGGCGCCGCTGCTGCTGCCCGCGCTGCTGCTGCCCGCGCCGCTGCTGCCCGCGCCGCTGCTGCCCGCGCCGCTGCTGCTCGCGCTGCTCGCCGCGCTGGTCCGCAGCTAGAAGTGCCAGCTCTCTCCCTCTGAACGCTTCGGCTGACCCGTACTCTCTCGGAGCGTCTGCAACTGTGTGCTCATGTTTGTAAACGAAGTGCTGTGAACTGTTGAACTTTTTATATAAATAATAATTTGACCTTATTTGATATGCGTAAGGTAATTTTGTGATATTGTATGAACGCTGCACACTTGTATCGCAAGCAGGACAGCGCCGCGCCGCGCCCGCGCAGACCATTCCGCGCATATCATTATATTGCATTAACACGCGAGAAATAATTTAGTAAACAGCATGCGCGCCGCAAGTGGACTGATTTTATAAAGCTTCGTTTAACATGTTCGTCTCGACCCTGTCCAGGTTTCCGAAAGGAACACCTTCGGAAACCTGATGATTTGGTCACGGGTGCCGGAAGAGCGGGGGCGTGCGGGCGCAGGGCTCGAGTGTAACATGGTCTCGGGCGCTTCGCCCCTGGACAAACAACATTTCGTAGCAGCTGTCTGTGCTTCTTTCTGTTCAGTGGCCAGTAGCTGGCCGCACCCTGGAGCGCTGTGACGTTTGTATTCTTTATAAAGTTGTGTAAATAAACGAGTCTGGTGCAACTGAAAACGTATTAAATATTTTTACATAAATGACAGTTTCATTTATATCCAACTCCCGCCGCCGCCGGCCGCGCCCGGCGACACCCAATAAACAATTAAGAAACCTGACGGTCAACCTGCGGTGATGGGGGGGCACTTTGACAAGAAGATTTACCAGGTGGTAGGTCTCTGTTGCCGGAGACCGTCTGGGTGGGTACCACCGCAGCTCCTATTGCAACCGCCAAATAGTAGTGTGCGAACATTACTGTGTTCCGGTTTGAAGGGCGCTGTAGCTAGTGTAATTACTGGGGTAACGAGACTTAACACCTTATGTCTCAAGGCGACGAGCGCAATGTGGTGCAGTGTGTACCATCTTAACTAACGCCGCGTTGTCATGGGCAAGCGTATCGCTTACCATCAGGTGAACGTCTTGCCCGTCTCGTCGCATAGTAGAATAAAAAAAAAATAAGGGGGAGGCATTTTTAACGTTTCGCCCTCTTAATGTAAGTGACAGGCGTCCCCTGCTCCCCCCCGCTGCCCCCGCGCCGCGTCGCGCCGCTCTACGTCATACATTTGATGATAGAAAACAAGACGTCGTCGTTCATACACTTGTTGCTTTAGCGCCGCTTGCGTGCCGCGGGTGCGGGGGCGGCGCGGCGCGGCGCGGTGCGGGGCGGTGCGGGTGCGGGGGCGGCGCGGTGCGGGGGCGGCGCGGCGCGGTGCGGGGGCGGTGCGGTGCGGGGGCGGCGCGGTGCGGTGCGGGGGCGGCGCGGCGCGGTGCGGGGGCGGTGCGGTGCGGGGGCGGCGCGGCGCGGTGCGGGGGCGGTGCGGTGCGGGGGCGGCGCGGTGCGGGGGCGGCGCGGTGCGGGGGCGGCGCGGCGCCTCGTTGTTAAGCCGCTGTAATTGCTTTGTATGCGAGTGCGGTTCAAAAGTCAATTACAGCGCGTGCAGTTGCTTATCGCTGTTTAATGTACTCTGTAATTAAACGCGCACGGTGGGGTCTGCGGCGGCGGGGGCGGGGGTGGGGGAGTGAGCGGGGGTCCGCTAGTGGCGTTTGCATGAAATGGAAATGATTCGGTGCAGCCATTTAAAGATTGTCATTTGTAATTTACAGTAACACCTCAGCGAGTGTATTGAATTGAAGTTATTGATTTCGTTGTAAACTTCCTCTGTTTACGACGCGGTGCGTGGCCGGGCACCGACCCGCCGCCGCGCCCGCGTTCCTCCACATCGCTGTGGTGGTGAGGGCAGGAGACCGCCGGGGCTGCGGGGACAGGCGCCCCGACACACATTTACAACGTGTTTATTCCATCGCCAGTATTTTAAACGAATTAATAATAAACATTACTAGCTGTGTAATAGCTGCTGTTAAACAGCAACATACGTCACTTTGAAAACATTCACGCGCCCGCGCCGTCGCTGCTGTTCGCGCTGATCACTGACCACTGACCACGCGCTTTTCTTTATTTCAGAAGTATCAAAGAATTTTGTAGCAGAGCGCCGAGTGCATGCCGTTGCGTCGCCGTGGGAATATTCGAAGACAAACTGCGTCGCGCTCTCTTTACCGATACGTACAAAAAGAGTTTATAAATTGATTTCATTGTCTGCGTTCACTTTACAAAGAATATACCTTACGTAAATAATTATAATTGGAGCGGTAGCGGCACCCCCCCGCCCCGCGCCCCGCCGCACTCCGTCAGCGCGTGTAAGTACGCGAGCCAAGTTTATAGCTTCATGTTGTTTCGGTCAACCGGCGGCTAAGTTTGAGCTCCGCTGAAGAGCCCGGGGAGCGGTGCGAGGCGGGGAGCGCTTGCAAATGGCATTATTAATTCCCGGCCGCCGCGAACTTTCAGAGTCGTTAGCGAAGTGTATGTGCCTGAACACTGAGCCGCGCCGCGCCCCGCCCCGCGCCGCCCCGCGCCCGCGTCCGCTCGTGTTGGCAGCCGGCGCGCAGTGTACTGCTGTAACAGTGCTCGTATGAAAGCTTCAGCACTATTGCGGAGCAGGACGGGCGGCGGGGGAGGGCCGGAGAGGTCAGAGGGGTTGTGTTCGCTGCGCGTCACCGCCGCTCCTTAACTTAAATTTTCAACGACGTCGGAACAATTTGCCGCAAGGTACTTGATTCGGCGGCGCAGCAGCGGGGGGCGGGGGGGGGAGGGGGCGGTGAGCTGTGTTTCATCAAGTTTGTTCCCGTTAGAAAGTTCATGTTAATGCAGTGCTCCCCCCCCCCCCCCACCCCACCACCCCGCCGCGTTAACTCCGCCTCATTTGTATTGCAGATGGTTCGCGGCCGCGGCGTTGGCTGCTACAATTATTAAACTTTCACAGTTTAGTGAAATTGTAATCAGTAACTTTATGACTGCCGCGCACTCGCCGGGTGACGATGGTTCTAAAAGTCCCATATTTATGTTAAAAAGTTCACGTGACTGCAGCACTGCCTGCGCCGGAGGCCGCCCGGCAGCGCGGCGGGCTCGTGCCTGAAACGTAACGTGTCCTATCCGCACCGCAAGTGTGCGGTTTATTTTTGATTAGCACGACCGGCCCGCCGTGATCACGTTTCATATCAAAAATAATAAACGAAACAAAAACGAACAATTAAGTAAGCGGTCATTTTCAGGACAACAATATTCAAAATTGAAAGTAAACGGTCTCGTTACACTCTCAGTCTCTGCGGGCTGACGGATACCTTGTTCCGCTTCTAATTTTACCATCGGAAGTGGAATTTAAATTAAAAAAAAATAATTTAAATACTACGAGCTTAGAGAAATGATTCACATTGGACATTTCAAAGTGGCTTTTCGCATTATAGTACGAGTATGTATGTGTGTCACCGTCACGAGAGCCGCGCGCCGCGTGCGCTCCTACAAATAAATTATTTCCTGTGATCAGTTGTGACCTAGTCTTAAACAGCCCATGTCCTTTACGCGACATGTATGAACTTGCAATAAAATCGCTTTGGCTATACTGTTTGTTTCTGACCGGTTTTGGTATCATCAAAAGTTTTAATTTTAAAGACAATAATTGCAAGTTCAAATTAGGAAAATGTGTGATTTTTATTTATTTTTTGTACTGTCCAGATGAGTGAATGTAATGAGGAAATTCGATACATTTTAAATTTTTATTTCAGATAAGGGAAAAATGCACCGCATCCGCGAATAAATTTTGTGATGTTCATGGAGCCAGTGCAGCGTCTGTGAGAGCAGCACGAATTTGTTTTAAACGTTTTCAATCCGGAAATTTTGATGTCAAAGATGCACGTCGCTCCGGTCGCCCTGTTACGGATAAAATGGATGCCATTTTTGAAAAAGTGGAGCGAGACCGGCATGTCAGTAGTCACGACGTAGCACTAACAGCTGTTCGCCAGTTGTTGTTGAATCTCACACTACGGCACTCGAATGTAACTTGTCTGCAGCTTCCGGGTAATTCACCATAAACTCATTAACAGAGTTCATATTGGCCGGGCCTCCCCCTCTTCGTCTCTCTGAACTCAAAATCTCTTTAACTTTCAATTCTCTTCTGATTTCGTTTAATTCCTAAATCTTGGGGCGGACGGGTTGAAGAAATGGGACTGTGTGTTCTCGTGTTTACGAGAACAGAGCCAGGAAGTCTTCTGAGTTCTCCGAGAACCCGAGAAAACCGAAAATATTAAAGCAAAACTACAAATGGACTCTTCGTCCTCCGGATGAATGTCTCGTGTATACAAGTGCTATATTTAGTGAGTGACTCCGTTGTATCGTTATAGAGCGGGAAGTAGTGCGGGCGACCTCTGCTGCCGGAGGTGCGCGCACCGAGACGCGGCCCGCGGGGAAATCAGCCGGCAGTAGGCAGGCAGTAAGCCGGCAGTAAAACGGGTTTGTGTTTGTTTCCGCTCCTGCACGCGCTGCACAGGGCGCGGCGGGGCGGGGGGGCGGCGCGTTAAGTTTCCAACGTGTTGGAGCTGGTGACGGCGTGCGTATATATACACGCAGCGCCGCGCAGTAAACCAGCTGCACCGAGCCTGCAGCTGACAAGGAAACTGAAAGTTTGAAGCAGCGGCCCGCTGCGGCGGGGGACCGACGTGTCGTGATAAAGTAATCATTTGTCAAAAGTGTATTAATTAGACGTGTGACTAAATGAATTGCAGAAAAACTGCGCACTGACAAGTTAACCAGCCGCCGCCGGCCGGGGGTGGTGGGGGGTGGTGGGGGGCGGTGTACGGGCGGCGCGTCTGATGGAAGGCAGAGCCAGCTCCGCGGGGATAGAAAAATACAAGAGGTCTTGAACGGCCGGAGGGTGGGGCGGGGGTCGGGGGAGCAAGCACGCGCCTTACAGAGCGGCTTTCAGCTCTCAACGGAACGTGGCCTGCAGGGATCCAAAGGCAGTTACCGGAAAATTTCTTAAATGTTTTAAAAAAGTTCCCACGCGGCGGCCGCGCGCTTGTGAGACAACCGCCGCGTCTAGACGATCCTGTTCACTCGCTTGCTTGTTTGTTTGTTTACACTTAGGGTTAATTATTTCTGGATGTTGTGATGGAATAACAGGCGGACACAGTACTAATTAGGTAAAGTGTTCCGCGCGCACCCGGGCCGGCGTGCTGCGACACGGGCGGGTGTTGCACCGGCCCCGGTGTCATTACAATCTGCAACACTTTTTGCTTATTTTTTAATGGAGATCTGTAATTTGTTTCGCTGCAGTCGATGACGATGCACGAAATCCGTCGCCGGAACAGGCAGCGGCGGCACCGCGCCGGCGGGTGGCGGCCGCGCTCCTGAAAAAAAGCTACGATGAAGATTCAAATACATTTTACAGTACACAAAGAGTTTAGTTTGTTGCGGGCGCGCTCCCCCGCGCCCCCGCGCACAAACTTTATTGTGGGACACGGGCGGGTGTCGCCGGGGCGGCGCGGTGCGGGGCGCGGGCGCGGGGCGCGGCGAGATTTCCCCGCGGGCGGCTGCTCCTCAATATTTATGATATTGAAATCGAACCCGCCCGCGCCCGCGCCCGCGCTCGCGTTCGCCGGATAGAAAAGGTGCACGTGGAGTGTAACGCGGTGCCCGCGGCGGGCGGCGCGCGGGCGGCGGGGCGCGCGGGCCCGCACACGCCGTTAGCAGCGTACCACATTCATTGTGATTGCTGTTTATTTCAAATCTCGCGCGGAGACGCCCCCGCCCCCGCGCCCTCCCCCGCGCCCGCAGAGCGCGGCGACACAAGTGTCAGCAGACGTTAGCTCTCCGCGTGCCGGTACTTTATACGTTAATATATACTTATCGTATTAATAAGTACTCAATAGTGAAAAACACAATTAACTTTACAATTGTGAAGTTAACAGGCGGCCAGTAGTTAAGGACGATGCGGCAATAAGTGAATAGTAAACTAAGTTAAATGTAGTTAACAGTTTCATGGTACATGCGGCGTGCGGCGGCAGTACAACACAAAGAAAATTGAGCTTTGTTCTGTGGAATTCTATTTGGATTAATGCCAGGGTGTCTCCGCCGCGCCCGCGCCCGCCCCCCTGCCCCGCGCCGCCGGCGCCGCCGCCATTAGCGCAGTCGTTTCAACAAAGTTTAAAGTAGAAGTAAAAAGCTGATTTGGAAAACTAGATAACGTAATCGACGGGCCCGCGGGCGCTTTTAAAAGTTTGTTGAAAGTAATCCGCGAGCTCTGAACCGCAGCCGGTCTGCGCACACGCGACCACACGCGACCACACGCGACCACACGCGACCACACGCGACCACACGCGAGCACACGCGACCACACGCGAGCACACGCGACCACACGCGAGCACGGGGCGGCAGGGTGAGGGCGGGGGACGTGAAGTATTTAATGAATTTGTGCGGAACAAGCACGTGTCCGGGCGGGTGGCGCGCGGCGGGGCGGCGGGGCGGCTGCACCGACCACGTTATTTATTTTTGTCCGAGACGCGCGCGGCGCGCACCGACGCCGCCGGCAGGTGCCGCGCGCTCCATAACAATGTAGCGCTAGTTGGGATGGCACATGGCACATGGCACATGGCACACACTGCACTGTTTTTAAGTTTGTTAAGATTAGAAATGTTCGCTGAGCTCGCAGCGCTGCGTAATGTCTGCGGCGCGCATCCGGCAAGTGCTTAATGCAAATTTTTATAGAAACATATTTACATTTTCCGATAAGGAGAGGGCGCGGCGGCTGCTCCGCAGACGGGGCCTCCTCCGCCCGGTGCCTGCGGACCTGGCGCACGCACACACGCGCACAAAAAAGGGAGGGTATGGCATAACATCCTTTCACTATAAAAGACAGATGACTGAGTATCGAGACATTCGTGTTTGGGCAGTGTGTTACGTACCCGTTGTTCCGTTGTACTCATCAGTTGTACTGCAGTCCGCCGCGCCCGCCCCCGCCCCCGCCCCCCTTCCCGCGCCGCCGCCGCCGCCGCCGCCATTAGCGCAGTCGTTTCAACAAAGTTTAAAGTAGAAGTAAAAAGCTGATTTGGAAAACTAGATAACGTTATCGACGGGCCCGCGGGCGCTTTTAAAAGTTTGTTGAAAGTAATCCGCGAGCTCTGAACCGCAGCCGGTCTGCGCACACGCGACCACACGCGAGCACACGCGACCACACGCGAGCACACGCGACCACACGCGACCACACGCGACCCCACGCGACCACACGCGAGCACACGCGACCACACGCGAGCACGGGGCGGCGGAGAGAGGGGAGGCGTGAAGTATTTAATGAATTTGTGCGGAACAAGCACGTGTCCGGGCGGGTGGCGCGCGGCGGGGCGGCGGGGCGGCTGCACCGACCACGTTATTTATTTTTGTCCGAGACGCGCGCGGCGCGCACCGACGCCGCCGGCAGGTGCCGCGCGCTCCATAACAATGTAGCGCTAGTTGGGATGGCACATGGCACATGGCACATGGCACATGGCACATGGCACATGGCACATGGCACATGGCACATGGCACATGGCACATGGCACATGGCACATGGCACATGGCACATGGCACATGGCACATGGCACATGGCACATGGCACATGGCACATGGCACATGGCACATGGCACATGGCACATGGCACATGGCACATGGCACATGGCACATGGCACATGGCACATGGCACATGGCACATGGCACATGGCACATGGCACATGGCACATGGCACATGGCACATGGCACATGGCACATGGCACATGGCACATGGCACATGGCACATGGCACATGGCACATGGCACATGGCACATGGCACATGGCACATGGCACATGGCACATGGCACATGGCACATGGCACATGGCACATGGCACATGGCACATGGCACATGGCACATGGCACATGGCACATGGCACATGGCACATGGCACATGGCACATGGCACATGGCACATGGCACATGGCACATGGCACATGGCACATGGCACATGGCACACGCTGCACTGTTTTTAAGTTTGTTAAGATTAGAAATGTTCGCCGAGCTCGCAGCGCTGCGTAATGTATGCGGCGCGCATCCGGCAAGTGCTTAATGCAAATTTTTATAGAAACATATTTACATTTTCCGATAACGAGAGGGCGCGGCGCGCTGCTCCGCAGACGGGCGCCCCCTCCGCCCGCCCGCCCGGTGCCTGCTGACCTGGCGCACGCACACACGCGCACAAAAAAGGGAGGGTATGGCATAACATCCTTTCACTATAAAAGACAGATGACTGAGTATCTAGACATTCGTGTTTGGGCAGTGTGTTACGTACCCGTTGTTCCGTTGTACTCATCAGTTGTACAGCAGTACGCCGCGCCCGCGCCCGCGCCCGCCCCCCACACGCAAAATAAATGCCACGGACCTGAGAAGAATGTGCAAAAAACTCCGCGGGCTGTATATGTATACCGTTATTTTTTTTGTCATCTGATTTTTTCTGTCAGTGGAACTATTACTAAGCCCTTGCAGCGCGCAGACGCGTCGTTGTGTGGCTCGCAGCGTCCAGCTGCTGGGCAGGTCGCGGCGCCGCCTGCCCACTGCCCACTGCCCACTCGCACATGGTCACCGCACGCGGCTACGGTGACCACTCGCGGTGGGACAATTCAATTGAAACGTTTGCGGAGTGCCGGCGCCGGCGCGGGTCCGCGGCGCGAGTTCGAAGCGAACTTTTGAATTGAATTGTTTAAACGGATTAGTTCAGCCGCGGCGAGTCCAAGTTCCGGAGCTGCGCCCGGGACACACACGGGGATAACTATATAGTTGAGTACAGAGTGTAAGTGACTCCCGAACGGATCAATGTTGTGAATGGTCGACTTTGCAGTATGTTCCTGTTCTTGTTCCTCTAATAACATTAATCCTCAGCTTAGCATGATTAAGTTAATTTAGAAGTGTAACGGCGGCGACGCGGCGCACCGCGGCGGTTAACTTCCGCCGCTAACTCAACGATTTTTACTTAAAAGTTGAACGTTCAGTTTAGAGGATTTAAATAAATTAAATTTCACTTCAGAGTCAAGTTGTAAGTTACTTAAGAATACTTTTAATTTTGACTTGGGATAAGTAAATCAATTAGGGATGAAGGGGAGGTTCCGGCGTCGCGCGGGGGGAGGTGTCGCGCGGCCATCTTGTGCGCGCACTCCGACGGTGTAATATAGATTGCACGTAGTCGCGTTAAGTTCCGTCGAAGTGTCCATGTGTTGTACCTGTCCGTCGTAAACGCAACCCGCCCCCGCCCCCGCCGCGCCCGCGCCCCGCCGGCTGCGGTACAACTTTCCCGTGACTTAGTTTTGTAACGCTGTTAACTTCACCGCGCGGGGGGGGTGCGGGTCCCCGGGGAGCGCCCGCCTTCTGATTCTTTTACGGGTGTTCCGAATAGGTACATTGTACGGGTGTGGGTACGACTCGCAATATTTTTTATTTTTCTCGTCGCACCCGCGGGTATCGGCACATACCTCTCCGTATCTGCGCGGGCCGGTGCGGGGGGTGCGGGGGGGGGGGGGGGGGGGGGGGGGGGGTGGGGGGGGGGGGGGGGTGGGGGGGGGGGGGGGGGGGGTGGGGGGGGGGGGGTGGGGGGGGGGGGGGGGGGTGGGGGGGGGGGGGGGGGTGGGGGGGGGGGGGGGGGGGGTGGGGGGGGGGGGGTGGGGGGGGGGGGGTGGGGGGGGGGGGGGTGGGGGGGGGGGGGGTGGGGGGGGGGGGGTGGGGGGGGGGGGGGGGGGGGGGGGGTGGGGGGGGGGGGGGGGTGGGGGGGGGGGGGGGTGGGGGGGGGGGGGTGCGGGTCCCCGGGGAGCGCCCGCCTTCTGATTCTTTTACGGGTGTTCCGAATAGGTACATTGTACGGGTGTGGGTACGACCCGCAATATTTTTTATTTTTCTCGTCGCACCCGCGGGTATCGGCACATACCTCTCCGTATCTGCGCGGGCCGGTGCGGGGGGTGCGGGTCCCCGGGGAGCGCCCCCCCCCGCCCCGGCCCGCCCGCGCCGCAGTACCAGCTGGCACGGCGACAGCAGCGCCGCCGACTGCGGACTGCATCACCTTTAAATATAATTAAAACTTGTATTCATTTTCCGCCGAGCTGTGACTGATGAATAAGTAAACGAGCAGAGCGTCGCGCCCGCCCCCGCCGCGCCCCGCCGCGCGGTGCCTGCTCACGGCGTTCAGGCGGGCGCATTGATTAGCGTACGTCTGCGAGAATTTAAATATTAATGCATTATTAATATCAGCAGACGGACGTTTGTGTTACATACATTATACAAGTACACCCATGTACATGCATGTGGACAAAAGTAAACTAACAAAGTACTCGTCCCGCGGGTGCGCGGGTGGGGGGGGGGGGGCGGCGGGGGGGGGGGGGGGGGGGCGCGGTGCGCGCCGCTATCTCAACGGCGGCCCCGAGTTTTATTGTTACGCGTCTTATATGGGATTCGCGTCCACGGCGCGGCGACTGCCGCGGGGCGCACTTTCAGTTCGCGCGTTTGTTTTTATTCAGCAGCGCGCCACCCCCCCCCCCCCCCCCCAACGCCCGCGCAGCAGGTTCTGTCGTTTGAAACGATCGTGAGAATATTTAAATGTAAATGACACGGGCAGCACTCCGCGGGACCCGCACATTATGGGCTGCGTACTTTGTAACAACAATTGAGTGAACGTAACGCGCAGCAAGTGTCGCTTTAAGTGAAGTTCTCCAAGCGACCGCTCAGCCGCGCTGCAGCCTTGCACGTGAGCGAGACGACACTACACGTACCGCCGGCGTGTGCGGCGAGTGCGGCGACCTGTCTTACATTGGTCACTTACCAAACCAAAGCACTCCACAGCCGCCCGCCGCCCGCCGCCGCCGCCCGCCGCCGCCCGCCGCCGCCGCCGCCCGCCGCCTGCCGCCGCCGCCCCGCCGTCCGCCGCCCGCCGCCGCCCGCCGCCCGCCGCCGCCCGCCGCCCGCCGCCCGCCGCCGCCGCCGCCCGCCGCCGCCCGCCGCCGCCCGCCGCCGCCGCCCGCCGCCTGCCGCCGCCGCCCGCCGCCTGCCGCCGCCGCCCCGCCGTCCGCCGCCCGCCGCCGCCCGCCGCCCGCCGCCCGCCGCCCGCCGCCCGCCGCCGCCGCCGCCGCCGCCGCCGCCCGCCGCCGCCCGCCGCCCCGCCGTCCGCCGCCCGCCGCCGCCGCCGCCGCCCGCCGCCTGCCGCCGCCGCCCCGCCGTCCGCCGCCCCGCCGTCCGCCGCCCGCCGCCCGCCGCCTGCCGCCGCCGCCCGCCGCCGCCCGCCGCCTGCCGCCGCCGCCCGCCGCCCGCCGCCGCCCCGCCGTCCGCCGCCCGCCGCCTGCCGCCGCCGCCCCGCCGTCCGCCGCCCGCCGCCGCCGCCGCCGCCGCCGCCGCCGCCCGCCGCCGCCGCCGCCGCGGGACAGTCTCCTATAACAGAAACGTATAAGTCAGGAGCGATTAATATTTGGCGCGCGCCGCGGCCTCGTTAGTATTCCGCGTCCTCGGCGCGGATTGCACTTTATCTGGATTCAGGAGTTACATTCAGAGATTGCGTTACGCTTTCAGAAAGTTATTCGAGCTTTTATTATATGGTAAATGGCGGAGCGCGCTTTTGTAGATTAGGTTTTTTTCTTTTATATTATCATAAAGATTGGGGCCGGCGCGCGGCGGCTCCGCGAGGTGCGGTACATTCTCAATGCAATTGCGACGCCGAGGACATGCTCGCGCGGAGCCGTCATTGTCTTCTATATTTCAAACGGCGCTCTACATAGAACAATTGTTTTGTTAATAACACAAACGAAGAATACACAGAGTTCACTGTACGAGCAACGCATTGTATACAGACACGACTGAAACGTGCGCCCGCTTCCGCGTCCGCGCCCGCGGCGGCTATTCAATTGAATCGTTTTAAATAGGAGCGGCGCGCGGATTTCAATTTTAAACTTTAAATTCAAAAAGTTCTCGTGCGGGCGGCGGGGCGGCGGGGCGGCGGGGCGGCGCGCTGAAACAATGAGTCACAGCAGCTCGCCCCTCGCTGCCCCCACCCCCGCTCCCCCCCCCCCCCGCCGCCCGCCGGCACCACAACAGTAAACTTGTCGGAGGCCCCGCGCGGCGCTGTCGCTGCAGTACAGCTGCAGTACAGCTGCAGTACAGCTGCAGTAGAGCTGCAGTACAGCTGCAGTACAGCTGCAGTACAGCTGCAGTACAGCTGCAGTACAGCTGCAGTACAGCTGCAGTACAGCTGCAGTACAGCTGCAGTACAGCTGCAGTACAGCTGCAGTACAGCTGCAGTACAGCTGCAGTACAGCTGCAGTACAGCTGCAGTACAGCTGCAGTACAGCTGCAGTACAGCTGCAGTACAGCTGCAGTACAGCTGCAGTACAGCTGCAGTACAGCTGCAGTACAGCTGCAGTACAGCTGCAGTACAGCTGCAGTACAGCTGCAGTACAGCTGCAGTACAGCTGCAGTACAGCTGCAGTACAGCTGCAGTACAGCTGCAGTACAGCTGCAGTACAGCTGCAGTACAGCTGCAGTACAGCTGCAGTACAGCTGCAGTACAGCTGCAGTACAGCTGCAGTACAGCTGCAGTACAGCTGCAGTACAGCTGCAGTACAGCTGCAGTACAGCTGCAGTACAGCTGCAGTACAGCTGCAGTACAGCTGCAGTACAGCTGCAGTACAGCTGCAGTACAGCTGCAGTACAGCTGCAGTACAGCTGCAGTACAGCTGCAGTACAGCTGCAGTACAGCTGCAGTACAGCTGCAGTACAGCTGCAGTACAGCTGCAGTACAGCTGCAGTACAGCTGCAGTACAGCTGCAGTACAGCTGCAGTACAGCTGCAGTACAGCTGCAGTACAGCTGCAGTACAGCTGCAGTACAGCTGCAGTACAGCTGCAGTACAGCTGCAGTACAGCTGCAGTACAGCTGCAGTACAGCTGCAGTACAGCTGCAGTACAGCTGCAGTACAGCTGCAGTACAGCTGCAGTACAGCTGCAGTACAGCTGCAGTACAGCTGCAGTACAGCTGCAGTACAGCTGCAGTACAGCTGCAGTACAGCTGCAGTACAGCTGCAGTACAGCTGCAGTACAGCTGCAGTACAGCTGCAGTACAGCTGCAGTACAGCTGCAGTACAGCTGCAGTACAGCTGCAGTACAGCTGCAGTACAGCTGCAGTACAGCTGCAGTACAGCTGCAGTACAGCTGCAGTACAGCTGCAGTACAGCTGCAGTACAGCTGCAGTACAGCTGCAGTACAGCTGCAGTACAGCTGCAGTACAGCTGCAGTACAGCTGCAGTACAGCTGCAGTACAGCTGCAGTACAGCTGCAGTACAGCTGCAGTACAGCTGCAGTACAGCTGCAGTACAGCTGCAGTACAGCTGCAGTACAGCTGCAGTACAGCTGCAGTACAGCTGCAGTACAGCTGCAGTACAGCTGCAGTACAGCTGCAGTACAGCTGCAGTACAGCTGCAGTACAGCTGCAGTACAGCTGCAGTACAGCTGCAGTACAGCTGCAGTACAGCTGCAGTACAGCTGCAGTACAGCTGCAGTACAGCTGCAGTACAGCTGCAGTACAGCTGCAGTACAGCTGCAGTACAGCTGCAGTACAGCTGCAGTACAGCTGCAGTACAGCTGCAGTACAGCTGCAGTACAGCTGCAGTACAGCTGCAGTACAGCTGCAGTACAGCTGCAGTACAGCTGCAGTACAGCTGCAGTACAGCTGCAGTACAGCTGCAGTACAGCTGCAGTACAGCTGCAGTACAGCTGCAGTACAGCTGCAGTACAGCTGCAGTACAGCTGCAGTACAGCTGCAGTACAGCTGCAGTACAGCTGCAGTACAGCTGCAGTACAGCTGCAGTACAGCTGCAGTACAGCTGCAGTACAGCTGCAGTACAGCTGCAGTACAGCTGCAGTACAGCTGCAGTACAGCTGCAGTACAGCTGCAGTACAGCTGCAGTACAGCTGCAGTACAGCTGCAGTACAGCTGCAGTACAGCTGCAGTACAGCTGCAGTACAGCTGCAGTACAGCTGCAGTACAGCTGCAGTACAGCTGCAGTACAGCTGCAGTACAGCTGCAGTACAGCTGCAGTACAGCTGCAGTACAGCTGCAGTACAGCTGCAGTACAGCTGCAGTACAGCTGCAGTACAGCTGCAGTACAGCTGCAGTACAGCTGCAGTACAGGCAACAAGTCGAGATCAAATTATCTCGTAAGTCGTAAAGCGGCGCGGCGCTTCCCGCTCCCCCCCCCCCCCCCCCCGCCCCCCGCAGGCGCCCCCCGCAGGCGCCCCCCGCAGGCGCCCCCCGCAGGCGCCCCCCGCAGGCGCCCCCCGCAGGCGCCCCCCGCAGGCGCCCCCCGCAGGCGCCCCCCGCAGGCGCCCCCCGCAGGCGCCCCCCGCAGGCGCCCCCCGCAGGCGCCCCCCGCAGGCGCCCCCCGCAGGCGCCCCCCGCAGGCGCCCCCCGCAGGCGCCCCCCGCAGGCGCCCCCCGCAGGCGCCCCCCGCAGGCGCCCCCCGCAGGCGCCCCCCGCAGGCGCCCCCCGCAGGCGCCCCCCGCAGGCGCCCCCCGCAGGCGCCCCCCGCAGGCGCCCCCCGCAGGCGCCCCCCGCAGGCGCCCCCCGCAGGCGCCCCCCGCAGGCGCCCCCCGCAGGCGCCCCCCGCAGGCGCCCCCCGCAGCACGTTCAGCGCGAATCTGTTATATACAAGTGAGACGCGGAGCCGGGACAGGAAGCCAAGCGGCGGGGCAAGGTGTTGCGTGTTCATTTAATGTAGGACGTACAACATGTACGCTCGTACCGCGCCGCGGGCTGCCAGTGCGAGCCAGCCGCTAACACGTCATAACAAGAACGTTTATGTCAAATACCTTTTGCGGCCGGTCAGGCGGGTAAAGTAAATATTTACACAATTACGTTTCGAAGAGCAGCCCCCCCCCCCCCCCGCCCCCCGCAGGCGCCCCCCGCAGGCGCCCCCCGCAGGCGCCCCCCGCAGGCGCCCCCCGCAGGCGCCCCCCGCAGGCGCCCCCCGCAGGCGCCCCCCGCAGGCGCCCCCCGCAGGCGCCCCCCGCAGGCGCCCCCCGCAGGCGCCCCCCGCAGGCGCCCCCCGCAGGCGCCCCCCGCAGCACGTTCAGCGCGAATCTGTTATATACAAGTGAGACGCGGAGCCGGGACAGGAAGCCAAGCGGCGGGGCAAGGTGTTGCGTGTTCATTTAATGTAGGACGTACAACATGTACGCTCGTACCGCGCCGCGGGCTGCCAGTGCGAGCCAGCCGCTAACACGTCATAACAAGAACGTTTATGTCAAATACCTTTTGCGGCCGGTCAGGCGGGTAAAGTAAATATTTACACAAATTTAGTTTCGAATGCAAGAAATGAAACGAATTACAAGAAAAATATTGTAACTTTGAGTAAACGTTACGTTAACAAAGTGACCGCGCGCGGCGCCCCCCGCAGGCGCCCCCCGCAGGCGCCCCCCGCAGGCGCCCCCCGCAGGCGCCCCCCGCAGGCGCCCCCCGCAGGCGCCCCCCGCAGGCGCCCCCCGCAGGCGCCCCCCGCAGGCGCCCCCCGCAGGCGCCCCCCGCAGGCGCCCCCCGCAGGCGCCCCCCGCAGGCGCCCCCCGCAGGCGCCCCCCGCAGGCGCCCCCCGCAGGCGCCCCCCGCAGGCGCCCCCCGCAGGCGCCCCCCGCGCGCCGACGCGTCCGCTCGTTGTCTATTCAAGCAATTTTATTTGATAAGTTCTGCCGGGTGTGCCCTCCCCCGCCCCGCGCGCGCGGGGTAGACTCCGCGGGCCCCTCGGCGGGCCGCAGCGGGCGCACAAGTACCGAGTACCAATTGAATAACTTCCGAACAAGCGGCCCGCACGACGCGCGCCCGCCGGCGTGCTGCGGGGCGCGGGGGGCGCGGCGCGGGGGGCGCGCGGGGTTACTTTTTAATTAGAGCTTTCAGAAAATTCTTGTAATTCATACTAGTTTTAATGAACGACGTCTTGACTTTCCTTTACTTTCTTATCTCGCGGTGTCTGCAGGGAGGCGTTCCACCTCCTCCTCCTCGTGCCCCTCCTTCCTCCGGTTTTTAACGATAAAGGAATATTTTTCAATCGGTCCTCGAGGCAAAGGCGCTTTGATAAAAAATATAACTCGCAATTTATTTCGAGGCAAGAAATGAAACGAATTACAAGAAAAATATTGTAACTTTGAGTAAACGTTACGTTAACAAAGAGACCGCGCGCGGCGCCCCCCGCAGGCGCCCCCGCAGGCGCCCCCGCAGGCGCCCCCGCAGGCGCCCCCCGCAGGCGCCCCCGCAGCACGTTCAGCGCGAATCTGTTATATACAAGTGAGACGCGGAGCCGGGACAGGAAGCCAAGCGGCGGGGCAAGGTGTTGCGTGTTCATTTAATGTAGGACGTACAACATGTACACTCGTACCGCGCCGCGGGCTGCCCGTGCGAGCCAGCCGCCAACACGTCATAACAAGAACATTTATGTCAAATACCTTTTGCGGCCGGTCAGGCGGGTAAAGTAAATATTTACACAAATTTCGTTTCGAAGAGCAGCCCCCCCGCCGCCCCCCGTCCCCCGGTCCCTTCAGCACCCCCGCCGCGCAATCTAATTACACTCGAGTCGGTTCTCAACCGCTCCAATCAACTATAAAAACACACGTCCCGCCCGCACGCCGCCGCACGCCGCACGCCACACGCCACACGCCGCACGCCACACGCCACACGCCGCACGCCACACGCCACACGCCACACGCCACACGCCGCACGCCGCCGCACGCCACACGCCACACGCCACACGCCGCACGCCGCCGCACGCCGCACGCCACACGCCACACGCCGCACGCCACACGCCACACGCCACACGCCACACGCCACACGCCGCACGCCACACGCCGCACGCCGCCGCACGCCACACGCCACACGCCACACGGCGCACGCCGCACCGCACACGCCGCACCGCGCACGCCGCACCGCGCACGCCGCACCGCGCACGCCGCACGCCGCCTATCCACATCAAACTGTGAATGTAAACCCGCCCGTGTAACACGGGCACGTAGCATCCACTTGGACCGGAGCACGGAGGCTACACTTGTACTTTACATTTACATTAAGCAGCCCACACCAACACCAACACCAACACCAACACCAACACCAACACAACGCGCAACGACTTGCGGCTATTCATATAGCAATTTCATAAAATTGGGTCAGTCGGAGAAAGTGATGGTGTGCATTGGCGCTCAAGACTGTCGGCTAGGCATTCCGCCTTTTCTTCATCCTCGAAGGCAAACGACGACGAACCGACGTCTCTGACGAGGGGTGGCATGAAACCTGGGTTCTCCAGCTTCAACCCCCGTGCCAGGCGCCAGAAGGCGTCCTTTTTTCGACATCCCTAAGAAGAGAATCCCAACTATCGGATCTATGTTCTGTAACGCGCGCTTTGACTGCCCTCTGCAGGCGACGCATCTTAACGCGTTAGCTTCGGTGGGGTACTTGTCGTACTGTCTCATGGCGGCGTTTTTGACTCTAATTAACCGTCGAATGTCTCAGGGGAGCCTCCCGAATTGGGCTTCCCCTTCGGGGATCGTCCTCGTACATTCTTTGACGGTTGCCGAAATGTGGTTGGTGAGGGAGTCGATCGCATGAATTGCTGTCGGGAGTGTCAATAATTTGAGGAATCTCATCAAGGTGTTGGGATTTCGGAGAGTTGAGTTTTTCTCGAAGTTTACGCCAGTCGACGATGGTTGTGGTCAGAGGGACCTCACCTGTGCGCTGGCCCAGCTTAATAACGACCGGGCGGTGGTCGGATCTAAGGTCATGAACGACCTCGACGGATTTGATTATTATGTTTTTGTTATTTCCGAGCACCCATCTTTTATAGTCGATCGCAGGGTCCGCGCTTTTTCAAAGTACCCGCCTTGTAACAGATCTCCGGTCGCTGGCGCGGCCGACGACCTTGTACAGAGACTCCCTGCAGTATGATATAGTTTAATTGTTTTTTTGCGATACCTGTAATCGAAAAAGTTACGTTCAAAGCAAATGTTACGCGGCGGGCCCCGGCGGCGGGCCCCGGCGGCGGCGCACACGGCGGACGGAATTATTTCCGACCCCCTCAGGGTCAACTAACAGAACACCCCCCCTCGCGCCGGGACACCTCTTCCTCCACACACCCCCAGCACGTTTCGACGGAACGCGAAAAAGAAATTTTGAAATGTGTCCGCGCGGGATTGGGTCACGAAGAATCCACTTTATTCACTGCGAGTAAGATTTTCCTTATGAGCGCTCAGAGAGACGCGGCCCCCGGCACGCGGCGACATGAAAAATGAAGACGACATGTCCTTATGGCCCGCTGTCCCGTGTTGTTAATGTTTTGTATAACAAACCAATTTCAGGTTGTTCAGAAGGAGTCAGATAATTTAGTTTGAGCTGCAACAAGCCACACTCGAGTCCGGTCGCAGCTACACGTCACTCGGCAGGTCCGGACGGCCCGGCGACGGAATGTCAATAAACGTGTCGTAGAGGCAGCGCCCGCCGGCTGGACCGGGATTATTATCAATTTCTAGACAGGAAAGTGGCTAAACCCAGATAGTTCTCAGTCGTAATTATAACAAAATAAATCTTCCGTCCGATGTACCCACTCGTACTACGAAACGAGCCGTCGCCGGCTCACGGCGGACCTGCGCCGGTGCAGGAGCCGGGCGCCCGGGAAACTTTACAGAAAGATTAGTAACTAAATAGGTACCGGGAGTTGCGCGGGGGGCGGGCGATGAAGCGGGACGCAATCAGAGCGCGCGCTGAAAATGTTGCGCAATCACTGAAATGGAGCTGCTGAATTTAAATAAACTCTAATCCATTAGGCGAGCCGAATATACAAATTGGTACGCGGACACGGCGGGGGGCGGGGGGGAGTGATCAAAGCGCGGGATCGTTTCCCCCGCGCTTGAATATTCGCGGGCTTCGGATTGCTCCGTTACAGTTTGCACTTTACAATGACAATTAATGTTAAAAAATTGTGTTGTCGCGTAAAGGACATGGGATGTTTTAAAAATAGGTCACAAACTGATCACAAAAATAATTTATTATAGGAGCGCACGCAGCGCGTGGCTCTTGTGACGGTGACAGAAGCAATAGCTTGTAGTTTGAGTGAATCTCGACGAATAAGGAATGACGAATGGATGACGCGTTCGCCGGACCGGAACGATGCTCGCTTCCATTGGTCGGCGCTTGTCTGGAGCGCCAACATCCTCCCCGCCGTCAAAGGATTAATCGCCTTTGACATCTTCTTGAGGCAGCAAAGGACATAGACGTGTGAACGGGCGACGAACGCATCCTCTTGCCGTCTGTATATCTGCTACTCTGGAGACTTTGTCTGATCCTGGATAAAGCCTTTTCACACGACCCATTCGCCAGCAAAGTGGAGGGGTCTGATCTTCGTGGAGAAGCACCAAATCTCCAACGTTCAATTCGTGTTGTTGAGTCCGCCATTTGGTTCTGGATTGTAATTCACTTAAGTAGTCCCTTTGCCAGCGTCGCCAGAAGTGCTGGCGCAGCTGCTCCAGTTTGGCGTAGCGCTGAAGTAGATTACCGGAGTCTTCTAGGTTAGGAGACGGCAACGATGTGAGCGCGCGGCCAATCAAAAAGTGCCCTGGGGATAGGAACAGGAAATCATTAGGAGAGGAAGAAAGTGGAAGTAGAGGACGACTATTAAGTAGCGCCTCTACTTGTGCAAATAGTGTAGTAAGTTCTTCGTAAGTAAGATTGTTATTGCCTAATACACGTTTAATGTGAAATTTGGCGGACTTTATGCCGGCCTCCCATAAACCGCCAAAGTGAGGTGCGTAAGAAGGCGAAAAGAAGAACTTGATTTCTTCCTCCAGAGCAAAATCAGCTATAGCTTGCTGATTAGAGGTTAGAAAGCTGCCAATTTCTTTAGAGGCTGCAACAAAATTTCGCCCATTGTCGCAAAAAACTTCAGCAGGCTTACCGCGCCGCGAGATAAATCTACGGAAGCCTAGCAGAAACGAATCCTTGGAGAGATCCCCTACCGCTTCCAGGTGGACACATTTATAGCGCATGCATATAAAGAGGCACATATAAGCCTTGAGGACCTTTGCTCCTCGTCCTCTTTTGCTAAGGGTAAAAAAGGGGCCAGCGAAGTCGATGCCGACCGACATAAACGGGTAGTTAGGAGTTACTCGTTGTCTGGGCAGGTTACCCATAATA
Organism: Byasa hedistus; assembly: GCA_029286795.1. NCBI lineage: Eukaryota > Metazoa > Arthropoda > Insecta > Lepidoptera > Papilionidae > Byasa > Byasa hedistus. The sequence continues at coordinate 45,892 of JAGSMW010000001.1, forward strand.
GGGGCTAAAGTTTGTCCCTCATTCTTCGGCACCTCAAACACCGATGAACAGTATTTCTGGCAAGCCTACGTCCGTTTGTGGGCCAAATAGAATCACGAATAATTGACAAAAGGAGTTGCGGACCGGCGTTGTAGATTTTTAGTATGCTCTCTTTCGAAAATTAATTTGGTAAGATGATGCTTACCATCTAACAGAACCGGATGTTTTTTGTCATATGGAAGGTCAGAAGCGCTTAGGCGGCCACCGACCCTTATGAGGCCGTTATCCCAGAACGGAGAGAGTGGTAAAACATTTGACTTTACACCTATCGCCTCTCCTCGGGAAAGTCCTCTGTATTCTGTTGGAAACGAATCTTCCTGGGCAACCTTGCACAATAAATTAAAAGACTTGCTTAATTCTTCGAGGCTGAGTTTAGACATAATCTTACTTTCAGGAAACTTTAGGTTATGTATGAAGCGCAAAACATTAGCATATACCCTGATTAATGTGTTAAGGTCGGAGTATCTTTCGAAAGGGATCTTAGATTCTAATTGTGTTGCTACATTCGTTTTAATTTCGGGGAGACAGCAACTTGGTACATCCTTATCTAGTTTTGGCCAATGATGATCATCCCCCGTGAGAAAGGGAGGCCCTGACCACCACATTTGTATAGACTGGATTTTATTAGGATCAACCCCTCTGGATATGAGGTCAGCCGGATTTTCCGCAGAAGGAACATAACGCCACTGGGATTTTGGAGAAAGTTCATTTATTTCTGAAACCCGATTCGATACGAAGGTTTTGAGCTTCTGGGGATTAGTGTTTAACCAAGATAAGACGGTGGTTGAATCGCACCAATGAACTATTCGAGTTAGCTCACACCTTAATCCATCAATGATGGCCTTGGACAGCTTAGCAGCCAGCAGAGCTGCGCACAGCTCCAGACGGGGGATGGTGACCACTTTCACAGGTGCTACCTTTGACTTGGAACACAAAAGTCTAGCCACATACGAGTCGCCGTTCCAAGACCTTAAATAAACGCATGCTCCGTAGGCTCGTTGTGAAGCATCACTGAAGGAGTGGAGTTCAATAACATCCGAGGGAAATTGTAAAGCAAACCTAGGAACTGTGATCAGAGCTAAATACTGGAGCTTACTGACGAACTTATTCCAAGCATTCTTTATAGTTTCATTGACGGGTTCGTCCCAATCAATTCTTTCGATCCATAGTTGTTGTATTATCAATTTTGGTTGAATCGAACAAGGACTCAAAAGACCAAGCGGATCAAAAATTTTTAGCGAAATGGAGAGAATATAACGCTTAGTGATAGTTTGGTTCGATGAGGGAGCGTAATTAATATTAAAGTAGAATTGGTCCGTAGCAGAGTTCCAACCCATGCCTAATACATTTGAGGATTCGCTGATTAGAAGTTCCCTTTGACTTTGTGAAGACACCGACTCAAGAATCGTATGAGTGTTAGAACGGAACTTACGCAATGGGAAGCAGCCCGCTAATAGAGCTTTAGTGACCGCCGATTGAATATAGAGCAAAATCGTCTTCCGAGTTGGATCCGGTAATTAGATCGTCAATGTAGAAATCATGTTGTATGATCTCTTTAATTCGAGGATCTCCACATTCTTTGCCCAACTGCCATAGGCATCTGGTGCTCAAAAAACTCGCACTTGCAAAACCGTAAGTGACAGTATTAAGACACATAGTTTTTAGCGGCTGTGACTCATCTTCTCTCCATAAAATTAATTGAAGGTTTCGGTCGTCTTCGTGTACTTCAATCTGACGGTACATCTTTTCGATGTCGCCGGTAAGCAAATATTTGTACAGACGGGATCTTACGAGTATGGAGAAAAGAGAATCCTGGATAGGAGGCCCAATCATTTGAAGATCATTGACAGATTGGCCTGAAGAGGTTGGTTGCGAGCCGTTAAAGACAACTCTTAATTTAGTTGACTCGCTCGACTCCTTAAACACGGCGTGATGACATAAAAAATATGAGGTAGAAGGTCTTTGGTCCGGCGCCACCGAGAGATGTCCTAATTCGGAGTATTCGCGCATAAACTTAGTGTATTGAGCCTTTAGTTCAGGCTGCCTTTTGAATCTTTTTTCTTGGTTTAGAAAACGCCTTTTAGCTACAAGAAAAGAGTCGCCCAAGCAGTCAGGAGTGTCTATCAATGGCAGCCGTACACAAAATTTACCGGACGGACGCCTAGTTGTATTGCTCAAAAAATGTTGCTCACTGGGATTTTCAACTGGAATGGCTGCCGAAGGCCGTGGAATATCTTCTAGTTCCCAAAATTTGGTTAAGGCTCGATTTAACGACTCAACATCACACCTAGTCGGACAAAGAGTACTATGATGACATTGTACCTGACCCTTGTTAAACCTTACATCGTGGTTATTGCTGAGGCAGGAGGATATAGCACCGGAGATTAGCCATCCTAGCTTTGAATTGCGCAATATAGGGCCCCGGGGCCTAGCGAGCGTTGTTCACATCCGAGAATGTCCCAGAATATGTCAGCTCCTAAAATAATGTCGATAGAACCAGGATTATAGAACATGGGATCTGCCAACGTAACATCCTTTGGAATATTTAAGGTTTCAACATCTATTTGTAAACTTGGTAGTTCTCCCGTTAGTTGAGGGAGGACATAACAGTGTATAGTAGTATAATATGATGTATGTAGGGATTTTAATTGTATTAGACAGGTTTGTTTCACCCTTGAGGATTGGCTGTTGCCAATACCTACTACATTTATGGGGTCGATAGAATTAGTTTGTAACGTTAAACGCTGCTGCATGGGTAAACTAACAAATGACGATTGACTCCCACTGTCAAGTAATGCTCGGACCCTTTCAGTTTTATTTGTAAGGGGATTGATCACATTTAGCAATGCGGTACACAAGAGAACTTGATTTGTCGATTGTTTACTGAAATTAGCTAATGTATTAGATGGGGGTAAGGATTGTGTATCTGCAGAAGTGGGTCTTCTGTTTTGTGAAGTAAGGTATTGTGCCGCCCTTTGCACTTCTTACAGGGTCCTAATTTGCAGCGACTGACCTGATGACCTACCCGCAAACAATTTGTACAAAGATTCAGTTTTTTAACTTCTGCGAAGCGTTGTAAGCTGGTCATGCCTCTAAAATTTGGGCAGTCGTAAATTCTATGTGTCCCTCTACAAACGGAGCAAATCAGCGTAACATTACTCTTTAAGGAAGAGTTCGCGTTATTTATAGAGTAAAACGATTTAGTGGCTATACGTGGGGATTTGGAGCCTGGGGAACGATAGGACCTAGCACCAGTACTTAAGGGTCCCGAAGAATTTTCGGGCTTAGAGCGATTAATAGACTCAAGTACTGAAGCGCGATCGGTAAGAAATTTATTAAATTGTGATAAAGTAGGTACATCGCTTAGAGAATTACGCGTCTCCTCCCAACGCATAAGCGTATGACGGTCTAACTTAGAGGACAGTAAATGTATGATTAGGATATCCCACTTATCTGTATCTTGCCCGAGGCTGTTTAGGGCACGCAGGTTTTTCGTTATGTGGTCCACTAGAAAACGAAGTGATCCCTCACTCTCACGACTTATTGGCGATATATTAAGTAGCGAATCAAGGTGATAACTTATAAGCATTCGCTTATCATCATAACGATCGAGTAAAAGTTGCCAAGCTTCAGGGTAATTAGCAGAGGACACTTCTAAGTTAGCGATTAGACGCGCGGCATCGCCTTCGAGATACGACAATAGATAATGGAATTTATTTATAGCGCTGATGCGTTCATTTTATGTATAATTGACGTGAACGTATCGCGAAATTCGAGCCACTTAAAGAAGGAACCGTCAAACTTGCTTATTTGTATTTGGGGTAATTTGAAATTAATTTCAGTATCGCAATGAACACTATGAGAATTGCTCGTATTTAGCTGGGTTGCAACATTCGATTCCTTGCGGTTTTGTTTTATTATTTCTTGTGCCAAAGCTATACTACTCACGATATCGCTTTCAACCCGGTCCCGTTCTTCGAGTTCGATTAATAAATTGGAGTGATTACAGACTTCTATTTCGCTTTGTAATTCGTCAAACCTTGAGGATAACGATTCGAACCTGTTTAGTTTAAGTGACAATTCTGCCACTTCAACCGAAGAAAGATTGTCACAGCCTCGAAATTGCTCTAAATAATTCTTAAATTTAGTAATTTGACCTTTAATTGAACTGCGTTTGGTTAGCAGCACTGCTAACTGTTTATTTGTTTCACTGTCATTTTTCGACATTTTAATGACAAAAAATTGCAAAGGAAGAAAGCAAGGTAAATAACAATAATTTGAAAGTAAAATTTGAATAGGAAAACAAAAGAAAAATTAAATCTTACGCCCCTCACTATAGACGGCGCCGCGCGACGAAGTTGTATGTCGCGGCGCACGGGAACTCGGGGTAGCAGCGGCCGGGATATCGCAACACTGGAATTCACGGAAGTGATAACGTTTCAGTATAATGGTAACGATAAAACAATGGAAGTTAGCGTGATTTAAACAATTATTGAAGAATGTGGGTAACCTGTTAAAAAGTTAAATCATGTAAATTCTAGTGATTTTAGTTTAATCAAGCTATATAGGCTGAAAGAAGGCTAGGCATAAGCTAATTTGCTTGTAATATATTAAATTTATGATTGGTTTCGTTACGAACTTTGCGTATTATTAAAAAATGGAGGTAATCTCGAAAAAAATATTTTTGTTAAATTTCAAAAGAATTAAGGTTTTGGGGTTGTAGTAGGCTAGTAATACGCTTGATGCAATGAAATATACTGCCTGAATGATTGTTTGGACACAAAATCAACAAATAAATAGTTGTGCACTTACGTACTTAGGGTAGTTGATCACTGTTAAATAATTAATTTGCACAGTAGATTAGATAAATAATAGTACACAGAATTATGGAAGGATGTAGATTGGAATATGGTTATATAGGACAGAAATTGTGGAGAAATTATAGATATAGAAGGATGGCACTTATCTGAAATAGCTCCGCTGCGGCTTCTTCGTTTCGTCTTTAAAAACCGGGGCAGACAACCAGTCCTTTTTCTCCTTAATATTTATTTTCGTGTCCTGTCACGGTCGCCAATTCATGTCGCGTAAAGGACATGGGATGTTTTAAAAATAGGTCACAAACTGATCACAAAAATAATTTATTATAGGAGCGCACGCAGCGCGTGGCTCTTGTGACGGTGACAGAAGCAATAGCTTGTAGTTTGAGTGAATCTCGACGAATAAGGAATGACGAATGGATGACGCGTTCGCCGGACCGGAACGATGCTCGCTTCCATTGGTCGGCGCTTGTCTGGAGCGCCAACATGTGTATTTATAATTTAATAAGAAAGAAAGAAAAAAAAAGGAAAAAAAAAAGAGAAAAACAAAGCTGCGCCGAGCTGAACACCTCGCTCCTCGCAACACGGAAAGAAGTTCCTCCCGGTCTCCAGCAACACGCCTGCCGCCTGCACCACTCCAAGTGGTCTTTTGACGCGCCGTGAGGAACCTGTCCCCGTAACGAGATCACGTTGCTGTAGCGCTGCGCGTGGCAGGCAGAATGCTGTCGGTGCACACTGCACACACACCCCGCTCACTAGTTTTGGCCCGACGCGATATAACATCAGGTGCAGTTACGTGCTACAACTCATTACAGTTCAATGTCGCGTCACCGGCGCACTCACTCCGGCGGCGGGGGAGGGGGGGGGGGGGTCACGAGATCAACAGCACACGCGCCGCCCCCCGCGCCCCGCGCCCCGCGGCGCCGCAGCGGAGCGCGTTAATTAGCTTCGTTACGCGACGAGCTCGCGACGTCTCTCTGTTTGGGATTCGATCAGTTGTAATAACGTATTGTTTATCTTTATTACATTTGTCAATGTTGATTTAATTAGGTGTAACACAATGTACATCATTACACGAACACATCCACTGCGCGTCTCCCAAACCAGTGCACTGGTGCTGCCCCGACCGTAGCGGTATGTTCACTTGTGAATATGTGCACATGCACGGAGCTGCACCTCCTCCCGATTCGCGTGGGAGTGCCGGCGCACATGCAGCACAACTGTTAATAAAAAGTATTTCTTTCCTGCTGCGAGCATACCTACAACGCGAGCCCCGTGCTGCGGCCGAGCACCCCCGCCCCGGCGCCGGTTACAGCCAAAGTTTACCCCCCCCCCCCACCCCCACCCCCATCAATGGAACTCAAATTATCAAAGCATTTAATTCTCGTTACGCACTGAACACGAACCGGTGCTCAGGGACGGCGCTTTTGGCGTTTGTTTGCATCAGTTACCTGCGCGTCCGGTTCATTGAGTGGGGAAGGGAAATTAAACAACAAGAAAGTAGTCCTCGCTTTGTTCAGCATTGTTCAGGCAATACTGTGTTAAGTGATCATACTTACTATAATATTACGAGAAAAACGGTTTCGAAGCTGCGGCGGCGGCGAGCCGCGGGCCCGCTCCCGCAGCCTCTCTACTTAGTTAACTAGACGTAACTTGAGCCGCAAACTTGCCTCGCAATTACTGAATGCAGGTTGCTTAATTACGCTCATAAAGTTCTAAGCCACTTCTCGGTAACTTGCATGCCGGAGATACTCCTAACTTCCCGTGTAACTTCGGTGACGGTATGCACTTGAACATGTTGGCCTCTTTCAGTGAGTTAATGCAAAGTTATTAAGTTACGATGCAGTCTGCACGAAGGAAAATACGTTTAGTGAACATTGTCGGCTGTCTCCATGCAGACAGTCTAGTCAGTTACATTCGCAGTAAACGTCGTGGCTACTGCTACGGCATCGCCGCGACAGCTGCGGGCGGGTAGAGGTGGTGCGGAACATTGTCGGAACATCCAATTTGCAACTTCTATAATATTATGCTACATGGGCCTTCATCCACAAAAATCTGAAATTTCAGATGGAATCTTGAACCGGTTTGTTTGTACATGAACGATATTGAACGGTGGCCGGCGCCGCGCGGATCCCGTCTCTTTAAATGCTGTCCTGTAGCTGAGCGGCGAAGTTTATATTGAGTGAACAGGAGTCTCCCGCGGTGCTCGGGGCGCGGCTCGAAAGTTTTCCGACATGCGTGGACCCGGACAAGTTTATGCTCTTGAGAGAGAAGCTGATTTATTTGCTATTTGTAAGACGTGAGCTCTGTTTTTACAATCCGCCGTCATTTCGCGGGCGATCTTAACCGCGCGAGCCTGTGATTTCGTTGAACTAGTCCCGCGATATCCTTCCGATTGTCGGAGGTGTTCACTGTATGTTTTCGTCGACCCTCGTCGACGGGCTTTTTGAAGCAGCGGTTATTTTCTACATAGGATTAAAGGTTGGTGTTGTTCAGAGGCGGGCGGCTGCGGGCGACGTGCGCGGTCATCGCTTCCGTTAAAAAAATACCTGTGCGCAAAGTATTTGTGGTAAACATTAGTATGTCGGCAAAGTCTAAAGAACCGAGCTGTAGAAAAAAAAATTCATTACTCTTCACAACACGGTGGCATGCACGTACCATGCGGGCAGCTGCGGGGCGGGGCGGGGGTGTGCAGGTTCAAAGGAAACTATTTCATTAAGTGGGCACCGGAATGGCCGCTGCAACCAGCGCCTGCCGGTGCCGAAAATAAAACGTAGCTTAAAGGAAGTAAAAGAAGCTTTCAATATGGATGGGGATGGTGGTGGGGGTGGGGGGGCGAGTACACACGCGGTCTGCACGGAGAGGCAGCCGTGTGAAGTTCCGGTCACGAAGGTACCGCACTCTCGCAGCGCGGGCGGGGCGCGGGCGGGAGGGCCGCGCGTCACTCCGCCGCGAGGGTGCGCCGCGCTAAAAGCTTTCTCGCATTGTTGTTTATTGCCACAACAGACATGAGTGGTAACGACGCCGTGTGCACGACGCGGCGAGGAGCCGCCGCCGGCCTGCGCGATGCAATTCTGTAACAGCACAGAAAATTCACTACATAATGCAACAGCTGCATGTGCAACGTCGCATGGGGAATAACTCGCTGTGCTGTTAGCACTGCGCGAAGGCGACATGCGTTGTGTGTAACATGACACGCGCTGCGACTCGCCGAATATTGTTGTTCGGCAGCACGCCGTGCCGCACGCCGCGGTTGCAGCCGATGCGCCGATTTAGCTCTAGAGAAATGAACATTAAATAAACCAACGGCGCACTGCACTAGCGGCCGCTGTGTTCTGTGGAATTGCATATTTCCAGGAAATGTGGCGGCCGCTCGCCGCAACTCGCTATCTCTTAAAATTCTTTGTGAAAACATTTCAAAGCGGACACTCCGCTGCGCGCCGCCGCCGCAGACACGCGGTGTGAGTTCTGGGTAATAAGTCTATGACAAGAAATTGCCTACCAAACATATTTTATTCCTGAATGCACACAACAGTCTAATATCGAATGTAATATTACAACAAATCACGATTCAAACTACTCCACTGCGGTTCTGTGAAACGGAACGCTCAATGATTAAGTAGTACCATGTCAACGCACCGACCTTTACTTGGAGAGAGGACCGAGGAACATCAGCTTACAATTTAGTACAGCACTGATAAACAAATAGGAAATGTCTCCGAGTGTTGCAAACAGATTATGTGGAGAATGTTCTGCAGGGGCAATGTGTTTTTAAGTATAAAGGAGTAATTTCAAAGCAATATCATATAACGTTAGTATTTTTTTAAAGAACAATTCCGCAAAAAGTTTAAAATGAACTGAATAATGTAAGTCTTAAAGTGAAATAGGTGCGCGCTGGCGGGCGGCCGGCGCGGCGTTAGCTCGGAGCCGTTCCGTACGTTATCCTGAGCCGCGCGGCGCGCCGGCTCCCCGCGCGGCAGCCGCGCCCGCGCCCGCGCCCGCACCCGCGCCCGCACCCGCGCCGCGCCCGCGCCCGCACCCGCACCCGCGCCCGCGCCCGCGCCGCACCCGCGCCCGCACCCGCGCCCGCGCCCGCGCCCGCGCCCGCACCCGCACCCGCACCCGCGCCCGCACCCGCGCCCGCGCCCGCACCCGCACCCGCGCCCGCACCCGCGCCCACGCAGCGTGCAGCGGCCGGAGTGCGGGAGAGGTTTCTCAATCAGACCGCCAAACTTCAGTCGCGCTTCACACCGGAGCCGGTGATGTTCGCACGCTGCTGAAGAAGTCACTGCGGCGGCACCTGCCTGCGGACGGTCTTGATTAACAGATAACTTAATTAAGACATAAAAGTTCATTCCGGAGAGAATATTCCGGAAAATACTTTGTATACGTTTTTCAATGTAATTACGTGAAAACACAACACCCTCCCCCCCCCCCCCCGCGTCCCGCCGCAATACGTCAACGTCGCACTTCGATTAAATTTAAATAGCAGGTAGCGCGGCGGGCGACGGGGGGCGGGCGGCGGGCGGCGCGCTCGCTTCATAAGTTTTGTTGTAATAAAGAACATTAAATAGAAGTTAATAGAAGTTACATTAAACAATTACACAGCGGCACCGGCAGCTCGCCGGCGGGCCGCGGCCGCGTCGCCTCGCTCTCGTTGGACTTACACTTTTTTCCCAATAGCGCCGCCCCCCTCCACCTCTCCCCCTCCGCGTCCGGCAGCCTTTTTACTGGAGCGTGTAACTTTCACGAGTGTTGTTTATTACTTAATTAGTAACTTGATGACACTCCCGCCCCCCCCGGCACGCGGCACCCGCGCACCTCGCGCTCGTGTTCTTCTGTCGTGTCTAAATGCGTTCCGAACTTTACTTCTTATTCAATCGTTACTTTTAACAGAATGAGGTCCCGAGCGCGCTGCCGGGCGCCGCTGTGCGCACCTCTCCACTTCTATGCGTTACCAATTAGCTAACTTCAGCCGTCACCGCCACGTATCGAACAGCGTGGCTTTAAGCCTCAAGAAAAAAAATCAAACATCAAACCTGTATATTTTATGTTTCATTTAACACAGACACATCACATGCAATTGTTGACAAAACGTCGTATCGTCCGCCGTCCGCCGTCCGCCGGAGGTGTGGCTGGTGTGACCGGTGTGGCCGGTGTGGCCGGTGTGGCTGGTGTGGCCGGGGTGGCCGTGTGGCCGGTGTGGCTGTGTGGCCGGTGTGGCCGTGTGGCCGGTGTGGCCGGGGTGGCGGTGTGGCCGTGGTGGCCGGTGTGGCCGGGGTGGCCGGTGGTGGCCGGTGTGGCTGGTGTGGCCGTGTGGCTGGTGTGGCCGGTGTGGCCGGTGTGGCTGTGTGGCCGGTGGTGGCCGGTTGTGGCCGGTGGTGGCCGGTGTGCCGGTGTGGCCGGTTGTGGCCGGTGTGGCTGTGTGGCCGGGGTGGCCGGTGTTGCCGGTGTGGCTGTGTGGCCGGGGTGGCCGGTGTGGCCGTGTGGCTGGTGTGGCCGTGTGCTGGTGTGGCCGGTGGTGGCCGGTGTGGCTTGGTGTGGCCGGGGTGGCCGTGTGGCTGGTGTGCCGGTGTGGCCGGTGTGACTGTGTGGCCGGGGTGGCGGTGTGGCCGGTGTGGCTGGTGTGCCGGTGTGGCTGGTGTGGCCGGGGTGCCGGTGTGGCTGGTGTGGCCGGTGTGCCGGTGTGGCCGGTTGTGGCCGGTGTGGCTGGTGTGGCCGGGGTGGCCGGTGTGCTGGTGTGGCCGGGGTGGCCGTGTGGCCGGTGTGGCTGGTGTGGCCGTTGTGGCTGGTGTGGCCGGGGTGGCCGGTGTGACTGGTGTGGCCGGTGTGGCCGGGGTGGCCGGTGTGGCTGGTGTGGCCGGGGTGGCCGGTGTGGCCGGGGTGGCCGGTGTTGCCGGTGTGGCCGGTGTGGCTGGTGTGGCCGGTGTGGCGGTGTGGCTGGTGTGGCCGGTTGTGGCCGGTGTGGCGGTGTGGCCGGTGTGGCCGGTGTGGCCGGTGTGGCCGGGGTGGCCGGTGTGGCCGGTGTGACTGGTGTGGCCGGTGTGGCCGGTGTGGCCGGTGTGGCTGGTTGTGGCCGGTGTGCTGGTGTGGCCGGTTGTGGCCGGTGTGGATGGTGTGGCCGGGGTGGCCGGGGTGGCCGTGTGGCTGGTGTGGCCGGTGGCCGGTGTGGCGGTGTGGCCGGTGTGACTGGTGTGGCCGGGGTGGCGGTGTGGCCGGTGTGGCCGGTGTGGCTGGTGTGGCCGTGTGGCCGGTGTGGCGGTGTGGCCGGTGTGGCTGGTGTGGCCGGGGTGGCCGGTGTGGCCGGTGTGGCCGGTGTGCCGGTGTGGCCGGGGTGGCCGGTGGTGGCCGGTGTGGCTTGGTGTGGCCGGTGTGGCTTGGTGTGGCCGGGGTGGCCGGTGTGACTGGGTGGCCGGTGTGACTGGTGTGGCGGGGTGGCCGGTGTGGCGGTGTGGCTGGTGTGGCCGGTGTGGCTGTGTGGCCGGTGTGGCGGTGTGGCCGGGGTGGCCGGTGTGGCTGGTGTGGCCGGGGTGGCCGGTGTGGCCGGTGTGGCTTGGTGTGGCCGGGGTGGCCGGTGTGGCTGGTTGTGGCCGGTGTGGCTGGTGTGGCCGGTTGTGGCCGGTGTGGCTGTGTGGCCGGTGTGGCCGGGGTGGCGGTGTGGCCGGGGTGGCGGTGTGGCTGGTGTGGCCGGGGTGGCCGGTGTGGCCGGTGTGGCCGGTGTGGTCGGTGTGGCCGGGGTGCCGGTGTGGCTGGTGTGGCCGTGGTGGCCGGTGTGCCGGTGTGACTGGTGTGGCCGGGGTGGCCGTTGTGGCCGGTGTGGCTGGTTGTGGCCGGGGTGGCGGTGTGGCCGGTGTGGCCGGTGTGGCTGGTGTGGCCGTGTGGCCGGTGTGCCGGTGTGGCCGGGGTGGCCGGTGGCCGGTGTGGCGGTGTGGCCGGTGTGGCTTGGTGTGGCCGGGGTGGCCGGTGTGGCTGTGTGGCCGGTGTGACTGGTGTGGCCGGGGTGGCCGGTGTGGCCGGTGTGGTCGGTGTGGCCGGTGTGGCTGGTGTGGCCGGGGTGGCCGGTGTGGCCGGTGTGGCTGGTTGTGGCCGGTGTGGCGGTGTGGCCGGTTGTGGCCGGTGTGGCGGTGTGGCTGGTTGTGGCCGGGGTGGCCGGTGTGGCTGGTGTGGCCGGTGTGGCCGGTGTGGCCGGGGTGGCCGGTGTGTCACCGCGGCGCGCCGGCTCATTTTATAGCACCAACGGATCAAATTAATTACAATGTATTCAATAAATATAAATAGACGGCGCGCTTGCGCGGAGGTGAATGATGATGACGTAATATTTTTACAGAAAAACTAAGCCATCGTTATATAGAAGCCAACGAAGACGGTTTCAGGTAATGTCCTATGACACGGGAAAGTCAGGCCAGAGAGTCAGAGAGTCAGAGAGCTGCGCCGGGGCAGTCCTGCAGAGCGGCCGGCGCGCGCAGAGCGCAGCCCCACAGAGTGATGAGGAGTCGGCTTTGAGGAGTTGGCGCCGCGCAGGCATTTTCTATGCTAGTGAGCGAGTGCCACCATGGCATTATTTGTATCCACCGTTAACAGAGGTATTTCTTTCCTGTTTCCTTTTTTTTATTTTTTGATATAACTCGATAGTGTCTGAGAAACAAATCAGAAACAACGTTTAATACGCAAATGTACATATAAACACAAACGTCGAATCGGAACCCCCCGCGTGTGGCTGGTTGACAAGGGTACGTCATCGGCCGCCACGAGCCGATGAACTAATTATATTTAGTCAATTTATGTTTGTTTAGTGTTTGTTTACGTGTGCCAACCTATACAACGCGCACAATGGGCATTATTGGAAGTCCGTGCCGGTGGTCACACGGCCAGTGCCTCCCGGTGGTGCAGCACCAGCTCTGCCCGGCCGACGGGCCGTACGTTGCAGTATCAGTCGCGAGCGCGCCACTCGTCAATTGTGCTCCACCAGCAGCGCTCCACAGAAAACGGTTTGCGTGGTAACAAAGTTTAAATTGGGTTTTGTTTAATGCAATTGGGATTTGTTAGTTATCTACTAAATACCTAGGCTTCGTTTGATATTAATCCTTTTTTATGATTTCCATTATTTTCATATTCTATAGTAATCGGATTTCTTTTTTTTTTTTTTTTTTTTTTTTTTTTTTTTTTTTTTTTTTTTTTTTTTTTTTTTTTTTTTTTTTTTTTTTTTTTTTTTTTTTTTTTTTTTTTTTTTTTTTTTTTTTTTTTTTTTTTTTTTTTTTTTTTTTTTTTTTTTTTTTTTTTTTTTTTTTTTTTTTTTTTTTTTTTTTTTTTTTTTTTTTTTTTTTTTTTTTTTTTTTTTTTTTTTTTTTTTTTTTTTTTTTTTTTTTTTTTTTTTTTTTTTTTTTTTTTTTTTTTTTTTTTTTTTTTTTTTTTTTTTTTTTTTTTTTTTTTTTTTTTTTTTTTTTTTTTTTTTTTTTTTTTTTTTTTTTTTTTTTTTTTTTTTTTTTTTTTTTTTTTTTTTTTTTTTTTTTTTTTTTTTTTTTTTTTTTTTTTTTTTTTTTTTTTTTTTTTTTTTTTTTTTTTTTTTTTTTTTTTTTTTTTTTTTTTTTTTTTTTTTTTTTTTTTTTTTTTTTTTTTTTTTTTTTTTTTTTTTTTTTTTTTTTTTTTTTTTTTTTTTTTTTTTTTTTTTTTTTTTTTTTTTTTTTTTTTTTTTTTTTTTTTTTTTTTTTTTTTTTTTTTTTTTTTTTTTTTTTTTTTTTTTTTTTTTTTTTTTTTTTTTTTTTTTTTTTTTTTTTTTTTTTTTTTTTTTTTTTTTTTTTTTTTTTTTTTTTTTTTTTTTTTTTTTTTTTTTTTTTTTTTTTTTTTTTTTTTTTTTTTTTTTTTTTTTTTTTTTTTTTTTTTTTTTTTTTTTTTTTTTTTTTTTTTTTTTTTTTTTTTTTTTTTTTTTTTTTTTTTTTTTTTTTTTTTTTTTTTTTTTTTTTTTTTTTTTTTTTTTTTTTTTTTTTTTTTTTTTTTTTTTTTTTTTTTTTTTTTTTTTTTTTTTTTTTTTTTTTTTTTTTTTTTTTTTTTTTTTTTTTTTTTTTTTTTTTTTTTTTTTTTTTTTTTTTTTTTTTTTTTTTTTTTTTTTTTTTTTTTTTTTTTTTTTTTTTTTTTTTTTTTTTTTTTTTTTTTTTTTTTTTTTTTTTTTTTTTTTTTTTTTTTTTTTTTTTTTTTTTTTTTTTTTTTTTTTTTTTTTTTTTTTTTTTTTTTTTTTTTTTTTTTTTTTTTTTTTTTTTTTTTTTTTTTTTTTTTTTTTTTTTTTTTTTTTTTTTTTTTTTTTTTTTTTTTTTTTTTTTTTTTTTTTTTTTTTTTTTTTTTTTTTTTTTTTTTTTTTTTTTTTTTTTTTTTTTTTTTTTTTTTTTTTTTTTTTTTTTTTTTTTTTTTTTTTTTTTTTTTTTTTTTTTTTTTTTTTTTTTTTTTTTTTTTTTTTTTTTTTTTTTTTTTTTTTTTTTTTTTTTTTTTTTTTTTTTTTTTTTTTTTTTTTTTTTTTTTTTTTTTTTTTTTTTGCGAACGGCATTGCGAATGTAAACGGCTGCTATGGACCACTGGTGGGCAGCTAAGCAGTACGACTCGTGATCGTGGGCGGCGCACCGCGGTCATCGCCTTTTTCGTTAATAGATCCTGTGGCCAAAGTATTTGTGGTAAACATTAGTATGTCGGCAAAGTCTAAGAACCGAGCTGTAGAAAAAAAAATTCATTACTCTTCACAACACGGTGGCATGCACGTACCATGCGGGCAGCGCGGCTGCGGGGCGGGGCGGGGCGGGGCGGGGCGGGGCGGGGCGGGGGGGTGCAGGTTCAAAGGAAACTATTTCATTAAGTGGGCACCGGAATGGCCGCTGCAACCAGCGCCTGCCGGTGCCGAAAATAAAACGTCCAGATAGTAGAGGGAGAACGGTAGAGGTGTAGAGTAAAAAGGAAGAAACGGAGATGGTACACAATAACGGTATAGAATAGCTTAAAGGAAGTAAAAGAAGCTTTCAATATGAATGGGGGTGGGGATGGGGATGGGGGTGGGGGGTGGGCGGGCGAGTACACACGCGGTCTGCACGGAGAGGTAGCCGTGTGAAGTTCCGGTCACGAAGGTACCGCACTCTCGCAGCGCGGGCGGGGCGGGGCGGGGCGCGGGCGGGAGGGCCGCGCGTCACTCCGCCGCGAGGGTGCGCCGCGCTAAAAGCTTTCTCGCATTGTTGTTTATTGCACAACAGACACGAGTTGTAACGACATCGTGTGCACGACGCGCGCGATGCACAACTGTTACAGCACAGAAAATTCACTACATAATGCAGCAGCTGCATGTGCAACGTCGCACAGGGAACAACAGTGTGCTGTAAGCAGTGCGCGAAGGCGACACGCGTTGCGTGTAACATGACACGCGCTGCAACTCGTTGAATATTGTTGTTCGGCAGCACGTCGTGCCGCACGCCGCGGTTGCAGCCGATGCGCCGATTTTAGCTCTAGAGAAATGAACATTAAATAAAGCAACGGCGCACTGCACCAGCGGCGCCGTGTTCTGTGGAATTGCATATTTCCAGGAAATGCGGCGGCCGCTCGCCGCAACTCGCTATCTCTTAAAATTCTTTGTGAAAACATTTCAAAGCGGACACTCCGCTGCGCGCCGCCGCCGCAGACACGCGGTGTGAGTTCTGGGTAATAAGTCTATGACAAGAAAATACCTACCAAACATATTTTATTCCTGTATGCACACAACTGTCTAATGTTGAATGTAATATTACAACAAATCACGATTCAAACTACTCCACTGCTCGTTCTGTGGAACGGAATGCTCAATGATTAAGTAGTACCATGTCAACGCACCGACCCTTACTTGGAGCGAGGACCGAGGAACATCAGCTTACAATTTAGTACAGCACTCATAGACAAACAGGAAATGTCTCCGAGAGTTGCAAACAGATTAAAACAGATTATGTGTGATGTTCCGCAGGGGCAATGTGTTTTTAAGTATAAAGGAGTAATTTCAAAGCAATATCATATAACGTTAGTATTTTTTTAAAGAATAAAACCGCAGAAAGTTTTAAATGAACTGAATAATGTAAGTCCTTAAGTGAAAAAGCTGCGAGCTGGCGGGCGGCCGGCGCGGCGTTAGCTCGGAGCCGTTCCGTACGTATCCTGAGCCGCGCCCGCGCCCGCGCCCGCGCCCGCGCCCGCGCCCGCGCCCGCGCCGCGCCCGCGCCGCGCCCGCGCCCGCGCCCGCGCCCGCGCAGCGTGCAGCGGCCGGAGTGCGGGAGAGGTTTCTCAATCAGACCGCCAAACTTCAGTCGCGCTTCACACCGGAGCCGGTGATGTTCGCACGCTGCTGAAGAAGTCACTGCGGCGGCACCTGCCTGCGGACGGTCTTGATTAACAGATAACTTAATTAAGACATAGAAGTTCATTCCGGAGAGAATATTCCGGAAATTACTTTGTATACGTTTTTCAATGTAATTACGTGAAAACACAACACCCTCCCCCCCCCCCTACTCACCCCCCCGCGTCCATCAGCCTTTGAACGGGAGCGTGTAACTTTTGCGAGGGTTGTTTATTACTTAATTAGTAACTCGATGACACTCCACACCCCCCCGACCTCCCGGCACACGGCACCCGCGCACCTCGCGCTCGTGTTCTTCTGTCGTGTCTAAATGCGTTCCGAACGTTACTTCTTATTCAATCGTTACTTTTAACAGAAGAAAGTCCCGAGCGAGCTGCCGGGCGCCGCTGTGCGCACCTCTCCACTTCTATGCGTTACTAATTAGCTGACGGCTTCTACCTTCAGCCGTCACCGGCACGTATCAAACAGCGAGGCTTTAAGCCTCAAGAAAGAAAATCAAACTTCAAACCTGTATATTTTATGTTTCATTTAACACAGACACATCACATACAATAGTTGACACGTCGTATCGTGCGCCGTCCCTCGTGCGCCGTCCGCCGGCGGTGTGACCGGGGTGGCCGGTGTGGCCGGTGTGGCCGGTGTGGCCGGCTAATTTTATAGCACCAACGGACCAAATTAATTACAATGTATTCAATAAATATAAATAGACGGCGCGCATGCGCGGAGGTGAATAATGATGACGTAATATTTTTACAGAAAAACTAAGCCAACGTTATATAGAAGCAAACGAAGACGGTTTGTCTGGTAATGCCCTATGACACGGGAAAGTTAGGCCAGAGAGTCAGAGAGCCAGAGAGCTGCGCCGGAGCAGTCCCGCAGGGCGGCCGGCGCGCAGAGCGCAGCCGCACAGCAGTGATGAGGAGTCGGCTTTGAGGAGTTGGCGCCGCGCAGGCAGCTCCTATGCTAGTGAGCGAGTGCCACCATGGCATTATTTGTATCCACCGTTAACAGAGGTATTTCTTTCCTGTTTCCTTTTTTTTATTTTTTGATATAACTCGATAGTGTCTGAGAAACAAATCAGAAACAACGTTTAATACGCAAATGTACATATAAATACAAACGTCGAATCGGAACCCCCCGCGTGTGGCCGGTTGACAAGGGTACGTCATCGGCCGCCACGAGCCGATGAACTAATTATATTTAGTCAATTTATGTTTGTTTAGTGTTTGTTTACGTGTGCCAACCTATACAACGCGCACAATGGGCATTATTGGAAGTCCGTGCCGGTGGTCACACGGCCAGTGCCTCCCGGTGGTGCAGCACCAGCTCTGCCCGGCCCACGGGCCGTACGTTGGAGTATCGCCACTCGTTAATTGTGCTCCACCAGCAGCGCTCCACAGAAAACGGTTTGCGTGGTAACAAAGTTTAAATTAGGTTTTGTTTAATGCAATTGGGATTTGTTAGTTATCTACTAAAATACCTAGGCTTCGTTTGATATTAATCCTTTTTTATGATTTCCATTATTTCATATTCTATAGTAATCGGATTTCTTTTTTAATTGAGTGTAACTCGATAGCACCCGCTGCCGCTGAGGTTCGAGTTACTGAATGTTGCGTAGAGTTTGTGTAAATGTACGAAATGTTCTCTCCATAGTTTCATCGGTCAGCGTTTAGGAGTCGGGATGGACCTGCCCGCCTCGCCCACCATCAGGCGCATCCAGATCGCGCTGCAGCTGATCGCGTCGCTCAAGCTGTTCTCTTATCTGTTCCCGCAGCAGGCCGTTGTCTACGGTACGTGCAGCTACTAAAGCAACACTCCGCCCCACTCGGGGTCGTTTGCCCGCGAGTGACGATTTCGTCCGTCTGCTCTCTTTACATTATTCTAAAACATAAAACTACGCAATGTCGTTTGCAACGGTCGGTTGCGAACGGCATTGCGAATGTAAACGGCTGCTATGTGACCCCTGGTGGCAGACTACAGCACGTACGACTTCGTGATCGTGGGCGGCGGCACCGCGGGCAGCGTGCTCGCCAACCGGCTCACCGAAGACAAGAACGTGAACGTGCTGCTGCTCGAGGCCGGCGACGACCCCACGCTGGAGGTCCTTGTTAGTATCCGTCACATACGTTGCCTGACTTACCCCATAACTTGTACATATGCCGCTGACTACTGCCAGCGGCCGACAATAGAAGTAACGGCCGGAATTATTTACTTTTCCATGTTCAGCTCGCCGGGTTACTGCACTTGACGCCGCGATCTCGTCTCGACTGGAACTACACTTCCGAAACCACTCAGTACTCGCAGTGCCACAAGGGGCGCGTCCTCCACCACCCCAGCGGCAAGGTCCTCGGCGGCAGCAGCAGCATCGGCTACATGTTCTATTCGCGCGGCAGCGAGTTCGATTATCAAATGTGGTCCTCCGTGACCAACGACACCGCTTGGAATTGGTACAGCGCCTTTCCGTATTTCCTCAAGAGCGAAAGACTCGAGGACCCCATCACGTACAATTCTCCGTACAGGGACAACCACGGCACTAACGGATACCTGGGGGTCACCAGGGAGGCGAGCACCGAGATATTCAAGTATTTAGAGTCGTTCCGGGAGAGCGGCAAGCTGGAGATATTCGACGTGAACGGAAACGAGACGATGGGCTACACCCACCAGATGTTCACCATAGCGGGCGGCGCGCGGCAGACCACCGCCTTCTCCTACCTGACGCCCGTCCGCAACAGGTCCAACCTGCACGTCATGAAGAATTCGCTGGCCACCAAAATCCTGTTCGACAACAACAACCACGCGATCGGCGTCGAGGCGGTCACCGAGCACAACGAGACGTTCGTGCTGAAAGCGAGCAGGGAGGTGATCGTATCCGCCGGCGCGTTCAACACGCCGCAGCTGCTGATGCTGTCGGGGATCGGCCCCGAGGAGCACCTGCGGCTGTTGAACATAAACGTGAGGAGCAACCTGCCCGTCGGGTACAACCTGCAGGACCACCCGTTCGTGATGCTGGCCATAAAGGGGGAGAAGTCGTCCGCGCCGCCGCCGCGCGCCGACCCGCACAACTTCCCGCTGCCCACCTTCACGGGCTACGTGGCGCTGAACAGGGCGCAGGCGAACCCCGACTACCAGAGCGTCAACTTCGCGGTGCCCAACGACTCGCCCATGCCGCACAAGTTTTGTTCGCTCAACTTCGGCTTCAAGTACGACATCTGCCAAGTGCTCAAGAGCGGAGTGCGCGGCAGAAAGTCCGTGCTGAGCCTGATCAGCCTGCTGCACCCGAAGTCGCGCGGGCGCGTGATGCTGCGCAGCGGCTCGGCGCGGGACCCGCCGCTCATCTACAGCGGGCTGTTCTCCGACGAGAGCGACGTGGAGGACTTGGTGAGCTACATCAAAGACTTCACGAGCGTGCTCAACGCGACCTACTTCAAGGAAGTGAAGGCGCAGCTGATGGACCTGGCCGGAAGCCGGTGCACGGGATTCAAGCTGTGGAGCAGGGAGTACTGGCGCTGCTACATCACGTGCATGGTCTCCTCGATGCACGACTACAGCGGCACGTGCGCGATGGGGCTGGTGGTGGACCCGCGGCTGCGCGTGCGCGGCGTGCGCCGGCTGCGCGTGGTGGACGCGAGCGTGCTGCCCAACCTCGTCGGCGGGAACATCCTCGCCGCGGTGGTGATGGTCGCGGAGAAGGCGGCGGACCTCATCAAGGGAGACCTCTCGCTCAACTTCCGGCCCAGCCACCCCTACATGGGCGTGTAGGGCGCGGCCCGCGGCGCGCTGCGCGTGTCGACGCTGCGCTTGATGCAACGCCATGGCCGACCCGTGCGCGGGACACCGTCATACGTTCTACGTTAATTCTAGTTTAAGTATTATTATTGTAATAAATACTTTAACATTAATTTAATTCGGATGATTTAACTATTGTGTAATATAAGTTGAATTATCTAATTCAATATAATATTAAAGGTCTTTCATTTCATTACAGTTATATTTCAGTAATATTTTCCATTGCAACTAATTCAATGAAACAATGTTCGTATTGATACTACGGTTGTATACAATAAAATACTGCATGAGAAGCTTCTGTTCGTCGTCGGTTGAGTACAAGCGGGCGCGGGCGGCTTTACAAATGGCAGTTTTCACTTCAGCGGAGCGCGCTAATAAATTTCGTGTGTCGGTGGTAAATCCTCCAATTAATGTTCGCAATCAAGGTGTACAATTGTACCAGCGGGCGCGCCGGCGCCGCGCCTCGGGCGGACGAGTTATTGTTTCATTTACGCGTGTCGCCATTCCACCTGACACATCACCATTGTCGTGAAGTAGTCGACGCGCACGACCCACTCGTCGCCGTGAAAACCAGTAGTACTCGTGCGTAACAGAGTATTCTCCTCTGCTTTAACGCTACCAGATACGCATATCCGCGCCGGCAGCACCGCTTCATATCACCAATTCATCCGACGAGCTCGTCGAGCTGCTAAGGAACCTAATTATTTTTCGCAACTAAATAAAACCTTTCACGACGCTCGCGAACCAGCCAATTTAAAAGGATAATTATGGATTGTATTACGCGAGAGGGAGCATCCGAGAAGCAATCGGCCGATATCCACTTGCGAATTATACAAAATTGATTTACGCCTCATGAGCGCCGGGGGCGAGCCTCCTCCGGGGAAATTTGGCACAATCTGGAGCGCGTAACGAATTTAGTGCGCGGCGGCGCGCCGGGATCCTGTAATCCCTACTTGATCATTTTTTGGCTCGCGCCCGGCATCATGCTGGATTATCCGGGATATTTCCGCTCTGCCGTTACAAAATTAAGTGCCTTCCACTTCAGTGCACGTAACATTGTATAAGGTGAAATATAATAACCCAACAAATATACAAACTAGATACATATTCGCATCGAACAACCTCCGACGAGCGCAATGTAGAGGCGAGTGTGAGAGGTGAAGGTAAAGTGGATCGATAATTAACTTCTGTGAGATGAAACACTTCGAGGTAAATCAATTTTGTGAATCAAAACTCTTTCTGCTCCTTTAACGGGAAAGAACTTGCCCACGCACACCCTTAATCATTTTAACGGAGTTTGATATTGAACATGTTCCAATTCACCCGTTGGTAAGTGCCGCCCATACAATGATTTCTTAACAGCTTCGTCCGCGCGGCCGGTGCATCCCTTGCCCCAGCGACTCCTGTGGCTCCACCACCGTTCGACGCCGCTGCATGACTCGTTAGCTTTACCAGAAGCCGGCGACTCCTCGGGAGCCGGAGCTGGATCCGATGCTATCCATCACCGGGCACAGCGCGCAAACTGTATAAACGCGCTCAATTTAACTAAAAGCATATCTGACATTGATGCATGATCACAACGAACAAGTTCGCAGCCACCTTCCGGCGAACATGTGCATGTGTTACGAAAACAGCGAACAGGCGACAAGAACGAGGTGTTATCCGACGCTGCGTTTTTGTGTTGTAATTGCTTTTTTCAGTTCTTTTTATTTACTTTAAACAAAATGTACACCGACATTTGCAACTTGTTTACATTGTTCGGTAGTGGTCGCAGCGGAATTCACCCGCACGCTAACGACTCCTGCCAATAACGCTACAGCACCGAGTTTCCCCGCCGAGTTCTCAGAATGTGCGCGTTTAACTACCGAGGTTAGTTATTGCAAATTATTCACGAAACAGTATCCACTGAGTAGACTTTGCAGGTACAACGAAAAGAGAAATCCGTTGCGGCTCCTGCGGCAGCGGCACCGATTTCACGGCCAACCTAAATGAATACAACATCCAACATTTATGTTTTGTAATGAAATACTTTATAAAAATTAAATGAACGAAACAAACGGAACGTCGACCGATTTACTGAACAAATCAAGTTCGCGGAGAATGAAAAACATGTAAGGGAAAAGTTATGCCACAAATAACGGGTGCGACGTGTGACTAAAGTAGTTTACATAAATGACAAATATAATTATGAAATGATGTGATATTTCAGAAGAAAACAGATCATGGTAATAAAAATAAAAGGGCGGAAGGAGGGGGCGACGGGGAGCCTGGGCGACCGGTTCATTAGTAAGCTAGATTCGCATCGTACGGTTTTAAAGTAATTATTTAAACAATTATTGATCAATTATATCTTTTTTGTTACAGTTTAATTCAATAACAAACGTTCATCTTTAGCAAAGTGATTAAGGATAGCCTTGTGCAAATATTTTGGTACGTGCGGAGTAATTATCCGGCGGCGGGTGCGGCGGGTGCGGGGGGTGCGCGGGAACATTCCCGCAGCGGCGCGCGCGTGTACCGGAACCGAGCAGTAACGCCATTTTATTTGCATTTACTTTTTGTTTGCCGAACGCTGTACAGCACATAACAATTTTTTATGTGTTACGGTAGAGCGGCGGGGTCACGGGCGGCGCGCCGCGTGCTGAAGTAACGACTGACATCGCCTGTTTTATGTCAAGAAACAGAACAAATAGGTGGTTCACCATCTTGCAAGTGATAACTCCTCCGATTAGCGGAGCCGGTGCCGCGGAGGCGTGCACGGCACTGCGCCGCGCCGCGCACCCGAGACATACTTTCATTTCGTTAGCCGCTGCATTGTCGCACAGTAACATAATACATAATATTGTTCGATAATGATATCGGAGCTATAACAACGAACAATGAAAACTATGTATGTATTTATTCATAAACATGCGCATTTATTACATGAACGGCAGGTCACGTCTCCGCACAGGACGCTCCCACATGACGCAGACCTTTTAAAAATTCAAATAGTTGTCCTGTTTGATGAAATCGGCCGCCTTCTCGGCGAGCATGACGACGGGCGCGTTGGTGTTGCCGCCGGGCAGCGCGGGCAGCGCGCTCGCGTCCACCACGCGCAGCCGGCGCACGCCGCGCACGCGCAGCCGCGCGTCCAGCACGGCGCCCAGCGCGCACGTGCCGCTGTAGTGGAACATGGTGTTCATCAGGCACCGCGCGTAGCACCGCCAGTACGCCGCGCTCCACAGCGGCCACCCCGCGCACATCGGCAGCTTTAGGTCGGCTACCTCGGCGCCCACGCTCCTGAAGTACGTCGTGTTTACGATGCGAACGTAATCTTCAATATATCGCACGATGTCGTCCAGATCCCTCTCGTCCGTGAACATGCCCGTCTGCGTGATCGGAGGATCTTCTGCACTTCTGCTACGCAACAGCACCCTCCCTCGCGATTTCGGGTGCAGTATATTCAACATGGATAACAAAGTGTTTCTGCCTTTGCCGGCGTTATGAAGATTTTCACATATGTTAAAATCGAACCAGAAGTTAAATGCGCAAAGGCTCAAAGGCACGTCGGAGTCATTAGGGACCACAAACTGCACCACCTGGTAATCGGGGTACTGCTGACGTTTGTCCAGCGCGACGTAACCAGTAAAAGTGGGTAATGGAAAGAAATCCTGATCAGGAGGTTTAGGAGACGCGCTTGATACTTCCATTTTAATCGAAATTGTTACAACCACATGGTCCTGATAATTCATACCGACCGGTAAGTTACTGCGGACCGGTATTCCCATTTCCTGCAAATGCTCCTCCGGTCCGATCCCCGACAGCATCAGCAACTGCGGGCTTCTAAAAGTGCCCGCCGACAGCACCACCTCCCGCCTCGCGCTGAACCTCACATCCTGGCCGGATTGCGTCCGCGCTTTCACCCCCACGGCGTTGTTGTTCTCGTCGAATATTACTTCAGTCACTTTAGTATTCTTAAGGATGAATAAATTTTTACGATGTCTGACTGGGGATAAGAAGGAGAAGGCAGTGCTCTGTCGCACGCCGTCGGCTATTGTGAACAACTGATTAGTGTACCCTAGCTGACAGTCACCGTTTATATCCAAGAGCACGTTGTGTCCCAACTCGCCAGCTGCCTCCAAATACTTTTCAATTTCTTTCCGGTACTCCCTCGTGACGCCCATATATCCATCGGTGCCGTGGTAAACATTGTACGGCGAGTACAGAAGCGTCGGATCTTCTAGCCTTTCGCTTTTAATAAAGTAAGGCAGCACACCTTCCCAGCTCCATGTGCTGTCCTCGGCGGCGGCGGCCCAGACGTCGTAGTCGTATGGGTTGCCTCGGACATAAAACATGTAGTTGATACTGCTGCCGCCGCCGAGCATGAAGCCGCTGGTCAAGTTGGCGACGCGGTTCCTGTGACACTGATATGTTTTGCTGTCGAACTCCGACGTGTAGTTATGGTCGACGCGAGTCCGCGCCATCAACGCGAACAGGCCTGGAAACTGTAGCAGGCTTTTAAAATACCTGTATGACAATTAGTTTAACTTATGCACGGGCACCTACACCAATAATGTATCAATTATCTCCAAGAAATTGTTGAATTTAAAGCGACGCAAAAGTTGTCTCGCCCAGTGTTTACCGGATTACCATTATTTATTTTTACCTAATGACTAAAAAATTGATTAAATTTAAAAAGTCACGTGAAGTCGTTTGATGATGACGAATATACACCGGACCACTGACCGTCGACTCCAGGGGGGGGTCTCCCCCCGCTTCGATCAGCAGGACGGATATTTCCGAGTTTTCCGTGAGCCTGTTGGCCAACACGCTCCCGGCTGTCCCGCCGCCAGCTATGATGAAGTCGAAAACACCGCCATCTAAAAATATATAAACAGGGAATTGAAGTGTTTAAGTCACGGCGAACTTCTCGTTCTTGAGTCGTGCGTCAGTTGTGTCCTGCAGCAGGCTCATCGCTACCCTGCGCGTGGAGTGCTCCGCCGGCGCTCGTGCGCGGTGCTTTACACTATTACCATAGAGTAAACTGCCATAGTCTAGCCCGCTCCTAATTAAACATTTATACAAGGCGTTTAAATGTTTTGGGTGGATTCCCCAGCCGGATCCAGATAGTACCCTTAATATTAATATAAATTTAGTACTTTTCCTTTCATCAAGGATTGGTCTTACCACTTTTACTAGATATTTAACATTTTCTATCAAGGGCAAACGATTTTGAACAATTACAATATCAATTTTTTGGTTTGTGTGTCCTCTACTAAAAATGTAAACCTTTGATTTTTTGAAAGATAATTCAAGTCCTATATAATTGAAAATTTTTATCATGTAGTATAAAGATCTCTGTAACTGAAAAGTGCTCTGATAGATATCTTTACGCGACTTTAACGACAGCGATTTTTTAAAACAAAATCCGGTGCAAGTGCACACAATAACAATTTTTATTTGTCTTTATTAACTTGAAACTTAAACTTGCCTGTAACCAACACAGTTTGTCCCCATTACATGAATTGATGTAGACTCACTGATATCATTGCCAACACTTTGCCAAGCACACGATTTAGATAGTTTCATTAGAAAACTTGCGTTTGCTATTTTTGATTCAAAAAATAATCGCGAGTGGAATTTTTCCTAATTTTACTCAAAGCTAAGCATCGCGCCGCAACGGGTTTGAAAGGGCAGGCTCCTAACTCCTAATATTCTTTTGGAGTAAACTTTTTTTCAGATTAGTATACAATTTGATAATTAGAATAATATTTGTAACGAATGAATCAGTAAGATCATTTATTTTGAGCGTTTACGTCAGACTTAAATTCATAAAAAGTAACCAGAAAAAAATCTTCAACACAAATCTGTTTCGTAACCGACCCAACGCAAATATTCAGATTTACTTGTAGCGCTCGACCTCGCCGCCTCGCGACCTCGCCACCTCGCCACCTCGCAGGATGTGAAGCCGGCGCGGTGAAAATGTAAATTGTTAATTTTCTTTCACGTTTAATTGTATTTATCCCGCTTTTGCATAATTGCTGACCTCGCGGCGTCCTTAAACGGCATCGGCATCGAGCGTTTGATACGAGTGATGTGGTAACGCGCGTACTGACCGGCGCGCGCGCGGGGCCGGCGGTACAGGGGCGCGGTGAGCTGCAGCGCGGCCAGCAGGCCCAGGGCTCCCTGCAGCTGCGTGACCTCGCCCACCCTCGCCGCCGCTTCCATCGCGAACTTGATGAACGGAACTAATAGACTTACTATTAGTAGTGATGCATTTCCATCAACAATTTTTCCGTTTCCGGTACACAAGGCTCCTGCTGCAGACATTGGTATTTTGTCTGTTTCGGTCACCCAATTTAATTTTCACGAGTGATGCACATTTGTATTACCAATGTTCATTGCATTTTAGCTGCACTGGCGTACAGTTGGGCACGACTCCGGTAATGAATATCGAAATCGAAATGATATTTTTGAAGAGTTCATTAGCAGTTAGATCTATTTCAATGCAAATAAACATATGGGTGTAATCTGAAATAACTAGAACAGAAATGTGAATGACTAGTACAGAATATGTACGTGCAGCTGCTGCAGCAGCCGCACCGCTGTCCAAGTTAACTAAACGTTAGCAACTTTAATTATTAGTTAGTTCCCGGAAGCGGGGCGACCGCGTGAACAGCGCGGGGCTGCTTTCCGTAGTTGTGAATGTTACACTTTACAGAAAGCTCACTGGTAACGTGTCGGCCTCCTGCGCAGCACTGCGCACCACGCGCCGCACCGACCTGCGACTTGTGTTCGTTGTACAGTGATCATGGTTTAATTATTTTAATTAAGAGCTATAATAATAAATAGTATAAAGTCACCTGGAGTGAGAGCGGGAGTGAGTGCGGCTGGTGCGGCTGGTGCGGCGGGCGCGGCGGTCGGCGCGCGTGTGAGCGCCGCGGCGGCGGGTTTTTGTTTTTTTGCGAACAATTAATAGCACTTGAAGGAGTGCGGAGCGGCGAGTACTCCGGCGTGCGGCGCTACAGCACCGGATTGGATATTCAAAGTATTCAAATTAGTTTCATCCACAATTTTTGATATTTTTGTTTTCGCAATATGTATCAATACGTGGCAATGAATTAAACGTCTCCGCGAGGAACTTAAGCCTTGCGTTACGGTCGCCCGCCGCCGGCCGACGACATACAAGCGGAAGCGGTTTTTTTTTATTTTTCATAACCACAAAATGCAAATAACGTTTGTTAATTCGCCATTACAAAAAACACTAAACCAAAATTGGTTCAGCCGCCCGAAACCACCGACGGGAACGCAGCGGCTGAGAGGTTCACGTCGAGAGCGGAGTAAATATGACATGAAATAACCAAAGACTAAACAAATAACAGTTACTTTTTCTCATCGTATATGCACGTCAATTTTTTCGCAAAGGCTTGCGTAAATAAACGTCGCCGGCGGTGGGGCCCGGGGCGCCCGCCCCTGCGCCTCCAGTCACCCCTGCCCCACCTTTAGTTAAGGAAGCTGTAATTTTCATTGGAGTGCCCAATTAAACGTGTAAACATGTTTTACACCGTCGTGACCGTGCTGCCGGCCGCGTGCGCTACCCGTGTACCGAGCCGCAGTAAATAAATAACAACTTTCTGCTTTCACTCGGAATGAATCCCCGAGCCGGCCGCGCACCGACACGATGCGACGGCGGTCCGGCGGGGCCCGTGCGCCGCGCTCGGCTCGGCTCGGCTCGGCTCGGCTCGGCTCGGCTCGGCTCCCGGGCGCTTTCGTTACTATACAACACGATATTAAGAAATTTAAAAAATGCCAAAATCCGGTGCAACAGGATGTAACGCGGCTTGCAGTGCGCCACTGAAATTACTTAATATAATAAATAGTATTTACTTGGAAATACACTTGCATATTCATCACGTACACGTCGCGTGTGCAGCGTTCCTCCGCGCTTCGGCTCTCACACCTTGACAATTTGAAAATGACGCTTGTAATTAGGCAGACGAATTCGAAAAGTAGGGGCTTCATGCTATACGAACACAACCCCATATGGCCTCATAATCCAACAGAAGACCTCTGGGCTACAAGGCTGTTACACGGTCGTTGCAGTTACGGCGCGCTATCACTGCCATAAAATCATTTTCATTTGGTAAATAACGATGTGTGTATGGTTCCAGACGATGACGACGGCGAAACGTGTGCGTTACCATACGAGCAGTGTGCGGACGCGTCTGCGGATTCCTGTTCACTCTGGTGTGCTACCGAGCAGCCGAGCAGCCGACGGCGGTCACAACTGAAGAACCACTCCACGCACGCGCTTAATGTCAACAGTTTAATACTAATTTCACGTTTCATGATAAGTCATTAATTCAAGACATTATTGATTACAAACTATCAATAACATGAGGCGGCAGCCCGTTCTGTGAGCAGGGGCGGGTCCGTGCGCAGTTGCAGCACAGCACAGCACAGCACTCCCCGGGACAAGTTCTTTGCAACATATTTAAGTTAAGTGTAGCCCGATACTATGCGTATAATGGTCCGAGGTGGGTGCAAAGCCCCAAAAAGTCCACAGTCTCGATAACAAGGAATCTTTAGTTATTTCCTTGATCCAATCATCGTGCCAACTTTCGATAATACGTGTTAAGTACATTACTATTAGCTCAGGTTTCGAACAATTTAACAATAACTAATGTAACGGAGCTCGCTGACAGCGGAGACGTGATACGAAATAAGGAAAATATTGTTTTTCGCGTAATGTACAAGTCGCGTGCGCGCCGCAGCCGACGGCTTCCCACGAGCTGGCCCCCGGCGGCGGCGGCGGTGGAGGTGCTGTGCAAGTCCTACCGACACTCGCACGAAACATAAAATGTGATATGTTCACAAAAATTAGTACCTCGACTTCTCTCCGACCTGCTTAAAACTGCCAAACGACACTTGGCAGCGTCGCCCAACTGTAACAACGAGTCCGCCCGCGCGGCCGGACCCGGTCTTCACATCGGTTTAAAAGCTGTCCCGGTCCTTCACCGGGCAGTCTGATGCACGAGCATCACTGTGCTCTGCTTTAAAGAACGTCGTAGCTGGTGACATTACCGGGGTAACGCGCGTTATGGTCTCGTATCTCGAGGTGATGAGCACAATGGGAGCCGCGTCGTCAGCATTAATGTAAAAAGTTACGCGTCGTGACCTCTCGAAACTGCGCGAAACGATTTACGTTTTCCTATAAATAAAACAAGAAACGTTATAATTTTTGTAAGCTTTAAGCGATATTGGAAAAGTTTGATATTTATTTGTTTACCCCGAGTCCAAAACTCGATTGCGACTCCGTGATTTATGTGAGATTGTTCTCTTTCCGTTCAAGTTATCTAAGCAGTCGCAACTTTAGATAAAGAGAGAAAGGAAAATTTAAAGACGACGAGTTCACTTCAGGTGGTTACGAACAAAATAAAGTTACAGAAAAAAATATAATTTATCTGCACGAGCATTACATGTGGCCATTACCGGGACGATATGGTTATGAATAACACTAGGCTACACGCGCGGATCGCCTCGTCTCTGCGGATATCGCCGAGATTTGTGTTATACGTGTTCCGGCCAGCTCTATCGAGCACACATCAATTACTGCGCAAGATGCAGCATCCAGCGGCGTTACGATACATAACATCTAGAGTCTGCACTCCCAACTAGTAGCGGAGTCGTATTATCCGGTACTTAGCACCGGACGGATGTGCAAGGAACGTTCAATAAATGGCGAGAATTAAGTGTAAATTCTATGGCACCAAGTAAATATTTCCGACAGCGCTGCATTATTGATTAGATAAAAAAATAGAGACCATTAATAATCCTGTTTTTACAACATATCGAAGATTGTTCGCGGTCGGACGTTGCGTGTTGTTGAAAATGAACATAATTGAATTGCACGCGGTTATTTATCTGTTATTGAAAAATTAACTACGGATGTAGGTTATCAAGGTAGTTTACGGTTGCGGTTTACTTTAGTAGAAAATGGTTCCCGCAGTCGCACGGCGACGTGCACAGTCCAAACGTCTCGAGCGTCCGCCCCTCGATAATAGTGACTGACGAAATGGTTAAAAAGTAAAAAAATCGTTTTAGCAGATCACAGAACGTTTTATTGACCTTTTGTAACTCGATTCATAACCATGGACGAAACGTGGTTGTTCCACCATTACGATCCAGAAACGAAATTACATTCTATGATTTCAGTAAAACCATCGTCTCCAAACTTCTAAGAAATTTACGGCGATTCCTCCCGCCGGCAATTGTTGAACTATTTTCTGAAATAGGGTGGTCATGATTTAATTATTCCCCCACGAAGCTACCGTTGCGTGCTCTTGGTATGCTGAACAAATCAAACATTGATGTAATGAGATCCGCTAGAAACCACGAGAGAAACCAGCAAAAATTGTTTTGTTCCAACAGGACTGCGGAAGCCGCACTCCCAGGAGCAGAGCCTCGAAGTACTTGAACATCCTCCATATTGACCTGTACACTTGCCTCTAGTGAATCTTGCCGCAGTACACGCGTGCTTTAGTGCCCAGTACGGAGAGATATTTAACATAGACACGAGGGTCAAGTACGCATTCATTTGTTTTATTAGTTCTGTGTTAACTAATTTATATATCGCAGCATGTTTTGTTTAAGTTTACCTACATAGTTGAACGCCGAGGAAATTCCCTTTAATTGTTATTTATAACACAATTACGAAGGCTGCTGCCGAAGGTTGCAAAAAAAGGCAAATGGAACTTAAAATTAAATTTATTAAAATTAAAAGTTACAATCTACATTACGACTAATGGGTGCTTAATGCTCAGCGATTGAACAAGAAGTGATCATCCTCAGTGGCCCCGAATCGTAGGGCCGGGCGACGTCGTTGGTGGCACGTAGCGCGGGCTCCGCGGTTCCGCGTAGCGTGTGGGAAGTGGATGCAGGTGCGCGAGCCTTTCCGTAGAATCCACTAAGTTACAGCAACCTGGGTGGCGGCGTGGTATGCACTTCCTAGCATACTGGGTTGCGTAACAAGCCAGTGTCTTTGTCACTAGTGCGCTACACGAATGGTAGATATTTTCAAAATATATCTACGACTCGTCGTTTGTGATGACGTCTTTGCAGTAAATGAACTGTTTTGAATTATTGTACATAATATCGATGCAGATGTTATTAAAGTCGAGGGATGAAAATAATAAGATTTTTTTTACAAACTTACCGCATCGTATCATGGCATCTTATTACCAGTTAATGTCAATTATATCCCAAAATAAAAAATGTAAATACAAAAATTTGGGTACACATCACATGTTCCGCAACGCATGCGGTGGCGCGGGCATTGGGCCGGACAGCAGCCCGCAGCGCGGCAGTTCCACTTGTTCTAAAAAACTAATTAACTAAATAAAACATTAATGTATTTTTAGCGACGAGACTAGAATTTTAAATAAATAAAAATTAAACACTGCATAGTTTGATAAAAACATAACATTAGGAATATCAAAATGACTTACGTGACCTTGATAACAACGAGCAATAGATAACGCACCACGTCCGCACACTGCGAGCTCAGACTACCAATTGTTTTTGTTTTTTTCGAGCACCCGTCTTTTGTAGTCGATCGCAGGGGTCCCGCTTTTTCTAAGTACCCACCTTGTAACCGATCGCAGGGCGACCGCTTTTTCTAAGTACCCACCTTGTAACCGATCGCAGGGGTCCCGCTTTTTCTAAGTACCCACCTTGTAACCGATCGCAGGGCGACCGCTTTTTCTAAGTACCCACCTTGTAACCGATCGCAGGGGTCCCGCTTTTTCTAAGTACCCACCTTGTAACCGATCGCAGGGGTCCCGCTTTTTCTAAGTACCCACCTTGTAACCGATCGCAGGGGTCCCGCTTTTTCTAAGTACCCACCTTGTAACCGATCGCAGGGGTCCCGCTTTTTCTAAGTACCCACCTTGTAACCGATCGCAGGGGTCCCGCTTTTTCTAAGTACCACCTTGTAACCGATCGCAGGAGTCCCGCTTTTTTCTAGTACCCACCTTGTACCGATCGCAGGAGTCCCGCTTTTTCTAAGTACCCACCTTGTAACCGATCGCAGGAGTCCCGCTTTTTCTAAGTACCCACCTTGTAACCGATCGCAGGGGTCCCGCTTTTTCTAAGTACCCACCTTGTAACCGATCGCAGGGGTCCCGCTTTTTCTAAGTACCCACCTTGTAACCGATCGCAGGGCGACCGCTTTTTCTAAGTACCCACCTTGTAACCGATCGCAGGGCGACCGCTTTTTCTAAGTACCCACCTTGTAACCGATCGCAGGGCGACCGCTTTTTCTAAGTACCCACCTTGTAACCGATCGCAGGGCGACCGCTTTTTCTAAGTACCCACCTTATGTAGCCGACCGCGGTGGTGGCCGACGACGATGTTTGCACATTTATTAGAGGTTGCAAAAAAATGCAAATTAAATTATTGAATAAAAAGGTAAAAAATAAAACAATAACTAATAGGTGTACAACTAATGTTCAGCGATTGAACAAAGAGCTCGGCTGAGCGAAAGTTTGCAGGGGTTTGTATTGATTGATGGTTATCGCTATAGAAACTATGATGCCGCCGATTATTATTTCGTACCGTTCAAGACAAATACACGATTGCGTTTAGAAGGAATGTTTAATCATCATGAGGACAGAAATTGAACACTTTTATAAAGTTCACACTCTTAGCAGTCCACGGGCCGGAATGGCCGACACTTTAGCTTTATAACGAAATCTTCCATTCCCTTAGTTCAGAAATTTAATAAAACTATTGTATTATTTTGAATATTAATTTTGTGAAAACTATTTATTAGAAACATTTACTTACTGCACTTGATGAAATATTTATCACTGATTTTATAAATTATAGTGTAACACAAAAAAATTAAAAACATTCAAAGTCAAAGTCAAAATTTTTATTCAACATGGGAACAATAGTTCACTTATTGAACGTCAAAATCTACCAGCCATTCGCAAAACAAATGCCACGGACCTGAGAAGAATGGGCAAGAAACTCAGCGGGCTATATATATACATTTTTTTTGTCATCTTCATTTCTAAATGTCTTACACGTACTGACACATACTGCTTGAGAATCAGCGCCATTTATTTCCACACATCTTTATCATTTAAATAGTGGTTAACACTATAATATGATTTACTTATCAAAACATTTTTAATTTTATTTTTTAATTTATGAACATTACATAAGTATTTATTCTCGATTCATGCCACATTAATACAAATCAATGAAATTACTATTGTATTTAACTTTTTCCTAATATCTAACAAGTACAGCAGTGCAATTACCGTAACGGCAAAACTTGCTATCGAACATTATAAAAAGATGAGAACATACAACACATTGCCGACTCAAATTTTATTAAAATGGACGCACATTTGACAGCGCATTAGTAGATATGATGTTGTCGTTAATGTGTTACTCGCCACGTTGTGTCGTGCCGTGTCGTGCAGTGCCGTCAACCACTAACAACTTCGGTAGAATTTTGGGTAAAATTGCACATGCAAGTGAGTGTTTTTAAGCGTTGCGTTGCGGTGCGGATGCGATCGAATACATTTGCATCCCGCCGACTCGCCGACTGGCAAGACGCCAAGCGCGCCGCCGCCCGGGACACGCTCAACACCTTTACCAAGCCATTCGCAAAACTATAATCTATTTTTTAATTGTTTTCTTTGTCTTTAATTACGGAGGTGATGTTTAAGGTATTTAAAAACGTTAAAAAGACTAATTTAATTTCATCGCTGTCTGCCTCAAGTAAGAACGCGGATCTCGGGCATAGAAGCATCACAGTGCGGAATTTTAAGCGGGGTAATATTACCGGCGTCTAGATGAGAATTACAAGCAAAATAATATGCAAACAATTTCGGTTTCTCGTCTGCTGCGTGAGACAATGATCCATCAAGCTTAACAAGCGGAGGCATGGAAGGCTGGCATAAATGTGTCCCGACCGACTTAGCAAGCGACCACAAAGCACGGCTCGGTTGGTAGGGCAGTACGCTTGGCGCCAAAGTGCTTAATTCAGTCGTAACATTCCTTCCTAAATACCTTTTCATACGACCAGGCAGCTTGGTTAACGGCTTTCTTCCTAGAACTTGTGTCCGGAACTTCGCAGTCTTGAGTATTAACCCAGGGGAGGTAAGCTGAGTGTTTCTGCTTTTCAGCATGTGCACACTCAGCATTATACCATATACGAGCTTTGCCACCAACGGGTACGTCAGCGGAGGGGAATAAAGTACTCCTTAGCTAGATGTAAAACATCGGTTAAACACTAAATATAGAAAAAAGCATCTGGATATGCTCATCTGGCAGAGTACCGAGCAAATTAATAGCATTGTCTCGCTGGAACGTGGGGCTTATTCTTTGTGCCACATTGTTGCCGGGCCTGGGTACTGGGGTCGCTTCTGTTCATTTTTGTAAATGTCACTAAAAGTAAGTCTTGTAAGTGTAAGCCTCGTATATGGTAATGTCACATGTTGGTAAATTCATTATTTCTGTATTTAAGATTATTCCAGTTAAAGTGACAATAAATTACCAGGTGGTAGGTCTCTGTTGCCGGAGACCGTCTGGATGGGTACCACCGCAGCTCCTATTGCAACCGCCAAATAGTAGTGTGCGAACATTACTGTGTTCCGGTTTGAAGCGCTGTAGCTAGTGTAATTACTGGGGTAACGAGACTTAACACCTTATGTCTTAACGCGACGAGCGCAATGTGGTGCAGTGTATACCATCTTAACTAGCACCACGTTGTCATGGGCAAGCTTAACACTTACCATCAGGTGAACGTCTTGCTTGTCTCGTCGCATAGAAGAATAAAAAAAAATTAGAAACACCGCCATCTAGTGTTCAGTAACATAACCTACATTCTCCGGCAAAGTGCTACCTTTTCTATTTTTGTCACACCTAACATTCGTGTGGTGCTCCGACCTACTTTATTTAACGACTAAACGACTAAACTAACTAAAACAGACATAAATTCTTTATATGGTTTTAAATAAAAAAAAAAATTAATTCATAATCAGCGGCCTTCATTGTTATTGGATTTCTATCTCAACTAACATTATTATTTATTAGAGATTCCTAACCTTAAATATAAATCTATAAAATTTAATAAATATTAAATAACCTTCATTGCAAGCAAAACCAATCTTATATAAAAACCTAATGTAATTTAAAAATTATTGAAATCCGTAAACATACGTAACTGAAGAAATGTTATATCTTTAGTTCAATTTGAGTTTTTAACAAAAATGTGACATAGTATAATTAATTTCTTATATTTACACATTATTACAGAAATTAAATCTCTGATTTAAGTACGTATAGAGTTCATTTTGACAAATAGCGACACCGATGTACGTTCAGAAAACAACGCCTGATAATTTGTTTACCGATTTCATTGTCACATTACTGAGATAAAATATTGTGTTTGCATCAGAATATTTCAAGGTAGAGAGTGTAAGAAATTTAATTATAAGAAATATCTTGAGGCTATGTGCTTTTAATGTGTAATAGATATGTCTGTGTTGCTGAGTCTACAATTGAGTGAGGTTTTTTGACGTCGCTAGAATCGAACTGGTATCTGTCTGTCAGCTGTACGGAGGGAGGGCTACCGAGCTGTCAAATGGTGAATAGCAAAGCGGTAGTGAGAATAATTTTAATAAATATGTGTTTTTATATCCATTTTGACACATATAGGTAATCGCTTCACCTAACTGCAAGCAGTAGTGTAAGTTAAAACTGTGGCGAGTGTCGGCGGCGAGCATCATGAGCTCGAGAGATAGGGATACTAAGTACTTTCAAGACAAATTGAAAGTGTTCTTTAAAAAGGGTGGGTCGGGTACGTATCGTGCGTTTGGATCACATGAATGTCTTGCTACTTACGCGGCAGAAGCGGACTGTGCTAAAATATAGCCTTTGTTAAACAGCACCGCCAGCTGCCCGCAATGAACTGGTGGTGGGATCCGAGTTGGAGAGGGAGTTGAGTTCCGATGCACCTCTGAGCCGCCGGCTACGTGCCATCAAAGAAGTTGGCGAGAAGGCTCTTCAAATACGAATTCAAGAGGTAAGATTTGAACAGGTAATATATTATAGTTCCCAGCATACCCTCAACTTGCTGATGTAATTTTCGTAAACATTTCATGTTTAATAGCTATTTGTCCTCAATAAGTATTGAATTTGAATTTGTAAAATCTGCATAGTTTCAACATAGCTTTGGCTGTAGACTTTGTTATTAGTTCTATTGTAAAGATAAACACAAAATTACATTTTTTTTAATTTACATGCAATGTGCAATTCAGCAGTTACTTTATAAATGTTGTTGCCTATGAATTGCTTGATGTTAAGGTTTTGTGAGTGTTTTTTAAAGTCACAAACATTATTATAAATATAAAAATTATTAAACTGTAATAAAAACTTTGATAAAATAAAAATATCTTGAAAATGTATAACAATAAACATATGAAACGAAATTAATTATTTATGTATTTCATCTATTTATAGTAAATTTTTTAAATAAAGCGGCATTAATAACTATAATTGAACCTTTAATTAATTAATTATAACCTCTCGAAAAGGAATTATTATCTTAGAATAAAACTTTTGTCTTCTCAATAGAGTAACTTGCATTAATGAAATAACTCATTAAATGCTATTATTATGTTTGTTGACTGTATGTAAATATGAAATAATATCTTTCTTGCTACCACAATACTTTAGCGATTTTAGTTCCTCATATAGATATTTAAAATGCTAATGCAAATACACATGTATTATGTTCTTTTTTACTTTGTTCTGTTTTTACTTTATTGCATGATAGATGGTTTGTGCATACAATTGTCTGGGATGATTTATGACTTTTTATAATAGTTTGTTTATCTAATGCACTTTTGCACACCAAATAATATTCCTTGTTATAAACTAAATACCTGGTGAATACATTTTCCGTCAATGTACTCAATTCCAACACTCCAATGTTGGAAAGGTGACTGCTGTGTAATTATATATAAATAAGATATGGGGATACCTCGCACCACTCACTGTATTATATAATCCTGATTATATTAATATTAATGCCAGAATTGTTTATTGGTTGTATTACTCATATTGTTTCACAAACTGTTAACAGTAGTCATTGAGTTTTGCATCTTGTTTTTCTGCTGCATTCTTATTGCTTGTCCAATAGTAAAAGGTCAATTTTACCATCTTTAGCATGTGGCTATGTATTAATTAATTTTGTTTTTTATTCATATGTACTCTTTACACATTTCTTTTCTTGTTGCATTATACATTTACCATTTTTTTCAGTATTTCAAATAGGTTTCATTTGTATAGAAACTTATAAACACTGCCAAACCTTAAAAAATCAACCTGTTACCATGTTTAATTGTAAGGGCCACACACTGTAAACTCTTCTGTATGAACTAAATAATTCAAATTTGGATTCATCAGTCCAAAGCACTTTAAAATCTTCTTCTGTCCAGTTTCAAATGTGTAAAAGCCACAGCGTGCATTTTTGCTTACTTTCTGTCTTTACCATGCATTTTCGAAAAGCAAAGTGACCAAACAACTTGGTGTCATCATGTATTTACTAGTAACCGCAATAAAATTATCCTTACTAGGCACTTTTCCACCAGTTTTCTTGTAACATACAATAATGCACTGAACACAAGTCATCCCTTGATTACTTAGCATAAGTTGAGATGCATTATCACATCAGAATTCACCCTTGTTATGGGGAGTAATGACTTCAGACTGCGTTTCAATACCAATTTCATATCACTTACCATTATACACACCTCCTATCTCCCAGGAAACAAATGCTCATTAAGTAGAGTTATTCCGTGAGCAGTTTTGTTAATAGGGGGATAAAATAAGATCAAAGAGACTATGTATTCAGAGATATTGCTGGCTTAAGTTAAAATGGAAAATTAGTTGTATTGATAGTGTTAACTTTTTATACATTCTACAAGAATTTTTTTTTAGTAAACATTAAACTTTTAAAACAATGCTTTTTAATGAATCTTTTCATGTCTGATATAAAAAAGATCTGGCTTCTGCTTAATGTTTATAAACAAAGGAGTGACTGTTTGTGTATTGTGTATTGGATTATTACTAATATTTCAAAAACATTTATTATTTGAAATTGAAAAGTAAGCAATATACTAGAGGTATCAAACTTTTAACTGGCAGTGTACATGATGTTTAAGATATTATTTTGATATGGCATGAACTCATAATATGATGAGAATGTATCCTTCATATTCAGTTTAAAAACTAAGTACTTAAATTTATCCATTAGTATAGTTGTCATAAAGGTCACCTATAAATGTGTCTAAAAATGCTGACTAATTAAGAGTTATATAAAAGAAGTATACACACAATTTGCTACTTTTTTATAAATAATTCTCTAAAATCTTATAATACCTTTATATAAAGACAGTTAGATCTGGAAAGTTATATTGATAGTCTATAAATAAAAGGAAATATGCAATTTCCCAATTCAATCGAAATAACACTAAACCGATGACATACCTCATACACTCTCCATATTTACCAAACATAGCATACAGTATAGAATAAAAAGTTACCTGGCAATATCCCAACCATTTAATCAGTCAACTATAGCTATTCAAGCAGCAGCAAACAATAGAGACTGGTAAATATTAATTTAATAATACATAATAACTTTTTAAAAAATTTAGGGCGGCGTAGAAAAAATTTGGTCATGCACGCGGGACCTGTTAGAGGATTCCAACACGGAGGCGCGTCACGCGGCGCTGTGCCTTCTGCGGCGCATCGCGGAGGGCCAGGAGGGGCACCTGCTAATAATGAGGACCACACTTTTCCATTACCTGCGCGACACGCACGCCGCGCACTCGCCAGAGGACACGCAGCTGCGGTTCAAGCTGCTCTACGCGCTCACCAACAGCGGCAAGAATATCAATTGTTTTGAGGAAGAGGTAATTATTGCTGCTCCACTTGCAGCTATCTAAGCAATACAATCATTCATCGTAGGGTCAAGCTTGTTTTGGCATGGTCTAATAAAGGTACCAAGCACCATAACAGTTTCCGCTGCCCTCTATCTACTTACTCTTTTTAGTGTGAGATTTGTACCTTTTAGGTATGAATAAACCCCATTAAAACTCTCACTCTTGCATCTTTTCTGTTGTATTTTAAAACTCATCATGGCTGGTCATATTTAAATGGAATGTATCTATGTAAGTACTACATTTTCTTGTCACAAGAGATCATTATAAATACATATTCATGATTGTTATTTACAGATAGGGCCATTCTTGCTGGACTGGCTGCCACAGATGCAGCAACCCTCCCAGATCATGGAGTTCCTGCAGCTCATCATCAATGTCGTAAAATTCAACGCCACATACTTGGACGAGGAGATTGTGCACGGAATTGTTAAGTATGTATACCATAATGAATTCGTATATTTATGCGAATATTGCACAAAACTAAATTTTACGGTTTTTATTGTGTTGATGCTGTAGATAGACCATGATAACTATGACATATGGTCACCTGTCAGTGTCAGTCCTCCTCCGTGACCACTGCTGCTACAAAGCGGTTGAAACATCGGTATAAAATAGTTCATTTAACACAGTAATGGTGACAATCCGTAAAATTTAGTTAGTTATCAAGTATGTAGGGTACCTACTGCAACATTGGTCGCTGCAACGTAAACATAAAACGGTATCTTTACCTCGTCAACTTAATTACTAGCCACTTAGTCAAATAGACCTCCCATTGCGCGTAGACACAGTAGAACTGCAGGTTTTAAAGATAACATGTCGCTGCTGTACAAGTAGTATAAGCTATTATTGTAGACTGATGCAAGTGCCTCTGAAAGTGATGATAAACCTGTGTTTACTGACGGCAAGGCCCCTTTTGCCAGATGTGGTCTCAAGTATGGCATAAACAAATAATGTTTAAACTGCCGGACTATTCAGAGACACGATGGCATATGTTTGGACGGGGTTTAATATAACAAAAGTATGTCTGTATTAATGTGTGTGTGTGTGTGTGTGTCTGCAGCAACTCGTGCTACCTGTGCGTGCACCCCGCGGAGGCGGGCGTGGTGCACGGCTGCCTCTCGCTGCTGGAGGCGGTGGTCTCGTACTCGCTGCTGCCGCGGCCCGCGCTGCGCACCTTCGTGCGCGCGCTCTGCCGCACCGTCAACCTGGAGCAGTATTGCCAGGCCAGCTGGAAGGTCACCCACACACTTTGTAGCTCCTGATTATGTTTATAAAAATTTTTAATGACTAGAAAGCTATATTTAACAATTGTTATGCACTAATTATTGTTAAATATATGTAGATGTCATAAATTAAAAAATTACAGTTGGTACAGTATACATGCTTTGTTTTTTGTAATGACAGTTTTGCTATATGTGCCAACTTATATGCATTGTGGTTATTGTTGGTGTGTCGGGTGCAGCTGATGCGGTGTGTAGTGGGCGCTGACATCGGCCACGCGGCGCTGCAAGAGCTGGTGGACATCCTGCGCGGCGACGGAGGGGGCGACGAAGCCGACGCCGGCCTGGTCCGCGGCGCCGTGTTCTATATCAACATGGCACTTTGGGGTCCTAAGAAAGTCCACAACCTAAAGGTCTCCTTCCTAGCCGTGTTGCCCGCCTTCCTCAAAGTAAGTACCATCGGTTGATTATGCGGATAATAGCGATATGATGATGTGTGTCGAGATCTCATTACTGACACATATGGATATTGTCTGTTTATTTTGGATTGAGGAGAGAAAATTTATTATGTTAACACATTCATATAATTGTGCAATTATAGAAGTCCGTACAGATATGATTTTGTCATATATTAATATTAATTTTGTAGAAGACTTCTATTTCCTGGATGCATAATATTTAAATGTTTACGCCAGTGTTAATATCGGTGGTGAGAGACTTGTGCGTCCACGCAGGCGCTGAGCGGCAAACAGGCGGCGCCGGTGGTGGTGTACGAGGTAGTGGTGGCGCTACAGAGCCTGGTGGCGCGTGTGCCACACGAGCTGCACGAGCCCGCTGCTCACGTGCTGCTGGAGGCCGTTCGCGCGCTGCTGCGACACGACAGTCAGTGCTCACACAAACGTGCCATTATTTATATTCGTACTCCAAAACATATTCCCGTTTGGTATAACCTACAAGAATTTTATACTTTCCCCTCTGCTGACAACGCGGCTGCGAATTCTCTGGAGTTGCGGCATGCGCAGGCGGGCGTGATCACTCATAGCGACAAAAAACTACATTCTCTTTTGCCCATCAAAATAAAATACATTACAGCCCAATGATTCATGACTATGCCTATTAACGTTAATTTTTTATGTTCTGGTGGAATGAATCAACATGGCAAGGTTTTCAAGCTGTACTTTAAATTGTTGTCTCATTCAAACTCTGATCTGCTTAATTTGTTATATGCATAAATAGAGTCACTGGAGCCGCCCAACGAGCTCATTCATTCGCGGGTGCACGCGCTGCTGTCATCGCTGGAGGCGCTGCAGGAGGCCGGCCAGTATCGCGGTCCGCCCGCCGCGCTGCTCGACCTGCTGGATTATTGCGGACACGACCGACCCGTGCGTATTAATGACACTTTATAACATCGCTTCTACCCTTATCACATCTAGCTTCCTTTTCTTCTCTGGAACATGAAAAAAAACTAAAGATGATGATGAGATGTCTGAATATGTATTTTATTTCAGTTAAAGAATTTTATGTAAATTTAACAGATTTTTTTTGATATAGTCTATTGGTTATCCGTTTTTTTAGTTTCTAAACATGTAACTCGTTTATTAGCC
This sequence comes from Byasa hedistus, assembly GCA_029286795.1. Taxonomy (NCBI): domain Eukaryota; kingdom Metazoa; phylum Arthropoda; class Insecta; order Lepidoptera; family Papilionidae; genus Byasa; species Byasa hedistus. Next base: position 87,712 of record JAGSMW010000001.1, read on the forward strand.
ATGAAGTCGGCTAATAAATCAGTTACATGTAGTACAACAAGTTTTCAAGACTTTTTAATTTTTTGTATGCATGTTTAAGTAATGCAGGCTGTGTCTACTCAGATTTAAGATGCACAATGTATTGTATAATATTGTTTTATGTTAATAGTAATTAATGTGTTATCTTGTTTGGTGTTGAGGGGTAGGGGGATATCTTCAAAAGAAACCCTTCTTCTAGAGAGACAGGGTTATGAGAGATTTATACCCACTACACCCACTCTCGGTGGTCCTCCTCAGCGCATTATAGGTGACCCCAGGATCTCTAACGGAAGGCACCGCTCCCTCCCTGCACTACGCCAAAACATGTCTCAGGGAGGGCCCTACTCTCCCTTATACCCCCACTTTGCTACGACAAAAACGAGACCACCTCGTGCTTGTTGCCCAGCCCGGGTTCGCGTAGTGGACAGTTAAAGCCCCCATCATTAAAGCCCGCGAACTCAAAACCCTTTTATTCGCCTTCTACGACAGACAGGGCTTACCTTAGTCCTCTTCTTGGTAGCCCAAGACTACAGGTCTGTTTTTGGAGAACTTATGGTAATAAATAAATCCGTCACCCAGAGGCCATGGGAGCCAAGAGAGAAAGCTGTCCCAGCTCTGTGCGGCGGACCTGATCTTGCGATCCGCAGCCAATCATTATGGGGCCGTTAGTAGTACCCTCTACTCCTCTTTCATCGCGACTTCACCACGACTGCGAAAAGCAATGCAAACGTCGCGTCTATCAGCGTAACCTGTCCCTAACCCTCCCGCACAAATGATCAAGTCGCCGCTACTGAGCGCCACCGCCACGACAAAACGGGAGGCTGCTGTAAACATAGTGTGCCGTAAACCGTGACAAGAAGATAACTATTTCAGGAAAAATCTTTTATGTGGCCTTTATCATCACACTGCATTCGCAAAACGACTCGCCAAGAATACCCTTGCGTTGAGAAAGCCTGTTCCAGCAATAGACATAAGTTGAAATGATAGGGTTGATTAATATGTGCGGTTGTGTTGCGTGCGTGCAGGAGGCGTCCACGATGCGCGTAGTGAGCGCGCGCGCGCTCGCGCTGACGGGGGAGTCGGCGGGCGCGGCGCTCGCGCTGGCCGAGCGGTACCTCCGCAGCGAGCCGCGCCTTGCCGTACGCCTGCACACTTTCTCCGCGCTGCTCGCGTACATACGCAGGCACAGGTTGTATACGCTGTCTATTAAGTCTTTAGAGTATGTAACTATTCTATATGTTTTTCACAATATTGCGAAATGCTTTATTTTAAAATGTTCTAACCTTTATTTTTCAAGAGATCTTATGTTAATCAACAATATTCATAACAAGTGGTCAAGTGGTGTAGTAGTTTTAATAGTGATATTGTTTAATGTCGGTGGTGTTGACGAAGGTGCGGTCACGGCGAGGAGCTGGCGGAGCGCGTGGGCGCGGTGGTGGCGGGGGCGTGCGCGCTGGACGCGGAGGCGGCGCTGCGGGCGGCCGCGGCGCGCGCCCTGCCTGAACTGGCGCGCATGTGCGCACCCGACGCCTGTACTGACCTCATTGATCTGCTAGAGAAGGTCAGTCCTCACACTTGGCAAGTCGTATGTCTCTATTGCAGGAGGCAATTTAGGTAGGTTAGGCTCTGGTAGTTTTCATATGTTATTTTTTTTTTTTATACAAGTATGCGACGAGACGAGCAAGACGTTCACCTGATGGTAAGTGATACGCTTGCCCATGAGAAAGTGGTGATAGTTAAGATGGTACACACTGCACCACATTGTGCTCGTCGCCTTGAGACATAAGGTGTTAAGTCTCGTTACCCCAGTAATTACACTAGCTACAGCACCCTTCAAACCGGAACACAGTAATTTTTTCGCACTACTATTTGGCGGTTGCAATAGGAGCTGCGGTGGTACCCATCCAGACGGTCTCCGGCAACAGAGACCTACCACCTGTTATTGTTGCCATACGGCTGAACAAACATCTTGACTAGCCATTAAGTGAAGGTGCTGCTCAACTCGTCTGTCGTGTACATGATGTGTGAAGGAAAATTATTTATTTATTATTTATACCGAGTTTATAACAAAAATGTTCTTTTTTCATAATTATAAAGTCATTGAGTTTATTGTTCATTAACGGCATATTTGATCCTTTTTTAAATTGTACAGCATATTCTATGTCGTTTATTTTTCACAGATTCTCAACCGTCCGTTTGAGATGTACGTGGCGGAGGTGCCGATCCCGGCGGACGCGGACACCAGCGACCTCCGGCTGGCGGCGGGCGGGCTGCTCGAGCTGCTGCGCGACAAGCTGCTGCGCGCACCCGCCTCCCATGCCACGCGCGCTCTTCTTGTGCTCATTGCTCACCTCGACCACCACTACCGCCGCCCGGCTATCTTCATGCACCACCCAGACATACGGATGAAGGTACTGCACAATCAGAGCAAGTTAAAGCTTAAGAGAATCTAACAAAAACTAGGTATTCCACAGGGCGCCTAACAGCTACTTCACAATTCACTAGAGTTATATGTTTATTTTTTTTATTTCTGATGCTTTTTACGTTTTACCTTATCTAATCCTGTTTACCGTTATAAAAGTATATTGTTCTATTTCAGACAAGTGTAAAACTTAGATCCTACTTACATAAGTTTTCCATTGTATTACTGTTAAGCACATTTTCTCGACGTCATGCTCTGCCAAAACATCACCTACCACACAAAACGCACCAAGCACACAATTAAACAAACACTATCTTTCACAACTGCAACAAATTTCGAACAACACGTTACGGCGCTATCTGTACGGAATTTATTACCTAAAAACGTTATTTAACTTAAATCTAAAAGCTTTGAATTTGTAAGCATGCTATATAACTTCTTCTTAGTCGTATTTCCTCATGACTGAGGGTCGTGGTCATCATGTGTCGTGAAACAAACGACGACTTACTTGGCAGTTATAATGGAGTGGTGTTGCCATTGCCTTCTCCATTTCACCTACTAGTCCGACCGACGACGATGTTTTCCTTCACCGTCAAAGCACGTGATATTAGTTGGTGTTTTATGCTAACTGCACATAAATTGAAAAATTCATTGGAAGGCCGGCGTTCAAACCACAAGGCTATCACGGCTCTCCTATATAACTAATGCTTTCAATTATTTTGGATACAATCGACCTAAGAAACCATGTCGACTCTGACTTAAACATAAAGTACATACAGTGCACCTGAAAACTGCGAAACAAAAAAAGAACATATAAATATTGTACATACTTTTTATTACTTACAGCATACACAGTGCGCTTGTATTAACCTTGTCGGTGCGTTCACGCACCTGATGACGCCCAAGGCGTGTATAGTTAGTATAAGCAATAACAATGAGGTTCAGTTTCAATCCCCGCCAGATATTCGATATGCTGTTTGGGCTGCGGGCTAATGCATTCAACTGCGTGGGGCTCTGCAACGAAGCGAGCGGTGCACCTGCGACCCGCCATAAGCCGCTCTGCTCGCCATTCCTGCTCGTGGAGCCGCCCGCGGTGCGCGGTCAGCAGCTGCATCACCTGCAGCCTAAGGATCTACCGCCGGTTAGATGCGCACGCGTTACCTCATTAGACTACGCCTCATCCCACATAACCGGGAATGTAGCTTGTAATAGTAAACGGGTAAAGGGCACGCCCACACTACAACTTGACGGACACTTAGACTCCTTCAGACTTTTTTAACCCTTCGCTGTTCAGATAGAACAAGATCCGAAACGCTTTGTCTCACTGTGCGGAACAACAATGACAAAGGGATGCAGTGACAGCTGCACCATGGCCGACGTCGTGAATAAAGCTGCCAAACATTCCAACTGCAATACTATATAACACTAAACGCCCAAAACATTTTCATAAGAGAAATTAAGAATTTATGTTTTTCCGTGTTTGTGTGAATTTCATACAAGCCGATAAATAATAAAACGTGTGCGCAGGGCTCCTGCGTGTTCCCGGCGGGGCGCGCGGCGCGCACGCTGACCGCCGCGCTGAGCCGCGAGTGCGACTGGGCGGTGCTCGCGCACGTGCTGCGCGCGTTGCCGCAGCTGCTGCATGCGCGCGCGCTGCTCGTTGGCAGACGCGCGCTCGACCTCGACCTGCTCGCCTCCACACTCTGCGCGATGGTAAGGGCGTGCGTTCAGTCATTGCATTCAACACACCTGTGCAGCAAAACTCCTTACGGTCTATATCAGCGTGGTACCACAATAACAGAGCGGCAAACTATTAATAACTCCACCTGCGAAGATACTTATATATACTCATCCCTAGATTTACACAGTAGATATGTTTTTGGAAAACCGTTCGTAAGCGAGGTCGTGTACTTCGAGTACTGTGCAAATCGACGAACTGGTGTATCGTATATGTATTTTTGGCTGCGTTGTGGCTATTTAAATGCGTACACTTTACCTTATATGTACAGCCCCAGCGACCATTAACGCCGCCAAGCAGAAGCGTGCATATCTTGCTTTACGTAACTGGAAATATAACGGAATAACGAGTCACGAGATATCAAGTTGTGGGTCTCGTTATTCTTGTTATTGTGGACTCGCACTTTCCTGCCAGGTCGCGGAAACGAGCCCCACCTTCCTGGAGAACCTGCGCGTCAGCAGCGGGCAGAAGCTCTCGCTGACCGAGTTCCACGCAACTGTGCTTCCCGCACTCGCTGCCCTCGCGTCCTACCACAGCTTTCTAGAGCCACACACGCAGCAGCGAATCATCAGATGCTTACTTCGATATGGAATGGGTAAGCGAAATAAACATAAACTGTTGGCATATATATATATAACAGATCTACATACATATGTACACAGTTGTTCGCAAACATCACTCTGTAGCACTTTAGAGCGAATTAAAGTTAAAGTATAGTATCCTTTTTCAAGGTAAAAATTAGGGCCAATTTAACATTTAAAATTTCCTATAGTAAGATTTAATATTGTTAAGCATTTCGCTTTTTGTAATTACACAGTGTACATTTAATGATTGTTTTAAGAACATCTAATGGAACTTTTTTACGTGCAAATGGCACTCGATGCCAACATGGCGAGGTGCCCGCAAATGCTTTATAAACAGTTCCTTTTTCCGGCAGTACTCCGCCAAGCGCAGCCGTACATCAACGCGCTCACGATATTTACGCTGGAGTCCCGGGAAACGATGGTCAAGATGCTGCCGGAGGTTCTGCTTGACCTCTCCAAGATATCTGATACCCAGGCCATTGCGAGTCCTATGCTAGAGTTTCTATCGAGTGAGTGCACACACTTATCTGACATATGTCTATTTTTATAAACTACCTCCGGTGATAGCTTTTGGTCCACTACAGTTACTCTGGGGTCTACTATGTCGCCTGCACAGCGCCTCCCAGGCCGCTTACTCTAGCCCTCTTCTCAATATATCGATACTATTGTGCTAAATGTATGACGAGCCCTCTGATTTCACTAAAGGAACAGTTCCCCTGACGTGTGTATACTACGTAGCGAAATAAATAATTTTTGTATAATCCATAATGTTACAGTTGTTTTGTTCCCCTTGAGATTCTTGTGCAATGTTTAGTAGAACGTGTTATGGTCAATATAAGACGGGTGGTGTTTAATTGGTTGTTGTTATATCGGCCCCTGTACAACAAAATTAGAACAGGTCTGTAGTAATAATGCGAAGGCGTGTCCCAGTCGGTGGCGGTATGTTGATTGTGTGCACGCCCGCTCCAGCGCTGACGCGGCTGCCGCGCGTGTTCGCTTCGTTCGTGGAGGACCAGTACATGTCGGTTTTCGCGATCCTGCTGCCGTACACCAACCCCTCTCGGTACAACCACTACGTGGTATCACTAGCGCACCACGTGATCGCCGCCTGGTTCCTCAAGTGCCGCCTGTCATATAGGAGGAACTTCGTTCGCTTCATCATACATGTGAGTCGTCGTTTATTGTCACGTAAAATCTAATTGATTTTTTAAGTTTATAAGCTCAGTGGTTCTCTGTAATGAGTAAAAAGAAAAATCTTCTTTACTTTGAAAACATAAAGTTAAATTTTCTCAGGAAGTCTAGACTTAGAACTACTACAAATGATTTAACGCATTATTTCATGCTGTTAAGGTATCCCGGTCCTTCGATTTAGATATGAAGAAATTAGTCCAACTTAAAAGTTTTCGTTCTCCCTTTTTTAGGATATATCGGTGTATTATCAGAAATGGTGTGTTTAAAGAAAACAACTTCTGTGTTTGCAGGGCCTTCACAACTACATAATTATGCCATTCGAAGAGCAGCTGCAGTATAAGTCAAACCACTTCCAGCAGACCACGTCAGCCAATGAAGATTCCTCAAACCGTCAGCGTAGCTCTAGTTTGGTTAGTTGTAGTTGTACTCGTACATACAGTCCACAATAGTTAGTGAAGTCGTAACATCACTAGTTATTAGTAACACTATATTGTCTTTGTATTCTCGAACATTCGAGCATGCAATAATTATGCGTTTGTATTTTAAAATGTAAAGTAGTACAAATTGATCAATAACAATACACTTGATACATTTCAGTACATTTTTATTCTAGTTTGTATATTGTTATTATTTGTGCGAGAAATCTTTAGTATTTCTCACAAATACTTGCCAGTAGTTTGTTCTCCTGAACTGTATATTAAGTTCCAAAATATTATTAATTTTAGGATCTGATATTTTCTGGGAATTCTACAAATTTTTTAAATAGAAGAAACCCATGTTGATCATCGTTTCATCATCTATCTGCAAGTGATAGTAACATAAGTCAGTGCAGTAGTTTGGCGATTAGCTGCAATAAAAGTGTTGTGTGCGCAGGGTTCGAAGGCGGTATCCCGGGCGCCGCTGTCGGGAGCGCGCGCCGCCTCCCCCGCTTCGCCGGCCGCGCCCGCCGCCTTCCACGTGGAGCTCACGGAGACCTGCATCGACCTGCTCGCACGCTACACCTTCACGCCGTGTGCCGTCAAACCGCAAAGGTAGAGGTTAAATTTGTGGGCTCCGCTAAGATGTGCAGTATGGATGGTGGGTAGGGTTGTTTAGTTGTTGTTTTGCGGCCACTTACGCGAATCCAATTTTGTTGAACCATTACCACTTCCAGATTATCATCTAAACATTGCGTCATTTGATACATAGTGATCTCTTTTTATTTTCAATGTTATTTTTTTTATAGTTTAAAATTTGTATATATCTTAATTTCAGGAGTGATACAGCCGAATTTCTGTTCAACGGCGGGCAATCGACGACGTGGCTGGTGGGGCACAAGCTCATCACCATCACCACATCCGGTTGCATGCAGAACTCGATAAAGCAGGGACTTTGTGAGAGGTTATTCCTGATCGATTATTATTACAAACAAATCTACACTATAACAAATAAAAAGTCGTATGACTCTTACGATTGGACCTAACCACATAATCATTAAATGTAATTAATTTGGTGAACAAATAATGGAGCTGTTGCGACAAACTATATAGAGATGGATTCTTGACAGGAGGTTGCAAGAACTTCTAGTATAGTAATCGAGAAGAGCATAAAGTTATTTTTATTTTCGATAATGTTGCAAAGACTACATGCCGAATACAACATAGACTGAAGAAAAAACATATATTTGAATTCAGATCATGTTACAAGTAGTGCGCGTTGTATTGACTTACGCGTAGTGGCGGCAGGTGTGTATGTGTGTGCGCGTGCGCAGGTGCGCGCTGCTGTGCCGCCAGCACGCAGAGAGCTCGGCCTGCCTACTGCCGCACACGGACACCGATGCAGTACCCTCGCCTTTCCCAGCACCCACAACCGCGCCTTCCCCTGCTCCCCCGCTGCAGGTACATACAGCACCGCTAGTCACGTCTAGTCATATCATTAACAGCATTAAGAAAATTTTTATTGAGATATATCTCATTAAAGTAATTGAAGAAGGAATAGTAAATTTATATGAAACGTCAAGTTGCATGATATTATGTAATAGTTCATATTTTAATATTTTCCACATTAGACATTAATAAATGAGGTATTAATACTCGATTCCCCTTATGGAAGTCGCGTTACAGACGCACGGAGTGTTCGAAAAGGAGTCTGCAGCGGAAATTATTCCAGGAGCTGGCAGCTTTCTTATAATCGTTATGAGAAGACATATCGGGACATTGCTCTTACTTTCGGGAGACCTTCGTGACCAACAGCGGACGTCTTGACGCTAAAATTACAATTTTAGTTCAATACCAGCTATATTCTACAAATCTGATTTAAGTTGATTTCGTTATCTTCACATTGTTTAAAGCCTCTACGTGTAAGTTTGCGATTAGACTGGTCGACAATTCCAAACATTTTCGAGGTTATAAGTGTATGTATGTATGTATGTGTGTATTTGTTTAGTACATAACAATTTAATTAAAAAATAATTCGTAGTGTTACTCTGGAGCCCTTTGAAGTATAATCATCACATTACCTGGTGCCGAAACCGCAAGAGGGATTATGTATTTTAAAAGCAGTATGTTTATAGGTACAGGTGAACGACAGCGCGGAGCACAGCCAGGGCTCCAACAGCCATCAGCACCCGCCCGAAGTAAAACGGTTCGTAACTTGTGACTCACACGGTCAATTACTATCCAGCAAAGACTGAAAATACATCCAAAGTCGGGTTACCGTTCACTTGTTTATGCCACTAAAATGTAGAATGTTTACGACGCATTGTTTACTGTCTAAAACTCTGTGTCTTCAGGACCCCAAGTGGCTTGAGTATGATGATTGGGAGCCGGCTTGGGCAGCTCGTTTCACTCGGCACTGGCTTCCAATATAAACTTTGTTGCATGTTCTGTTCCTGAAATTGGTTTCAATAAATTCATAAAGTTGTTTCCGTCGTACATATTATGTAACAAAATAACGATTGCTTTTGGAATGAAATCTTGTCAAGCGTACAAACAGTTCGCAAACACTTTAATGATTAAAGAGTTTCTGTATATGTAATTGTACTACGTGTATCGGTGTTTTAAGTGTGTCTAAGCAATCTAGCTTTAAATAGTCGTACTGTACCGCCACTGATTGTTTAATGTTATCCTGTGTCGTTTGTCGTGGGCCGCTTGTGCGTGCGCGTGCGTGTTGATGCGCGTCGCGTGCGCAGGTACAGCAGACATTCGCTACAGCACAGCCGCTCGACGGAGACGTCATGCTCGTCGCTGTCCGCGTCGGAGGCGCTGCAGCCGCCCAGCGCGCCCGCCTCCAGGTCCCGCGTGCATGCCTTCGTTACTGTAGTTCGCTTTTGTTACTGTAGTAGTATATTTCCGTTACTTCGCGTAGATTACATTTACTACCGTTTAGAACATTACTCGTCGTATGTAATTAGCTTATAAATGTTTATTTTTTAACACGTTAGCGTTTTCCTTGCATAGTAATATTTTATGTGTCGACGGTCATTTGTTTACTTCGCACAAGTGTACATTTCCACATATTTCAATTACGACAGCCGATGATGTTGGTGTGGGTGTGCTGATTGAATCAGCATTTTTACTGCATCGCCTGCATTTTAAATATTGTTTGTAGGTTTATGTGCGGCATACAAACAAATGTAAATTATATCGTTATATTTTTTTATCTTGAAATAATGTCGTTACGGTCCAAAAACATTTTGAAATAAGTGTCTGTGTTTCAGTATGGATAAGTAAATACAGAAACCAAAATAGTCATCTCGGCAAAACAATTATCCTCCGTCGTAAAGCTGTCGCAGTTGTTTTTTGTATTGTTTGTTAAAAATTATAACGATGTATTGCAGACAAAACTCAGCGGAGAACAAGACGAGCGAACCGGGACCGGACGCATTGAACCATCTCTCACAGCGCTTTGATAAGATATCAAAGGAAGCGGTGAGCGCTTGGCAAGATTTGTCTTACTATTATCATATATGTTGACTTTTGTATAAGTTACATGTGCAAAATTAGTGCGTATTACAATGTTCTTGATTTTCAACAAAAAGTATTAGAAATATTTATATTTTGCTAAATATAGATGTGACCTTGCAAATTGTAATACAAAGCAACGCTTACTTTCCTCTGCTATTAAGCATGACGCAATATTATTGGAAGAGAAAAAGAGAATTGCATTAAAACAATGATGTATACAAATAAGACTACTTACAGAACTTTTTTGCTTTGTGAAAGTAGTTTACACCATAGACTGCACTTGGAAGTGGTAGATCCATTTTTTATAAGGTTTCATTACACGTCACCTCTGACTCTAGGCAGGTAGTTTGAAACTAGACACATGTATTACTTAAGTGTAAGCACATGCGCAGGAACGTGAGGCGGGCGAGTGGGGTTCCCGCGCCGGCGAGCTGGCGGCTGCGGGCGCGTGCCCCTGCTGGTGCGGCGGCTGGGCGGAGTTACACGTGCGGTCTCCCACCGGCGACGTGTCCTGGCTGCTGCGCCTACAGAATCAGGTACCGAATCGTCTATATGTTATATATACAAAAAAAAATACCTCGAATATGCTTCTCAAATTTAGAACTCTTGCTAGGGAAGATATATCGATTGAATTGAGAACATACAGAGAGGATTCCTAAAACATCTGTGCTATAAGTTCAAATTACCTTACCACTACGAAAACTGCTTAAATATGTGTCTCCATATCCCTCCACTTTCACCGTAGATTTACAGATGCTACATTTGTAATAAAGATCATATCTAATAAGATTAATTGTACGGATCTATTGCACAAACTCATATTAAATGTACCTACGAAGTGTACCAGGTTTAATCCGCCGCTACATATTCCACGTGCAGCTTCTATAGTTTTATATTATAGACTAAACTCATACGCGATGCGATCATTTAGAGATTTGAATGATATTTGTAAGGTGCACACATTTGACCCTTATTCTGCAAATGTCTCTCTCGTTCGCGGAAATATTAGAAAAAAATATATTTTTTATGCCAAAAGTTGTCCTTTATATAAATAAATAGATTGACAATAAGAATGCTCCTAAAGTTTTTAGAGCAGCGATCTGCGAACGGCCAGAGGAAACAGTTCAATGCTTATAGGCGTAGATACAGCTGTGGCATTACTTAAATCTAGATGGAATATAGGATTACAGTACCTTATGATGATGCTAATATCGCACAATTAAATAAGAATGATCACTTAATAAGTGAAACAGTTATGGCAACTCCCGATCCAGAGCCGCAGGATGATACTTAATAAATACAGTTATTTGTTTCGGTTATTTATCAACAATTAAGCAGAAGGAGAGTTGAGCTCGCTTATCTGTCTAGATGAGCTGGTCGCAGCTTCAGGAGTCCCCTCTGCAGGACGTCCTGGCGCTGCTGTCGCCACCCGGACTCGCCGCACACCTCGCTCACCCGGCACATGAAGACATACTTCAAAACCACCTGGTGAGCTGCGGATTATTTTAACACTTTTTTTTTCTGGTTATAACGTACCAGACGCATATACAGTAACAGTATTATCTCTTAAATAAATGTAGTACTGTTGATTGAAGTATTAAACTCTTTTTATGATGTCATTTCGTATGATGGACCTTTACCCTGGTCATGTACAGGGGTCAGAGGAGTCCCGCGCGCACGGCGACGCATCCGTGCAGCATGCTGACCACGCACTCGTCAACGATTTGCATAAATCCAGGTTTATCTCCACTATTTTTTTTTACAACATAGCAATACGCATATACTCAAGACATTCACTTAATCATAAACGATATACCGACTTATAATTATGGAGACCTATAACATCGGATGTGAAGTTGGAACTCAGCAATATTTGCACAGTATTGCTTTACTGCAGAATATTACTGCGGTGGAACTGAACTTAGACTCTTGTCCGTGTATCAGAATATTCACTCGGCGCCTATGGTGCATGAGAAACAAGAGATCTATAAATACCATAGTTTATTTGTAAGTACAGAGTAACATTTATCAACTCGGTCCTCTGCGGTCGGCTGTATCTCGATACAATCAAGTACTCCGCAATAACTGACTTACATGGAATCGATGCAGCGTCGCCGTCCCGCCCCGCCGAAACAAGGAATTGTTAGATAATTTTAAATAGCACCGCTTGACCTGCAGATAGTGTGTTTGTAAACTGTAAGAGGTGCTAGAGTCGGGTACGGTGTGTAACCGCGGCGCTCATTTTCGCAGCTCAGACTCGGTGGTGACGGGCGACAAGAAGCCGCCGCATGCCGCCTCGCACTGCATCCTGCCGCCGCAGCCGCAACCGCAGCCTGCGCGGTACGCACGCGTACACAATCTGTTTGCTAAACTGCAATACCATAATAATGTACTGCACCCCCTAAAACAATTCATCCTAATTAAATCAAAATCATAACAGAGAACAGGTAACCTGAAGAGCTTCAAACCTCTGGACCGATTTTATTGAATTATTTATTTACAATAAAGATAATTAATGATATAAAATGATTATTAAAAGCTAAGATAATATAAAACCAATTACAAGTTATAACTGCTGGGAATATATATATATTTATATATAACTCAAAATGTTCTCGTTCAAATCATGCAATCGCAAAAAATTACTCTTGGTTGGTTAAAATATTTGTAAAAAAAAAGTAATTTCCATTACGTTACTGTCTCTGCGCAGGATGTGCACGCAGCCCATCAATATTCCTGGTTCGCCACAGCGACAAAGTTCCTCCAGCACCACGGACGACGACGATTTGCTGCTGGTCGTGCCGGAGGTAATGTTTACACAATTTGTATATATATTATTCAGTGTGTATATATATTTTATAAAAACAAAGCGCAGAAATGATCAAGACGGTCCACCGAGTTTTAAACGGTACGCCACCAACCACATCATATCAGAACACAGTAATGTTTTCGTGCTACTTGTTGGCAAAATGATCTATGCGTAGCCCATATGGATGAAAAAGATAAATTTTACATGACAACTATTCGCAGGGCAAGTCCAGGCATCCAGTGCGTCGGTCCAACTCCTCGCCCGAGATGTCATCGTCGTGGAAGCTGTGTGCACGCGAGGACGACGAGCTGCCGCCTGACCCCGACGAGATGATCCTGCTACCACGCTGCGAGCCCACGTAAGTGCGCGCGCACTCACATTACAAATTAAACACGCTGCTGTACTCTGGTTTCGTCGCAACGACCAATGGTACCCCCAACTAAACGGGGCTCTACGAAGAAAGATCTGCCTATATATAATATCTAAAAGTAATAGGTTCAAAAATGTGCATTAAAACGAAGATTCTTTTAAAACTTCTTTAACCTTAACTTAGAATTCTTATTAAAAAGTTATAAACCGTGCTAAATATTTATTAATGCAGCTATTAAATGATAATCATTAACGTTCTCTTATTATGTAAAGAAGTATAACATATTGATACGCTACTGATGTGTGTGCACATTTCTTCCTTTATATAAGTTTACACAAAATACATGTACAACCCCCCAACCTCCCATGGCCCCACCGACCCAAAGGTCATACGGGCCGAATCGCGGGAGAGCATACGCGGTCTAGCCTCAGTTCGGCTAAAATACATGTACACTGAAAGCCGTCCACATAGACAACTGAGTTATTGCTTGTGATTCGCAGAACCGCAGCGATGACCCTGCATGCGACGAAGAAAGCGGCCAAGAAGAGCGATATGCGCGTCTCCTGCGAGGCCATCCCCGAGGAGATCTCAGGCACTTCGCCGCTCGCGCAACCCGCAGCCCACACGCAAGTTGCCACCGACGTGCACGCCGCTACCAACGCGCACACCGCCGCCAATGCGCACGCGCCACAAGCCGCACAACCGGCGCACCCTTCACACCCTCATCTTATGACATACAACTCTGATCCCGGTGAGTTTCATATCATGGCTTAACGGTTAAACTTTTTTTTTTATTTTTATCGGAATCTTTTTAAATTAAAATTTATATAACCTATATTTTTCCTTTTTTTTACCATTTGATTTAAATACAATGCGTAGGCGCCGGCGGAATTACGGGTGGCGATGCGGCGGGCGCACACCATCAGCTGCAAAAGGTGTGTTTAAAATAATTATGTGCTTTTTCCTTGTGCCATTAGTTAAATTGTGCTACCATAATCGGGTACCCCGGCAGACTGCGAGCGACAGCACGGTGACAGATGGGCGTGGTCGCAAGCCGCCGGCCGGGCCGCGCGCACCGCTGCCCGCTTCCGCCCTCGCCGCCGCCGCGTCCGCCGCCGCGCACGCCGCCGGGCACGCCGCCGGGGGTGCGGGCGGTGCGGGCGGCGCGCGGGAACGAGACGAGCTGCCGCCGCTAGCGCGCTCGAAGCGCTCCAACACTATCTCCGTGATGAGCCCCACGCGCAGAAATCGGTAAGCGGTCCAGTCTAGATGAATCATTACGTGTTTCTAATGCCAATTTGTCCATTTGACAAATAAAAATCAGCCCAAAAGTTATTACACTTTGAACTCGTTACATTAATAGTTTTCCTTTATCTGAAAAATTCTTAAAATTAATGTCATAATATTTATTATTATACTTACGGTACTTTACACTGAAATCCGATTCAGACGACAAAAATCTGCCGACTTGACGATGACGATAACAAGAAAACAGTTACAGTTATTTGCTGGAGAGAGGTGTCATTTTATTTTTATGAAAAAAGTAGCTATAAATCTTTGGGTATATATGTGTATGATCACCTGCAATGCAATCAAATCAATGTTACCGCTACCATCACTATGTACTTAAAATGTGTATGTTTGTGCTTAAGAATCTACGTTTGGTTAAAAATGCTGATGAGAATAATCAATATAACGGACGGGATCCGAACAGACTTATTATCGACGTTATTCCAAAAATAGAGAAATTTAATAAAAGTTGCTTTGTAACGTGCACAAAACTATACAACAAGACACCTGCACAACTAAAAATATGTAATAATAGGTTATATAACACAAAACTTTATAATGATGAAATTGATGTGTCTTAACTTTAAGAATTTCTATAGTGGTTGTGAATTCTTTAATAATTAAAATATTTTCTTTTAAATAAGCAAATAAGATTTGCATGTTGTTTATATGACTAAATATATATATGACTAAATAATTTGTGAAGAAGAACTTTGTAACTATGTTAATGACAAACGAATGAATATATAAAGCTTCGCTTTCGTTACTATAAAATTCATGTGTTTGATGGTTGCAGAGAGGCGCAGTGCCAGCGTACGACTGGCGGCGGCATGGCGCCCTCATTTGTGTTCCTGCAGCTGTACCACAACATGAGTACTTACCCGATCTCACCACCCGTGCCAGGTCAGTCCCACCGGCCCGACAATTTCGCGCGCTTCACGCGTGGCAGCGGCAGCTGGTATCTCTACACCCATTTAGTAATATGCACGTTGCAAAAAAGCTACAGTGCGCGAATAATGGCGTTGATTTGTTAAGTCTGCCACTAATCTTAATTTAAAATTTCTAGAAGGTATTTAGAACTTTATTATATTACATAAAATTAATGACTACCACTGCTTTGAGGTGTGGTTACCTTACTGCTGTTTAGACTAGTATTGGACATGAGATATAGCTCGTTACCTCCTGCTGATGCCATGGTTTCTAAACTCGAATTGAAAAAAACTATCTGGACCTCTCTATATCTTATGGATTGGGGGTCTCTTAAAACTTAAAATTGCGTACGTTGGGCCGATTGAACTACTACACTGAAACTAGGGCATGGTAATTGGCAAGTAGTTCAATTATAACATCAATAGGTCCGTTGATATTTTGGAGTTGTATAAAGATTTGTAGAGACTGTAAATGATGCAAGCTGTACGCTCTTGCGCAGGCGAGGCTCCCGCCAATTTAAACCAGCTGACGGAGCGCCCGCTGAAGGTGACCGGCGTGCAACACGAGCGCACCATCAAAAACCTGGACCTCGTGCCTCCGCTCGACACATACAAGGTAACCGCGGACATGCAGGACTCTTGTTCATATTTAAATTTCTAAGATTGTTTGAGAACAGGGTGTATAAAGTAATAGTGTTCAAACTTGGACGTCTATTAGCCGATATGATGATATGCAAACATTATTGTGTATCAGATTACAGATACTGCAGGAATTAAGATTACTAAAATGACACGACTTATATTTCTAGTCGACCAGCTCAAACCTACTGTGCGGATTGTTGTATTTTATAATCAAGAACACCATCGCCACGAAACCTCGGAAAATGCAATAACTGTAACCTTTTTTCTAAATGTACAAAAAACTTGCACTAAGTAGACGACTTTATGAGTCTGAGTAATACTACACGTGCACAAAGGAATGTTAGCAATTGTTAGTAAATGTTTAATACTTTGTTTGGTGGGTAGATCGGCGTGTTGTACGTGGGCCCGGGGCAGCAGGACAACGAGGTCGCCATCCTCAGGAACGAGTACGGCAGCGTGCGGTAAGTGTGTGTGTGCCTGCGTTATCGCCGTTCACAGATTATAGCTAAATTCTGCTATACGCAGAGTTTTAGCTTACTTTTTCTTAATAGGTAAAATCTCAGCACTTTTATTTGTCAGACAATTTTCATGCGGATCTGTAAAACTGTCAACAGCCGCTGCGGCACTTACCATGGGAATCTCATTATTGAATGGTGATTATGGGCAGTATGTGTTTATTTAATTAAATAATTCCAGTTTTTTTCTTTATACATAACTATATTTTTGATTTAAAGTTATCAGTTAGTAGTAACGGTCGCACAATAACGATGCAACACTGCGGCTGTCGGTGCAGGTACTCGGAGTTTCTGCGGCAACTGGGCGGGCTGGTGCCGCTGGACGGTGGCGACGAGCCTACATTATTCCTCAACCTGGAAAAGGGCGGCAAGGACGGCCACTACGCGTACGTTTGGCACGACGACAACATGCAGGTCACGCCACATCACCGACCAACTTTCTTTTTTTTTATTCCACTATCATTATTATTTACGTGTATTACTGGCAAGTGATACGCCCGCCCATAACAACGTTGCGCTAGTAAGGATGTTAAACACAGCACCACATTGTGCTCGTCGCCTTGTGACATGTTTAAATGGTCAGACGACGACGAGCAACGCGGTGCTAGTTAGGAGGATGTTTGCACAGCGTATTGTATTGATCTTTTGAGACAAAAAGTTATGTTTTTTACGTTACTGTTACGTTTTTTATTATTATTTCATTAGCCATTCATGAAGTATGTTTATCCATTGACCAAACTACCCCCGTTGTTAACATTGTTCCTGTTGTCGGTCACTAGGTCTTGTTTCACGTGGCAACGGCTATGCCCTCCTCTCCTAAGGACCCCTCGTGCAACGAGAAGCGCAAGTACATTGGCAACGACTATGTCTCCATAGTGTACAACGACTCCGGCGCAGACTTCAACATACTCACCATCAAAGTAATCACAACTTGATGATACCTAGCGTTTCTTTATTAAGTAACTTACAATAATTTATTTAAAATATAACAAGTAACTTGAAAATTTATCTATTCACAATATTTATTAGGTTTTTAATGTATGTTTATTTTGGCGCCACGCAGGGGCAGCTGAATTTCTGCATCGTGATAGTGGAGCCGATGGAACACGGCATGAACCGCGTGTTCGTAAAAAGCAAAGACGATCGGCTGCGCAGCAAGTTCCTCGCGCACGTGGACGCGCACGCCGTCTCCGACCAAAACGTGGCGCTGCTGTCGCGCCAGGTGGCAGTGCACTGCGCGGTGAGCACGCTCGCAGCTATCTGCACCACGATACGAACACGGCGCCCGGCTCTCTTGCTCGAAACTCCTATTCATAACGATGAGGCATTAGTTTAAATTACGCCAGCGCCAGAATACGTTCGCTGTTTTAGAATATAAAATCATACATTTTCTTCGGTTTTATTGGTTAATGACAATGTAATAATTTGTTTCTCTATATACACGTGGTTCATACAGACGTTCTCATTTCAGCTAGCGTCACAGATTTCACAGTCGCTCAAGATGGGTGGCGCGCCGTTTGCGTCCAATTCGCTGGAGCGGCTGCGTCTGATCAAGCGGCTGCGGCGGCGTGCGGAGGCCGAACGGCTTACTGCAGCAGCGCGCGCGCCCGCTCCCTACGCCGCGGCGCCGGAGCGACAGCGCCAGGCCGCCGCCGACGACTTCAACGACTACACGTAGCGCCCACGCGCGCTGCAACCTCACCAACACCACACAGCAGTTTGTCAAAACCTCGTGCAAGTCCCGCACACTCCCCGCCACCCCCCCCCCCTCCCTCCCATATACATACACAAACACACATGCGCACTCATACACTACGACGTCTCGTAAAGTACTTATCCCCCACAAGAACCTAGCTTTCGCTACTAGACCTTCGGGTCAGATCTCGTGCAAGTTTTTCCTAGATCGAGGACACAGAACTGAAGCGAACGTATATCTAGGTGCTTCTCACCACGTGAGCCAACACCATGAGTTTTAGTAACAGAATGAAGTTGTAATGCTTTTGTGTGTGCGTATACTGTTGATACATTTGTACACTGTGTTTATAGAAATGTTTACACAAATGAAAGTAATGTATATATTGACATCAATCTTTAAGAAGGCGGGAGAAATAAAGGATTCAAATGAAACTAACAGAAAACCATTGTTACAACTTATTGCGGAAACATGGCTTTGTCCGTGTTAGGTGGCTGAAGTATTTATCAAAGGACTACGTCAGTCCATCGCACCGCGACCCAATCCAGAGGTGCTTCGGTACTTTTATGTCGATTTGTTTCTCTGCTGTTCAAGGCCTAATCTGTAGTTAATCGCTAATGGTCAAACATTATGCGAGATCTGAAGTGGCCGATCCCCCGGGGCGGCGCCGACGGCGACATCGGCTAGCGCGTTCTCATAACACGCGAACACAGTGCGCTACGTGGTCGAGGTCTTCGCCGCCCGTTCCGAACGGGTTCTTACTCGGGTAGTGTACAACGATACGTCCTGGATCGAAGGCAGCTAAATGTTTAATTACTCGGTCATTATGGTCAGCAGACGCAAAACGAATATATTTAGTTATGACGACGCCGCACATTTATACTAGTACAAAACATACACAGCACGGTCGCGCAATATAAACAATTTCGTGCGATGAACGCGCATCGCTTGTCTTCGAACCTTCTTAGCAAACCTATTGCCGGCGCCCGCGCGGGCCGGGCCGCCGCACCGCCGCGCCGCGCCGCGGAACTGTTCGCGTGTTTTGTTATCACGACGTCTCGGCTTGTACGACTTCGTGCGTAACAAAAACAACAGATAAATAAACGTAAACCTATGTATAATAAAACAGACGAAGATGTATTTACTGCAGTAGAGATGAAGAGATCGCAAGTATTGTGAGAGTAACAAGGAATAATCTTGAACTTCCGCAGTTACTCGCATAAAGGCGTACGAAACGTGTAACAGCCTGCAACGCGCGGGTCGCCGGCGGACAGTCCCTGTGAAGAGTTCTTCACGAGCACGTCACACTGCTGCTTATACTTTCTATGCGTTTAATTTTGTAGGTGACAAAAAGAGAGGGAAGGTCCTTCGAGCCGGGAGGCGCGCCCATTGCCTTGACTTGATGCCGGGGTGACGTCACCGCGCCGCGCGGCTCCGCCACACTTCACTCGCGATGACTCCTGTCAGGACGTATCGATTCGATCCCACGGGCGCGCGCGTCGCCGCGGCAGCAGCTCAGGGCCGCTTTGGTTTCTATAGGTTTCGCTTCGGTTGTGTTTTGTTTTGGTATTACGAGGAGAGTAATTTTGTTTTAAACTTTCCGGTGATTGGATTAGGTAGTACTGAATTGATGCGGCTCGGCGATAACACTGCCCACTGTCCAGCTTGCCCAACCGGGGATTCGTTTTAACGCAAACAAACGGCCAAAGCGAGGTGCGCAGCCCATTAGGGATGCACCTTTCATAATTAATGGATCGATGTTTATGGAATATTGTTATTATTATTTGACTGAACTCTCCGCGCGACTCCTGTTCAAATATTTTATGTAGCGATTTATTTCCTGACAAAACATTTTGTATTCAAATAAATGATGGCTATTTTTTATTTTGTTTTATTTCACTGCGAATCTCCGCGACCGGGTTACCGCATTGCGAATGTTCATCTTCATTCGTCGTTTAGCACATTGCGTCGGGATGTACAGAAATAAAGCCATGCCGGCGCTGTGATTCAACTCGTAACAATAATTATGTAAATAATAACATATTTATTAATTTAGTCGCAAGCCATCTCTAAGTTTGATACATTAAATTATTGCGTACGATACGATACACAAAACTTTCACAAGTAAAATTTTATTATCCAGATAGAGTACATGCCCACTGCCGGGGCCGTACCCGGCACTGGGAGTACTATGGCCTGTGCCATAGTACTTTAGAAAATATTTCCGGCCCGCGAGATATACTTGTAATTGTTCTTTACAAAATGATAAAGTAATATTTGTTTTACATTAACTTCGCGATCGTTCTCATAGTAGTCGTGGTTTACCACACAGACTGACGCAAAAACTGAAAAAAAATAAAAATTACACTTTTCGTTATGTTCTGATAACATTGTATTTTATTTTTGAATATGTAAACTCCTAATCTGCCCAGGCAACGCCGCGGGAAGGTTTTACATCCCGTCGATCTCCTTAGCTGGTTCAATCGAGGTACCAGTGCCATTAAAACTAAACAACAATTCGTAGGCGTCACGTTGACAGTAGCTAAGCGTATTTTATCGTTTCTTACGTAATCTTAATTTAAGTTACGCAAAAATGATCATAATCCTTACAATAAGCACTGTGCTCATGTGCAACGCCGCGGCGGCGCACGAGCTCGACAGTTTGTACGGAGTGCGCGGCGGGAACAAAGCGACGCTGTGCATGGCCCCCGGCAGGCAGCGCGACCAGTGCGACGGCGCCGTGTGGAGCCCGAACTGGATCCTAGTGAGAGGCAGCTGCGTGGCCGACAGAGCGATGTACCCCGTTATCATTTTTAGGAAATTCACAATCGCATGCGACGCCGTGGCACCAGGTGAGCCCTGCGCCCGGAGCTCTTGCTCTCGATCGCTTGTCATGCGATGACGTAGACAGGTGCATGAGTATTTGCAACGGTTTGTTAGTGGTTGGTAATTTTAAACTTCGCCGCATAGACGAGTGTTGTGACACCATAAACTCGTGAACGGATGAAATAATCGAGATATTGATCTTGATCTATTGTTTAAAAAGAGACTCGCACGAAACTGCTTTAAATATGATTCATAAATAACCCTGTAGACAGTTTGTTTTCTGTTTGAAGGTGTTAAAATAAATTTTATGTAATTAGGACGGTGTCATAGTTTAGTTATTCTTGCTGTTCAGTTATGTCGACGGCTTCATCCGACATGGCTAAGGAATGATCTATTTCAGTACTAATATTTAATTTAATATTTTGTTTAGTAATTGAGAAGTAGTTGACATGTCTTATAATACTCTGTTATATAATAATTTGTAGGATATTTTAAGTAACTAAGGACCTTTTTCACAGAAAATAGCAGCATAACTTTCATGACCACATGATGAATCCATCGACTTAGACTGAAACTTATTAAAAATCTCATCTCTTAGGAAGTGCTGGAATATACAAGAGCTCAGCATTTACTAAAGACAAAATAAACTTTACGTCAACCAGAAACGTTTTCTTAAAACAAAAAAAAAGCCGCGTGAAAAACTATCAACTATACTAACAAATCGAAGTTCTGCAGACAGATTGACGGCCATCGGCCGGCGGGTTCGCGCCCGTTTCCTGCACCCCTCCTACCCCGCGGTGGACTACGCCCTCATAAGTTTCGTGAGCCCCTACGAGGACCTGGAGCCCGATCGAAATGATTCCAGAGCTATAATCAGCAAGTCGGTATCGTGTTCAGTTCATTAGTTAGTCTAAAGTCCCTCCTCTCCGGAACACTAGCAGGCGTAACAAAAAAGTGGACTAACTAGATTTACCTTACGTCTCAGGATAACGTAACAAGATACTCAATTTACGCCGAATAAATAGTAAACAAAATTACGCGAATTGTCTCGATTCAATATGTCATTAACTTTTCCTACTTGAGCATAACAGGAAATTGTTTTCACAGGTTAGAACATTGGATAATGGAAACCACCACGCAATACTCCCCCACCATCCCGAGGACCCGCTACACACCCGATGAGAGGAACATGATGTTCTCATCTCCAATTAAAATGTTTGTGACTACGGTGGTCCTCCCATTGACTTTTTTTATAGTGTTCTTCATATTTGTTACTTTTTACACGGGCAAGAGTACAGTCTCATATACAATTCTTAATGATAAGGAAGACTCACCTTCTGTGTAGTACATATTTTAGAGATTTTTAGTAAAATATTAAATATGTAAAGCCTGTTTTATTTATATATTACAACTAGACTATTATTAAAATAAAATACCAGATTCATCTTTATAAATAATCAAGACCGCCGAAAACTTTGTCTATATCAGTAATCATAAAACAGGCATTTACTAGCTATTTTTATTATCCTCACTTTGGTAACACATTTTATATTTATAATGATCAGAACAGCAAAACATTCAACCGATAGTAACACTCCCTGATACAAGAATAAGTTGCATCTTTTTCTTGTCTAGCTACTAGCAAGTTAAAAAGTTAACAAGTTCTAAGCACTGTTGTACAGCAGAGGTATGTGCTGAAGTGATAACTACCAAGATACTTTCTGATAAGGTTTTTCAGTTGCTCCGGCTTAAACTCACAGATCATACTTTCCTAACAAAAATTAGCACCAATGTACAATTCATCTTCATATAGAGAGTTTAAAAATATACACTGCCAGAAAATTATATGGTTCTTTAATGTTTTTAAATACCGCTGAACATTAATGTCATTATGATGTTTTATTGTTTATATTGTGGCTCATGCTGTGATTGCTTATAATCAGAGTTGCAATTGTGTAAGCGACCATAGTCATATGTATGTAGCATTATTTCTATTGTTAACTCCGTCAGCAATCCTTTTCCAATAAAATAAAATAAAATAAAATAAAATAAAATAAAATAAAATAAAATAAAATAAAATAAAATAAAATAAAATAAAATAAAATAAAATAAAATAAAATAAAATAAAATAAAATAAAATAAAATAAAATAAAATAAAATAAAATAAAATAAAATAAAATAAAATAAAATAAAATAAAATAAAATAAAATAAAATAAAATAAAATAAAATAAAATAAAATAAAATAAAATAAAATAAAATAAAATAAAATAAAATAAAATAAAATAAAATAAAATAAAATAAAATAAAATAAAATAAAATAAAATAAAATAAAATAAAATAAAATAAAATAAAATAAAATAAAATAAAATAAAATAAAATAAAATAAAATAAAATAAAATAAAATAAAATAAAATAAAATAAAATAAAATAAAATAAAATAAAATAAAATAAAATAAAATAAAATAAAATAAAATAAAATAAAATAAAATAAAATAAAATAAAATAAAATAAAATAAAATAAAATAAAATAAAATAAAATAAAATAAAATAAAATAAAATAAAATAAAATAAAATAAAATAAAATAAAATAAAATAAAATAAAATAAAATAAAATAAAATAAAATAAAATAAAATAAAATAAAATAAAATAAAATAAAATAAAATAAAATAAAATAAAATAAAATAAAATAAAATAAAATAAAATAAAATAAAATAAAATAAAATAAAATAAAATAAAATAAAATAAAATAAAATAAAATAAAATAAAATAAAATAAAATAAAATAAAATAAAATAAAATAAAATAAAATAAAATAAAATAAAATAAAATAAAATAAAATAAAATAAAATAAAATAAAATAAAATAAAATAAAATAAAATAAAATAAAATAAAATAAAATAAAATAAAATAAAATAAAATAAAATAAAATAAAATAAAATAAAATAAAATAAAATAAAATAAAATAAAATAAAATAAAATAAAATAAAATAAAATAAAATAAAATAAAATAAAATAAAATAAAATAAAATAAAATAAAATAAAATAAAATAAAATAAAATAAAATAAAATAAAATAAAATAAAATAAAATAAAATAAAATAAAATAAAATAAAATAAAATAAAATAAAATAAAATAAAATAAAATAAAATAAAATAAAATAAAATAAAATAAAATAAAATAAAATAAAATAAAATAAAATAAAATAAAATAAAATAAAATAAAATAAAATAAAATAAAATAAAATAAAATAAAATAAAATAAAATAAAATAAAATAAAATAAAATAAAATAAAATAAAATAAAATAAAATAAAATAAAATAAAATAAAATAAAATAAAATAAAATAAAATAAAATAAAATAAAATAAAATAAAATAAAATAAAATAAAATAAAATAAAATAAAATAAAATAAAATAAAATAAAATAAAATAAAATAAAATAAAATAAAATAAAATAAAATAAAATAAAATAAAATAAAATAAAATAAAATAAAATAAAATAAAATAAAATAAAATAAAATAAAATAAAATAAAATAAAATAAAATAAAATAAAATAAAATAAAATAAAATAAAATAAAATAAAATAAAATAAAATAAAATAAAATAAAATAAAATAAAATAAAATAAAATAAAATAAAATAAAATAAAATAAAATAAAATAAAATAAAATAAAATAAAATAAAATAAAATAAAATAAAATAAAATAAAATAAAATAAAATAAAATAAAATAAAATAAAATAAAATAAAATAAAATAAAATAAAATAAAATAAAATAAAATAAAATAAAATAAAATAAAATAAAATAAAATAAAATAAAATAAAATAAAATAAAATAAAATAAAATAAAATAAAATAAAATACGAGTCCTTTTGAGCCCAATTGTCTGACAGAAAGTGCAGGGTTGCCAATAACAAAGTTAATATAAGAAAGTATAACAAAAAATAATCAATTTATTTTGAAAAATTTGAAGTAAAGACTTTGTATAGAAAAAACCACGGGCTGTTAACTCTGTAATAACAATTCACTAATTAGTTTCTGAGAGTACTGCAAACATTGTTACATAATTAAAAAATTTAAATAGTTTATTACATTATATTACGAATGTTCAAATCAATATTATTTATTTCTGTAGCAACACTATACTATTTTGTTGATTGTTTTATTAATTTGTATATTTCGATTTATCAATGTCGTTGCAGGCACCGTGCAGCGCGTGCAGCGGAGTTGCATCTATAGCTGTGCATTATCAAGATACGTTAATTTACAGCAAGTAATAAATCAAAAACGTTTAAGATGACGAATTTACTGCCTGGACCGCCCAAACCTACCAAGCAGGTAGGATTTTGCCTTTATTTTCACATTTTATCTTATCGGTCCACATAATATCGATTAAATCAATATTCCTTTTGTGCCTGGAATTTGTCCGTATTATAGTTAAAAAAAAATTGCAAAAGCGAAACGCGGTGCATACGAGAATGAGAAGTTTTTCATAAAATTTTCTTAAATTAATTTCATTTAGTTTTTTCTCGCCCATTGTCGTCATCTTTATAGTATACATTAAAAGGTGTGTTTACGTGTGGTGTGATAGTTCATTATAATAGTACAACTCGAAAAGTGTAATGATGTATCTTAATTTTCATCAGCTATGCGACGCTTTCCAACATAAATGTTTATAATGATGAAACTTATCTGAATTTGACTTCGAACTTGTGCACATTGCAGCAACAGACAAAGTGTTGAGCATTGTGTCACCGAAAGTAAAACTGATGCTGGTGCTGATGGGCTTGCTGCTGTATGTGTACATCCTGATATTTGTGAAGACTCTATACCTGAGGGAGGAAAGAATGGACCACACCTCTGTTATGGTACAACAATCAGCATAGAAAATACTTTTGTTAGATAGACTGTGTTCCATTGAACACATTTTAAGCGTTTTAAGATGTAGCTCTTGTATTGTATATATAAAAAAATTAAATCCAGTAACATTAATAACTGTAAGAAGCAAATGTATTTCACAAAAATGACATGTGTTGCTGAAATCATGTTCAGCTTACAAGTAAACCCATTTTTCTAATCTGTTTCAAGTAATAAGTAAAATTTGAATAGTTTTTTAAACAGGGCACATGCTAGTATTCATTCAGTTGACCAAGAGATGAAATGAGCCAGACATTCTTCTCATGGTAAACGGTATGCTTACCCATGACTATATGGTGTTAGGATGTTATACACTGTACCACACCACACTTGTCTCTTTGAAACTTATATTATTGCCCCAGTAATTTTACTTCAACACAGTCATGTTTTCACTTTACTGTTTGGTAGCAGAAATCTGCCGGTTGCATCAGGTTATTAAAGATTTAGTGCAATCTATCTTACTCATGGATGCAATAGAACAAACTGAGTATACAAAACAATATACATTTATTCATTAAGGACTGCGAAAGATATTTCAACATACCATGTGCATGTGCATATGTTTAATTGCAGTATGATGTCTGTAAAAAAGATTTTTTTTAATCAAAAGCCTTTTTTAGTTTTAAAAGGGAGTTCCATAAAATTACGTTACTAATTTATTAACATCGCCAATTGAGATGATTATCTATTATAATTTAATACAAGATTACACATGCACTGAGATACCAATTAAGAGATGTTAATTGCTGTTGAGGCTTATATCTTTTTTTAATAAACTCAAACATCAACAGGCGATGGAGACTGCACGCATGATCCGTAAGATACATGCAGTTGACAAGAAAATGGCCATTAACATGGAGCGTCTCCGTGAAGCCATCGGGGAGTACTAGATTGCCCCGCAGAGCTGCCCCCGCAAGAAAGCATTCCTGTTGTCTTCTCTCTCCGGCTCTACCTGTACTGTGTAGTATTTGGCAATAGCCAATTAGTATATTACATAAATATTGTAACAAAGTTCACTTGTGTGACAGCGCAGTTGTTGCACCAACTCGAGCACACAACCAGTCACTTAACTGCTAACAAGTCTGTGAATACTTTATTTAAAAATGTTATCATGTTTTTGTTAGAGCAAGTTTTTAATTGTTTCTGTTAGTTAACGTTACTAATAGAAATGCGCGCTCTTGTGCTGTTGTTAGATTGTTCTCGTCCTAAGTTGTCAGGGAAAGCAATCAGTGATATAGTGTTTGACATGTATACTTGCTATTGTTGCTGTGCTTCGTGTTATACACATACTAGTCTCACTGGTATACTTTATATTATTGTTACATTATTATTGAACTGTCTGTGATTCTATTCCTAATAGTGTATTTTTTTTAATTAATATATAATTACTTGTCTCGTGTAATATTATTATTTTAATTTTGTACGCGCAATCGGCATTAAACGGAGATGAGCGAATCATTTGTTTTATTTAGAAATACTCGGATACTTCAGCTCAATAGAGAGCTTCATTAGTATTGCATTCAAGTTAATAAACTGTTTGTACTTAATGGTAACATTTACAATATTCAACTGTATGCCGGGAAAACAATGCTGTTAGTTTAATTTGAGGTTCCTTTACTATACATAGCGATCGCAAACGTCGCCTTGGCTGTTGAAAAAAGTTGTTTTCAATTAACATTCCATATACACTCCCGGACACATCTATCGGCCCACCTACTGTTTAAAAGTTTTAACGGTGCCTAGCTAAAAATAAATGTTAGGTGCAGCAATAAGTTTTAAAGCTGATTTTTTGGTCAACCTTTATGTTTTTTTTTTAATTTTGAATTCAGGATTATAAAAAAAAAAAAACGAAAATTCGAGTCTGTTCATTGTTTTCAACGACCCAGAAACGGAAAAAACTTTTTTATTTCGCACAAGTTGGTTTTTTTTTTGATGTGTCCGATTATTGGTTCCATAAAAAGGCAAATCTAAACTTAGAGCCAGTTTTGACCAAAAAATATGGATACTCTGCCTGAAATTGTCGCCCAAGTTGTAAAACTTCTGCCGGCCAAATCAATTCGAAATTACAAAAAAAATAAAAAAAAAACCTACATAAGGGTTGACCAATAAATCTGCTTCAAAACTGCATTAAAACTTATTGCTCCACCTAACATTTATTTTTAACTAGACACCGTCGAAACTTTAAACACTGGGTGGTGGGCCGATAGATGTGTCCGGGAGTATATATACATCTTAATGGATATTTGTTCTGGTTACTTATATACTTATACTGTTATATAACACAGTAACCGGTGACATGCATGAATATGTTAAACTGCTGACAGCAGGGATCCACCAGAACATCACCAGAAGCTCGCGCACGTAGAGTAGTGCTGCGGACAGTAACTTCGAACACAACCTCAATAGATATTTGGAAGACAGTCGAATCGATTCAGCGACTGAACCTGTCAGTGAATAATTGTTTTACACTTACATTTTTATATAATTCATTTATTAGTTATATAATTCAAAGTAAAAACATTAACATAATTGTTACATTGAAATTAATTTAGAGTATACATTATTATAGTAAGGGAAGAAGTCGTATTTAAATGAATACAACTGTCATTAGACAACGTGAAAATATTTGTTCAATGCGATATCGAGAGAATATATTTTGTTTAGATTTAAATCCGTAACCGCGCAGTTTTATAAAAAACTTATTATTTCGTAAATTACTTTAATTTTTTCATTATTAATATAGTCTAAATCAAAAACAAATACTTATTACACGACATCTTATTTATTAAGGCCGCAATCAATTTGCCCGTTCAGAGATTCGATGTAACTAGAGATCAATTTGGACCACATCTTATTAACCATTTATATAAAATTTGACAAAATATTAACAAGCAGTAAGAATTAAATTGACAACCTACATTAATTATAATTCCTACCTTAAGTAAAATGTGTTATCTTATTTCACTGGGCTGGTGGTAGTGACCACGTGTGCCGCAGTCACGTGTCTCCTAGTGCGCGGGCCGCTCCGCCAGCCCGTTGAGGAGCGGGGCGCAGGCGCCGGCGAGCAGCACGCCGCCCGGCGCGCACCGCCAGGGGTCGCGCGTGGCGCGCTGCCAGCGGGCCAGCCGCGCGCGCAGCGCCGCCTCCACGCCGCCCAGCGCCGGCTTGCCTGCCACATTACACACAAGTGAGCGGCGCGCGCTCTGCGCATCGCACTCCCGCGCCTCTACCGCCGTGTGCTCAGGTGGTGACCGGCTGCAGCGCTTACGTGCGAGGGAAGCGTCGCGAATACCTGATAAATGTTGTTAATACAAATGCAAACGCGCTGCGCCGGCCGTGCCCTCGCCACAATTCTCTATTTATGCATCACGTGGGCTGCGGGTGCCGCGGAGGCGGGGTGCAGGTCTCACCGTGCACGTTGTGGAGCTCGGCGGGGTCCCGCCGCAGGTCGTACAGCTCCCACTGCGGCCGGTAGTAGTACTGCTTCAGCGTCTTGTACCACGGCAGCGACTGCTTGTCGCGCGTGCGGTTCAGGATGTCCTGTCGACGTTACTACGTTGCAACCATTACGATATGACATAACTTACACGACATGCCATCGTAACTTACCAATGAACATTTGATTTCGATCGATATGAAATTTTGTTGTAAAACTCGTCATTGTCACTCCATTTTCATTTTCGTCTCTGTATATATTTAGATTGAGAAATGGTCCAAATGTTATATTTGATGGTTAAAATGTAGTGCACTTATGTAGTTGGTTAGTGCAGTAGAGACAACGCGTCAGCTAATTACATTTGATATTCCAATACGAAACTAACTGACCGTTGTCTGCGTGTGGAGTTGCTCCTCCTGGATACACGTTACCTGGAAGGTGGGCGACACGTACAGGTCCTGGTCGATGGGGAAGGGCATTGCGTAGTTGAGGTTCTGTATAAGCTTGTAGCGGCGCGTGCGCACCGCGCGCATCGGGTAGTACATGGTGACCTCGTGGTGCGTCTGCGACGCGAACACCGCGTCCTCCTCCGAGTACGGCGGCTCTGCGGAGCACCGGCCACGTTATACCAGTCTACGATCTGCGTGTGTCATAACATTTTATAGCAAATGTAGATGTATCGTCAAACCTTTATCCAAAATGGGCAATAAACTCTTGGTGACATCACTGTGCACCACGTCGTTGCTGTCTTCCTCCTGCTGAACCGGCAGCCCGTACCAATCGAGCACCGTGGGCATGATGTCGAGCAGGCTGGCCATCGCGTACGAGGCCTGGTTCCTCCTGGCGGCGGGCTCCGGGGACACGAGGAGCAGCGGCTCGCGCAGCCCCGCGTCGTGCAAGTTGGTGCGCCCCCCGGGGAACGGCACCCCGTTGTCCGACGTGTATATGACGAGCGTGTCGTCCTTGTGCCCGGCTGCTTCCAGCTCCTTCAGGATCAGTCCCACGCCTGGATAAGAGGATACTATTTATAAGGCGTTTGCTCGCTCTAACTGAAAGCAATATTGACAGAGACCGTCAAAAACAGTCTGCTCGGCGGACTGTCTGCGCACGTTAAATGATACTTGTATATTCGTTGGGTTTGCACGTCTGGTACACATGCGCAGCGGTTTGTCATGTGCGAGTACTGGGCGACACCTGTGCTGGCAGTGACTCTCTCATTTAAGAATTACCTTGATCCAATCGAGACATGGTGGTGTACTGCGCGGCGATGTCCCTCCGCGCCGGCTCCGTGTCCTGCGACATTGAAAGAGTTAGTTAATTATTAACTGAACATTTTATGCATTTCGGTTTACTTCAAGCCGTTGTACGTTACTACATCGTGTCGGGTTATATATCATGTTATTGTAAGCAGTCGACAGAAGAGCGTACAGCAGTTATATTCAGTGAGTGTTGTCAGTGACCTGCACGTGATACGGCAGCTGCACTTCGTCCCATTGGTAGTACCAGGGCTTCCAGTCCGGGATGGTGCCCATGCCGGGCTCGCCGGAGCCGAAGCGCTCGCAGAAGGCGCCGTACTGCGGCTCGGTGTGCCCGCAGCGGTGCGGGTCGTGGAACCCAACGTACAGGAGGAACGTCCTGGTGAACGTTAAAGACGAATAAGAAGATAAGCCATCTTATTTTTAAAGGTGGTATACAACTGCTTGGGCGTCTTAATCGTCAATCAATTGTACATAATAAAAAAATCACAAATAATCAATATCAATATAGTTAGTGATTATTAGTCCCCCATTCTCATGGTCGAGTCCGTCTGCGCGGCATCTATTTCAAACGAAAGCATGCACACATTACTGTGTTCTATTGATTGATCCGCGCTAAAACTGGTGACAATTACCGCGGTAACGAAAGTTACCATGTTAGGTTTTAAAACTTTGTGTGCAGCACTGTGTTGTGTAATAGTTATATATGTTTAAACTATAAAATGTGAGGCTGACTTGTTGTTTTTGTTGGCGTTGGAGAGGAACTCCCTGGTGAGCAGCTTCATGAACGTGATGTTGCGCCCCACCTGGTCGATGTGGTGGTTGCGCTCCGTCTGCTCGTAGTCGAACCGGTACACGTCATCCGGTCCGACATGTTTCTTGCCGATTATACCTAGTTATTACAAAAATGATCAAATAATGGTTTAGAACGAAACTTGTACCGAAGCGAAGGTTTCCTTCTGCCGCTGATGTTGGATTGCGTTAGGGAGGACTTGCAGAGTTTAGATTTGTCGTTAAAGTAATTTTAACTATTTAGTTCATGAGTATTACAGGTTTAAGTCTCGGTAAGATTAACGTAAAAATGTTGCATAAATTTTATAATATACATGTAAGAATATTGAACCAAACATAAAGATATTGAACGTTAAATGTAAATAAAATGCACTTAATACTTTCCTAAATTATTTTGACTAATGTGAAAATATATTATGTAAAGATAAATGAAAAAAATCCAAGAGTCCCTATACAAAATACCTTCAGAATACCATCGTTCGTACTAATTGCGGTCAGTGGTCTCCAATAAACCGCATGATGGCGTCATATAACTCTACAATCTAAACACGACTTTGACATCTTCGGGCATCCCTTTCCTGTCTTCAAACTTAAATTGTGTCTAGCTTTAACGGAATTGTAATTGTTATTTGTAATTTATTTTTTCTTTTGGTCGATATTGTTTTTCTTATTTTGTTTTTTTTTTTTTTTTTTTTTTTTTTTTTTTTTTTTTTTTTTTTTTTTTTTTTTTTTTTTTTTTTTTTTTTTTTTTTTTTTTTTTTTTTTTTTTTTTTTTTTTTTTTTTTTTTTTTTTTTTTTTTTTTTTTTTTTTTTTTTTTTTTTTTTTTTTTTTTTTTTTTTTTTTTTTTTTTTTTTTTTTTTTTTTTTTTTTTTTTTTTTTTTTTTTTTTTTTTTTTTTTTTTTTTTTTTTTTTTTTTTTTTTTTTTTTTTTTTTTTTTTTTTTTTTTTTTTTTTTTTTTTTTTTTTTTTTTTTTTTTTTTTTTTTTTTTTTTTTTTTTTTTTTTTTTTTTTTTTTTTTTTTTTTTTTTTTTTTTTTTTTTTTTTTTTTTTTTTTTTTTTTTTTTTTTTTTTTTTTTTTTTTTTTTTTTTTTTTTTTTTTTTTTTTTTTTTTTTTTTTTTTTTTTTTTTTTTTTTTTTTTTTTTTTTTTTTTTTTTTTTTTTTTTTTTTTTTTTTTTTTTTTTTTTTTTTTTTTTTTTTTTTTTTTTTTTTTTTTTTTTTTTTTTTTTTTTTTTTTTTTTTTTTTTTTTTTTTTTTTTTTTTTTTTTTTTTTTTTTTTTTTTTTTTTTTTTTTTTTTTTTTTTTTTATATTATAATATTTATACTAATCTTAATGCATCCGTGCAATGCACGGGGAATTTGTCCAATGAAGTTGAAGATGTCTTTTCAATGGAATAGCAGATAATAAACTCCCATAAAGCATTTGACAGGCAGCTAATTAAAATAGTTTATGTGAGCGGAGGTACAACATCACCGGTAGTTTTTTAAACCTTGCTTAATATAAATGCTATACCTAGGCGAGCAACTGCTAACAGAGGTAAAGGCGTTGTTGAAGATTACTCCCCGGCGCGCCAGGG
Organism: Byasa hedistus; assembly: GCA_029286795.1. NCBI lineage: Eukaryota > Metazoa > Arthropoda > Insecta > Lepidoptera > Papilionidae > Byasa > Byasa hedistus. The sequence continues at coordinate 120,657 of JAGSMW010000001.1, forward strand.
CATCGATGTTAGGCGTCTGGCAGATCTTGTTACCATACGCTCCCAGTTCGAACCCGCCGTCGTCGGCTAGAAGCAAACCAACAACGAAATTAATCTCACCAAGAGAATGTCTACCAAACACTTATGTCTTTACGTATTGTTGGCGGGTGACCTCGCGGCTGACATCCATTTGTTCATACAGACAGCTAACACGGTGCTGATCAAGTCTTTGTAATTAAAAAAAATATAGCATTAATAACATTTTATTATGCACTTTACTGTTTATTTAATGCATCATAACCAGGTGTTGTTTCAGATATTATGGTTTGTTATACACAAACCAAATAAAATATTATTGTAGTAGTTTCAATAGGTAGGTTCGCGGCAACAATTAACCAACATACAATATTACAAAGTACATATATATATATTACTTACGAACATAAAGTAACTATACTGGTGGTAGGTTTCTGTTGCCGGAGATCGTCTAGGTAGGTACCACCGCAGCTCCTATTTTAACCGGCAAACAGTAGTGTATAAACATCACTGTGTGCCAGTTTGAAGGGCGCTGTAGGCTAGTGAAATTACTAAGGTATCGAGATGTCTCAAGGCGACGAGCGCAATGTGTTGCACTGTATACCATCTTAACCAGCGGCACGTTGATATGGGTTTACCATCAGGTGAACGTCTCGCTCGTCTCATCACCTCGTCGAATAAAAAAAAATAAGTTTTCTGTGGTAGAGTCATGATGTTTATAGTGCCCAGTGCCATTTTTAGGCTTTCATTTAAAAATACACTGAACCTAAATGTAAAAAAGGTATTTTTAGCTTAAATGCGGGTAATATGTGTTTGATACACTTAATTTTAGCTGGACATAGACCACTAAATGAACCGGTTCAATAGCGTTGGGGGAATGACCATATGTAACGGTAACAATTGGGCGCCGGTAACCTTGAAATTAGATCGTTAAATGTATACGGTCGCATTTCCAAAAAGACTCTTAAAGAGATTTTTGTTTTTACTTACACAAATATGGGTATTTTAAAAGTTTATATATAACACAAGTATAATCAAAATTATAAATATTTCCTCTTTTTGCTGAAAACATTGAAATAATAAAATTAATAATGTTACTACGACTAATTAAATCGATGTTGAAGAAATTGTGAATAAAAAATGTACATACATCAAATAATAAAATTGTATAAACAGCTCTGCATCTTTACTTGTCATAGAAAAATATAAATATTATTTTGTCTGTGGGAAAGACGTAAAATGATTTTGCGTGTTTCCGCTTTATCTCGGCGGAGAATAATGCGACGTTACACAAAACTCACCCAACAGTATGAGTACATTACGTGGCCTTTTTGATAACACGACGTGAGTGATAAAGAAACACATGAAGAGCGCGCGGAACGCGGCCGGCGGCGACATGTTGCGCGGCTGTGGCGGCGGGTCGACGTGTCGCGCTGCCCGTGGACTGAACAGTTGACAGCTGGCCGCTGCGGCTCCTGCCCCCTCCAGTACACTCACCACCGACTACCAACTCATTAACAAAAAAACTGTAGCAAGTTAAATTGCAAAGACAATGGACAGCCGTAAAAATATATTGTGTTTGTTTGATGTGGACGGAACGCTCACGAAACCGCGACAGCGCATTACTGACGATCTTAAAAACTTCTTACTGAATGATGTGAAAACTCGTGTAAGGGTAGGCTTAGTGAGTGGATCCGATTATAGCAAGATCGTTGAACAAATGGGCGGCGAGGAGACAACCAACGAGTTTGATTATGTTTTCTGCGAAAACGGCGTGGTGCAGTACCGGCAAGGACGGCTGAAGAGCACCGAGAGTATACTGAGTTACATCGGCGAACAGACCTTGCAAAGAGTTATAAACTTTGCACTTGGCTACATGTCCAAGTTGGAGCTACCGGCCAAGAGAGGCAACTTTGTGGAATTCCGGTCGAGCATGATCAACATCTGCCCTGTGGGGCGGTCTTGCAGCCAGGCGGAAAGAGACCAGTTCTCCAAGTATGACATGCAGCACAAGGTTAGGGCACAATTTGTTGAAGCTCTGCAAAATGCGTTCAAAGAATCCAAACTATCATTCGCTTTGGGTGGACAAATAAGCATTGATGTGTTCCCAACTGGTTGGGACAAGACTTACTGTCTCGACCACATCACCGAAGAGAAGTTTAATGAAGTTCATTTCTTCGGAGATAAAACATCACCAGGAGGCAATGACTATGAAATCTTTAATGATGAGAGGACAATAGGTCACACGGTGACCTCTCCAGATGACACCAAAGTACAATTAACAAAGTACCTCAACTTAGAATGATGAATTTAACACTTGTACATATGTTAACAAACTTTATTTAACAATAAATGTATACATCATATATTTATTATGCGAGAAAAGAAAATTTCTTTATTATATTCATGCAAAATAACAATAATCATAACACAAATACATTATTGTGTTCTTAGCAATAAATCATTTGCAACAAGTACAACTAAACTAATATACAAGAACTTTGTAATGTACATATATGTACACAACACACAGTGCATATAGTTGACGGGTACAAGGTATCGCATAACATGCTGTTATTAATATAGTTCATATAAATCTTTTCAGCAAATTGCAAGTTTGAGAACACTACTTATAAATTGTTTTATTCAATATAAGGAAGACAAGCTGTATACAAATCAACAGTCAATATATACAAAAACAAGTTTGGACTATAAAACTAATTGTATATATGCATAAAAACATTAACAAAATAGATTACTTATGTACATATAGAGACTTGGTCCGTTGCTTCATTGATATAAACGCTGTCGCTTGTTGCAACTAGTCATTGTTTTGTGTATCTACATAAAGTGTACATAAAACATTCATATAACTGGTAGTCTTAATGAAGTAAATAATTAATGGACATTTACATTTTCCTGTATTTGCTTTACATTATTTCAGTAATAACCAATCTAGACAACCATTCTAGATGCAACAACGAAAATTGTACGCAAAGGAATTAAAAATTATTACTCTACGCATAAAGCGTACATTGTACATGAGTGACATGACATCTACTGGAATCATTACACTTAAATGGGAGTTATTATTAATGAGATTATAATATCTTAATGCCCTTCGTATATTGGCTTTCTCTTCTCTATGAAGGACAGCATGCCTTCCTGCCTGTCCTTTGTGGGTACGTTAATCTCGTAGTACTTCTGCTCCACCTCGTAGCCGTCTTTGATGCTGAGCTGCACGCCCTCGTTGATGGCTTGCTTGGCGCAGCGCAGCGCTACGGGCGCGTTGGGCAGTATCTCCCGCGCGATGTCGAGTGCCTTCTCGAAGGCCGCGTTGTTGTTCCCGTTCTGTGGCACCGCGTGGTTCACAACACCTGTGGGACACCGCGGAAACTTACAGCTCATCACTGTATATCATAATTTTAACAACAAATTTATTATCAAAATTGTAAATAAAGATATGCAAGAGAAATACTTGTGTGTGTATGTACATGGTCTTTCCAATCTCAGAGTATATAATATTGATCGTGAAAAAGTTGTTTCATTTATTTTGCTTAATAATATATAAACATTATACACTTTACATATTTGAAACACCGCATATAAAACTTATTTGATAATGTAAACGATACAACTTACCCATTTCTTTTGCTTCTTTCCCATTTATAATTCTCGATGTGAATATCAACTCCTTGGCAATGTTTGGATGTATCACTCTTGGCAGACGTTGAGTACCACCGGCACCGGGAATGAGGCCCCTGCCGGTCTCCACTAGGCCCAGCCTAGAGTTCTCAGCGGCCACTCTTATGTCACAAGCGAGGGCGAGCTCTAAGCCTCCCCCGACTGCGACCCCGTCAATAGCTGCTATGGTCGGCATGGGGAGATCCTCTATCTCTATGAAAGTTTCTCGTAAACCGCGCACAAAACTTGCTACTTCATCATCTGACATCTTAAATCTCTCTTTCAAATTGGCGCCTGTAAACAGAAATACATCTACAGATATGTCGGTTACTACTCCGTCAAACGTATTGACTCTGGATATGACAATTCTTGGTAATCAAAAAAACTGTTTTTTTGTATATTCAAAGATCTTATATGAAGTTGAGTCCCATGTCATGCCAATATAATGGTAAAGTTTAAAAAAATACCAGTTACATTAGTAGAAATAGTATTGTTTTATGGAAACATCTATACCTGCGCAGAATATTCCCTTCACCAGGCTATGCAGCACTACTACAGATATCCTGGTGTCTTCGCGGAGCAGCGCGTTCACTTCCCTCATTGACTGCACGAGTTCGAATCCGAGGGCGTTCTTGTCCTTGGCGCTGTTCAGGCCGTACACTGCGACACCTCTGTCGGCTCCCGTCAGCTTCTGATAAACTACGGGCCCAACGTTATCAGCTCGTTGTCGAGTTTGTGTCGACAGCCGTCGCGCATAGCGGGCGTTTGGCAGCACGCATCTTAAGTTAACTTTAGGTATCATTATACCGCAAATTGTTTTGTACTCGGATATTATTCGCTTCACTGTTATACTTCTACTGCGTCGTCGAATACAAAAGGTCACAGATTATGATAGCAACGGTTTTCAAAACATATTTAGTAAAATGTAATGGTTGTTTGATCAAAATATCTTATCAACGGTGATAAAACTGAAGTCGACAGATGTGCTCTAAGTCAATATTATTTAAAGAATTTGCGTACTTATACCTAATCTGTGTAGATTTTTATATATGCAGTAATAGTAAACGTAAAAAATTAATTTAATTCGATTGCTAATTTATGCTGCGATTTTCTAACTAACATCATAATCATTTTAACATTCTGTACCTTACATTAATTATTCATTAGGTACAAATTAAGTTGACAAAATGTTCGTAACATTCCATCGTTGTCACTTAGTATTGACAAAGGTAAACTAAACCGGTTTAGTTGTTACCATTACAATATACGTTCTTTGTGTGTTAAAGTTTAAGCATACTACTGTAATTTTAAAAATTGCATATAACTATTATTGTAAAAAATATAATATTGCTTGTCTATAATAAACAGACATTGTACATAAAATACATATAAATTTAAGTTTTTCTTTATTTTTATAATAGCGAGCAACACTAAAATATACATTCACGTTGCGGCTTAAAAAGACTCGTATCCAGAGCCGTAAAAACATTTATAAAAAAAAACATTCACGTTGCGAACTTCAAATTCTACTTTTTAAGGTTATATTATTGTTTATCTTCTGTAGTTACTACATTCTGCTTTAATTTTAAGTTTTTGTGAGTGTATAAAAACAAATATTGCTTGAAAGAATGTGTTATGTACCGTACACTTGTAATCTAGACCCAGAAACGAAAACGACGCTCAAAGTGTATCTTTTTAAAAATGTTGAAAATGTCGAGGAAATAAGAACAAATATCATAAACGGTACATGGAAATGCGCAGTAATTAAACCCAGTTTAATATTAGATCTTTTTCAAGTAACCGTAGCTGCGAACAAAGCGGTATTAGCGGAGAAATTTCAAAGTATAATTACGCGAAATGTCTACACAGAGATTCTTTTCAATTTGTCACTGTCGAAGAACATTTCGCAGAGTTTAAAAAAATTCGGCGTTGAAAAAGATCAGATCTTTTTACTTTGTTTTTTGGTAACTTCAGAATTCGATGAAAGTGAAAACATTATCAAGCAAGTTAAAGGTAATTTATGTCCATTAAGTGATCTGGAGAAACTCACAGACATACAAGAAATAAAGAACACATATAAGTTAAACGACTTGAAGCCAAATACGGACCTTTTGAATGTGATTGTGGCCAAAATCGTTACAAAGAATTTAATTGCGCACTGAACTTCAATATTACCATGAACACAACAACAAAAAATAACAGTTGTAATGAAACTGTCTATTGAAAACAAAACAGTAGTGTTGAGTTTAACTTATGCTGTGATTAAGGGGAGGTTTTATTACATTTCTTAGGGGTATGTATGTTTTATCAGAGCAATGATAAGAGCCTGAGCAGGAACACATTGTATTTTCTGGTTAGCCTTACGAAAAAAGAAGGTACTACTGAGGATCAGCTTATCCCAAAAACAGAATGCAAGGACTTTCTCCTACATAAAACAATACACCACCAAGCAAAATTTTAAATTGCACCCAAAACGTATCTAGTAACATATTCTCTTTTGTAAAATGTTTATAATTTATTCATTAAAATGTGAACTGAAAAAAAATTAGTGTATGTCATACAATAACATGAAATAATAAAGAACTATGTATTTATGTGCATCTTATTTACATTTCTTATCTAGCACCTTTTTAATAGGAAAATACTAATTCACCGTTTCTGTTTTACACAATGTACAAAGAGTTTCAATCTAATCATTGTAAAGAGGTATACCTTCCATTATGAATGTGTTTTCATCGTCCATCATATTCATAAATCCTCTGCCACATCTTGATGTTTTAGGACTGTCATATACAGTCACCAGCTTAATGCACATATAGTAGCACATCTTGTTTTTCACTGTTATAACCTTCATCTTGGTGCTCCATTTCTTGAATTTATATAGCATTAAACTAAAAAACTGACGAAGGTAGAATTTATATAAATAATTACGGCCACAACTTATGTACTGTGTTTTATTTTAACAACAACAATAATGTACAATTAAATTACAGAATATGTAAAAGCGATGAACAATCATTCGTTTTATAGACAAAATGCAATGAGTTTATACAATATCGGATTACTGGGATTGTTCGGCGGAGCACGCCCGGTGAGCGGCGAGTGCTGCACCGCCTTTGTTCGAACCGATTTGTCACTAGCTGACAAAAATTTAAATGCTTTGTAGACCATTAACCTTGACCTTAACACTACGGAACCCGACGCACTCGGCGCACTGCGTGCGAAACACTATCATAACAAGAAACTAACCCCGTTTGAACACCGCATGCGTATTTTGTTTAACTATGCTAATGTAAACGAACACAACGTTCCCAACTATTACGTAGCTGACGGAAACTTATGGTAAAATTATAATAAAAAAAAAAAAATGGCATCTAGTAATGATTAAGTCTTAGGAACTTTCTGTAAAATCATTAATCACATTAGTTCGCGCCGGTGCAACGCAAGAAGACGTAGTAACAAACAAAAACAGCACTTGTTCGCGCGACGAGGGCGCGGCGGGAGCGCCGAGCTGGACTGTGCGGTGCCTGCTCGTCCGGCGGGAGGACGGCCCGACTCGCTGGCTAACAATTGCAGCCAACAGTAACTTTGTTAGCTTTGCACACGATAGGAGTTATTACCTCCCCCCACCCGTCCGTCCGCGCGCGAGCTCGTCTCCCGCCGCGTCCGACGCGTAGCACCAATTGAACACTGGGACCGCGCGGGCGCGAACCCTCGCGTGTAGTGTGCAGCACGTTTCCTCAAACAAATTGGATCTATATACTCTACACCTTGATTCGTTGCGCTGCCATTCACCAAAATAACTAGCTCCCTGGCTGCTTAATGTATCTAACAGTGAGGGTTTCCGTCTCAAAATCTTACCTTTTCTATTACCATCTTGAATGTATACAAAACTACCGATTGGCAATAAATACAAATTGATTCAATTGGCAACGCGACAGTTGCTCCCGCGCCGCCGCGGAGCGCTGTGTAATCTACTTAGTATTGCATTTTGCGGTATATAGTAGCTCCTAACTAACGCTTCAGTATTTACACTTAGTGTCACTTAACATATATATACTTAAAGCGAGGCTCTTGTGGATATTTGTATATTTGGCTACACTCGACCCTCCCCCGCACCAACGGCTACACAACAAGAAGAATATCGTGTTACAATACATGTACTTTTATCTCCCATCTCCAGGGTCCCTACTTATTGGGTTCATAGCTACTCGTATGTGAGCAGTGACGTCCACAGCTGACGTCGCCATACAACCCCCCCCTCCCCCGCAGCACACCGCTCACGCGACCCCCCTCGACCGCTCATGCCGTCGCGTATTCGGTGGGATTTCCTGTTCTGCATTGTTCACTGCCGACTTCACAACACAACCATAAATACATAACAGATTCGTTATTTACACGACACACAAATATATACAGAATAAAAATATGTATATAAGTATGAATATTTACAAAGTTCATGACTTCAACCACTTCCGCCGACGCAATGAGCAGGTAATCGCGAGTGTGTCGGGGCGGGGGTGTCAGCGGGAGGCATCGGTTTAGTCTAGTACTATGTGTAGGCATATGTGAGTGTAGTGGTCTGTGCGCGCGGCAATCCTTGCTCGTCATTTTGTTCCGCGGCACCTGCGCAATGAAAACGAATATTTTCTTTTGTAACACAACAACACTCGATGTTTGTTAAACCCTTCGAGTGGAGGTCGGGTACATGAAACGGGTCGTCACATACATACAGCATTACGCCCGGTGACAGACCCGCCTAACCTGAGCGTTCAATTCAACGGGCATGGACCGCAGCAATGCAGGAAGCAGTAAGTAGACTTTTATTTTATTGTAGACATTTGCGCTTGGCCATGATCTCCCTTAATTATATGTGGAGAAGTAGTCTGTCGACACGGTACAACCGAGTGTCATACCGGCGCTGGACTGCGAGGCAGGGGCGCGGCCGCGTTGCGTTCACTGGAAATGCAGCGGCAGCGCGAGGCTGTACAGCGAGGGTCACCGGCGCCCCTCCGACACGTACACGGAAACCGTAGAATCTCTTGCGCCGACGCCCAGCGCGCACCTGTGACGACACATGCTTATTAACTATATATGTAAGATTAAACACTATCAAATTCTACGAACGGAGGCTTAGAATACTCGGTATCGGCTCCGTACTTATCAAGCCCGTGTCGTGAAGTGGGTGTGCACTACAAATACAAAATAATTTAGACGCGCATGAAGTCGTAAGTAATGGCCAAAAATTATGCACATGAGCAGAAACAACGGTAAACAAACTTCAATTATCTTTTACACAACGATGCGGCGTGACGAGCCGGACATCACCCACCGCTTACACCACACTACACTACACTTGTCGGCCCGTCTGACCACGACAAGGATGCTGCCTAGTATCTTCATACAATATATTCCGCCCATCGCTTTGAGGCAACACGGTCGTAGGTCTTACGCTTAAATTAATCCACTAGCTACACAGCACATTGCCGCTTATGTGGTTTGTGTAGACATACCTGAGAGGGTGAAAGGTGAGACACGAAACGGGTCCGATGCGCGCGCCCATGAAGCCCTCGTGGAACTTTATCGTGTTGAGCGGCGCACCCTTCAGGTCGTATATGCTGATGCTCTGGTTCACCGAGCCGCTAGAAGCCGTACATTATTATAATTAGGTTTTTTTTTATAGAGACAGTGGGCAAACGAGCAGACAGTTCACGTGATGGAAAGTGATCACTGACGCCCATAGACAGTTGCAACACCCGAGGGTCCCGGCTGTGTTGCCGACCTTTGAGGAAGCGGTAGGTTCTTTTCTTGAAGGCCCCCATGTCGTATTGGGTCGGAAATACCGCTGGCGACAACTGATTCCGCAATGAAGTTGTGCGTGGTAAACAGCTTGTGTTGCGCTTAAAACGCACAGTGGAAGATCGCCATTCATCCAGATGGTGGGAATGGATTTCGGAATTGTGCCGTGTGCTTCGATGGTGGAAAGCACCAGCTGGAATAGTTCCGAACAGCTTCTCGGAACACTCCCCGTGGTAAATTTTATACAAAATGCAAAGAGATGCAACGTCTCTTCGCAAGGCCAGTGAGTCAAGGCGGTTGGAAAGAACTTGGTCGTCGATGTTTAGCATCGCTCTCCGTTGTATGCGGTCAATTGGAAGGAGCTAATACTGAGGTGCGCCCGCCCAGAGATGAGAACAGAATTCCATAAGTGGCCGTACTTGCGCCTTGTAAAAGAGCAAGCCATTTTGGCTTTTTCTTTCAGATGACTACGGAATTGGACGTCACTTGATATGTTAACACCAAGGATTAAAATGCTTGTAGAGGCCGTAAGGATAGTATTTTGAAAATGAAGATAATCAACAAAGGGGTTCCTTTTGGTGGTAAACGCGCAAACTTGGGTCTTTTTGGGGTTGCAATGGACCAAGGTATATCAATAGACTAGCCCCGTAATAATGGGTGATTAATTATAGGACTACGGTAAGCCCTGCTTGTCGTAGAAGACAATTATAGTTTTTTTTGCGTTCGTGTTTCCTTAAGCGAGGGAGCCTCATAGCTCGACAAGCAAGCGCGAAAGAGGTTTTGTGTTTGCCTTAGAGCAGAACGGGGCTTCTCCGTTCCTTAGGACATCTTTAGCTAGTGCAAAGGGACTCCGGGGTCTTCTACTGAACTTACCGGCACCACATAAAGAATTGAAAGAGACCACTAAGGAGGATTTACTAAGTGAAAATCCCATATATTCTTGACTTCCCTCTCAGTCAGGGTATCTTCACAAAATTTCACCTGATCAAAAAAAAGTTATGTCCACGGACAGGAATGTAATAACTGATCAGTGAAAAGAAGATTCATTAGTAATAAAGCAATTTTTGATTCTACTTTATCAATGGAAATAATAACAAATTGCAACATATTTCTGGTGCCAATATTCTGACAGATTACAAAAACTGACAAGTTGTTGTTAGGCATATATCCATGGTTCAAAACTTAGAAATAATGACAGTCTTATTTTGTAATTAATTAAGTCATGTTTGTAGGAAAGTATGAGTGACGCGTTACGTATGTGTCGTATACGCACCACGCGAGCAGGTTGCAGAGCGGGTGCACGTCGACGGCCGCAAGCGGGCCAGGGGCGCGCACCACCTCCACAGCGGACATCTTGCGTGTGTCATACACGCGGATCGCGCCGTCGACGCTGCCACACACATCATCACAAGGTTATTTGTTACTTTACTTTTGTTACACCTAGCTAAAATTAATTTAATCTATTATGCTCTAAAATACTCCTAAGATCTAATGATTTTAGGAGTATTTTTAGTTTAGTAGCGTTTAAAGACAGAGACTTAAAAACTTGTTAGTCAAATTAAGACCAAAATAAACTAGAGTTCCAGTTCATTCTTAAACGTTGCATTGATTGATTATACGATACGTACAGTTTCATCTTCGATGTTGACGAGGCCAAGACAATCGTGGGGCTATTCAGTTTAGACTTATGGAACGGGCTCCGGAATTTTTTTCCGAGCTCGACATCTACCCTCATAGGCATCATTATCTTATCAGGTGAACTATCAACAGGTCAAAATAATATAGTCGTATCTCACCAGCCCGTGAGCAGCGCATGCGTATGCGGGCGCGGCGCGGCGCACAGAACGGGCGCAGTGTGATCGTGCAACGAAAGCGCGGGCGTAGCGGGCGCGCGCTCGTCCCACGCGCGCACCGACCCATCTGCGAATCCGCACACCAGCAGCGTGCCGCGCCACAACGAGGTCGCGCCTGCCTCGCACTCTGTCGGTAAAACCGCGCGCATGCGTTAAGTTTCACGTATTGTTTTATATGACATATCTACAAGAGGAGCAGGAGTTTTAGAGCGGTATCACTTTACTGCAGCTGTAAGCCTGCTCGATAACAACACGAAGTTAGTTAAGATGTTAAAAACGCCACACAGCTCGCTTTGAGATGCCTCATATCTCATAACGCCAATTATTTTCTTATAGTAGGACCCTTCACATTGCAACATAGTAATGTTTGCACACTACTGCTTGTCGGGTGAACTATCCTGTGCTACGTGCCTGGCATACGTGATCTCCAGTAACATAATCCTTTCACCATATTATAACATGATCCCCTCATGGACCACCGTGCGCTGGTTTGTCGTTAGAGTGGCGTACACATTGTGTTTAAATAAATAAATTATTTATTTGCGTTAAATAGGCAGATACATTGTCACCTCCCTACTTAACCGTTTAAAACGGCATGCAAATTTTATATTAATTATGTACACTGCATCACCACTGTCTAAATCAAACTCGATGATGCATACCTGTATTGATGTCGCAGCTGAGCATCTCGCTGTCTGCGTCCCACAGCCTCACGGTAGAACAGAGGCCGGCGAGTGCGAGTGAACGACGAGCCTCACTCCAGCGCAGCAGCACGGCCGGCGGTCCCGCGCTGCTCGTCGTACTCGCGCCGCCCATCGGCACGCCGCCGGCCCCTCCGCCAACACCCCCTACAGACACTGCGAATAGATATTATCATTCGTGAAATATCTGATTTAAATTCGGAGATTTTATAAATGTGTTTGTTTTAAATACTGATCTACAGAATATTTAATATTGTATATCTGTAAAAGTTTTCTTGTTTAGTTTTCTATAAAGCCAATACATAAACAACAACATAAAAACCACATTTCTCTCTATGTAGTTAAGCATATATAATAAAGTCATAATGATATTCGGATGAAGCGCTCAAACTCTATGTACATAACGCGCTATGCTATATGAGGGCAAGCTTCGTTAAGGGCAATATGAGTGAAATGGAATGCAAACAATTCAATGCAAAACTTTGTAAATGAATAACAAAATCTCATTAGTAATGTGAGTGGTAGTTGCAGATACTATCAGTACATGTTCACTACAGTGCTCGCTTTATTTCATTCACTAGCTACGCATGCGCATATCAAAGCTATATTTGTTATGAAGATTCTATTATGCAAGTTTTGAAATATTTCAAATGTGCGTGGAATGACGGCGACTCACGATTGGGGTCAGACTGTTTGATCTTGGTGGCGGCTTGGCGTTCCTCGCCAGAGATGAACTGGTCCGACACCAGCTGCGCAAGACCTGTCACAGCGGGCTCCTCAAACTTTTTGAAGGTATAGGAATGTGGCAGATCTAACATTTGTTGTCTGTCTATTTACGTTCAGAGAACTTTTTATGTCTGCCTATATTTATATCTAGTGTCTCCAATTTCTAAAATTAGAAAATTTCGGGTATCAGGAAAGACACCATTGCATGAAATAGTAACACGCGTATACTACAATGTCTATCTTCATTATCTCATATGATCTCATTCATTTATGTAATTTTATAAATGTCATAATATATGCTGTGGAAATGATGTTTATTTGTTTAATAAACGCGCGTACTCACTATAGAGCGGCTGCGCGGGCGGCGGTCGGTAGTCAGCGGCGGGGCGCACCGGCAGCGCGCGCCACGCGCCCGCCAGCGCCGGCGCACTGCCGCTGCCGTTGTCCGACGGTCTGTATATGCTTTACTCGTTATAATAGCTCTCTAACTAAACTGTTCACTTTACGCCATTCAACGCAAAAATTTATTAGCTTTTACGTGGCGTGCTGGTCTAATTAGATCAACAAAATTTGTTACTCTAGATGAAATATTTTTATAACGTGTCATAAAAATTTGTATAACTGTTTTGGCTGAAGTGATTCGTAACATCCGCAGCTGACAAACTGAAGAAAATGAACTCGAAATGTTTTTTATTAACAAAAGTTATTGTTTGTTTCCACTATACGAGGCTGTAATAAGGTTTCTTTGGTGTCGACAAAACGCTTGTGATGCCTCTAGTACTACAGGCGTATACAGGCTATGTTAACTGCTTACCATCAGGTCGACCGTATGCCTAGTTACCATTTTTGAAGTATAAAATCTATCTACTACTAGCAAATGCTTATGTACCTGTACACCGCGAGGTTGCCAGTGTGGGAGGCGACGGCGAGTAGAGCGCGCTCGTGCGCGTTTAGGTACGCAAGTGCCGTGATGCGGCCCCACGCACGCCGCCACGCCCCCGCACATATCTTGGCCGCCGTGCCCCAATCCCAGATCCTGAACATACACCAGGAATTTAACAAAATTATACGCAAAATTTATGATAATTCCTAATTAACATTTTTAGACCTAATGAAATATATATAAGCTGATGACGATCTCGTATACTTTGTTGTGGTTGTCGACGCGGCGTAAATCTGTATCGTGTTATATGCGCCAGGCAATCTCAACCGCTACACAATTTGCAGAGGATCATAAACAAACCCACAGTGTATGCATAACGACACCACTGTAATGACAAACTCGCTACAGGGAGGAGGAGGACATAAAATGTAAGTTAATTTGTGCATATTTGGTCTAGTAGAGCTATAATTCTATGATATGGTATTTCTACGAGGGAGCGGTACGTACCCGAAATTGTCTTTGAACGCGACGGCGAGGTGTTGCTCGTAGGGGTGAAAGAGAACAACGGCGGGCGGTAGCGCACACCGCGAGTGGAACGTCTGCGTCTCCAGCCGCGCCGCCCGACTCGCGCGCAGCGCTATGTAATACACGGACATATATATTAACACCGAAATGTAAGTCACCTGTATTCTAGGGCAATAAATACCTTATAGACTGAAAGAACGAGATCCAGCTGAGCCTGGCAGCTTCCGGAAAACATCAACATATCCTTGTTTCACTTATATCTCTATGGTTTAAAGTAAATTTTTAATTAATGCGTTCTGTCGCCTTTTCACCCATGACTGCTTAAATGGTCAATCGCCTAAGAGTGTCTGAACAGGATGTATTTGGTGCAAGTAATTAGCAGGTGCGAAAAAAATCGGGTTACCCCTTGCATCTCGGCGCAGACTACGATTGCGCGCTCGCCTCCACACGCGCTCGTGGTGCGCGCGGCTCTCGCAATCGTCCTCCTCTGTGCCGTCGGAACCCTCCCCCCGCGCGAACTGTGCTGTCGCCCACTCCACGAACTCGGTGCTCACTATAGCCCTTTTCGTGGATTGACCTGTAAAGAGAAAATAAAATAAAATTTATTAATATACAACTAACAGTACCTCAAAGACACTACCTTTGAATAGAATGTTTGTGTATGCAAATTTTTTATAATAACACATTTTGTAGAAAATATCAGTTAAATATGCAGATGTATCAGTTAGATGCAATTATTACAATTTTAAAATTCTGTTAATTAACTATCGCATTCGTTATAAAGATATCATGTGTTAATGGTTTCACTGCCAAGTAACCCTCTGAAACTGATCGGTGACTTTTCTTGTGATATACGGATTTTATGGGTTCTCGTATTTTTTCAGTCTTTGCTTTGACGGATGGTGAAGTATTACACATTGCTCCACATTATCTCACTGGTGTAAGAACATTTTTTTATTTTTATCATTGTGTATGTGTATAACTGGACATCTATTTGCAACTTAACTGTTGTTTTAGAACACTATAGTAGAAAATATTTGATATATATGTTTAACTATAATACATTGCTACATACATATCTATTTCTTAACCTTATTTCTACTAAATACATTTTCGGCTATTTCTAAACTATAGTACATAAAGTTATACCTTATTTTACCATTTTTTATTAATTTATTTAGATTTTGTTTTATAATTTTACACCACAGCTTATTACTATATCTGTATTATGTGTTTTTGCTGTGTATTAATAAAAATATAAACTTGAGCTAATCTAGATATCATGTTTAAGGAACATTTGAACATGTTTATCACAAATTTGAAACACTTATTAACTTGTTTGCGGGGTATGGTATTAGTACTACTACAGAGACAATGGGTATAATAATTGTCATAGTAGAATACTGACTAGAGTTGGACGAGGTGGAGTCCCGTTCGCGGTCGCGGTGTGCAACGGAGTCTTCAGAGATGGTGTGCGGAAGCCCGGACTTGCCTCTCCGGTGACCTGATAGCATTAACATTTTTTAGAGATACAATCCCTTCTGAAAACAAATCTAATTACTGCTATGTAAAATATAAATGAAAAATGTTTGCCTCTGTCATGCAGTCTAAATAAAATACAAAGTGTTGACATTCCACACATCATTTACATAGAAAAGGCTGTTATCCTACGCGAACTGCGTCCGTGTTTATAATTCATCCCCAAGTCTGACAATGCGTTACCATTTGTTACAAGTTCAAGGGCACAATTCGTACGTACTAAACAGTATAAGGTTGGTTGCCGGTAGATGGCAAACCGCGTCTCGCTGGTCGCATGCGGCTCCTCGGATGCATGCTGCTTTTACACATAGTGCAGGTACAGAATATTAAACTCTTGTCTAGTAAAAGACTTTTCTCCTTTTGATGTTGATATTGACAACTTTGATAAGAAGTTGCCCGTTAAAAAAATACAGAATTGTAAAGCTTTTGGAGAAAAATAAAAGTAAACTAAAATACAACACAAGTGGGCTGCTTTAAAACATCTAGGATGGGTAAGACATTCTTATTTTTAACATTCGGAATTGTTAGTAAATAAACTTATATTACGAAAGCAAACTCGAGTGTACCTTTAAACCTAATTATAACGCAATAATGTTTCCTATTAAATCAAATCTTTAATAAAAAAATATCTTAGTGTTTTCGCAGTCATCCTAGTGCCATCTATTGTAAATAGGAGTATCAATAATGATCTTGAACATTCCGAATGAAAAGTCAATCCGTAAGTGTAGATACCGAGTGTGGGCAGGGTGCGCGTGTCTGTGTGGGCGGAGTGTGCTGCGAAGGCTGCCGGGCGCGTGTTCGGCGAGGGCGGCAGCGAGCTGGAGCCGCTGCTGCTGCGCACCGCCTCCGCTTCGCGCGATACGCTATCCACCTACATCGAACATCGCATTCATACGTACATAAATGAAATCATAATTATATAATATATATGTATATACATATATATTACATTTAAAAGGGTTCATTAATTTTATAATAAAATAAAACATATGTATGTGGTCTAATAAAGTCAAAGAATGACATAAAAGATTTTTAATATAAAATGAAGCAACATTACAATTTTAAAATTCTACAAATATTGCAGTGATAGTACTTTACAAATACCGTTTATTAGTTCAATAATTACCTGATTGGATATGTAATTGATAATATCTGTGGCCATTTGTGAGATTTGCGGATGCGGCTCCTTTGACATATTGCATAGAGTTGTCCACAGCTTCATATAGACGGAGCCGAAACCTGGCAAGGTAAGATATAACCATAGTGGTGTTTTTATTTTAACAAGCGTATCGGTGGCTCAAGAGACACACGGGACTAATTTTTAATCTATTTAGTTTTTCGTTTAAAAGGCGACTAGACCTAGTGATTTTATATAGTTATACGATAAAAAGAAGGGGCAGCATTACGCACCGATGGCGGGCAGCGGGAGTGCGGAGTGAGCGTGTCGCGCGGAGTGCGGCGCGCGCGCTGTCGCCAGCGCGTCCTGTCCCGCCTCTACGCGTCCGCTGCGATGTGATTCCCTTTCATATGACAAAAACGAAACAACGATTCTGGTCACCCTATTCTATAAAAGTTGCTTTTTTTTTAAATTATTGTGTTTCTCATTTTGTTGTGTATTTTATTTTGAATGTTGTGTGTATTTGTCAAGGTGTGCATGCTAGAATTGGGTAACCATAAGATTTTTTTTATTACCATTGTACACTGTTAATACACCTAATAAATAAATAAATATTCCCACCAAGAAATTGCACTTTTTAATCAATATATTCTACAAGTTTTTAATATTATTTATTAATAAACCGATATGTAGACTAGTATTCAAATTGACACCTAAAAAATCTTATTAAAATAAAAAAAAACGTTAGTTTGTGTGTGTGTGTTATGCAATTAGATGTAATATCTTACTTGTCGCTTCGCCGCATCCTTTCCTGTATATAAACAGCGATGAAGTGCTGTTCGAATATCAGCACCAGCCACTGCAGAGCTGAAATGACAAGTAGCACATGTTTACTGCTACTTAACATGGCAACTGCGTTCACTGTGCACAATGAAATATTCATTTTACAAATCTAACATAAATATTAATATAACTACTTGTACTAAACCACGCAGTCGAACTGTTATATTATTAGTAACCTCATACTACGAGTGTATGTGTATGCGTGTGTTACCGGCGAGTAGCTCGGCGCGTACAAGCGGGGAGGCATCGGGCGACAGGCGCGCGGCGAGCTGCACGCCCACCTGCTGGTCGAGTGCATTAGCGTGCTCGGTGCGTGCGCCACACCCGCCCGCCGCAACGAACGTGCCCAGCGCGAACGCACACGACGCGCGGACCTGTCCGGGTACGAACAAATAAAGAATACTCATAAATTATACATTATAATACTATACAACAATGGTTATTAGTTTCAATTTTTAAACAAATATTTATTAAGTTACACATGTACATAATAAACAGTGCTTCTTATTATTCTACAAATGCTTTAAATTTAAACGAATTGAAGTTTGATACAATAAATAGGTAGACTTTTCTATTTGCCCGCAATTATGTTGTACAGCATGGGCGTTGGTCGCTCACCTCGGGCTGCGGGTGCTGCAGCAACACGTACAGTTTCTCGTGCGCCAGGTCGCGTACACCTGCCCAGCGCGCCGCGTCGTAACCACGCCACAACCGTCCCAGCCCCACACAGGCCCACTGCCGCAGCGGCGCGCACCCATCCGACAGCTGCTCAAGGCACAGCGAAATCATCGATCCCTGAACAACACAAACACATAATTTATTAGTTTTTTTTTATCAGTTGATCTCTTTCGTAATACACCTAATTCTGTTTTTACACTGTAGATACTTTCCAGACAAAACCGTGTAAAAACAGACATCAAGAACGTAGAAAAAAGGGGTCACTAAACAATAGTCTAAAATTTATACTTCAACTGCTATGAAAATAAATTAGAAAGAGGAATTCCATTATCAAATTTCTTAAAGATTACGCTTAATAAAAACATTTATTTTTCAGTTCGTATTTTTAATCGTGCTAAATGGAATGAAATCGTGTAAAAACAGATTTGGGTGTACTCGGTAAATTTTTACTTTATGATCGGAAGATTTTACTTGTAGTACGTACAGGATAGAGAAAAGTATATCTCGGTCCGCAGAACGTCTCTGCGAACGTCTAATGATGCAGTCCTAACACTTGCGGTAACTTACCACAACAAGCACATAAATAACATCGTAAGTAACGTGCCTGCAGCGCCGCCTCCTGCCCCGCCGGGTAGTTGTCTACGATGCCGGCCAGCACGAACGCGGCAAGAGTTCTGTGCTCGCTCTAATAAACAACAAAACATTTCTTATAAATGCTGGCATGTGTATAGTATAAAGAAATGTATTTACTACATACTACTACCCGTATGTAGTATAGTTAAATACTGTCATTACTTACATCTACTGATGGGTCTTGTAGTATTGACAGAAAGTATTTGTGTCCTTTTGCATTTACCAAGTCCGCTTGACAACTCTGTAAAACAATGATGTTAATTTAAAAGAAAACTCTATGCATATAAATAACACAAGTACGCGAATAAAAATGTGTATATACGATGCTTCATCTCACTTACTAAGTAAGATAAGGCTTTCATCTTTAGTTGAGTTGGTGTCAAAGCTTACTTACAGGGTCTACGGCAATTATTTTCGCCCAGATGTACACCATGGATGCCCTCAAATCGTGCGCGGAAGCTTGCAGCAGCTTCAGCATATAGGGAAAGATGCCCACAGCAAGCACCGCCTTTACCGCCCAAGCTCCCAGGGCCAAGAACTTGCAAAGGATCTGCAGTGCCCTCACACGGTGCAAGGTACTCAGGAGGACCTGCAACACCATCGGCAGCTGGTCCGGTGGTGGCCGAGACGCTGACCCTGCGACGAGTAACGCATAGAATCTAATAAACTTATCCAGTGCTGTATTTATTTTGTATTTTTCTTTTCTTATTTTATGTTTTTCTTTAAATTTTCTGTTCTCTTGTTTAAAAAAAAATGTGTGAAAATATTTCAGAATAAACACTTTAACATTGATTTCGAGAGCACGCGTTTTCACAAACTAGATACGTACACTTGCCGAGATCCAGCCAGACTTGGAATGCGGTGAGTTGGTCACGGAAGAAAGGCGAGTGATGGTAATCCGGCGGGCGATCGGCGAGCAGAGCTGGCAGCTGCGCTAACGCCAGGTCGAGTGTGTGCTCCCAGCCCGCCCACAGCGGGTGCGATGCGAGCGAGGGCAGCGCGGGCGACGACACCGGCGTGCAATTGTACGACCTGCCGCCGCGCAACAACCCGTTAGTTACGACAATAACCGCACACGGCCGTGGAACGAGGTAGTTGATCCTGGTACCCGCCCACCCAGTATACTGCGTTACAAGATGCACTATAGCTTTTGTTAGTAATTGAAGTAGAATAATCAGTTTTGTGTGAATTATCTTATCTAAGCAGGAAAAATTTATATGAATTCTGTCAGATATTGTACATAACATCCATTAAGTCCAGCAATAGCTTATTCTTCTTACAAATATTGCTTATGCTCCACTGGCAGACATCATCACTTACAAGCAGGTGCGTAGCAAGCTCATAGGGTCTCCATTTATTAAAACAAACTTTTGTTTGCCTCATGATCCGATCAGCGAGCAGGAAATTCCGGCATAAGCTCGCAGTGAGCAGATCCGCGCGGAATAGCTGTTGGAAGAGTTCCGCCGGCAATGAGCTCCATGCAATGGTGTCAGTGATTGCGGTGAAGATCCAGTTCAGCTCACCGAGCATCGTGCGCCGGTCGCTAACCTGGCCCGGGATCCTGGTGGGAAATCGGTGTATTGTAATGTCGCGATACAAAGCACAGACGAATTGGAATAAACTTTTTCTTATAAATTAAAATTTCATTAACAGCATCAAAGATCAATTATTTAGTTACATCAAAGATAAATCTATGTTTTGACTGCATGGTAATTTATTGGGAAAGATTCTTTTCTCCAGCACAATACTCACTTGTCAATGAGATCAAGCAGGTCGTGTGTCGCGACACGCACGCGGCTACGTAGAACAAACCATTTCATGGCCATCTTGACAGGGGTGGTGAGGCAGGCGGTGAACAAGTCCGCGGGAAGCTCAGGGCTCATCGGCAGGTTCTGTCCGGCCGCGCACGCCGCCAGTTGGATGCAGTTGCGGTACGACACCGCCGGGACCGGGTTGGCGGTGGCACCCTCACGACCGTTCGACGCCTGCATCTGGAACACAGGAGTTCCATATAATATATGTTTTCATGACGAGGGGAATATTTTTCTGAAATTAAGTGACAGGCTTGTTCATAACTATCAAGCGCTGAATGGATGATGTAAATTACACCACATGGTGTGCGCCGCATTGAGACATAATATGTTAATCCTATTTTACACCGGTGACATCACTAGCTACAGCTCTTTCAAATCAGAACACAGTTATGATGCACTATACCATGTTTGCTTACATGATGTAGATAACTTTTGACAACTCTGGAATTCTGGAGGACTATAGACTATTTTTTACATCTAAGTACAATATCGATTTAGTATTCATGCGAAACTAGTAACACCAAACGCACCTCGTAGTCGCGCTCATGCTGCTCCGCAAACTGCTTGAAGTTGTCGACGATGACGCCCGCGTTAGAGCAGTCGTACACGTACAGCGAGGGTGCGCCCATCCACGTCTGCAAGTCGTACATTGACAGCGGGATGTACTGAGTGTAGGCCTGCACAAATACAACGAGAATTGCATTACGTTAACAATAGTATACAGACACACTTGTCCAGAATTTCACATGATACTTAGAGATATCGAGGCGGAAGATGGTGAATTGTGCTCGTTCTGGCTTTCGACTGCTGAAAAACAACAATGCTGTTGCGGCAACATGTGGGTTATAGTTATCCATGATACTATTCCAATCAAATTAATTTCTAGATAATTTTTAAAAAGAAATAGTCAATAGTTAGCGACAAATATTTTTGTTATGATAAAAATACATGATTTTATTTTATGACAATTAGAACCGTCATTGAACTTTCATTGCCTACAACTCATTTCCAATTCCACATTACTCCTATACTGCGTGTGACTCGTATATTCACCTAAAAATTAGTTTTCGTGACGATGTACCCTTACCCGGTTGAAGACCCATATCTCTCCCTGGGACGTGGGCTTGGGCACCCCGTGCCCGTTGTAGTGGAACAGTACGCGCTCGTCCTTCGCGTTGCGGCGCAGCGAACAGCACAGCTTCTTGATCTGCAACAGCAGCACCAGCGTGCGCAATGACGCCTGAACTATGTCGGTAGCTACCGACGTTATCATTTAGGGTAATCATGGTCCCACGACCAAATCGATATAAACGTCAGTGAATTGTCTAACAAAAATCCGTACAAACTGGTTTCTGACGATTACACTTACACTGTCGATCGATACCCGATCGAGAGTGGAAGTAATAGTTAAAAAAAACAGCCAGATCAGCTGCCCAAAAGTTAGCAGCTCTTGTTTTGTGGTTGTTGAGGGGTCCTTGTGTTAGTACATAGTTCGACTTGTTTCCGGAGCACGGTCGTGGCGCGTTAAGTATCGGGTAGTGCTGCAAACGACACGAGGCCGCCGCCGGGCCCCTCGGCACTAATTAGCCTAATTTGATTAAATTACCGGCGCTCCGTGCTTTTTGGCAGTGAAACACTAAGCAATGCGGTTTATTATTGTTTCTAAATATAAATGCCGCCAGTCACATTACTTACATCAAGTAGCATTAAATTATTGTCTACTGGTAGCTGGTAAAATTAAATGGTAACGAGGCTTAACACTTTGTAGGCGACGAGCGCAATGTGGTGCTGTGTATACCATCTTAACTAGCACTAATTTGTTATGGATGGGCGTATCACTAACAATCAGGTGAACGTCTCGCTCTTCTCCTCGCTTTGTCGGATAAAGAGAAAACATGACAAGTTTTACTTTATTTCCAAAATGGTTATATAAAAACCAATTTTTGACTGTATTACTTATACATTAACTTATTTATTATTTCCTCGACATTCGACGGACATCTTAATAAAAACACCGCACTTTGTAAGCACGAGCAGGGGCGTGCACAGAGATTTCGTGCGGGGCGTGCACAACGCACCTAAAATCTTTGTATTTATCTATAGTTTAAAATAAACTTACCAATTTCAACTCGGCATAGTTTGTAATCAAGCGGTGGTCTATATTAAAATGAGAAAAACATAGCTGCATACCTTTTGTGCGAGTTCTGAGATTAATAATTAAATAGGTTAAGGGAGCGGGGTATGCAGTGCGTATATGAGTGTAAGAAGCGCACGCCCCGGGCACAAGAGCTATGACGTTATTTTGCAAAATAAATATAATAAAATAAAAAAATTATAATAATTTTGAGGATTGACTAGTGCTTGACTACGATCCCACCTGATGGTAAGCGGCGATGTAATCTAAGTGGTAAAGCGCACTAGTCTAGAAGAAGCCTGTTCACTCTTTTACATTCTAATAACCGGGAATAATTGGACAGAAAGCAACAGACCAAAGCTTATATGTGTTGAGACACACCTCGTCGCTGGTGGGGTCCAGGGACTGCTTGTAGCGGGCGCGCGGCTGCCAACGCTCGTACTGTGTCTGGAGTGCGTGTCCGATACTCTCCAGAGCCTTACTCGGTGATAACGAGTTTGGGTCTGCCAAACACATGTTACGGATAAGTTCTATAGTACAATTTTATACATGTTAATTGTAGGTTTTATCAAAAAAAAAACTATAGTTTTATAACTATTGTTTAAGTATAGAAATGAATATTAACCTTAGTGTAGGATATAAGTGGTTAAGTACTTTGTTGATTAGGAGGGTACAAATGTATTATGGTATCGAGATGTTAGGCAGTACAGAAATTATGTGCCACATTCCTATAAGAAACATAACATTGTATATATTAAGCTTAATATCATTTCATAAAGAGAACTAATGTAATAAAAATATCTTACCAATCCAACACTCGAGTCTGGCACATGGCTGAGTTTTCACCACATCAGGGGGGTCCACACCCACATTGAGGCAAAGTACCAGGGCCACACAGTGGGTCTTGTACTGAAGTACCAATAATTATTAAATAACAACCAAATGTTTACATCTTTCCATTACATTATAACTTTTTGTCTGCGGGGAACCCGCTCCAAAATAAATATCTTTGCAATTAACCCTGCTTGTGGGGATGGTCAAGGTTATGTGAGATTTCACACACTAACACCACTGGTCTCCTTCAAGGCATTAGATGAAACCTCAAGATATCCTATAGAATGCATTAAATGCTTACCAATAACTTGGAAAATATAAACAAAGTGCTATATAATCATAACAATAAACACATATTTCATATAAAATGCATTGATAAATTTATTTTTTTTACTCAGTTTTTAAAAAATTACATAGTAATTTAATATTACATAATTTAACCTTAATCAAAACAAATTTTGTACCTCAATACAACAAGTGTCTAGTGAAAGTTCAACCCCCATAACATATTTCTATAATCTAATAGTGTTATAAAGCTAATATATATGAGCTAAATGAGCTAAGTATAACAAAGTTTGATGATATAAATAAACAATATGCATATTCATAATGATTTCTTAAACGCGATAAAATCCGTAAAATCGAGTTTTAATAAATATGCATATTTCTTGACTATAAATTATTTACTATAATTATAATAGTGTAAGCGTCCAAAATGCTCAACATTTTTTTGTTATGTATCTACTGCATCCCAGACACCAATTACATGCAATATGTGTTTATCTCTATGACATTATTTTAACGAAAAATTTCACGATATATTTAAAAGAAAATATTTTTTAACTCAATATAATTAGTCTACAAAATGCTGTAAGTGATATAAATATCAGGTAATATACATGTGAATAATACTTGAATGGCAAGGTATGTTTTGAAGATTTTTTATTAATTGTATTGGTTACTCTTATATTACAATTTAGAAACAAACACCGACTTTGTTTTGTCTGATAGTCGAAAATGTAAATATTGACTGTTTAAAAAGGAACCTTAAATATTTATTACTTACTAAACTTTACGTGAACCTGCGCTTAATTTTTGGAAAGATATATTTATTGTAATATCAGTTCGATAAATGTTTGATTAAAATATAACGCAAACATCAAACATGTGCGTTTGTTTTTAACATAACGTGTCGTTCAGCAAGTAATACGCAATTGCGTTATGCGCACTTTCCCCGGGGGTAAAAAGCACATTTGTACCTTCTCCTTGACTCTCCAGGAATGTTCCTCGCGTTCAGCGCCCTTTATGAGGTCTGTGTGCCTCGGTTTATTGAAACTCAGAGGCAAATCATCTTCAGAGTCCGAGCACTGACTGTCCGTCTGTCCGCTATTTTTCTCCTCATCTTTAACAGCGAGATAAGGAGGCATTTCTGTCATTTTCACTTAACACTTTTAGAAAATCACTTTTGTTGTTAATGTTCAACGAACATGTACACATAAATAAAACATTTTTAAAACCTCACAGAATCATGTGCGCGTCCATTTTTCAACACCACATGGGAATAAACAATAAAAGTTTGTTTCCTTTCACGCATAACTTGTTCGAAGATTTGTGTTGTAAATAATGGTTTTATGTTTCATTATGTTAAACTTTTATAAACGATAAAATATACTACCTTCTACTTTTAGTTGCAATTTATTTATTTAGATAAGCAAACAAATGTATACAAATAAAGTAAAATGTTTTATAATTTAAATTAAAGTAAAATATAAATTTTTCAATGTGCATAATAAATTTATTCTCGTATAAATTTCTTGGTTAGGGAAAAGTGCAGGTTGCTGTACTGAGCGTCTTCCTAATTTTTTCGGATAGTGGTATTCCAACTTCTTACTATACTGTACTACTAGTTCCCAATGTGTCCTATACGTATATCTTCTTTAAAATAACAATAAATACAATTTTATGTTATTTTAAAAATCCAATAATAACACATGAACCTAACCTGGTATTAAAATCAACTGAAAATTGGTCTAAAACAGGACTACTCAACCTTTTTTCATGAGGACTACAAACAAGTCATAGTGTCGCGGGTTGGAAAAAATTACTAGGTAATGATTTCCTAGGTTTTCACATTGTTTTAAATATTATTAAATAGCTATAAACGGATTCATCGCGTTTAATAAACTTTAAAATTTCTAATGGGCACGAAATTCACAATGATTTAAAATAAAGAACATCAGATTTATCAGGTGGTAGGTCTCTGTTGGCGGAGACCGTCTCGGTGGGTACCACCACAGCTCCTATTTCAACCGCCAAATAGTAGTGTGCAAACATTACTGTGTTCCGGTTTGAAGGGCGCTGTAGCTAATGTAATTACTGGGGTGACGAGACTTAACACCTTATGTCTCAAGGCGGCGAGCTCATGCTCGCCTGATGCCCTATGAGCGGAGCCGCAGGTGTTGGATAGGGAGTCTGACACCTGGTAATATCACGGCTCAGAGTGCGAGCAGCATGCTAGGCGTTTTCAGCACGCTGCTCTGGAGCAGGGGAAATGGCTGGCCCACAGCCTATCAACAAGGTGGAGTCCCAAGGACCAGGCGCGGGCGCCATAGCGATAGCATGACTCTGTCGATCTCGCTTTGCCGCTAGTAAAAACGCGCGGAAGGAAACGCCGAGGGGTTTTAGTGGGTGAAAATCCCACATAACCCGGCGCCGCTCCTCACGGTGTCAAGTATCTTTAGATTTCCCTCGTATAAAAAAAAAAAGAAATGAACTTTTGTATAACTTTCGATAAAAGAGCATTAAGAAACTTGTAATTACTCGACCAACTGTGTTTAGTTTTTAAAAACAATTTTATTCGTTGTATTTGTTAGAAGATTCTGAAAATATGTAATATAGGTTCAAAAACTTCTACGATAGAGCGAAAAGAGAAACCTTCACGACCCTCTGAAGTGTAAAGCTTGCTTAAAATACCTGTTCCAAGTTATGCTACTATGAGTACGTGCTGCAGGGTTTGCAGGGACAGAGAGCGGCGAGCGAGACGATGTCTTTTGCTGCCCTCAACTTTAGTATCGGTGTAGGTATTAAGATTAAACATTTTCCATATCTTATGTATCCGAATTACGTTGGACAGAGCAACTGAGAACCAGATTCACCGTAGGGGGCTAAGGGGATTTGCGCTTACGACTTCTTCCTCTTTTGACCTCCATAGCTTCAGGCTTGTACGTTCTACCGTCAAGACAAGAAGTTGAGCTGTAGAAACACGCCTTAGTAATAACAACTGTGGTTTATCTCTACTGTGGCGGAGTCGTATCTGCGATGATGATATTTAACGTGAAGGCATACCCCTCACATAAACCAATGATGCTGTATAGTTAGTGTAATTATTAGGTTAACGAAACAGTTTTATGTATTAAAGTACTGTGCGAGGAGGTACCGGGCAAATATACAAGTTTGTTATGGATAGGTCAAGATTTATCATCAGGTGAACATAGTGTATCCGCAACTTATAAATTTATAGTCACTTGAAAACAATTTAAGTTTGAGTTCATAATGATTTAACTTTTGTCTATTATTATCTACAAGATGTTATAAAAAAGTTCCGCAAAATACTACTACTAATACTTTACAAGACCTTTGCCCAGCAGTGGACATCCATTGGTTGAGATGACGAACAACGAGTTGGCTATTAAAGTAAAACAAGAGAACCGACGTACAATTGTTCATGATTTAATAATACAAGGTTTCAATTAATACCAGGAAAATAATACAAGCTACGTCATTTAGAAGCACCGTAATCACTGATAACTTTATGAAAACGAAATGGTTACTGTGCTAAATATGAGATTAAATTAATTAATTATTCAACAGTATTAAAGTTTACATGGAAAAATATCAGTAAATTTAATATACATAGTCCTATATTAAAATGTTGAGCAGAAGAGGGGTCACATTTTAACAGCACTGCAAACATAACAATTATTGTACTCTATACCATCAGGTAGGCATTCTATGTGGAATGAATGCCTGCAATTGTAAACTATAAGGTTTGAGGCATTCGACAGGTCTCTAATGATAATCCGGCCTTGACACACATGGCACAAGAAATGATCTGTCACTGAAATGCCCCTCTGTTGACCAATTATCAATTTTTCATGTAAATCAAAGTAGTTTCTGAGAGTAATAACTTTACATGCTTCTTGCACTGACATCTGTAAATGATAATCGCACATCATTTTCGCCAGGCAGTCCTTTAGATCTTTTATTTCACATCCAGGTTTTATCTGCTGTATTAACATACGTGGATCAACATAGTTTCCGATCCGTTTAAGGAGCAAGGTAACACATTCTGGCTTGTCAACTGTCTGCTTTATAAGATCTGTCCATAACTCCTTATCATTGTGCTCTTGACAGAAATTAATAGCCTGGTTTATATCATTTAACTTCTCCATTATAATTTGCAAAGCCTCTCTAGTATTGCCAATACGACTTAAGAGGAATACCATTTCTGGATAGAATTCATTACTCTGACAAACATCTAGTGCTTCTTGTATGGGATAGTTGTCACTACATTTCAAAAACGGCAATAACTTCTCTCGAGCATACTTTGCGTACAACCTGATTAACTTGCCATGGTACCTTCCATTGGGTTCAATTTTGCTATATGCATCTAAATACTTGAACATATATAAATCATGATTTTCTAACTGCTTTTCAACTACTTCCACTGGTATTTTAGTTTTTTCATGTTGTTTATCAATAAGTTCAACAGGGAATTTTTCTAGTAATATGGAGATAGCTCTATCACAGTCCAAGTTCATGAGGTCTAGAATTTTATCATAAATCACAGTATACATATCATGTTCTTTAATTAATTTGAATACATCCATATGTTGTAGTCGCAGATAAGCAGTTAGTGCCTTATCATACTTCTTTTGATAGCAATAGAGCAAGGCCAATGCTTCTAAATAAATATTATTATCAACTTCAGTTGTCAATAAATGTTCCAAAACCCCTTTAATAATAACTCCTGTTTTGTACAATGAAGGATTCCATTCCTGTACTAATTTGAGGAAACCTTGTGAGTCTACTTCCAGGTATTCATAAAAGATCAGTTCATAAATGTGTGGACTTAAAGCTTGTTCGGGAACTCTAGGTACATAAGCACTTATAGCTTGTAGTTGCTTTACTTCAGCAAATTTAAGAATTTGATTCTCCCATAAAACTTTATCATTTTTGCAAATCCGTGCACAAAGAATTGCTGCTTCTTCATACATGTGCTCGGACAGTAGATGATCTAAGTACTGTACTCCCACAGTTACTACAGAATGTTTGACAGTTTTACCTCCAACTTCCTCCAAAACTGCTATGGCCTTTTCGAACCGACTATGTTCAGTCAACCAGTTAACTCTGTCATCAATGTCATAAGGACAGGCAACTATAATATCTTTGGGAGACACAATGAAAAATCTATTCTCTTCAATTAACATATCTAAATAGTAATCATTGCATGAATATTCTTCATAACCACGAATATTCAGACTATCAGTTGAAATTTCACAGAATTCACAATTTTTATAATCAGCAACAATAAGAGCGGGCCTTTGTGCTTTACCTGTATCAGCATCAGGTTCCTTGGGTACACTAAGTAAAACTAGTTGATCATCTAAAGGACCTAATCCACTAATAAAATAATCTGTTTGAAATGTGTATTCTGGGTCTACTAAGTATTCAGTCACATCTCTCATTTGTAATTCGATTTGGCTTCGTTTGCGTATCTGACAAATTCGTATTGTATCAACCCACCCAATCATAAGAGTCATTGGGGCAGACCAGAGTAGATTGCATCGAAAGTCTTCTATGGATCTATTAGGACTTCTTTCCCATTGAATAAGACCAAGGGAACATCGAGCTACAAGGTCATAGACACGTACACCAACTTCACTTGCCCATGCTACAAATCGATCTCTCCATGCAATAGCCTGGACGTAACCTTCACACTCGCAGAGCACTGTGCTTCTGAGACGATTTAAGAAAGTTTTTTCATAAAGTGTTAACTTATTGTCTCCTGAAATTAGATTAAATATTAAGTCATTTTTGCAAACAAAAATGTATTGTAAAATACCTAACCTTATTTGGTAACTTAAATCACAATATTGCTTACAATTATAGTTTTATTGTTGTCAGCCATTTCAAGTTTTTTCTTAACAAAGTGTTAATAATTGACTCTACTTTGATCTATTTTACTTAAATGGGGATTAAAAAGATTACTATTTTTTAATGACAGTACTAAGACAGCTTTATGGCTATAAATATACTGTGCAAATGGTTATACACTAGGGGCCATTGTTATATAAGAATATGAGCGCATATTTATGTTTTGGTAATACATTCTGATATGATTGAGAAGGGAACTATATTTTTTTAAGACATTTATAAACTCATACATATGTTGTGGAATATTAAAACACACAAAAGATGCTAGCATAACCTACTTAAACTTCATGTAATGTAGAATCGGTAATTAAGTACCTGTTAGAAACCTTCTGCCAGAGCCAGATTTAAAATAATTAGGATCCAAAGCAATAGACTTGACAACTCTGCTCAAAGTCAGATTATGGGTGTTATCATCGGTATAAAGGCCGTAAATCAACACTTTGCCATCGTCCGAACAACTGGCTATGTAATCTCCATTCAGATCCACTGATATTTTGTTAACAGCTATAGCATGCGCTTGCAACTCTTTCTGCTTTTTTTCTTGCGATATTGGTACCGTGTTCCCGTCATGGTCTAGTAGGTGTATGACTCCCCATTGCGTACCGAGACAAATGAACTTAGTATGAACACAAATACAACTTACAGCATCTTTCAATAAAATATTTTGAACGTCATTACCCATACGATCATATTTTAACTTTGGTTCTTCATCGGAAGGCAAGCTATCACAACTTTCAAAATTCAGGGTCATGTTAAATTACTATTATTTCTTTCAATAATAACAATTACATGGTTAATGTTTTTGCGATGTAAACATTATAAATTCTTTTTCACTTTCGCCTTTGTATTTTGGTACTTTTATAAAATGTGACATTAAGACAGGGTTGCTATTTGTTTTCTATACACTTTTAAACCATAAAAAAATTTTTGAAGTTAATTTTAAAGCGTTTTTATACTCAATCTATTAAAAATGTAGTTATAATGGCAAAAGTAAAAACTTGCTGAAACACACAAACAAATTATTACAAATATCACATTGTTTTAAAAAAACTGTATACTATTTTTGTCACTAATAAAGTTGAACATTTGGTTTAAAGGTCTTGATACCAAGCCATAAAATATTTTTCAAAAAAAAGTAAGAACATTACGGCGCGAAAACTTAATGTTTATAAAATACTGTGAGATATAAATTCGGGGAGAATTAAAGAAAATGGACAATAATATTTCAAAGCTTCCCATGTTTGAATACAATAAAAATCTATCATATTTCGGCCGCAAAGTATTAAATGTTTTATTAGAATTACAACAAAGGGGTATGTATAGCTAATATATTTTAGTTTTAAATGCGCAACACGTTTACAGCGATTACCTCCGAAATTGGCTATGTTTTGTTTATCAATTGATACCTATAGACTGCAATAACGGTAATAAGATTTTTTTGAGGTTAATACGACTTTTCGATTAAACCGACTATTACGTCATAAATAAATCATCACAAAAAATATATATATTTATTACATGGTAACGCGCGGATTCGGTTTTGTTAGAATTGTAATATCAAAGAAAGTGTTTATTTAACCTTAAACAATAGAGTGCAATTATCAAGATTTTAACGAATTCTAAAATCACATCATTTCAATCGATATACTGCTTATGTCCTAAAACAAATAATTTTTATTATTGCTGACTCATCAGAAATTTTTGAAACGACGCTTTGACACGAAAATCATCGTGCGCATGAATTTTAAACTTTTTCAGTGATTTTTGCGGCAAATAATATTCGTAATAAATATTAAAATTAATTTTATAAAATGCAGGCTAATGTATAGTAAATTCGCAACTTGTACTATCATATATTAAACATAGAAATCAGAAAAGTAGAAACTACTACGCTTATTCTACAATGGGTTGAAAAGCCACATTGAACCGAATTAGTGTTGTAAAATTAAATAACTCTGAACCGAATATAATACAGTGGACGAAACATTCAAACCGTGCGTCTTGTTTCTATTTATTGTTTGATTTTCTAGTTTTCGTAAAAAGAAATGTTTTTCATTTCTTTAAGAAAAAAAATATAATCCACAGTGTTATCAACATTTTTATGGTAAAATTTTTGTTATTTAAAATTGTTCTTTTAACAGACAAGTTTCCGAATAACAGCAATAAATCCGACAGAATTAATTACAGAAATGCATATGAAAGAACTAACCAACAAACATCGTAAGTTCCATTCACTAAATAATACGTTTTTAGTAATTAGCTATTTTATGTTCGTATGATCACGTCCAATATTCATTCCAGTGTGGGCAAAACATATTCTAATAATGTAAATAATCTTGTTAATCCTACAAATAATAATGATTGTTATTCTAATATTTACGATGAAGAAATATTAAACGATGTCAATGCAGAATTATCAGAAAACAATACTAATTCTGTACCTAAATCAGAGGAACTTGTAAAATGTAAACAAGATCTTATTGTTCTTCAAAGCGTCGACCAAAGTAATATTTACAAAAAGAGAGCGGGGAACAGTATCATTCAGTCATTTGATATTAATCATACGGAAGATCTTTTAAAACAACCTCCGGCTACAAAAAGCAAAACGTTGGATTCCATGGAGAAAGTAGCGTGGGAAGATATGTATGATTCTGTATTACTTTCTAATCAAGATTTTAATGTAAACGAGGCGCCTAATAACGTAAATAAAACGTCAACGATTTTTGAAATTGATAGCCCAAAAAAAACACTTGCCAACGTTAAAACAGTAATCAGCAAAAATTACTCAGATAAAAATAAAAAAGATAAAAACAAGTCGAACATAGAAGACATGGTACCGAAAAAAATAAAGAAAGTTCCAAAGGGAATTGATAAAGAATGCAAACCAAATTTTCGTAAACAAAAATATACGAAGACGGTTAAAAATTGGTTGGACGATGTAGATTTGTTGCATACAGCGGATGAAGCAAAAATCCGCGCACAAAGCAATGAGTTTGATCATGAAATTGACATTGTGAATAGTAAACAATATAATATAAAAATAACGCTTGAAAAAGCTACAGAAGAATTTAAACGGAAGAAAACCGTTCAGACGAAATTATCAAATGACAATGGAGTTATGAAGTTTTGTAAGCCAAAAGATCTAATTGTAACTGACAAACAAGAAACAAATGCAATTGAAATAAATAAAGAGAAGAACATTAAATCAAAATTTTTACCACCGATCAAATCCCAGATTCCCGTAAAAGATTTAACTTACACTATACAGTGTGTAGATGAAGATTCATGCGATCATTTAGATATGTTTCGAACGGTCGGCGAAGAAATTGTGATGACGCTTATGTATAGGTAGAGTTTTAATGTGTATATGACAAATCAATTTAATGTTCAATTTTAATTTGTTAATATTTTTAACACACAGCGATTTTTGCCAATTGAACGGTGACTACGCACAGGATATCGGAGTACCGCATGGCATAATGATTCTTGTTAAAAGCACATTCTACTGTTTAACAACAGCTCTTTCTAAATATAAGTAAGTCACTTCAACTAATTTTTATTTAAGACCCAAAGATTTTATTTACTTTTTCGTAACGCTTTCCAGAGAGATGATAATACAATTGATGAATAGCAACACGGTGATTTGTTACGAGGGTAAGAACATTCTGATATATCTTAGTAATTGTTTTGGATTGATGGACAGTATAGCTGATTTAAAAATATTTGATGCCAAGGTAAGTACTCTGAAAGTAATATGTATGTATAAGTAAAGTCCAAATCTTGTCACCATTGACGATGTTGTATATAACAGCGAAGTTTTATACAATTTTGATATCCTGTATTTAATAAGCCTCCAAACATGTTTGTGATTGTATTAATATAAAATAAAAGGTTTTGAAATTTAAGAAAAATTTAAAATTACTTTCCAAAGGGACAAGGTAGTTAATTGATATTTTATTAACAGATCGGAGGTAGCCTTCTGGATCCAGACAATCCACCTGATAATTTTTCTGAGTTACAAAAACTAGTTGCTTTCGCACCAGAATTTACCATTGCAACGGAGTGCCCCAAGCAGAAGGCGGCGTGGTACATGTGCACCCTCAGAGATTGTTGGAGCAACGTCCAACAAGCCATGGTCGCGCAAGGACTCTGGACTGTTTTTGCCGAGATCGAAATGCGAGTTTTACCCATAATTGCAGGTTAACTCTCTTCTGTAATGATATTACACTAAATATCTAAAAGTTTTCTTATTAACAAATACTGAATAAGAAAAACATTACATATTCTTTTACTAAGAATAATATCAACACGTCATTTCTTAAAAAATGACGAGACACAGCTTACCGATTCTTGTCGGCATTGTTAGGCATAAATAGGTGCTCATCATTCGTTCCATATTAAACTTGTAAGAGCATTCTTTTTGGATCGGTTAGGTGGTGCAGATTTTATAAATATTGATAACGCTTCCTTAACAGCAATGGAGCACCGCGGCGTGAGCGCAGATTTGAACAAATTAAAAAGTATGGAGATTCTGTTAGTAGAGAGAATGAAATCTGTGGAGCAGGAATGCTACAAGGCAGCGGGGAAGACGTTCCAAATAAACTCCGCGGTACAAGTGCGCACCATACTGTACGACGAGCTGAAGCTAGATTACAAGTCCAACGTGAAGATCAGGGAAACGGTCTGCAAGAAAGCAAAGTCCACATCCGAAACTATGGTTATTCATTTATCCTTTTTCGGACGTGTATTTATTAAATATTATTTACTACTGCTTTGCGGCAGAAAGTGAAATGGAAATTAATCTGTTAGTATCCATTCTTCAGCTTCGAAGTTTAATGAACAATCATCCGCTGCCCAAACTGATCTTGGAATACCGTCACTTGCACAAAGCGCACGCCACCTTCCTGTCCGGGATAGCGCACTGCGTCCGAGATGGAGTTGTCAGGCCCGTTTGGTATCAATATTTACTATTGTCTTTAACAACAGGCTTTAATTAGAAACTAAAAAAATAAATAAACCAAATATTTTGAAAATTGGTTAACAAATGCAATATTCGGAGGTCTATCCTTCTGATGATGAAGACAGGAAGTGTGTTAAAAAAACCAAAAAAAAAACTGTCTAGTTAATTTAAGCTAACATACAAATTTATATCTTCTATGTTTAAACCTGAACATCCATCTTCATGTTCCCACTGTTGGAACTCTCGACTCGTTTCATCCGCAGGGAACAAAGTGCAGCTTCGACGGGCCGCATCGCCTCGAGCACTCCCAACATACAGGCCGTGCCGAAGACACCGTTCAGCCTCACGCTCTTCCCCGCTGAAAGCGACGGCCGCGGTAACGCCGGCTCTCTTCTTTCCCGTGCATTCTTCTATTTTTATAACACTAACCAAAATAGATGTTTATTGTAAAACTAGTTTGTCTGTACGTATTTAACGAAAGTTACCGTTTTATATATTCAGTAAGAATCTATCCAGCAAACAACTGAGCGAACGGCACTTGTCTCAATGAGTTGATCGCGATGCGGTGCTGTGTAATGCGGCTGAACATCACTCATCATCATTACACAATACCATGTTGGTTATGTTATTTGTATGTGTATGTGGATGAGTTCACCGCGACGCAGGGGCGGGTGTGGTGAACTTGAGGTCGGTGTACGTGAGCCGCGCGGGGCGGCTGCTGCTCGCGGCGGACTTCCGGCAGGCGGAGTGCCGCGTGCTGGCGCTGGCCGCGGCGGACGGGCCGCTGCTGCGCGCGCTGCGGGCCGACGACCTGTTCCGCGTGCTCGCCGCCGAGTGGTACTGCAGCGACCGTTACTAATTAAGTTACCTGTTCACTGATCGACCCTTATCAAATTTATTTCCCGTTTTTAGCCGTACTATCAGTTTAGGTTTGTGTTGTGGTACGGTATGTGTATATTTACCACCAGGTTATCGCAAGAACGCAATTAACACGTACAGTAAAGGTTTAACTTTTAAATTTTGAAGTCAAGTGTAACGCGGTAATTTTTCTATCGACTTCATATCAAAATTCTAAATTGTAATAGTTCTTGCGGTGGCCCACGTAGGGCGTGGGCGTGGGTTCTTGAGTGAGGCGTTGAAGAGAGCCGAGAGTACCGTGGTGGCGGTTTCAATCGTCTACTCAGCTACTGCTTGAGCCTTAGCTTGTGGAGATCCAGTTAGTAGTGCGGAGAGCCGAGAGTACCGTGGTGGCGGTTTCAATCGTCTACTCAGCTACTGCTTGGACTCGACTTGTGGAGATCCAACTACTGCTTGGACTCGATGACTAAAAATGGGCGCGCGCTTATATCTAGTCGTGATCACACGAACCATAGCACGCTCCTTCCTACCAGTGGCGCCATCTATCGACGCCACAGGAAAACGTCCCGTTACAAAATCTTAAAAATATTTGTGTGACGTGTAAGGATGAAAAAGCCAGAGGTGGAAGTAACCAGCGAGGAGCGCGAGCGCACCAAGCGCGTGGTGTACGCGAGCGTGTACGGCGCGGGCACCGGCAAGCTGGCGGAGGTGCTCGGCTGCGGCGGCGAGCACGCGCTCGCCGTCACCGCCAGCTTCGACAGTGAGCACCACTCACTCACTACTCGTTCATTTAACTTCATTGAAATTCTGGGAAACTTCATTCACGCTGAAGTACGGATAAGCAAATGACGATACGCACAATGTTCGTCCCTTCTATATACGTGCAGTGGGCGCTGTGACGTTATTTTGTAGAGCGGGACCGAGTACGCTGTGTATCGGCTGAACCGGTTATTAACATTTGCATTACATTAGGTACTTTCCCATCGCTGAAGAGCTTCGGGCGCGCTGTGGTGTCGCAGTGCGAGCGGGACGGCAAGCTGCGCACGCCGTGCGGCAGAACGAGACACTTTAGGGACATCACGAGCGCCGACTACGCGACAAGGGCGCAAGCGGAGAGAAAAGCTGTCAACTTCATTATTCAAGGTGGAATTATGATGAAAAGTTCACTTGTGATAGTTTCTATTTAATATTGTTTAGAGGCATAAGAATGGTAAACTCACTTTATCCAAAACGGTATATGTTTATTTTATATCTTTTATTTATACCGACAGAATCTTTGTAAAGATATCTTGTCTTCTGAAAAAGGAAGTCAAGATAATGTGCAGATTTTTACCTAGCA
Organism: Byasa hedistus; assembly: GCA_029286795.1. Taxonomy (NCBI): domain Eukaryota; kingdom Metazoa; phylum Arthropoda; class Insecta; order Lepidoptera; family Papilionidae; genus Byasa; species Byasa hedistus. Next base: position 157,808 of record JAGSMW010000001.1, read on the forward strand.
AACCTCCACGGTGGTCGTCCTCAGCTTGTAGAGAGTACATAGGATATTGTCCAGCTAGTTTGCGTGGACAGCACTGAAGCGAGTATTTCTTTCGACAAAGTTTTCAGTTCAAGGTTTTGTGATATCGGGACTTAATATCTAGTTTAACATATATGGTGTTGTGTTAACAATACCATTACACTTCTTTTTAACGTCGTGATAAAAATTTGTACCGTTAACGTTATTAGCAATGATCGGTTTAGCGATACAACACCATCTAAAGTATGTCGATGGTTATGCGTTAAAGGCTCGGCTGCAGACCTGTGCAAGATGGCGATGGTGAAGACTGAGGAGCAGCTTCGGGGCAGCGCGCCGCCTGTGGAGTGCCGGCTGCTGCTGCAGATACACGACGAGCTGGTGTGGGAAGTGCGCGACGAGCACCTGCACGCTGCCGCTGGTACGCACCACTGACATTTCCTTGATGTTTTAAAGATGCTCGTGGTGCAACTCATACACTGCACCAGTAGGTCCGAAGCGAAGTCGGTCAGGGCTTTTTTTGCGTCAATGGCGGCTCGGTCAAGTTAACAGCAGTGTGAAAGCTTTAGGAAATCAAAAAAGCGCTGTAACATCTCGTGTCTCACAGCGGCGAGCACGATGTGGTGCAGTGTATTTCATCTTAACAATCCCCTCATTGCTATGAGCGTATGTGTTATACATAGTTCGGGTGCCCCTCACCCGACGCGCGGGTAACGCCTTATTGTTTGTGTGCTAGCAACACCGACTAAGTTTAAATTTTAACCGGTTGCAACAAATATTTTTTTTTACTAGCGTTTCAACCTATTTGGATAAGATTTAATTAATTTTTAAAAACAATCAGGTAAACGTTCGTGTTTATTATAATTATTTCTACATAGCCTTAATAAAGACGACAATGGAAAGTTGCGGATACGAGTGCGGGCTGCCGATGGTGTTGCCAGTTACGCTGAGCTACGGACGAAACTGGGGGGAAATGAAAGAATTCACACCAGAAGTATAAACTCACGACGAAATAGATAATTAAACATTTAGTTTTTTTTTTGTGTTATCTATTAAACCGAATAACAACAAACGGAATGTTAAAACTTTTTAATGCTATGTTAAATATATAATTAACGAAAACTAATAATCCCTGTAACGGAAAACATCGCAATCGCAGACGAAATGTACAACCTAATATTTTATAAATACTTAGTATTTGCTAACGTATATATACATACTTAGTTGCCGCAACGTGGCCAACTTAGTAGAGCGGCTCCTGTGTTTATGTGAGAGGGGAGGGGAGGGTAGGGGCGGGCCAGGTCGCGGGTGCTCACGTCTTCACTCCGAGCAAAGTGAACAGCTTGTTGACGGTGACGGCGGCGGGCGAGCGCGCGGCGGTGTTGAAGCCCTCCTTGTCGAAGTACTCGTGGTTCTCCGACATGATGCGCCTGCGCTCCTCGTTTTTTGCCTCCGGATCGTGTACCAGCATTGTGTATCGGGAGAGTTCGCGCGGGAATCTGAATTTTTTTAAGTGTTAGTTTCAGACATTCATCTAATTATATCACTGCTTTAGTGTAAACAGAAATACTAATCCAATATCATTGAAAATTAACCAATGATAGTTTAAAATTATTATAGGTGGTGGTGGTGGTGGCGGTACGTCAAAATCTTTTGCAAGTTATAACTGGCATGAGCAAGCAGTTATGTTTGATATGAAGACACTTTTGTGTTCAGATTTTAAAGATGTTGATTCTCTCATGATCAATGTCTGAATTAGTACCTCAATGTGATAGGCAGGTGTTTCACATGCGCGAATATACTATTATATGAGAACACATAACCTACCGTAAAACTTTTAACTTCTTGGCTGCAATCCTCGCGGCAAAGTCGTCATCTTCACCGCCCCAGCCCTGGAATCTGTTCGAAAATCCATTAAGAGCAATGTACTGATCTGAACGGATAGCCAGTGCTCCACCAACCAAGGTGTCATAGGTCAGTACATATCTAAACTTATCAATGCTCGCGCTCATGTGGCGCGGCTCGTGCAGGCACGCGTACAAGTTGCCCAAATCCAGCGGCATGAGGTCCACGTCGTGGAGGATCAGGCAGGGGAATTTGTCAGCGATTGCTTGTTTAGCTCCAACATTTTGCAGCAACCCTCTGTTAAATTCTTTGTCATCTTGCTGTTCAACAACGTATATGCTGTAAAAATTTTAAAAATTATTTTTCACCACATTTTAAATCAGGTTTTATATTATATAAGCATCTCTATTAAACAGTCATCAACCACAAGCATTTTATTAGAATATTCTGCCTTTGTCAGTGTTTCTCATCAGCCACATTGTTAGAATCATTACAAAAAACTTCTATGTGCTTCACCATCAAACAGTATAAAGTATTATAATCTTTGATATGTACAACTAAAACAATCGGGAATTTTAAAATATTAATATAGATATTACCTGTAATGAATTCCTTGTCTACGAAGGAAGTTATGCATGTATGGAATAAAAATGTCCAGTTGGTTTTTCCTCTTTCTATATGTAACTATTATGGCAACACTTAACAAGGGATTGCAATTTCCAGGTATATAACTACCATTGATCAAACCTGTGGGCACAAAACCTGCATATGTCTTGGGTATATCTTCAGGGTGAAGAGATATTTTGCTTTGTAAAATTGCGTCATAGTGGCAATTTGGTTTGTCATTGGCTGTTAGTAGATTTGGATTTGTTTTAAAATAAATATTTTTTGTCAAACTTTCTCTAGGTATATGTTCATAGTCATATTTCCCATATGAAGCAAAAAACTGTATAGCTGCTATCAGGCTTAGCAGAAAAATAACACATGAGCTGATCTTCAGCTGGAGTATTCTGTTGATACACATCCACTTTCCCATTTCTGCAAACTATTAATTATTAATGTTACCATTTATTGTTTTTCATTTTGTTTTGAACTACAGACTTATCAAAAAATGCAATTATTTAACTATGTATCATTCATTAAGAACATGTAGACATTAGTATGATTAATAAAAATGTTTAAAACACAAATCTTCAATATGTTCATCCTACCTTTTATGACACGCTGTACTACACGTACATGTCAATGTGGGTTTTCAGTGTAGTTGGCCAGTAAATCATAAGTTGCTGTGTTGTGACCTCTTTTCAGTCAAGTCTATTAATGATAATTTCCTAGTCTTGAAAATACATATAAAAGAGAAAGAAAAGAACTGTTACTTAAAAATAGTTATGTGGTCATAGTTTTAAAATAAACCGAATTATGGCAAAGCAGCAGTTTTATTTTATTTGCGACGAGGATGGACGCCGAACGATTCGCAGTGGCGCTCGAGCGCACCGCGACACGCGCGGGATCGGCGACAGCGACCCCAGACGGTAATGTCACGAGCACTACCGTTCCAGAAAACGTTAATAGCAACAGAATGACCCTAATTAAAGCTTTTAAACTAGAGAAATTCGATCCAGAAAATAACCGTGTGAGTGATTACATCGAATTTTTCGTAATTAAGTATTTCAAAATTAATCAATACATGGGGCGACAGAAACGGAGCAAGGGAGGACCTGCTCATAAGCTGCTTAACTTCCAACATCTTTAGGGAGGTAAACTCACACCAAACTTTGAGACGAGCACGTATTTATAAATAAGGCCCAAGCTCATGGACTTATGTCAGATGAAGAGAACGCGATACCGAGCACTCGCAGAATTTTGGAACTGCGTTAGAGATAACAACGAGTCGATGGTACACTATGCCAACCGGTTAAAAGAGCTAAGTGAAGATTGCGGTTACAGCGGTGAGTTGTTGGAACGACAGCTTAGAGACAGATTCGCAACCGGATTGAATCACAGGGAACTAGAAACGGATCTGAAACAAAGATGGCCAGTTTTGAGGGAAACGTGAAATGGACAGAATACAGAAGACATATTCGCGCGTCTTTTCACTATAGCTCAATATCGTGAACAGGCAGAAAATGAGTCGCCGGAAAACGACATTAAACGCATACAAAAGAAACGGGCTGAAGACGCAATAAATCATAAAAGTCCGTGTAAGCTACGTTCGAATCAATAATGTCTGCGCTGCGGCAAACATGACGGACATGAAGTTGCCAATTGCGTAGCCTAAAAACATACATGCAAACAATGTAACACAGTCGGTCATTACGAAAGTTGTTGCATAAAATCAGGCCGAGCAGTTCTTGCAACAGAAAAGCAGCTAATAGATAGACATAATCTAAAGCCTGTAGCTAACGGCAGATCGCTAGCATCGGATATTAGCAGTTTTGTAGAGAGCGATGACTGAGGTGACAAAGTAGTATGCAACGTCGCACCACACCTAAGCAATCAAATTTGGGATGAAAAGGAACATTGAAAAGGAGTTGTTTCCCGCCTTGTTTCTGAAAACATAATACACGAAATGGATTCGAACTTGACACCGGTTGAATGGGCTACACCCACCGTCAATATTCTTAAGCCAAACGGCGACATCAAAATTTGCGTTGATTTTAGAAGCACGTTGATTCCAGTTCTCATTGAACATTTGCATTCGGTTCCACTTTTTGAGCAATTAGGACAAAACCTAGATCATGGTCGAATATTTTCGGAGATCGATCTTAAAGACGCATATTTACAGTTTGAAGTAGCACTGGAATCAAAAAAATACCTAACACTATCTACACACAAAGGATATTTTTAATACAACAGGATGCCTTTCGGGATTTTGACGTTGTGCAGACCTACACGAATTGACCAACGGAAGACACCGGTGGCTTCGGACGGAACATGAAACGAAAATTTTTAAGCCGGCTAAGAAATGCATAGCCACTTCGAAGGCGTTGTCTGCATTTGAAGAGAATCGGCCCATTTCCCTGCCTGCGATACATCGGAAAAGGAAGTAGGAGCGGTATTACATCACAAAGATGGAAATACTGACCATCCCATGGATTCCGCATCGAGGAAATTGCGGTCAACTGAAACATTGTACTCAGTCATAGACAGGGAAGCACTAACTATCTTCGTTGGGATAAAGAAATTTGACCAATACTTTCGTAGAACTAAATTTACTTTAGTTACCGATCATAAACCGTTAATTCACATATTGCGGTCACAACGGAATCTTCCGAAACTCCCGAACAACGGACTAGTGACGTTGATTATAGGCAGTTATAACTATGATGTACCTATGTTACCAAAAAGGAGAAAGCAATGTACTAGAAGACTGCTTATCGAGGTTGCCCAGGGGGTAAAACGCAACCTTCAATAACGGAACGTGCATCGAATCAAGGTACAATGTCTAGGTGCTAGAATGGCTGATCTACATATATCAGAGGAACTCTTGGGGGCCGAAACAAGTAACGACCCGATTCTGACCGGGGGTTTAAAAAGTATGAAAACGGGTTGGAGAGATTTAGAGTATCGTAACGAAATTAAATTTTTTTTAAGAAACGTTATGAACTGTCAATTGAAAACAAAACAATTTTGTAGCAAGGAAGGATGGTGATACTGGGAAAATTATGCCAGACAGCGTTAAAGTATCATCACAGAGGGCACTCGGGCATATCTGCAATGAAAGCTTTCGCTCGTTTCTGTTTGGTGGCCTTCCGTGGACGGAGACATCGAACAACAATCAACAAAATGATGTTATGTTATGAGATAAAAATTTTATTTGTATTTTAAGATGGCTTAGTAAAATGTTTTTCACTAAGAATAAATATAAAAAATTCGTCTATCCCACAATAAAAGAATTTGAAATTCCTTTCATCAAGTAGTAAATTAATTGTTAAAAACTGGTCGATATTTATTTAGATTTTTCCTTTCTTTAGTTGTTAATAAGAAAATGTGTAACGAATATGCTGTACTGTACAATAATCAATCTTAAAACTTTAAATGGGGTATTTTCAACAATATGTAAAAATTATGCAAGAATTAATTTTAACCTTTTTAAGGGTACTTTTTTATAGATTAATATTAGCAACAATTCGCCCACAAAATAAAATTGCACTTGCACTTGCTTACATTGCCACCTCACAATATTCAATCAAAGGTTGGATCGGTAGTTATAATGTTGCGAGATATCAACAAACTGCGTCTTCGCAACGGCCACGGTTAGCGACAAAAAATTACTGAACAACGTGATAGAAGCAACTGCACTGAAAGGAAAGTATAAAGGAGAAGATGTTTTGATACCACGCATCCCAATGATTACGACTGATGTACCATTTGAGTTTAAACGACTACAGTTTTCAATGCGGCTTACTTTTGCTATGACCATAAACAAGTCCCAGGAGCAATCATTAATTGTTTGTGGTATTAATCTAGAAAACCCATCTTTCTCCCATGGTCAATTGTATGTTGCCTGTTCCCGTGTTGGAAAACCATCAGATTTGTTTGTCATGTGCCAGGTAATTAAACAAAAAACATCGTATATCATAAAGCACTAAAATGAAAATAAAACTGACTTTTGTTAATAATTATGATTCACTTGATTAACAATAAAGTTATATTACTTACTTTTAAATGCTTATAAACGTTTTATTTATTTTTTATTACATTATATGTATTGATTTTTTTGTATCGCAAACTTATCTGTTCAGGTGGATTGTGCTATTGAAAATGAATAATATCACTATAGCATGTACCGATTATAAACTATGCCATCACAAGGACATAACCTGAATAGAGGAGTTTGTGTGTTGTAATAAGTTGTTGATTATTGTAGATATGTTAATGAAATCCCCATTACTTCCTTTGCAGATCATTATCTCCACTATCCGAGCGAGCCATCCACTTTTTAAATATTTGTCACCTCTAGGTTCCCTTCAAAATATTTTCCAATCAGGCTTGAACCCTTAGTTCGCCTCTTAGTTTTGTTAGCATTTTCACAAAGAATAGTAATTAAAAATAATAATTAAAATTATGTATTTTATATTATTGGTAACACTGCGATGCGCAGGCGCGCAGACACGTGGCCGCGCGCCCCTCCACACATTTATTAGATAAAATGTCCCATCAAATATCCGAGAGTTGTTACCTCTTAGTGGCTTTAATGAGTTAACCAGGCGTATTACAATTATAGTAATGCATGCATAGAGATGTCCAAGTTATTGCCACACACATTTCTATTACCAAATAAACTTAATATCTGTATATTACCAGCAAAGCATTTTCGAAGGTACTGAAACTACTAGACCAGAAAACATGCCATCTTGTGACAAGATCACAGTCAAGCAATAAATTTTGAATTGGTTTGAGAAGCAGAATCTCACATTTATCCGACAGCGTAACGACTTCCTTAACACGCCCGCACACTCCCGTGGACGGAGCGAGAAAGTTTTTGTAATTTTATTTTTTGGCGGACGTTTTCGCCTTGAGTCACCTTTCCGACCCTTGTCAAGGCTTCATCGGAGTTGGGGGCTCGAGCTAACATGTCGTAAATATATACATAGATATGTACATAGAAATACTATAAAGAGGAGAGGAGATAGGTAAGGAAATACTGGATGGAGTAGGGATGAAGAGCAGGGCAGTTTTGTAAGGGGGATGAGAAGAGGAACGATAGTGGAAGTCGTGTGCGGACAGTGGCGTGTGTGTGGAGAGAGCCGGCGGTGGCTGCGGTGCTGTGAGTATTCGGCTGACCCTGGTCCGGATCATCGCCAGTAGTAGGAGGAAGCGTTAAAAATTATAGTTACGAATAAAATATACCAAATAGCAGCTCTTAAAATTAGCAATAACTATTATTACATATTTTTGAAGTTATAGAATCTTTAATTCTCACAAGAATATTTACAATTCACTTAGGCGAGAAATACAATAATATTAAGGTGAGCCAACATTGAGAGCGTACAGAATTATTACGTAATACAATAAACATATTGCGACAGCGAATGCAACAATCAGTCATAGGAAGGTAGACGGAGGAGGTCTGCGGCGCGGCGGCGGGATTTAGTTAAATATGAGGGTAGTTGTTACTGTACTGACGACGGATACACGGAGTGCGCCAAACCGGATAGGACATAGTTACGCGTGTTCAATTATTTTTATCAAGCATGTTCCCAGTTTCCCAGGTTAGGTTACGAACTTATTTTGATTACAGCACGGTAATGTCAAAATTATAATTAATACTGCAATATCTCACTTGAGGCATTTATTTAATAGCTAGTTTATACTAAACTTATTAATATTAATTACATGCATCGAAATATATATATAATATAAAATCAATTTGAAAATAATTATTATTTAATCGTAACGGTTCTTTTGTAAACATTCATCTATTAAACTTAATAACAACAAACAGAATGTTAAAACTATTTAATGCTACGTTTAATATTTAATTAACGAAAACTAATAATCCCTGTAACGGAAAACATCACAATCGCAGACAAAATATACAACCTAATATTTTATAAATACTTAGTATTTGCTGAAATATATTATATACATACTTAGTTGCCGCAATGTGGCCAACTTAGTAGAGCGGCTCCTGTGTTTATGTGGGAGAGTAGGGGAGGGGAGGGGCGGGGCAGGTCGCGGGTGCTCAAGTCTTCACTCCGAGCAAAGTGAACAGCTTGTTGACGGTGACGGCGGCGGGCGAGCGCGCGGCGGTGTTGAAGCCCTCCTTGTCGAAGTACTCGTGGTTCTCCGACATGATGCGCCTGCGCTCCTCGTTTTTTGCCTCCGGATCGTGTACCAGCATTGTGTATCGGGAGAGTTCGCGCGGGAATCTGAATTATTTTAAGTGTTAGTTTCAGACTTTCATCTAATTATATCACTGCTTTAGTGTAAACAGAAATACTAATCCAATATCATTGAAAATTAGCCAATGATAGTTTAAAATTATTATAGGTGGTGGTGACGGTAAGTTAAAATCTCTTGCAAGTTATAACTGGCACGAGACATAATTATGTATACACTTCATACAACCGCTTGCTCAATCGAGCAAGCGGTTATGTTTGATATGAGGACACTTTTGTGTTCAGGTTTTAAAGATGCTGATTCTCTCATGGTCAATGTCTGAATTAGTACCTCAATGTAATAGGCAGTGGTTTCACATGCGCGAATATACTAATATATGAGAACACAACCTACCGTAAAATTTTTAACTTCTTGGCTGCAATCCTCGCGGCAAAGTCGTCATCTTCGCCGCCCCAGCCTTGGAATCTGTTTGAAAATCCGTTGACAGCAGTGTATTGATCTGAACGGATAGCCAGTGCTCCACCAACCAAGGTGTCATAGGTCAGTACATATCTAAACTTATCAATGCTCGCGCTCATGTGGCGCGGCTCGTGCAGGCACGCGTACAAGTTGCCCAAATCCAGCGGCATGAGGTCCACGTCGTGGAGGATCAGGCAGGGGAATTTGTCAGCGATTGCTTGTTTAGCTCCAACATTATACAGCAGTCCTTTGTTCCACTCTTTGTCGTCTTGCTGTTCAACTACATATATGCTGCAAGAATTATAAAAAAAAAATTCATAACCTTTTTAAATAAGGATAAATAAGCATATCTATTAAACAATAATCAATCACAGACATTGTATTGGAATAGTCTGCCTGTGTCAGTGTTTCTGATCAGCTACATTGTTACAATCATTACAAAATACTTCTATGTGCTTTATCACCAAATAGCACATTACCATTTACTATCAGGTGGGATCATAATCAAATACTAGTTTTTATGACTTAAAAAAAAATCAAAGACAACCCAGACAAAATTAAAATCTTTGATAGATACAACTAAAATGTTAAAACAACTATCTTACCTGTAATGAATTCCTTGTCTACGAAGGAAGTTATGCATGTATGGAATAAAAATGTCTAGTTGGTTTTTTCTCTTTCTATATGTAACTATTATGGCAACACTTAACAAGGGATTGCAATTTCCGGGTATATAACTACCATTGATCAAACCTGTGGGCACAAAACCTGCATATGTCTTGGGTATATCTTCAGGGTGAAGAGATATTTTGCTTTGTAAAATTGCATCATAGTGGCAATTTGGTTTGTCATTGGCTGTTATTAGATTTGGATTTGTTTTAAAATAAATATTTTTTGTCAAACTTTCTATGGGTTTATGTTCATAGTCATATTGCCCATATGAGGCAAAAAACTGTATAGCTGCTATCAGGCTTAGTAGAAAAATAACACATGAGCTGATCTTCAGCTGGAGTATTCTGTTGATACACATCCACTTTCCCATTTCTGCAAATTAATAATTATTAATGTTATCCTTTATTGATTTTCATTTTGTTTTGAACTACAGACTTATCAAAAAATGCAATTATTTAACTATGTATCATTAATTAAAAACATGTAGATATTAGTGTAATTAATAAAAATGGTATAAACACAAGTCTTCAATAAGTACATCCTACCTTTTATGACACGCAGTACTACACATAGATTTCCATGTGGGTATCCACAGTGTAGTCGGCCAGTAAATCATATGTTGCTCAGTGAGTAATGAAAAGAATCATGCTTTATAGTTTTCTAAACATCACATCCATAATAAGATAATTTGACAAAGAACTAAATTCATTGACATCATTCACAGGGTATGCAAGCTGAAATGGCAGATAGCCAAGGGTTGTGATAAGTAAGTTCTTGAATGGACACTGTCGATTGGCAAATAATGTAGGAAAGAAACTCAGATAAATATTGAGAATGGCTAGTAAGAATTGTATGATAGTGTTAAAAGGTCGATAGAAATAAACTATACGGTAGTATGTATCTAGCTGGTATTTGGCGACAGAATTTTACCACCAATGAGGGCAAATGCTTTAACTCATAAAAGAAAATTTACTAAAAATACAAAAAAAAGTTAATTGATCAACATTTTAAAAGTAGTGTAATTTTTGAGCACGATTCAAATATCAACATGTATACAACTTTTTGTACTTTGTGTATGTTAAAACTTACTTTTCAAATAATATGTCGCTCTTAGTTTTTTCCCGGTGAACTGTATCTTCGCTTTGTATTGATGTATGTACTGTCAATATTTAATAATGATACATTATAGAATATAAACGAAACGTTCATAAAAAATTCTTATAATGGGTGCGTTCGTTATTTAAAATTAATACTTATTTGGAAAGTACATTAAGAGCAGGGTCTAGGACAAATAGGTATAGACTGAAAAGGATAATATTTATAGAAATATTTTTTTAAATGTCTGCGCAAAATTTTATTCTAGGCTTTTTATTACCAGTTATACCCAAGTATAATATGTATCTGAAAAAACTATCAAACGTTAACCATGGGAAACTGTGTGATATAGCACTGAGCAAATAATCACTACGTTATATGATATACTAGCGGACCTGACAGACTTCGTTCTGTCATAAAAATTGAAATGCGGCAGTTTTTTGTTCCTACCTATTTTATAGCCAGCGCAAAAAAATTTGGACAGAACCTGTTCATCTAATAACTAATATTCAAATATTAGTGGGTTCCAGAAGAGTGGCCAAAATTATAATTATAGTACATAAATTATAGTTACTATTATTATTTTTTAAGGAACAAATAACTGCCAGATGATAACGCGGTTTGTGTTTGTTTGTAATGTCGTGAAAACGAATGCATTTTTATGTCGTACGCCGAAACTAAAACAAAGAAATAATATCGCGAAGCCGACTTAATGGAAAGTCAGTACTAATGATTTTTAGCTGTTACATTTTGTGACTATTTATGTTATTATTTCATTCGTTTTAATTTCGGCTCGCGGCGATCTTCCGACGCGCATACGCACGCCATTTTGATAGAATAATTGAATTTGAACTTTGTGCAGCTTTAATAAAGTGCAAATTGACTCTTTAGTGTTACGAACGCACCTACATTGCTTAGACAGCAGTGAAAGCTTGTTATTTAATATGAACTTTTGTTTGTTTCTGGTTTCTGGTTTCTGGTTTCTGTTTCTGGTTTACTGGTTTCTAGTCTCTGGTTTACTGGTTTACTGGATTAACTGGTTTACTGGTTTCTGGTTTACTGGTTTACTGGTTTCCTGGTTTACTGTTTCTGGTTTCTGGTTTACTGTTTACTGGTTTCTGGTTTCTGGTTTACCGGTTTACTGGTTTCTGGTTTAACTGGTTTACTGGTTTACTGGTTCTGGTTTACTGGTTTACTGGTTTACTGGTTACTGGTTTAACTGGTTTCTGGTTCTGGTTTCTGTTTACTGGTTACTGGTTTCTAGTCTCTGGTTTACTGTTTACTGGTTTACTGGATTAACTGGTTTACTGGTACTGGTTTCTGGTTTACTGGTTTACTGGTTTCTTCTGGTTTACTGTTTCTGGTTTCTGGTTTACTGGTTTACTGTTTACTGGTTTCTGGTTTACTGGTTTACTGGATTACTGTTTACTGGTTTACCTGGTTTACTGGTTCTGGTTTCTGGTTTCTGGTTTACTGGTTACTGGTTTATGGTTTACTGGTTCTGGTTTCTGGTTCTGGTTTACTGGTTAACTGGTTTACTGGTTTCCTGGTTTCTGGTTTACTGGTTTACTGGTTTACTGTTTACTGGTTTACTGGTTTTCTGGTTACTGGTTTTACTGGATTACTGGTTTCTGGTTCTGGTTTCTGGTTTACCGGTTTACCGGTTTACTGGTTTCCTGGTTTACTGGTTACTGGTTTTACTGGTTTCTGGTTTACTACTGGTTTAACTGGTTTAACTGGTTTACTGGTTTCTGGTTTACCGGTTTACTGGTTACTGGTTTAACTGGTTTCTGGTTTACCTGGTTTACTGTTTACTGGATTACTGTTTACTGGTTTCTGGTTCTGGTTTACTGGTTTCTGGTTTCTGGTTTACCTGGTTTCTGGTTCTGGTTTCTTCTGGTTTCTGGTTTACCGGTTTACCGGTTTACTGGTTTCCTGGTTTCTGGTTTTACTGGTTTCCTGGTTTACTGGTTTCTTGGTTTACTGGTTTACTGGTTTACTGGTTTCTTCTGGTTTACTGGTTTTCTAGTTTGCTGGTTTACTGGTTTACTGGTTTACTGGTTTAACTGGTTTACTGGTTTACCTGGTTTACTGGTTTACTGGTTACTGGTTACTGGTTTAACTGGTTTCTGGTTTACTGGTTTACTGTTTCTGGTTTCTGGTTTACCGGTTTACTGGTTACTGGTTTACTGGTTACTGGTTACTGGTTTACTGGTTTACTGGTTTCTGGTTTACTGGTTTTCTGTTTACTGGTTTACGGTTTACTGGTTTCCTGGTTTCTGGTTTCTGGTTACTGGTTTACTGTTTACTGGTTTAACTGGTTTAACTGGTTTACTGGTTTACCTGGTTTCTGGTTTCCTGGTTTACTGGATTACTGTTTACTGGTTTACTGTTTACTGGTTTCTGGTTTACTGGTTCACTGGTTTACTGGTTTACTGTTTCTGGTTTACTGGTTTACTGGTTTACTGGTTTCTGGTTCTGGTTTCTGGTTCTGGTTTACTGGTTCTGGTTTCTGGTTTACTGTTACTGGTTTCTGGTTACTGGTTTACTGGTTCACTGGTTTCTGGTTCTGGTTTTCTGGTTTCTGGTTACCGGTTTACCGGTTTACTGGTTTACTGGTTTACTGGTTTCTGGTTTCTGTTTCTGGTTTACTGGTTACTGGTTTTACTGTTTCTGGTTTTCTGGTTTCTGGTTACCGGTTTACTGGTTTACTGGTTTTACTGTTTACTGGTTTATGGTTTTACTGTTTCTGGTTTCTTCTGGTTTACTGTTACTGGTTTAACTGGTTTCTGGTTTACTGGTTTACTCTGGTTTACTGGTTTCTGGTTTACTGGTTTCTGGTTTCCTGGTTTCTGGTTTACCGGTTTACCGGTTTACGGTTTACTGGTTTACTACTGGTTTACTGGTTAACTGGTTTTACTGTTTCTGGTTTCTGGTTTACTGGTTTAACTGGTTTACTGGTTTCTGGTTTCTGGTTTCTGGTTTACCTGGTTTCTGGTTTCCTGGTTTCTGGTTTACTGGTTTACTACTGGTTTACTGGTTTTACTGTTTACTGGTTTTACTGTTTAACTGGTTTCTGGTTTACTGGTTTCTGGTTTCTTCTGGTTTCTGGTTTACCGGTTTACGGTTTACTGGTTTACCGGTTTAACTGGTTTACTGGTTTACTGGTTTACCGGTTACTGGTTTACTGGTTTTACTGTTTCTGGTTTACTTGGTTTCTGGTTTCTGGTTTACTGGTTGACTGGTTTACTGGTTTTACTGGTTTACACTGGTTTACTGGTTTTACTGTTTCTGGTTTCTGGTTTCTGGTTACTGGTTTCTGGTTTACCGGTTTACCGGTTTACTGGTTTACTACTGGTTTACTGGTTACTGGTTTCTGGTTTACCTGGTTTACTGTTACTGGTTTACTTGGTTTCTGGTTTACCGGTTTACTGGTTTACCGGTTTACTGGTTTACCGGTTTAACTGGTTTCTGGTTACTGGTTTCTGGTTTACTGGTTTTACTGGATTACTGGTTTCTGGTTTTACTGGTTTACTGTTTACTGGTTTTCTAGTTTTCTGGTTTACTGGTTTACTGGTTACTGGTTTACCGGTTTACTGGTTACTGGATTACTGGTTTACTGGTTTACTACTGGTTTACTGGTTCACTGGTTTCTGGTTACTGGTTTCTGGTTTCTGTTTACTGGTTTTACTGTTTCTGGTTTCTGTTTCTGGTTTAACCGGTTTACTGGTTTACGGTTTACTGGTTTACTGGTTACTGGTTACTGGTTTACGGTTTCTGGTTTACTGGTTTTCTGGTTTAACTGGTTTCTGGTTACTGGTTTCTGGTTTACCGGTTTACCGGTTTACTGGTTTACTGGTTTCTGGTTTACTGGTTTAACTGGTTTCTGGTTTACTGGTTAACTGGTTTACTGGTTTCTGGTTTACCGGTTTACCGGTTTACTGTTTACTGGTTTACTGGTTTACTGGTTTCCTGGTTTAACTGGTTTCTGGTTTCTGGTTTCTGTTTACTGGTTACTGGTTACTGTTTACTGGTTTCTGGTTACTGTTTACTGGTTCTGGTTTCTGGTTTACTGGTTTACTGGTTTAACTGGTTTACTGGTTTACACTGGTTTACTGGTTTACCTGTTTACTGGTTTACTGGTTACTGGTTTCTTCTGGTTTCTGGTTTCCTGGTTTTACTGTTTACTGGTTTTACTGGATTACTGGTTTCTGGTTTCTGGTTTACCGTTTACTGGTTTTACTGTTTTCCTGGTTTACTGGTGTACTGGTTTACTGGTTTTACTGTTTACTGGTTTACTGGTTACTGGTTTACTGGATTACTGGTTTACTGGTTTCTGTTTCTGGTTTCTGGTTACTGGTTTAACTGGTTTCTGGTTTCTTCTGGTTTCTGGTTTACCGGTTTACCGGTTTACTGGTTTTACTGTTTCTGGTTTATGGTTTACTGGTTTTACTGTTTCTGGTTTCTGGTTTACTGTTTTCTGGTTTACGGTTTCTGGTTTACTGGTTTTCTGGTTTCTGTTTCTGGTTTACTACTGGTTTACTGGTTACTGGTTTCTGGTTACTGGTTTACCGGTTTACCGGTTTACTGGTTTACCTGGTTTACTGGTTACTGTTTACTGGTTTCTGGTTTACTGTTTACTGGTTTCTGGTTTCTGTTTACTGGTTTACTGGTTTACTGGTTACTGGTTTACTGGTTGACTGGTTTCTGGTTTACTTGGTTTCTGGTTACTGGTTTCTGGTTTCTGGTTCTGGTTTCTGGTTTAACCGGTTTACTGGTTACTGTTTACTGGTTTTCTGGTTTTACTGGATTACTGTTTCTGGTTTAACTGGTTTTACTGTTTCTGGTTTACTGGTTTCTGTTTACTGGTTCTGGTTTACCGTTTACTGGTTTACTTACTGGTTTACTTGGTTTACTGGTTTCTGGTTTACTGGTTACTGGTTTACTGGTTTAACTGTTTACTGGTTTACTGGTTTCTGGTTCTGGTTTCTGGTTTTCTGGTTTACCTGTTTACTGGTTTACTGGTTTACTACTGGTTTTACTGTTACTGGTTTACTGGTTTAACTGGTTTAACTGGTTTCTGGTTTACTGTTTACTGGTTTCTGTTTACTGGTTTACCGGTTTACTGGTTTACTTACTGGTTTACTGGTTTACTGGTTACTGGTTTAACTGGTTTCTGTTTCTGGTTTACCGGTTTAACTGGTTTAACTGGTTTCTGGTTTACGGTTTACTGGTTTCTGGTTTACTGGTTTCTGGTTTCTGTTTCTGGTTTCTGGTTTACCGGTTTACTGGTTAACTGGTTTACTGGTTTACTGGTTTCTGGTTTCTGGTTACTGGTTTCTGGTTACTGGTTTACTGGTTTACTGGTTTCTGGTTTACTGGTTTAACTGGTTTACTGGTTTACGGTTTACTGGTTTTACTGGTTTTCTGGTTTACTGGATTACTGGTTTTACTGTTACTGGTTTACTGGTTTACCTGGTTTACTGGTTTCTGGTTTCTGGTTTACCGGTTTACCGGTTTAACTGGTTTACTGGTTTACGGTTTACTGGTTTACTGGTTTACTGGTTACTGTTTACTGGTTTACTGGTTACTGTTTACTGGTTTTACTGGTTTACTGGTTTCGGGTTTACTGGTTTCTGGTTTCTGTTTACTGGTTTACTTGTTTACTGGTTTACTGGTTTACTGGTTTCTGGTTTCTGGTTTCTGGTTTCTTCTGGTTTACCGGTTTACTGGTTTTCTGATTTACTGGTTTACTTGGTTTCTGGTTACTGGTTTCCTGGTTTCTGGTTCTGGTTTCTGGTTTACGGTTTACTGGTTTCTTCTGGTTTACCGGTTTACCGGTTTACTGGTTTACTGGTTTCTGGTTTACTGGTTTACTGGTTTACTGGTTTCTGGTTTTACTGGTTTACGGTTTACTGGTTACTGGTTTTCTGGTTTCTGGTTTTACTGTTTACTGGTTAACTGGTTTACTGTTACTGGTTTACTACTGGTTTACTGGATTACTGGTTTTACTGGTTTTCTGGTTTCTGTTTCTGGTTTCTGTTTACTGGTTAACTGGTTTACTGGTGTACTGGTTTACTGGTTGACTGGTTTCTGGTTTACCGGTTTACTGGTTAACTGGTTTACTGGTTCTGGTTTACTGGTTTACTGGTTTCTGGTTTTCTGGTTTACCTGGTTTACTGGT
This sequence comes from Byasa hedistus, assembly GCA_029286795.1. Lineage (NCBI taxonomy): Eukaryota > Metazoa > Arthropoda > Insecta > Lepidoptera > Papilionidae > Byasa > Byasa hedistus. The sequence goes on from JAGSMW010000001.1 coordinate 174,924, forward strand.
TACTGGTTTACTGGTTACTGGTTTACTGGTTCTGTTTACTGGTTTACTGGTTTCTGGTTTTACTGTTTCTGGTTTACGGTTTCTGGTTTCTGGTTTCTGTTTACTGGTTTACGGTTTACTGGTTTACCGGTTTACTGGTTTACACTGGTTTACTGGATACTGGTTTCTGGTTACTGGTTTACTGGTTTTCTTCTGGTTTACCTGGTTTACTGGTTCTGGTTTACCGGTTTACCGGTTTACTGGTTTACTGGTTAACTGGTTTACTGGTTCTGGTTTACTGGTTTACTGGTTTTCTGTTTCTGGTTTACCGGTTTTACTGTTTACTGGTTTCTGGTTTAACTGGTTTTCTGGTTTACTGGTTTCGGTTTACTGGTTACTGGTTTTCTGGTTTACTACTGGTTTACTGGTTTTCTTCTGGTTTCTGGTTTTACTGTTTTACTGTTTACTGGTTTACTGGTTTACCTGGTTTACTGGTTTACTCTGGTTTACTGGTTTACCTGGTTTACTGGTTTTCTTCTGGTTTACTTACTGGTTTACTGTTTCTGGTTTCTGGTTTCTGGTTTCTTGGTTTACTGGTTTCTGGTTTACCGGTTTACCGGTTTACCGGTTTACTGGTTTAACTGGTTTACTGTTTACTGGTTTTACTGGTTTCTGGTTCTGGTTTCTGGTTTCTGGTTTAACTGGTTTACTGGTTTACTGGTTTCTGGTTTAACTGGTTTCTGGTTTACTTACTGGTTTTCTGGTTTACTGGTTCTGGTTTCTGGTTTCTGTTTCTGGTTTACTGGTTTCTGGTTCTGGTTTTCTGGTTTCTGGTTTCCTGGTTTTACTGTTTACTGGTTTCTGGTTTACACTGGTTTCTGGTTCTGGTTTCTGGTTTCTGTTTCTGGTTTAACTGTTTACTGGTTTACTGGTTTACACTGGTTTACTGTTTCTGGTTTACCTGGTTTCTGGTTTCTGTTTACTGGTTTCTGGTTTCTGTTTCTGGTTTACCGTTTACTGGTTTACTGGTTTACTGGTTAACTGGTTTAACTGGTTTCTGGTTTCTGGTTACTGGTTTACGGTTTTCTGGTTTACTGGTTACTGGTTTACTGTTTCTGGTTACTGGTTTACTGTTTCTGGTTTACTCTGGTTTACTGGTTTACTGGTTTCTTCTGGTTTACTGGTTTCTGGTTTACCTGGTTTCTGGTTTACCTGGTTTCTGGTTTCTGGTTTACACTGGTTTACTGGTTTTCCTGGTTTACTGGTTTACTGTTTCTGGTTTACTGGTTTCTGGTTTAACTGGTTTACTGTTTACTGGTTTTGGTTTCTGGTTTCTGTTTACTGGTTACTGGTTTCTGGTTTACTGGTTTACTGGTTTCCTGGTTTCTGGTTTACGGTTTACTGGTTTACTCTGGTTTCTGGTTTCTGGTTAACTGGTTTACTTGGTTTACTGGTTTCTGGTTTCTGGTTTCTGGTTTACTGGTTTACTGGTTTCTTCTGGTTTACTGGTTTCTGGTTTACTGGTTTCTGGTTTCTGGTTTACTGGTTTTCTTTCTGGTTTACTTACTGGTTTCTGGTTTCTGTTTACTGGTTTCTTCTGGTTTACTACTGGTTTCTGGTTTACTGGTTTACTGGTTTTCTTTTCTGGTTTACTACTGGTTTACTGGTTTCTGGTTTACTGGTTACTGGTTTTCCTGGTTTACTGGTTTACTACTGGTTTACTTGTTTACTGGTTTCTTGGTTTACTGGTTTACTGGTTTTCGGTTTACTGGTTTCTGGTTTCCTGGTTTCTGGTTTCTGGTTACTGGTTTCTTCTGGTTTCTGGTTTACTGGTTTTGGTTTACTGGTTACTGGTTTACTGGTTTCTGGTTTACACTGGTTTCTGGTTCTGGTTTAACTGGTTTACTGTTTCTGGTTTAACTGGTTTACTGGTTTTCCTGGTTTCTGGTTTACCTGGTTTCTGGTTTCTGGTTTCTGGTTTACTGGTTACTGGTTTCTGGTTTCTGGTTTAACTGGTTTCTGTTTACTGGTTTCTGGTTTCTGGTTACTGGTTTCTGGTTTACACTGGTTTCTGGTTTAACTGGTTACTGGTTTCTGGTTTTCTGGTTTCTGGTTTAACTGGTTTACTGGTTTACTGTTACTGGTTTCTGTTTACTGGTTTACTGTTTACTGGTTACTGGTTTAACTGGTTTACTGGTTTCCTGGTTTCTGGTTTCCTGGTTTACTGGTTTAACTGGTTTCTGGTTTCTGGTTTCTGGTTACTGGTTTACTCTGGTTTACTGGTTTATGGTTACTGGTTTTTACTGTTTACTGGTTTACTGGTTTACTGGATTACTGGTTTACTGGTTTACTGGTTTAACTGGTTTACTGGATTACTGGTTTACTCTGGTTTACTGGTTTACTGGATTACTGGTTTACTGGTTACTGGTTACTGTTTACTGGTTTCTGGTTTACTGGTTCTGGTTTACTGGTTTACTGGTTTACTGGTTACTGGTTTACTCTGGTTTCTGGTTACTGTTTTACTGTTTCTGGTTTACTGGTTTTCCTGGTTTCTGGTTTACACTGGTTTACTGTTTACTGGTTACTGGTTTTGGTTTCTGGTTTCCTGTTTACTGGTTTACTGGTTTAGTGGTTTACTGGTTTACTTACTGGTTTCTGGTTTACTGGTTTACGGTTTACTGGTTTTCCTGGTTTACTGGTTTCTGGTTTCCTGGTTTCTGGTTCTGGTTTACTGGTTTAGTGGTTTACTGGTTTACGGTTTACTGGTTTCTGTTTACTGGTTTTTCTGGTTTCTGGTTTCCTGGTTTAACTGGTTTACTGGTTTACTGGATTACTGGTTTCTGGTTTTCTGGTTACTGGTTTACTGGTTTTCTGGTTTCCTGGTTTCCTGGTTTCTGGTTTCTGGTTTTACTGTTTACTGGTTTTACTGGTTTACTGGTTACTGGTTTCTGGTTTCTGTTTACTGGTTTCTGGTTTCTGGTTTCTGGTTTCCTGGTTTACTGTTTACTGGTTTACTCTGGTTTACTGGTTACTGGTTTACACTGGTTTCTGGTTCTGGTTTCTGGTTTACTGGTTTACTGGTTTACTGGTTCACTGGTTTCTGGTTTAACTGGTTTCTGGTTTACACTGGTTTACTGGTTTAGTGGTTTACTGGATTACTGGTTTACTGGTTTCTGGTTTCTGGTTTACTGGTTTACTGTTTCTGGTTTACTGGTTTCCTGGTTTCTGGTTTCTGTTTCTGGTTTACTACTGGTTTACTGGTTTAACTGGTTTACTGGTTTACTGGATTACTGGTTTCTGGTTCTGGTTTACTGGTTTACTGGTTTCTGGTTTCCTGGTTTCTGTTTACTGGTTTACTGGTTTCTGGTTTCTGGTTTAACTGGTTTACTGGTTTACACTGGTTTACTGGTTACTGGTTTCTGGTTTTACTGGTTTACTGGTTTCTGGTTTACTGGTTTTACTGTTTCTGGTTTACTGGTTTACTGGTTTACTGGTTTACTGGTTTAACTGGTTTACTGGTTTACTGGTTTACTACTGGTTTACTGGTTTACTGGTTTCTGGTTTACTGGTTTCTGGTTTCCTGGTTTACTGGTTACTGGTTTTACTGTTTCTGGTTTCTGGTTTCTGGTTTACTGGTTTCTGGTTTCTGGTTTCTAGATGTCAGCTTTCAGATTTCCATTTTCCATTTTCCATTTTCCATTTTCCATTTCCAATTTCCAATTCCAATTCCAATTCCAATTCCAATTCCAATTCCAATTCCAATTCCAATTCCAATTCCAATTCCAATTCCAATTCCAATTCCAATTCCAATTCCAATTCCAATTCCAATTCCAATTCCAATTCCAATTCCAATTTCCAATTTCCAATTTCCAATTCCAATTCCAATTCCAATTCCAATTTCCAATTTCCAATTTCCAATTTCCAATTTCCAATTTCCAATTTCCAATTTCCAATTTCCAATTCCAATTTCCAATTCCAATTCCAATTCCAATTTCCAATTTCCAATTTCCAATTTCCAATTCCAATTTCCAATTCCAATTTCCAATTTCCAATTTCCAATTCCAATTTCCAATTTCCAATTTCCAATTTCCAATTTCCATTTCCAATTTCCAATTCCAATTCCAATTCCAATTCCAATTCCAATTCCAATTCCAATTCCAATTCCAATTCCAATTCCAATTCCAATTCCAATTTCCAATTTCCAATTTCCATTTCCAATTTCCATTTCCAATTTCCAATTTCCAATTTCAATTTCCAATTTCCAATTTCCAATTTCCAATTTCCAATTTCCATTTCCAATTTCCAATTCCAATTCCAATTCCAATTTCCAATTTCCAATTTCCAATTTCCAATTTCCAATTTCCAATTTCCAATTTCCAATTTCCAATTTCAATTTCCAATTTCCAATTTCCATTTCCAATTTCCAATTTCCAATTTCCAATTTCAATTTCCAATTTCCAATTTCCAATTTCAATTTCCAATTTCCAATTTCCAATTTCCAATTTCCAATTTCCATTTCCAATTTCCAATTTCCAATTTCCAATTTCCATTTCCAATTTCCAATTCCAATTCCAATTCCAATTTCCAATTTCCAATTTCCAATTTCCAATTTCCAATTTCCAATTTCCAATTTCCAATTTCCAATTTCCAATTTCCAATTTCCAATTTCCATTTCCAATTTCCAATTTCCAATTTCCAATTTCCATTTCCAATTTCCATTTCCAATTTCCAATTTCCAATTTCCAATTTCCAATTTCCAATTCCAATTCCAATTCCAATTCCAATTCCAATTCCAATTCCAATTCCAATTTCCAATTTCCAATTTCCATTTCCAATTTCCAATTCCAATTTCCAATTCCAATTCCAATTTCCAATTTCCATTTCCAATTTCCAATTCCAATTTCCAATTCCAATTCCAATTCCAATTTCCAATTTCAATTTCCAATTTCCAATTCCAATTTCCAATTCCAATTCCAATTTCCAATTCCAATTCCAATTTCCAATTTCCATTTCCAATTTCCAATTCCAATTCCAATTCCAATTTCCAATTCCAATTCCAATTTCCAATTTCCAATTTCCATTTCCAATTTCCAATTCCAATTCCAATTTCCAATTTCCAATTTCCATTTCCAATTTCCAATTTCAATTTCCAATTTCAATTTCCAATTTCCATTTCCAATTTCCAATTTCCAATTTCCAATTTCCAATTCCAATTCCAATTCCAATTCCAATTCCAATTCCAATTCCAATTCCAATTCCAATTCCAATTCCAATTCCAATTCCAATTCCAATTCCAATTTCCAATTTCCAATTTCCAATTTCCAATTTCCAATTTCAATTTCCAATTTCCAATTTCCAATTCCAATTCCAATTCCAATTCCAATTTCCAATTTCCAATTTCCAATTCCAATTCCAATTCCAATTTCCAATTTCAATTTCCAATTTCCAATTCCAATTCCAATTTCCAATTTCAATTTCCAATTTCCAATTTCCAATTTCCAATTTCCAATTTCCAATTTCCAATTTCAATTTCCAATTTCCAATTTCCAATTTCAATTTCCAATTTCAATTTCCAATTTCCAATTTCAATTTCCAATTTCCAATTTCCAATTTCCAATTTCCAATTCCAATTCCAATTCCAATTTCCAATTTCAATTTCCAATTTCAATTTCCAATTTCCATTTCCAATTTCCAATTTCAATTTCCAATTTCAATTTCCAATTTCCATTTCCAATTTCCAATTTCCAATTTCAATTTCCAATTTCAATTTCCAATTTCCATTTCCAATTTCCAATTCCAATTTCCAATTCCAATTCCAATTCCAATTCCAATTTCCAATTTCCAATTTCCATTTCCAATTTCCAATTTCCAATTTCCAATTTCCAATTTCCAATTTCCAATTTCCAATTTCCATTTCCAATTTCCATTTCCAATTTCCAATTTCCATTTCCAATTTCCAATTTCCAATTTCCAATTTCCAATTTCCAATTTCCAATTTCCAATTTTCCAATTTCCAATTTCCAATTTCCAATTTCCAATTTCCAATTTCCAATTTCCAATTTCCAATTCCAATTTCCAATTTCCAATTTCCATTTCCAATTTCCAATTTCCAATTTCCAATTTCCAATTTCCATTTCCAATTTCCAATTTCCAATTTCCAATTTCCAATTTCCAATTTCCAATTTCCAATTCCAATTCCAATTTCCAATTTCCATTTCCAATTTCCAATTTCCAATTTCCAATTCCAATTCCAATTTCCAATTTCCATTTACCATTTACCATTTACCATTTACCATTTACCATTTACCATTTACCATTTACCATTTACCATTTACCATTTACCATTTACCATTTACCATTTACCATTTACCATTTACCATTTACCATTTACCATTTACCATTTACCATTTACCATTTACCATTTACCATTTACCATTTACCATTTACCATTTACCATTTACCATTTACCATTTACCATTTACCATTTACCATTTACCATTTACCATTTACCATTTACCATTTACCATTTACCATTTACCATTTACCATTTACCATTTACCATTTACCATTTACCATTTACCATTTACCATTTACCATTTACCATTTACCATTTACCATTTACCATTTACCATTTACCATTTACCATTTACCATTTACCATTTACCATTTACCATTTACCATTTACCATTTACCATTTACCATTTACCATTTACCATTTACCATTTACCATTTACCATTTACCATTTACCATTTACCATTTACCATTTACCATTTACCATTTACCATTTACCATTTACCATTTACCATTTACCATTTACCATTTACCATTTACCATTTACCATTTACCATTTACCATTTACCATTTACCATTTACCATTTACCATTTACCATTTACCATTTACCATTTACCATTTACCATTTACCATTTACCATTTACCATTTACCATTTACCATTTACCATTTACCATTTACCATTTACCATTTACCATTTACCATTTACCATTTACCATTTACCATTTACCATTTACCATTTACCATTTACCATTTACCATTTACCATTTACCATTTACCATTTACCATTTACCATTTACCATTTACCATTTACCATTTACCATTTACCATTTACCATTTACCATTTACCATTTACCATTTACCATTTACCATTTACCATTTACCATTTACCATTTACCATTTACCATTTACCATTTACCATTTACCATTTACCATTTACCATTTACCATTTACCATTTACCATTTACCATTTACCATTTCCAATTTCCATTTCCAATTTCCAATTCCAATTTCCAATTCCAATTTCCAATTCCAATTTCCAATTCCAATTTCCAATTCCAATTTCCAATTTCCAATTTCCAATTCCAATTTCCAATTCCAATTTCCAATTCCAATTTCCAATTTCCATTTCCAATTTCCAATTTCCATTTCCAATTTCCAATTCCAATTTCCAATTCCAATTTCCAATTTCCAATTTCCATTTCCAATTTCCATTTCCAATTTCCAATTTCCATTTCCAATTTCCAATTTCCAATTCCAATTTCCAATTCCAATTTCCAATTCCAATTTCCAATTTCCATTTCCAATTTCCATTTCCAATTTCCATTTCCAATTTCCATTTCCAATTTCCAATTTCCATTTCCAATTTCCAATTCCAATTTCCAATTCCAATTTCCAATTCCAATTTCCAATTTCCATTTCCAATTTCCAATTCCAATTTCCAATTCCAATTTCCAATTTCCATTTCCAATTTCCAATTTCCATTTCCAATTTCCATTTCCAATTTCCATTTCCAATTTCCAATTTCCAATTTCCAATTTCCAATTTCCATTTCCAATTTCCATTTCCAATTTCCAATTCCAATTTCCAATTTCCATTTCCAATTTCCAATTCCAATTTCCAATTTCCATTTCCAATTTCCAATTTCCATTTCCAATTTCCAATTTCCAATTCCAATTTCCAATTTCCATTTCCAATTTCCAATTTCCATTTCCAATTTCCAATTTCCAATTCCAATTTCCAATTCCAATTTCCAATTCCAATTTCCAATTTCCATTTCCAATTTCCAATTTCCAATTCCAATTTCCAATTCCAATTTCCAATTTCCAATTTCCAATTTCCATTTCCAATTTCCATTTCCAATTTCCATTTCCAATTTCCATTTCCAATTTCCATTTCCAATTTCCATTTCCAATTTCCATTTCCAATTTCCAATTCCAATTTCCAATTTCCATTTCCAATTTCCATTTCCAATTTCCATTTCCAATTTCCATTTCCAATTTCCATTTCCAATTTCCATTTCCAATTTCCATTTCCAATTTCCAATTCCAATTTCCAATTCCAATTTCCAATTCCAATTTCCAATTTCCAATTTCCAATTTCCAATTTCCATTTCCAATTTCCAATTCCAATTTCCAATTCCAATTTCCAATTCCAATTTCCAATTCCAATTTCCAATTCCAATTTCCAATTCCAATTTCCAATTCCAATTTCCAATTCCAATTTCCAATTTCCATTTCCAATTTCCAATTTCCATTTCCAATTTCCATTTCCAATTTCCAATTCCAATTTCCAATTCCAATTTCCAATTTCCAATTTCCAATTCCAATTTCCAATTCCAATTTCCAATTCCAATTTCCAATTCCAATTTCCAATTCCAATTTCCAATTTCCATTTCCAATTTCCAATTCCAATTTCCAATTCCAATTTCCAATTTCCAATTCCAATTTCCAATTTCCAATTTCCATTTCCAATTTCCAATTCCAATTTCCAATTTCCATTTCCAATTTCCAATTTCCAATTCCAATTTCCAATTCCAATTTCCAATTCCAATTTCCAATTTCCAATTCCAATTTCCAATTTCCAATTTCCAATTTCCAATTTCCATTTCCAGCTTTATTGCAGTTACATCCAAAGTTGCACCATGCAAGTGTCTGTCAGAACAAAACAAACAATTGTTAGTTACTAGTACTATTATTATCTACTGTGACACACATCCTGATTTCTTTATCATATCTAGGACAAGCTAGTCCCACACTAATGACAAATTTTCCACCAATGTTATAGATTTCACACGGGTTATTAAAGTAAATTTCTGTTTTTTTTAAAGTTATGAATCTGTTTTATAATTTAATAGCTTATTCCTTGAAAATTGGTTGCTTAAGAGTAAACTAAAAAATAAAGTTTCACAACAAATCTCTCTTTGTTTTACTAAGAAATAAGAAAGTTTACTTGTAGTTATAGTTTCCTAGTAGAACATCACTAAAGTGTATATATTTTGTGCCTTTCAGTAATACTTAGTAGTTACTGTCATCATCTATTAAATATAAATACCATACCATGTAGCCTTTGTTAACAGATTACTCACAACAACGGGTTATTAAAGTAAATTTCTGTTTTTTTTAAAGTTATGAATCTGTTTTATAATTTAATAGCTTATTCCTTGAAAATTGGTTGCTTAAGAGTAAACTAAAAAATAAAGTTTCACAACAAATCTCTCTTTGTTTTACTAAGAAATAAGAAAGTTTACTTGTAGTTATAGTTTCCTAGTAGAACATCACTAAAGTGTATATATTTTGTGCCTTTCAGTAATACTTAGTAGTTACTGTCATCATCTATTAAATATAAATACCATACCATGTAGCCTTTGTTAACAGATTACTCACAACAACGGGTTATTAAAGTAAATTTCTGTTTTTTTTAAAGTTATGAATCTGTTTTATAATTTAATAGCTTATTCCTTGAAAATTGGTTGCTTAAGAGTAAACTAAAAAATAGTTTGGACTCAAAAAGTTTATTACTTTACAATTACAGTAAACATTTGAGTGAATAGTTCACATAAAAATTGAATTTTATATGAAGTTGCAGTCAACCTTTAATAATATAATAAATTATTTATATTTGAAATTTGCATTGCAGCTTTATTGCAGTTACATCCAAAGTTGCACCATGCAAGTGTCTGTCAGAATAAAACAAACAATTGTTAGTTACTAGTACTATTATTATCTACTGTGACACACATCCTGATTTCTTTATCATATCTAGGACAAGCTAGTCCCACACTAATGACAAATTTTCCACTAATGTTATAGATTTCACACGGGTTATTAAAGTAAATTTCTGTTTTTTAAAGTTATGAATCTGTTTTATAATGTATTATTCATTGAAATATTTGTCTCAATAACAACTTCGTTTTAAAGATTTTATTTTACCAAAGCTATATCCTCTAATAATAAAAAAAAATTGTTAAATAATTACTATTTTCTTCTATTTTAATCAGACAAGTGTATGCATTGTCTGATTTGGTGTGTGTAACAATATACACATATCTACAGATATGCTTAGAAAACTGAGAGATAACCAGAGATTTATAATTTAATAGCTTATTCCTTGAAAATTGGTTGCTTAAGAGTAAACTAAAAAATAAAGTTTCACAACAAATCTCTCTTTGTTTTACTAAGAAATAAGAAAGTTTACTTGTAGTTATAGTTTCCTAGTAAAACATCACTAAAGTGTATATATTTTGTGTCTTTCAGTAATACTTAGTAGTTATTGTCATCATCAAATAAATATAAATACCATACTATGTAGCCTTTGTTAACAGATAGCTTTCTTAATCCCATGAGGGACAATATTTTTTCTGGGTGTAGTAATATTTTTTTTTATGTTATTTGTATTTTTGAGTATTGATAAATGTGAAATTTGTTCAAGTTAACAATACAATTTATTAATTTATGGATTAATATAACTGTTTTTTTTCTAGCATCACGTGTTTCTTTATCTTCTACGACTGTCGACATGTAAAGCTGTGAAATAGGTTTTTCGTAATAAAACAACAACCCATTGCTGCACATTAGAATAAACAATTATTGCACATTAGATGAATACAATAACAGTGGCATTGGCCCATGTTCTAATTACAAACACCCGTTGCAACTCTACATTATATCTACGCATTCGTTTAAATGCATTCATATCGCCCCCCATCGCCGCGGCAACTTGTCAATGTCATTTATACGTCTAAAGTTATCGTAAATAAATCGAGGTCTTAGTTAAAATATTTTCATTCAACTAAATTTTTAAATTAATTGATGCTCGGTACGGATTATTGAATGCGGGGATAACATAATGTCGGAGATTTCATATTTGTATCAAGGACTAACCTGTAAGCCTTTAGATACTTACGAGGAAATTTTAGAATTCTTACAAGATCCTCCTCTGTGGAAAAGTTTGTGTACAGAATTAAAACCTCACAGCAAATATGCTATAAGGAACGCGGACATCAATAAAGATTTTGGGAAGACATTTTTGGAAACCCCGCAAACTTTCTGTCATTACAAAACGGATGCGGAAGACATTATTGAACGTCAAAATGTAAAAAAGTTACCGAAAACATTGGTCTGTCACGATTTGGCCAATGGATATCATGACGATAGGTGAGTTAAAAAAACTGGGTTATAATTATAAAAAAAAATCGACAAAAACACTGCATTTTTTAATGAAAAGAATGTAATAAAAATATGGAAATTATATTAAGACTTTAGTAATTTTGCGTAAACATATTATGTGAAAAATTGTCATTAAAGATGAAAAATTAAAACTTGTAGCTTGTGTTGACAAAAATATTCATATGATTTAATCAATATTTTAAAGATTGTAGAAATTAAATTTCTATAGAACAACTTTATATCTTTTGAACAACCTTTTTTTCAAAATAATCAAAGATGTACTCGTTTCTTGTTACTTTTTTAAAATAATGATTTGAAAGTTTTTAAGGGTCATTTTTTAATGCAAGGTTAAGGTAAAAACTTTTTTTTAAAGATGGTAAAATTGGTAAAGTTTGCTCTATTATTTTGTCACACGCAGTGTACATTTTAGGGACGAACTCGTAGTTGTAACGCATTATATACCAAAGTTAATCATATTTACTTGCCCTAAATGGTTGTTACTTTTTGTTTTCAACATCCAATCGAAAAAGAAAAATGGTTCGAATTTAAAGCTGGGAACCACAAAAATTAAACAGCACAAAACCATATTCTGTGGAATACCTTCCAAGAGATTGTCCAATAGTCCTCTATTGAACATGTCTCTTTCTATGCGTCTATCGGTTGAGATGGTGTGATGATGATGCGAGTTAAAGAAATTATTCGGATGTTTGTAATTATCACACACCTAAACAGGCCATATTACTTTTTACCTGTAAGCTTTCTATCGTCAGATTTCGAAGGTAGATAATTTAAAAGTAATAGTAATTAACTGATGAAGTATCGGCTCTTTTTTAGTTCATATGTTATTTTTAAAATTAAAACAGTTTTTTTTTTGTGTCGGGAGTGCTTCGATTTTTTTACTTTAATCTTATCGTATGTGGCACAGTCGTATAAGTAATTTGATCTTAGTACGTGCTTAGCCTTTTAACTTCGCTAAGACTTCGTTTTACATTTCAGTGTCATTGACGGCACGAGCAATAATGAGGCGTATACGTTCTATAACTGGGGGGGAATCGACATATTCTGCTACTTCAGCCATCACCTGGTGACCATACCTCCGCTAGGCTGGATCAATGTTGGACACGCTCACGGTGTTAAAGTTATCGGTCAGTTTTTCCTATTATTTTAAGGCAAACCTGCAAAATTGGGAAAACTATGTTTGTTTATTGGATGACAGAAAAGGCTTAAATGATTAAGTAATAAAACTTCGATTTTAAGTGACAGTATCAGTAGAATGACAGTAGTTTATGATTCTAAAGAAAAAAAAATATTGTTATAATTTTTAGGAACGCTTATAACGGAATGGTCCGATGGAGTGGCATTTTGGGAGGACATTTTAGTTTCCGAAGAGAAGATGCACGAATTTGCCAGCGCGCTTGTCTCCATCGCCAAAACACTTAGTTTCGACGGCTGGCTGCTGAACGTAGAGAATAAGGTTTGCTTTTGTGCTTTAGTTTCCTCACTTTTAATAAATACGTAGAGAAGTAAATTCTGTTTAAGTATTAAGAACAAAATTTGCGCTTAATTTTTTTTAAATTAATCTACGAGTGCCTGTTGCTATTGCTGATTAATTTTATATACATATAATCATATTATGGATTGACGCAGTGAACGTGCTTAGTTATTAAATTATTAGTAATGTTCTGAGTTAGATTCTGAAGCCGAAGGAGTTGGTGGAGTTCGTGCGCCTGTTGCACTCGCTGTTGCACCAGGAGCTGACTGAGCCGGTGCTGCTGTGGTACGACAGCGTCACCGTAGACGGACACCTGAACTGGCAGAACTGCCTCAACGAAAAGAACAGGTTTTTTTTTTAGGTTGAAGCTTGGATTAGTGAAAAATTAAAGTATTCAACTGGTTAAAATTAAAACAGGTTTTTTTTTTAGGTTGAAGCTTGGATTAGTGAAAAATTTAAGTATTCAACTGGTTAAAATTAAAAATTAATCAAAGAATGCCCTTTACTTTTTTCCACCGAAAAGTACTATACACTGGAACTAATCATAGTATTGGGGTAACGAAACTTCACACGTACGTTTTAGTACTTATTATCGATCGTAATCGGCACGTAATCTTAAATAATTGAGTATTGAATGAATGGTGGTCCTTGATTCAGTCGTCGTCTTGTAGTAATTATAAAAAGTTGTCGTAACAGGCAATATTAATAACAATTGTATATTTATTTGTATAACTGCTAATGAGACGTTGGTGTAGGGCATTCTTCGATGCGTGCGACGGTATATTCACGAACTACTCGTGGGCGGAGGACGACGTGGCCGCGAGCGCGGCGGCGGCCGGCGACCGGCTGACCGACGTCTACATCGGGATGGACGTGTGGGGACGCAACTTCTATGGCGGCGGCCAGTTCAACACCCAGGAGGTGGGCGCGATGATGATGTACCTCACCATTAGAGCGTTCTATAATGGTCTGCACGTAATCTGATAATACTTACCTTAGGTCCATATTATCCAAGGTTTTTAGTCTGGAGCTATTGGGAATAAGACTACAGTAACCCTCGTTTGCCGTGGAAGGAGATTAAAAGTGTCTTCAGCTTTTTAGACTTGAAAAGTGGTGACCTTCATCTGATCGTATTGCGTGGGGACACCTTCCCATTCCGTAGTCCCCGCAACGCATTGCCTGTGGCCAACGAGGGGGTTGTAGTGGGTGCAAATTTCTCTTAACCGTATATAATGTAGTGTTAACATAACGAAAGTTTCGCGTGTGTCTGTGGGTAGGCGGTGAAAGTGGCGCACAGCTACGGCTGCTCGTTGGCTATCTTCGCGCCTGCGTGGACGCACGAGGCGCGCGCTGACGAGTCGTGCGACGTGGACATGTTCACTTCGGAAGACGGAGCGCGCCCATACGACCAGTTCCTGCTGCGAGAGCGAGTGCTCTGGGGCAGCCTGTGGCCGTATCTCAACACCAAGCTGCCCAGCGAGTTGCCGTTCGCCACTTCTTTCTGCAGGGGTCAAGGCAATCAGCGTAGATTTTATGGAGAGGTGAAGATAATATATTTATATTATTTCATAAATAGTGAAACGGTGTAGACAGTATCAGACAGTTAATTCCGGTAATTTCATATTCTAATCTTCGTTACATTACATAGTTAATTATTTAACTTTTCTATATATTTCATTTATTTTTAATTTAACAAGAGCAATGTTGCTGTCCTTCTGGCAGGTTATCAGCCCCGGGCCGTGGTACAACTTACGTCACATGCAGTACCAACCGAACTCTTCGCACGGTCCGCACGGTTATCTGCTGTCGGTGCTCGAGAACATTCTCAACGCCTCCCGGCACGGTTTTCTTAAAAACAAGGCGGGGATCATACGCGTCAGGCGCTCCCTCGAGTTAACAAGAAGCGAGCTTACAACGAAGGAACTCAAAAAAGCTCCCTTTGACGACAATAGGAAAATAATTGACCTTAATGTTAGCGATGAAAATAAAATGAACGCCGAACAAACCCTCGTCGTTCCAGAAGAGAGATATGAGAAAGATCTGAATCAGGAGAAGCCGGCGAAGACATCACGCAAAGTTTCAGACGCGTTCCGAAATTTGTTCAAAATGAAAGCGTATAAGGACGTAGAGGATCTACGCGAGGACAGTGATACGTCGATAGATCTTCAGGAATCCCAGGGATCGATGATACAGACCTCGTTAAACCTGCGCCTAGGTCACACCACGAAAGTTCGCCTGGCTCTGGCACCGGTGCCGGACGAGTTGGAATGCCTGCAGCCTTACTATAAAGACAGCTTCATCGGTGGCTCGTGTCTCAAAGTAAATCCTTCGGACAAAGTCGACTCCGCGCATCGGTGCGCCAGGCTGTTCCACAGCGACTTCCACTTCAATGGCACTATGATCGCGTGCGTCGTCACTAAGAAGTCGCAGAAAGCACCCGACCAGTACTTGAACATCGAGTTACGAGCGATCTCCTCGGACGGTGAGGAGCTAAAAATTGTTCTGTTCGGAGGGTACGTGCCCAAGATGAAGAGCCCGCCGCCGAGCAGCTCGCTCATGATGTACGCGCTGCCGGTGAACGCGTTGCCCACTTTCAAGTCCGTTCAGGCCTATATGCTGCTTAATGAACCGGGCTTTTACGTGCCCGTCGACAATATGTTCGGCTGGGAGGTCAGGTTCGTAGGTTCCTTTATGTTTTGATGTAACCACAGGTATTACTGTTTCGTCATCATTATCAGCCAATGTTGCTGATGTAAAGTCGTTTATATATTTTTTGGAAGCGAGATTGTGATTGTTACCGGAAGTACGAAAGTGTCTTTCATTTCTATTAATTAGTATATAATATGCAGCTAAAATCAGGTCACGATTGGCAGGTACTACGTTGTGTCGCTGACGGGCACCCGCGTACTGTCGGTGGACTGCCGCACGGGACTCGAGGAGGGCCCGATTCTGCTCGGTCACTTTGGACTCTGCCGTCGTGAAGATGTAACTGCCGTGCTGATGAAACACAATGGTTGTAGATTTCCGGAAGGGGCGCCGTCGAATAAAACAATGCTAAGTAGTGTGTTCCGGTTTGAACGTTACTCAGATAACGTGATCTGGTTTTATCTTTTAAAATAGACAGCACAAGTAAGTGCTATGTAAACATCCTTACATGAGCATAGGTAATAATTAGGATTTTTACTTTTTATATATAAAAATATTTAGTTTATTATGCTTTAATCGCATCTTCATTCTTATCATATGTTATGCTCACCAGGACATGTCAGTTGACCTCAGTGCATATTTCTATGGTCATTAGCGTGGAAACTTGACTCTCTTCACGACCTTGCCTTTGAATTAGGTACTGGGATAACGTGAAGTACCATTTTATTCAGTGTGATGAATGAGAACTTAGATTCATGACAGTCGGTGCTTCCTATTCACCACCAAGTGAAAAAACTGATCATATTAAGTACAATATTAACTTAGTTGCAAATAACCGATACATTTCTTTCACAGGAAGCCGCTTAATGGACTCTCTACATTGTGTTCTTTACTGCCAGTACACGAAGCAGTTGCTTCACTGACAACATTTATTCGTGCAGAATAATAAAAAAAATATTCAATTATAATATATATAACATAATTTGTTTCTTTTACCTTAAATACTCTTTCATAAATATGTACATTTGAAGGTAGTAACCACAACATGTACTTTGATTAATTCAACGCTCGAAGAAGGCGAGAAGAAAGTTCATCGTAACCAAACCGCTCGTTACCTTAGTTGAACGGATCTCTCATTTGTGTTCGCGACATAATGATCCGAAAATGCGAACTACGACTCTATAAATGACTGAGCTATTTTATAAAAAAGTTGTTAGAGTAAGTAATCTGTAAAAGAAGAAGCGTCTGGATCACGCACAAATGAACTCTCTCCGCTGCGATCGTTCCGATAAACCAAATAAATAACACGGAACACTTGAATTTGTATTGTTGCGAGGTTGTACAGCGGCAGATAACAATGATAACGGCTTCTTCAGATAGTTACAAGATGTCATTTTTTTATTATTCAGTCGTGAATGTACACTGTGAATTAATAATATTGAAGGCTTTCATACTGTACTGAATTTGTAAAAAAATAAGTCGTCGTATTTTAATCAAATTTGTCGATTTAAATTAGCTACTGTAGTGATTCAGCTGCTTAGTGTGCCTGCATTACTGCGTTCCGGTAAGAAGGCAACTGTTCGTAGTGAAATTAGTAAATCTTATGTCACAAGGGAATGGGTGTAAGTAATGTTACGTAAACATTCTGACTACCGCCACATTGTTATGGGCTGGCGTAACGCCAGCTTTGGGATGTGCCTTCTGTTCCACATGTCATTTTCACATATTCCTTTAATTCATTCTCTTTCTGGTAAAAGATTTAGATAGAAATAAGTAGCCGATGCAGTGAGGACATGTCTAATAACGCTACCTTGTTGGTAGGAGCAGGCGTATAGCATATGGCATATAACTGGTTTTCGTTTTGTTATGGTGGCAGAGTTTAGTATTGGTGGCCTCGTCAGTAACACTGATGCTGAAAGGAGCCTACACGTCGGGAGCTTTTTATTTATTTGTCGTAAGAATTAATCTTAGACTGGACACGATTGACATCACATTTACAAGGTGTTATGCTACTTGAATCTTATGATTTTCTGCATCCCTCACCTTGTCATCACTCAAATTGTCCGACAGCAGTCGCACGATGTGTATGCGAATGTAGAGCCTCTGTTAATATTTAAAATTTATTTATCGTTGATCTTGCAAGAATTTTTATGTAAATTGTTAAACAACTCGCTCGATAACTCAGAGTTACTTAGTCAAATTTCAATTGATGTACCGCCTCGTTTATCACGCCACTTAAAGTCTGTCCTCACTCATAGAACGTACAAATCGAATTTGGGTCACCATTCGTTGATCCCTAGAATGTACAGGCTATTGAACTATTTTATAAAAAAAGACAACTCTATTGATGTATTTCACGGTAGATTGCCAATATTTAAATCTAAAATTGTCAGGGTGTTAAATCCCTCCACAGACGAATACATCTAGCATTCTCCTATGCATACAAGTCTATAGCACCTGTATATTGAAGTCCTATGTTGTAGTTTAAATTGTATTCTTATTTACTATATTAATATTTTTGTAGTAGTTTTCTATCTTTTTTCTTTTTTGTCTTAATACGGTTTATGCACCCATACTCAATGAACGCAGTGTTTGTCTATAATGGACAGTACATGTCGCTTATTGCCTAAGTTAAGTAATGTATACGATGTAACTGATACATGTACTTTTGTAGACAGACCATAATAAATAAATAAAAAAAGAAATTTAAAAAAAATAGTTATGTTAAACAGAGAAACAAGGCTGCAGCAAATATTTACTAAAGGAAAAATTACAATTAGTATTATTCAAATATTTAAATACTTATATTTTTTTTTGGTAGCTTAAAGTCGCGCTATTTGATACGCGGTGAAAATACTTATGTTATACCTACATTAAAACAAATCATTATCATTCACAGTTATTCCAAAAGAAATGTTTTTCGAATTCCGCTATGCAGGATAACATTTTTCCAGTGGACAAATGATCTTATATAAAAAACAAAAAAAATTATACATATTTTGTACAACTTTTACTTTTACGTAGCAAAAAACGCCTCACCATTTTATTGCTCTAGTTATTATGTAGGCGCTTAATAACAACCGAAGTATTTTTTATATTTATTGACATGATCAGTATATAGAAAATATATTTAAAGGTAAGATGTGTATTTAAAGGTGTGATGTTTAAATATTTTTTTGTTTTTAATTTTCTTTTTGTATTTATGTATAAGTTTTAACTTTTCTTAATTTTGGGGGACAACTTTTCCTTTACTCACATTTTCCGTAGAAAATGTCTCCATGCCACCGAGTCCGCCCTCTGCGTCATCGCCTTGAGGTATTGCACAAAGTTTAACAACTCAAATAATATTTGTGTAAATTTTGTAGGTCGAAGACATCTACATGTCTGATAAAATACTCATGTATAAATAATTAGGAATTACCACTAAATGATAGTATAGATTAAAGTGTATTTAGCATAAATTCGGTTTCGTATTTCGCGTTTGTTTATAATGGGGTTTCGACAAATTTGTAATGTTATTTATAATGTAAACATCTGTATGGTGTGTCACAGATCCAGTACCAAGAACGCTGACAGCAGTGATGAGCTGAGGACAGAAGACGGAAAGTAAGCCACCATTTCTTTTGTTTGTTTAGTAATTACCATTGTAATTTTGCACATAGTCATTTATGTACTTAAAAACAAATTAGAATTATCTCCGTGAAAGTGCGTATAGGTCTGTTTATGGAAAGCAACACATTAATAGAGTACAGGAATACATTTTAAATGAAAGTTAATTTTCATTGGAAACTTTTCAGACAAAATGTTGTCAGGGCTCGGGGAGTCCTGTGCGCAGGGCGGGACGGCGGGTGCTTCCTTCACGGCCGCACTGCAGTTTCTCGCGGCGTCGCAGTGCCTGCTGCAGGAATCCTGGCCGCACCAATCCTCTGTGCAGAGTGAGTATTGTACCATAACAGTAGAAATATTGTCTTCGTTTCTTGAAAATATAATACATATTAAAGCAATTAAAATTTGAAATATTTTTATCAGAGGAATGGGAAAATAATTGAACGCTTAGAGAACTTGACTTCAGCAACACACTTGATATCAGCTGACAATAGACAGCACTCCGCTCATATAAGCAAATATGTCACTAATTGACTACGTCCTAAAATGTTAATTAAATATTAAAATAAAGTTCTACCTAGCTTCTAAAACAAAACAATAAATAAAGATTTCATAAAAATTGTTTCAGATGCTTCAAGTTTTGACTTCATAGTGGTTGGAGGCGGTACAGCTGGATCTGTGATGGCTGCCAGACTCTCCGAACTCGGCGACCTCACCGTGCTCCTAGTTGAAGCTGGAGGGGATCCGCCACAGGAGAGTATCGTAAGTCCCCAAGAAACCCTGTTCGTCTACATTGGCAGCAGAGAGCCTATTACTAAAACTAAATTTTGTCGATTTATTTAATTACTTCATTATTCGACGTTTAGACCGATTTAGAGCAGTCTTGGTAATGCGGGACTGAGACTGACCAATATCCTGATTTCATAATCATCTCGGAGCTCCTGCAGCTTTTTGATAAAAATCTGCTACAATGGGACTGAGGGGCTCATCGCCCTACCATCA
This sequence comes from Byasa hedistus, assembly GCA_029286795.1. Lineage (NCBI taxonomy): Eukaryota > Metazoa > Arthropoda > Insecta > Lepidoptera > Papilionidae > Byasa > Byasa hedistus. Next base: position 195,108 of record JAGSMW010000001.1, read on the forward strand.
CAAGGCAATATATTTAAGTAGTTCTGCATATTCTCCTGGCATGTTGTTTTCCGCTAGCTTCGGGCAGGTTTGTAAAAAGAGACTGGACATCAAAGCTTGACCATTGGTTATTTTTCAGTAATTAATCCTTTGTGAGAGAGTATTGTCGCTACGGAGAGCTCGAGTAGTCAATTATCTATTTCTTAACAGATACCTGGCCAACGTGATATACTCAAAGCGAGCCGGTACGACTGGAACTTCACTACCGTGAATAATAACATCTCGAGTCAAGCGCTGCAAGGCGGAAGTCAGGGGCAGCCACGTGGAAAGATGTTAGGAGGAAGTGGATCTTTAAACGATATGGTCTATGCGCGAGGATTCCCAATAGATTACGATGATTGGGCAAGCATCGTAGGTGATGAGTGGAGTTGGGATAAAGTGTTGCCCTATTTCAAAAAAACGGAACATTTAACAGATGAGAGGTTTATAAACGACCCAGAGCTTGTTGAATATCACGGCTTCGGTGGCGAAATAGAAGTATCAGGATCCAATGAGTCCACACACACAACTGACAGATACCTTGAAGCATTTGTTGAGTTAGGCCATAAACTTGTTAAGGACATGACGAACCCAAAAACCATCGGTGTTGGTAGATTCTCTCATACTATAAAGAAAGGTCGTAGACACAGTTCTCTTACAGCGCTGCTTAACGAATCAGCAAATAGAAACAACCTTTACGTGTTGAAAGGTGCACAAGTCACAAAGGTGATAATCGAAAATGAAACTGCTATTGGAGTTAAAGTTAATATAGAAGAAGACGAGTTCTACTATTACGCGAGACGAGAAGTAATATTATCATCAGGCGCATTTAATTCTCCTAAACTGCTGCTCCTCTCTGGAATTGGACCTAAAGAGCATTTAGAAGAATTGGGAATAAAGGTAGAGAGAGACCTGCCTGTAGGTGAAAACCTGCATGATCACATCATGGTTCTTACTTACTTAGCTGCAGATAACGGTACTTGTTATTCAGACAACCAGAATGTGTACTTGGAAGCAATTAAATACCTGTATGACCGTAGCGGAGCTCTGTCGAGGACTACAGACCTCGGGGTTTACATATCTTTGAGTGGGTCCCTTGACGTGCCAGACTTTGCTATTTACCCAACTTGTATGCCGATCGGCAGCAGTTTTTACAATGGCTGCTTAAACTTACTGAGATTCGATCAAAAAATTTGCGATAAATTGATTGCTGAGAACGAAAAGAGGGAGTTGCTGTCGTTGGCTGTAGTATTTCTAAAACCAAAATCACGTGGCGCAGTGCGTTTGAAATCGACTGATTATTTGGATGATCCCTTAATTTTCTCCGGGACATTTAGTGATTTGGAGGATTTAAAAGGGTTTCCACAAACAATGGAGCGAGCTTGGCAAATTAAGGACACGTCCTATTTTAAAAGTAAGAACGCTTATATTATTGATTTAGAAATTGACGAATGTAAGGAGCTAGAAGAAGAGTATAAAATTCAGTGCATCGCTAAGAACACGGCGATGTCGGCCTGGCATTCAGTTGGCACTGCCTCTATGGGGACGGTGGTGGACGAACAGCTGAGGGTGATAGGTGTAGATAATTTGAGAGTGGTCGACGCGAGCGTCATGCCCGAAATAATACGCGGGAATTCGAATGCACCCGTGGTGATGATAGCGGAGCGGGCCGTCGATTTCATAAAACAGAGCATCGAACCAGTCTGATGGCTGACTGACAGTGTTATTTCAAATACTTCAATTATCAATTAATTTATGATACTTAGTTTATTAATTGTATGTGACTCAAATTATTATTAAAATGTTGAAAGTTATCACTTGTAAAATTCTTTATTCACTGAGCCCAAAGCGAAGCTAGCTGCAGGTACGCGCATGGTGTAACAGGCGCAAATCTGATCACGTGTGTCTTAATGCTGCCACATTTGCACAAATGCTGCCAATTATCAATTTCGTCATTCATAACTCGAATACTGAAGGATTGTAACTGTTGACGACGTCAGTGTTTCCGTCCTGATATGACGAGAGAGTTTTTAACTAGATTACATTTCCGCGTACCGTTACTTGGGCCCGCAGACATAATAGTAGTCACGCATAAGCTTATTAAGTCACCATTCGGCATAATATTATTACGGAATAACTGTTTGAATATTCATTAATATGTATATGATAATTGAATTCAATTTTGGCAATCATCGGAGCCTTATAACTCTGCTTTCACTCCATCAAAGGGCGGCGCGTGAGCACGCAACCTCCACGTAACAGTTACGGGTTCCGGCAAGTTACGATAAGGTGATAGATAAAGAACTTAATCAGTCTAGTCGTCATTAGTGATGATCATTTCAGCTTATCTACTTTCCGCGGCTGTACATAAGCCACCCCATTCGGATTCCAGCGCGACCGCTTCGGTCACACTGGTGTTTTTTTTTAATCAACCTTTTCAATGTTCTTTGTGTTAGAACTCGTGGCATTTTCTCACAAAGAGAGGCCAGAGGCCATTTGTCTACCAAGCTGACCAAGGGCTTAGTGGATATCATATGTCCTGAAGGGTGTTCTTTCTTAAAATATGTCGGTTTCTTCTCGATGAATATAATGATTATTTAAAAGAATAGACGTGCAGAGAATGCTTTACTTGCATAACTTATTGAGTCCTTGTCGCTTAGAGACGTAATATAGTAAATCTTTACACTAGAAACTTTAATTCAAATTGTCGCCGGCGCTTAAGGTCGTTATTGTTAGATTTAAGTGCTCCAGTGGTGCCTACCCACACAAGCTGTTAATAGGATAGTTTAGAAAATATCTTTCGTTAAAATTGATACTTGACGTTTGCGTGCTAAAAATATTTATCAACAAAAAATATTTATTTCTACTTGCAATGGCTAGTTTGAATTATTGTTCCATACTTTGTGGAACGTCTAATATCTCTCGTCTCACGGCTAAATGGAATACGGTGTTGTGTAAACATCCTTAGTAGTATCTGTGTGCAGTGCGTCACTCACCGACAGGTAAATGTGGCGCGTGGCAACTCAAAATTTCTCTTTGGCTGCACCTGCAGCCACATTCTCCCCCTAATTTTTTTTCTGTATTTCCGGTCTGAACGGAAGCGGCAGTCCGTTGGAATAAAGTCCCGAGAAGGGCGTGCAACGGAGCGCATTACATTGAAGTAATCATGTGTTTATATATAAACAACTAACTATTCGCTGGTGAACCTTCATGTTAAAATTGCATCATTCCCTTCTAAGAATATATACACGACGGTGAGGTATCTCCGTGTAAATGGCAAGGTATTTTTTTTAATAGTTGACTGCAGCAGGGCGGCGTGCGGCGGGCACCGCAAGAGAGTTACGCCTCGTTTTCTTATCTCCGCTCTATCTCGAACTCGAACGCGATTAGCCGTCGTATGTAAGAGTTACATTATATAAATATTAGCATACGATCTTCCTCCTTTCCCTCGGCACCGACGACGGCGGACATGTCCGCTGTTTGTTTAATTTGTTACTACCACTGGAACATGTGTGTTTCCATGTCCGATTGATTTCGTTATTTCAGTCTTTCTTTATTCACTGCACTGCGATGCACAAGTAGACCATTGAATATACACCTCAAACTGTGTATATGTATTTAAGTTTTAAGAATCGATATTTCCTTCGAGAATATAATAATAATTCATATAAAAATTACTAATTTTTTTTCATTAAAACATAAAAATTGCTTAAATTGCTTATTTGTATATCTATTATTAATTTATAAATCGGTACAATTTATTTATTTTTGTCATGACGAATACAATTATTAACAAACTACGCGTAAAGTACGCGTAATAAAATACTTTGATTCGAGTTCTTGAGACTAAAAATTGGAGTTCAAGTTCGGCTAAGATCTATCGAAGGTTATATCCATCAGGCTGATAATCAGCTTTTTCTTCTTTTAATTTTAACAAGATATTTGTTTCTTTTTTAAAAAAATCCCTTTAAAATATTCTGTGTTCTCAATACATAACACAATTTACATTACACCGTGTAGGTGTACCCGCAACATTTAGATACACAAGTACAAGTAACTAAAAATGTCTACAATGTAGGTAATTTAACGTTAAACTATATTCCACAAATAATGCATACAATGAAAACAATGAATTAAGCGCCTTCTTATCGTCAATAAAATAAAAGTAGATGAAAATTAAATAAATAAAATCGTGTCTTCGGAACTAGTTCCATATTGCAAGATAACGTGACGTGGTCTTCTCCATCGTGTTTACTGCACCGGCGCTGGTGTGGCCAATCGGAGTGATGCGGTGATGTGGTGACGGCGCGCGACGTCACCGCTGACGGCAGCGCCGGACGCTTTCTCCGGCGCGCCCACCTGTTTACTGACCTTAAGCCTCACAGCTACACACCAGCATCTACACCAATAAGTGAACGAACAACTTCATTAATGTAGTACTTTAATATGAGTAAGTACTGAAAGTTGAAATTAACAATAATTTGATCGTCGGTTTCCGCGAGGCTTTTTCTGGTCGCCGGTCCATTTCTTAACACGAACTGCGAGCTTTTTGTGTCTTTGTCGTTTATCTATTTTTACATTTCCTTATCTATTTCTTTCAATGAGTTCTTAGAGACGCCGTAATATAGTTTATGTGTAACATCATCGTGTGGTTTTATGTTTAATCGTCGGTACTTTCTCCTCGGGTGGAGTGAATTGTTTGCAGCGGACGCGCGCGCGGGCACCCGGCGCACGTGCCGGCGGCGCGCCCCGCCGCCCGCCACTTTCACCTGCCGGGGGGCGGCGGTGCGCGCCAGTCGGGCTCCAGTGTCGCGCCGCAGCGAACGCGTCGTGGTCACCACATACTTCTCCAGCGATCCTTGCGAAGAATAGTTCAGCGCGCAGCATCCGTCTCCGGGCCGGACGTCGAACGGCCGCGAGTGATGTGCCGACATGGCCGAGGAACTGGAGCCCTCGTCGTCGGAGAACGTGACAATAGTCGCCGGGGAGTTCGCGAACGCGGCGACCGTCTCCAGCTTGAAGTCTGAGGACTCCACCGAGCAGCTGATCTGCAAGACGCCGCAGAAGAGCGCCAAGCCGCCGAAGAAGAAAGAATGTAGTGTCAGTTCGAAGAGTGTCGAGGCGGGCAGTGACGAGGACGTCGGCGGGAGGCGGGCGGTGGTGTTGTTGGGGCTGGCGCAAGTGGTGCTCGGTGCGCTGCTGGTGGGCGCGGGGGCGCTGGCGGTCGTGAAGGGTGCAGCGCTGTCCAGAGTGGGCGCGGGGCTGTGGGCGGGGTGCGTGGGCGTGGTGGCGGGGGTGGTCGGCGTGCTGGCCGGCGTCAACGACTGCTACCGCCTGGACGCAGCGGCCAACGGGTGAGTGGGTTCAGTTTTGTTTCAAAAGTTGTGTTTTCTGTCAGTACGGGGAAACTGGGAATCTTTACAAATGAAAAACAAAAATTGTGTAAACATACGAATCAAAGTACATTTTCCACACCCTTCAAGCTTATTAGCTGACAAACAAAAATTTCCCATGTATTCTCATGAGTTTTTAACCAATGTAGCGTACACTGCACCACGGTTAGATTTTGGAGTTAGGGATGTTACATTGTGGTAGGAAGATTGCAACACCTGCACGATTGTCGCTTACCATCAGCAGGTACCACTCGAGCGGTGATTAGATCACAATTGACACAAACATTACGTTACTTTCTACAAATAAGTTGTGACGTCAGAAACTTTACGTTTTCTAACTCATGTGCGAAAGTTCAGTGACTTATTAACAAGTTTTTATTACCGAGTAGTTAAATATCTCAGGAAACGGAGTTGAGCTGATTTTAATCCAATTAACATGGCAGGATTTGTGTTTTATTATATTTTCTATTACTGTTTAAATTGGTCGTCACAAAAACGTGTAGAACTAAACATCTAAGTACTCTGGACTTAATTTCAAGAGACTCGTTAACTGTCTGGTTCGATTGCTGGACTATCGTGTTAGTGCATAGAATACATAATAATCAACTTCCTGATCGTGCAGTCACTGTTATATATTAAAAAATGTTTAGATGTGTCAATCCTGACACGAGCTCGTGAGGAGTGGTCGCCGCGGGTTACTTCATCTCGTGTCACGAGCTTCCGCATACCCGCCGCAACTGTGATATTATTCTGTTACTTAACAATAACTGAGACCGCAGTCACTACAACTTATCCATATCTACAAATACTATATATACACTTATTTTTTTATGAAACCTAACCGTATTTTTTGTTTTTCTTCGCGGTAACTCTTTTCAACAAACGATGCGCTCCGAACTGAACCGACGATCACGGAAAAGTGCCCGGGTATCGGTTAAATATAAAAGGAAGAAGCAACTTATTGGTTATGTGAACCAAACCATGAATCCTGGATGTATGCATCATGTTTAATAGTCAGTTTCCTTCCTAGATATAGCGCAAGTGATTTAGTTAACCTCCGTCGTAAAATTGTTTGCTATTTGTTTTTATTCGCTAAGCTTACGATTGATCAATATTTCATAGCGTCAAATAATACGTAGAATAAGTTAAGAAAAACTAATAATGTAAATACTTAATATTGATTTATTAACAAAAATAACGTCAGTGACAGTCCTGTGTGTTGTCAGGGGCTGAGTTGTGTTGTACTCGCATTGTGTCGGTTTGAAGGGTTCTGTAGCTGTAGCTCTGCGGGGAGACTGAACATATCGTTTGGGATTCACGAAAACATTTCCGAGCTATTAGATTACTATACCGATATCCGTGACAAGTTTGTGTGTCTGTGTGCACACAAATCAGGCGCCGGTTCCGCTTCCCTCGCGGAGGTTTGCGTGTTCTATAAACGTTTGATGTTAACTTCCTTTATTTTGTGTGTGCATATAGAGGTTTATTTTAATAAGAAAAAGGTGATGAATGAGAATATAGGGCGCCTCAAATTTTGTTATTAATGAATGAAGATTAAGTTTAAAAATGAAAGGTGCTAGGTTTCTCCCACCAAGACGTTACCATCCCCTCGTGCCTTTGCGCAGAAATCTACAAACAACAGCGTTTAGTTTCAGAAGATGCCATAGCTAATTGCTACCTCAGTGCAATCACAAGACGTTTCTAATCAGCGATCTTTGATAAGGAACGACCATTAACTTACTCATAGTATGATGTTAGTGGTAAAGATAACCTATAAATAATAATAACAGGGCTAACCCGGCCGGGTTCACCGGGTGCAGCACCTTTAAAACTAAAACACCGTTACATTTGCAAACCATTGCTCCGAGATGGAATTAGCAAATTAACTGAAGAATAGTTTAAACTTTTATCATAGACGTTTGTTGTATACATTTCAGTGAAGTAATGCGAACCTTAAATGCATTAAACGTATGTTCACACGATCGCGTCGGTGTATCGCACTGCACGCAGTGTTCATTCACTCGTAATGTCACTCGGACGATAACGTCATTTAAATTGTAGTCATCAACGCGGAATAAGAGCTACATGCTTCTGTAATTGCTCCGGGAATACACTTCGCGACCCGGTTACAGGTTTTAGTTGATTGCAACATGAAAAGCACCGTTATGAGCATTTTGTTTTTATAATATTCCAGCCGCCATGAATTTTCATTTCTGTTTTAGTTCAATCCGTTATTTATAAATATAACTACATTTTAATATAACAATTGTTATAATTAGTGAAAAACGGGCCGAGAACGTTTTTGCGCACGAACGACATTTAGGTTTATAAAATCTTTTCGTGGGATAATAGCACGAAACATTGTATTTTATCTAAAATTATACAACCATTTTACTAATAAAACACTGAATTAGCCTTTTCCTTAAAATTTTCTCTGATATTCGCTTGAAATATTTTGGAACCGGTTCACAAAAAAATACTCACGTTGACGCCGAGGCAGACACAACTTTCTGACTGTAAAATTATAATTTTTTTCTATTGTGGCCAGTATTATTTTGAGCTCATTTTGTAACAAATTTCATAAAGAATCTATAGACACCCAATTTTCAATATAAAATTGACTGTAAACACACTCAAAACACACTCAAACAAAGTTCGGAACTCACGGCATCGCTCGATGCCCATGGTTCTGGGGGCTACATTTTTGCGCGACATCGCCCGATGCCCGCGGGCTTCGACGGATTAATAACTACAAAATGGTAAATACAATAGCAGACTATATTAATTAAAAACAAAACCAATTTTTCAATGTTTTAGGATGTAGTTAATATATTTACTCAGCTGAAGTAATGTGTGAAGTGTGTCTAATCGAATTACGAGACACGGATATGGTGTTTTGCGGCAGTGCATTGCATGAATACAAAGTCTGATGTAGACCGGCGCTGTCCCAGTTGCGATACCAGCTGGTGAATGCGTTCAATGGTATTTCGCTGAAAATTATAAAAAGAAAGTGTACACTGAACGTGTGAAACTTTTGTATTCGTCGTTAAAGAGGAAGTTGTGTTGCTAAGCCCACGGGCTCGGGCACGGTTAGCGTCTAACGTTACCTAACACTTCCAATCTACAAAGCAAATAAACCGCGTCGTGTGTAATATACTAGAGTAGAGTAAATAAAAAGTCGCGATTTACTTGAGCTAGTGAAGTTGCAGGCTGCCGGATGAGATGTAAGAACACGTACTGCTTTCACCAGTTTCCCCGACTTCCCTTATGTGTTATACTGATCACTTGTACATTGAAATTTGTATCCTATTTCCATTACGTATACGATTCAATTTACTGTTTGCGGCGGTTTTTTAAAAAGTAGCGCGAGAGTACTGCGATAATGTAAGTAAATATAATCGAGCTTTAACTTAATTCGAATGTGTAGTGCTGGAAACAGTGTAAAGGCACTCAAAATTCGTTTGTGTTACTCCTTGTCTGTACATACTCTTATTTTGTCAATGAATAACTATTCTTGTTTTATTTGTGTGGACTTGTAATTGTACTTTCGTATTATTTATGTTATTTCCCTGTATTACTTGTGAGTCTACCGAAAATGTTAAAATATACTCCCGGACACATCTATCGGCCCACCACCCAGTGTTTAAAGTTTCGACGGTGTCTAGTTAAAAATAAATGTTAGGTGCAGCAATAAGTTTAATGCAGTTTTGAAGCAGATTTATTGGTCAACTCCTATGTAGGCTTATTTTTTATTTTTTCTGTAATTTTGAATTGATTTGGCCGGTAGAAGTTTTACAGCTTGGGCGACAATGTAAGGCAGAGTATCCATATTTTTTGGTCAAAACTGGCTCTAAGTTTAGATTTGCCTTTTTATGGAACCAATAATCGGACACATCAAAAAAAATATCCAACATGTGCGAAATAAAAAAGTTTTCTCCATTCCTGGGTCGTTGAAAACAATGAACAGACTCGAGTTTTGGTTTTTTTTCATAATCCTGAATTCAAAATTAAAAATAAAACATACATAAAGGTTGACCAAAAAATCAGCTTCAAAACTGCATTAAAACTTATTGCTCCACCTAACATTTATTTTTAGCTAGGCACCGTTAAAACTTTTAAACACTAGGTGGGCCGATAGATGTGTCCGGGAGTGTATAACATTGTTAGTTATTGACTAGTCTTAGTCTTTTTCAAACCGGAACAAAGTATTGTTCACACTACTGCAAACAGACGTCGCGGTGGTTCTTACTCAGGTTTCCAAGATAGATAATCACCTGCAGTTATTTTGTACACAACTTCGCGTTGCTGTTGTATTAGCGGTGAGAAAGTACGTTCATCGAGTAATCAATGTAAATCATCATCCGTTGAACGGTGAGCTGTTCTCTCTACGTGGCAATTTCAGATAGTAATCGCTCTGGGCTTTCACTGGCGCATACTTTTTATAGCATCACATCGCGTCACATCGCAACGTGTTAGCGGTGGAGAATTAAGAAGAAAATTACTTAAGTATCGTGTTAAGTTTGCCACACACCAAGTCTACAGAAGATCCGCAGACGAATTCATCATCTAACTTTACTTGTTATTTTACTTCTTGGATACATTCATCATTATAGAAAACGGACTGGGCGGAAATATTTTGTGTTACTCAAGTTCCTGAACACTCAAAGTCTGTTATACTCCATTTTAAAGGTTCATGATTAAAATCCCGGTAGAAAGATCTCGTATCATGACGACGAGCGCAACTTCACCAGCACCATATCGTTATGAGCATGGGCGTCGCGCACGCGCTGGTGAACTCCTGCTCGTATCAGTTTTGTACAATTAAAAAGAAATCGTGTGACGTGTTTATTCCGCCGGCAGGGGCGGTCCGCTGCTGAGCGCGTTCCTGGCGCTGTCGCTGCTGTGCCTGGCGTGCGGGAACAGCGCGGCGGTGCTGGCCGCGACGGGCCTGCAGCGCGACTCGCTGCGCCCGCCGCCGCAGCGCGCCACCTTCGAGGTGAGTGGCTCCACGGCACCGAAGAATCACTTGTCCAAGAAGTTCGTGTAGGTACCGCCGCGGGGACCTGCTGCCGAGTGGAGCGCAGGAAGACAGACTCCATTTATTACTCATTTTAAGTCTGCGATTTCATACTTGGCAGTAACAATACAACGAACTGAAAAGTAATGTGCAAACGTTAATGTATTTCTATAGCTAGTCAAATAGCTAAGGTATCGACGTTATCACAGAAGTTATGAGCGTTTTGTTTCAATTTCCCTTTTCCCCTTTTGTTCCCTCATCTTGCTGGTGGTGTCGTTAAAAAAAACCTTTAGTAATCAAACACACCCGCCGTCGCGAAGGAGCTGCAGGATCCCAGTTGTCATGTTACAGTAATCAGAGGTAACCCCGCGCGCATCTGTGCAGTGATCAGGGTGACCATGACCGAACCGCTGCGGGTAATACAAATATCTGATGAATTTTAACGCTAGCACATATTACAAGCTGCAGCTTCAACGTGCGAGTAGACAGAACACTAGAGTTATGATGTTGCTTATCTCGTATATGATAAGGATTTGTACAGTTAATAAACCTTGCTAAAGGTTGCTTGGTTAGTTATTCTTACAACTTATGTAGTGAATTTACCTGGTTAACGCAGCATGCACATTTGTGTTGTAGTTTTGTGTAACTTGCTGCACGACAGTGACACAAACGACTTCCTGCAAACGCGGGCTGTAATGTGTGTCCTGTATGATTGTGTAAACGTGGTCGCTGTAACAAAACGATGATCTCAACCAGCGGTGGGGAAGCTCGACCGCGGCGTGTGGGAACCACGTGCGGGGTGAGCTGTGGGCAAGCATACACGACACAGCGTTTCAACTCCTCAATATCTATCGCTGAACTTCCTCCTGCTTGGTAGGCGAGCGAAAGTATGCTGAAAAAAGTGACAAAGAAATCTGTTGTACTTTTCCTGAAATTGGCGGAGAATTGCATATTGATATGTTATCTTTATTAAGTTGTGTACTAAGTACATTACTACTAAGCGTATAGGGTAAAAACAAAGCGACTAGCAGAATGATCGTCTGGTTCTAAATGAGACATAAGCAGAGTGGTATATGTGTTCACGTCAGGTCGCAATCTTATATGTATATTTTTTATGTGTTACAATGAATCTGCACAAAACTTTCCTATTCTCGCGGGCCGACTACTTAAAAAAGCTGCGTAAGATTAAGTCTGTCCATTGTTCCTCTTTGTGCATTATTAACGGTAAAGACTACAAAAGTTACATAATTCGTATTGGTTCTTAACAATAATTTCACACGGCCTCCTCTGTATTTATATGAAACAACGACAGCTCGCGCTTGGCCGGTGTAGCGAACATACAGTATACGCGTGCATGTTCGCAAGCGTCGCGTTAGCAGTCGCACATCAATTTTCACATCAGCTAAACAGATCTCGGAAGTCACCAGAGCCGAGTGCGCCGGTACCGTTACGACGGGCTCGGGAAGCGTCTAGCCTGTTCTTGGTACCTATTGTCAGAGCACTTAGTTAACTGTTTAACAGTTATCTCATAAATGCGATAAGTTTACTCACAATAGCGCGTCGCGGAAGCTGCACGAGCCGCCGTAACTGCAGCTTTTATGTCAATGCTTAGGTCTAATAGTAATTTAATGATATTTATTCTGCTTTAGTGTTTTATGCTACTGTTTGGTGACAAAAATAGCCGCTGATGAGTTTAACTAAACGGTCTCCGAGAGCGACCCACCACCAGTAAATATTTTATGAACTTAATTAATAACTTAGTTCTGAATGCGTTAGAGCCTCATTGCTATGGATTGGCGCATTGTACAAAACACAACAAATGAACGTGTGTATTATATTTTTATTTATTAATTTGTCTAAAAAGATCCTAAAAAGGTCCACGCGTTATACTACCTAAAACTGCATCATCGTTCAACTCAAAATAAAGCCTTTGTTAAATACCCATGTACGTAAAAAAACAAATTTCGCTTAGGATGAAATGCAAGCGTGGACGCCGGTGCTCACAAACATCGCGCTGCTCATCATCGCGGTGGTACACTGCCTGGTCTGCATCGTCAGCATCTACTACCTCTCCAAGAGAGTCTGCCCATGCTTCCGGCCCAAGCAGGCGTACAACCACAACCAGTTCGACCCCGCGTTCAAAGTGCAGCCGTGCGTCGTGCACGTGGACGAGGCCAAGAAGCCGCACGACGCCGAGAAGACGAGGAACCACGAGCTCTGCAAGGAGCTGGAGACTAAGCTCCAGGGGGAGACATTAAAGAAGAAGAAAGTCAGTATCTTTAATCGCCTATTTTTTAAACGATGTCAGTGAATGATTTCATTCATTCAAAGCAAGAGTTGGTTTGTTTGGTTTGCGACAATAATTAAACTGCTGGTATATTTCTATGCGTTAACCTGTTTAAAGGCATGTACACTCGTGCTCGGTTAAGTCCGCATAAAAAAATGGTAAGAACTTTTTATGGCTAGACATTGAATAAAAAAATGTGTGACATGGTACAGTCCCTGCACTCTTGACCATTAAGGACATGTAATTTTAATTAATCTGAGTTATGCGAGATGAGATTTGTTGACCTCGTAAACCAGGAAGGGTGATCATTTACATGTTTTTTTTTTTTTTTTTTTTGTTGACGCTGGGGAATGCATTTACGCATACCACCGAGAACGCCCCGGTGGTTATGTGGGACTCGAAGGCCGTAAAAGCCTCCCCTACCCACTAAACCCCAGCGATGTCCGACTGCTCCGCTTTGTGGTGGAGCCACGGGTACTGAATTGCATAACTTCCGCGACTCCACCGGCGGCTGCCCTTAAGGCTCGACTCGGGTAAGGCGTGCTCCTCGGGACCCTCACGGCTTCCGACCGACTATATGCCGGTCGTACTGCCGAGGGTTCCTCTGCCAGGGGCGCCGATCGGCGGTCGTGCGTAAGCGACTCCCGCGTCTCGGGCCCCCGGCGTCCGCTCGCCACTATGGTGTGGCCCTACGGCCCCCCTCTACGGGAGGCTTTCTGGGCACCACCTTGGTGGAGCACGCCTTACTGCCGCACCTGTGCCCGGGAGGCTTCCCGGCCGAACTGCATCGGTTGCAGTGAGGCCGGGCGGTGCAGCTGGCCGCCTTATGGCCGTTCGTCCCGCAGCGATAACATTCATCGCTGCGGTCCGAGTCGGACTTGCACGCTGCCTTGAAGTGCCCCTCTTCGAGGCACCTAAAGCAGCGCTGCGGTCGGCTCTCCAGGACGGAGACCTGGGCCGACACCCACCCAATGAGGAGTCGGCCCCCGTCAACAATTTTGCGCGCCGCCGCCACGGGGCAGCGCAACCACGCCGTCCCGAGGCCAGACGCTCCGACCGATATCTTGCCCGACCGAATCTGGTCGATCGGGCATCCTCCCTTCTGGGCCACTGCCGCGGCCACGTAGGCGCTCGTGACCGAGTCGTCGAGTCCGGAGACCCGCAACTCGGCACACTTATCGGCCTCGCTATCTTGACGACTTCCTCGCCTAGAGTCTCACGGAGCCTCCTGGCGAGGTTGTCGGCCTTCGCACCGTGGTCGGCGCCGGGCACCTCCAAAATGCGCGCCCCGGTCGCCGCCACCCTGAACCGGATATCGGTAATGCCGATATCGGCTAGGTCCACCTTCTGCTTTGCCTGGAGCAGGACCTGGGCGTACGAGACGCCCTTCTCCAAAGCCCCAGGCAACATTGTGAGCACTACGGCCGCGGACTGTGGAGTCCGAAGCCTTCGTGGCCGCCTCTTCTTTCTCCGCCGACGTTTCCGCTTAGCACCGGATTCGGCGCTCGTCTGCTGCTGCTGCGGCTTCGGCTGCGACTGCTGTCGCTGCTTCGGCCGCTGCTGCGCGACTTGCGGCTTCGGCTTCTTCGCCGGCGGGGCCCCGTTCTTCGGAACGGATGGCCCTGGTTGCGGAGCGGAGTCCGCCGCCTTCCCGGACGCTCCCTTGGGTGCGGGACCAGGCCTTTCGGCGACTGGCGCCACCGGCCTCTTGGTCGCACCCAGAGGTGGTCTCACGGGCTTCGCCGGGAGGAGTCTATCCTCCAATGATTCCAGGCGGGCGTTCATCATCGTCCCGACCTGGATCATTATACCGCGGCATATCTCCTCTACCGACGGAGTTGCCGGTGCGGAGGGAGCGGCGACTGAACGCCGCTTCTTCGTGGCCGGGCGGGTCGCCCCCCCTAGAGAGGACTCCCCGCCGGTGTCTGGGTGGTGGGAAGGTGCGGGCGTGGCCCGGTGCTCCCTTCCGTTGAGCTCAGCCCTCATCGTGGCCAATTCCTTTCGGAAGTCGGCCACCTCGGCGCGCAAGCGGGCGTTTTCCGCCAGCAGCTGCCGCGTCTCGTCTGTGACCGTGCGGGACCCGATGGCCGCCACGGCCGCCTTGATGGAGGCCGCGGCTTGCTTCAGATCCCGCGCGAGATCCGACTTGATGTTCTTGGATTTGCTGGCTATACTGGAAATCAGCTCAGCATCGTCAAAGACGAGACGCTGCAGCGTCGCCGCCGTCTCCTCGTCCACATTCTTGCCCGGCTCAGGCGCCGATACCCTCGCCAACCTTTTCTCCCGGTTGCGGCGGGTCTTCAGCGCGGCCGCGGCGAGCTCCTCCTCCGCCTGGAGTTTCTCCTCCCGTCGCCGTAGGGCGTTGTACTCGGCCTTGGCTCGGGCGTACCCGAAGTAGTCCCCCCCTTTTGATTTGCCGGCAGAGTCCCTGTCGTCTTCCCCAGAGGAGGACGACGCGAACACCCGGCTCGATCGGCGTCTCTTGCGGTCCCGGATGATGCTGGACTCGCATGACGTCATGGTGGCGAAGCTGCTGTCGGAAACCGACGCCGCCTCGCTCACGTCCATCCGGTTGTTATCGCGGGGCGCCTTCGCGCCGCCCTCGATACGCCCCAGGCGCAGGCGGTCCAGCACCACTCGCGCTTTGGGAAGCGCGATTGACGCCGGCACGCTCTGCGCGGGCTTGTCACGTCCAGTTTTGTGGCCGGCACCCGATTTGGGTGGCGGCATTGTCGTCTTTTTGTCTTCGCCTGCGGCCTTCTCGGGGCGCGGCTTTCCGGTCGCGGGTGTTGCCGACGGTGGTCTGTCGGCATCGCTCTTCCCTGCACACCCTTCTCCTCCCTTCGCCAAAACAGTTTTGCCCACCCCAGAGTACGGAGGGCTGACGGTGCTAGGCACCGTGTGGGATTCCCCGGCCTTGGAGACAAGGCCGGGACCCACCTGGGGACTCATGTCTTTTGAACTGTCTGCCATTGGTGTGATTTGCTGATCCACAGCTTTGGGCGCTCGGGACCAAGTACCCCTTGGCCATTCATCCCATCGGCACGCCAGACCTTAGGATTGGGGTAATTTTTTAGAGAGGTTTTCTTCCTCGCGACCACGGTCTCAGTGACCGCAGTCCCCGCTCCGCTCGCAATGAGCGGGCTACGGGTGCGCCCGGCGTGGCCGAAGCCAACAGCCGCCCTAGGGGCGGACTCGCCGCGCGCTGTCGGATTATTGGCCGTCAGCTTCACCCGCCCGAAGGCCGGATCCGCTGACGTTTCCAGGGGACACCGGCCCGGGGGGCGCTCTCGCTCTCGGACCGAAGTCCAAGGGCGATCGCTCCGCACCCGGGCACACGAGGAGGTTATCCGACTTCGTCCCCCGATCATTTACATGTTGTATTATGTTGCTTTGTCTTTCATAATCTTTTTGATGACGAAAAGCTTGTTCTCTGTAAAGGAGGAAGCGGGGTTTGGCAGCGCGAACAGCAGGGAGACGCTGGTGTCGCGCTGGCTGGGGCGGCACCAGGCGGTGCTGGGGGGCAGCGCGCGCCGCCCCGCCGGCGTGCGCAAGCCCAGGAAGTTACCCGCGGCGCCGGTGGTGCTGCTGCCCGCTCACCGCGCGCACCGCGCCCACCCGGCGCACCACGCGCACCCAGCGCACCCAGCGCACCCCGCCAGCACGGTGAGCCATTTACTTTGTATACGTTGCCTTGTACGTGAAGGTTGAGGACGGTCGATGTAAACAGTTATTTAATACAGCAGATGCATAGTTTAGTAATGTATTTTTCGTATAACTTTCTATCAAGATAACAGGCAAATTTAAATTAATTTTAATATAATTAATATAGGAATGGAACTGTATGGAATGTAAGCAGGTTGTAAGGAGATAGTGTGAAGCAAGAAGGATGGAAGGGGATTAAAAAGCAAAGGGAAAAACAATCGAAGGACGGAGTGTCAGGGTGACAACGGGAACGAGAGGATATAGAAAAGCGTGGTGGTGATTGCGTGGATTGCTGGTTTAGATCACGACGCCTAAATCCCACATTAATAACTAAACTACACGATTTGAGAACATACCAATGCTATGAAAGTAGGCGAAAGATGTTCTGTTATAAAACCAAAATGTTTAAAGATAACATAATGATATGCAATAAGGTGAGATGGTCGCGGGCCCCGTGCCAACGGACAGCGTGCGTCTGTATGTGTCAGTTGGCAATGTGACCATAACTTGGTGGTGAGATCTCGTTGCACGTGACTGGTCCATCGTTGAAGCTGACGCGAGACAAACGAGTCGTACTCGTACACGTGGAGTAGATGAAGCAAACTCTCGGTGGTTAGGCAATCGTTAGCTAGTCTAACTTAACCAGTGAACGAAAGGCTTATTAAACTATGAAAATATTGATATGTGTAGGATTAAAGTTAGTTTCTATAAAAATACTTACATTATTGTAAATAAATATGCGTAGATCGTGTAATTGGAACGAGCAATTCAAATACTAAAGTTATTACCATTGAAAAACAATCTAAACAGTACATAAAATACGGTTTCTCCCAAAAAAAAATCTGTGAATGGTTTAAGTAAATAATTCTATAATTATTGTACAAATAAATGCTCTGGTCTCTGGTCGAATTGGATAGTTTATGGAAATCAATATTTTAAATAGATAAATGTATAGGTATATGTATATAATTACCGGTAACGCAATAAAAGAGTGAACAATGGAAGCGGCGCGGCGCCGCACGCGACGGTACCGTAGGTGCGCGCGCGCGTGTTCAACCGACGTTTTTCCGGTTTTTCTCAGGCGAAACGCAATGAATCGGTAAACCGATCACCGGCGGGAGTCCCGTTGGCTCTCGCAACGCTGCGGAGTGCGAGCGGCTAAACAAAGGCGCGGGTTCGGTTCCGCATTGCGGCGACGCTTCCTGAACTGACGAGTTTAGTGTCGCTTTGTTCATTACACGTCTTAGGTTATGCGAGATTGTAAACACACATTACGCTTTGTTTACTCTTAACGGATTAACAAACAGACGAGTACAAGCCGCTTAAGTAATTTCTGTCTCGTGCGTAAATATTGTAAATAATTTCTTGATATGTCATCTTAAAAGAAAGCTTCGAAAGCGAAACTGCGCGTTTCTAATAAATTGAAGATACGACTTATTTCAATGTAATGTCTATACTGTGTAGTATTTACATTACGTTTTTTACAGTATTGAAAGCCATGATTTCGATTAGATATTTACATTAACTACTACGCATGATGTTAGGCGACCGTGTGTGGATTTACAATATGTTGATAAGACAGGACGAATCAAAAAAACATTGCCACGATTTAAACCTTACTCAAGTGAGTCAATGTTTCTTGTTATAATGCAATTAGTAAAAACAATGAAATCGATATTTTAAAACACTCCCTACAGAATGTATATCTTACAAATGAAACTAGATTAATAAGATCATCTTGAAGCGGCTGAATAGAATTTAAGATGAAATTACACTAGGTGAGTGTAATTTTTATCAAGTTTATATAGTGAGCTCATTAGTGGGTACTCGGAGTACTTAGTAGGTAATGATGCTCGACGATGTTCGCTCATGACGGATCGCTTCGTGACTTGCACACGATGTACGCTCCACTCACCGCACCACTCGCTGCCCGCTGGCTGTCATCGGCAACACTATATTACATTGTGGTAGACAATAACCGTAAACGGGATTTTTTTTTTATACAATTTAGGCGACAAACAGGCTTGCGGCCCGCCTGGTGTTAAGCGGTGACCGCAACCTATGACCGCTAGTAGCACCAGAGGTATCACCAGCGTGTTGCCGACCCTGTAGGAACCTTTTCACGCCCTTTTTGAATAACTTCGTATTGTAGCTCCTAGGAAAAGCCTCGGCAGGCAAGTCATTCCACAACCTCAGTGTTCTCGGGAGAAAGCACCTTTGGAACCGGACTGTACGCGAAAAATAGGGTTCATTCGAACTCTTCTAATTATCTTTAAACATCTTGTTAATTTTTGTTAATGATGTAGTATTACTCCTGGATTATCCAGTACTCTTTCTCGATAAATAAATAGCGTTTCACGCTGTCGAAGCGAGCGGTTAGTTTCAGTCGTATTTGGTAATAAACAAACGTATTCGTTTATTTGCACACTCGCCGGGTGTCGCGTCGGCAACACTCGGCACTATGAGAGCGGAACGCAGCGCCCCGCAACAAGTTGTGGCACTTCCGCGCTGGAATACTCAAACACTGTTCAATTACTGCAAACAGTTGCAGTTCACTGGAACTTGGTTAACTCGCCAAAAGCCTTGTGCGTGTTAAGAGAGGACCTCGCAAATCCTGAGCTCCCGGCTGCAACTCGCCGGGTTTTTTTTTTTATTTAGGATAGACTAGTGCTTGACTACGATCCCATCTGTTGGTAAGCGGCGATGTAGTCTAGGTGGTAAAGCGCACTAGTCTAGAAGAAGCCTGTTCACTCTTTCCTTGAAGACCCCCACATCACACCTGGACGGAAACACTGACGCCGGCAGACTGTTCCACTCCCTCGCTGCACGCATTATGAAGGACGAAGCGAAACGCTTAGTCCTAATGCGCGGGAGATCGACTACGAAGGGATGGATGATAAAAGGGCGAAGGCGGTATTAGATCATGCAGTTCTTGAGCACACTCTACAAAGTGCATTCGGTAGGTACGTTCGATAATACCAGTAACCCTACTAAATAATTTACAAGAGAAAAATATATATTTCATCAATCTGTACGTATATGATCACGTACGAGTCTGCGACAGCTCAATATGTGCGCGCTGTACGTTTCGCGGAGGTGCGGATTCGTACTCGATTGAGTTTGCGGTAAACTAAAATATTGAACAACGCGCACTTGGGCAGCGCGGTGGATATTCTCTTTCCTCGTGGGATAAGTCCCTGGGTCCAGTAGTGGGATCATTGAGAAGGATGTTTATGAATATTTATCGTTATACACATAAAAGGTTTAAAGTATTTTATCATAAATTACTGCCCGACGGCGGTGCTACATAGCACGGCGGCGGTGGTGCGCGTGCGCAAGGCGGTGGGGCGGTGGGGTGATGGAGAAGTGGGGCGGCGTGGTGGTGGGGCCGGGCCGCGGTCGACGACACATCCTTGGCCCACATACCGGCGCACCTGCGAGCACTTTGTTTACTCGCCTCTCGTAATGGCCGCGCAGCCGCGCGCGCATTCATCACTAAACACTTAATGAATTCACTTACGAACACACGGATTCGCATCGCATATTGTTAACGATTTGTATATAATTTGATTATTAAAATTATATTCCGATAACAAGTAATTCTGAAGCTAAATCTATATCGATCTTCAGTATCCGGATGCAGTTGATTTGTAACTACAATATAATAAAAACACGACGACGTCCGCCGCGCGGGCCGAGTGCGATGCACGCGTTCAGCGGAAATTAAAAATAGTAATACGAAACTTACACTACTCAACTCCAGATCAATTTACAATACATCAATTACTGTAATTTGTTGAAAAGATTGCGACATTTATTTTAATAGCGAGTTAAAAGGTATGTCGCAAAGAGTAAAATAATCGGTGTTACACGGAATCGATGTTAGGAAAGTGTGTATATATAATTCGATTAGCTTCAAGGTCACGTGGCTGGCCGCCCTGATACCCTCGTTGAAGAGGAAGCTGCTGGCTTACTTGACGGCCACGTAAAACTTTGATTGTCTTAGTATTTGCAAATAGAAACGTTCCGTGCGCGCGGCGCATAGAGATGCGGCCATTGTTCATGCTGCTCCCCATCTCCGCATCGGGTCGTGGCTTCGAATCCTACTTCAAGGACTATTGTCCCATTGATTTTAAATCGGTAAAATAACCGGGTTATTCGACACATTGCTTACAATTTTTCACTATAAAAATTACTCAGGCGTCTCAGAGGCCATGGCATTACTTCACAAAAAAATACGAAGGCAAGTGAACCTATTTATTTAATTTTAAAGATAAATAAACTTCTCATTAATCGTTTCGTTAATTGTTATTGCTTAATAAGAGGCAGACACAAATCCGACATTGCGTTCGTATATTTTCAAAGTATTTCTACCGATCATATATTTTATGAGAACAACAGAACTAATGGTTTCGTCAGCGAGCGCGGAGCTGGTAGCCGGGAGCGTTGCCATGGCAACTGGAGCGAGGAAAATTATAGGGTGGAAAGTGTTTAATGATGATTGAGGAAATGCTCAGCAGCATCACTCCAAGACGATGAAAGCGCGATAAAATGTATTAAGTTGTAAAGTTATGTAGCGCCGAGCGGGTGCGCTGCACGCACTGCTGGTAGCTTGGTGAAAGAGAAATATTATAATTTATATTGAATTTTTAATTTATCTCGAATGGTCATTGTCGTTATAATATTGCCCATATATTGAGGTGTTAGAATATTTATATTGCACTTATTTGCACATCTTGTTTGAACTATAAAATATAAAGTTTGATCACTTCAGTAAGAGCTGAGCGCAAAACAAAACATTACAGTAAATGAATGTTATTGAGCTTTCTTCCAATGATATCTGTTAAAGATTTTACTTTTCGTTTATTTTTGTTTTATTATTTTAGTTTATCTTAATTTCTCAAGACGTCGAGCGCAACGTTGTGCAAAATTTTATGTTTCAAAACACAACGTTGCGGCGCACTGCCTGAAGGTAGACTTAGTAAACATTTAGTTCACCTTCGTCATTTCAAATAGAAAAAAGGTTACTTACTCGGTTAACCTCAAACATCTTTAAATTTGTAAAACGGTTATACCAATAAGAAAACTTTCTTGCAAGAAAGTTCTTATTGGTTCTATACAAAAGCACCGCCGTCGGTGTCCGGGGCGATGAACCTGTGAGAAATAAACAAAAAAGTTATTCGTTACGAAATTACTACGAAGTTATAACATAAAGTTAGAACTTTAATATTTTTCACAAACTCTGTTAAACTTATCGGCCTACATTGTGTAAGCAATAAATATAAGTATAACATCTCACACGTATTTCCTTGTACGCGGCGCCGGAAGTATACTCCGTCCGCGTTCACGAAAGGATAAACCGGAAGTCAATTTATGTCATATTAACTATCATTATAACATTATTAGCATCGCTACGAGCAGGCGCGTCACTTACTATCAGGTGAACGTCTCGTTCGTGTCGTTTAATAAAAACAAACTTTGAATAAAATACGTCAAAACATTTTCGTTTGACTTTTAATTTTAAATTAGCATGCTTTAACTTAACCGAGTTGTAACTTATTACATAACAGATTTTGATACGACGATTATACGAAACTTAATTATTATAATTATGTGCAAATTAATACGATCGATTATGTAACAAATTTGTATGTTTATTAAAAATTATGGAATGTTTTAAAAGGAAAGAAATATGTGAATAAGTTATCAGTTTACATTTGAAACACTCCGACCAGTTTTTTAAATGCACTACAGATTTTTCATGTTATCTGAATAAATAAAGAATGAATGATCAAGGAAGGAGAACGGAAATACCATTATCATCATTAGCCGATGTCCACTGGACAGAGACATTATGACAAGTTAAAATACGAAATTAATACAAAATCAATCACGCTTCATAGCCAATACACAACGGAGAACGAAAGAGAAGGATGCGAATGAGATTCTGCTTTGTTAAAGTTTTATAATAGTTTTTATTAATGCGGAGCTCAAGTGTCACTTAATTACAAAAAAAATGTGTGCTTACTCGTGCCCTTTCTTCTAGAAAACATAACAATGTCAACTTCTGTTCTAGTAAATATAAAAAAGTGATTTTTTAATAATAATATAGGTAAAAATCTAACACAGAAGAACATACTGTTTTAAGAGACAGGTGCTAAAGATTTTTTTACCTAGTTGGATTCGTTCAGTTTCATTCCAGAAGTTATGTAAAGCTACGGAGCTTACCAATAACGGTATTGGAAACATTCTCCTTTACGTTGGTTTGAAATTTTCAACATCTCCACCTCGGTGATCCGTCGCCGAGCCCTGAAGCGACAGCATCCGCCTTGCGCAACCGCATCGGAATATAATTACAAATCTATTGAGTAACCACGAAAGCAGATATTGGAGCGAACTGGAGTTCCGTTACGACTCTAAAACAGTAGAATGTTATAATTATTTACATTCTCTAGAGACCGGCCACTGACCATTCATAAATTTGTATGCGCATTATCATATTCATTCACTGTCATAAATAACATGCTATGATAAATATTTCATACGCATTGTGAAAACGAAAATGTTTCTAAAGCTCATTTGAATATTTAACATCAACTTTCATATTTAACACAATGAATTTATACAGAGAGTGAAATAAGTCAATTTGTCAAAGACAAATTAGCATACGATTTTGTTGACCAGGTTTGTGTAGGATGGGATAGTTGTAGTAATGTTTTCATTTTTTTTTTTTATACTACTATGCGACGAGACGAGCAAGACGTTCACCTGATGGTAAGTGATACGCTTGCCCATGACAACGCGCCCCCCCTGAACGCGCCGCTATTTACGATTGTACACACTGCACCACATTGCGCTCGTCGCCTGAGACATAAGGTGTTAAGTCTCGTTACCCCAGTAATTACACTAGCTACAGCGCGCTTCAAACCGGAACACAGTAATGTTCGCACACTACTATTTGGCGGTTGAAATAGTCACTGCGGTGGTACCCACCCAGACGGTCTCCGGCAACAGAGACCTACCACCTGGTTATATATTTAATGTGCTGTGGTACTGAACACTACGTGTAGGGCTTTAGAGAAACAGTAAATAGTTGGGTCCGTGCGATTTCTACAGCGGCCGGGCGAACCGCACCGCGCCGGAGAAAGTGGCCCGGCCGCGGCGGCGCTGCGCAAGCGAGCCTGACTCTTAACACTGGCCTCTCCTGTAATTTTGATAAGTAGTATTGGATACGCGATGTTCACGACCTAGAATGTAGATGTCAGGTCTCCGTAAACTCAGCTACTTACATATATAATTAACATGGGAAATATAAATTATATATTGACGCAAATAGAAGCTGTTAGACCATTGACCATAAATTATACACTCTAGTGTCATGTCATATCATAATTGGTACTGCACAAATGTCCACCGGCAGGCCCAAGTCCGGGTTCATCTAGTTATAATTGATAATAGTCCAAGATGTCTAACTTAGGTACATATATAAAGCGGTGTGTACGGAGGCTTTATTTCGGCGCCTGCACTAGACGCCGCGGCCGTGACGTAATGGTTCAGAGACACCGCGACAGGTCTGTTGGTGGCAAGTCTCTATCGCCGGAGACCGTCCAGAAAGGTACCAATGTTACGTGAAAATCCTGCTCAAATATTTATCGAAAAAAGTAATTGTAATGTTTGTAATAAACATCGTGTCATTTATTACACCAAATCGCTATTGGTGATCACCAACGGTTTACGGGTTCGAATCGCGTCCGAATATTGTGTATTAAGTTTTTCATTCAATGAATTTATCATGTCCTCGTTACTAAATATAAGAGGCCATAAAATTCAATTTATACGATTTTTTTCACACCCACAGCTTTGGTTTAGTAATTGACTATAGAATCAACGGCCGCAGGTTGAAATTCGTCATTCGTACATACTATTACTCGTATTTATAAATTCATATAGAAAGAAGGGTGTTGTAGTTTTGTTTTCTAACTTTTATTGAGTATCTGGTGGTACACTTAGAGTGTGCTGCAGTTGCTGTAGAGTCTCCCATCTCTCGACCCCCACTCGCAGCCACCGCGTCACCGCAGGTTAACAAATCGACATAAACAACAATAAACAATGCGGAGCGATGACCCGCGCGTCGGGAAAGTCGCGGCAATCGGCTGGCGACACGACCGGACGGACGCGCAGCACGCGCACGACGCACACACGTTGTGGATAAAGAATTACTATAAACACGTGAATTGTGCATAACATTATTGCGTAACGTTCTATAGTTGTGTTGTAATACGCATTGGTGAAATTATTTAATTATTGGCGATCGTAACATGTACCTAAATGAAATAATCAAGCGACGAAACGAAAATGTTATCAAATAGTTAGAAAACAGATACGATTCAAAAACTCGATTCCGGTTCCGGAGAATGAAGCTGTGCAAAATCCGATCCAACGAATCTATGAAATAACAAACATTTTGAAATGATAAAGGAGAACAGACCTCATCCTCCCCGTTCGCAATTATTAGGTATAACTTAAATTTATAGATAAAGAGTAAAGTAACTTATAGCTAAAAAAAAATATTAGTGTTAAAAACAAGAGACGTCAAACAGATCTTGCAGTTTGATTACTAAAGAATGTGACTGTCGTTCAGTTATTTGTTAATGATTTTAGTGTAATAAAATAATAATCACATAATGATGTATAAATATGAACTTTTTTTAATGAGAAAATATAAAAACAACGGGGAGTACATCATGGCTACCCTACTGTCGAAACTTTTTGCTGTTTGGTAAGAAATGCGGGAGGCTTCACCTGACGCCGGTGAGATTTGATTATAAACCGTTGATATTTTACAATGGGCGAAGCGCTAGGAGTGATTATAATAAACTTATGAACCGATGCTCCGACATCGTCTCCGCGCACTATAATACGGACTGTTGTAATAAAATATTACTTAAACGCGACTTAGTAAGCGTGCATTAATTTCGCGTATGAAAGTTTCAAGACGAACGCGGCGCGCCAACTTATTGTTATAATGATGAAGAAAAAGCGTGCTAATTAGTGCGCGCCAAGTGATCACGGTAAAGTCTTTCGTCAAACTCTTGCTCAACGCTCAGACTGCCGTGTTTGCGAGGACTTACCGCTATTGAAATTGTAACAACGTATTACGTTTTTTTTGGCGGTAGGTACCGTACCGTGTAAGTAACGTAGCTCCCGCTTCTATCGACATTGGTGTGCAATAATTACTGTTGAGTGTATCGTGTGGAAATGCAGGGTTTTGGTCCTAATTTATGCTATGGGCGGACGCTTTGCTTAATTTGGTGAACGTCCGGCTAGTTTTTTTCATTCAATCAAGCTTTAATTTTTATCTGAAACATTAACAAATGTATTTACTGTTGTATATACTCGCACATGCGCCGCTGCGTCGCATCAGAATGTCGTTTAAACGCGTTGATGTCTTTTGTATTGAATTTTGTTACATGTCCGTGAACGATACTTTTTCCGCTTCGTTACTTTCTTTGTTGTTCAGCTACATAAAAATAACATAATTTGACACTTTGATAGTTTCGTTTTCGTTCATGTAAATCGAGTGGTTAACGACATACGATCGTGGTTTGATAAAAAGTATGTATAAAAACTCGAAATCGATACACGCGACAAAAACTAGGAGCCGTAATTTGATAGGCGAGGCGGTTGCGCCGCGGTGTAACTACACCGACGCAGCGGTTTGATTATAACAAATATGAGTTAGAACTGCAATGTATTTTATTGATCAAGTGCACTTGCAGTAAAGTATGAAATACCAATACTGATAAATAACAAGTAATTAAAATTTGAAAAAAAGTAAATCAGATTGTAAGTTTAAAATATTATTAATGTACAATAAGGTTTACTGCTTATTATAAACTTGTGATAAATTCGCGGCATGCCTGCGTTTTTTATTTATTTTATTTTATTTAAAAACTTTATTTGCACACAAAGAAAAATGTACAAAAAGGCGGCTTAATGCTATAGGGCATTCTCTCCCAGTCCACCATAGGTTGAGCAGAGAAGATAAATAAGGGTGCATTATTTTGTAGTTGAGTATAATTACATATAATACAATATAAAACACAATAATAGTGGTGGACACAACTATGATTGGTACATATGTTATAGGAAAGGTTAGTGTTATACATTGGCTGAAGCATACACATATATATAAATGATGGCTGATATAAGTACAGAAAAGGAGGAGAAGAGCATATATCATAGTGACAAGTAGTGTTGCCACAACATTCGCTTAAAGGAAGCCTTACTACGAGCTGCCGAAATTTTTTAGTTCAAATACTTTTAAATTCTGTTACTATGTCAGAAATGTTATAGTTAAAGATAATCTATGGTTTAAATGGCAACCCAATATTTATTAAATGAAGGATTTTTTGTTCACCTTATTTAAATTTTTTAATAAATTTTATATAAGAGCTCGTAGTTCCGCTCTCGCATGTGACCATGTGCACACGCGCCGACGTCGTACACAAACACACACATCGTGGTGTCCGCAGTCACGGTGTGTGTCATCGAAGTAGATGATTTCTACCAATGTTACCGCCTCATATACATTAATGTGCTTTAGCATCGTGACCATGTCAAATGTAACTAAATACAATTCTAAGGTAGTTTGAAATTGTCGTCTTTTTAGGCAGACGTAAAACCGTTATTCCAGGATCATATATTTCAAGGACGATTATCACCGCGCCTGTAGACCAGCCTGTGTGTCTGTCACAATAAGACGCACCGCATTTGTTAACGAGAACGGTGTGCTTCCGTGTGCATGTCATAACACGGAGTAAACAATAATATAGACTCTTCGTTTGTTCATAAATACGTTTCCACACAAACTTAATTAAGTTCACTAACATTATCGACTAGTTAACTCATTACTCTTGCTAAATGTACAAATATTGTATGCAGTAAAAGTAGTTAAATGAAAAAATTGCGTGATTAGAAAAAAATACTTGAACAGGATTAATTAGCGGCCGTGTACGGCGCGGCCTCGCACCGCACCTTATGTGCGAGAAGCTTTTACCTAACGGGGCGCTGTGTCCGATCTGGTGATTAAATGTCGATTTCCCGTCCGAGGAATGAAGGGAAATCAAAGTGGTTCGTGCGTGATATTGGTAGGTGACGTGACGCGGATTGATCGTGAGCGTGAAGGGCGCGGCGTGTTGCGTCACACGGCAGGTGTCAGATGTCAGATGTCGCGGCACCGGAATCATATATTCAAACGATGACTACAGTATAGCAACATGGCCTGATCACTTACTACGAGCGAGTAATTGTATTGTGAGAAAAATGTGCTCACTCATAAGATGCACTTTAAAAGCAGCACTTAAGAAAAGAACTAATCGCAAGCACACAAGACGGCATAGATATTCGCAAGAGCACAACACAAATAACTCCGACGAGCTATACCTGGCCTGGCTAGCCTCTATCGTGAACCATCACAAGAGTAACAAAATACAAATGTTACATCTGCAGTCGAAATCTCGTAATATAAAAGTGGAGCCCTTCCCAGAGCCCCGGTATTTACCACGTGAAGGTTTCCGCCGCGCCCGCAACCTTTCGCAATCGCGTGTCGCCATTATATTTATTAACAAAATGCCTTCGACTGAAAATAAGCACCGCGTCAAATAACGTGACGCTGAACTCAATAAAAGCAAACTCAATAAGATTCACATTGTATCTCTCACTTCAGTTGATTGTGTTCAGAGCGGTTCATCTTTATTTATGTAACGGCGTATACGCAAACGTTCAACTCCAAGAAAACCATAATTCCCAAAAGTAAATTTCAATCTGAACTTGTTTTTGTTTAATATGATGTAAAGGAACGAGGAATTGATATTTTCATGGTATTACATAGATGATCAGCAAATGAACAATTTTTTATCTATGAAAATTTTTAAAATTTGATCACACGTACGCAATGTGACAATGAGCTGAAAGATTGTAAAACGCTCGCTACGAATGTTCGGGATGTGTGACATTAAAATAATGGATAGTAATTTGAAAACTATCATCAACTATCTGCTTCTTACCTAGCTCTGGAAACGAACCTGGACTACCGAGTTATTAGACAAGCGGTTTTGCCACCGCGCGACGGAAGTAGTTAATAAAACAAATTGTTCAATAAATACAATAAATGGAGATATCGCAATGTCTATAAGTTACATGGATATTACTGGAGTGGCGGCGCAGTGACCTTTCAGATAGGTAGTACGGCCCGGCTCCTCGGCCACGTTACACTCACGAACAGTGCAGCGAATGCGAGAGAAGTATAATAACACAAAATAACATTTCTTAAAACGCACAAAATATACACCCATCGTGTTTGTAAACTTTTGAGTTGTGCATATTGCCTGCGGTTCATTCCGCAGACTACAGAGCTCACAAGATTACAAGATGCAATCGGCTTAAATGGTGATGATAATGGATTATCTGTGTTTTTTTTGCGACATTTTCATGGTCGCAGCCTTGGTGCAATGATTTAGCTCTAATGCTTTACGTTTTTTCATTAGAAAAAGAATATAATGTTAGGAGTGTTCATACATCGACGTCGGCAACTCAAGGCGGGTATTTAGAAATAGCGGGGCCTCTGCGATCAACTATAAAAAGTCGGTGCTCGGAGACAACAAAAAGAATTGGTCGTCAGAGCTCGTAGTGTACGGACGCCGTGTAATATCCAGTCTTGGTGGTTAAGTTCACGTGAGCCATTTTGATATTCCTAACGTAATTTATTTAGCAATATTCGCAGTATTTCAATTTTTATGTATTTAAAATTCTTCTTCCGATGCTAAAAATTTTACCAGGTGGTAGGTCTCTGTTGCCGGAGACCGTCTGGATGGGTACCACCGCAGCTCCTATTGCAACCGCCAAATAGTAGTGTGCGAACATTACTGTGTTCCGGTTTGAAGCGCGCTGTAGCTAGTGTAATTACTGGGGTAACGAGACTTAACACCTTATGTCTTAACGCGACGAGCGCAATGTGGTGCAGTGTGTACCATCTTAACTAGCGCCGCGTTGTCATACAAGCGTGTCACTTACCATCAGGTGAACGTCTTGCTCGTCTCGTCGCTTAGTAGTTTAAAAAAAAATACGTTAATATGAGTCAAAACTTATGTTCGGGAGTGTAGAGCGCGGGCCGGCGGGCGCGGCGCGCCGCAAGGGCCGTCCCTTTCACCTGCGCGCTGCATTCTGGAGCGTTGCGTTAGCGGCACTGCTTGATGCGGCGGAGGCGTGCCAGTAACTTGCGCTTTTTGACAGCGTCTCCTAGCAATGAAATTAACTTATAAATAATCAGTAACATATTCTAATCCAGGACACACAGTTACTATTTATATAAATTATTTTGTATTATTATATTTTATCTTATTATATTTTTATATAAACATATTTAGCTATGGAAGAGCGTAGTCTCCTAACACAGGCATTTTCTTGCCTAAAAGGAGTCTACCACAACTTAATTTTAAGATACTGTGTTAAAAAGCAATAAAGATTTTTTTTTTATTTTATTATTAAAACTTGTGTTACAAATTTAATAGAATTATTGATTTAGACGCGTAAACTGTTTTATTTCTATAATTCTCATTCCGCTGCGTGTTTTGGGCCAGGTTTCGTTTTTTATCTTTCGTCTTTATTTTTGATTTTTTACTAATTTCTTTCCCTAATTTTACTTCTTATTATTTTTCATTCTCTTATGTTTTTGTTTTTTTTTTAATTTATTAATTATTTTATTAAATACACATACATCAAAACAAATATTTCGCCAAACTGGCAAGCAGTTTGTTGGCGATACGTTAATGCACTCACTTAAATAACATATATTAACAAATACGTGAATCTATAACCAACCACAACATAATAGATATAATAATAACAGTGACTCATTAGATACAATACACATAGTACATACAGAAAAACACACATATCATATACATACATACACTATTTAGACATACGTAGGTTATTTACATTTCTTATTTATTATATGCATCTATCAGCCACTCCTTCAGCTTCCTTATGTATACTGTGTCGCGTTACCTGTTACAGAGTACTGTTAAAACGAACAGTTTAAAGTAAATATCTAGTTAGTTTATAATGTTAAGTTATCTTACAAGAATTCGAAGAGGGCAGCGGTCGCCAGTTTTGGAAAGTGTCCACTCGCTCCAGATACTTTGTGGTTTCGCACAGTTACTTGCACCTTTAGACGAGTCCACTTAAAAAAAACAACATAAACAACTATTTATAATCAAACGGCTTATTGCCAAAATACCAGAGTAGAGTACTGTTTGTAAGATATTCCTCGTGGTGAAGCTTGTTTCATTTAATCATAACGTAACGCTAGTAGGCACAATTATTTAGTATCACATTGCAAACGTCGCCGACTGGCAGTGGTTCCGTCAACTTTTATGAGATGTATTCACTAACATTAGGA
This sequence comes from Byasa hedistus, assembly GCA_029286795.1. Classification (NCBI taxonomy): domain Eukaryota; kingdom Metazoa; phylum Arthropoda; class Insecta; order Lepidoptera; family Papilionidae; genus Byasa; species Byasa hedistus. The sequence continues at coordinate 225,992 of JAGSMW010000001.1, forward strand.
GACGTCTTTAGACGCCCTTCAAACTGGAAAACAGTAATATATATATACTTTACCGTTTGGCGGAAGTTAACGCGCTTCGCGGGTTACTACGTAGGCGAACTTCTGCAAAGAACTATTAGAAACGTCTCTTTATTTTATATGGAAATAACACGTTGTTGCAAGTCTCGTAAGAAAGTTTATGTGAGCTTAATGTAACTATTTATATTTAAAACTGAAAGCTCAAGTACAAAGCGGACAGCTAATAGTGTTATTAAGAGGTTAGTACAAAGTTTGGATATTAAATTATATGATTAATGATTAATATGTCAGAACAAGTGCTCCCTGTGTTTTTTTTTAAAAAACAGATGATTTTAAAAATTATTTGCGCTGATATTTAAGTAATATTAACTATTAAATAATTTTACAACGCGCTTGCGTCGATTTGTACATTTAACACAAATACTTTTCAAGTAAAGAAATTTGTAATAATTAAATATTATTTAAGCAGAAATTACTAAAACGGTGATAGCTTAGATTTTAAGTGCGATCGTACGCAACGAAAAGGCGCGGTTACGATCCCCGCCGAGCTTGAGTTTTCGGAGAAGGAAAATAATGTGAGGAAACAGGCGCGTTGCAAGAACAACTTAAGTAGATATACGACATCCGTCAAACCGCACTTGACCAGCGTTGAAGTAAACCAGGATTAACCAGGTGGTAGGTCTCTGTTGCCGGAGACCGTCTGGATGGGTACCACCGCAGCTCCTATTGCAACCGACAAATAGTAGTGTGCGAACATTACTGTGTTCCGGTTTGAAGCGCTGTAGCTAGTGTAATTACTGGGGTAACGAGACTTAACACCTTATGTCTCAAGGCGACGAGCGCGATGTGCATTGTCATGTGCAAGCGTATCACTTACCATCAGGTGAACGTCTTGCTCGTCTCGTCGCATAGTAGCACAAAAAAAAAACAGCCGCGACTCTCCTTGTGAGAGGCTCCGAGGTCCCGCAGTTAGTACATTAAGAGGCTATTTTGTGTGGAAAGTCTACCACATAACTGAATAGTATTAACAAGTATGGCGACCTCTGGTGTGAACACAATGAGCCATTGAAAAGTTGCGGTGGGAGAGCTGCGGCGGCGCTCAGCCTGATAACAATCGTCTCTACCTTCGTCTCGTTGCGCAACTCTCTGTACCGATGCACGCGGCGACACTCACTACCTTCCGACTGCGACACCAGCTCACTGATGTACGCATTAGTTGTAAACGAAAGAAAAAAAGCACCTTTTGCTGGGAATAAGTTTGAAATGAATATACAACCTCACTTAAAATCATACCGCCGAACATACCGGACAGTTCCCGCACCTTGCTGGTGGTGCAACCTGTTCATACCTGCCTACCGGGGCCAGCAATCGCAAGGCAATGAGTTCCACTCCATTAATTGTTTGCAAATAAAACAATCGTATCGGCTGTTAGTTTACTTTAACGCGATTACGGTTCAATGTATTCCGGTACGAAAGGTGCTGTAGCTAATGAAGTTAAAGAGCTGATGATTTTTAATAATATATGTACCTTGTAAGCGGGGAGCACTAAGTGGTGTCGTGTAAATATTCTGCGCATCTCGAGAGGCAAATGCAAAAAACTTCTCAATTAACTGGAACAAGCAGATTTTATTCAAAGTGATTGGAAGATCTACGGAAACGTATACCGGTACGTTGTTCAGAGAACCCGTTTTAATTGAGTCGTTATTAACGTTCGCCGACTTTATTGATACCATCGCGAACAAGTTATTATCATATTTTTCTTATAAAACCAATTTAGATAAAAAAGCTAACCGCGCTAACATTACTAAAACTATCTTTAACCAGATCAAACATACAACATGAGATACTTTGTTTAAATTACAAACCTTTGTTTGGTTGTTTTCTGGGTTCATGATGGCGAAAATGTGCGAGGACTTGAATCAGTTTTGGGATACTATATAATAGAATAATATTTATTTACTTCTTGTAAATTAGGTGGCTAATGGCGCATAATCAATCCACACTACATTTTCATCAATTTTAATACCCCCTCACACATGACCGTACATGCTAAAATAATAAATACGAAATAGTGTCTGTATGTGTGATCGCCGGTTACACTATGTATTATTTTAAACGATTACGTGAAGTTAAAATTATAAAACTGATATGTTTCTTCACCTGAATTATCCGCAGCAACCGAGTGCTGTCCTCGCAGACCACAGGGAGTCTAGATGTCCAGGTTTTTAAATTAGATTTATATGTAAGGCTGTTGCTGCACGCTTTAGTCTCCTTGGTATGTTTAAAGATTTTCAAATGTTTTTTGTTATCATATCATATCTACTTTAAATTTAGTTACTGTTTCTCGATCAATAAAGCAAAACATTTGTTCCGTAAATGTTGCTTTAGTTTTTCGCAACGTCTATAACGTCGATACCGGTGCGTATTCAGTCCGCGCTCTCTACAAATATTTCATTGGTCCACAAGTTGCACAATTTTGAACCCTTTCCATTCGAGTGGCAAAGTTAAAGGCTATATGTCGTTTGCAATTAAAAGAACGCAATTCGATTTAATGCATTATTAGAAACAGTCGTCATGGGATTGATCTTTGCTTTGTCCAAAGACGATTAAAAATATCTTCAGAACCCATCGCAAAAAATTTTGAAACGTATTTCGCAGAAGTAAAACAATTAATGACTATATAATTCTACTGAGACTTGACGTTGAGAATATTATTAATTTTGTTCAATTATTTTTATAACAAATTAGACATAAAAACGTACTCGACGGTACCTTAGAGAAGATAAAAGAGTAGACGCGAATGTCTACGGATGGAGGAGGTCTATCCCGACTGGTAAACAGATCTGTAAAATATAAGCAACAACCAAGTTTTATATTAGATAAAGATTTTCCTGATCTGTGTAAAAGGATGATAAAGTTTTAGAACTTAATTATATACATAAACAAACTCAATAAACAAATTCTTCTCTATTTTGAGGAGATTGTGTAATAATGCTCCGCGTTGGATAATTCGAAAGTTCCTGTTACATGTGCTTCGCTGAATATATCCGAACATATGCTCTATGCGCTTGCGCAACACTTCCGGTCATCGGACTTTCTTCCGCCGCCGCCATCTTGTTAATTAGATAACTGGCCACCATTTCAGAGTGACACTTGCTTAGATACTTTTTTATGCATTTACTCCTATTTAATAACGTAAATAACTAAACAGTCTAAAATGATCAAGAATCGAAGTTTCTGAATGTTCAGATAAAACATTTTATTCTCCGACTTCGTTACGGAACACAAACTGTACAGCTCGAGAAGTAATTAAATAAAACGATATTAATTTTCATATACTCTGAGAATGTAACGGATCTGCGGAGTAATAAAATATTTTGATTATTTCGTCCGTGGATTTGATCCGATTGAATAAATAAAGTAACGTAGTACGTTTGATTTCTTAAAATAAATAAAACTGAATCTAACTATAGAAGTATGTGATAAATTTCTTGTAATAAAAGGCTACGTTAAGCTATTGAATAATGATGTCGAGAAAATAGAGTAAACGTAAATGTAGTAGAAAACTAACATGTAAAATATATGATATGTATACGACAAATAATCAGAATTGCGTGTCACGTAAACCCATAAAGCTTAATAAATCCTTAAAAAACAAACTCCATTTTTAACCCTTACGTACAGGCTTGCCTGATGTGAAGGTTAATGAAATATTTCTTTGATTATATTATTATATTACATTCCATCGTGTTAGGTAATTTAACTAAAGTAAATAGTAGTGTAGTTAGGCAATAGGTATCGAAAGACATATTCAAATAATCAGTCCGCGTTCTCAGTAGAAGCTTTCAAAGGTTTCGCAACGAGGCGATAAATCTCGCGCGGAGATGCGCGTGCGCAGCGACGTCACCGCGCGGCTTGCGCAAACGTGGGACGCGGCGACACTTCTTTTATTCCGCGCAGCGATGAAACGAATAAGACGTTCACCTGATGGCAACACAGAGAACACCACATAGTAACACAGTAATATTAGCAACACAGGCGGTCTTCAGCAACATAAACTTGCTTGTAAAATATTTGTCATTCCAATAACACTACTGTTGACATAGTAAATAAAGGGATAGCAGAGATAAATTCAGCTAAAAAAAACCTGTCACCAATTATATTATAAAACATGTCTAATGCTTGTTACACTTAGTCGTGAATAGATGTTTGGTTTAGAAAACTGTAGAAGTGTTCGGAGCCGTCAGCGGCGCATACCGCGTCAAGGCTGCCCGCGTCGTGATGTGTCCGCGTCGTCCCACTGCTTGTAAACAAAACGTAAATACGAGAGGTGCTGTGCGTTTAACGCGTGCATTGAACAATTAAGACATTCAGTAACATTTATTTATTTATTTGGTCTGTCTACAAAAATACATGTATCAGTTATATTGTATACATTACTTAACTTAGGCAATAAGCGACATGTACTCTCAATTACAGACAAACACTGCGTACATTGAGTATGGGTGCATGAACCGTATCAAGACAGGTGCTATAAACATATATACATAGAAGAATGCTAGATGTCTGCGTCTGTGGGGGGATTTAATACCTTGACAATTTTTGATTTAAACACTGGCAATCTATCGTGAAATATATCAAGAGTGTTGTCTTTTTTTATAAAATAGTTAAATAGCCTGCACATTCTAGGGATCAGCGAATGGCGACCCAAGTTCGACTTGTACGTTCTATGAGTGAGGACAGACTTTAACATAGGGCACGAAAGAGAAGAATAATTTACATGTATTGTACATACAGAGAGAATTGAGAATGTTCATAACTAAACTGAAATATCAGTTCATTCCATTCAAGATAAAACCTTTACACTTGCTCGTGTTATTGTCGGGAGTGTAATATTGTTGTTGTGTGACCATAATTATGGCAAGTATGCGTGGCTGCGTAACCGCGACCTCCAACCTGCCGTCCGATCAATCTATCAGTGAACACTGCATTCGGAATAACTGGTTACGAATTATTCGATGTCTAACTGAGCACTCGTTACTGCGCGGGGTGTGTCCGTTATAACTCGTAACCAATGGTGAGCTCAGTCGTGGGAAAATTGTGAACTTTTGTTGTTTTGTGTGTGCGTAATGTTGTGTAAATGTGATTGATGTTTCCGTCGCGTAAATTTTTTGTAGCATTAGGTAATTTTTTACATCATAAGCGAAGCACGGTCATTGTAACTAATGAATTATAAAAAAAACCGTATTATGAAACGCCAAGTTTGTAATAATTTTCTTCTTCAATCAAGTTATGTTTCTGTACAGTTTTGTCCATACCGAATTTTAACGTCATTTTTAATTTTACACGTTAACATATTGCTTTAGTTTCCTAAAACTCATCGATGATGGTTAAGCGGTTTAGTTAACAGATTCTATATACTATTATTATTCAACTTGATTATTGTCTAAAAATCTTTTTGTATTCGAAATCGCCATTTCATTACTTTTTCACCACACATACACTCGATTAGTATAATTTTTTTAATGATCACTCTGAATGATTTCACAAGACGGGATGTCGGCGGATAATGGATTCAGATCAAGGTACACGAGATTCTCTAAAGCGAGGCAAATGCCGACCGTGAGTTGTGTGTGACAAGGCATTGCAGCACACACGTACACAACCTTACGCACTAAATCACGCGAGTGAACAAGTGCCCAGGAATGCGACAACTGCGCTTCAGAAACCATTGCATCACATGCGTCGGAGCCTGCTTCTGTTTTAAGTAACAGTGATAAGTAAATTGGTTTACGAAACTTACACAAAACAAAGATAACATAGAGGCGCGGCGACATCTTGCACAGGCAACATTTTGGACAGGTGGTAGGTCTCTGTTGCCGGAGACCGTCTGGGTACCACCGCAGCTCCTATTGCAACCGACAAATAGTAGTGTGCGAACATTACTGTGTTCCGGTTTGAAGCGCGCTGTAGCTAGTGTAATTACTGCGGTAACGAGACTTAACACCTTATGTCGCAAGGCGACGAGCGCAATGTGGTGCAGTGTGTACCATCTTAACTAGCGCCGCGTTGTCATGGGCAAGCGTATCACTTACCATCAGGTGAACGTCTTGCTCGTCTCGTCGCAAAGTAGTATAAAAAAAAAATCACCGTGCGCTTCTGTTTAAACGTTTAATATATGAGTTAAAGAAGCTCGTTTCGTTCCGTGGTTGTGTAGTTGCATGTTGCTGCAACTGATGTACCGTGCGTGTTGCAGCTGGGGCGGGTGCCGGTGGGGCTGGTGCTGCCGCCGCGCTACGCCACGCTGCCGCTGCCGTCGCCGTACGCGCCGCCCGCGCCGCACCTCTACTACCCGCTACATGAAGCCGTATGTATATACTCGTAATATACATATATATAACGACTACCCTCAGTATAACTTCAATATTGAATCAAATCATATAATTTTTTTGAAACTCCAAACACTTTTACAAGCCTGAAACTAAATGTATCACTTTTTAGATACCTTTTGATAATGGTTACATGCAAATCGAAAAATAAAAAATATTTTAACGTTCCGCGATCAGTGACACAAAATCTGTAATAATGTAGAGTTCCTTGCGAATGAACAAACCAACTGCAAACACAATTAGAATAGAAAGTGGCGTGTGCGAAAAGATTGTTTTTTGTAAAAGTACACTTTGTTAGTGTAAAGTAGTGAAATTAATGGTGATGACTTACGAGTATTTTTGATTAACTTTGCAGAATTGACTTGAAACATAATGAAAGTAATTTTATAATCTTAGCTTGTGCATTTGACATTGATAACCTAGTGGTTTAAACGCACGACTTCCATTCCGGAGGTAGCGGGTTCGAATCCGGCCTGCGCCAATGAATTTTTCAATTTGTGTGCAGTTAGTATAACATTAGTTAATATCACGCGCTTTGACGGTGAAGGACATCGTGAGGAGACCTGCATATCTACGTCATGACCATCCGTGCTCGCACTAGTATGTTAAATGGAGAAGGCAATGGCAACACCACTCCATTATAACTGACAAGTCGTCGTGTGTTTCATCACACATGATGACCACGAGCCTCAGTTATGAGGAAATACGACTTAGAAGATGAGTTGACATTGTCCGTAGTAACACAGCCCACGATGACTGGACCTGACTGATCTTGTTAATTTGTTTGAAGAGTTCAAGTAAAGTTAGCTGTTTGAATGTATTCAGTTCTTGTAGGTGTGTTGTCGAGTGATCTACGTTGATGTGTGCCGCTATATAAGATAAGATAAGACAAATATTCTTTATTGTACACAAGTAACAAATTTAAAAAAAAGAAAGAAATACATAAGTCAAAACAAAAATGTGCAATGGGCGGTCTTATTGCTCAGGCAGCAATCTCTTCCAGACAACCCACTGGAAAAGAAGATATAAATAAAAAGTAAACAAAGGTAAGTAGCGGTGCACTAAAAATAATTATGGACTATTTTGATGATAAATATAAGCAAGCAACAGTACAGTATAACAGAAAAAGGTTTAGCCATTATGATAGTAATCAGTTAATTGTCTTTTGAATGAAGATAGTGTTTTGGACAATCTAATATGGATGGGTAATGAGTTCCATAAGCGACTGCCGCGATAGAAAAGGAGTTTCGGAAAAAGGAAGAGGAGTGCGCGGGGATACTAAGAGAAAGATTTATAGAGGAACGGAGAGTGCGGTTTATGGGAGTCGGAAATAAATTCGAAAAGATTTTTTAGGTAGTAAAGTGTGAGAGGATTGAACAATATGTTGTATAGAGTCGATAGAATATGTGTATTCCTGCGAAGCGGGATTGGCAGCCACTTGAGTTTTTACGAAAATCAGAAATGTGATCAATTTGCAGAAGCCCAACTATGCATCGTATACATAAATTTTGAATACGCTCAAGCTTGGTACCTTACTTTCGTCTGCACAAAATAATGGAAGCTTTATGGGGTCGGTATCCGAATGTATAATAAGGTTCCACAATCTGTTTTAGATTTGCCATTTCATAAATTAAAAAATAAAATTAAAAATGTTTTGATTAGTAAATCATATTTATAGTGTTAACGATTATTTAAATGATAAAGATGTGTGGAAATAAATGGCGCTGATTCTCAAGCAGTATGTGTCAGTACGTGTAAGACATTTAAAAATGAAGAAGGCAAAAAAAAAAAGAAGGTATATATATAGCCCGCTGAGTTTCTTACCCATTCCTCTCAGGTCCGTGGCATTTGGTTTGCGAGTGGCTGGTAGATTTTGACGTTCAATAAGTGAATTATTGTTCCCATGTTGAATAAAAATTTTGACTTTGACTTGTCCAGCTGCGCTTCAGTCACGTCTAGATAGCAAACATCGGCATAGTCGAGAATAGGTAGAAGAAGGGAATTTGCAAGCGCAACATTAGTGGCTGTTGTTAATATTGTTAACAATGTAATGTCGTTACGTGGTTACGTGCAGATGTCGCGGGGGGCGCAGCGCGCGCGGCGGCGCACGGCGCTGGCGGGGCGCGCGCGGCGGCGGGCGGGCCGCGGGGCGGACTCGCTCACGCGCTCGCTCGAGCGCATCCACCGCAAGCGGCGAGCGGAGCGCGAGCGGCCCACCGACGACGACCTCAAGCGCACCTACACCGGGCTCGACAGGTGCGCCCCGCACCGCACGCACCGCGCACACCTAGCACACCTAGCACACCTAGCACGCGAGACGTTCTAGACCAGTGTTTCCCAAAGGGGGCAATGTTTACTGGTTGGAGTGAGGAGGGTGGAGGGGGAGCAATTTAAAAATTGATCCGACATGTCACCTTCTCGCTATGTTTTGTTTATAATGCAACGCTTATTATAGACATAAACATTTTTTATTTAAACCAACTTGAAAAAAAGTTTGGGAAACATTGCTCTAGACTTTTAAACAGATACTGTCGCACCGCTTATCTCTACCGCCAAGTAGTTGTATGAGAAAAAAACCATGTCATGTTCTGATTTGGCGCAGCATAATAAAATTACCCGAGTAACGAGATGCACAATCTGATATCACAAAACAATCAGAAAGCGGTGCATGGTGCTATAAACATGCGATCTAGCGGCTCATCGCCAAGGTAACGGGTGTCACATACTATCACCTCGTGGTGATAAGTGACAGACAGAAATATCGCACTGTGGAGCTAAAGCAGCACGCCGCGCCGAGTAGATCGGACTGCGGTATATTATACATTGCCTGTTTGTGCTGTTCGACTTGTTTGAACCTTTGGTTAACAATATACAAGTTAGGAGAGTTTATTTAAGCAGACGTGTAAACGGCGCACACCCATCCCCCGCAGGGCGTACGCGGAGCAGTTCATCGCGGTGTGCGACGAGAGCCGGCACGCGGCGGAGCGGCACGACTCCCTCGGCAGCAGCGGCACCAGCGACACCGCGCACTCGCGCGACCACTGACCACCAACCACCACCACCAGCCACCAGCCACCACCACCAGCCACCAGCCACCAGCCACCAGCCACCAGCCACCAGCCACCAGCCACCAGCCACCAGCCACCAGCCACCAGCCACCAGCCACCAGCCACCAGCCACCAGCCACCAGCCACCAGCCACCAGCCACCAGCCACCAGCCACCAGCCACCAGCCACCAGCCACCAGCCACCAGCCACCAGCCACCAGCCACCAGCCACCAGCCACCAGCCACCAGCCACCAGCCACCAGCCACCAGCCACCAGCCACCAGCCACCAGCCACCAGCCACCAGCCACCAGCCACCAGCCACCAGCCACCAGCCACCAGCCACCAGCCACCAGCCACCAGCCACCAGCCACCAGCCACCAGCCACCAGCCACCAGCCACCAGCCACCAGCCACCAGCCACCAGCCACCAGCCACCAGCCACCAGCCACCAGCCACCAGCCACCAGCCACCAGCCACCAGCCACCAGCCACCAGCCACCAGCCACCAGCCACCAGCCACCAGCCACCAGCCACCAGCCACCAGCCACCAGCCACCAGCCACCAGCCACCAGCCACCAGCCACCAGCCACCAGCCACCAGCCACCAGCCACCAGCCACCAGCCACCAGCCACCAGCCACCAGCCACCAGCCACCAGCCACCAGCCACCAGCCACCAGCCACCAGCCACCAGCCACCAGCCACCAGCCACCAGCCACCAGCCACCAGCCACCAGCCACCAGCCACCAGCCACCAGCCACCAGCCACCAGCCACCAGCCACCAGCCACCAGCCACCAGCCACCAGCCACCAGCCACCAGCCACCAGCCACCAGCCACCAGCCACCAGCCACCAGCCACCAGCCACCAGCCACCAGCCACCAGCCACCAGCCACCAGCCACCAGCCACCAGCCACCAGCCACCAGCCACCAGCCACCAGCCACCAGCCACCAGCCACCAGCCACCAGCCACCAGCCACCAGCCACCAGCCACCAGCCACCAGCCACCAGCCACCAGCCACCAGCCACCAGCCACCAGCCACCAGCCACCAGCCACCAGCCACCAGCCACCAGCCACACCACCACGCACGCCATGCACCACCACCACTACCACTCTCCGCGCTTCCCCCTGCTACGGTCCACTCGTTACAACCGTCAACACTTACACAGCACGAACACCCTCACGCTGTTCCTCTCCTCAAGTTTAAACTACAAGGACTATCACCTCTGATCAGTGCTCTTGCCTATTCAAAACATAAAAAAAAGTTGTTTAGTTTTTTGAGAAAGAATGAATAAATCATTCTGTCTTAACTTATAACTCGGTATATCATTATTAAAACTAATATATTATTTCACAAGTCAATTCATTAAAGTAAATTCTTCTGCTGCCTTCTAAATTCAGATACATAACAATTCGGGAATTATTAATATCGATGTCCTGACATATCACAACTAAAGAGGTGGTCACCACCGCTGAGAAAGCGCTACACATGTAATAATGGCTGCTCATATAGAGGCTCATGTCATACGTTCCTACAGTCATCAGCTAACTGCCTCCGGTTTCATAACAAATGTAACCATTACATATTATATTCCATTAATGCCATATATAAACCAAGTGGCTATCTTTCGGCGTATTATTCATTATTTAAATATTCTTTCATATTCAAATGTTTAATATAAAGATTGACGAGGATCTAGTTTATAGAATAAGAATTTACAGGAATGCGCGACTAATCTACTATATCAATATATAATACGTTACATATCTAAATATATGTGAAATTTCTTTCATGTTATAATGATAACGTATAAAGATTTAACTTATTTTAATTACTTGTAAATGTTAGAATGATAAAACGTCATACCAAACTTAATTATTTAAGAAGTTTGTAAATACGCAAATTTTGTTAACACCATTAAACCACTTTACTAACTTTGACACTTATTCGTTAACGTCAAATGAATGCACCTAATGTTGCCATTACACAAAATTTGTTTCGAGAATTTACTAATCATGCTTAAATTTAACACTATGTCTACTAAAACTATTTTTACTAACATTACAATGTAAATTTGTCAACTTTCGTCAAATATCTGTGTTATACTCTACGTTTATATCTGATTTGTCTAGTTTTAGGTAATGGATTCGTTTAGATATATTTTCTTCACATTAATATGATAGCTGTTTGACAGGGAGGGTACGTCGTAGAGTTTGATTTTGGTTTTTGAAAGATTTGAAAAATTACTTTCAGATATCATCTTTTGTCTATTAATAATAATTTATGGCCTGTCCACACATTCACAATGAAACTAGTAAATATTAATTTTTACCTCTTATTAATCATATATATAAACATTTGTTACTACTCCCAAAATAGTTAACAGCAAATGAAATTTGTTCTAACATATATACGAAAGTCAAAACCGCGAAGGAAATGTATTTAAATGAATTCCACTTTATGTAAGTTTTAGTCGAACTTAACTTATAACTTATTTTCTAGTGTTTGTACATTGTATATTCAAAGTCCGTTGTACCTAATCGGTGCCAAATTGCTGAACGACAGCGGTTCAATTGGTCTGTAAATATTATTTTAAGATGTTATTGTATGAATGATTTGCAATAAAAATTTGCTCAATTCTTATTTTTATCAATAATTTACTTTGTCTTTTTCTAGCTTTAAGTTCTCTGGCAACACTTGTTTAGAATCATTGGATGGACAGTGATTCATGAACATTACATCATTTACTGTATACTACATATACATTTTTATTTACATATACTTATGCACAAATAGTTTGCGCTTACATAACGAAAAGTAAATTCTATACATTATTTTTAACTATATATGTAATCTATGTATCATGGGTTATTGTCTATTAGTTCGTGTTGCCAGCCTTATTTTATACATTGTTCTTTGTTACCATAAATTTTTTGTACTCTAGGTTTTGTCAATCATGTAGGTTAGGACTCCTTAAATAAATTAATAATAACCGATAACGGAAATTTATTATATAATTTTATGCGTGAAAAACCAGTTTAAGAATCTGTAAAATTTTTATGGTCTATCGAACACAGCTAATTAAACGACTTCCGGTATCTATAGAAAGCTTTGCAAGTCGAGCACAATTTATTTATGTTTAGTTCGAAGTAATATTTTTGTAAGTACAGATAATGTACACTGTAATAAAAAAAAATATTTTTCACATTCTTTACTACAATATATTTATATTTACAATGTACTATAATATACTGCTGTAATACTATATACACTAATTTGTTGTTGTACGCGCGAGGTGCCTGATGTGCGAATGTGATGAGTTCTCCGTGAAACCGAGTTGTAAATTTAGTATAGGTCTTGTAAAGATAAATAAAATTTTGTACACTTTTAAAAATATTTTTTTTTCACAATATGGACTATACGTAACTCTTGTAAGCGCCGCGTCTGACCCGCTACAAGTTAGTACTGCCCGATAGTTTAAAATGAATACTTGAACAGCAAAATGCGTTAGTTACCTTTACTTGTACAACTTGTTTCCGTACTTTATTTATTGTACGTTTGTTTAATTATATTATTGTTAAAAAACCGCTTGACGCGGGAAGCACTGGACTAATCGGAGTGAAGATTTTAGGCGAGGCCTGATCCGTATCTTTCGGCTTGACGATAATATTTGTAAAAGTAAATCACAGACATTTGTTATTGCAGGAATTGAAATATAAAATAATGTAGATCATTTAAAGATTTATAATGTTAACGTTATCTATAGGTCACATTGACGCCGGTTCATCATACTATTCCATTGCTGTATTCTTTAGTAAAGAAGCTGAAAGCTTCTAACATATGCAAGGAATGTCCACTGATGGTCTGTATGTCTGACGGTGAGTAAGTAATGGTAAGGATTCAGAATTCGTCGTCGCTCAGTGCAGAGGCGCGTTGCAACACGCTGTCGGAGGACTCGCTGCTCTCCTCTCGAGCTCCCCCCGCCGCCCCGTCCCGCGCTGTATCATCACCTGCACAATATCATCTTTAAGCCTTCACTTTAGAATTGAAAAATACAATATATAGCAAGGAAAAGAAAGCATCTTCTGACAATAAGTTAACCACACTATTACATAAGACTAAACATCTAACGTTGTCCGGTATAGCATGGTAAGTGACATCCGCAGCAATCACTGGACAGATATAAAAGAATAGTCGCATAAAAGCTTTCTTCTTCTTAAAGGACCTCTCCATTGCTGGAGATTGGCCGTCAGTTCTGCGAAATTCAGCCTATTGTGAGCCACACGGAACAGTTGCTCTACGTTGGTGATACCAGTCCACTCCCTTATGTTCCGTAGCCAAGATTTTTTTCAGCGTCAATAATAATAAGTTGAAGCAGGTGATATCTATCGTGCCGAAACACGTGGCCAAGATATTCAACCTTTCGCTTTTAGATGGTCTGCAATCCTGGTTTAAAAGCTTTAATGAACTTTAATCGAGTCAGGAATTGAATCCTGGTCCCCTCAATATAAAGAAAAATTAAGATGCTGTCATTCGCTTGTCCACTGCGGTTCGACTTAATTCTTTGCTTGTTGGTTATCAAAAAAATTACGGTATAAATCGTTAATTACACAGAAGTTATGTATTCTCATATTGTGCTCCCATACATATATACAATCAACTCACCGTCAATGAGATCGGCGAAGTCGTCGGCGGGTGCGAGGGTGCGCGTGGCGGGGCGCGGCCGGCCCCAGCGCGGCGCCGCCTCACCTGCACAGTTTGCATTACTCTCATCATCATCACAGTAATAGCTCTCAAAATTGTATTGCCTGCCACTTATTGTAAAAAACTGCCGCAAAATCACAACAATTTTATAAACACCTAGCCACTTCTCTTTCTCTTCCTCCTGCCACTCACCGTATATCTGCGTGTCGGAGTCGGAGCGCGAGTCGTCCACGTCGCGCACGTCGTCCAGCGAGTCCCGCGCGCCCATCGCGCCGAATGCGCGCCGCCCCTCCGCGCCCCGCGCACCTGCCGCACAACCGACACCCAGCACACACACAATACTTTCAAATAAATATATATACAACACAGAGTTACGCGTTACGTATATTAAACGATCAAGCAATTGAACCGATTTTTTTTTTTTTAACTTAGCTTACCATCAGGTGGCATTCGCGAACGAACTGAGATGTTATCCCGCGACCCTCGAACAATCCTTTCGACTAGGCCGGAAGCGCTGGGGTTTTAGTGGGTAGTAAACAGCTCAGTCCCACATAATCGCCGGGCCCTTTGCCCGGGGTATGTGTAAGTGCATTTCCCCAGCCAGAACAAAAAAAAAAAACCATCAGGTAGCATCGTAGTCATGCACTATCTATGTAAAATAAAAAAAGAATATGATTTGTAATTTTTCAGAGATAACTGATCGAGTGTGTTCTCAGCATTCCAACTACCTCGCTAATGTCTGTAGCTGAGGCAATTGTTGTTTGAAGAGTTCAATTAGGATTACTGGACTAGTAGCGCCATCTACAGTACAGGCAGACGAAAATAACAAAATTTTGTACGAACACAATGAATATTGCAGTTGTAATATTTAATCACTAGTGTATTTTTAATTATACAAACATTACAAGTATGTGTAGCACACACGACTCTCACCCGCTGTCTTGATGCGCAGCCGGGTGCGCGGGCGTGTGGCCGGGCGCGGCGGCTGCGCGGCGCTGTCTTTACTGTCCTCGCTGGACTCCTCCTCATCTGAGTGCAATGGATACGTGACATAATTACAGGATTAAACGATACACAGGCGTTTTATACATTCTTATGTTGTAATAAAAAATAGACGATAAGTTCTGCCAAGCGCAATACTGACGCCTCTACCTCACTATTTGAACTCTGCCCACGCAGCCCACAATCTTGGTAGGTTTATTAAGTTAATTTGTAACTGTCGCCACAAATTAGCAGTATGGATTTGTTATCGCCTCGGCCAAGATTGCTTTGTGCCATAAATTTATTTGATAAATGAATATTACCGTCTTGTATGGTTGTTCCACGTTGTCATAAGCAGGATCGTCCTGTTGCTCCGAGTATAGAAAATTGTTGCCCACTCACCGGTCTCGCTGAGCTTGCCGAGCACATCCTCCGCCTCGTACTTGTGTATGAGCTGCATTATCGCGGCCTGGTGCTCCTCGGCGGCCTGAGAACAGACAGCAACCTGTCCTGATCCTGATACGTTCACATCGACGCATTGCTAGTATTTCGTCGATACCACTTGTATTCTTACGTTGTGCGTTTTATATTACGAG
Organism: Byasa hedistus; assembly: GCA_029286795.1. Lineage (NCBI taxonomy): Eukaryota > Metazoa > Arthropoda > Insecta > Lepidoptera > Papilionidae > Byasa > Byasa hedistus. The sequence continues at coordinate 241,722 of JAGSMW010000001.1, forward strand.
ACTACGTCTTGTAAACGCTTTCTTAGTCAACTAGGCGTGAACGCGGCGTCATCAATGAAATAGTCAACGATTGTCAACCAGGGTTGTTGCCGGAACGAAATTTTTTAAGCACCTCCGCCTGCGCTCTCTCCAGGACACTGAGCTGCTGCTTCAACGCCTCCACGCAGCGGTACCGCAGCACGTACTGCTCCCACAGTTCCTCTATCTCTTTCTCCAGTGCGGTCAGCTCGGTCTGATATGCCGGTCTGGTAGTAAAAAAATGTAACATTATTGAGAACTACAAGGTCACAACCTCTGCTTTGCGCGGCGGTTAAAGTACTTAATTAAGTATCCCCAGGGAGCCGGCAATTAGCTAAATACGGAATCTACGGTATTAGAAAACGAAAATCCTGAATAAGACGGTAAGTTTTAAACCTAATCAATATTTTGATTGCAAAACTGACGAGATATTGCATCAACACCACCAAGAATATGCAATTCTTGCAGTGCCTTTCAAACCGGAACACATTAACGATCACTTCAACAATTTGTAACTAAGTACGGATATTTATACAAAGAGATGCCCGTCGTCATTGCAGTATAAAGAAATGACGTTACACTAATAATTTGAACTATCACGCAATGTGCGGCAGTACTTGATCTTCTGCACGGTGTGCAGGCGCTTCTCCGCGCGCACCAGCTCGGCGGCGCGCCGCTCCAGCTTCGCGTCGAGCGCGGCCTCGCTCGCGGCCACGCTGTCGATCCGCTCGCGCGCGTCGCGCACGTCCCCCGCCAGCGCGCCCACCGCGCGCCGCAGCGCCGCCTCCAGCGAGGACATGTCCAGCGGCCGCGCGAGCGCCTGTTCGCGGTGCTCCTGCGTCACAAGACACCAGACAGTTTCAACATTACAACTTCTCTTCAATTACCTACCGATTATTACGGATATCCCTCCCAGTAATGCAGAGATTCCAGCACCTTGTTATCAGCTTCCTTGGCCAACAGATCGTAGAGGAACGCCCCCTGCGCTGTGATCTCCGTCGCTAACGCTCTCGCTTGCTTTATCTCACCGATCTGAAATAAAATATTTCTAAACTATTGAACTGAATCCTGGTCTAATCTGTTAATTTCAGTCGTTAGTTTTTGAGTAGTTTTTAGTAAATATATAATACAATTCCCAATATTTAAACCCTACTACCGACCCTGCCGCTGACGTCATAGCTGAGTGCGCCGGCGTCCGCCCGCAGCTCGTCAGGCGGCGGTGACTCCAGCGCGCTGCGCAGGAACGTGGCGACCTTCAGCAGCTCCCTAACCGCCCACCCATCCGCACCGTACACGCGTTTGCCGTTCAATTTCAGATTGGCGCGGGAGTGCTTCATTGAAAGAACAATAAATACATAAATAAAACTTCCTTTCGATACAATTAAATATTATTGCAATAACTACATCGAATATTAGAGGTGTTGACGAGAACAATGATGTTATATAAACCTTCAAGTGCTAGCTCACCTTGGTGAACGTTCTGTCTTTTTATCACTTAAATATATGAAAACATGAAGAGCCAATAATAAGAATATATTCCACGACTCACAAAGAGCTCGAGCGCGTGCGACACGAGCGCAACGCGGCTCTCCAGGGTCTCCGCGCCCCCGGCGAGCGCTGCGTCGGGCTCCACGCGCGCCGCCATCCAGCGCACGCAGCCCTCGAGCAGCGGCCAGTTCGGCGCCCTGAAGCTCTCCATAGAGACATGCTGCGGGAATCCCAGCACGCGCATCGCCTCGATGAAATCTACGAATAACTCTTCCAGTAAACACTTGCAACAGCAGTGGGTATTTTGTTGTAGTATGAACGTATCAGTGTACTAATTGGTAAATATATATATATAAGTATTTATAGATTTTTTCATACTACTCTTTTCTCTCACCACACGACCTGCGCTCAGCAATGAGCGTGTTCCTGCTGTTTATTTACCAATATGCACAGATATAATCAAAAATGATGGGAAAGCGCTAGTTAATAATAATATTCAGTAATTTGAAACACAAGAGTTATATTATTAGTACAACGACTAAGAGATATTTTATACTACATAATTCTTTCCAAATCCATTAAATCTTTTCGCGTATATCGGCAGCAGTGCAATAATACAAATTCAACACTTACTTCTTAAATCTCTATAGGACATGTTGAAATAATTCAATATGGAACAAATCGCACGAAGACCACTAATCGCTGACCGTTGTATTTGTTTACATACCGTTGCCATAGCAACGAACAAAGTAACATTCCGTTACAGGTTGTCCGAACTAATTATTGTAATAGAATGCATATTTTTGACCTTCGAAATAAACAATGTGCCGAATGGTAGATAATCGAGATACTTAGGTCATTTATACCTTAATACATAGAATTTCCTTATTTAATGTTGATAACAACATTCGTTACACTTGTTACTTGCAAGTCTTTAGATCAGCACATCTAGAAGGTGGTAAATATTTTATCTTATCACTACTAAGCTCGTTTTAATATAAAAAAGGAACTACACCGCAACCCCAATAAAACAATCTCGATGTAAATATGCATACACTTTAATGTTTCCTATGTATATCTACATTGCGACATATTAATGTCAATTGAGTACACTAACAATGAACTGTATGTGATGCAAACATTTTCGCGTTCCATACAATTCATTATTTAACTGGACGTGCATAACGAGCACTTAACCGTGCTTTCAGTTCTTACACACATCCTGAAAACCAGCCTCCAATGTCAGCCATTACAAATACAGTTATATAATGTAACACTTGAGAAATATACAATAGAAGTTGTATAAGTTATACTGCTCATGGGCCCCTTTATTGGGTCAAGGTAACAAGGCAGACAAGGCCATCAACAATAATTTTCATATCTCTGGTCCTGGTCGAATACACTGTGAACAGGTTACACAGCAATGCCTAAATCTGCCGGGAAACTGTTTTGAGTAATTGCATTTCTGTCCTAAGGGGGCTGTAGATAGTAAAATTATTGAAGTAATCAGCGCAATATGGTGAAGTGTACAAATTTAACTAGAGTCCCATAGTTACGAGCAGCTGTACCACTTACCACTGTGTGAACTTGACACTGTGTGAACTTGACTATAACTACCACGCCACGAAAGGAATCTTTTGCTGAATTAATGGCCGTGTGTTGAGACTGCATTGCTGACACTGTGAGGCTTACGTGTACTCAATTTAATAAAAAAATCATAAATCCACGACGGTGGGCGGCTGCCTCAGGCCGCGCTTGATGGACTCTTCGCGCTTCATCGCGACGCGGAGTCGAGCGGCCTTCAAGTGTCTAAAAATGTGAACATACATTACAAACACGAAATAAATAGGCGAGACAATACGCCCTTTTTGTATTACAGCCTAGAACACTCCTCATCCAATTATATAAGAGCAAGAATGACACATACATACAGACAAATTTACATATAATATAAAGGAGAAGGGATGTCAAATATATATTTATACATTCTTAAATAAAGGTTTTTAAGTATACAGATGTCTATAATTATTAACTTACTAAACTAAACAGTTTTCAAGTTTCAGCACCACAATGAACTTTTTACACAACTTAAGCTTTCTTTACCTTACCAAACTACTTTTAATAAAGTATACTATTTTTTAGTAAAATTAAGTAACATACTTTTTTAATGAAGGAATGCTAACTTACAATGTCTATACATTAAACAACTTCATGTGTTTTTTTTTTAATGCTACTATGCGACGAGACAAGCAAGACGTTCACCTGAAGGTAAGTGATGCGCTTGCCCATGACAACGTGCTGCTAGTTAAGATGGTACACACTGCACCACATTGCGCTCGTCGCCTGAGACATAAGGTGTTAAGTCTCGTTACCCCAGTAATTACACTAGCTACAGCGCCCTTCAAACCGGAACACAGTAATGTTCGCACACTACTATTTGGCGGTTACAATAGGAGCTGCGGTGGTACCCACCCAGACGGTCTCCGGCAATAGAGACCTACCACCTGGTAAATGTGTACTTCAATTCAAAAAGAAATTAGGCTCACCTCTGTCTGATCTTCTCCTGCGTTTCAGGCGATGGTTGTTGTTGAGTGACTGCCGCATTCCTTATCATGGTGCGCAATTTCTGCATACAATCGGCCAGATTCAGGTGCTGGGAGCGAGTTGTGTCAGAGCGGATAATTAAGTAACCTTCTTTGTTTAGTTTCTTGCCATGCTGCCAATGAATGAAAGTGACAGTTTTTAAATATCGAAGCAATGAGACTAACGAAATTTTTACCTGGTTGTAAGAAATGTTTGCAAAGACATGCTAAGCAGGCTTCCCAGAGTGAAACATTGCACTACTCTCTCAATACGGTAAGTTACTTTGTCTTTATACCAGAGGAAAAACTGTTAAAAGTTTAAATTTCATTTTTATACTGTCATAAACCAGGGCCTTATTATTATACAATGTTACAATCACCCGTACCATTCAAAGGTATACCGCAAAAATTATAGAACTTATGTAATTACATACATAATCATTACAAAATAAAGAAACTTACCAATTCCATTAACCTTTGTCTTATATCTGCATGTAACCAATCTGCTTCATTTAATTTGAACCTGAGATCTACTTTTGTATATACCTGAAATGAGAAGTAATACTGTTTTAAAAAATATGTCTTCATAAACAGCACAACAATTTTTTACTTCAATTCTTTACAAAGTTTGCATTGTCATAAATACAGTACGCTTTCTTGATCTATTAATTAATATCACATACATGTCTACTCCTGAGTAAACTCTATTTAAATAGATAGACAAGGGAGTGCGAGCGCTATAGTTCTTGATAAATTTTAATTAACTTGTGTAAGTTGTTGTTGGATTGGCTAACATTTATCCTCATTTGCACTTGTTGTTAAGTGATGATGGCAACAAATATTTGGCCAATATATTCTGGGCCTCTTATATTCACAGCCTGTACACATGAATGCAAGCTAAATCAATACCTTTCCCTCATACAAAATCCATCACTTATGGAACAAAGTTTAAATCAGAGACTTCTATATTATACAGCAGTTAGACTTTGTGCTATGGAAACAGTTAAAATTCATAGCAATAATCTAAATTTGCAATGAATATAAAAACCTCTTCAAAGTTGTTCATACACACTATAACATATTTCATAGTTGTAGCATAGTCTAAAATTAGTATTAATCACAATAATGAGTGTGTGAGTTTAAATTACCTTATTAACATTCTGGCCTCCCGGTCCAGAACTGGCGCTAAAGGTTATGTCTAGCTTGTTGATTGGGATAAAACCAGAAAATTTTTCTTTGGGATCTGCTTTCTGAAATTACAAAAGTTCTTCAGTTGTAACAAATATTATTTGAATTGTTAAATAAAATTAAATTGATAAAAAGATTATATTACAATGTTCCAATTTTCTGCTAACTAAATTTTATATGCAATGGCTGGCACAAATTCTATCAAAATTGACATTCATTGTTCGCTGCATTGTTACATTAAACTAATAACTACTAATCTTATAAAATAGTTGTTAGAAAGTTTTAAAATTAATCTTGGAGTACTTACGAATGAAGGAGTCGTCAATTTCAATGAACTATTTGGATATAAACTTTCAAGAGAAATTGCACTTTTATAAGTCATGGTTCGCTTTAATAACGTAGAAAAAAAGGCGATTTGTGACATCTTGCCTAAATAATTAAGTCGTAAAGGCAATAATGCCATTGTAATAAATGTTACTTCACAATATATATATAATAGTTCCCACTAACTGATAATGAACCTAGAATTATTCAATTTGTCAGTGCTACAATAAACATAACCTTAAAAAATTTTAACTGACATTCACTAACTTTTTAAATTCATAACAGCGTCTATAATCCGCATCTTTTTGCTTGCGAATTATTGTGTTATTCAATAATTTATTGTCAATTAGTATTCAAAAATTCTTTTTATGTTGAAAGTCAGTTGCAGTGTTCAAAAATATTTTCAAGACTTTACAAATATGTATAAAAAAATATTAAGTAATAAACAATATGTTTAAGATAATGTACAAAAATCTGTAAATTTACAGCATTACGAATTTATAGCATAAAAACTTAATTAAATATTTGAAAAAATATGTCAACTGAGTATCTAGTTAAGTTCCTTAGTTTTCCATTGCCAATCAATAATACTATTTGTTGCATTGTCTAGTTAAAAAGACAGTTTTTTTTAAATAAGTCATAAACAGCACAAAGACATCGTGAGAAATCAATATGCGTTGCAAGTATGCTTTAATGTCGAATAGCTTGTGTGATACGATAATGAATTATTACTCTATGTATACATTTAAATAATTAAGACTCTCTAAAGATATTTAAATTATAATGAAGGTACATAAATTATCTTTTTTATAGAAATGGGGCTTAAAAACTATGATTAATCTTTTTATTAATTTATCGTTGTAAACATTTACAATAACTTATAATTATATTCAAGTATTTATTTGTTACTAATATAATAGTCGTATAATTTTAACAGCTAATGAATTTAATTATTGGTTTGCATAAACATGTTCTATAAGTAACTTATATTATGCACATTTGACTTTTTAATTGGATAGATTTTTATCACTACTTTAAAGTAATACAAAAACTGTTAAAACATGTACATATTTGGTATAAATAAGTAACAATTTAGTCTTTTCTGTAAGATTAGCAGATCTACGGATCTGTATTTATCCGTATTACGGCTGTGCATGAGCAAGCGATGTTGACCGCTTACCATCACGCAAGCCACTTGCTCGTTTGTCCTACTGCACTATAAAAAGTTATTACTTACTTTGATATCATGAAAGTTAATAATATTGCTTATTAATTTGAATATTAAATTCATTGCCATAAAGACTTTGTAAAGCATTAGAATTATTTAAAATATTTAAAGGTTAAGAAATATTTAAACATATACACCGTTACTTTATTTAAATAAAATATTAAATTATACATAATTTTACATTAAGTTCGTGTTTTCATTTTACATTTTGGTTTATGATGTGTAAATTAGCATCGTACAGTTATTATAATAAATATCTCATGTAACTGTAATCTGCATTGCAAGAGTTGGCATGGTTGTTATTCTTCCTCTAATAATGTTAACATTTTTAAAACTTTTAAAAAAGAAAAAACTATTAAAGCGCGCGCGATTCACGCTCCAGATAATTTAATTAGGATCCCGTTCCGCTCGCTGGTGCCCTCTCGCGTGTACTCGGAACTGTTTAGACAATAATTACATCAAAGTCGTTTTAATTCCGTAGTTTTTAGCTACAAAGTTACAGGTATAGTTGTGGAGGCAATTTTTAAAGTTTTTAATTTATTTCTCTATACGATTTCAGAATTGTAGTTATTGTCATCCAAATTTATTTCATGAAAAAGTCCATTGATTTCTAAGATAAATGGTCTAGACTATAGACACTGTAAAGGGATGTTCAAATAAACATTATAATAATAGGCCATTACGTGACATAAGAAGTGCACAACTATGAACATCGTGACACATACAAGCAATACTTCAAATGTTCGAAGATTACCTCCTTACGGCAAAAAATATGCTCCAGATTTATTTTATAGTATGGAAACAAATCTCTCTAAAATATTCACACCGAAAATGTCTTTAACATTAAGATACACCAAATAATCGCTGAGTAAGAAATATTATACCATACATTTATATATTGACAGATTTATATCTACCTGTCTATGTATATATAATAAGTTTTTCATATTGGAGAGTTTCTGTAAATCTATTTCTACCGCCAACGTCTGTAGTATAAACATTATCTATTGTGTTTCAGATTTCGAGGGCGTGTATTTAGTGAAAATACTTGGATATGTTGGATATAGAGATATACCATATCATATACCACTCGTATTATATAATTTATATGAATTGGGGATTAAAGAGACTTAGACCAGAGGCATCTTGTGTTCCAAGGCAAGGAGTACAATTTAGTGCTGTTTGTTATGAGGGGGAGTATAACTCGCCACGAGGTGAACATCTTGCGCGTCTCGTCGCTACGTGATAAAAAATGTCGTGTGACAAAAAAGAAACAATGGAACAGATGCGTCTGCATATGAGGCGCGTGCAAAACCGCAACCGCGAACCAGATATATGTATGTTAACGTAAGTATCAGTAAATCAGTATAATTTGCAGCGCGTTGACGACGATGCGTCCGATACCCCGCGCGCATTCCTCGCTCGCCGCTCTCCGTGCAATCATTATACATTTAATTGTTTATTCATTATATACAAGGTACGCAAGAATGTGAACGATGTTTTCACAAGCTCCGCCGTTTTGGCAGTGCACATTATCAGATTAATATCTGCCGGCTACTGTATTTTTTATAATGAAATGTAGCTTTTATTCCCGCCGCCTAACAATAGTGTGCAAACATTACTGTTTGAAAGGTGCGGTAAATAAAATTAGCGGGGTACCGAGATTTAACATTATATCTAATGGTGACAAGTACTATGTGCTGCATTGTTTAACATACTAACTAAATGAGCGTCGCCCTCGTCCCGTCGTTCGCTCGAATAAAAACAAGAGATTTTTACATGTACTTATAATACGGAAAGTTTATATATACATATGATATACCAACAAAAACATAACAAGCTCAGATATGGTATTCGAGCAAAGTAAGAGATATTAAATTTCCAATATTCTTACACGTTTATAAATCATGTAGAAAATTTAAAAACTTATTGACGTGATTTTATTCCGAACTTTACATGTTTTAAGAAAGGAAAGAGGTTTGATGTTGTGTAACTTCGGTGTATTGCAAATTTACATTGGTGTAATTGTATCTAGAAGTAGTAAAGTTTTTTAGGGCGCCATTAAGTCAATATGAATCGGAAGTACCGCTCGTTACTTGCTCTCATTGTTGTACGTACGTGTATACCATCCCTGTCGCAACAGCGATCGGCGATGCATTAAATCTGGGTCGGCTTCAGTGCTACTTGTCAACCGTGTAGAGAGAAGAAGAACAGATTCTCCATAATTTCAAGATCTCGTCTGAATTACGACACTAATTCATAAAGCGTAGGTCGCGTAGATGAAAAAATTCTCCATTCAAATATACATATCTATATCAATCGGTATACTGATGCGTTTTTATTACAATAAAATATCCGCTGGGATTGCAAGATCTTTACTGGAAGAGTTATTTGTAGATTTCATCGAAGCGATGCGCGCAGCAGCTTACCGCGACGCTCGCAAGGTTGTTGGTACGCCTTTTTGGAAAGCCTTCCGGAATTAACTTTACCGGTACACGACCGTCACTAGAGGCCATCATTATGTATCATATTCATAATAGAGGCCGTCGTTATTGGCCGTCAGTACTGCGATAGGCCCTACCCATAGCCACTTAAGTCGTTTGGGCTATTTTGTTGACCTTAGTTCAGATGAACGTAGAAACGGGACTTCCCATTTCTGATTTGATCACGTAATGAAATAAGACTACGAAGCATTTGTAGTTTCTCAAAAACATTAAGTAATTTTTCCCGTCATTCCAAGATATAAACGAATAAAATTCGAAGAGTATGAACCAAGTTATAAATTTGCTATATTCATGTAGTAAACCAGAGCAATCTATAATATATAATCTAGTGTGGCAACACGATGCGTGTTACAGTCAGAGAGACAGCTAAAAAATGCAATTAACGGCGATATAACAAGATTTACGACGTGTAACATGAGCGCGCTCTTGCCACTCATGCGCCTGCTGTTGTGCTAGTTATGATGTTTTCACCAGACGCAGCTTGTGGCTTAGAAGCCTAAATTTTAAGTCTCGGAACCCAACGTAATTGACAAGCTACAGCACCCTTCAAACTGTAGCAAAATGATACCTGCAATCTGTACAAAAATAATATTAAAATTTGATTTGGTTAAGGAGATTAGAAATTATTTTATGTCTCACTATGAAACTGGATTTGGTTGATGTTGTGCTGGTTGATGTTAAGGATGATTTATTCTCTGAAGAAGAAACTCTTTGAGCAGTGCGTGTCACCTGTGCTCGTATACGCTGCTGAACTGTAGACAGTTACAATGCACTTACGCTCAACTGTAGAGGATGAGGAAAAAGTTATGCTCGGCATTTCTCTGGAGGTATATGGTGGTATTCTATTGATGATGAATTTAAAATAGCTACACATTTCATGTATTACCTCATTATACTTAATGTGGTGAATCCGCGTTGTCCGCGTATCCGCGGCGGCGGGTGCGCGGCGGCGCGGCGGCTGCGCGTGCGCACTGCTTTCATCAATTATGATAATGGCCGTCGGTCCGCGCCGCGCCGACGCGCCGGCTTTCCGAATTCCGTACGAATTAACGATGCTTGTCTAAACGCGCTTTACGTACTTTCAACTGTAATCTTACACTAATCTGCTTTCATTAAAACTTATCATCCACCCACGGCTGCTTCCCGCTCTTTAAAAAATAATTAATCGCAACCACACGCTTAAAACTTGAACACAAACCATCCCATTCTATTATTTAGTAGAAATGATGTTTTAAAACATTTACAGTATCCAGAAAAAAAACATTTATGTAAAGCCGTGTATAAAAATGTTGGAACACAACCACGTTGTGGTCTGGTAGCTTGTCACGAAGCCAGCATAAAATTGTCACCCGCATCTTCTCCTCGAGACAGTGCGAGTGGATAAGTCGGCGATTAAATCATCATTCTAACCACCGAAGCAGTTAAAACTTCATTGATAAAGGCTTAACTAATGACAGGAGGAAATAATACACCAAAATTGACGGGATAGCGTTATTGCCACGATAACCTTTCCTTTTATTTTATCATTACTCGATTACTCTCAGTCGTCTCCTATTGCATCGTGATGGCTTTCAACGCCATATCCATTCTTCGTATTATTTGCATTGTGTTCATTCGATCCAGTTGACCAGGGTTCGTCGCTGCGACCTTGACGCAAACCGCGAAGGTGTGCGATGCGGAACCCTGATCGCCTCCCAAGGCAATAGAATGAGTTCGTCGTTGCTACTTATGCAATCTTAAACAATAACCGCACACCCGTTCCAGATGTCGGTCGTACACCTCTGGACATTCTGCATGTCTATATGCGGTATGTCTAGAGTTGTATAAAATAAAGCTAGACCATCGCCGCCTCAAACACTGCTTGCTTCTCTCAGGGGCAGACTTAAATTTTCAAGCACAATCATTTTTTATAATCAACAGTATAGACAACGTTAAATTTGTTTACCGCTACAGACTGCGCCGGGGCTGGCGCAGATTAATAAAATCAAAATTAAAATGAACATGAAGCAGTTCCATGAATACAATAAGGTACCGTTCATGATCTCAATAAAATTAACGTTTTGAACAGAGAAAGCGGCGCGGGGTTTACACATTTCTAAGTGAAAACTTGCAGTGTTAGCGATAAAACTTAACAGCTCGTAACAAAATTCGCGGCACTCGCACCTTTCCACTCATTTTCATTAGCCATTTTATTTTGAACTATACCATTTGCCAAAGGCCCTGCAGGTACTAGCGTAACAGTTGTCACTAAACACCATACGAATTTGAACGAAGATGTACTTAATGTGATGCATAATAATCGTTCTTTCTAGCACTTGTACAATATTAAAACGTAAAGCTATTGTAAGTAAATAGTATTTAATTCATTTGCTTTATGCTAATGGTACTCGGGAGAAGCGTCGTCAATATGACTACGACCACCTCTTATTCAATATAACGGACTAATTTCAAATGTCATATAATATATTACAACTAAGTATACATTTTTACCATACTCCTAAAAAATTATATTTACTGATGGTTGTATTATTTATTTCAGCATTTCTTAGTGTTCTAGTGTTCAGTAGTCTATTGTTGTGTACTGATTAATGAACGCTGAGTTTAGTGAAATATCCGGTCGCTCTTTCAGCTCACGTAAAGAGAAAAAATATATAATAAAAAAAGTAATCAAACACTAAAACAAATAAAAAAGATCGACGTTTGTTCAAGACATCGTATTATCTGGTTGATCTAATACAAAGAACTAATTTTTAGTTTTTGAAACTATAGTGTACAGTTGTTCAGATGATAATTAAACTTTTAGAAAAGCACCGTTAGTAAAGCGGCCAAACAATATCGGTCACAGATCGCTTGAAACTTAGTTTTACGGCTAACGGAAGTTGTGCTCACCGCGAACGTTTCTAGGCGCTTTCAAGTTAATTACAATTAATATAAATGTAACATGTTAATGTTTTACGAGAGCGTGCGCCGTCGCGATTTCTAAACGGACGCAACGCGCACGCCACTGCTCTATCTCGCGTCTATCTGCTATATTACAATTAAACCATTTCGTTATAACTAACTTCCAGAAAAATAAATGTTAATCAGAAAAAGTGAGCAGCTCCTCCGGTATGGCACTTTTATCAAACAAGTGCCTAACTGGAAAAACTAAAATGAATATTTAACGTGATAACTGAACATACTTCTTCTAGGATAATGATCTCCACTATCATCGTCTTCACCTCATCTATATTTAGCATCAGGTGGGTTCTCAGAAAGATGTCTAATTAAAAGTTGCAAGAAAGTAATGACAAGTCACCTCTCAGGGGAACGACTGGTAGCTACTGAGCTAATACAATTTATATTCAATGTTAAAGCAACCGCAGTCTTGTGATATGCGATTGCATGTATAATTGAAACATCGTCCATTGGTGAACAAAGAGATATAGCTCCTCGTGTTAGATAAGACTGAACAGGAGTGACACAACTTGTCCAACGTTGTTAAATACGACGCGGGTGTTAAAGAATGAATAAGTTGTTACTAGTGGGACTATTGCGTTTTACTGCCGCAGTCTGCATCACCACTTAACACTACTATTTGATTAAAAAAGGGAAGAAATGTCGCACCTCCTTTTCTTCTCGAGTTTGATTAATATTTACTGATAAAGTATTTCTCTTCATGATTATAAATATTTCTAAATTTATTTCAGTGAAGGGGTTTTTAATTTAAGAGATTATACAATAAGTCATAAAATTGTAGTCTGTTAATATTTTATTTTCATGTAATATAATTAAAAAGATTGACAGTTGCTATCGGCCATCTTTCCGCTGTCCGCCATTTTGAGATGTTCAGCGCGATCCAGTGTTGCGCTGCGCCAGACGCGTGAAGAAAATTTCACGCTTTAGAGATTTGAACGGCCAATTATTTAGATGTAGATTATCTTTCAATGTATTTCTTTTCATTTTAACAACTTATTACTTACTGGGACAGGTAATCAATATTTGAATGTTCAATTTAAATAATCAAAACCGGTTTTACAAAGATTATGCGAATTTATCAAAGCTTGAATAATGTGTTTAAAAAAAATCTATGATTACTTTTTTACTATGTCAAATTCAAATTTTTTTTAACTAGAATGCATTACACTATCGTGTTACTATTAGTGTTTTAAAGTATCTAAATTTTAGAAACGTTAAAACACAAATTTTCTTATAATTATAAAGTAATCCAAACAAAATATTATAAGGCTTGTATAAAATGTTAAAAGTTCGAGGAAAATATCTAAGACATTTCAATTTGGAGAGTGAGAAAGTATTTAAAATATTTTCACGACAGTCTCGTTATCCCAATTGCAGTGTTTTCATACTGGGCACAGTAACATTGGCACACCGTTCTGGCGTTAAAAATAGATGCTGTTTAGCTAAATAGCTTCAAGCAATTGAGGACTACCATCAATAAATGAATGCTAAAAAGGAAAAAGAACTTAAGGATGTTAACGCAAGCCCAACTCCGTTCCCGCTTCTTATTCTTTTACTCGTAATATTCTTGTATTTTTTAATCATTAAGCAGGTTTTCTTATATCTTCCTCACATACGATGGTCGGTCATCGCTTACCACCTCATTACGCTATAAACTAGCGATTGAGGAACAATATTATCATAAACCACAAAGCAGACGTTAGTAGACTTACAAAAAATAATCTTATAATCAAAAGGTACGCCACAACAGTCTAGAACAAGTTTTTGTGTTTACCGTGTAAGGGATACTATTTCCAGACGACGCATTTTACTTAAGTGTCACCAGTTCAAAGCTGATAGCTGGTTGCGTACGCGTCGCCAAAGTACAATAACATTAGTTACTTATTAGATTACCCTGAATTCTATGAACTTTACCCTCACAGGAGCAGAGCTCTTAAAGTGCTTATTTCTCGTTGGTTTTACAATTGTTGTTTATTTCTTTATGTACAATGGAGGCGACAAACAAGCGTACGACCTGAATAATTAGCAAACGCAGAGGAATCACGAATTATTGTTATTGAAATATAAATGTCGATGACACGTCTTTATGGTAGTGCAAGAATAATTTCTTATTTAATTCAACTGACACACAGTAAGGTTTGCATAACTTGAAATGTTTGATTAGTGATCATCTCACCAACTCCTACTGTGAAAGCCTCCTGTAGTAGATAATTAGTTAGTTAATCCATTGACATTTTAAGACACTATCTCATTTATAATTAAAAGTTTTTATTCCACAAATAAGAATATTTTTGAAAATTGTTTCATAAAAACTTTAAAATAATATACAGTTAATTGTTTGTAACAAATTACATAAAAAGTTGGGATATTCGTTTAATTACATTACCATGCATATTGCATTGATTGTTTTCAAAGGAATCATGCAGGAATAATCTTTAAATACAAAAACTTATTTGATCTTTATAAACGGGTTTAAAAAATTGCAATAGTATTTGAAGCTTGTATAAACAAGTTTTTTAGCTTAATTTTAACGTGTCGTATAGAATTCTTTAACCATTTTTAAGTAACTAACAAGTAAGTTAAGTAATTATCAATTAACATTTAAGGTAAATGACGGAAATTTAAAATGTGCTAAACATTTAGTGTAGATGCATTTACTTTAAATTACACGGTTCATATGTAAAGGAAAATGTATTTTTATTATTAACATTGATTTTAGTTCAATGACAAAACGAGTATTATTTACTTAGGTGCCCAAGACAATAGCGTGAAATAATTGCAATGCATCACCGGCGGAGTATTGACCTGCAGTAGCCGTTAATTACTTAATTAATTAAGTTGCTCGGTGCTTGAATTAAAGTTTTATCATAAAACATAAATCACGAGCGAGGAGATGAACTTGTTTTGAACTTTCACGCAGCGCGGCGCGGCGCGGCGGCGGGGCGCGCGGCGGCTCGTCCCACGCCATCTCCGTCCCGTCCAGTCCGCCGCGAGCACTCGTGGGGGTAGCATTTATGTACACCTACTTCCTAACGGCACAGACTAAACGCAGCCGGTATTCTTATTCTCGGTTCGAATTAACATATTCAAAAAGTTAGTGCGAGTTGATTGTGCCACGAAAGTAGAAGGGTCGAGACTGACAGTGCGACAGTGTATCGCGAGCGCCGCGACCGATCTTCCCTGGTGTGTGCCGACTGAAGCGAGGAGGTGAGTTTTTGTGGTTGTTTTCGCACGCGGCGGCGGGGAGCGCCAGCTCGCCGAATCGATTGTCCCGTCGCCCTGCGCGCCGGCTGCCGGAGCCCCTCCGGCCTGTAGCCGTGTGGCGCGCCCCAGCCCTCGCGCCGCGCCGCGCACCACCGCACCGCGCCGCTCTACCCGACTACGCCATTTCGTCTAAACAAAAAACATTCACGATTGTTACTTTACATCATTGACTCAATAAATATTATTCATTAATAATTCTACAGTACATATATAGAATATACAAAAAAGTCGAGCTTTAAAATCTAGATATGTGACATTATTTTCGTTTAGCTTTAACTAGACAAACATGTGATAAGCCTTGAACTTGTATACATTAAATTAAACTAATCGTTTTAACGTACAACTAGTAAAATTACTTGGGTAACGAGACTTTAACGTCGCAATGCGATGAGAACAATGTGGTGCAGTGCATATAATTCTAACGCCACACAGCAGGCAGGACAGATGAATGTTTGTCTCGTACCTTTATCCAATAAAAAATATGTGCTTCGCAACAATATCTACCCACTTTTTGTTAACTTAAGCAAAACATACTTTACCCTATGCTTCCGTATTTTCTTAACCGCTTCTCATTCGGAACAAACCACGCGCCTCTGAACGCGACGTGAGAAATTATTCCAAAGGTTTGCCGTCGTCAGCGGAAATATTCACGTTTCGTGTGTTAAACGTTACAGCTGCATGTAATGTAGTATATACATACGTGACAGTTACACCAATTACATATATGATCTTTCAGCTGAATTTTGTTTAATAATTCACGCAGCACGCGATACATTCAAGGTCTAGTGGAAAGAGTTGCTTTATAACAAACGTGTCCAGTCAGATGTTAGTAACGAAAATGAAAAGGCAGAAAGGTATTTTTAAATGTCACTTGCCAAAAATAACTTGATTTTATTTTGTTTAAACTTAAATGACACAACTTACTATCGCTTCCTGTTGTTTGTATTGTTTGCCTTTAACAAACAATATGATGTCGCTTAATAAATTTAGAGTGATGTTGACTCGGCGCCTGTCCACCGCGCAACAGTATTTTGTTATGAATCTTATGTTGTTAAATTTATTTAATTGTCATATCCGTCATCGATGCTGGAATAAGTTTAGCACTAAGTTTTGTAGTGTCCACATTGTGTCTGTAGCGGACGTGTGGCCAGTGTATACAATTGTAACATAAACGGAAGAGGCAACTGTTGTGCGTTCAGCTTCCGGTTTCAGTGACGCGGGCGATGACAACTTGAATTGATTTCCAATTATTTATACACATATAGTTATTTATAGGAGAGTTGTTCATTTCTTTCAGTCATTTCAATGGAGTTGCTGCTGTTAGGAAACTTGTCCGCCGCCAGTATTACTATCTTTAACTTAGACGTCACTTCTGGGTTTCAGAGCCTTTTACACTGAATTGCATTGTTGGTAAACTGTAAATAAATCTGAATATCTTAAATATTTGAGTACTTAGCTTCACTTGTTATATTAGTGTATTAAAACCTTGATTATTATCTCATTGTTGTAAAGTGTCAACGATCTGTTCCTCTAGTCATTTCGGAGTACTTTGGAGATTCCTTCTCGTTTAGTCTAGCAGTTAACTCGCACTTCCGCCGGGCGCTGCTCGCATTAGAGCAAATGTGTTCACAGCTCCCACATTGAGGTCGAACCCCGCATACCTGGCCACACTAAATGTCAACATTCCAGCCGACTATAGTATTAGTATCTATTATATTGAACTCCGCATACCAATACTAAATATAAAAATTTAAAAAAAATACTTGATCGCGGATTTTATAATTATATCTGTGAATACTCTGGAACAAGTTACTGCTAGCTTGATCGCAATCGTTTGCTCATTGCGATGGTTGGATTGTTTTGTGGCCGTAAAGTGGGAAGCTGCGGTGGTCACGTATATACCATCGCCGGTGACCACCATATTCCTTGATGAGATGAAAGATAGTTGCGTAAGTCCGCGTGTCGCAGTGCTAGTGCGTAGCTGGTGCGCCGCAGTCTCTAACCCTTATCGATTTCAAGGGCGCCGCCAGACGCCGCCAGACGCCGCCAGACGTCGCTGGCGGGCTGCCAGCCGGACCCCCGCTCGCACAGACTTAGATTAACTTGAAATCTTTACTTACTTTTTATAGCATCTTCATCAGCGACTTATTTTAAATCACACAACAAATTTTCAACAGACAAAAATAACTTATAACAAAGTTGAAGTAACAGTACTTCAACAGCTTCAAAAGTTTTTTTTTTTATATCAAACGGTAAAACCTAAATGAAATTCAGTTCAGTCGTTTTAAAGTTAAACGCCAAACTTTTAACACGCGCGTTTATGGCCGCGAGTTTGAATCCGATATTTTATTGATGTTGACATCAACCGTTTTTTTTGGTTAATAATACTAATGATTTCTTATTATTCCGCGAATGTTGCACATTTATTAAAACTCAATTTTACGGATTTTATCGCGTTTATTATTTAATTTTGTTTATTCCCGACGTTTCGACCGCTTTGCAGCAGTCATGGTCACGGGAGGACTAAATAATAAACGCGATAAAATCCGTAAAATTGAATTTTTAATAATACTAGTGAATATTATCATTGAAAACCTAAGAATGAAATAAAAGCTTTTCGTAATTGGTTTATGGTAATGTTAATATAGCAGCGCCAGTCTTACTAAGTCAATCTAGTTGATGATCTCGAGGGGAACTGGAGTGAGTCTTGAGAGCCGTCCTGCCGCTCTGCATCCATCTCCTCTACTGAAATAGTAGACATTACAATTTAGTTGAATTTTATAACGAATAAGCGTTAAAGCTTTTTGTCTACTTGTACTGATGGATATTGCTATAGTCACGCTCTCGTAACAAATATACTTTCATATCGTTTGTAGCTTTTCGAGAATCTGTTAAAATTTCTAAAACTTTCGAGAGAGAAAAAATGTGGTTGTTTTTTTTTTTTTTGAAAAACAAAACCCGCAAAGTGAAAGGTCGTTAATTTTAATATCGAGCGTGGGCGCGCGCCGGCTGCTCCGCGTTACCGCAATCAAATGCCTGTTTAATTGATGCGCGCGCGCACCGGAACAGCGCCCGCCGCTGCTCCTCCACTCCTCCACTCCTCGGCTCCTCGGCTCTAGATACACATTTGGTTAGCGCATACTTTAATTGCTTTCTTTGTAGCTCGCGCGTTAATGGTGATGTATAAACATTTTTTTCCTGTTCCCAATCATATTTTCTTCTCGCAATGAAATGTAGCAAAAAAAGTGTTAGTTTTTCATCCGACGCGGCCAATTACTGTGCGGCTCGTTCTCTCAACCGATTTAAGAAGATTAATCCTCTAATTAAATGCAATATTATTTTATGAGTTGTACGATATGCAGCAGTAAGTTATTGAACTGTTTATTAATGTATAATTTGCTGGTATTGCAAAAGTTCCGCTGCACTTTAACGCTAATGTGATCTGCGTCAATATTAATCGTTTTGTTCACTCACATAAATGTAGGAGTCATTATGATGATACACACTGCACCATATTTAGCTCATCTCCTTAAGACAAGCTGTTGAATCTCGTTACTCCTGTAATACTGATTGGTGGTCGACATAAGCACTGCACCCAGACTTTGACCTTGTGCTTACATACTCTACTATTGTTTCTCATCACCGTTTCCGTTTCCTTATTCGCATTATGAAGTAGATTAAAAATTACATTTTTAAATTTGTAAGTTTATTTATCGCTTAGTACGAGTAGATAACTTGTCACAGTTTTCGTTGTAAAGAGATGCCCGCAGTCCCAGCGAGCTTTGAGTTGAACTCCATGCGTTTAAAGTTTATGAGATCTATTATACTGACTTGATGTTGGCAAAATTCTTTTAAGAGAGGCCATTAAGCATAAAGAAGAAGAAGATGAGATCTTTTATTGGAGCTTCTGCTGCGTAGTAGTAGAGTGACATGAGTACATCTGATAAGTCTCTGTCGCTACACGCCTCCAAACAGTGGTGTGTAAACATTACTGTGTTCCGGTTTGAAGGGTGATGTAAGCTAGTGAAATTACTGGAGTAACGAGACTTGACATATGTCTCCTGGCGACGAGCGCAATGTGGTGCAGTGTATACCAACTTAACTAGCGTATCACTAACCATCAGGTGAACGTCTCGTCAAAAAAGAAGTTGGATCTGATTGACGTCGAAAACTTAGTACACGGATAGGATCGGATACGCGAGTGCGCTGCTGTATCCTTGCGCCGGAAGACGTTCGCGTTTATACATCTACTCGTGGTAATAACATCTAGAAATAGTTTAAGAGTGCGTTGTGTGTTAATATATGATTTAATTAGCTTGTAATATACTTGATTCTATTCCGGTTACATGTTTGATGAGTTCGTGGTATTGTATTCGCCAGGATAATAACCTTTTTCACGTTGTAATCTGCCGTCATAACGTTTCTGTCATCCGGCTGTCAACACATGAGAGTAAAGAGTAATCTTGGCGAGTACGCTTCACTATCGACCTTGTCAGTTAAAATTACTTAAAATTTTATGTTAAATGTAGAAGATAATAAGAATTTTTGATATTTTTAATAATTTTCCGACTTGAAGCATATTTTTCGTTTTCAATTTGATCCCTCTGCCACAGCGATGTTAATGCGTATCGATATGAAAAGTACTACAACTGGAACTAAAGATTTTTGTGTTGTCATATAAGGTAAATAAGCATTAGGCTTATATGCCGGGCTTCGCTGTTACCGGGAACACGTATGCTGTCACATCCGCCCATTGTGCGGGGCCGGAGAGGTGATACCTAAAGGTCAAAGTTACAGAAACGCGAACTTTATACAATTTTAGTTTAGATATTATTGGAATCATGAAGAAGATACACACAGTAATATTTCACAAAAAAATTAACTTGGATGATAATTAATTTGAATATGTGGATGATGATATATGATCGCTGGAGCCTGGGCCTAGTTCACCCATACCAGTTCTCGCATTCGTTCATATTATTTTTCGTGAAAACGTTAAATTTATTTATAATATTCATGCTAATATCAGTTTTCAGCCTTGTTACTTTACCTTAGTTATTACCGTTTTACAATGCTCTAAGAATATTGGACTACTAGCATCTCTCATCAGAGAGGCGATACAACCAGCGTATATTATTTCTCGGAGAGATAAATATTGAATTACAAACGACCCATGATCCATCAGTTCAAATGATTTGAAGCAGTTAATAATCATATACAAACTTCTGATACTCTAACATAGTAATGCATACATATAAAGATTTCGATTAAACGTTAAAGTTGCAAGCGATAACACACTTTATTAACATAGCGTTAAGTGTCATGATCACTTAAATGAATGAAACAAAAGCAGTGAACAGTGAGCGGTATTTGTTCAGCTTTGTGTATTGTGCACAAGCAGAACACTTAAGTTCGTGACTCACTCCCACGACGAACGAATGGTCGGATCGAGGACCGGACGGTCGCAACTTAACAGGCTGCTTAGCGTCGTGAATTATCCTCGCACACAAACGTCAACTTGGGATGAGCTTGCAAGAACTCTTGGGTAGTTGACCGATTGTGACATAACAATGCCGCTATTTACAGTTTACCACGATGTACATAAGTTGTTATATCTGAAATCTACAAATTTTTTCAGCTACAGCGCCTTTAAAATATCACGGTTAAGTGTTGCGACTTGATGACCGCTGTGCTAAATCACTTACCCGCACAAATGTTTGTCGGTCTCGTATCTAAGTTGATGATCGGCGATGCTCTCCGGTTCAAATATAAATTATCTTCAGCTAAAGAATACCGTTGATCCGATCGAATCGATTTATCGGTTTCGTCTCGCTTAAGCGATGACTAACGGTCACCGCTTTTCAGGCGGAATGATTACTAAAGTCCCCAAAGTATTCTATAAGAAAACATTTTTCACACAATATTCTTTCAAATTATCGCTTGATAGTTGAACCAACAAGATATTAATCATTTGTTTTAATAGTATGAAAATCAAAAATAAACTCGTGATCATTTTATAACAACTCTCCTATTGTGTGACGGTTAAACGAACTCTTTAACAAAACGTTTCTTTCAAAGTTACGAGTCGGAGACATCGGCTCGTTGCCTATGCAACCGTTATCGACAGGTAACTTGCTGGGGGAGCGTTGTGTACAAACGTAAGTAATCACTTAACATTCACTTATTGAATAACGGCTTATCGTTAACTATAACGATTTCCGCTCTTTAACGTATATGTTACAAAAGTTGAATACGTGTAAGATATACGGGCATTCACTTACTTGTGCGATGACTAGTATGGTTTTTTTTTTTCTCATCCCCCTGCGTGGTTTGGTCAGGGCCTAGTTCTTCCATTCCAGTTCTCGCAATCATACAGTTCTACTATCATTTATACCGCTAATTTTCTTCTTTCTATCATACCTCGCCCTCTGTGGAGTGAAGACTCCGTCGTCCTCTTTGCATCTTCCTAAAAATAAAAACATCCCATATTTCTCCTTCTCCTCTTCTTCCTCTTTTTTGGTCTATACTTACAATTTTTTCTTATACTTATCCTATTTTATCTATCTCTTTTGTTATTACTATTTCTATTCTTATCACTACTTATTCTAATATCACAGCTCTCTCTTGCAGACTAGTATGGTTTATACTCCTACAGTTTGAAGTCATTTGAGACTTGTACTTTATAGAAGCTGCTTTGTTATAAATTCATTAAAGTAAGAATAATGTGCTCATAAACATTACAGCAGGTCAACAATAAACAAGTTGGCGGTAGGGGTGAGCAGGGCGGAGTGTCTGCCGGCGGGATTTAATTATAGATCGCGCCTCTCCTTATTGGGATGCCGATCCTGAGTGTCCTTAGCAATTTAAAAGTGAACAGTGAGCTGGTGACGGTGACGGCGCCGTCTATTTCTGTACGTCTGATATCCACGCTGCACTTCTGCGCACTACCACTCCGACTGCTCTTTTTCTTATTAAAAATACACGCTCCAAACATAACTTACTAATAGTACAACTTATTTATAACAATAAATAATTAAAAAACAGTCAAGCAGCACTAATCAATTGAATACATTAACGCTGCTTACAATAACACAGCGACCGAATTCAAGTTGTTTGATGTTACTTATAATTTCATTAAACGAATTAACTTTAGTATTACTTTAAGAAATTATCAAGGATTTAATGTTTGTTCCGATCTGTTTATAACTTAACTATTTAAGAGGATCGCATGAAAGTGAAATAACGTATTGGTATGCGACGCGACGCGAGCCGCGTGCATGGTCTTGAAGGTGACCATATCCTGGTGCTGCATGAGGATATGTACATAAAAACATTTAATAGACCGGTTTGAAAACTCGTATAATGTATACTGTTCACAAAATAAGAATAGTTTAAAACGTCACAAGTAAGATATTTTGAATCTAACAAGTTTCGAAATCAAACGGTAAATTATTCAAAGCTCTTAGAATTTCTTTTCTCTCCAAATTATTACGATACGATTTATATACACATTAACACATCTTTGTTGTGATAAGTTACATTAATTTTACAAGTTATATTTCTACTCATATCAAGTCTCTTCGTATCGTTTGATAATGTAACACGAGGTCAGTCCACGAAGTCCTCACCTTGAGGACAGTCCTGCTCCTCGCCGAGTCGGAAACGTCCCGGCGTCAGGATGAGCAATCGCATTGCGACGCTACGTGACCTGCAACTTCAAGTGGTTATGCATTTTAACCATCTACGCTGAACAATGAGTGGTATCGGTTTTAACTCCTGTCAGTGTAATGTTATTAAACAGCAGGATATTTTATATAAAATCTTACTAGTGCTTACAAAAGTTCTCTGTCCGACCAACTCGAAGTCTTTGCGCTTGGAGGTGGTTCATTAGTAAAATCTGACGGCGGACACGTATATGCGATCATTGCGAACCTCAGTTTTACTGTTATTGTTGCTTTTAGTACTTATTTAATTACGAATGTTATCTAAATGGCTAATACTACGCTCTCGGTATGGCAATATACTTCTAGTGCTTCATTCGAAGTCTGGCTACTTTAGGGGTTCTTTTACTGCGGAGGTTACGTGACATTCGAGAGTCAAAATTTTTTAGACTAAGTCGCTCGCTAAATTATCTAATTTCCTTATTCAATGTGTATATATAGTCTAAAGTTATGTTGTAAGTTTATATTCTTGCATGTGTTATGTTTACTTATTATCTAAATAGAGGCTTCTGTCCACAAATCAATCTTTAGTATATATAATTCTTACTCATACTTATTTTTCCTGACTTTTCACGTTATTCCGTTATTTATTTATATTTGTTTTTTCTCTCCTGACCTGCCTGGAAGAGATCGCTTATAGTGATAAGGCCGCCCTTGCCCACATTTACGTTTTAAGCTTAGTTTTTGTTAATTTGTGTAAAAGACCGTTAATGTGTGCAATAAAGGATTTATATATCTATCTAAATGGCGTCTTGAAAACTTTAAGCGTTGGAGTTGCATATGCCGCTTGTGCCGATGCAACTTTTTCAGTGTCCCACGTTAAGCGCTGTAGTGACGTCACCGCGGCGCAGTGTCAAGGTCGCGGGCGCGCGCGCTTCGAGTGCGTCGACTTTTTATTTAGCCGCTCGTGTGCGGATCGCGTGCGACCGCGCGCCCGCCGCGAGCGCGAATGACTCGTATATTACTTAAATGTAATATTTATTCTTTTATTGTCTCTGGACGCGTCGCGGTGGGTAGTTTTTTTTTTTTTGAAAAACACCAACACGCTCCTTGCTCGTGATTGTGTCGATTAACTTATTTTTATAACATCACAGAATACCGACAGCGCACTATCCGCAATGGATTTATTTAATCTGTGTAACAATACACAAATTTTATTTCAACTTCAAAGCTTTTATTGTATTTAACAGCATTAGTTATTTGCTTGAGTCACATTAATATTTATTGCGTGTTACTATGTAACATTGCAAGCTACGGGTGCATATAAATAGCTACACACAAAGCATTCCCGACGACCTATCCCAACGCGGGCAGCGGCGGCGCCGACGCATCGCAATCAAAACAAACTTTAAAGATGGCGTCTGACTATCGCATGTTTAACTAAAATAGATAGACCACGATGCTATTATACTAAACTGTGTATCTATATTTGCTGCTACATTCCATTAAACTAGCGAACCCTTTCAGTGGTCAAAGTTCGACCATAAATTTCAGATTGACAATACTTGCTTGACGTTGATACATCGCTATAATTTGCAAAAGTAAATAATATATATTTTATTTAAATGAATGCAGCTTTAGTAATAAATTGGAACTTTCTGTATATCTTATTATAACTTTAAATATACAAAAGCAGACACTTAGCCATGCCCGCAATCTGCTTAAAAATGTATGACGTATACGTTCACACAAGTTCATGGTTATAATAAAAATTTAATAACTTTATAAAATAAATAAAAATCACTATCACTTATCTATAAATACCTTTCACTAATAATGAATGTTTTAAAAAAGTAACGCCGCGTCTATGGTTTCCAACATGGCGGAGGTGCGATGCATTGTGTATCAACAGCTGTTTAGTTGGATAACGACCTCTCCTAATTTGTCTTAATTTGTCCGTTGGTAAGAAGTTTGTTTGTTTGTTGAGGATACGGAGCGAGCGGCTGTACAGATATATACAGAAAACCGATCTATTGCTGTAAATAACAATATAAAACTTATACAATATTTTACTAGGGGATTGAAAAGTTTAACAATGTAAATCTTAAACTTTTCGAAAGACAAATACTACATATGGTTATAATTCACAAATCTATTACATATTTAATTATACAGCAAACTGACGGGATAAAGAGATGGTATGTTTACGACACCATCACATTGTGCTCTCGTTACTACAGTAATTCGCCTGCAGTTAGGCAGTGGAATATTTCTGATTAAACTCTCTATCTTTCGTTCAGCGATATTTATAAAAGCTTTGATTTTTAGACCTGATACAATGAGTTATAAAATGGTTGTGCTGCTCTATGAAATATGAGAGGTTTGTGTACTATTTGTACGGGTGAGCGGTGTGGTAGAGGTGGTGCGCACTGGCACTGGCGCTGGTACCGTTAGAGCGGGTTCAACGCTCGGATTCGCTCTGAGAGATTCGCTCGTAATGTACGCGATCTCGAAACCATCGCCGGACCCGCGTCCGTATATTAAATGACCTTATTTACATCGCTGCATATGAATATTAAGATTTTAGGGGGGTACATAAATAAAACAACTTGTCTATTATAAATTATTGAAAAAGCGACACAGACGAAACGACTTGCAGATAATAAATTGTTTTCCATTCAATATAAATTTTATTTTGGCCCCAGATAAAATACGTTAGATATTATACAGTGTATAGTGTTCACAGTTAATAATTAACTAAGCAACGCCGTTAAGCGTGTACAGTTAAAACGGAACGCTTAACTCCTCGGCTGCTGCGAGCACCGCGCATCTCGTGTTAAATCTCATGTTAAACATGATGAAAATCAGCACACACAAAATTATAACGTTTTAAACTGCAGGTTCAATATGTGACTAACATTACTGTGTTTCAGTTAGGAGTTGTAAAGCAATTTCTCATGTTTTGGTAACTAGCGCCGCATTATTTAAATCCTAGAAGTAGATGTATCATTTATTAAGAGATGAAGTCTTCCTATTCATCGCTTCGTCAAATAAAAAAAAAGTAGTGTAAATTATTGAAAAAAATAATTTTCAATATATTCTCGACTCTAACAAAAATTATATCATATCACAAAACAAATGTTTCTAATTATAACTCATTGTTAATTGCTTGAAACGGTAATGACAAAATGGACTTACAGGATACATTACCAAATGTTCACATCTAATTAAGTATTGTTTAGACTTCAGTTTCCTTATTTTTCCTATCAAACGTCAAACTTTGCGGTCGTTAGCGTTAAATTGCCCCGGGCCCACCAGCGCGCCGGAAGTGAGTCGTAACACTGGCACGGTCAGCTACCGTCCTCGTCAGCTGGTACCAACTCAAGAGTCAATGTCTTTAAGGTTACTGGACACCTGGAAGGAAACCTGAGTTAGTATGAAATACTACCGCCAAATAGTACTCGTAAACATTACTGTGTTTATTTTTTTATATACTACTTAGCGACGAGACGAGCAGGACGTTCACCTGATGGTAAGTGATACGCTTGCCCATGACAACGCGGCGCTAGTTAAGATGGTACACACTGCACCACATTGCGCTCGTCGCCTTGAGACATAAGGTGTTAAGTCTCGTTACTCCAGTAATTACAAACCGGAACACAGTAATGTTCGCACACTACTATTTGTCGGTTGCAATAGGAGCTGCGGTGGTACCCACCCAGACGGTCTCCGGCAACAGACCTACCACCTGGTAAAAGTGGTAAAGCTGGTGTTCCGGTTAGGAGGGTGTTGTGAGCTAGTGAAATTACTGGAGTAACGAGACTTAACAAATGTCTTAAAGCGACGAGCGCAATGTTGTGCAGTGTACACCATATTAACTAACGGCGCGTTGTTATGGGCGAGCACTTACCATCAGGTGAACGTCGCCTCGTAGAATAAAAATAAGCTAAATTAACGTAACGATACTTAACATCTGAGAACAATGTCAAGTTACTATGAGCATATCACTTAAAGTATGATATAAAGATATTTTATTCCTAGCAAAGATAATACTAATATTACTTAAAGCGCTGGTTAGTCGAGAGGACACTACTTAACCAGCGACAGTTCAAGGTGTACTTGAGTTTTTTTTATCAACTACCCACTGGAGCAGTGAACGAGTCTCGACGTCCACTCGGGCGAGCTCCACTGAAAGGTTTTCGAGTCTAGTGCCACGTGTAAACGATGTCAGACCTACTATATAAATGGTTACTTAATTAGTCTCCGTAATTATTATTTTTTTAATCATACATCAAAAAACTAAATCGTATGCTAATTTCTAGAGATTTCAATCAAACCAATACGATGCTGTGTAAACTACTACAACATTTTTACTTTTTTTCTTTATTAATTTTGATTATGAGATGAAAAAGAAACTGAACACCATTTTTTTTAAATAGTAATATTTAGGCAATTTTTTCTAACTTCTTTCTTATAACTAAATCAACTTTTTTCTTAATTTCGGTCAATGTATACCTTTCCTCGTTTTGTGTGAACTTGTAACTTGGCATTTCTTATTATTTACGTTTTTTTCCTGTATCATCTGTAAGTCCACCGAAAATATTATAATAAAATATAGATGATATGAAGAAATTTTCACCAGGAGAAGAATTGTTGCTATCGCGTGAGCGTTCTGCTAGTCTTTAAGCAACCTGGTGTTGTTCAGGGTGTTTGGTAATGTCGCGTTGAAATCCAAATTCGATTATGTCGTGACCGAACTCCTGCTACTTGTAATTAGATTTCAATAATTTATTTTACTGTAGTATATCTGAACTTCCCATCCCAGAGCGATATCTCATAATCGTTGCTTGAGAGTAAGAAGACAGTGCACCCGCGTTATAAAATCCATGTACAATGTGGGCCAAAAGAAGTCATCCGATGTCGTCAGCTTCTCATTTTTTTTCTAAATGATAAGCTGTGATTATGTTTATTTGAACCATCAGAATTTTATTAGTCAAGTCGAGTAGATGATATGGGCCAAATGGGCGCCGCCACAATTTGGTATTTCAATTTGGGCTTCCAATAGTGATCTCTTTTAGCCCACCTTGTATAAATAATTTATCAGGCGACTTTTCTCTTAAATTTTAATAAAAAAATCTAAATGTAGATTTGCATAGGTATGTTTATGAGTAATTTGATATGTATTCGCATAACGATGATTCTATTCAGCGATGATTATCAGTTCCATCGAACCCGGGAGCGGACTTATGATTATTGTTCTCGACACAGTCCAATTGTGTGTAGGCTTTCCGTTTTCCGGTTTTACCGGTTCGCCGTTTTCACCGTACACATATTTTGCAACTTCATTACGGCTACATCTAGCAGCATAATTATACAACACAGTTTATTGACCACACGACGGTCACCGCGATGATCTGTAATGTATCCTTAATTACACCACCGCAGCGTCCCCGCCGTTATACAGTTGGCCATCGCGTCGTAATTATTGGTCATCTTTACATCTGATTCACATTTAATTATACAATAATTATTTATGTAAATCTGTTCAGTTTTTCTATATACGAATCGTATGTTAAATAAATAACTTTCAGTTGTAGGGAAGCGTTGCTATAAGTGTGAAGCTGATCTTGAGAAACGGCAGACAATTCAATTTGATCTATTGCATAGCTAATAATTTGCATTAATTCTTTACTACTCTATAGTTAGAATGGATAGTACTTTATTGGTATGGTCTCGTCTTGTGTGTTTTTTTGTGTGTGAGCCGGCGGGTGCCGGTCGTTGGCTTGTTTATGCGCAGGGGGCGTAGACCCTGCCCCAAGCGCCGGCCGCGGCTGATAACGGCCTATTTATAGCGAGGGGGAGCGTCCGACCTCACCCCGCCGAGAGGATGCACAACCACGGCTGTGCCTCGACCTTACCATCTTATTCTAACGGTGTAGAATACAGAGTGTAATATACTAATTGTCGAATCAACTTGCGCTTCGGCTTAAAATAATGAAGCGATGTTAAGCACACAATCTAACTTCACACTCAGGATCCGAGGGAACTTCTTGTTGTTACATTGAAACTGCACTGTTTAAGTAACACTTTATTCTTCTTGTTAAATCAGGTTTTGTTCTTCATATGGGACAAATGCACGGTGAAGCCTTTAAGCAAATGGAAGCAACTAGACTATACCGCGCATTTGCCTACATACAGCGCCATCTCTCGGTGACACAACTAAATAATGCATTATACGTTTAACACCGACTGTTCGTTATTTTCGTATATTAATGACGCGAATTGATATGAACCTTAATAATAATATCGATTTCTTATATTTCCGCGAATGTTACACATTTATTAAAACTCAATTTTACGGATTTTATCGCGTTTATTATTTAGTTTGTTTATTCCCGACGTTTCGACCGCTTTGCAGCAGTCATGGTCACGGGAGGACTGAGATGACAGACGTGCAAGTGTCACAGCTATCACGTGGTACCTATAACTTTTTAATTATTATTAATGGTCCGATCTACGCAGAAAGAGCTCACTGTATCTTGAAGTCTTCTAGTGGTTTGCATGGGATTTGGTTTAATTTTATTGATAATAGGATCCCAAGCAGGTGGTACTACCCAACCATCTTCTCTATTAAAATTAGGATGTTTTTTAATTTCAATAGCCTCGCGAATCGTCCTTGGAAGGAATCGGTGTTCTTTTGCGAGGATTTGAGGTTTATCGAATCTGATGTAACGGTTGGGATGATCCATAACATGGTCACAGATTCGCAAAGCGGTCGAAACGTCGAGAATAAACAAACTAAATAATAAACGCGATAAAATCCGTAAAATTGAGTTTCAATAAACTTAATAATAATATTCCATATTACCATCCAAGTAATAAATTAGTTATTATATGCATATCTCTGTTATATAGAATGTATTTCTCGCGCTGCTATGGTACTCTGCGGCACCGTCTCTAGCGCGCCGCAGAGCAGCGTCAATCAGCTGTGTAATTGCACTACGCGATGAATATTTATCAGTTAGCTGTATGAAGCGCGTCTACGTAGCTATGACTGTCTGTCCGCGCGCGTGTTCGCTTCACCTCACACTCTACAGGTACAACTACGGCGGTGGTGGTTTAACGTCACCAGTCTTGCTGTGCATATTGTTTCATAATAGCACAAAACAGTGATCAATTGTTTTGTAATAATGAAAACAAAAAATACTTATTTATTTGGTCTGTCTATAAAAATACATGTATCAGTTATATTGTATACATTACTTAACTTAGGCAATAAGCGACATGTACTCTCAATTACAGACAAACACTGCGTACATTGAGTATGGGTGCATGAACCGTATCAAGACAGGTGCTATAAACATATATACATAGAAGAATGCTGGATGTCTGCGTCTGTGGCGGATTTAATACCTTAACAGTTTTTGATTTAAACACTGGCAATCTATCGTGAAATATATCAAGAGTGTTGTCTTTTATAAAATAGTTAAATAGCCTGTACATTCTAGGGATCAGCGAATACTGAAACCATGAAAAGAGTTTTTATTTACAAATAAAATAAGTGAGTAACATCATCTCATTTATGAGCAGATAAATGTGAATAATGACCAACGCGTTGATATTTCATAAAAAAAATCGCTATTAATTTTTTTATTCATCCGTATACCTGTCCTGTTCCCACTTCAAACAGAATTGGTACAATGTATCCTTCCACTTCTATCTACCGACTTCTCGCAGTCCACTCCTTTTACACGCATGATACACAATCCATCTATCCATGTCGTCTTTGGTTTTCTCTACTCATCCATCTAAATGTTTTGTTTCCTTCCGCATCACATGCCCATATCATGCCAAGACATGACTTCCCATTGCTTGTTACTGTTGCTTGTTTTACTCCGAAATTAAATTTCTGATACAATAACCACAATTCCAATATCAGCCTAAACAACAACAGACAGAACTTACCCATAATCAAATATATTAAAAAGAATGAAAACGGCTGCTTTTAAAACGTGTTTTTTTTAATAATTGTCAAAGTCAAAGTCATAAATTTTTCTTCAACATGGGAACAATAGTCCACATATTGAACGTCAAAATCTACCAGCCATTCGCAAAACAAATGCCACGGACCTGAGAAGAATGGGCAAAAAACTCAGCGGGCTGTATATATATTTTTTTGCTGCATACTGCTTGAGAATCAGCGCCATTTATTTCCACGCATCTTTATCATTTAAATAATCGTTAACACTATAATATGATTTACTTATCAAAACAGTTTTAATTTGTATAATAAAACGAGCACGTTGAGGTTTGAGTGAGTACACATCAATTCTTTATTCCAAAGACAACATGCCACAGATAAAATATAGACATAAATTTCAACAATTTTATTTTTTAATTTATGAAGTGGCAAATCTAAGACAGTTTGTGGAACCTTATTATACATTCGGATACCGAGCCTCATAAAGCGTCCATTAATTTTGTGCAGACGAAAGTAAGGTACCCTATATCACATTAATGTAATTATTTAACTACTTCAATGCAGTAAAATGTAATTAGACTAATAACAGATTAAAAATAATGCAGCTGTCAGTTCGGTTTGCAAAAATGGCGGGAAGCGCGGGCCGTCGACCGGCCGCACCCTCCCTCCCCGCCCCGCAGCGCGGCTGCGCGGGGGGGCGAGCACGATCATTATTTAAACACGTGTTTCTTATTAAACTGACGATATGTTTATGCTAACAAATTAAACATAAACATTGTAAAAATATCCCTTTAGCTTGAACATAAAAACACTTAACAGATTAAAAAATATTTTATGGTACTAAATTTGTGGTGAAGTTTCTTCACTTCGATATTATTCGGTGATCGGTCGAGCCCGTGTGAAAGTATCCGTCATAGTGACTAACAGTAACATCGTAACGGTTTACGGCACAAGACTTTTTTTTTAAAAAAAAAAAGATTGTCGTTAAAATTTTAAACATTTGATAGATATAAAACGAAAAATTCCTGTCTTCGAGGAGGAATATTCAGAGCATTATCTATGGGATAGTTTCTTCAGCACGATGTTGTTGAGTGATGACGGGCAAGCGTGAAAGCATCCGTCATCGCGGCTAACTGTAACATCGTAACGGTAAGATGGTATGAGATGAAAAGAACAGTTTTACAGCGGCTGTGATTTGCGGAATCCTAAGCACAACAAGTTAACCTCATATTCATCGACGTCTCGAGTTTATTGAATGCGAAGCAATGTTACTTAGCAGTCATAGTTGTAAATATAACAAAAAGCTTTACGTTGTTCACAAAGATTCAAAATAGATTTTATATGTTCACTCTCAAATTCTTTTAGGAACATATTTTTTATATATGGCAACACTAACAAACATTTCCCTAGAAGAAACGTTTGAATAAACATATGCGTTAATACCGTGAATATATTTAAATATAAATTTTGAATTAGCCAGAAAAGAGTTTATAAAATACCGTTGTTACTTAAACTTGTTATTTATATCAACATGTTTACAAACTTGACATATGAAATGTTCATACAGCTACGCGAACATGAATAGTACCCGAGTGCCGCCTCGCGGTATTATGTGCACACAATACCGGCTGCCCGTACACAGTTTGTGTGCTAGTTGCACAGGGATTGTGTATTTCGAAATTTTCATTTACGTGAAACAGACAAAAGGATTGTAGAAATGCGAGCAATGGAGTACCAATTGGGTACTAATTGAGTTTTACGTTACGACTGGATTATTGATTTCATTTTCGTACTAGTTTTAACAATAAATCGAGTAGGAGGATATAAACTATGTTCTATTTTTGTTAAAGTTGATGCTTGGCCACAATTTCCGTTGTATTTACCCTGTGGTGTCGTACGCAATTTGGACTGTAGAATGTGCAGTTGTAGTCTAAATTTCTAACAATTGTTTTAAGCCGGGAACACGTCATTTGTTCAATAATGACTAATTTCTAACAATTGTTTTAAGCCGGGAACACGTCATTTGTTCAATAATGACTAATTTCTAACAATTGTTTTAAGCCGGGAACACGTCATTTGTTCAATAATGACTAATTTCTAACAATTGTTTTAAGCCGGGAACACGTCATTTGTTCAATAATGACTGATTTATACAATATATAAAAATCGAATGGATAACAACATGTTCACAAACTTGACGTATGAAATGTTCATACAGCTACGCGAACATGAATAGTACCCGAGTGCGGCTTCACGGTATTGTGTGCACACAATGCCGGCTGCCACACAGTTTGTGTGCTAGTTGCACAGGGATTGTGTATTTCGAAATTTTCATTTACGTGAAACAGACAAAAGGATTGTAGATATGCGAGCAATGGAGTACCAATTGGGTACCAATTGAGTTTTACGTTACGACTGGATTATTGATTTCATTTTTGTACTAGTTTTAACAATAAATCGAGTAGGAGGATATAAACTATGTTCTATTTTTGTTAAAGTTGATGCTTGGCCACAATTTCCGTTGTATTTACCCTGTGGTGTCGTACGCAATTTGGACTGTAGAATGTACAGTTGTTGTCTAAATTGCTAACAATTGTTTTAAAGCCGGGAACACGTCATTTGTTCAATAATGACTAATTTATACAATATATAAAAATCGAACTGGTTACAACAGGTTAAACTCCATCTCTTTTCCCACCTTGTGATTTAAAGTTTTATTTCTATCGACAAATTTTTAAGAGACAATCACTACAATATTGAATCGCCCCGCAAAGAGTATCTTGAAATTTGACTTGTGGGCGGATAATAAACGGTTATGGACTAGAACATCACTAACCGTCAGGTGAATGTTCTGCTGGTTCCGTCTACGCTGTGTGAAACATGACTCCGCCAGGGTACAATGAGCGCTAATGAGGCCTGGGGCCCGGGCTCGGGCTCGGGTTGCAGCGAGGCGAGCCCGCTGTTAGCTGATCAATGTCTCGTGACGGAAACGTTCCGGCTCATCTAACGGATCTTAAACACGCATCTAATGTTGTTAAGACTTCTAGAAAATTCCGAACTATTTATGGCTTCATATTATTACCTAATATTTACTAGATTTTTATAATTATTACTACAGGTTTACTGGGAACAAATGTACCCATTCTCTCATCTCTGTATTTTAGTTTAAAAGGCGTTACAGCTAATCATATTACCGAGGTAACAAACCTAATAATCTATGCATAGAAACGACAAATGAAATTGGCGTAAATAACATGGAACGTCTTGCTTGTTTTATCGTAGATAGTGTTTGCATAGAACTAGTTGATGTTTAGTTTCGATGGTGTGTTCGCAGGTGATAATGAACGGCGTAAACGGTCACAGCAACGGCGAGGTGGGCAGCGCGGGCGACATCATCACGCAGAACCAGCAGCGCGGCTGGTGGACCATAGGGCTGATCAATTCGCGCTACCGCTACCTCACCGCGGAGACCTTCGGCTTCAAGATCAACGCGAATGGCACCAGCCTCAAGAAGAAACAGATATGGACCTTGGAGCCCGCCTCCGGGAATGCCAACGACAGTAAGTAGCCAGCGGAAAACATTCGCACACACAATAATAAAACGTGTTTATACTCAAACTTAAAATAAAAGCAGTGAGGATATTCTAACCAATCACAATAGTGACTACGTAAATGATTGGGAACCCAAATTCAGAATCAAATTAAGGCTTTAATAAAGGTACGTTCGGCGTTGGAGGGTCGCCGTGGGGACCGGCAGGGGCTGCTGCTTCACGAGCAGGGGATGGAGCACCCCAAATTGATGATTGGACGCGGCGGTGCGCTGGCTGTTCGCATTTAAAACAACGTACCGACTATATTGAACTGTATCTTTGAAGTTCCCTCCGAACAAGTTTTCTTTTTTTTATTTCATGAAGCGGTTGGAGATTTTTATAAGAGAATATATAGATCTACTTTTGCAAGCACTTGCACATCTCACATCTCTCGCCGCAGAACGTACAGGTACCACCGCAGCGGCTATTTCTACAGCCAAATTATGCAAATGTTACTGTGTTCCATTTATAGTTAGTTAAATTGCCCGTGTTAAAAGATTTAACAACTTGTTTCCCAAGGTGACTAACACTATGTGATGTAGTGTATAACATCCAAACTACCGCCACATTCGTTTAAAATTCATATTGTGTAAAATTGCGATAATATCCGTAAAGTATTTGATCTCTCCGAAAACAAGTTCTGTTAATATTACCAAAATCGTTAACGTATCATATACATTGAATTGACATGAACCACTTTCACGTCGGCTCGTGTTTCACACATTTACGATAATTTATCAAACAAATAACAAAGTTTGCTTTCCGGTTTCATTACATTGCTTAGTAAATGTTGATTTATCTTTATCCCGTCCGCTATCTGCTCGCGTAACATTAGATATTTAGACAACTGCACTATTCTTTCCAATTTT
This sequence comes from Byasa hedistus, assembly GCA_029286795.1. Taxonomy (NCBI): domain Eukaryota; kingdom Metazoa; phylum Arthropoda; class Insecta; order Lepidoptera; family Papilionidae; genus Byasa; species Byasa hedistus. The sequence continues at coordinate 277,377 of JAGSMW010000001.1, forward strand.
GTGACAATTTATGGTATATAAATATACAGCGGCCGGACACAATCACCGGAGTCTAGTTAGTAGGAAGTAAGCGCGATACGTTAATTTATTCACCTCCTTGAACCAAGCTACTCCTGAATCAAAGGCCCAACGTTTTGCCATTTAACTACATATAAAATATTTCAAGGCTAAGCTTTTTATTGATCTCAGGCTACCTCTGGACTAGTGCGCTTTACAATCAAAGATTACATCGTCGCTTACCATCAGGTTGATTCGTAGTCCACAACTAGTTTAATGTGTTTATCCCTGATAATTTTACTAACTACAAATCCTTTTGAATCGGAAAGATAGAAGAATATGAGTTACCGATCCATATCCGGTTCCTGAGAAGTGAGGTGTGATATGTTAATATTTTGATAATACAACCAACAACGTATGTTAAACAACCAGTCCTCTTAATTACGAGTAAATACCCCGGCTCGAGCGCGCCGCCGCCGCGCCGCCCCTCGCGGAGGGTCGTGCCCTCACTGCCAAGGTCCCCACCTGACTGCCGATCAATAAACTCCGCTGCAACTTAATATACAAACCGGAACAGTTTTCTTTTGGTTTCCTGCTTGAATTTCTTCAGTGAATATTAAAAACACACTAGCAATATAACCGGATAGGAAACAGGTTCGCAAAAGGCGACTAATGAGGGCATTATTTCAGGATGAGTAGAGCTTTTTCTGTGGATCACCAATTTATTGCGCTGGTGAACTTGCTCGCCACGCGAGTGTTGAGAAGACTTGTGGGCAGGGTACATCCAGCAGTAGACTGAAAAGAAGAACCTGATGTATTAGATGTTATAGTCATAGCTACTTTTAACTCTCGATTTAAAAATGTTAAAACAAAATAATGTGCATTTGTGTGTGTCGCCATGAGAAAGACTGATCATAATCTAGTTTTAAAGTTAGCGGCTAATTCGATTGTGTATTTAGTTAGTAATCTATGCAATTATTATACATTTATTTGTATTATTATGTGTGTTGTTTCACGTACTTCCTTATTCACATTCGTGATTCTGACAAATGAAAGTTTTTTTTTTTAACAAAAATCCCATTTGCATAATAGCACTTTGGTATATCGATTCAAATTATCATAGTTAATGGCTGGACAACCGTTACGTTCGCGGGTCGCCCCGCGCTGTCTCGTTTCACACAAACACATATAATGCACCAGGAGATACTCTCATTAATATACTGTTATTATCCGCACATTCGATGCAAATGTAGGGAAAGTGTAAATGGAAATAAATTTGAGCCACTTTCATATCTGAAATTTGCACTCAAGTCCGATAGCTGAATCTAGGCAATAGAACATTTAGTACTGTTAGACTAAAACTCAAGTAATGACTCTATATGAGATGGCAAATTATTCAGAACTGGATAAGGGGCTCGAAACGATCGAATGAACGAGGAATGAGAAACAAATTACCACACACAAACATACAATCTGTCAGAGAGGATCCTCAGCTGCACCAATTAGACAATATTTTAACAAACCTGTTTCATTTTAAGTATTAAAAATGAGAAATTTTCGGAACTTACGGGAATTTCGTCTTAATTATCGTTTGTCACAACAGCTGACACCAAATTGGACTTTTTCCCGTTCTCATTATAAAGGCAATATACTAATTTTTTGTTTTATATTTATAACAATGTGTCGTACAGATTGAAAGAGAGGTCGTTCCCCGACAATGAAGTTTATGTAATAATAAAACAATTATCATTAAAGCCTTTATCCCTGTACGTACTGGTATAATGAAGGTCATTGATTTTAATATACAAATTAAGAGCAGTGTTAAATTTATTTACAATTATTTCGGTCAGATACTGGAGTGAAAAATTCTAAATTGATAGGTAGCTGATAATTTTGGAACAGGTCAACAGCCTTCGTGGAAGCTAGGAACAAGATCAATTGGATTAAAAGAAAACACTTTCTAATTCAGTTAAACGAAGCGGTTTGTTGCTGTTAACGGTTAAAAAGATAAACAAACGCGTTGAACTCGACAACCGCTCTCCTCATAGCCGAAGTTCAAAGACCGGCGCTGTAATGAAACTGTAAACGTATCGCTTGTTCCAGGCATGATCTACCTGCGCTCCCACCTTGACAAGTACCTAGCGGTGGACTCCTTCGGGAACGTCACCTGCGAGTCCGAGGAGAAGGAGCCCGGCAGCAAGTTCCACATCAGGTATCATTTTTTTTTATGCTTTTTAAATCTCGTTCCCCCTTGGTGCGTTTGGGCCAAGGATTCGTTTACATTCTTTATTTCATCTAATTTTAATTAACTCTCTTTCATTCCTATTCTCTTTGTCATTCATCATCTCTTATACCGTTTTAGCTCTACCTTCTAACTTCATTCTATTCATCAGGTATCATTAACATCTGTTGGTAACATTAACATGACTCCATATAACTGCTTGCTTTGTAATTCTGGGCTCACCGAGTCAAATCCGAGGTTATATGTGTAGAAGTCTACGTTTTGGTAGGGTCTTTGGTAGCTAGCTACCTCATATTGTCAGCCTGCTGCCATAACAGCATAGCTGTGTTCCGGCTGCCAACATATGAGAGAATTCGAATATCGTCACCCATTACTGCCTCATTGACACTAAACATCAAAGTTGAGAGACTTTCTTTGAGTTTATAAACGTTTAGCAGTATGTTTCACTCGGCGTTGGGTGAACGTCCTGTCGGTCTCGGCGCCTTGTGCTGCATCAAATACATTAATTCCGAATCACGTCGACGCGAGGAGCATAAAGAACTTTTGGCATCGGATTGTCGGCTCGTAAATAAAGTTGCATTATATATAGTTCCCCGCCGCGCGAGTTCACTTCCGGCGGAGTCACCGCCTCGGAGCGGATTAGTATGCGGCGCGGGGTCGCGAAAATTTTATTTATCTCCTACATCCGGCCCCCGATGAGGCGCACTCACCTTTCCCACATATGTTTTACTATGTACGTTAAGTAGTGACAACTAAGTTTACAATTTAAATTGTTTCATCACAATCGTGACGTCATCAAGCGACTGTCTGGCGTGCTGGGAACAGTCCGAGTGCCTGAATATAAAAGCAGCGCGCAGTTACTTCTGACACCACTTCGGTTTAAAGATATACCCTTAGAATATGTCTTAAGGTTCCATCTAAATCTGATATGGCGACTGTGCACAAATTTATTCATTACGTTCAAATATTGTCGAGAGAAATTTATTTCGGTTTATGACTAACCTGAAGTTGATTCGATATGAATCACACTTCGATGAGTGTGAAAATATAAAGTGTCTGATATTTGAATCTATAAAGGTATTGAAATTATAAAACATTAACTTTAAAACATATAACGATAAATAAAGATCTATACGGATACTTTCAGAAAAGTGCACTTTAACAACAATATTGTAAACGCAGTCCGCCGCGTGCGGTTCTTGTACAAACGACCTGTCTCCGGCGTCTCTTGACTTCACAGAAACTAAACACTGAGTCACGGTGCGCTGCCAGTCCTCACTCCTCGCCTGCTGTACACGTTCGTATCACAATGCCTCCCTTTTGTGTGGGCCATTTGAAGTTAACAAAGAATAGCGCATTGATTAGCCATGCAAATGTAACCCTTACAGAGTGTCGTTACTTTTACATATGAATTGTATTTTCTTGTGCATATAAAAACATTAAGTGAACTTGAAGTTGGAGATTAAAACGTATATTTACTTCAGAGCTAAAGCCGAGTATAACGTATTGAGTAAGTTGTACAAATGGTAATAGATGGGAATTGTTTCAGTGTCTCGGAGGACGGCAGTGGCCGCTGGGCGCTGCGCAACGTAGAGCGGGGCTACTTCCTCGGCTCCAGCTCCGACAAGCTGACCTGCACCGCTAAGGTGCCAGGCGATGCAGAGCTTTGGCACGTCCACCTCGCCGCCAGGCCGCAGGTAACGCCATCTACATTTCAGCGACAGACATTCAGAACGATTTGAATTTAAACAAATTAAAGATTCATTATTTGTTAGGACATGCTTTTCGTTTGGTAACCGTCAAACCGGTCGCTACAAACAAACAAACTTTGTTTTATCCTCTACTTCTGTCTTCACCTAAACAGCGAGATGTATATCTGTTGTCGTTTCTTCTTCTTCTTCTTCTAAGTCGTATTTCCTCATGACTGAGGGTCGTGGCCATCATGTTTTTAATGAAACACACGACGACTCTCTTGGCAGTTATAATGGAGTGGTTTGCCATTGCCTTCTCCATTTCACATACCAGTCCGACCACGGATGGTCAATGACATAGATATGCAGGTTTCCTCACGATGTTTTCCTTCACCGTCAAAGCACGTGATATTAGTTGGTGTTATACTAACTGCACATAAATTGAAAAAATTCATTGGTCCAGGCCGGATTCGAACCCGGTACCTCCGGAGTGGAAGGCGGGCGTTCAAACCACTAGGCTATCACGGCTCTCAGCTCGCTGTTGGCTCGGCTGTTGTCGTTTAGAGCATACAAAATAAGAGTGGAAACTGTTCGCAGGTGAACCTCCGCTCGATCGGGCGCAAGCGCTTCGCTCACCTGTCGGAGTCGCTGGACGAGATCCACGTGGACGCGAACGTGCCGTGGGGCGAGGACACGCTGTTCACGCTGGAGTTCCGCGCGGACGAGGGCGGCAAGTACGCGCTGCACACCTGCAACAACAAGTACCTCAGCGCCGGGGGCAAGGTAAGACTGTCACATAATTTTTACATCAACGTCCCCACCCGCTGCCGGTCACAGACTTCCCTCAAGGATCTCCACAAAGCGGTTCCGCGCTGCCCGCATCCAGCGGCTATCGGCCACCTTCACCAGATAATCGACCCACCATGTAGGTGGCCTGCATAGAAGCACTCATTTATTTATTTTATTTATTTAAAAACTTTGTACAAACATACAAACTGACAACAATGGTTACACGGAAATGGAATGGTACAGGCGAGCTTAAATATACTATATTTAATATACATGTGTACTCACAAACATACACAAGAAACAAAATACATACAAGTACATATAAATATACATATAAAGAAAAATAAACAAAAATAATTATCATTTACTAAGTTAAATACGATGCTATGATCCATAAATAGATATATAAATAAATGCTATCACAACAGTAAGGATAAGAAGTGCTCCTTTACGCGCATTTTAAAAGTGTGAAGCGATGGGCATTCGCGTATTGGCAGAGGAAGTGAGTTCCACAGTTTCACCGCACGGACAGTGAAGGATTTGCTATAGCACACAGAAGAGTGGGAAGAGAATTTCAGAAGACTCATTCTCCAATAAATGAAACAACATAGAAATACATAGCGTTTAACATAAGTACACATATTAATTTTATGTTTCCTGAAAAACAATATGGTAAATCTTCACCGAAGTTAGACCCTAAAATTAGACATTAGTCAATATTTTTAGTCATCTATAGAAAAATAAGTCAGATACTTTTGGCGTGCCACCTCTTTCCATCCATCGACTGTGCAATCATGAGTGATGGTGGTGAATGACCTTACACTGCAGGCTTTTAAGGTTTCGTCATAGCTACGTTCCGTGTATTTAAAGCACTGATCGCAATGCATACTGTTCGCTAAAAAAAGGCTGCGTTTTTAAAAGCCTTTTTTCAAAGCACCGGTGCTCAGCAACACAGCCACGCTGAATAGAAAATTTTTAATCTACAAAGCCTTTTGACGCGCGGATTACTGCTTCCTCTCGTAATACACAAACATGTCTACTTTTCAACTGCGGCGACATGATTTCACGACGCTTTGACAGTTAATATGCTAATTCTGAAATAGAAAGATAACTCGTGTTATATTTTAGCTAGCGCTCTTATCACTGATTAGTAAATCCAAATATGTCAGTCGCAGGAAGTATAGTTTTGTTATCGTAATTTATTCATTGCAACACAATCGATGTCTATTTCTGCTGAAGTCGAACACAGGAATACTGTTGTGGCGGCAGATTTACAATATGTAGGTGGTAGCTAGCAGGCGGGTTCGAACGTATGAACTAAATAACGTTTCAAAGTCCTATTGTAATAGAGGAGCAGTGCTCCGGGTCACCACGCCGCTTGTCGTGTACGTCTAGTTAAGAGACAGTAAGTTGTACCGACAATGCGTGAGAACGTAAGCGTCGTGCGCCCGCGCCGCCGTTCCCACACTCGCCATACAATTCCACCTCACAAAGGCCCCATCCAGACTTGGAGCTATTTATTGAACTGCCGAGTTTAGAAAATGTATTTGCGTATACTGTTATGGTAGTCAGATTTTTTCCCGTTCTATAACAACTGATCAGTTGTTCACATTAATCCGATAAATAATATGAAAAAAAAAGGTTTCATATTGTTTTTAGTTCATATTGTAATGTTTAAACTAACATTGATAACATATTCACCGGCTGAGTACGAGTAATGAGGGACATCTTGTTCTTCAAATTCGTAATTTTTTAGGTTAAAATTTCTTAATTTTACACCGGATGTGACGTATGTTTATACAATAGCAAGTAGTACGATATACGAACGATCTCCGACAGTTGCTGGAGACATGCACACCGGAGTGCCTGTTCAGCGCGGAGTACCACTCCGGGGCGCTGGCGCTGCGCGACGCGAGCGGGGCCTACCTGGCCCCCATCGGCTCCAAGGCGGTGCTGAAGACGCGCTCCACGAATGTCACGCGCGACGAGCTCTTCTCACTGGAAGACAGCCTGCCCCAGGCCGCCTTCGTCGCTGCCCTCAATGACAAATATGTCTCCGTCAAACAAGGTATGCTTACACTTTAAAAGTTTTACTTAAATTCTCAACAGCTCCATCAAAATGCTATTGTGTTACCTTTGCGTTGAATCTACCATTCTTAACTTGATTGTCTATTCATTTTTCACCAAGGAATAAAGTATATAAATGTGCAATAAACCAAATCCTCTTCATTACAAAGATTGGATTTAGAAATAATGTTTAAGATATACAACAGAGGGCGCAGACACGCTCCCTGTGCCACCCCTGCTCGGAGACGAGCGACAGACGCGTGAGAGACGTTTCCGATGGACTGCGCCGGTGAAAGTCAATCAAACTGTAATTGCGGGGCCGTGGCAACCGCTGCACACGCTGCAGCGCGTCTTGCAGGCGCTTCCCACTCGGATATACATTATCGTTTGCTTGTGTTTACACAACATCACAATTTATGGATTATCAGCTGAATAACAACCGAAATTGTAATTATCCGAACATCATATTACCTAACTTATATTATAATAGCCAAACGATATCTGAATGGACGTATTTGTGTGGTATCTTCAAATCAGACCTACTTCACAGGAAATACAAGAAATTATGATAGCATTGTTATTTATCAAAGAGTTTCAATTAAACATGACAGACATTTCATAACAATGATGAAGAAGGTTTTAAATCAAAAATTTAGTATTTCTTTTTATTATGAAATTAGATCAAATTACAACTGATCTCAACCAAAGTAACAAGTGCTGGTTTAATGGTTTGTGTAAACAGTGAAGGACTAGTGTCGCGGACAGCGTATACTTGTTTATGTAATGCATGCGGGCTCACGCCGCGTCGTCTTGCTGCATTATACACTTACCTGCCCTATTGTTATTATAAACACTGCTTTTTATTTCATTCGTCGAATGCATTTAAATATTTATCACTATGTTGTCGGCAGTTAGCCTCTCATTCATATCGTACGGTGACATTATAACCAGTATTATATTTATAGAAAGGAAGATTCAACGATGCGACTGATACAATCAAATGGCAAGAGGTATTAGCCTACAAGGAACCTTAACTTACAAATATAAAAGCCAAAACATAGGCAACACGTTTTTTTTTTGTAATATCCCCTCATAAAAAAGCAAATTCGTTTCTATTTGATCAATTTAAATAGACACTGAATGAATTTGAACAAAATTGAAGATTTGCTATATCTACGTAAGTCGCGGAATATTTTTCTGCCATCAAATAATGTGAAAGCATCACATAGAAAGAGTTTTAGTTAAAAATTGTAAAATATACGATGGAAGTCCGAACTCGTGCCTCATTGTTATTGACAGGCGTATTAGCGCCAGGTGAAGTATACGTTGCTCGCGTCGCTTTGTTGTCTAAATATAAATATGCAGTCGGCGTTTCAGAGAACAGTTCCCCAACTAACACGAGAGACACGCCTCAACTTGTCCGCCTCAACAAAGCTAGAAACTTTTGCATAACAATAACTGCTAATCCTTTCAGCGATCCATCTTTTGACAATATCGCTGGTTTCGAAGATAAATACTTGTACTGAGTTGTACTCGTCGCCATGAGATAATAAGCTTTGTCAGCTGTAATTACACTAACTACAATGCCCTTCAAACTGGAACACAGTAATATTTTATTTTGTGTTTGGCGACAGAGAACTACTACAGTGAAATTTAATTTGTAAATTCGTTGACGGTGATAAAGTTTTTCCTTTTTATTTGGTACCACCACCGCGCTAATGGTAGCTACTTTACATCTCGTCTTATATTATTTATTTCTTTCATCTCACAAATGATTACTTTCGTGCGGGGACCGGTTTTTTGTCGCATGTTTTTATACATTTTAACCGATTGTTTTTATAGCGCCATTCGTAGATGACGACAGTGTACAAATGGATGGCTTTTTTATTATATCCATAGCGGCGTTTAGATTGTCATTACGGGACATTTGCGCGGATGCTGACCAGCGCGGCGGTTACTCTGACAACTCTTACTGCAACTCCACTTTTTGTGCACTAATGAAAAAATTGTTTTAATTTTTTCTTTTATTCACTTTTAGAAATGTCCATAAAAACTTTCATGCAAATGATGGCTTAATAAGATTATTATTATGTTACTAAAATTTCTTGTAATACTTAGTAAATGTTAATAAAAACATGGCATCGCTGAGAGACTTCGGCGGCAAAAAGTGTCCGCCATTGTTGTCGCGGCTTTCCCGCGTCTCCGTCACGCGTGCCGGCGCCGCGTCCGTCCGAGAGAGCGGCCTCTATGGATGAGTGACGCACAAACACACAGTTATTAAAACTAAATTTTACGGATTTTATCGCATTTATTATTTAGTTTGTTTATATTATTTTAGATACAGTGAGCTCTTTCTGCGTAGATCGGACCATTAATAATAATTAAAAAGTTGTAGGTACCACGTGATAGCTGTGACATTTGGACGTCTGTCATCTCAGTCCTCCCGTGGCCATGACTGCTGCAAAGCGGTCGAAACGTCGGGAATAAACAAACTAAATAATAAACGCGATAAAATCCGCAAAATTTAGTTTTAATAAATGTGTAACATTCGCGGAAATATAAGAAATCATTAAACACACAGTTATCAATACCGTTTACTGCTGGTAGGTCTCTGTTGCCGGAGACCGTCTGGATGGGTACCACCGCAGCTCCTATTGCAACCGACAAATAGTAGTGTGCAAACATTACTGTGTTCCGGTTTGAAGGGCGCTGTAGCTAGTGTAATTACTGGGGTAACGAGACTTAACACCTTATGTCTTACGACGAGCGCAATGTGGTGCAGTGTGTACCATCTTAACTAGCGCCGCGTTGTCATGGGCAAGCGTATCACTTACCATCAGGTGAACGTCTTGCTCGTCTCGTCGCATAGTAGTATAAAAAAATACCGTTTCTAATATTGTTGGTTTATTGGTAAGCTCCTCGGCGGAGCAGCGGCCTGTGCTGCCGTCGCAGCAACGTGCTCTGTATAGTTTCTTGTCGTTATCGGGGAAGAAACTTTCAGAATTGCGATTTCCACTCACTCTCAGTTGACTCTGCCTTCAAGGCTGCAAATCCCGAGACTTAATCGCTTCCTAAATAATCATTATATTCTTAATAGTCCGAGACGACATTGTGAATATATAATACACCTAGTAAGTAAATGTAAAAATTAGGGCAATTTGATGTAGTGTAAACAACTTAACTAGCGCGTATTATAATGAGACGCGGTGGGGGAATTTTGTATAACAAAAAACTTAAACGGCGTATCGGTTGTTTATGTTTCAATTGCAAAATGCGCAAATTCCGTTTGCATCGAACAGAGTGACCATAGAGTACGCGCGTACACTAGACCGACGAACTGCCCCGATCACTGTATACCTTACGGTCAGGGATTTGTTATATGAGAAAAAAATGAATGCCGGAAAACCTGAACAAACCACAGCCTCGAACAAGAACAAAAACAGGAAGAAACACCCTCCCCCTCTCGTGGCCGCGCTCCTGCTATAGTTATAAAATTAATTTTAATGATTTGTTGTTCCATACTAAATAAGTTAACGAGTAATGTTAGTTATATGACACCTTTGTGTTAATGTGTTACTTCATAAATTAAGTTCAAAGCAAACTTTTCCAAGTTATCAACTTGCGCCCCGACCTATCGCCGTGTCTACATTTATTCGCGTTGCAGGCGTGGACGTGACCGCGAACCAGGACGAGATCTCGTCGCACGAGACCTTCCAGCTGGAGTTCGACTGGGGCACGCGCCGCTGGTACATCCGCACCATGCAGGACCGCTACTGGACCCTGGAGGTCGGCGGCGGCATACAGGCCAGCGGCGACAACAAGTTAGTAGCCTTAGTGTCGATGTACTGTTGTACGCTGAAGTCGCGGAGCTGCCAGCGAGCGCGATGCGGTAACCCGGCTGCGTGTGCGCAGGTCCTCGAACGCGCTGTTCGAGCTGGAGTGGCAGGGCTCCGGCGCGGTCGCCTTCCGCGCCAACAACGGCAAGTACGTCACCACGAAGCGCTCCGGGCACCTGTACGCGAACGCGGACGCGGTCGACGACAACTGCAAGTACTACTTCTACCTCATCAACAGGTACCACCGCGCACGTCGCGTCACATCTCCGTCGTGGCACTCTTTGTGAACTTTTTACATTCTTCCTGCCTTTGTGATGTCTGTGTTCAGGCCTATCCTGGTGCTGAAGTGCGAGCAGGGCTTCGTGGGTCCGAAGGGCGTGCGGTTGGAGTGCAACAAGGCCAACTACGAGACCATCCAGGTGGTGCGCGGCCCCAAGGGGGAGGTCTACTTCAAAGGTAAATGTCATAGATTCCGTTTGAAACTGGTGTACTGACATTACTATTTCCTGATCTGAAAGGCATTTCACTAGTCATACCATCTTAGCAGTCTGATTAATTTGGTATTTGTACTGCATAACGTGGCTGTGCCGTCGTTGGTGTGTATAGGAGCGTTGTGACCGAGTTGTGCGCGTTGCAGGCCGCGAGGGCAAGTACTGGCTGGCGGACAGCGAGGGCGTCACCTGCGACTCGGAGCGGCCGCAGGGCTTCCACCTGGAGCTGCGCGAGCCGACGCGGCTGGCGGTGCGCGCGGCGGCCGGCGGGCACTACCTCGCCGCGCACAAGAACGGCGCCTTCCGCCTCGCGGGGCCCGACCTCGCGCACGCCACGCTCTGGGAGTACTAGGCCGGCCCGGCGCCGCCGCCCCCGACCGCCGCCCTACACAGCCCGCGACATATCAGCAAATAACAAAAATTGTGCTCCCTTCTATCCCACATCCGATGTAAACAGCGTGCAGTGACGGAGCTGCACATTACCTTGGTTACGTTCTCTCTCTTCACACAACTGCAGCTCCGACAGGAAATAGAAATTATTAAAACAGAGTCTGTGGCACTCTGCCGGCGCTGCGCACGCGTTAAGTTAGCTGTAGCGATTGACACAGCGCCAGCTAACTGGAACTCTTGGGTCGGGCCTGGTGTGAACCCAAACTGGGACTAGTCACGGAGGTGTCTTCTCAGAGCAGTCGCAACTGTTACACATTGGAATGTGACCATCCTCAGCTGAACTCCCTGCGAGTGCGCGGGGCTGTGCCGGGTAGGTGGGCACGGGGCGGCGCGTCCCCCGCATTTACGACGTGGTCACGGTGTCGCCGGATGTGGCCGTACGGAAACATCGCTTCACTACATTGTAACCCTAGACGTAACTCTCGCTTGTTAAGTATCCGTCGGTTTTCATGAATTCACCCGAGTATTATTTATTGCGCGGCCCGCAACTTGTACTTATGTATCTCCTAGTGGTAATTTGATACGAAAGTTTTTACACTACGCGATTTAACATGTAACACGGAGCTGGATCGCGTACCGGAATGTATCGATGGAGTCCGTCGGTTGATATTTTTACGACGATATTTATTTTTTATGTCAATATGCGTTTGGGAATTGTAACGGTACTCCGCGACGCGACGCGACGCTCTTACGATAAATATTAAGTATTTGTACTGCGTATTGTGCTGATCCTAAATTTAATGTTTGTACGATAATGTCTTTGTAAACTATTAATGAATAAATTATAATCATATTGGTATTGGTTCGTTTTATTGCTTCTTTGACTCGTGCTCGCTTTGAAACTGATGTTTACTCATCATTATTGGGTTTAACATAGAAACTTGTATATTAATGGCGAGTGCGTACAGCAATGAGAGTCGTGCTTGTCTCCACAGTATTTTACCTGCTGCAACCTATACATTTTTGTTTGACATGCTTAAACATATCTTTATAACCGCCTCCATGGCGCAGTGGCTAAACTTACCTTGTAACGGAGAGGACAGTTTCGATTCCGTGGCCATATGGAGATTGGTTGGTGACTGACGGAGATTTTATCCATCTCGCCTGGCTAGTTAACTTCTTCATTTTCTAAATTTGCCGCCATAAAAACATCGCTGTGTTCTGGCTGTCGACTTGTAAGAGCAGGAGGATCCCGGGCGACACTTATCACTGTCCAAGAGACAAGCGTTAGCCTATTGTAGATAAAAATAATTTTAATACTACAGGCGCTGATTACATGAACAAAACATTACAATAAAAATAAACTTCAAGAAAAGAGTGAATAGGCTTCTAGACTAGTGCGCTTTACCACCTGGATTACATCGCCGCTTACCATCAGGTGGGATCGTAGTCAAGCACTAGTCTATCCTAAATAAAAAAAAAAAAAATAAACGAATACAACTTCTAAATAGCAAAGATGGAAAGTTTGTGAAGGAAACACAATTGTTGAAAAACTTATATATTTTTTTTTTTTATTAAATAGTTACATTAATCTTTACAGTTCTCCCTAGCTAGTGACGCGCTGCGCCCGCGTCGATGCATTCGGTTTGCTCAAAAAAAAATATATTAAAAAATAATTTATCTACAATAACTGATAAACATAATAACCATTACAATTTGTATGTAAAAACGTAAAGCGAAATGACAAGGGAAATAATAAACAGCCGGGGAGCGTGTTGCCAGCGCGGATATACAATTCCCTTTAAAAATATCCATCGTTCGATAGCCGTCAATAAAACCGCACCGAGGACCCGATCCCTTCCCAACGGCAACTGGCAACACTTAACGCGTATGGGGAAATGTAAAAGTCAAAGGTGAGGCAATTCAACGCGTCGAGTGTTGCCCGCTCATAATTTATCTTAATTAAAAAATAAAACGTTCCCAGCCGACCGAGCCCGAGCGCGCGACCCGCGCTCCCTCGGCGGCAAGAGAGAAGCGCACTCGGTGACGAGCGCGTCGCGCTCCCGGGCGCGGGGGACTCGCGCTGCGTCCTGCTATATCAGAGCACTACTCGCGCAACACACACACGCACACACGCACGTTAAAGCAAGCCGACGGCTCCACATCCCCCCCACCCCCACCCTCGCCTCTCCCGCACCGACGCGATCACACTGAACATAATACTGGTGCTCGTCGCGGCGGTGCGGTGCGACGTGGTGCTGGGCAGGGGTCGGCCGCACCGGCTGCAACTAAAGCACACCGGCAACCATACAAAACACACCCCGCCCACGTGTATGCAATTAGCGTCTATATAAATTTGATTTACAGCTCAAACACACGACAACGTATCGGAAGCCGCCCGCGACAGCGCGACACCTGTCAGCACGAGCTGCTCCGGCAGGTGTCGCGCCGCGCGCGTGCGGGGACGAGACTAACTTCATACAAAAACAGTATACTAAGGCACGTTTAGTGATCCACCCCACCAGCGCCGCAGCCGTCGGCGGACATGGACGTTTGCGGACACACTCCTCCCCCCACCACGCCGCGTCTGATTGCTTGCATCTTTATATGCAACGAGCTGCACCACAGCAGGTTGCAGTAGGGACGGCGTTGCTCGCGCGTCAGGACCGTAGGTTTTGACTTGACTAAGAAGTCCTGCGAGCAGAGCGAGTGGCTGCGTGACTCGCAGTTTTTAGTGAAACCTGTGCCGCGGGCCCTCGGACCCCTATTTGTTCGGCACAATATTTTTAAGGTTTCGTAGTTTTCATTTGATTTCATGTGAATTTTATTACAATAAATAATCTTTTGGTAACAGTTGTGCAACAAAACAATTGTTTTAAACTGAATTGAACTAACCTATAAACCCTTGCGACCGAGTTGGAGGCGAGTGGAATATTTCCCCACTTACCCACCCCATGTGCCACTAGTATTCTCCGATTAGAATTCCACAAATCCCATTATGAGTTCGGTTCGCTACTGATTGAAGAGTAGTGTATGCGCCCGGGAATACTTACAAGGAACAAATTAGTAAAAAAAATTTGTTTAACAATAAATGAGCGTAAGTTCTAATTCGTTTTGCCCAATATCTAGAAACCGTATTTTGTAGAATATATTACAAGAGACCTATGTCTGACAGTGACGTCCATCGGTTGAAATGATGATGATGAATATCAAGCTACAATACTTCGTAGTTATGTCAATCTGTTAAGAGTGGAATTGTGGGCCAGCATCACAAACCACGATAGTGTTGTATGAATTCAAACTCTTTCTCAAATTTTATTAAGTAGAAAGTAAGTGAAATAAATATCGTTCAGTTTAAGCACACATCACTTTAAAACATAATATCTCATGAGTATATGCAACTTTTGGGTTCGAACCAACTTCACAGTGTTTGTGATCCCCAGCGCATACACTTTCTTATCAGTAACTGTATGTGAACCGAAAGTTAAACTTTACCCTTACAACCTTTATAAATAAGTATAATTAATTACTGATAGCACTGCCAGTTGATTAGAGTTTTAGCAGAGTCAATTCACTTCTTTTACTTTAAATTGGTTGTTCGCCGTGTTGTAACACTTGTGTGAGCACGCGGTATTCAGTTCTTGTGCAAGGTTGGCGGCGGACGCGGGTGATGCTTGTAGTATAATGTGTGATATCAGTCGGAAATGGTCAGTGGTCACCGGTGCATCTGTGTATGGTCTCTGGCTCCCTAACTGTTGCCCCACTGTCTCTTGTTGACGGAAGGTTCTCCTCCTAACTCTTCCAATTGTTAACTTCCGTCCAATCTGGAGGACGGAAGAGAAGACTCTATCAGCAAACCATTATTTTAATACTTTCTGTTCGTTTAATCGATTGATATATAATTTGCTTCGTTTCCATTTTATTTGCGTTAAGCCTGTCCAGCTCTGTCCGAATGTGTATATCGTTTGTCTGTTTTGCAAAAATGTCAATAGTTTCTGGTGCGGCGCCGGTTCTCGGTGCATTGTGAGGTTTAGGGAAAGCCATAAACAGGCTTGTGTAGTGCGTCCCGAGTCTGCAGCTCCCTCTCTTTCCCTGCCCACACTCGGCGTGCGGGCGCCGCGTGCGCTGCGTGTCGCCGGAGCGTCGCGACGTGCGCGCTCGTGCGGCCGGCGTTAGCGTGTGCTCTGGAACGAAGCACGATTGTGAGTCAAAATTCTTATTACACTCTATTTTTATCGTGACCACCACACGCGTTTCAAAAATTATAATTTTTATGTACTTAACAAATTAAAATGTAATAAATAAGAATTGATTACATACCGGCTAGGAGAGGAACGGGTTAGGTGTGTGCCGCTGCGGGGGCGGGGACCAGGGGGAGGCGGCGCGCGCAGCCGGCACCGGCGCCCACGGGTCCGCGGCGCTCGCGGCCGGTACTGCACCCGCCAGCAGCGCGCCGTGGTGCGCGGGGGGCAGCGCGGGGGGCAGCGCGGCGGTGAGCGCGGTGGGCATGGCGCCGGGAAGCGCCGAGGGCATCGTGGGTTGCGCGGGGGGCGGGAAGCTCGCCGCCGCGGCGGGGAACGTGACGCCTGCGCCCAGACCCATCTGCTGCTGCTTCAGCTCGTTGATCGTTAACCGCGCCTGGCGGAGATTATTTCAAGTTAATGATAGTAATAATCCTCTTCCGTATTCTATTGATTTTATAAAATAATCTAAATATAATTATTTTAAATTTAATCTAAATATTTTTCAACCCCCTCTACATTAAGTGAATTTTGGAACGTCGGCAACACTAAGTTACTATGTTGTAGTTCCTAGGGTCATTCTGTAAATATAATATATAAAGGAGGATAGAAATAAGTTTTAACATAATAATTGGACGAAACAAAAAGTGACTACAGCGCTCTGTAAGCATCGCTGCGGGAATGTGCTTGCTCGTACCGGCGGGTGGGGCTGCTGCGTGTCCGTGGCGAAAGGGTTGGGAGCAGGCGGCTCTGCGGTCGGCTGCAACAGCCGCTCCAGGTTCACTAGCGCCGAGTTCTCGCCAAGAAACGCGGACGGAGACTTCTTGACTGCCCCCGAGGACGGCTGCGTGCTCAGGTTATCGCCTGGGGGCGCATGAATAATTAAATGAGTTTAATGGTATCGTTATAACATAAATGAAACGAACGTCAACGTCATCAACGCATTATTCTGCCCCTCAGTATTTTGCACACACCACAATATTATAATATCCCAACACGGTGATACAGGGTAATTGTCGATGTACCTAGTCAATCACTACGGTGAGAAGATGTACTATATCGTATGTACATTAAAGGTAGACTCGAATACGAGTACTGTTGAGAAAGCGTACACGCCTCTTCGATTCAAAGTACAAATAAAGGTGTGTTACCGAGCAGCGAGAGGTCAAAGGGATCGCTTTCAGCGGGCTGCGCGCGCGCACGTTGGGAGAGCGCATCGAACTGTTGCAGGTCGCCAGAGCTCGGCGACGACAGCGCGGACACCGGCGACAACGCTGATACCGCAGATAACTTGGCAGACATACAATACACTATTAGTTATAAAGTAGATAGATGATAGGTGGATCAATTATCCAACGAAGTACTCGCTGGTAACACACGTCTCTGGACTTTCACACGTTTCCTAAAGTCTGCCTTTCCATAGTATTTTAGGATTACGTAAGCAGCAGTATGTTATATTTTTAAAAATACTAATGCAAATTAAACTGTCTATTGTATTAATTTAATTTATATAATAGGTATACATGTTGGAACATCACCATCCCCACGCTGTAGTGCTTCGTGCAAGGCGACTGTAAGGGTACAATTCAAAGAATAATGCCAATAGCTTACTTTGTGACACACGAAGTAACCGGAATTGTCCTTTTTCGGCATCGGTTAGGTTGATTTTTCAATATCATTTAAATAAACTAAAGAAAGTGGGGTGGTTACCTGCTGCACAGGGGCCCACGGATCGGGTGGCAGCTGCGCCGGCCAGCCGTCGCGCGCGGGGCTGCCCACCCCCGACCAGGCATCAGGCGATGTGTCCTACAAACAAAATATTACATGGTATCAATAAAATTATCTCGATAGAGTCATCAAACACTGATCTCTCACGCCAAGCGTAAATGTATATTTCGTTGTGAAGGGCGCTGCGCTACGGCATGTGAAGTTACTGGGCTAAAGAGATGAATCATAGTGTGGAAGTGACGAGCTCGATGAGGTGTGATAATGAAAAATATGTTATAATGTATTGGACGTAACACTTCCATTATTCTCCCATTATTCATAAATACATATATGAAAAGATATCTAGTTAAAGTTTATAACTCTGAATTTCTGACTTTTACTTTTTTCTTTGGTAATTAATAGGTATTATGATGTTTAATAAACATCGGATGCGGAAGTCCACCGGCATTTCCAAGGAACGCAACTAACTCGGATACTATACGCATGTAGTTGTTGACAACAGCCACATGGAGCATCATGTGCTTGCAGTGCAGCACCTGTACTTATTTAATAAAACTGAATTTGTTTGCATTTGATATCACGCATTAGGAAGCTTATAATCGAGCATGACGTTTACATTTGTATGAACATGGAACCACAAGGAATGCACTAGCCTGGTCTATGACAGTGGCTTACCATAGACTCGGAGAATATACCGACGTCCAAGCTATGTGGCTGTTGGATCTTGTAACAAAACACTGTGTGTTATATGGGGGTATGTTGTTTATCATCATTTGTTTAATGTTCAGTACTGCCTCCTCGTTCGCAGCTCATTTTTACTTAGACCTACTCATTAACTAATAATATATAAAAAATCATGTTAATGTCCGTTTGTAAACCTTATAAACACTTGGTCTTAAGTACTAATCCTCAAGCTATGTAAAAATTATATCAAATTTGGCTCAGCCCGCTTTGTAACTTCCACGCTACAGAGAGATATACCTGTTTTTCACACGCGTAGAGTAATTACCCCCAAACCCCCCACCCCGTGTTGTGGCTGTGGTGGGGTGGGGGAGAAAAAAACTTTGTGTCTATATTTTTTTTTGGGCTTAACGCCACGCTAGTTGATGTGTCTTTATTAGTCAGACAGTTATTAGAAGTAGAGGTTTTGATGTACGGACCTGCTTGTTGTGCTGCGGGGAGGGCAGACCCCAGGGGTCGAGAGGTGCGGCGGCGGCAACAGCGGACACGGCGGGCGCCGCGGGCACGCTCGGGCTCAGGTTCACGTCCAGCAGATCCAGCAGGTGCGACTGCTGCGGCGGTTCGGGCTTCTTGTCGCTCGTATGAGTTCTGAAAGTGTTTAGAAACAGACTTCGTTATAAAGACAGCGTTTTTACACTTTTGTCAATGTCTAACCACCGACACAAAGCGGAATTGGTAATAAATTTACTCTCGTCCGCCAATTGTTTAGGAGTCGTCTCTATCTGCTGAAAGTCTTATTAGATTATATTTAAAAAATATCTCAATTTGATTCTCTTAAGAGTACATTTTTTATTCTATAACATAGCCTTTTACATGTATCCACAGTAATTACAACAAACTACTAGTAACTAATGATGGTAATTTTGTTGAACTAACCGTGCGCGAGGTAAGCACTTCACGCAGCCGAAGAACCAGCAATAGGGGGTGATTGTGGGGGTACACAGGTTGTAAGCGCCGGCGCACAGGCGGAGGTATTCTTGGATTCTGGGGGGGAAAGGATTAGGGGAGAGGAGTTAGGGTGGGAGGGTGATATAATGTTTGTGAAGTCAAAACAGTAGGGCTAGAGTGAAAACATTACTGTGTTCCAGTTATAACAAGGCCTAACATGTTATGTCGCAATGCGATGAGCACAATGTCAAAAACACATCATCATAAATGCAATGATCACCGAAGCCTGTTTCCTACGCAAGCAAGATTTATCTATTCTACTACAGCATATGTGTTCTAGCATTTTACAGTTAAGTTTAACTTTGGTTACTTAATAAAGGTCAATTTCACACTTTGATCTGTGCGTTGAGTGTTTACCTTATATAGAAGGCATTGTCTGATCCAGTGCTGAGGGTAGTTAGAGAACTGAGGTTCCTGGCGGAGTTACGAAAACCTTCATTACTTCAATTAAAGCCTTTTTAAATATGTTCCAATATTTTTTTTTAGTGTTGCAGTATTCTTGTTTTGTATGATAAATAATTATGTATAAATATTTTCAACTTGAAGACTAGAGTTTTTACTATAAACACATTAAAGATTTTATCACTACAACGACAGACCCTTAACTTAACAACTAACGTTCAAAAGGCGACCCAATGTAACATTTTATTTTTGTTGGAAACTTTTAAGGATTTTATAAATTTGTAATGTTTAAACATTTAATTAAGCATTTTTTTCTCGCCATCGTATACGCGTGCACGTGAATGTGCCTGCGTGTGTGTTCGTGCATGTGCGAGCGCGTGCGTGTGCGGCATCTGTAACTCACTGCAGGTCGTGCTCCGACTGGCTGATGGCGAGCTGCAGGCGCACATCGTCAGATCGCCGGCGCCGCTCCTCCCGCTCGGCCTCCTCGCGCGACATAGCCAACGCGAGCTGCAGCTGCAGCTCCTCCTCGCCGGCGGTCAGCGGCCGCGCGAGCTCCGATTCTCTACCGCCGCCCACCCATTCTCCTGACGAACTGTTCAACTGCAACAACACAAATACTTTAATTAGTTACATTACAGCGCTCGCGAAGTCATAAACCACGAGAATAAACTAATCTGATCTGTCATTGAAGCAGCAAACTCTTACTGCTGGATAAGTCGGACTGGAAGGCGTATCGAGTGCCGCATCGCTGCCGAAAGCGCTGGACCCTTGCGCGAAGCGCTGTTTGGCTTTCAGAGCGCGTGCCCTTTCGTTCTTCAAGCGCTCTTCGTCTTTCAGCAAGTTCACCAGTTGTTTCGCCTTCTCGCGTACATTAAGACCTGGAAGATAATGAGCATAACTAAGCAAAGTTTGTGAAATTTTCTCTGAAGGGAACAACGAGACTAGTACGACGTTTACCCGGTGGTAAGTGACACACTCACCTACATATAATAGTCAGTCTATAGCAGTAGTTATTTAGTAGATACATAAGTAACAACTTAGACATTAAATTTAATTGATTGTTTTATTTGTAGTCTACAAATTTAATAGGCATACTTCTTAAGTGGAGTGAGGTGAGAATAATTAACACATATGCACTGTTGCCGAGGTCGACCGGCAGCCTGACGTCATCTGACATCATCTGATTATAGAACAGTAATGATTTGTAAAATAATCTATGTGTATATATGTAATGATATCATCCTTTCAACAAAATATTATTTAAAATAGATGCACAGGTTTAAAAGTGAACAGACTCACCCTGATCCTTCCCCTCCTCCATGTACTGGAAGTCCTTGAGCGTGTGTATCGCGAATATGTTCTCCTTGCACTGCATCGCGACCTTCTCGCTGCCGGTCTTGATGAGGTACTCCATCAGCACGAGCGCCTTGTAAACGTGCCTCCAGTTCTTGCCGTGGTCGTTGAGTCGCTTCCATATCATCTGCATGATCTCAGTGAAGGCCATCACGTTGTACGTGAGGTCGGCGATCTCCGCCATGAGGGTGCTCGAAGGACCCCATGGGTCATTCGATGTCGCTTCGCGCACTTTAACCTTTAAGTGAAAAAACAGATAATTAAGACAAAGAGAATTTTTTTTATACATCGAAGCAACGCGTCGTCGTTCACCTAGTTGTAAGTGATACCACCTGCAAACAACAATGAGGTGCTAGTTATGTGCACAGCACCACATAGCTACATTTCGGTTAGAGGTAAATATCATCAGCATCATCATCATCAGCCTATAGACGCCCACTGCTGGACAAAGGCCTCCCCCAACGTTCTCCACTCCAAACGGCTCTGCGCTGTCCGCATCCAGCGGCTTCCCGCGACCTTCACCAGATCGTCAGTCCACCTTGTTGGAGGCCTTCCAGGCTTTCGTCTGCCGGTGCGCGGCCGCCACTCCAGGACCTTGCTACTCCATCGACCGTCGGTCCTTCGAGCAATGTGCCCTGCCCATTGCCACTTCAGACTGGCAATTCTAAGGGCTATGTCGGTGACCTTGGTTCTTCTGCGGATCTCCTCGTTTCTGATTTGATCGCGCAGAGAAATTCCGAGCATAGCCCTCTCCATTGCCCTTTGGGTGACTTTGAGCCTCTTTATAAGGCCCATTGTAAGTGGCCACGTCTCAGTTTCGAGGTAAATATATTCAAACTTAATTACAGTTACGTCGTGTAGTCGAAAATAGACTTTTTACTTTCTAATTTTATAAATAAACTCAACATCACTATAGTTAATATTCACTACTACCGTATCAAATAAACCATCATTTGTATGTAACCGGGTTGTGATATGTTAAAACGAGATCGCGCGACGGGAAATACATTCGATTTCCTGCACGACTTCGTGGTTGTCGCCTGGTCGTGACGGTGGGGGACAGTGGTGGTGGCCTGGTCACTATGGTGGTCGAGTTCGTCGCGGGTCAGCGCCGGCGAACTGCTGTGATACACTCGCATCCCGCCACAGACGAAAGGTACGAAGATCCGACA
Source organism: Byasa hedistus (assembly GCA_029286795.1). Lineage (NCBI taxonomy): Eukaryota > Metazoa > Arthropoda > Insecta > Lepidoptera > Papilionidae > Byasa > Byasa hedistus. Next base: position 299,468 of record JAGSMW010000001.1, read on the forward strand.
GCATTCTCGTAATATTACGAAGATGAAACTGATTTGCAGTTCGTGATTCCCAAAGTTAAAGTTGAGTTTAGACATGGTACGGTAACACTGCGCGTTAAGCTGAGGCAGAGGTTAGGCGCCGGCGGGTGCGCGTGCGCAGGTCGACGACTTTTAACGGCTCGGCGCGACTACCTCACTAACAGTACAATATGGACGCGACCGATAAACTCGAGCCGTGCTCACGTGTTCACTGCCAAATTTAACCTATACGATACATATAGTAATGGGTTAAAAAAATCTAATACAGAAACATAACTTTTGCTATCACAATACTAAGAATCTCCGTTAAATATACATATGTAATGTGTCCTGTCTTCAAACTTAAATTGTGTCTAGCTTTAAAGGAATTGTAATTGTTATTTGTAATTTCTTTTTTCTTTTTGTCGATATTGTTTGCTTATTTTGTTTTATTTTTTTAATTTTTACTAATACAGGTAGCGTTGCGAAAACAAGAGTAAATGCTGTGCACATCTACAATGGTGGCTACAAACTGTCCAATACCTTTATCTGTACTGTGTTTATTGTTATTTTGTGTCATCGCTGATGTGTCGAATAAATAAATAAATAATAAAATCTAGATCTTCATAAGTTATTATCGTGACTACATTTGTAATGTTTTTACAAAACATAACATTACCGCCGTCGGTATGAAACATGGGCTAGGACGTCTTATTACATCATTAATATCACTTCCCTCCTTCGAACCGGAAAGTGGTGAAAACAGTCAGCTCTATGAATAAATTTCTTAGTACTTCTTTATTATTTGGTAAATAAATATATCACTATCACATACGTTAATTTAATTAAATATATAATAGTCTACGGGCGCAGTGTACGGCGGCGCGTCAAAAGTACACAATGGGGAAACATAAAAAGGTTATTAATAGAAGAGGTGACGTGAAAACGAACAGCTTAACCTTCAGCCAAACACGAGGTTAGGCAGAGGTCAGAGGAAAACTTACCGCGACACACCACCAGTAACAAGTGCTACAACTACATTATTGTACTTAGCTGTTGCCTTTGTTATTTACTATTAATTTTTATACTTTCACTTACAATCGCGTGAACGTCTTTTTGCTATAGTCGTTTGTTCATTGTATTAAATAACAAATACATTCCACATAAACAGTTAAGTAATGTGGCGCTAGTTAAGATGATATACACTGCAACACAGACATGAAAACATGGGATACTAAATCTCGACAACCGTAGTGATCTTACTAGCCGCAGCACCATACAAACTGATAAAAGGTACGTTTTGAGAGCAACAGTAGTATGGTGTCGGTCACAGGCAGCAGACCAGCATCTCACCTGAGCATCAGAGTAGTTGTGCGCAAGATTTTTAATATTCCTCCTTAGGCCCGCCACGTTTACTTGCATTTCGTCCCGACCGCGGGGCATCTGCGGAAGACACACATCACCACGTTACTATCAATACATATGTAGAATAGAAGAGAGCAGCAGAGACAGCACATAGGTTTACAACAGACAAGGTATTAACGCAAAACATTTTATTGAAGTGAAACTTCTTTATCGGGGTTAGAAAAAAAATTAGTGTAACATTTTTCGTTACGCGTCACATTTTAACGTTACGTAACGTGATTCGAAGTATACTTTCTCCAGCGGAGTAGGGATTGGTAAATGTCTCCAATGTATTTTGCGGCCCGTTTTGAGTAGTTTCATTTTTGAAATCCAGGTGGCGATTGCATCGACTTCCATAAGAGCCCATGACCCGCTTTGAGTAGTGATGACTTTGACCACTAGGTGGTGTCGTGCAATTGCCATTTACCAATAGCATATCGTTTTAACGGACTTACTCCTACCACTATACTTGACCGTTTTTCTATTGCACGCTTATTTATTCCCAACGCTCTATAGTGACGTGATAAATATATATATATGTTATATTGAAGTGATCAGCAAAATCAAAGGGTTTATTTTAATTCTAATTCCAGTGAATTTCTAAAAAAATTAAGTAATTACATCTCTTTTTCTAATACTTAGGTGTAATTATGGTATTTATTTTTTGTTACCTTTACACTAGTACAAGTTGAGCCGAGATCGAATTACATAATCCTTAGGTCGGACTACCTATATATATATATACATCAAAGTTATTCCCACAATTACTTAAAGAATAAATAGCAAACTTAACAGTGACAAGAACGAGTACTTTGCATGATTTTTTTATAAATATTTCAATTATAAAATTCGGTTCAAATCAGTCAATAGTGTAAAAAGTAAACAGTTCGTACCGAACACACACACAGCGGTATCCAAATTATTCACTAATGCGGATTAGACACATTGTAACAAACAAACGCAGCAACAAAGAGAAGATAGAAGATAACGCTGATACGCAATGTTTTCTTTTTATTCGGGTAAGCCACCAATCCGATGTCGAGGTGTTTTGTTTATCTTATCGAGCGTACAAATAACGCGATATAGATTGTATACACGGCTACGTACACATCGTAATGTTATATTTGACTAAATTAAAATAAATATAGCTTAACATATCATATAGTACAATAAATCATCACTCGAGGAAGTCGTAAGTCCTTGTCTCAAAGTTCTAGTTTACTTCACAACTGTATCGGTACCGGATTGATTCTCGTATTCTATTGAGCGAGACATCACCGCTAGTGTTAAGTTCGATTCCGGTTAATCCTAGTAGTAAGCTTATCGTCGCCTTTTGCTAACCTCAAAGTAACATCTAAACGTTGTTGTTTTAAGTTTTGTAATGTGCTGCAGCGATATAACTATATTCGTACAACGATCAGTTTCAAAAATTACTCACTGACCGCAAAGTTAAGAGATATTTATGATTAAATGATAGTCAAGATTTTTTTTATACTACTATGCGACGAGACGAGCAAGACGTTCACCTGATGGTAAGTGATACACTTGCCCATAACGTGGTGCTAGTTAAGATGGTATACACTGCACCACATTGCGCTCGTCGCCTGAGACATAAGGTGTTGTCTCGTTACCCCAGTAATTACACTAGCTACAGCGCGCTTCAAACCGGAACACAGTAATGTTCGCACACTACTATTTGTCGGTTGCAATAGGAGCTGCAGTGGTACACACCCAGACGGTCTCCGGCAACAGAGACCTACCACCTGGTAGATAGGTAGGTAGGTAGATAAATAATTAAAAGGATAGTTATTTAACATTTCTTAAATATAGTACAGTTTTCCATTGCTAAATTTATTATCACACTTATTTATTTTCTACGTAACATCTCTAATTTTCAGTGTATCGCAAAAATTGTTTAATGTGGTGAGGGAGGTCCTGTGGGTAGCGCCGCACACACAGCCCTCTCTCCCTCCCACCCACCGGCCCGCGCGCGGTTGTACGTCGCGTAACGTAAACAAACCGACGCGACCGTTGTTATTTTCGCAAGTGCCATTGACCCTGCCCCGCGCGCAGACGGAGTGCCGGGCGAGGGGAGGGAGGGGAGACAAAGATATTTTCATACATTCACAAAAGAAAGAATGTATCTATTAAAACTAAATTTTACGGATTTCATCGCGTTTATTATTTAGTTTGTTTATTCCCGTCGTTTCGACCGCTTTGCAGCAGTCATGGTCACGGGAGGACTGAGATGACAGACGTCTATAAAATTAAACCTACTATCAATAAAATTAAACCAAATCCCAGGCGAACCACTAGAAGAAATCAAGATACAGTGAGCTCTTTCTGCGTAGATCGGACCGTTAATAATAATTAAAAAGTTGTGGGTACCACGTGATAGCTGTGACATTTGCACGTCTGTCATCTCAGTCCTCCCGTGACCATGACTGCTGCAAAGCGGTCGAAACGTCGGGAATAAACAAACTAAATAATAAACGCGATAAAATCCGTAAAATTGAGTTTTAATAAATGTGTAACATTCGCGGAAATATAAGAAATCATTATAGAAAGAATGAAATCAAATAGCTAAGAAGCAGGCACTTCTAGACGCCAAGCATGCTATACCATGGTTTAAGACGTTAGATATGTTAGTGTGATTCATAAACAAATACTCGATTACTATGTCCGGATCAGTCTCGGTAAATCTTTATTCACGATAAAAGAAAAGTATAGTTTGTGGAAATATTAAAATAATAATATCCGTGAAATACAAAAGTCGATGTAAGCTGTGCTACGAAAAATCAAATGACGATGATGATATAGAACAGAACTACTAAAATATCGATAATGAATAAACATGAAATATACAATATACCAGGTGGTAGGTCTCTGTTGCCGGAGACCGTCTGGGTGGGTACCACCGCAGTGACTATTGCAACCGACAAATAGTAGTGTGCGAACATTACTGTGTTCCGGTTTGATACGCTGTAGCTAGTGTAATTACTGGGGTAACGAGACTTAACACCTTATGTCTCAGGCGACGAGTGCAATGTGGTGCAGTGTGTACCATCTTAACTAGCACCGCGTTGTCATGTGCAAGCGTATCACTTACCATCAGGTGAACGTCTTGCTCGTCTCGTCGCATATTAGCATTAAAAAAAAAAAAAAATAAAAAAAAAAAAAAATCAAACCTCTGAAACGTTTCCAATGTGCGCCGGTAGTAGCTACCATACAGTTAGTATACTCACACGACAACTCCGCGAGAGCGAGCTACGCGCGAGACTGTCGCACGGGTGGGTTGCTTTAAGTTCGGATGCCGTGTATCTTAATGAGTATGATAAGCCAGCTCGCTATCGAGATGGCCGATTGCTGAGCGGGACGTGCGCGTGACGGCAGTGCACGTCGCCGCACACGACTACACTCACCACGGTTTGCGCGGTGTGGAACCGCACGAGTGACGTCACATGACTAACCTGCGATCAACTGCCAAATCATCCTTGGCGAATCTGAATGATATTAGCTGTTAAGTGATTTAGTCTGTAGTTTAGAATGTCGATATAGTCTTAAGATATAAAGGGTACGATGGGATTGATATGCTCCTTCGGGGCGAAAATCCCAAAACCAAAATAAATTTAAAAAAAAACTGCCAAATCACACTTATCTATATCTTATCTATGAAAAAAATAACACAACCCGCAACTTGCAGCAATCCGAGGCGACTTTCAAACATTTTCTGTATTTATTATTCTATGTTTACTACATATCACCTCATCAATCACATTTAAAGGATGTAAGTGATAACTTAAACGACTCGGACAACCTTACGCGATGCAGTGAACAAGTGAAACATTTGTTTACGTTTCATGCGAGGTATGTTTTACTACTAAGTCGTATTTCCTCATGACTGAGGGTCGTGGTCATCATGTTTTTATTGAAACACACGACGACTTTCTTGGCAGTTATAATGGAGTGGTGTTGCCATTGCCTTCTCCATTTCACATACTAGTCCCCGACCATTGATGGTCACGACATAGATATGCAGGTTTCCTCACGATGTTTTCCTTCACCGTCAAAGCACGTGATATTAGTTGGTGTTTCATGCTAACTGCACATAAATTGAAAAATTCATTGGTGCAGGCCGGATTCGAACCCGGTACCTTCGCATTGGAAGGCCGGCGTTCAAACCACTAGGCTATCACGGCTTAGGCAAGTACCACGGCGGTTAAGTAACACGGCGGGAGGAAGCGTTACAACGGAGTGCCGTGCCGCTGCGGCGCAGCTACGCGTCCCTCTACGAGACCTCTACGCCGTAGCCGAGTACTAATGAAAGAGCCCGCCGCCCCCACGCCTCTATGACTAATACGTACCTATACCATGTGTTTGGAAACATTTGTTCGCACATTACTACTATCTCTCTCTAACACGGGCACTACAGTATTCTGTTCCTGCTCTATATCGCCTTTGAATATGTACTACTATATTCCTGCTCGTTTGGTACTGTTGTCAATGAAATCGATGACACACTATCGTATTGTATGATATATCGAATTTAACTTAATTCTACTATTAATATCGCGAGACGGTAAATTTACACGTGTCTGTAAAAGCATCGAGAGTCACACTTATAGTATGCAGCTATTTATTTATGCTTTATATATTATATAAAGTAATAACTTATTATACTTATAAATACATAAATCGCACATTGACGTTGCAATTAGAAAAATCACATCTGAACATTACAGTGTTAAATATACAAATAGGATGATAGTGGATGTACCTGGCGGATTATGTGGTGTACAAGTGAATAAACTAAATATATATAAGAAATATAATATGATTACACACACACACACCGCCGCTAAACAGATTATCAAACCAATCAAGTGCACAACGATAGCTCTATATATATACAACGCACACCGTGTTACGCAACTTGATTCTTAACTTAGAAACACTGGGTAAGTTTCAGGCTAAGTGACGGATGTCACGCGCTCGGTACCATCACAGCACTACTGTTAGACCGAATGATAACTGAGTTTAGGTTTTAAGTCCTTGAGTGAAAGAGCTACATTGTAGTGTATACTCCAAAGGCATGATCGCTCCATGTAGCCGACTACAGGGCTACGTAATTACATCCCCTACGCCTAAGTCCATTTGGAGGTGGGATTAATACAATTACGTGCTGCTTCTTCGCTGCAATAAGGTTTCCAAACTTCTTATCCGTTGGTGGTGAGCTCGTTACATGCGCTGCTTCATTACATAACTATGTTACACAGTACAGTTACAATTCAGAATAAAACTGAATTCAAAACTAAAGGCAGTAGTCGTTACATTCATTGTGAATTTCATTTCGACTAATCGTCGTAAAGCAGATAACTTTATCTCGTGTTATTTGCATAGAGTTTAACGTTTACGTCAATGACGGTTGTTTTTTACGCTTTCCAAACTTCACGTGTAAATTTTAAATATCCATTGTGATAATTTGCGAATGCGCATTCTAAGACTTAAGTGATGATAATGATGTATCTCAAACTGTGACCGCGTGTATAACACTTGCGGAATATAACACGGAAGCAAAACGAAAATCAAATGCCCCCTTCGTCACCTAACTGTAAATTCTTCTCATCCGGACTCGGCGGTTTGTATTTTGTACCTTATGTACACACGGATAAGTGGTTTATCGCTCGGCATCGCGGCTTCGAACCCGTGAATGTAATAGGTGTGCGGAATCGAGCCGGCGAGCGAGACGTGCGTTGACCCACGAGGCGTTCTCTATTATTTTCGTTGGTGCCGTTTTTAATCTGTATCATAATATATATATATATATATATATATGTAAAGCCTTTATTGGCGAACACTCCAGCCTACAGTATTAACAGTTACTGCCAATCAAATTCTATATGTGCCCGTAGGTAAGTATCCCGGGTTTCCTCGATACAGGCATCGCCTAGTGAGGAACACAATAGTTAAAACTTAATTAAAAACCGGTACGCAAACTAAAATTACCTTATAGTCACTGTCATCATATAGTACTGACATTGTAAGTTTTGCTGAAATAAAAACATTTTTCATTTTTTTTTTTTTCATTTTTCATAAAACCGATCAACAAATCGCCACACCGCTTTCAGAGTTTACAGGCCGTAGAACTTTTTCAGGGTTGCAAATAGAAAGACTGGTCTAAACAGTAGTCCTAGTTAGTGAAGTAGATAATAGTGTTAACTGTACTTTAGATCTAAGACGATACTTGCAATCTAAACCATTAAAGCTCCTATTATCTATGAAAGTTACCGCTTGACGACAGCGGGTGGTAACGTTCATCCACTAACAGAATTGAGTGTGTCTAATTTTTAATAATGTAGTATAATATGTCAAGAAAGAGCCGTAATAGCCCAGTGGTGTGAACGCCGGCTTTAGACCCCGGAAGTACTGGGTTCGAATCCGTCCTGCACCAGTGAATTTTTCAATTTATGTGCAGTTAGTACGACACCGAACTAATATCACGCGTTTTGACGGTGAAGGAAAACATCGTGAGGATTTCATATCTATGTCATGACCATCCGTGGAGAAAGCAATGGCAACACCACTCCATTATAACTGGCAAGTACGTCGTCGTGTTTCAATGCACATGATCACCACGACCCTCAGTCATGAGGAAATACGACTTAGAAGAACAATACGTCGTAAAATATAACTATCTTTTTTTTTATGATATTATCAACATGAAATTATTTGTATTTAAAAAAAAAATGATAAATTAGTTATCAATAGTTATAAAAAGTCATGTTAACTATGAATGCGGGAACATTACTGTGTTCCAGTTAAAAATGCGATGCAGTAACGAGACTCGACTTCTTGCGACTCACGGCGACGAGCGCAACGTACCATCGTAACTAATTTTTTTTTATACTACTATGCGGCAAGACGAGCAAGACGTTCACCTGATGGTAAGTGATACGCTTGCCCATGACAACGCGGTGCTAGTTAAGACGGTACACACTGCACCACATTGCGCTCGTCGCCTGAGACATAAGGTGTTAAGTCTCGTTACCCCAGTAATTACACTAGCTACAGCGCCCTTCAAGCCGGAACACAGTAATGTTCGCACACTACTATTTGTCGGTTGCAATAGGAGCTGCGGTGGTACCCACCCAGACGGTCTCCGGCAACAGAGACCTACCAAAGTGGAAATGTTAGTTTTTAAGTGGTTATGATTTTTATTTAGCAGGAAGCAGTGGAATGCTCCATAGGTCTCTCCAAGCCGCAGTATTAATGTACGAAGACGACGGAGTCTTCACTCGAGAGCGCGAGGTATGGTAGAAGATGTAAATTAGAGGAATGAAAGCAAGTAAAACTGAATGAAAGCGAAAAAATGTATGAAAGAACTAGGCCCTGACCACCCACGCAGGGGATGACTGTAAAAAAAAAAAAAACACAGAGACCTACCACCTGGTAAAATAATTATCTTATTATGTCCCCGTGCGTTCTCTAATCCGGAGCAGATCTGCACGAGTGTCGCGCGGGGCATCGAACCCGTCGCGTGATAAGATCGTTGAACCTCGCTGTATTGGGGCGCGTCCGCAGCGTGCCTCCTCATCATCACCTCGCGTACTCCACGAACACATCCTCGCACCTTGTGAAACTAATGCAGTTTACGCGCCGCGATCACCGCGCCTTTCTAAACCGGTTCCGTGTGCGATGGAAACGGATCTTAATTAATCTACAACTCAAGTTCACTTAAGTGAAATTGCTGCTAAAACTTTCTAAGGTACTCCCGCCGCTACTGCCACCGTATACGGGTCGTAATGTCTCGTTCACTATGTTTAGTCATGTGATGGGTTAGCTTTTTTACTTGGTGTAAGACGTTACTACGAATTGTACTCGCGTGCGAACTAAAATCGATAACGCACGGCGATATCAAGGCCTAGGGTACACCAGCAGGCACTTGTTTCAATAGAACACATAATCTACTCCCGGACACATCTATCGGCCACCTAGTGTTTAAAAATTTAACGTGCTTAGCTAAAAATAAATATTGGGTGGAGCAATAAGTTTTAATGCATTTTGAAGCAATTTAAATTGGTCAAACGACCGTATGTAAGGTTTTTTTTGTAATTTCGAATTGATTTGGCCGGCAAAAGTTTTACAACTTGGGCGACAATTTCAGGCAGAGTATCCATATTTTTTGGTCAAAACTGGCTCTAAGTTTAGATTTTCCTTTTTATGGAACCAACAATCGGACACATCAAAAAAAAATCCTACTTTTGCGAAATAAAAAAGTTTTCTCCATTCCTGGGTCGTTGAAAAAATGAACAGACTCGAATTTCGTTTTTTTTTTCATAATCCTGAATTCAAAATTAAAAAAAAAAAAACATATATAAAGGTTGACCAAAAATGAGCTTTAAAACTGCATTAAAACTTATTGCTCCGCCTAACATTTATTTTTAGCTAAGCACCGTTAAAACTTTTAAACACTAGATGGGCCGATAGATGTGTCCGGGAGTGTATATTGGATATGTCACACGTCAACAGAATACCCGAATCCCGCACACCGCAACAAACATTTCTTTAGTACCAAAATATAAACGATGTGAAATAAATTAAGATGTTCACAGATCTACTGGTGGTTTATTTCTGGTGTTCTATTATAACTTCAAATGGCATCAAACAGCTCACTGGGCTTTCCCTGTACGATACAATAATTACAAATCGATTTTAGAAGTTAAATCATTTCACACGCGACACCGCGGCGTCCATACGTCGATAGGTTTGCTATTCCAATCTCTAGTACATTCATTTATGATCAATGTCGATTATAAATTCTGGAGAAAGGGATAATCCATTCATGGTAAGTCATAATGCAAACAAAATGCTCGCAAATAATCCGAAAATCAGATAATATACAACGTAAGTTTCATATGAATAATACACTCCCGGACACATCTATCGGCCCACCTAGTGTTTAAAAGTTTTAACGGTGCCTAGCTAAAAATAAATATTGGGTGGAGCAATAAGTTTTAATGCAGTTTTAAAGCTGATTTTTGGTCAACCTTTATATGTTTTTTTTTTTAATTTTGAATTCAGGATTATGAAAAAAAAAACGAAAATTCGAGTGTTCATTGTTTTCAACGACCCCCAGGGGAAATGAGAAACGTTTTTTTCGCAAAAGTTGGATTTTTTTGATGTGTCCGATTATTGGTTCCATAAAAAAGCAAATCTAAATTAGAGCCAGTTTTGACCAAAAAATATGGTTACTCTGCATGCAATTGTCGCCAAGTTGTAAAACTTCTGCCGGCAATCAATTCCGAAATACAATAAAACTGAAAAAAAAAACATACATAAGGGTTGACAATAAACCTGCTTCAAAACTGCATTAAAACTTATTGCTGCACCTAACATTTATTTTTGACTAGACACCGTCGAAACTTTAAACACTGGGTGGTGGCCCGATAGAGTGTCCGGGAGTATATATACAGAGTTACGTACATAGGATAAGATTGTATTCACTGGCTACAGTACACTTCAAACCGAGACATAGTGATTTTTGCACACTGTTTTGGTGTTGGTCCCTAGCAACGGAGACCTACCACCAGCTAAACACTACAGAACCATGCAAATCATGTACACCTCTGTTACATATAGATAAACAAATAAACTTCTATACAAAAGCGTGCTCTATATGCAAGTTATTATATTTCAGTTGTGAATGTAAACACGGCAGTACATTTATTGCTACAGTGTGCTGGTGACCTTGACAGTCAAAATTAATAAATTCGCAAACAGCACTGTGAGCAATACTTCCGTTTATTGTTACTGGTGTAACTTTTATTAAAACCCTGCTCTACATTTTACACGACACGTTACAAGAAGTATCCCGTAAACTGAAACAACTATTGGTAAATGTTTCAATAACTGTTACATGTTTTGTCGTAATAGGTATAATAGAATCTCTAAGTCGTATTTCCTCGTGACTGAGGGTCGTGGTCATCATGTTTGTATTGAAACATACGACGACTCTCTTGGCAGTTATAATGGAGTGGTGTTGCCATTGCCTTCACCATTTCACATACTAGTGCGAGCACGGATGCTCATGACATAGATACGCAGGCTCATCATAGGATCTTCTTCTAAGTCGTATTTCCTCGTGACTGAGGGTCGTGGTCATCATGTTTGTATTGAAACATACGACGACTCTCTTGGCAGTTATAATGGAGTGGTGTTGCCATTGCCTTCACCATTTCACATACTAGTGCGAGCACGGATGCTCATGACATAGATACGCAGGCTCATCATAGGATCTTCTTCTAAGTCGTATTTCCTCGTGACTGAGGGTCGTGGTCATCATGTTTGTATTGAAACATACGACGACTCTCTTGGCAGTTATAATGGAGTGGTGTTGCCATTGCCTTCACCATTTCACATACTAGTGCGAGCACGGATGCTCATGACATAGATACGCAGGCTCATCATAGGATCTTCTTCTAAGTCGTATTTCCTCGTGACTGAGGGTCGTGGTCATCATGTTTGTATTGAAACATACGACGACTCTCTTGGCAGTTATAATGGAGTGGTGTTGCCATTGCCTTCACCATTTCACATACTAGTGCGAGCACGGATGCTCATGACATAGATACGCAGGCTCATCATAGGATCTTCTTCTAAGTCGTATTTCCTCGTGACTGAGGGTCGTGGTCATCATGTTTGTATTGAAACATACGACGACTCTCTTGGCAGTTATAATGGAGTGGTGTTGCCATTGCCTTCACCATTTCACATACTAGTGCGAGCACGGATGCTCATGACATAGATACGCAGGCTCATCATAGGATCTTCTTCTAAGTCGTATTTCCTCGTGACTGAGGGTCGTGGTCATCATGTTTGTATTGAAACATACGACGACTCTCTTGGCAGTTATAATGGAGTGGTGTTGCCATTGCCTTCACCATTTCACATACTAGTGCGAGCACGGATGCTCATGACATAGATACGCAGGCTCATCATAGGATCTTCTTCTAAGTCGTATTTCCTCGTGACTGAGGGTCGTGGTCATCATGTTTGTATTGAAACATACGACGACTCTCTTGGCAGTTATAATGGAGTGGTGTTGCCATTGCCTTCACCATTTCACATACTAGTGCGAGCACGGATGCTCATGACATAGATACGCAGGCTCATCATAGGATCTTCTTCTAAGTCGTATTTCCTCGTGACTGAGGGTCGTGGTCATCATGTTTGTATTGAAACATACGACGACTCTCTTGGCAGTTATAATGGAGTGGTGTTGCCATTGCCTTCACCATTTCACATACTAGTGCGAGCACGGATGCTCATGACATAGATACGCAGGCTCATCATAGGATCTTCTTCTAAGTCGTATTTCCTCGTGACTGAGGGTCGTGGTCATCATGTTTGTATTGAAACATACGACGACTCTCTTGGCAGTTATAATGGAGTGGTGTTGCCATTGCCTTCACCATTTCACATACTAGTGCGAGCACGGATGCTCATGACATAGATACGCAGGCTCATCATAGGATCTTCTTCTAAGTCGTATTTCCTCGTGACTGAGGGTCGTGGTCATCATGTTTGTATTGAAACATACGACGACTCTCTTGGCAGTTATAATGGAGTGGTGTTGCCATTGCCTTCACCATTTCACATACTAGTGCGAGCACGGATGCTCATGACATAGATACGCAGGCTCATCATAGGATCTTCTTCTAAGTCGTATTTCCTCGTGACTGAGGGTCGTGGTCATCATGTTTGTATTGAAACATACGACGACTCTCTTGGCAGTTATAATGGAGTGGTGTTGCCATTGCCTTCACCATTTCACATACTAGTGCGAGCACGGATGCTCATGACATAGATACGCAGGCTCATCATAGGATCTTCTTCTAAGTCGTATTTCCTCGTGACTGAGGGTCGTGGTCATCATGTTTGTATTGAAACATACGACGACTCTCTTGGCAGTTATAATGGAGTGGTGTTGCCATTGCCTTCACCATTTCACATACTAGTGCGAGCACGGATGCTCATGACATAGATACGCAGGCTCATCATAGGATCTTCTTCTAAGTCGTATTTCCTCGTGACTGAGGGTCGTGGTCATCATGTTTGTATTGAAACATACGACGACTCTCTTGGCAGTTATAATGGAGTGGTGTTGCCATTGCCTTCACCATTTCACATACTAGTGCGAGCACGGATGCTCATGACATAGATACGCAGGCTCATCATAGGATCTTCTTCTAAGTCGTATTTCCTCGTGACTGAGGGTCGTGGTCATCATGTTTGTATTGAAACATACGACGACTCTCTTGGCAGTTATAATGGAGTGGTGTTGCCATTGCCTTCACCATTTCACATACTAGTGCGAGCACGGATGCTCATGACATAGATACGCAGGCTCATCATAGGATCTTCTTCTAAGTCGTATTTCCTCGTGACTGAGGGTCGTGGTCATCATGTTTGTATTGAAACATACGACGACTCTCTTGGCAGTTATAATGGAGTGGTGTTGCCATTGCCTTCACCATTTCACATACTAGTGCGAGCACGGATGCTCATGACATAGATACGCAGGCTCATCATAGGATCTTCTTCTAAGTCGTATTTCCTCGTGACTGAGGGTCGTGGTCATCATGTTTGTATTGAAACATACGACGACTCTCTTGGCAGTTATAATGGAGTGGTGTTGCCATTGCCTTCACCATTTCACATACTAGTGCGAGCACGGATGCTCATGACATAGATACGCAGGCTCATCATAGGATCTTCTTCTAAGTCGTATTTCCTCGTGACTGAGGGTCGTGGTCATCATGTTTGTATTGAAACATACGACGACTCTCTTGGCAGTTATAATGGAGTGGTGTTGCCATTGCCTTCACCATTTCACATACTAGTGCGAGCACGGATGCTCATGACATAGATACGCAGGCTCATCATAGGATCTTCTTCTAAGTCGTATTTCCTCATGACTGAGGGTCGTGGTCATCATGTTTGTATTGAAACATACGACGACTCTCTTGGCAGTTATAATGGAGTGGTGTTGCCATTGCCTTCACCATTTCACATACTAGTGCGAGCACGGATGCTCATGACATAGATACGCAGGCTCATCATAGGATCTTCTTCTAAGTCGTATTTCCTCGTGACTGAGGGTCGTGGTCATCATGTTTGTATTGAAACATACGACGACTCTCTTGGCAGTTATAATGGAGTGGTGTTGCCATTGCCTTCACCATTTCACATACTAGTGCGAGCACGGATGCTCATGACATAGATACGCAGGCTCATCATAGGATCTTCTTCTAAGTCGTATTTCCTCATGACTGAGGGTCGTGGTCATCATGTTTGTATTGAAACATACGACGACTCTCTTGGCAGTTATAATGGAGTGGTGTTGCCATTGCCTTCACCATTTCACATACTAGTGCGAGCACGGATGCTCATGACATAGATACGCAGGCTCATCATAGGATCTTCTTCTAAGTCGTATTTCCTCGTGACTGAGGGTCGTGGTCATCATGTTTGTATTGAAACATACGACGACTCTCTTGGCAGTTATAATGGAGTGGTGTTGCCATTGCCTTCACCATTTCACATACTAGTGCGAGCACGGATGCTCATGACATAGATACGCAGGCTCATCATAGGATCTTCTTCTAAGTCGTATTTCCTCGTGACTGAGGGTCGTGGTCATCATGTTTGTATTGAAACATACGACGACTCTCTTGGCAGTTATAATGGAGTGGTGTTGCCATTGCCTTCACCATTTCACATACTAGTGCGAGCACGGATGCTCATGACATAGATACGCAGGCTCATCATAGGATCTTCTTCTAAGTCGTATTTCCTCATGACTGAGGGTCGTGGTCATCATGTTTGTATTGAAACATACGACGACTCTCTTGGCAGTTATAATGGAGTGGTGTTGCCATTGCCTTCACCATTTCACATACTAGTGCGAGCACGGATGCTCATGACATAGATACGCAGGCTCATCATAGGATCTTCTTCTAAGTCGTATTTCCTCGTGACTGAGGGTCGTGGTCATCATGTTTGTATTGAAACATACGACGACTCTCTTGGCAGTTATAATGGAGTGGTGTTGCCATTGCCTTCACCATTTCACATACTAGTGCGAGCACGGATGCTCATGACATAGATACGCAGGCTCATCATAGGATCTTCTTCTAAGTCGTATTTCCTCGTGACTGAGGGTCGTGGTCATCATGTGTAATGAAACACACGACGACTCTCTTGGCAGTTATAATGGAGTGGTGTTGCCATTGCCTTCACCATTTCACATACTAGTGCGAGCACGGATGCTCATGACATAGATACGCAGGCTCATCATAGGATCTTCTTCTAAGTCGTATTTCCTCATGACTGAGGGTCGTG
The DNA here is from genome assembly GCA_029286795.1 of Byasa hedistus. Taxonomy (NCBI): domain Eukaryota; kingdom Metazoa; phylum Arthropoda; class Insecta; order Lepidoptera; family Papilionidae; genus Byasa; species Byasa hedistus. Next base: position 315,272 of record JAGSMW010000001.1, read on the forward strand.
GTCATCATGTTTGTATTGAAACATACGACGACTCTCTTGGCAGTTATAATGGAGTGGTGTTGCCATTGCCTTCACCATTTCACATACTAGTGCGAGCACGGATGCTCATGACATAGATACGCAGGCTCATCATAGGATCTTCTTCTAAGTCGTATTTCCTCGTGACTGAGGGTCGTGGTCATCATGTTTGTATTGAAACATACGACGACTCTCTTGGCAGTTATAATGGAGTGGTGTTGCCATTGCCTTCACCATTTCACATACTAGTGCGAGCACGGATGCTCATGACATAGATACGCAGGCTCATCATAGGATCTTCTTCTAAGTCGTATTTCCTCATGACTGAGGGTCGTGGTCATCATGTTTGTATTGAAACATACGACGACTCTCTTGGCAGTTATAATGGAGTGGTGTTGCCATTGCCTTCTCCATTTCACATACTAGTGCGAGCACGGATGCTCATGACATAGATACGCAGGCTCATCATAGGATCTTCTTCTAAGTCGTATTTCCTCGTGACTGAGGGTCGTGGTCATCATGTTTGTATTGAAACATACGACGACTCTCTTGGCAGTTATAATGGAGTGGTGTTGCCATTGCCTTCACCATTTCACATACTAGTGCGAGCACGGATGCTCATGACATAGATACGCAGGCTCATCATAGGATCTTCTTCTAAGTCGTATTTCCTCGTGACTGAGGGTCGTGGTCATCATGTTTGTATTGAAACATACGACGACTCTCTTGGCAGTTATAATGGAGTGGTGTTGCCATTGCCTTCACCATTTCACATACTAGTGCGAGCACGGATGCTCATGACATAGATACGCAGGCTCATCATAGGATCTTCTTCTAAGTCGTATTTCCTCGTGACTGAGGGTCGTGGTCATCATGTTTGTATTGAAACATACGACGACTCTCTTGGCAGTTATAATGGAGTGGTGTTGCCATTGCCTTCTCCATTTCACATACTAGTGCGAGCACGGATGCTCATGACATAGATACGCAGGCTCATCATAGGATCTTCTTCTAAGTCGTATTTCCTCATGACTGAGGGTCGTGGTCATCATGTTTGTATTGAAACATACGACGACTCTCTTGGCAGTTATAATGGAGTGGTGTTGCCATTGCCTTCTCCATTTCACATACTAGTGCGAGCACGGATGCTCATGACATAGATACGCAGGCTCATCATAGGATCTTCTTCTAAGTCGTATTTCCTCATGACTGAGGGTCGTGGTCATCATGTTTGTATTGAAACATACGACGACTCTCTTGGCAGTTATAATGGAGTGGTGTTGCCATTGCCTTCACCATTTCACATACTAGTGCGAGCACGGATGCTCATGACATAGATACGCAGGCTCATCATAGGATCTTCTTCTAAGTCGTATTTCCTCATGACTGAGGGTCGTGGTCATCATGTTTGTATTGAAACATACGACGACTCTCTTGGCAGTTATAATGGAGTGGTGTTGCCATTGCCTTCACCATTTCACATACTAGTGCGAGCACGGATGCTCATGACATAGATACGCAGGCTCATCATAGGATCTTCTTCTAAGTCGTATTTCCTCGTGACTGAGGGTCGTGGTCATCATGTTTGTATTGAAACATACGACGACTCTCTTGGCAGTTATAATGGAGTGGTGTTGCCATTGCCTTCACCATTTCACATACTAGTGCGAGCACGGATGCTCATTAAGCTTACCTTAGTTAAATAAATCCATAAGTTACATATTATATTCGTTCCATTAAATTACACTTGGATTGAAATATTTCCGAAAACACTATAAAGCGAGACTACGTACGTTTGTGTCGCGGTGAACCAGTAAATGTATTAACGCGAACACGAGCCGGCTAATCGGATTCGAACTTGAATCACGGCCGGTATGCGACTACAAACATCCAATTAGTCGTCAATGGCGATTAGTAAGCGAAAAATTCGATAACCCCAATGACTAACAGATTACTGTACCCTTTACATATACACATACTTTTAACACATAGTACACTATTTAGTATTTAATTGTAGTACTGCATGATCTAATACCGCCTTCGCACTTTTATCATCGGACGTACAGACACACCGCAGGCATCCATCCCTTCGTTGTCGATCTCCCGCGCATTAGGACTAAGCGTTTCGCTTCGTCCTTCATAATGCGTCCGCGAGGGAGTGGAACAGTCTGCCGGCGTCAGTGTTTCCGTCCAGGTATGATGAGGGGCTCTTTAAGAAAAGAGTGAACAGGCTTCTTCTAGACTAGTGCGCTTTACCACCTAGATTACATCGCCGCTTACCATCAGGTGGGATCGTAGTCAAGCACTAGTCTATCCTAAATAAAAAAAAAATAGTACACCTTTTTTTATATACAACCGAGGGTCGGGAGCGGCAGGACGGTTTCCGGCGGTAAATGCCTGTAACTATAAAGCTGTAATTGTTTACACAGCATCACTTCACAACCATCGCTTACGGACATTTGATCTCCGCATTAAACTTTACTGCCGGCTCTATTCAGACTGGAACACGGTAATGGCACACTACTGCACATCGGTTGGAAATGATACACATCTAAACGGATAATTTACACAAATAGTTACTATACAAAAAAAAAAATAACCTGATTCCGATGCTTAATTACTTAATCTATTAGTAAGCGGTTCGGTTAACCCAGTTGGCAAGTACGGCGGCCTGGCCAAGAGTCGGAAGTTCGATGGAGGTCAGGTTTCTGTGCCGGTCGTTATTTCAAGGACGCGCTATATTTACTATTTGCAGTGTCACAAATGGGTTTCCTATAGCTATAATGACACCATGACAAAGTTGAGTCAGTTTGGGATTTACCTATTCACTAAGTGCTGCACCAATATCTTCCGCTGAACGGTAGTGTACTGGTTTGAACTGTGCTTCTGATGCAGTAACAAACTAACTAATTATGCTTTAAAAGTACAAGCTCATGGTAATATTGTGTAAAAATTTTGACTGGTTTATGTCTCTTTCGAATAAAATTAACTGCTTATACCATGTCTTTTCTTCCGGAATGTTATAATTTTAAATGTAAAGATATATTCAATATACATGTAAACATGTTCTGTTCGACAATCAGTTTTATGTAAATTACATTAAATTTTAATTATGATTATTTACATGCTAAAATAGATTGCTTGAAAATTATTAAAAAACACATATAATATACCTTTATAATGATAATGCTTTTATTACAGTGTTGACCACAAGAATTTTATATCTAATTTCAAAAAGCATTAGGGTATAATGTTTCCTAAATATAAACATTAGATGTGAAATATAATTAAAAGAATTTTGATTATTTTTGTACTATGAAAACTTGTTTTACATGCTCAATATAGATATGAAAAATGTTTAAAAATATATTTTTTTAAAAATAGTAATCCTATTAGACATAATCATCAGCCGATATACATTCACAGCAGTATATAGGCATCCCGCATGGATCTAGACACATGACTGTTTTTATTTTATAAAATGTATGTAAAAAAATAATTTAAATTTGATTGAGAATAAGAGAAATTGATATAATACTGTTTATTTATTTGTTTATTTATTCTTTATTGTACCACATTAGGAATACAAAAGGCGGGCTTAATGCCTGAAGGCATTCTCTACCAGCTAACCTTTGGTGAGGTGAGATGTTGTGGCAGGTGGCAATCTAGCATAAAAATATGATATGGAAATAAAAAAAGAAATGTGTATACATACATATAGATAAATACATATATTTATATAAATAAACTTACATATACATTTAACTTTTAATTAAAGTGTAGGTAATGTATCACATAACCAAACTACAATTCCTGCTATCTCATTAAAAGCTAGAATTATTGTTTTAGTAATATATAACTCTATTATCATCCTTTACACATTTTTCTCTCGAAGGATATTGATATATTACATATTCTAAGTTTTTGTTAAATGCAAAATGAAATTATTGATTACCAACAATTAATATTTCAAATCATGTGACTGGTTTCATGTTTGGCCATGAAATCCAAGACTGAACAAATTGTTCTGTTGAAAGTCAATACATGAAATTATTTCGTCTTGTGGGAATATAGTTCTTCAGCACTTATTAAATATTTTTAATAGAAAAAAAAATGTTAAAACTTACACAGTAAAGCTGATATTCTAAAAAATTAGTGAATCATCAAACACAAATGCCACGGTATGTGGAAAACAAATTTTTATAACATGAATAACTTTATGCACACTGACAACCTATCAACATATCAGTTGTAGATAAAATTTATCATTATCATATTAGCACAAAGACATTGTTGCTTCCACATTTAATGACGTCACAGAACAACCAAATACACAAACACTCTCCAAACTCAGAAGACGACCTCAATACAAATCTAAGACGACTTGGATATCTAAAATTGTCAAAAAATTACCTTAGTTTAACCTAACTGTGATGTGGGTCAGAGTTACACAGTTTCTAAGTCAACGAATTCGTGTCTTGGTCAAACTGATGAATAAAAAGATAATGACGAGGACAAATTGATGCAACATCGTATACTTACCAAAGAGTGCTGATGGGAAGGTGTTACTTAAAAATTTACTTTTTTTTATTTTCGATTTGTCAGCGTAAAAAAGTATCACACATTATACTACAGCCACTTATCACAACACGATATCACCCGTTTTACTATTTAATTTTGTACAATTCCTATCTAAACAAAACACTTTTTGAAGAATTGACAAAGTCGTCTCATTCATGACAAATCAACATGTCCTCCAACAGTACATCCGGTCAACTATAAAACAAATAAATAATGCTGATACTGTGTATTTCTTTGTAAATGTGTATTGTTTTTAAAAAGCAATTTTTTATAAGATAAATGAAAAATAAAAAAAAACAAAACTAGTACATACTGTAACAGAACATTTATTCGTCCGCAAACTCAAAACTAAATTTGTTAATTAGTCAATTATTGTAAATTAACAAACTTTTATTAAAAATATCAAATTTTTATTATAATTTTTATTTTTTGTTATGATTTAATATGACGATAATATTCACTTGTGCCGACGTTCTCAAGAATTTTTTTTGTGGAAAAGTAATTTAAAGTTTTTGTCATGAACTTTTCGTTTTAATACTATGATTTATATGAAAAAAATTATAACTATTTGACGTAAATAATACTGCAATAATGTTAATTTTAATAATGCATTTAATATTTTAACTTTAAATTATCTGAGCAACAAGTTTTACAAGTAATGGCAACAAATATAAACAAATGTCATTTGATTTCTTAAAAAAGTAAATTTAATTGTGGAAACGGTCGCAGTATTGTATCTTTTTAAAAACTGAAAGTAAATTTTGTAATTTAAGATAACAAAATGAACATTTCGAGTTTTTCGTCTAAAAGTATACAAGATAACTTAAAATCGAGTAGCCGAGTTAAGACATTTGTAAGTATTGAGTGCATAAGTAAACAATAAGGTTATGTATGTATTTCTAATATTTGAATGTTTTTCAGATATTACCAGATAAATGTTTCGAAAAACATGCTGCTTGCTCATGGCGCCGCGGTAACACATTCACAATTTATCCACGAAGCCAAAAAGTCAATAAAGAACCAACAAATGATTGTGATAACAAAATTTTAAAAATACGGCAGGAGATTCTACTTTTTACTCCAATATTGAGAAAGCTCGTAAACGAAGCAAATGGCACGTTTCTTTCATTGCAAAAAGCTGCGGAAAACGCAAAGAATTCAGATAACCAAGTGGAATTTTTAAAACTTTCCCGCCAATACCGATCGCTCGTTCGAGTATGCATTGAAGGATTGCAAGAGGCTGCTGAAAAGGAAACTGATAGCCTCTCGAAGAATAGTTTACTGTCCTACATTACAATATTTTATTCAGTTGAATGTATATGGCACCTGTGTGAGATTTTGTTTATAGACAATATACCAGGTGATGTTGTATTGCCGTTTCTGTTAGAATGGGTCCGGTTTCATTTTCCATGTCATGAACAGGCAGCTGCACAAATGCTAGAACTATGTGAGCGAGGATCAGAGGACCATCCAGAGTACTGGGATACAGTTATTGGTATGGTTATTCAGGGAAGAATAGATGTGGCACGGGCACTGTTGAAATTGCACTCTTTGACAGAAAATACTGAATTTAAGCTCATTGATAACTCTCTTCGCACTATGCCAGTTTATAGTGTAAGTACATGTATTGTTACTTAATACTGTACTTTTATTAATGTTTGGTGGTTCAATCTCAGTTGTGGCATGTAAATCAACCAATGTTAAAATTAATCAAAGATTAATTTCAAAATTATAACTAACAGTAACTGCTAAATTGCAATAAGTTAATAATAAATTATACATTGTTATTAATTTTGCAATCATTACTTTAAGTTATAGAAAAATTAAATAGCTTTATTTGATATATCTTTTCACCAAATTATGTAAAAAAACGCTATTGCAATATATTGTGTTAAGTATCAAAATAATAGTACAATTCAAATAGAAATTTAAAAATTGTTACATTATCTGAATCGGTTTGATCCCATTGATTTTTCTAATTGTGAAAGTACTTTATACTATTTGAAAGCACAATATAGTTAATCTAGCAAAAGTTTTACATTCAACGTTTTGAAATATTTGTAGCAATTTTTTTCCAGGTTTATGGTGGTATATCTACAGGCGAGTTCACAATAGTCTGGAAACACTGGCAAGCAGAGTGTAGGTCCAAACTGAGGAGCCAAGCACTGAGCTCACAACCAAAGCTAGAACTTATAATGAGGGTACATAAATAAAATTTTAATATTACTGTATTACATCAACAATAAAACACCACAGGGAGCATCCTAAACATTTCAGACTAAAATTGAAAAAAAGTACTTGAATTAGGTATTTATAATTATAAAGTGTGCAATGATACTTAAAAAAACTTTTATTGTCAGGAGAACTATCAACATAGAAATGTGTGTCTTGTATTTGATAAAATACCCATGTTTCAAATTAAACAAGATTTTAGAAAGTATTTTTGAATGCATATGAACATTAAAATAGTATTTCCTTTCTCATAAAATTGTATGAATTATCAAATTTAAGTTTTTGAAATTATGTCAAAAGGGTCAAAGATAGACAAAACCATATTAAAACAGTTAAAGTATGCGAGAGATGAATGTTATAATAATTTATCAATATTTCTCGCAGTTAATGATTGGTGAATATGCTGCTTTCGAGGCGATCCGTTCCAAATACGCGTCGTGGTTCGACTTACTGGGTGGGTATGTGCTGTTCACTGGGCCGTGGGCACGTAAGCGTGAGCTGGCCGACGCGGCGTCTGCGTGCGCTGGCCTCAATGGGCCCAACACTCAGTCGCACCTGGACTTCGTCATACGGGCGCTGCTAGAAGGCGATTTGCATCAGGTATATCTCAAGTGTTCTTTAGCTTTAATCCTAATCTAACAAAAAAATTGAAATATCACCTTACTAGTTAATATGGATCGTGTGCCCCATCTTTCGCTTAGCGAAGCTAGTAAACCTTGTAAATTAAAACCAAATTATCTTTATTTATAGGTGATCCATGAAATACAACAGATGTCGGACAATGGTTGGTTTGCCACTCATCTAACAGACATACTTTATCACTGTGGCAAGTTGCAAATATTGGACAAACATCAGACTGAGTGAGTATACTGATCATTTTCAAATTTTGTGCTTTTAATTCCTTGTATGGACTTGTGCAGGTTAACTAGATAAACTAATGTTGATGAGTTCTTATAACTATTCCAGTTCATAAACGATTTATATATTTTAGTGTCACCAGGCGCTTCCGTGATTGCTTAATCCTGGAATATGGCTCGTTAATCATGGACCACAAATCAATGTGGTCTGTGGGACTATCGTATTTAGTCTCCTGTCCACCCGAAGGCCCTCGACGAGCTGAACTCCTATTAGAAAGGGTACCGATAGAAAGTGAAGCAAAAGCCATTAGGATTATAGCTGAAGCCAAGAAGCATGGACTCCTGGGTGTTGGTATGTTGGTTCACTTTAAAGTTTCTTACATAACTTTCTTTCATAGAATTTTTGTACGTCTTTATCATCACTCATGCCACAGTACAAGTATTCTGATTTGGTATATTTGTGATACAGATAAATTTTCTATGGGTCTTAGGGATCTAGCCCATAACTTCAATGATATATCAATAGCATTATGCACTGTTTTAAAGATGTAATGTCACATCTGTGGTGACTTAGAACTGGAGTTTCTTAAGCTGTATTACACATAGATTGAAATCTAAGGATAAAGAAATAGAGGTCGGTGCTGTGTCCGTCGATATCAGTGTTCCGCAGGCATCTTTGTCATCTACAATGATGACTATCAGTCACTAAACAGTATATTGTATTTATGATAATAATTAATATATTTCAGTGCAGACAGTGTGCAGCTACCTTAGCACACGGCAATTGCAGATGGGGAGAGTGGGCGGAGCGCTGGTGTGGGCGGCGCGCGCTCGCTCTGCCCCGCTGTGCGCGCGTGCTGCCCACCACGCGCTGCGCGGGTACTGCGCAGGCGCATCGCTTCCAGCAGCCGACATGTTGCTCACAGCGGGCGCGTCGTTGTTAATGGATAACACGTTGTTATTCCTCGGTTTGTACTCTTCATGTATTTATAGAGAATATGGTGCCATGGGAGAGGGCAGGAGCAGGACACAATTATTAGTTTATTAAAAAATCCACATTAGCATTCATTCAAAGTTTCTCTTTTCGTTCCAGGCAAGTATTGCGACTTCCACAGATTGTACAAGAGTAAAGAGTTCAAAGCTGCTGCGAAACTTCTTATTTCTCTGATCACATCAAAAATTGCACCAGAATAGTAAGTTAATTTCACTTACTCACAATTTAAAAATTACTCAATTTAAAATTTTTGAGCACAATTTAATAAGATGGAGCAAAAGTTTAATAATTTAGAAAAACATGATAATTAATTACTTTCAGCTTCTGGGAGACATTGCTCCTGGATACGATACCGCTTCTCGAATCTGAAGAACCAATGTTTTCGTCAACTGACACCTACGAGATCATGCTGTGCCTGGAGTTGCGATCCAAATGTTTGAAGGGGGAAAAGGCGGAGCTCCTCCGGCTGGCCTGCGCCAGGAACTTGGCCAGGACGGCCCTGCTGGACGGGGATGAGGAATAGCATAGGCGCAAGTTTATTAACGCAGGTGTTTCATCTGACAAAGTGATGTTTTGTGATAGTGATTTAATATCAGTGGTTACGGCTCGAGGAAGGGTCGGTGGGACCTTGTCCGTGAAAAGAAGTTTGATGTGGTATGTGGCAAGTTTGTTATAGTACCGTGTTTGTGTATTTACTGCAAAGTGATGTGTCTCGGCTGCCGGTCATCATTACTTTGGTTGTTTCATAAATTTACTGCTGTTGGATGGATTGGATGGATGGATGTTTCCTAAAAGTTAAAAATGGTGGTGAAATATCAAGCAATGGTGATAACAACAAGCATTCACTATCTATAAACTTTTAATATCTAAATTATTAATTCATTATTGTCTGTCTAACTTCCAAAGCATTTTGTATTCAACAACATAAAATTAATTTAAACGGTGATCACAATTGTTTTTTTTTTAGTTTATTATAATTAATGGGGAGCTAACTGATTTGGCAACTGGATCATTCATGTAATGGAAGGAAATTAAATTTATACCAAATTACAAGGGTTTAAACAATGTAAAAGAAATTTAGTTTGTATGTTTTCACTTGTGTAATTTTAAAGTACCAACTGACACTTGGCTCTGCAGCAACTAGGGTCTAAGATAGTCGTGAGTGAATATTTAGTGTCAAATACAAGCACTAGTATTAAAATACATGTACATACAGCAATTAATTTTAAACTAAACTATATCAATGTGGATTTGATAAAATGTTGTTCATGTGGGAGTATCAATGTCCACAGCTGGACGTGTACTATTCTACTTATCAGGGTAATTACCGTAATAGCCACACTGGCATACGGGTAGCAATATTTTGATAAAAGTCGCCTTTTACGACACAGAGGGAAGAGCAATGCTTGTATTGCTATGAATCTAAGTTAATGTTGATTTTTATCACTATGTTATGGGAACAGTGTTATATTACCAGTAACATGTAGTACTGCACATTAATAATTAATTGATAAAGAAACAAAATGTTGCAAGAAATATTATGTTTTAGAGAAATATTTAGTACTACAATGGGAAAATTAAATACCGTTCAGGTCACTTAAAAGAAACATATTAACTTGCTCTTATGTAACAGTACAAGCACTAACTTACATATATCATGATTGTTAACATAAATATAAATACAGTACAATAAAATTGGTGATTTTGGTAACGAGATCATAATACTATCTGTGATTTAGATCTAAATTGTAAATCACAGTGTCGGTGTAACAGATAGTATCAGGGTATATACTGAACAATAGATACGAAGATAAGTTTTTATCTAAAGTCATGATTAATGTATGTTTAAAGTGTGCCACTTACAAAACGAGTCAATTAAATAATTTTGAGTAGTTTAATTAAACTGTCTTCTCAACTAATGTTATAGCTCATCAGCAAATGTACAAGCCTCTTCCATCCCCTTCAAACCTGCCGACTATCCTTATTAAGGATGTTTACAGACCAATTGATATCACAATTTCAATACTACCAAGAACATACTTTTTGTTAGCAGTTTAATATTAAATTTGAACTCTGTGACGACCTGACCAGGAATCTGAGATCTGTTTTTATCACCACACAATTATAGAGGAATGTAGGGTGTATTTCTGCCACTAAACAGCGGTGTGCAAATATTGCTGTGCTCCAATATGAAAGGTGGCGTTGCTAGTGAAATGACTGGATTACAATTATGTGTGTCATAGCTATGTGCACAATGTGATGTAGTGTTTATCATCTTAACATGGTTAATTTTAAGATAAAGCAAGTGTTAACGTTTCGGGGTCTGCATTATATCAGTTCAACATATTTTAAATGTATGTATGAATACTTAAAATGGTCATTTACTTCACTGTGTGAACTATAATGCTCAACTAATATGTCTACCATCAAAAGATAACAAATGGTCACCGCAATGTGTTAAAAGATTGAATAAATTAAGTTTCATTAGAACAAGACTATGTTTGTTAAATAATATTAAATTTAAGTACTGATTACCTGTAATAGAACAAATGTATGAGAATGATGGCTGAGTTCCCACGAGATACGATATCACCTGCTCATACAAACTTCACTGACAGAGTTACTGGTAACAAAGCATACCATGTAGAGAGCCCGAGATTGGTGAAGGTTTCACATCAACTGTTGCATTGTAATAAATTATTAATCTCGATATTTTGTAAGATGTTGTTTATAAACATTGCTTTAATGAAACAGTATGATTAACAATTCGTTCATTGTTACTTGTAATAAATCACAAAAGGTTTATTTGTATTATTTTGGCATTTTGTATGTTTGTACAACTGGTTTCATTAACCGCTAATTGTAATAAATTATAATTTTTCTAAACTTATTTCTATTTCTTGTGCGGTAAAGGTATATGGAGCGACTCGTAACAATGTGTAGTGTCTACAGTAACAGAACTATTACCAGTAACAAGAGTGTCCCGCAAATATTACCGTGTTTCCTCATTCATGGGTAAGGAGAAGGTACCTCAGTACGTTGCCTAGTGCGTCTAGAAACTGGACGCCGCGCATAGTCCCCATTACTGCGGGTGGGGACTGAGTGTTCTAACCGTTTCACTGTTAAATATAAAGAAGAAGCAAAAGTAAACCATAGACAAATAGATGATTTTTTATGCCATCAACCATGGAGAGGCACAAAGTTTAGTAGAAAAAGTTACAATTTACGAAAATTCATTAATATTTTTGTTGTCACAAGTGTAATATACTGTCACAGCATTAACTGTCAATGTCTAATAGATAACAGCAAACGAGAGACTTTCCCCAACAAAAATGATTAAATCACCAAAAAAGGCAGAAAACGATAAGGAAACCAAAAATGTGTGCAAGTACGTAGTAATATGTTACGATAGAACCACGAGATATGCGGTCGAGTTGGTGGTGGTCGCAGCAGCTTTTATTGCACTGCTGTTCATGTTTCTGAGCTCTGATTTCCGGAGTGTTATAGCTGATAGGTTTTATCTCGAGATGAAGAGCGCAACGTTCTTTGGGAACGTGGTGTGTATTACTCAGCTTCGGGTGGCCGTCCTGTCCTGTTAAAAAATTATTGCATGCCAGGTGTCGGCCAATATGTAAGAACCGGAGGCGCACATGGAAGGGCAAAGTTCTCAACACATCCGCTGAGCTGCTGGCGGAGAAGGAGCGGCAGACAGGCCTGCCTGACTATTCTGCTGTAAGTTAAGCATTTATTACGCGGTAAGGTGTTCCTTTAATTTAATCTAAAGTTGCATAAAAACGAGGACTCTTTTTCTGAATAAACATATAAATACCTCCATCTGTGTAATTTTGTGAGGATTTCACTAAAGTTGATACTTTCAGGTGATATCGCGAAGCAGATCAAGCGGCGGTACTGACAGGGCACCCGTCACGCCGGTCAACACTAGGAAGTCGAGCACGGTGAAGATTTGCAAAACGCCCATAGCTGACACCGCGCCCACGCCGTGCCTCGCGTACGCCGATTTGGCCAAAAGTCTCGGTAGGTACTAGGGGGTTAAAAAGCAAGTGACGAAACTTGGCAGACATCCTTAACAAAACGTAGATCCTTTTTTTTTATTTTATTACTATGCGACGAAACGAGCAAGACGTTCGCCTGATGGTAAGTGATACGCTTGCTCATGACAACGTGGCGCTGGTTAAGATGGTACACACTGCACCACATTGCACTCGTCGCCTGAGACATAAGGTGTTAAGTCTCGTTACCGCAGTAATTACACTAGCTACAGCGCTTCAAACCGGAACACAGTAATGTTCGCACACTACTATTTGTCGGTTGCAATAGGAGCTGCGGTGGTACCCACCCAGACGGTCTCCGGCAACAGAGACCTACCAGCAGTAACCTACTGTTAATAACTGTTTTTCCCAGACGCAACTGAGGCGTATAACTTGATAAGAAAGATCCGGCCAACTGGTCGCTTAACCCAGATATTTACTGGCCACGGCGGATTCTCCCAATACTTGAACCGTTTCAAGTGTCGGGACAATCCATGGTGCATATGTGATAACGCCACGGAGGAAACGGTTCCTCATTTGCTAACGGAGTGTCCTATCCATATGAACTCGCGGCATGAATTCGAGCAAGAGAAAGGGCTCAAAATAGATAAAGTAGGTTTATGCGAGTTAGTAAAAAATAAGTTAGTTAGAGATACATTTTTCAAATTCTGTATAAATATATGTACAATAGTTAACAATAGGAATAAGGATAAGTAAATACGATTTTCGTAATGATATATAAAATATTATTACTAGCAAATTATAAATAGGATAAAAAACCCCTGAATAATAATATCAGGGAAAAGTAGAAAAAATATAAAAAAAAAAAAAAAACCTACTGTTAATGATCCACTCAATGACATAGCAGAAAGAAAATGATAATCATTGATTGTTTGTTTCGTGCACACTTATAGTCTTCGTCCTTACTAAGCACGAGCTCCAGGAGAAGAAAATCATTTTGAGGAAGCTAACATGTTCTAGGAACAGCAGCTATAGTAGACATCTGCCGATCTGTATTTGATCAGCGTGGTGAAGAACCTTGACTCTCCTTGTGTAAGAATGGTTCGTGTCCCATCAGTGGGAACGTTGAGAGTTGTTTATTGTTATTATATATAGTTAATGGCTCTCTTTAAAAAGTCTGTTTATTTTTTTGTTATTTCGTATTACTTGCGACGAGGCGAGCGGTGCACCTGATGGTAATTTTCCCGCCATTATAAAGTGCTGTATATTCATGTGTATACGTTGTTAATGCTTGGCAGGCGCGTGGCAGTCGGTGCGCAGCAAGTGCGCGTTCTGCGCGTGCTACGCGTGCTGCCTGTGCTCCGGCAAGGAGTACGCGCTGGCGGAGGAGGACGCGGAGCGCCGGCGCAGCGCCATGCGCGAGTTCGACCGCCGCGTCAAGTCCGACTGCAAGCTCATGAGGATCATGTACAATAAAATTTGACGACGTTGACTGTTACACTCGTATTTTTTAATTGCTTTGTTTAAACGGCGGCCCCTTAAAAAGTATCAGATCAAACGTTTGAAGGTTAGCAGATGTTTTCCAGATTATTTTTAGTATTAAAAAAATGAAAAGCTAATCTAACGTTTCCGCTCTTCTTTATTAGGTTAGCAATATTTGTTAGTGGAGTGCTAGAGGTCGTTTTCGCAGAGCAGGCTGTCCGGGCTCTTCTCGCAGATGAATGCGTACTTGTTCTCGCACCAGAGGTCGTCGAACAGCGCTGTACGGTACACCGCGCCGCAGTACTCACCCGTCGTCGCGTTGTTCGGCTCGCCGCCGGAGAACTTGTCGTAGCCGGCCTCGTGGAGCGTGTCACCTGGTGGGGCAGTTACGTAGCAGCGAATTATCAAATATTCATCACTTCTTGTGCAGCTTTTATTTCTTATATATGAGAGGAGCTCAACATTTATATGAAGGGGTTAACATGTTAAAACAACATCAATTTGACAATATACTGTACCAGGTTAATTTCAACCAACCACGAATTAAGAGGATTACAGTAGACCAGAATGTCTTTGAGAAATGATTTAGCTGCATAAACAAATGTCACCAGCATGTAACACACCACCATCATCTCCTTTATTTACCGTGAACAGTCAGCCATTCCCCGTGCTCGTTCCAATCGTGGAAGCCCACGAATGCGACGTCCTTCCAGAAGTTTCCGAGCATGCTGCCTCCGGGATGCTTGGCGAACAGCTCCCTCACCACCTGCGCTTCCGTGTCGCTGTTGATGATGACCAGATGGCCGCCCTCGGCAGCGCAGGTCATGTACGCGCGCGACCAGGTCCGCGGCACCGTGTGGAACTTGTAGCAGCTGCCCGTTCTCGACTCGAATACGTATTCTGAAAAATAATACAATAGCTATATTAACGTATCTGTGTTATGTGACATTTCTGCACATTAATAATCTCGCTGCGTTGAGAGGCTTTAAGGCATATTTTGTGGAAAATTCTTGTCTCTCTCAGTGTTTCAAGGAAGGTGCGTAACTTTCCCTGACACCCCTGGACTGCAGCAAACCCGACGCAGCAGGCTGCTTACGTTTCGCAATTTATATCTCTTTATTCATCATTATATCAACGCGAAATTTGCGGCAAAACCATAGAAATCTTACCGTAATCCGTTGTACCACAAGTTGACACGACCATGGTCTTCGCATTATTCTTGTAACAGATGTAGGGCAGCGGTTCGTGGCAGTCCACGTCGGCTATGTTTCCGTCAGGGAGCATGGCTATACAGCTCTCCTGGTCTCTGTAGTTGTCTGGCTCTCCAGTGGCCCACGTGTGAGAGATTTTCTTGAGAGGAACTCCTGTGGGAACGGTTTAGTGTGTATCAGTGCTGGTTTCTTTATTTCTAACTCGAGTCAGTTTTACAAATGCACGACAGGAAGCATGATCTGTTTAAGAATAATTCCACTTCGTTTATACTCTACATACACTTACCCATAATCATTATAAAAAAATTTGTTGAATAAGATGGGGTGGCGATGGTCTCCTCTTATTGAATTCTTTCTCATCAACAATTTACCCGCTTATTAAAATCAGTTAACATAGACCACGCTTCGGATGCCGGTAGCATGGTATGCCAGTAGCTGTGACTGACAAGCTACTGTCATCAGCCTCCGATAATAAAGTTGTGGTGGGGATATTCTAACCCATCTCCCGTGTAGATGAGATTCTTTATGTTCCGTCCATTTTTGCGGTAGTGTACCGTATAGAGTAAATTATATCTACGGTTAAACGTTGTGGGTTATCAGCGTGACATTTGCAATGTGAATTGATAAAGCTGAAATGATTTAATTATATTTAGCCCGCGCGTAAACTGTAGCGTGGTCGGCGTTGTTCCGGTTTTTTCTTGATTAGATTAACGCTACGATTTTGGAATGTAAATTATGAAAAGTTGACGAGTTATCTTATAGCGAAAACAATTTACATCACATAGCTTGGATGTCAGACGAAATACTTCGTTTCTGTGTGTTCATAAGTTAGTATTCTGAGAGTAGCTTATTTTTTCCTAAACCCTGTTGGCCTTCTAGTTTCTTTCTTTAACTTAGCAGTTTAAAAGCATTATTTTATAGTAATTTCATGCTCTCTTATGTAGTTAACTTTATAAGATCGTATATTATGAAGATAAGTAGATTTTCCATTTTTCCATGAAGACTTCAAAGTCTACTATTACCCTGACGACTAATAACCCTGAGACTTAGAATTTTCAAACCGCGGAGTCTGGGTCTACGAGCCTAATATCCGATGAGCTGTGAGCTTGAACACCATCACACCATCAGAGAATCTAAGATTTAGGTTTCTCGCATTCACATGTTGATCAGCGTATATATGATAATACTCTGGTTTATGGTTATTGAATTACCAGATAACAATACAGTGAATGTCCATTGGTTGAAATGATGATGATTGCAATGTTGCCGAAAACACCGATCTCATATAACGAAGCACATAGCAAATTCTTCTCTGCTAGCCAAGAAAAGATGGATAGAAGTATTCTGATACACACCTTCAATAGAATGAAAATCTCCTTTTGAGAAGAAAGCGTGTATGCCGGTGAAGACACCGCAGCCCATGTCCCCGGAGGCCTCCCCGATCAGGACCGTCATTGCGGCCTTGAGGTTGACGTTCAAAGGCGACGCCAATTTCGCTCCTGTAAAGGTTTAATGTTAATTTACACAAGCGAAAACAATTTAAACAAGCGAAAACATATGGTATACTTAAAAACTTACAAACGTCTCATGGTTATGAAGTACTACTTACGATGTTTACTTATTATTAAGTTCGTAAAACATGAGGTCTACGTTTCATCGGCAATTTTAACAAATTCCACGAGACATGTAACACGTAGCGGCTCCAGAAAAATGCGGGTATTTACCAATATGTGTACACAATATAACATTATTAGCTATTAAAGAGGTTGTTAACGTTGGTGAAAAGATGTTTAAATTTATCAAGTTTACACATGTGGACAACACATTACGTTGTAGTTACATATAAAAGCAAACCTTCAAGATGACATCTCAGTCGAGCTTCCGCCCAGTTCGCGGGCACACGGTGGAGTTTCAGCCAGCTCTCGGCGATGGAGAAGTATCTGTAGTCACAGCGGAACTGTTTCCCATCTGTAGTTTTAAAGATTCTTCATTATATACTTGTGCTAAGTTATTTGGTATATTTATAGCCCAAGGCCGTGGCCACGGAGATGTTTGAGTCTCCCCCATGTCCAGCGGTGGACGTCTGATGACGATTAGTTCGTTCACGATTTATTTTGAGTGTTATCTTAGTCTTCCGACGATGCGTTTGCACCAATTAATATAAAACTCACCCGCCGCAATAACACTGAGCGAAATGAACAGCGTCAATATTGTATTCATGGTCGGAATGAATTGTTCACACTGAAAAGTTTAACTCTAACTTTTATATGCTTATAATTGAGCGATAAATGATAACTAGAAAGAGATGCAAAGTAGCGGGAGTGCTGTCGAAAGATATAGACACGTCATAAGTGTGGAGGTATACACAATCCGGGCTGTCTAAAACATAAGTATTTATTTTACAGACTTAATAACAAAAGTACCTAAAATAACTTATTACTTTCTTGCGTTAAGTGCAATAGTAATTAAATGTAGAGAAAAATAAGACATTAAAATATATACAAATTGTTCACACAGTAGCTTTTCTTCAAATTTTTACATAAGTTGTTTTAATTGGAAATTTATCTAATATGTAAACCTTTAAAATGTTCAGTTGCGCAACCAGTTAATTACTTTACAAAAGCTGGTTTGGAATACCAACGCAGCGCTTAGCTCTGAGGATATGTGGGGATTGCAGCAGCAGTAATGAGTATTATCCTGTGTCGAGATGGTGAGTAATGATGGTGCTGTGTAAATATTCTGACGAGCGTCATCTTGTGGTCAAGCGTGACATTCACCACCAGGCGAGCGTGTGTTACAATTCGTTTTGTTCACGTCCAAAAAGGACGAATTTGAATCGCTTTTGAAGCCCATATCCAGATTCTGGCCATTCCATTGCCGGGATCTTGTTATACAAAACTGGTGGTCTTACTTATGAATGCTGTGCAGATACAATGTAGACTCCGTGCTGTCAACCCTGAACGGATTAATTATTTAGCAAATGTTTACCGCATCATTTTACGCAGCGGAACCACCAATCAGCGCTGAGAAGGAATCGAGTCCCTTGATAACACTAGTGTTAACCGGGGGTTTTACCGAATTCATACTAGGTTACTACGTTTCGATATAAGGTCTTTGGGGTCATTCTTTATTTATAAAGAGATACATTTGTATAAAAATACATAAAGTAAAATGACAAAACTGATCTCCGAATATTGGCGCATAGAAATTTTTATGGCGAAGGTGTTTATATATTATTATAATTTATTATATATCATGAAATGACTACAACTTGATGCTGTAATTTATTAATTTCTATTCCATATAAACAATCATCAGTGTTGGCAGCCATATATGTTTTCTCACGCATATAATTGTAATGCGCAAGATTAGCATTAATAATCCGGAAAATATAATGACACGGCTTTATACAATTACGGTCGGTAATTATTAAAAAAAGTAAACTGTACTCTACATGCGGTACGGAAACATTACCGTATGTTACAAAATAAAATCGCACTGAAATGAATCCGTACAATCTATTCAAAACATTTCAAGAAATTTGGTTACAAATAAAATTGAAAATCCAAAACCTTACAATGATAACCGGAAGGCAAAAATTAATGTAAATTACACTATACAATGACAATCAACAGTTCTTCGGTGTTTTGATGACGCCGGTCTCGAATGCGGCCCTCACGGCATCTGCGAAGTGAAGCCGCGTTACAATGAACGTGTATTTGTTAAGGTTCGTGTAGATAACGTTGCGGAGGTCACTACGCTATGTAACTGCTTTATTGTGAGGACCGTTTATAATCAATTATGGGTCAAGACGACAAGTGCAATGTAATGTAAAAATCCTAAAATGCTTTAGTGTTCAGGGCAGGCGTGAAGCTCACTGCCAAGGGGACATCTTTGAATATATCTAGTTCAATATTGTTAAGGTTAACTTCTCCCCTACTCACCTTTGGCTTGCAACTGCTTAAATGCATGGATAGCGGGGAAATCTTCTTTCCTATCGTACAGTGAGGACCTCTCTTTACTTCTAGTGGAACAGGTTGAAGGTTCTTCTGGAATAACCTCGTCTACTTTCTATGCAATTAAAAATATTTATAAAACATGGATTTAGTTTGATAATACGAGTATCTGCTTGTGTTTATGATGATTTAATTGGTCGCGAAGGCTTATGAAAAATATACATTACAATAATTGTGCTTGAAGTTTATCGGTCGAAATAGGTGCTGTGGCAGTACCTACCTAGGACCAGTAATATTTATTAATACTAACATATTACTATTTAATCTTTTTATATGTTACCTATGCGGATGGACTTGTGTATTAAATGTATTTGGATTGAGGTAAATTATATACGAAGTCATGAGTTTTTACCGAGGCGCATATGTCATTTATATCTCCTTTATTGTTTATGAGCTTCAGGAACTCGAGGCACCTCTCCTGCACCTCGTCAGTGTCCTCGGGTCGCGGGCTGAAGTCGATGACGACGTGATGAGGCTGGAACGGTTCTCCGGTTCCTCTGCCGGTGTCCACGATCGCAGTCCCTAACAACTGTACGAGGCAGTGGAATTAGAATGAACAGATCGCATACTTTTAACCAATCGTATCAAGAACTAAAAATACAATATTTAAAAAGAAAATATCCAGATCTTATTTTTCTTAAACAACGTGGCATGTTAAGTGATATGTATCCTCATAACAATGAAGTGCTAGTGAGAATGATTTTTTTAGAACAACGTTGATCGTTTTGATGTAAAAGATTGTAAGTTTTACTATACTATATATATGACAGCTAATTCTCTTAATAAATTCTTCAACCAAGAGCTTCAATTCTTAACCGAATGGTAATAAGAACTTGCAAAATACTGTTTGGCGTTTGGCGGATCTACCAAGAAATGGAATTCTCATTCCACAAATGAACAAGATTTATGTTTCCCTTTTACAAATGTTTACTTGAGACTGTTTGCTGGTAGAGGGTTCCGAAGTGTTAGTACAAGTGGAGGTCGCGGAGGACATGCTGGCTTCGCAGCACGGGCACACAGTCAACGTGAACCAATCGGAGACCGCGCGGGCGTTCTTCCACAGCCTCACGATCCTGCAGGTCGCCGGCTGGAATGTGTACGGCGTCACGCTAATCATTAAACGTACGCTTTGTCAAAAAAAATCCCATGGCTTTCAAACAAACGTCGTTTCAATATTGACGCCTGTTCGTAGATAATAAATACAATAAGAAAAAGTTGTGATATTTTACTCTAAGATAAAACTGAGTAAAAGTTTACTTTGATTTATCCCAATAAAGGTCTCCCTCAGAAAAAAAAATTTAAACTTTAAAATTACATTTTATGAAAAATGCCCAAAGAAATCTTAAAAATGTTACATTAATACAAATATTTCTAGTGCTGCTTTCTAATCTCAATTCAAAGCTAGATCTAAAATTTAAAAAATTATGATTTAAGTTACTTTCGTACCTTATACATAGCTTCGCCTCCTATAACTAAAAGTGTATATACGAGGGTGGATTGAAAAGTACTCGGCCTAACACAGATCCATTCAATTCTAAACATCAAATCTACGCACATTATTTAGTTCAGTTCAGACTAGTTCATTGTGTGAAGTTCGAAACGTGTGCGATAATTAGTTGTGAATTTATAAATTTATTAACAAAGTAATCGGACATAATTTCCGCGAATGGAGCAAATCGAGCAGCGTGCCGTCATTAAGTACCTCCATAAGAAGGGGCTATCATCAAAAGCCATCCATGATGACATGGTCAGTACATTAGGCGATTATGCTCTGTCATATTCATCCGTCAAAAAATGGATAGCAGGATTTAAGCGTGATAGAGAGAGTGTGAAAGATGAACCCCGCTCTGGAAGGCCTTCGACGTCAACTACTGACGAAAATATTAAAAAAGTACTTGATTTAATAACGGGAGACCGCAGATTAAAAATTAGAGAGATAGCCGAGATTATAGGCACCTCTTATGAACGAACTCAAAACATCATTGTCAACGAGTTGGGTTTCCACAAGGTGTCTGCGAGGTGGGTTCCGCGACTGCTTTCAGTTGAACAAAAAAGGACGCGATTGACTATTTCACGCGACTGTTTGGAGTTATTTGAAGCCGATACAGATGATTTTTTGAATCGTTTTGTTACTATGGACGAAACATGGGTTCATTACTGTACACCGGAAACAAAAAAACAATCGAAACAGTGGAGAAGACCTGGTTCACCACCCCCTAAAAAGGTCGGCAAATAAGGTGATGGCTTCAGTATTCTGGGACTCGAAAGGTGTGATTATGATTGATTATCTTGAAAGGGGTCAGACTATAAACTCTGATTACTATTGCACTTTACTACGTCGTTTACGAGAGGAAATAAAAGAAAAACGTCGAGGAATGCTCAGAAGAACAGTCCTGTTTCATCAAGATAACGCCCGTGTTCACACGTCAGCACAGTCAATGGCTGAAATTCACAACTGTGGCTTTGAAATGTTACCGCATCCGCCGTATTCACCTGATCTGGCACCATCAGACTCCTTTCTGTTCCCTAACCTAAAAAAGCACTTGGGAGGTCAAAGATTTTCGACAAACGACGAGGTCAAAGCAGCTGTAGACGCATATTTTGACTCTAAGGAAGAATCATTTTTTTTCAACGGTCTAAATGCTTGGAAGGGGAGGTGGCAAAAGTGTATTGAACTTGATGGTGATTATGTAGAAAAATAAAAATATAACTGATTTAGTATGTTTATTGTCTTGGTTAGGCCGAGTACTTTTCAATCCACCCTCGTATAACTGCCTTCTTTCTACGTTTGTGTATCTTCTTTCTCGATAACCAAGAAATCAGGGAAAAGTTCTTCGACATGTTAAATGATAGTCGATTCTCTCTCACGTCCCACGTCTTCAGTCTGTAGCATCCGGTATGTACCAGGACGCAAGATATGCCATATCTGCGTCTCCAATTCGATGTTCATCTGCATTGGGAAAAGGAATCCAGTGCCCCTTCACCTATACTTAACTTCGGCAGTATTATTCGATATGCCCATCATAAACGTATGATTTTCTTAGTATCTTCTAGCACTCAAACTTTGAGAATATTTTTGATTTCCTACATACTATACAAGAGAAATTGACACAGCCGTGACTAATTGGCTAAAAAGGCAACAATATATATGTGTTATTGCTTTATTAACTTGGACCAACAGAGATTATACTAATACTTTACGTGAAATAGCCTTCACAAACATAACAACGTAGCAGCAGTCGGCGTGGCGGTCCAAACGAAAGTGAGTCCCTAACGACTTGCGGCAATTTATATAGCAATTTCAGGGAGGGGTGCTTCGTGGCGCGCACTGTAGTGTTGCCAATAATATAAAATATTTTGTACTATTCTTTGTGACAACGCTTTCACTTTGGTATAGGAGTACATTAATACGTAATATTTATTGTACGTAAATCTTTTCTCCGTTTACGAGTAAAACAAAGTAATAATCGAGTGTAAAGGCTAAACGCTTTTGTGGCGGATCGCTTAACGCCCGGTTACTTCTATTCATACGTCTCTAAAATTGTGAATGGTAATCCTGAACAAAACCCCAATGTCTTTTGTTCATTCTGCGTAGGCATTTATTTTCTATTTCAAAGGGGCTTTTTGTACCTGACGTGTCTTGAAGCGCTTCGCTGTTTAAGTTACGCCAGGGTTAGCTGATGGACACGAATTTACTTATTTTTAAATTCGGTTAATTCTGAATAGATGTGAACCATACAAACATAAGTCATGGAAATATTAAAAAAAATACTGAAAAATGTTTTTATGCCCACAATACAGTGCCTGTGTGTACTGGAATGGTACAGAGAGTCGTATCTCCGCAGCATATCTATCTACTAGAGGAGAAACACTGGTTATCAGCTACCGGCCACGAGGTCTCATTAAGTTGTTTCTCAAGGATTCGCTGATAGAATACAGAGCGCATCATTACTGTTATGAAGAGGTACTCGGTTACGCAAATTTATGTCAAGTTGCTGGCTCACTGGGCAAAAGATGCTGACTCACTTTCTTAAAGAGATCTTTCCAACACACAGGCCCACACCTTGTTAGTTTTGATACTGACGAAATATTTAACTTACATTCAAGTAATTTTGGTACAAGATACAAAAAAAAAATGTCTTACTAAATTTCTATTCATATATACCGTACTGATGAATATTGTACATTTTTATATTTTGATTATGTTAAAAAATAAATAAAAAATGTTAGAATTATGTTAACATTCCGCGAGTTATTTACCGATCGCGTACATATTTGACAAATGTACTAAATTATTATGCGTAAATGAACAATGGATGCCATTAATCAGACGCGATTTCGTACAGTTTTACGATCAGGGGCGTCGCGAAAATATATCAACGCAGTTACATTTATCATTGTGTCTGTCAGATTGAAATAACAAGTATTCTGTCTAATTCTCTGGTACGCCTCTGCTGTGGAACCTCTGAACTAGTTCTCTGAAACCAGTAAAAGCAAATTTCTCAACTTGACTTAGCTCTTACATTACCTGTGTATAGACATACAACGGAACACATAAATTATATTCTTTCCACCCTTTTTGCTTACCTATTGATTACTTGACTATGCACTTTGGGATCCCTGGTTTAATTCCGGGGTAATATGTTGCGTAGTTTGGATTATGTTGGGGCAAGTGATATTCACCATAAACAGCCTCATTGTCACTAAACACCATGTGAAATTGGAGTCTAGTGATTGCTGGTTGTAAATTAAAATAAATTGTTTTAAATTACTAAGCTTTTGCTTATTCTTCGCACCATAAGTATAAATGTTGGAAAGTTCTTAAAAAAATACAAGTTTGAAGCGTTAAAAATTATAAAAATCAAATTGAAATAGTTAAGTATGTAGTAACACATGTGTTTAAAATCTGTTTACCTATGAAATATTAAACAGTAAATAATTTTTTAACAAAGCAGTTATAATTATTGTATGTGCGAATTACATATGTAATATTAGGTACTATGCTTTAACAAGTACAATACCAAAACTTAAATTTCATGAACATATTAATAATTAACATTATGCCTGAAATTGTCTTTTAACTTATATAACACTGAATCATAGTCATAACTACACTGATTATTAACTAAGAGGGAAAAGTATTACAAAAATTAAAGCTTTCATTAATTATGTGAGTGCAACTATTGTTTCATTAATATTTTTCATATAGCATAATCTACTAATATTTATCATAGTATAGACTAGTTTTTTTACTAGTGTAGATGTAACTGACACCACGAGGCACAGTCTCATGGCTTCAAGATAAACAGTTTTTAATTTTAAAGCAACTTTATATTATGTGATTATGAGCCTCCCATTAAAGTATATTTTAACATAATAATCTATGCACCAACAGCTTACTGAGATAACTTATTCATACCCGAAGGTTGTGGGTTTTAAATAAGCAACTTAACTATACAAGGGAAGCATCTACAACACAAACAAAAATCTTAAATCAACTAGTAATAATAAGAAACTTACATTATACATTATCATTTAGTATAAGATATATTGCTGTGCAAATCATTGTGACACTGTACTATTTGTTTAATGATAAAATAACACTCTTTTTAGCTATGAGGTAGTCTGTAAAATTAACTTCCCTATGATTTGCTCATAATAACTGTATTTTTAACTAAAAGCTTGTTATTTATGTCCATAAAAATGTGTATTGTTACAAATGTTATTTTTATATAATAATACTTATTGTCAGATAAAAATCAGCTTAATATTTTTTTGTCAAAAATTCTAACAATTCTTTCTGTATAATACTGATATTCAAATCACCAATGTGACCAATTGAATATGATAATTTGTACTTTACCTTCACATAAAGAGAACATAGAAGAAATGTATTGTCCTTATTTAATCAAAAAGCAAACACTAACATACTTAGAATAATGGGAATAGATTTTTTTTATTTTTTATTGGCATAAAAGTCCTCCAAGGAATCTAACTCTTTGATAGTGTAATTTAAAATTTTTTCGTAGCCTTGGTAATGAAATCGTCCGTAAAACATTTTATTGCGCAGCATGTACGGAAACCAATACCTATCATCAGGCCACATGTTGTCAAATGGTATTTTGTTGCAACTGAACCACTTCGGGATCATTTCCTCAGTCTCTGCAGGTGCACCTTCATATTGAGTTGACGTGAATACTCTCACATCCATCATTACCGAGTCACCTTCAAATGTGAATTCTAAATGGCCGATGCTTTTTAAATCCTCTGTTTTAACGCATAAACAGGATTCCTCTTTCAATTCACGTACTGCAGCTTCTTTTATTGTTTCGCCGGGTTCCAATTTACCACCGAAACCATTCCACTTATTATGACCGAAACCGCGCTTCTTGAAACCTAAAAGTATTTGATCATCACTTCGTATAAAAATTAATGTAAACACCTTTTTAACAAACATTTTAACATGAATTATTTGTGTTTAACGTAGTACAAGTGTAACATTGACAAATGGAAGGCAAACATTACGTTTGGCGCTCTTTTGTAATTCGTTCAGAAATAAGAAAGTTTGCAAAATTTTTAACATTTAAATCAATGGTATAAACGTGAAATAAATAAAATATTTTTTTAATTACAACAGCTAATGAAGTTATTCAATTAAGTAACAACAATTGTACTAATACAAAAAAAAGTAAAGTTATTTATATATATAATATATCAGTACTTTTTGCATAAACATAATTTAGTAATGATTAAAATAAATATACAGTTTAATCTTCAAGAAAAACAAAATAGAAAAATAAAATTATAAGTATTTTAAATTTTTTTATCCAATGAGGCGACGAGACGAGCAACTCGTTCTTCTGATGGTAGTATTACTTGTCATGTCTACCCACAAAACGTGGCGTTAGTCAAGTTAATACACGTCGCATTATATTATACTTGTCGTAGTTCCAGCGCCTTTGCAATCACTGTCGTTCGACTTACTTAGACGATATACCTCTAAATGTTTATATAATGTTACGGTCGTGAACACCTTAAAAAAAATTAAACACCAAGAGTTTAGCACAACGTGCGAATGAGCATTCTTGCAATCTAGTCGTCTACGAATAACACACATTTTATGATTTATTATTCAACTAGCTGACCCAGCAAACTTCGTTCCGCTTCAGAATCAATAAAAAAAAACGCTTATTGATAATTCGAGACTGTTTCAACTTTAGTAAAGAATGTGTAAAAAATAATTCGTAATCACAAAAAATGCCCGTTATTAATTTGGTTTTTCTATTATATTTAAATGCACATGTTGATTGACCTAAGTCAGGACATCTTATCTTTGGCATTATAAATTGTAGATAATCAAAGTAGGGAAAGTTCTCGCGCACTCAGCGGTAAATAGTGTCACTATCACAAAAGATCAAAAAAGTAAAGTTAAGACTTAACTACTATTTTGAACCAATCTGAACTTAGGAAAGTCGTGTTCCTGCTTGAATTCTACAATCGCTGCACACGAACACACTAATTTACTGCATGATACACTCACATTGAACATTCAACTGCATTATGCACTAAAAAAAATTCAACCGAGACAACGCGACCTTTACGCCCAGATTCCCGCTAAAGTTCGTAAAATATTATAGTTGCATCAGAAATTGTTGGTTGTCAATATCAAATGTCAAAATCAAAAATATTCTTTTAAATTGTATTTGGTGTCTAAATGACGGGACGAACTTCAAAT
This sequence comes from Byasa hedistus, assembly GCA_029286795.1. NCBI lineage: Eukaryota > Metazoa > Arthropoda > Insecta > Lepidoptera > Papilionidae > Byasa > Byasa hedistus. The sequence continues at coordinate 342,408 of JAGSMW010000001.1, forward strand.
TTTTGACGTTTTATGTATCTAAAGTAAGGAGACCAGACATCTCGCTTTTAGCGGGACCGTCCTTATTTTTTTACTATTAATCCCGCGTCACGCGACGTTTTTCAAAAGTCCACGACTTTTAGAATTAAGTAAAATTTTAAATTTATGAAAATCATTGTTTTGCGTAACATATTGCTTTTGCTACCCAGTTACATTGTATTTGTCTCTCAAATGATACACTTTGTATCCGTACTGCGTGCTAGCAAGATAATTAAACAAATAAATATTACAAATCTGTTTCTTACCATAGAAAAATAAAGAAAGTAATTTATTTAAATATTTCATAAATGCATAAATTTTCTTAAACTTAGCTTAAAATACTCGTAGTCTTCATATTTTATATTGATAACAAAACGTGTATCACCCACCTTAACCTCGAAAGAAATTTTAGAAAGTAATACACGAATAAAATTTTGCAAATATTTCAAGTCAATCAAACTAATTTATCAAATTCTTGTGAAGATTTTTACAATATTTTACAAAATTACTACAATCTATTCAAACAAATTCACTTATTTAAAAAAACATTTATAAACTGTACTTATGTTAAAACTAAAAAAAATTACGATATTATTATTCCTTTAGAGTTGTCCCGCTTTGCCTATCTAAAAATCTGGTCACCTCAATGAAAAAGAGAAATTGTTGTTTTTACCATATTCCAGGCACTTTTTCCATATTTTCTCACCTTATTAACCTTCCCTGGACTTCCACGAATAATTCAAGACCACATTTAGCCAAATCGGTCCAGCCGTTCTCGAGTTTTAGCGAGACTAACGAACAGCAATTCATTTTTATTATATAGATTTGTTTGTTATAACTCGCAGGTGACAATGCTGTACGTCGTTTTACGACTTCATAATATAATTTCTTTCCATCCATGTGCACTAAACTAATGTATATAAAATATACTTTGTGTTTTTTATGATGTTTTAATAAACAAACAAAACACATAAAATGTGAAATTTAAAAGAAAAACGTCAAGCATATTTTTTCTCGCCAATACACCAGATATTTTAAAATTAAGCTTATTATCCTTGACGACAGCTCTGCATCTCTTCCGACAATTCGTCGAAATGCGCGGATGCTGTGACCGATGTTGTACGCCAAGATATAGAATACTTCATACCCTATGCAGATGTATCCGTTGGTTGCCAAGCACGACCCTAGTTCAATGCCGAATGTGCAAACGGTGAAAAGCGAAAACTAACGCTACACCGCCTCAATTACGTCTCTGCGGTACTTCTGTGGCGGAAATCCGCATTTTGCATGTGGATAAAGCCAGTGGACCGGATGATTACCGGCTATTGTGCTTAAAACTTGTGTACCCGACTTGTCTTCAGTATTGACGCGCCTGTACCGCCTCTCCTTAAGGACTGGAATAGCTCCAAAATCATGGAAGCTTGCGAACGGTCTGCCCGTTCTTTAAAAAGGCAGCCGTGCCGACCCTGCCAATTACCGACCTATTTCGATTACCTTCATACCCTATAAGATTATGAAGAGAATAATCAACAAACGGCTCATGGTCTACCTAGAGCGTAATTACCTCGAGAGCGACTGACAGTACGGAATTCGCCAAAACCGGTTTGCTGGAGATCTCCCAATGTACGCCACTCTCCAACTGGGACAATGCCGATCATGTAGCGATCAACCCCATCAAAACGCAGGCATGTCTGTTCACTGTGTAGACGAGTCCATTTACCTTGGCTCCCATTTCAATATCTACACACTTGGCTTCTATGCAAAATAAAAAAAGCACATTTTATAATTTAGTATTTAGAAACTTTAATGATTCCAATACCATAAAATACAAATATGACGTTTAAAATGGAATTTAATCAATAAGGGATTGATCACGAGGCTTTTCACAAATAAATGGCGTGTTTTCTTCGCAAGTGAGGTCATCAAGGCGGCCATCTCTGAACATACCGCCGCAGTACCAGCCTTTGCCTGAATAATCCGGCTGATTATCAAAGAACTTTGCGAAGCCCGCTTCTTCAATTGATTGTCCTATAAAAAAAACATTGTTTGAAATAAACGAAAAAAATTTATATTAAAACAGTTGGAAATAATTTCGGCCTTGGTATGGAGAATTGTTTCATCGTTGAAATTAATTTCTTTGGTTGCAGTAGCGCATTAATATTTTATAAATATTTCCTTTTGTCCTTCGCTATGCTATCTTGAAGCCAAAACAACTATAGTAAAAAAAATGTAATTCATTTGATCATTTTTAATAATTAACTCCATTATCAACATCAACAGCCCGCGGCAGTTCCCTGTTGGACATAGACCTCTTCCAAAGAACGCCATAAGAGTAATGAAACACAAACCGTGAATTGTCGTCCAAACGCGAGTCTCTCCCCAGTTATGAAAGCCTATGGAGGCGACATGCTTTATAACGCCAGTGACGCTGGCATCAGGGTGCCTGTTGAACAGCTCCGCAAGCACCTGCGCCTCGAGGTCGCTGTTGATGATGGCCAGGTGTGCTCCTTCGGCAGTGCACGCCATGAACGCCCGCGGCCATGGTCGACCTATTGCGTGGAACTTGTAGCAGCTGTTAGTTCTAACCTCAAGTTCATAACCTGTAAGAGAATTTGGAAAAAATAAATGTATTGTTATATGTAATCCTTTCAATATCACAAATCAATATTTTTTCCCTAGACGATCTCTGACGACAAACAGCTACTACTACTTTAAAAAAAAAACGCGTCTAGCGTATTATCTTAACAAGAACCGGACGGTTTTCTAATTCGAGTTGAGCTTACCATCGTTAACAGAACCACACTCGTTTCTAGGACTAAGAGTCTTCCTATAGCAGACATAAGGATACAATTCTGTACAATTGACGTCGGCTATAGTCCCATTCTTCTCAAGGATGATGCAGTGTTCTCCATTTTCATAATTGTTCGGTTCATTCGGTGACCATTCGATCGGCATTTTGTCTAGGGGTATTCCTAAAATTAATTAATATTTAATGCAATTATTCAAAAATGGACCGGACTATATTTTGTAGACCTTTTTTAAATGTTTTCGTGATACCTGATGGTAAGTTATACGCTTGCCCATAACAACGTGTTAAGACGCGTTACCCCAGTAAATTCACAAGGTTGCAGTGCCCTTAGAACCGGTAGACAGTAATCTTCTCACTACTATTTGGTGGCAGAGATAGTCACTGCAGTGGTACCTACCTAGACGGTCTCCGGCGACAGAGACTTACCAGCATTAACATTTTTTGCTTGCCTTGTTTTTTAAATATAAGGGCAAATGAGTTATTGAATTTTGATGGTGGATTAGTTTTCCAATCTGTCGGGCTGGGTGCATTTTATACCAAGAATAATGAACTATTAGCACTTAATTTTTTGTGTTATGAAATCATTAGGAAAAATTGTACGGGTTTAACTTTGCCAACCTTCTACGGAAAAATAATCGCCATGTGAGAACAAGTCGTGAACTCCTGTGAAAATTCCGCAACGGAAGTGTTCCGAAACCACTTGCTTTAGTCCGGTTAAGAGTTGTTGGTTTATAGGTGAAGCCAAGACGCCTCCTAGAAACAATAAGTTAGCATGTACGTATTATAAAAAGTCGTACCAACTTACAGCTATTTTTTATGCAACGAAGCAAGTGGAAAGTGATGCGTATATTCTCGTAACTATGGGGTGCTAATTAGAAAATAAAATTTTATTCACATGACGAAACGACGGGACTAGTGCAAATACACCACTTACCTCTAACCGTAACGCGTGAGTAAGGATGTTGGTACAACACCGACCACGGGCTAGAGATGTCAAACCCTTACCTTCCAATTTACAACGAAGACGCGCGTCGCTCCACAATGCCGGAACCTTATGTATTTTTATCCATCCTTTCATTTCAGGTACATAATTGTAATCAGTCTCACTGCACTCTATGAATGTAATAACGTACAAGGTTTAATAAAAATCCTGCAGTTTTTACCAATCAGACCTTGGTAACAAGTTGGATTAGATATAGTTTTTTTATATCATAGACACAAACGTACGAATGCACTATGACGAAGAAAAGCACAAAAAGACACAACAACTAAAAGAGAGATTTGTAACATACCAATCGATAAGAAGATGAAAGGTAAGATAAAAATATTGAGCAGCAAATGTCGCATTGTATCCAATTGCTTTAATTACACTTTCCAGGAGTAGTTCCTTCTGTAATGGTTCCGTCTTTCGAAGATTTATTGTATTATTGTTTGTGATCAGTTTTATTTATTTTAATGCAACCGCATATGTATCAATCCGTATCACAAAACCACATCCACCTTCCTGTCATAATGCATAATTTGATTACGTGATATCACCATGTGAATTTATTGTTTTCCCATAAATTATCAAGTTATAAATAGGTTCAGTGGTAGAAACTCGGACTTCATGTTTGGAGAATTTGTCGGAATGTATGTATGAACATATCGATTTTTGGTCAACAAGGAGCAGCTTGTAAAAATTGTTGTTCCGTTTTGAAAAGCCCTACAGGTAATGAAATTAGTGAAGTATAATTTATTTCCTTATGTCTTAAGACATCGGGCGCTAATTCGTGCTCAGTAAAGTTCTTAACTAGCAATTCACTGCTATGGGTAGACTTATCACTTGCCTTACGATAAATGTCTTGCACTTCTTTATAATAACTTACCATCCTAATAAGGAAATGTTCATAAAAAAAAAAATTATAATTATTTTTGGATTTAATGATTATAGTTTATTTTTCATATATTAACAAGAAGATAAAAAAAATGCAATCGTAGTGAATAAAACTTTGGACAGTATTTATTTTTAAGATATTGAGTTAGATTAGATTAGATTAGAGTTAGAGACACTACAAAAATATTGAGGACATTTAGTAGATTTTAATAATAGCTAAAATAAAGAACCTTAAAGATAGAGTACGAGTTGTTCTCTTCTAGTAATCATAATCGTTGATGAGAAGACTGTCCGTTTCTTTCTCGCAAATGAAAGGCACGTTCCTGTAGCACCAGACGTCGTTCAGCTTGCCGCTTCTGAAGATGCTACCGCAGTACTCGCCGTTAGGTGCATTGTCCGGCTGCCCCTTTTCAAAAGTGGTATAGCCGGTCTCTTGGAGCGATTGTCCTGCAATGTGATATGATTTCGAAAAAAAAATTAAAGTACGTTCCTTGAATATAAATATTGGTATAATCATCAATGTGGAGAAGATAATAGTTTAAACTAACCTTGTAGAGTGGTCCACACCCGCCTTTCGTTCCAATCATGGAAACCTATTCCTGCTATGTTTCTGATATCACCAGTTACCATCGTATCAGGATATTTAGCGAAAACATCTTTTAACACTGTTGCTTCGACTTCACTGTTGATGATAGCAAGGTACGCTCCTTCTGCTGCACAGGTCATAAAAGCTCTGGACCACGGTCTACCGACGTAGTGGAACTTATAACACTTTCCGGTTCTTGAATCCAATTGATAGCCTGTAAAAAGATATAGGATAGTTAAACACAAGAACTTACATATTTCATCATACACAACCGCAGGTGCAATTACATCGACATCGACGGTATCTCTAACGACAATGTCGTTTGTCTGTTACTCACTTGTGTCCACAGTACCGCATTCAGTGTGCACAATGGGGCCGGTCTTCTTCTTGTAACAAGCATAAGGGTAAACTTCGGTGCAGTTGACATCCTTGGTGCCGTTCGATGAAACCATCAGACATTCCTCGCTGTTCTTGAAATTGTCAGGCTCGCCTGGCGCCCACTTGATAGGCATTCTGCCTAGCGGAATTCCTGAAGTTACAGATATAATGTTGATGTAAATTCGATGATACATTCTTTAAAAATAAATGTAATCGGCTCATTTCATACCATCTACAGAAAAGTAATCTCCTTTGGAGAATGTAGCGTGTACGCCGGTGAATATGCCATTGGGAAAGTGACCGCTCACTATCGCCTCTAGGATAGTGCCCATGCGGGCATTAGTGGGTGAGGCTAGTATGGCTCCTGCACATAAGAAAGGAGAAGTTAGTAAAATTATTATTATTATGTATGCTCCAGTAGAATTTTTATTACTCACAGTGGCAATGTCTTCGGCATAGTAATTTTTATAAAGTTCATACTTTTGGCACTGCTCTGGTTGGAACGGCAAGTGACTTGTAGTTATCCGGCTTTTGTAGCGAAATCTTCTATACCTTCCCTATTATCACTTCCATCTTTCATAAAGTCAATACAACTATTCTATTGTTTTGTATATCATTTTGTCAAAAATATTAACTTACTATACTTAATGACATATAGATACAATTATTTCATAAATTATTGTGTGATATATGAAGAGATATTTATAATTGATTCGTCCCACCTTCTTACATGTCAATTGAATTACTAATTTTTTTAACAAATTGTTTGCAACTATAATTGTTTTTCCATACAATCTAACATGCTTGAAACATTATTATTTTTGGGTCTATTGGCAAAGTGTCAAATAATATTTTCCTTAAAATAATCATTAATATAGATTGATTCATGGTTATACCTTCGAGCTGGCACCGCAGCCGCGCCTCGTGCCACGTCGCCGGCACGCGGTGCACTTTCAGCCAGCCCTCGACTTGCTGGTAATACTTGTAGTCGTAACGGTACTCCCTACACTCTGTCGGTAAACTTTCTTTATTGACCAATTTTTATACAATTAAAATGTTTTGGTAGGAGATGGATAAGCTATGGCTGTTACAGCTAAATCAAAAATAACCCCATAACCTGTCTTATAAGGGAACAAAGGATTTTATACGTGAAATAAGTATTTGTTACCTTATATTCAAAATAATATAAAGTACACAAATAAAAGTATAAGATTATATATGAATGCCATTGCTAGGAATAGTCGGGGAATAGAAATATTTACCTTAAAAATAACGTTTAATATAAAACGGTACATCAAACGCTAAACCGTACTCACCGTAGCTTGTGATGTAAAGCAGAATTTGTATTACAAAATAGATATTTTTAAACATTTTCAAAGGCTCAATTACGTGAACACAGATTTAAAGTATTTCAGATACAGTATTCTGTTTTCAAGGGCGACGTCCGTGCGGTGATTTCGTTATAAATGAAACAGATTGACGTATTAACAGGATGCTGCGCGTTTATCTAAGGACTTAACACCACCGAGAGTTGGAACTTTAATATTTGTACAGAAAATCCGTAAATATATACATACAATATTATCAATAATAAAATATTGATTAAATATGAAAGAAAAGGCTACTGCAAAACGAATAATACTAGGGAAAGAACTCAAAATACGCTGTTACCGTCGCCAGCCAGACCACAGGATGAAGAATATATCGATTGACTTAACACAAACGAGAAGTTTGTAAATTTGTTTAGTAACAAAGTGGTCCCTGGTTCTATTACAGGACGATATATGTAATTAGTGGATTTTGGATGGTGGTGAGGTTTTTGAACCCGTCTGGTTAGCTACTACACTCGTATTGTCAACACCAACCGCATTACTGAGTTATAGAGTTTAGTGGGCGAGCGTAGAGACGGATTTTAGAGTGACTTACTTACTCTATTATAAGGATTAGCACTTAATTTGCTAAGTGCTTAATTCAATTTAAATTAAAGTGAAGACGTAAATAAGATTGTACATATATCTCAGAACAAGTTTTTCATCGTTATTTTTGTAATAATAGCTATATGTTGAATCAACGTATAAAATGAACTCACGACGGTTTAATCATTTATATATTTTACTGCAACTTTATTGCGTACTGTAAAGTAACAATTTCGTATAAACAAAGTGCCGTATGATTTGAAAGGATTTATATATAGATTATAAGGATTGTTAAAATTATTTTTGATTATGTCAATTATATTAAAGTGAACTTATGTGTCCAACAGTTTTAAATGTTTTTAGTGTCACATTTATGTCATGAGTTATTCCCGGATCGCGTAAAAAACAAAGATTACACAGAAAATAATTTCCGGCGATTCTGTATTGTATGTACCTAACTGCGATGCGCCCTATAACTGGAGTATTTAAGTATATAACGTTTTCAATGCAATTGACTTGAAACACTCTGTCCCTTATTACAAACTGAGTTTTAGACACCTCTTGATAGACGACAGTTTATATGTCCTTATATCTTATTATTAAACTCTACTTCTTTTGTTCTTCACATTAAGCTCGATTAGCTAAAGAACCGGTAGAGGTGTTGGAGTTGCCTCTGAATGTGAAGAATGGGAGAATCCAAATTTCTTGTTTTCGTTAATTTAGAGGATTTGTAGTTTATGGTCATAAAGTAATGCAGCAAATGGTAAACCAACATTATCGTGGATAAGCTGGCTAAATATAACAGTGTGATAAAAATAAACCTCTTATTTAATGTTTCTTAAACGTGGAGAGAGGTTATTCATCCACCACACTGGTCAAGTGTAAGGTGGTGAATGTTGCATGTGCTCGAGAGCTGTTGTTCGTGGTTTCCTCACGTTGATTTTCATCAAAGCCAGTAGTTATTTTGTACATAACAACTAAACTATCACCGCTTCATTTATTATAGCTGGATATATAGCTCAGGATTGCTCTCGTTTTTAGTTATAAGGTGTCAGGTGCCGTCGCTTCAGTAATTTAATAAGCTTTAAACCGGAGCACGTTAAAGTTTGCACAGTTTGCTTTTAGCGGTAGACAGTCTCGGGCAATGGGTATTTGCCACCAGTAAGATACCTACTACCTGTTGTATCTTTCTAAAGAAGGATCTGTTGATTAAAAGAAGAGTTTTGACAAAATGGACGTAAAGTAAACCAAAAGGGTATGAAAAAGGTCTTCAATATTCAAATGTTACTACTGGGATTTATGTACAAAAAGATTATCAAATGACCTCGCAGTTGACGGGTCATTAAAGATTCTTTGTGGCTTTCGAATGAATAATAATCCACTTTGACCCGTGTCAAGTGTTACTTTAGATGCTCTTTCCCTCTGGATAGAGGTCCGTACCATTACATTCAGGTATATTTTATCCACGATCAGCATCTACCTAGGCGTCCTAATTGTAGATCAAAGTACAGAAATGAAACCAAACAATGAGCGGGTTTTAGGACTTTTACTGCCTTTGATACGCAGCGGCTATAAGCTTTTCCTTGATTTGATTCCAATGTGAAAACTGGTGTTAAGAATTTCGCTTATTGAAGCATTACGAGTACATTATTTGTCAGTTAATTTCAACATAATCATTCAAAGGATAGTGATATTTGCACACTACAATTTGGCAGGCTAGATGTCTACATTTTGGGCTTGCATAGATTTAGTAAGAATCCTGTATAAAATTTTCTTGGAGAAAAGATTTTATGTATTGTTAAAAAAAATGGTCTGAAATGAATACTCAACATTTGCAGTAATAATTCATATAATTTCGTCACTAGTGATCGATGATTTCGATCTAGATCGTAATTATTGAGATTCATTAAAATTAAATAAACAATATTAGATTTTAAAAAAATTCTGGGTTATATGTGCAGGGCACTTATGTATTTTAACGTGACAACGTCTATTAATTATATCACAAAAAATTTTGATAATAAATTTTATTATTCTTGTTTGACATGTTTATCGGGTTACAAATCAAGTTATACTAACTCTCAATTATATTTGTTAGGGATTTTATTTCTAATTATTATTGAGCAATAGAATACATCTTTTACTTTCAACCAATTCGGGCAAACGCATACCGACTTAGCGGTCGGCGTAAGCCACGCCCACTTATGTGCGGGACATTTCTCAGCACGCGCGTCCTATCTTATACCAATTTAATAGACGTTGTCACGTCAAAAAGAAAGTTGATGAAATACCGACACCATAAGCTAGGCGATAGATGAATATTAAAATGGAGTTTTGAAGTTACCTTTCAAATACAAAAAAATCGGTTTTGTAGGAAGTTACAGTATCACAGATAGACACCAGTATACGCAGATACAAGAATTAGATAAAAATGTATGTAATCTTGAGGCCAAAAGTAATTGTCTTGTGATTGCTTTGTTCTCACCAGCGTTCTTATTAAGGTATAATTTGAACGTTGGCAGTCGGCATCACTTGTTGGGGCTTCTCACAGATGAAAGGTGCAGTCAGGTCGCATGACAAGTCGTCCAAGCCTCCACTCCTGAAGATGGCGCCGCAGTAGGGGCCGCCCCTCATGTCGTCCGGTTGTCCGGGCTCGAATGTGGAGTAGCCCGCTTCTTGGATTGTTTGTCCTTTAAGAGAATCACTATCTACATATATTTTAAACAAACACCTATATATCTCTTTTTAAAGAACAGCGTTGCAGCACGGAATGTGCTATAGTTTTTCTCTACTGCAACTCGTAGAGACGTGGAAAAGATTCACTTGTTAGAAGGTTTTACGTTTGTGTATAACAGTTAATAAACATTTTGATATATAAGATCATCTCGATGACCACCTTAAGTCGGAATATAATACCTGCACGTTGCTACTTGCCTGCAGAACTGGTCGCAGCTGGGCTACTTACCTAAACTCTTTGCTTCGATAAGAGAGACCTATAAACAGGAAATGTTTATGATGTGTTATAATATTAACCGTGAATGGTGGTCCATCCCCGAAACTCTCCCCAATTATGGAAACCTATGGAGGCTATGTGTGTTATGGGCGCGGCTATTTCTGAATCTGGGTGCTTAGCGAACAGCTCTGTAATAACTTGAGCCTCTAAATTGCTGTTGATGATGGCCAAGTGAGCTCCTTCCGCGGAGCAAGCCATGAAGGCCCGCGGCCAAGTGCGGCCTACAGTGTGTAGTTTGTAGCAGCTGCCGGTCCTTTTGTCTAAGATGTAACCTGTGCAGAAATAATTTAAATTTCATTTAATATAGTTAACGCCTGTTCTCAATTTCACGTGTTCTTCAGTGACAAAGAGACCAATGATAGTGAAGCGTGCTCTGAATAGTTCGGCTATCATATATTGACAGCAGGAACACAGCAACGATCTTATGGCAGCAGATTTACAATATTGTCAGGTAGCTAGTTCAGCGGGTTTCAAGAATCCTCTCCAAGTTTACAACCAAGTATTCTTAATGGGAATTACGTGTCATTGAATAACACGATAAATAAATGATATATTAATCGCATTATCATATCAATAGATGGACGTACACTGTTGGTCTTTGGTCTCTTGTAATGTATTCCAGAAAACACAGTTTATAAACGTGATGAGATTTTTAAGGGGAAGGTGTACGAAATGTGCGTTGGGAACCTCTGTCTAAGAAATTTGCGGTGTAAGAGACAATAAATACCATTATCCCCGTATCCACAACCATTTGGATTCCAATTCGGGTTTGGAGCTCCCGGTTTGAAGCAGACGTAGGCGTGGACCTGCGAACAGTTCACGTCCGCTGCAGTACCGTTGTTCTGCAGGATCACACACTCTTCACTGTTCTCGTAGTTGTCCGGTTCGGTGGATGACCATTTGACCGGCATGTGGCCGAGGGCTATACCTACGATTGTTTTCGTTTATTAAACGCTACGGTAACTGGAGTTTAAATTAACTTAACAGTTGGAATTTTGAAAAGCAGCTTAATTACAATAGCGAAGATCATAGTCATAAAAAAAAAAACTTTATGATCTTGTTAGACTCTTGTTAGAATCTCATACTTCCTTGTGGACGAGCTGAACGATAGCAATGGTAATTGGTAACAATCTTCTGTTTATATATATATAAAACTGCTAGAATATATTTTTAGTGTTGGTTGAGATTCAGTGCAATATCAGAAGAAAAATAGTCGGTAAACAAGATCATCAGTTTGTAAAGTTTCCCTTCGTCTTTTATAAGACATAATCGGAATAATTTGTATAACAAGCCTCAACATTTCTGGGAAGTAGGAGAATAATTAATAGAACCTGTCATGTTCAGACAAAAGTACTTAAAAGTAGATGGGCACTAAATAAGGATTTTGCTCGACTAACCTTCAACTGAAAAAAAATCTCCTTTCGAGAATGTAGCGTGGATGCCGGTGTAGATGCCGGTAGGAAACCATTCTAGTACAATTTTCTTTAACTCTTTATACAGCTCTCTGTTCACCGGCGAAGCCAAGACTCCACCTACGGGACAAAGTGAATGGCGAATTATAGCTGAAAGATTTAATTGAGTTGACACTCTGTCATTACAAACGTGAAACGTGTTTCGTAATCTCAATAATTAATTAACTATAGTGTTCTTTAGTGGCCCTTACTTCTAGGTTTCTAGTGCTAGAGATCGTTTATAAGAGAAATATAATTTGTTTAAGGTGTGAAGGACTCCCACCTCATGAAAGATGCTCATTATTATTGTATACTTAGTTTTACCTTCGAGTTTGCACCGCAGCCGGGCGTCGTGCCAAGTTGCAGGGATCCGGTGTACTTTCAAAGACCCCAACAAATCCGGATTAAAATTATAATTGAATACGCCACATTCTGTAAAATGTCGAACAGAAAATAAATTATTCTTCAACACAATTAAATAAAACATATCTAGTTTTGTCGATGAACAATAGAAATTTATTATCTAAGGTTTCAGTAGAACTGGTGCAATCGTTATTGCTAATGGTGAGTGGTTTTGATTAAAACCTGACTAATTAAAGTTAAGAATTATTTGCCTTTTTCACAACCAAATATTGATAGAAACTTCAAAGTATGCTTTTGTTATTAACGATAACAATATATTTTACAGAATAATGATATAACTGTAAATGGGAATCATTACTTAATCTTTTTCCATTCTGTAGTTTTGACTGATAATTATTGATATATATATAAATGACTTTAAAACATACCATAGCATCCAATAAACAGTAAGATAGTAATACCGCCTAAAACTTTTTTCAACATTTTGCAGCGTTTGTATTTCAATAAACGGTGTACTTTGTGGGACTAACTACTAACTGACATTATTCAAGGGCGAAGCCAGTTATAGCTCAAATAATTAGATGAGCATTTACAAAACAGGATGCAGCTCTTATCTAAGCACCGTGTACCAATACGAGTGGTACATTGTTAATAAAAAAATAAAGAAGATACACACGAAAAAAAAGTAAACAACTGTTACTCTTGTCAGTACAACACTTCTGTGTCTTAATGCTTAACGAAGTTTTATATTTTTAATGTATGTACTTTGTTTAAACGATAAGCTATAAAATACAAAATTATGGGTAAATACTTTAAACAACATTACGTACATAATTTTTTAATCCCATATATGTTGGTCTATTACCCATATTTAATATTAAAGTAGAAAAGCTCCGGTGGTCTTTATTAACCAATAAAGATTATGAAGAATTTACCTGTAGATATTTATGTTAATTTTGATACAGATTTTGGGATTTTTAAATAACGTAAACTAAAAATTAGAAAAACTCTTTTAAAACAATATGTTTTCATAATCGCTTCGTATATTTCTGTTATGTGGACGCGATGTATGAAAAATTTTCAGATAAGCTCGCATACAAAGCGATACTAATTTTGTGAATAATCATCGCATGTAATTGATTATAATCCGTAATCGTTAGTTATTACAACTATAACGGAAACAAAATGTCGCTCCTGATGACCTCTGCCAATGATCCAATCAATGGTGCGCCTGTTGAACGTGTCCTCACCTGTCTTGTAGTCTCAGACTATTAGGAATAGCACTACAGTAACCTGTTACAATGACAGAAAAAGTCTTCGAATGGAAGCTCTGTCCACCAGGCGGGCTGGTGGCACACACATTTTAAGATATAAATAAAAATAGTTGTCGTTATATCACAAAACAGATTTTTCTAACGTATTTAGTAATTATACAACATTACAAATTATAGTTAGTTTCCAAAGAAGCGGCGGAAAAGTATGTTTGATAAAATTTTTATGTCCGTTCTTTACAACGGAGCCAATTAGCGACATCGGCCCTCTATGACGGAACTCTACAAGTACTCGCTATAACTTTTATTTGTCATGAAGGGGATTAGTATATGAAATTATTTTTAGTTGTACTAAAGAAACAGGCATTAATAAAATATAAAAAACACAGCTCGTCGTAGCTTCACTCGTATTCTTTAACAATGAAAATAAAGTAAGAATTTAACATAATTCTAAGTGTAGTTAATCTCTATAATTATGCTTTTTATAAGTGTTAAAATGATTCAACTGTTTGCCACGTGAAACAGGGTGGTTTTTGTTGAAGTAGATGGTAGGGATTTTGAGAACTCACCTTTTTAGCAACCTGTCTCATATTGCATTTCCGTCCCTGTTACAACATTATTATAGCCAGAGTTATTTAAGTGAGCATTTTTCACCAACAGTTGTAATGGATGTTAAGTGTTTGTCCATTGTCAATACAATTTTTTGGATTAATGAAGTTGCGGATTGAACCGATGACTCAATAACTCGCTAACCGTTAACTTTACCGAAGTTCATTAGCGCTCACATGTTTGTTTTGTATTCGTACAAAAACCCGTGTTTCAACTTCAGCTGTTCCCCGTAAAGTTTGCTTCTAAGTTGAAGAGCTATTGCACAAAAAGGCACCGTAATAGCTTTTAAAATATGCAGACGCCATCTTGCCGACGCCATGTTGTGTGATATACTGAACGTGGCATTTGTAAAAACATTCTTGTAATAGCTATGAATTTAGCTTTGAAATTACTGTTTAGTTTGTCTAACTTTTGGGCGTAAAAATAGAAAACTTTAAACACGAAATAAAGGATGTTTTTTTTCGATGTATAGAACTTTAAGTTGCAATAAAACAACGATGGATTATTCGATTGACATGAATTTTATTTATCCGAAAGATAATCTTGTGGCAATACATTTTAAATATGATTTCTGGCATATGACCGCCACGGCTGGCGCGGATGTAGTCCAATCTGGACGTCCAATTTTCGATGACTTTTTCCAACATTTGTGGCCGTATATCGGCAATAACACGGCGAATGTCGTCTTCCAAATGGTCAAGCGTTTGTGGCTTATCCGCATAGACCAATGACTTTACATAGCCCCCACAGAAAGTAGTCTAGCGGTGTTAAATCACAAGATCTTGGAGGCCAATTCACAGGTCCAAAACGTGAAATTAGGCGGTCACCAAACGTGTCTTTCAATTAATCGATTGTGGCACGAGCTGTGTGGCATGTTGCGCCGTCTTGCTGAAACCACATCTCCTGGACATCATGGTTATTCAATTCAGGAATGAATAAGTTAGTAATCATGGCTCTATATCGATCACCATTGACTGTAACGTTCTGGCCATCATCGTTTTTGAAGAAGTACGGACCAATGATTCCACCAGCCCATATGCGCACCAAACAGTCAGTTTTTCTGGATGTAACGGTGTTTCGACATACACTTGAGGATTATGATCACACCAAATGCGGCAGTTTTGTTTGTTGACGTAGCCATTCAACCAGAAGTGCGCTTCATCTTCATCATTATTTTCGAAATAAAATTGCACTATTTGCAAGAGTTGTTCAGGCGTAAGTCTATTCATGATGAATTGCCAAAGCAAACTGAGAATAAATCACTTGACAGCTGTTAAATCGATCGCCATCTTGAACAGTAATGCCAACTTAAAGTTCTATACATCGAAAAAAAAAACACCCGTTATATTGCTACTCATTTATCAAAACTTTTTTAAATCTTTTAATGCTTTATTTTTCACTACGATTGATAAAATATTTGAGCATAAACAATGTTTTTTTAACAATGAACTAATATGACTTCATATATTTATGTGGCGATAAGGTTGATGTCGGTAAAGAGTGTTCGTTCTGAATTCATTTAATATGATGACTGGAACATATCAATGTTGTTATCGCGATAGATTTACAAATCGAACGTTATAAACTAATCGATTGTTTTCGAAAAAACACAACAAACCTCCAAAGTCATACACAAAGCAAGCGGTTTACCATTGCGTCAAGGGGCAGATAATCCATTGTCAATGTCCTGGCTTTAAAACATATCAATGTAGATTATAACGCGTCTAGTGGATCGTAATCTGTGAATGTCTACAGTAATATGAACACGCTACTGATATGAGCTCGCTAGTCATCACACCGCGCGTCGTGGAGACGGTGATTATTACACGAATGTCAAGCGAACAGTACAATATTACCTAAGTCAGCGAAAATGATACCCCGCTCATGTACTTAGTGCTTTACCACATACTTTACTGTCTAGAGATGAAGTATATATTGGTAATGAAATCACTGGTCACACCGACCTTCTAATCCAGACAAATACTTCTAAACTGTTTTGTGATAGGAGCAGCTCCGGTGAAACCCATCTCAAAGTTACAGGATAGAATTTCGCCACCATTAAAACCAAACCAAATGAAATGTATTCGCTTTAAAATAATATAAAGTAACTGTTACCCAGTAAGCTGGGCCACGTATTAACATTTCAGGTCAACGTCGTTAGTTCACTGTTAAAGATTTCTATGCTCAGCTCTGTGACAAAAGATGCTCACAGAGTTGTGAACAATGTACCTTCATCAAATGTTAAAACAAAACCGAATGTAGCTGAAACATTTTGCATGAATACCCGCAGACGAGCGTATTCATGAAAGTTGAATTTAATTAATTAAACCGCGAGCCAACTTTTGGACAGTTAATGTAATGTACCTATAATTTTTGATTTCAATTTCAAACTAGATTAAGATCGAAGATTATTCTCGTTTGAACAGTAATACGTGTACTATATTTTTACACATTCCTCTTATTACTTAGTCGAAGTAAGAGAAAATCTTATTTCTTGATTTGTGATATTCCGCTTTGCTCACACTTATTAAGGAATACACATCTGATGGGATATCTACAAAAGGATCGCTAACTTATAACTTTTTGTTTTTTATTTATTATTATCAAACATTTGTAATAACAAATAAGACTAGAAGACGTTTGCAATTTTAAATCAGCTTTTAGAGTAGTCAATCTCCTTACGAAATTCATCTGTATAAGTAGATGAGTTTTTGAAGACGTTTTTAATATACATTGCCCTCTTTGTTTTGTTCATATACACCACGTTTCACTTCCTGATTGAATACAAACAGTGCAAGACTTCTAAACGTGAACTACATCCTATACTATATACTATATACTAATTTAGAGCGAAAGTTGTTGACTTATTTAGGATAAGTCAACAACTTCCGCTTTGAATTAATTACCGCACTGCCGGCGTCGGGTAAATCAATTCGCCCAAGTCTACAATTGTTATTTTAAATGTATATTATTCGCGCGTGTCTTCAAGAAAATTACAGTATAGAATTTAAGTTCGTAGGTCAGGAGTCTTGGATCAATCAAATAGTAAACCGCAATTCAGACTGAACTAAACCAGGGACGTCCGGCTTCCAAGGCTGGCGGTTAGCCGTTTCCCCTCGGAGGTTTTTATTATACGTATAAACATTTAGTATTCCGTAAGACCTAGTTAATACTAGCGTTTGTTTTCATTATTTGATAACAAATAAAGCGCGGGATTAATGCAAATCCTCCGCCGTAACTACCCGACACGTTTCAATCCAGTTCAGGTTTTAACTTTTGTGTTTGTAACCGGAGTGTTATAAAGTTCAAGCATACGAATAAAAATAAAGAGAAAACAATCTAATTTTTTCTCTCGTTTGTCTGCGGTGCCGTAATCATGAAATATTCAACTATTTCATTTATAATATACGGCCCTCTTAATGTTGCAACTAATGAGACTCACGGCTCTTTATCCAAGTGCTGGTGGTAGAAGATATTGTAAACGATTGATTTATATTCAATGAAAGTTTGGTTAAATCAGTTTAAACTTAACTAAAGTGAAGTGAAAGCAAAACTGTAAACTGTCGGAGCGCAAACGAGGTTATAACAGAGGCGGCGTTAACGGATATCCGAATGAGGCGGTTCCGGCGTGTCAGGTGACATTATTTGCGGATATTGGCAGAAACTTGGCCCTTTCTCTCTCTTGCTTGGCTTAAACGAACATACCGACCAAACCTTAAGTGAGAACAGAGCAAGAAGATGCTGATTGTGATTGTTATTTGTAAAGTGATAACGTAAGCTCTTGACATTCAAATGACAATTCTCAACAAGACATGGATGCGATACACAATTTAAGGCATGTTTTTTTGAGTATTGCAAATAATTGATAATGAGAACTTTCACTCGTCAAAGCTTACGTTTTTTTATGTATTTTTAAGGCTCTGTTAAATTTTGGAATATAATGTTATAGCACCGAACAAAATTGAGTTATTATATAATAAATTTAACCAATAACTTATAGTCAAACATGTATTTATTCCATTACTGAGTATAAATAAAGTAAATGGAATTAATTTAATTAATAAAATGAGCAGTAGTGATTACTTTAAATAAATGTGAAATGTTCGCGTGAATAACTATCATTATGGATTTACCTAAACGGTTTCAATCGACTCGTTCCAGTTTTATACAGTTATATATGAAAAAACTTGAAGTCTTTTTATTGTTCGTCAAAAAAAATCTGTCTGCAGCATGAAAGAGGCGATTTCATTGCAATTTAAATGAACTGGGAGCGGACCCGCGGCGAGTGATAACTTCTGGAATGTTCGGGCGCGGTTAAACGAGTTAACATGGCGCCGCTTCAACTCCCCGAGCAAATGTGTAATTACATTTCCAACGGAACCCTTTCCAGGGACGGAACCGATGTTTTTTTATATCTCTTTTTGTACTTATTTTTTTTAATACTACTATGCGACGAGACGAGCAAGACGTTCACCTGATGGCAAGTGATACGCTTGCCCATGACAACGCGGTGCTAGTAAAGATGGTACACACTGCACCACATTGCGCTCGTCGCCTGAGACATAAGGTGTTAAGTCTCGTTACCCCAGTAATTACACTAGCTACAGCGCCCTTCAAACCGGAACACAGTAATGTTCGCACACTACTATTTGTCGGTTGCAATAGGAGCTGCGGTGGTACCCATCCAGACGGTCTCCGGCAACAGAGACCTACCACCAGGTATTTATATTTGTATATGTAAAAGAATGATTGTTCAAAGTTAATACGTAACAAGCACAGTGATATATACATAAATTTTCTCTGCCTCTTTGGTTGAGCCGCCTACGTCCGGATTCTGGTAATTCGGGTGGTGGTAAGGTATTAAGAGGCCGCCTACCACATTGGCTATAACTTTTTTTTCTATAAAATTGCTGCTATAACGGCTATGCTATGTTTCAGCTGATAACATATGAGCGCGAGCATATTAAGAGCGATCAAACTTCACTATTTTCGGCCACATCGTCATTTGACGTCATTTGAAATTAATAAGTTTTTTGGTCAGTAAAATAAATTGAAAATTTACTATAAATTGATCATTGCCTAACATAGGTACGACAGCAGGT
Source organism: Byasa hedistus (assembly GCA_029286795.1). Taxonomy (NCBI): domain Eukaryota; kingdom Metazoa; phylum Arthropoda; class Insecta; order Lepidoptera; family Papilionidae; genus Byasa; species Byasa hedistus. The sequence goes on from JAGSMW010000001.1 coordinate 361,800, forward strand.
CTGAAAATCAGCATTTTATGCTAAAACAGCCGTTGGCACATATTTACTCTGTCGTAATTTGTTTTTGTTCAGTACTACAAAATTAAAATAAAATTTTTGAAGTGAATAAACTTATTATCACTAATATTATTTGACTGATTTTAAATACATTAACGAAAACATCGGGCCCAAAACAAACGATACCGATATATGCAAATTTCATATTTTTTAACTTTCATTGTTTAAGCAAGACAGCGGGACGTTCAATAGGTGTTCGTTCAACAATGGCTTTTGAATTTGGTTTTGTGTATTATTTAACGTCAGTTGCAGAGGCGGAGCGCACGCCGCGGATAATGAGAGGGGTATTCATCAAAACGAGACACCAGACAGACGAGCGACGTCAGATGTGTTTTTTGTATTACGATGGAATCACTATATGCGAGTGAAGGTCCCCCCGCAGGAGTCTATCGCTAAGATTATTCTGTACCCAACCAGTAGTTCAAACATGTTCATTTTGAAGATGCTGGATTTAATTAATTTAATGCTGTAACTAGACTCAACATCGAATAATTTAATGTAGTGTCCGTTATATAGTAGTGTGCAGACATTACTGTGTTCCGGTTTGAAGGGCGCTGTAGCTAGTGTAATTACTGGGGTAACGAGACTTAACACCTTATGTCTTAACGTCGAGCGCAATGTGGTGCAGTGTGTACCATCTTAACTAGCATCACGTTATGGGCAAGCGTATCACTTACCATCAGGTGAACGCCTTGCTCGTCTCGTCGCATAGTAGTATAAAAAAAAGAGTTATGTGGGGATTGATCATCATCAGCAGTTCGTTGTTTGCAAGCGTTACTTACTATCAACGGAACGTGGGTCCTAAAAACGTTTTCATTTATTTAACAGAATACATTTCGTTGCAAGGTGTTATTTCTCGTTGAAGTTAATAAATAATCTTCAACTTTATCTGTCCTTCGATTCCTTTGTAATCTTTGTAATTTTTCGAGCACCGGCTCTCAAGAAACACTCTACAGAGATGATTTTATGATATAACTCAACTCAAAGCTTTTATTGGAAGGCCGTTGTTGAAAACAGTGTTAAGTATCTTGCAAACGATACATCCAAAAGTGTTTAGTGTACTACTGTTACTTTAGAAAGAAAATGAATTGTTTCTATAATGTTGTTATTATAAAAATTCGGGACATGAAGACTAGGCAATTTATTAAAACTTTAAAAACTTGTTGACTTCAGGCAGCATTTTATCTGAATGTCGTTGATAGTTAAACGTTGGTAATAAAAAAAAATTAAAATGGTTAATACTCACATTTTATGATTGATGGATTAAAGCACCCACTTTCAATAATAACTTCACGAATTGTGTTCCCGTCGTCACCAGTCAGACTCAAAACAACACTGTGTCAATAGTGTTACCAGTCTAGTGTTGCCGACCTAAACATTGTCCGCTTTAGTTATTTATATACGTTACGTAACTAATGGAAGCGAAGGATTATTTTCTTACACACTACGATTTATTAACTGATAATTAATATTTATATTTACACAAATAATAATACATTATAGTCAGTTGATCGATTTATTTAATGATTTGGTTAATGATAGTGTACATACCTCCACAGCCAATATAATTTATTATACCATTTGTACTATTGCTAGTTATTTGAAAGATACCTGAAAATTAATCAGGCTTCAAAGAGACAGTATTTTATTTATTTATTTAAAAAACTTTATTTGCACACAAAGAAAATGTACAAAAAGGCGGACTTAATGCCATAGGGCATTCTCTCCCAGTCTACCACAGGTTGAGCAGAGAAGATAAATAAGGGTGCATTATTTTGTAGTTGAGTATAATTACACATAGTACAATATAAAACACAATAATAGTGGTGGACACAACTTTGATTGGTACATATGTTATAGGAAAGGTTAGTGTTATACATTGGCTGAAGCATAAACATATATATAAATGATGGCTGATATAAGTACAGAAAAGGAGGAGAAGAGCATATATCATAGTGACAAGTAGTGTTGCCGCAATATTCGCTTAAAGGAAGCTTTACTACGAGCTGCCCGAATATTTGGCGGGAGCTCATTCCAAAGTCTAACAGATCGAGCAGTAAATGAATTGTAAAGGAAGTTGGTTTGGCAGAGAGGAATGTGAAGGTCGGAGCTAGTAGTAGATCGGACAGTAAGAAGTTTCAAATTAGATGTAAGTGTTGAGAGTTAGTGCGTGCAGCACTTTCACAATGGCTGTGTTGCTCTGCGCTTCGTCGGGCTCATGTTACAGATAGGTACTCGCAGCAACAAACTTGTGCTGGAAGCCAAGTTGTGGCGCTGATCAAATTTGTACGGGGAAATTAGTGAGGCGACCGTTCTTCGGTTCCCGACAATTTCCTATAATTATTGGTAGGGAAGCAGCTAATTAAGTTTGCCTGCATCTCCGCCGTCGTGACAATCTCATTTGTGCCTGAAACTCCCAGAAGAGCGAACCTATCTGATGATGGATTTTATAAAATAAATCATGAATTCGTATCATGTATATCGGAAAAAATGCTGCTCCTTTTCACTTTGAAGTTATAAAGCTCTCAAACTGCACTTCAGAACGTTCCGCATATGTATTATGTTGATATATTTAATAAAGGTGCGGTGTGTTTATACAAAGGCAAAAGAGGTGGTAAATCACCGTCGTCTACGGACAGCTTTGAGACATTGAGAGAGAAATAAGTTGTTTTTTGAAAGTCTCGAAGTTTTGTTAAACCGGAAATCCCTTCGGCGAGAACTGATTCCTCTAATTGCTAGTGTTTTGAACTTGATTTCTTAAAAAAAGTAGTAAACATAGCTAAGCTTTTTAAACCAAACGCTTAAAGTTTATTTTGAAAACAACAGTAGCAACAAGATATTAGAATATTGTATTTTTTTGTCCATAACTTATCTTTTCATTTACAAAAAGAGAAAATGTAAATAATGTTTTTGTTGTGATACCGTTTGTGCTCATTGTGTATATTTCTCGTAAGTTTATTTACATTGTTCACGTTAGAATAATGAAATGAAACAAATTGAATGAAAAAGTATTTGTTTTCGGTTTCTCACAAATATCAATGTAGAAGCTTTGATGGTTAGTTTTAGTTCTAGTTTTATTTTATTTTGTTTGAATCTATTCATGTGTTGTCACCCGTAAGTTTTGATTCATATTCTATAGTATTCCAAACATTAAGTATTCTGTTTTATTCCACCCCTAGTTTAATGTGATATTGTAATAAGAGACGTACAATAATTATATATTTCATCTATAGTACGCAGATTGGACCTTTGCCATCTTTGTCTACTTCATAAGAATTAATTCTACTTACACTAAAAAAGTATTCAGATGCTCGGCGACTTATATAACCTATGATCTGCAGATCACCGAGTGGCCCATTTAATAATTTCAAGTGACGATACGATATAAAAGAAATCTTATAATGAAATATCCATTGTAACGAAAATGTCTTTTTTTAAAGGAGATTAAAAACGTTTTCATAGTACAAGTAGTACAAGTAGCGTTACATTAATATTTAGACGAAGGTAATCCGACATTCGGTTGTCTGATGAATGAAAATTGCCAGTAAAGCTAGTCGCCAGGAGGAGCACTGAACAGCCGGTGGTATAGACAAAATACATTTGCTGTTTACTTTGACAAAAAGCGAGTTCAACTAAAAACGTAACGTTGTGAAACTTAGTTGTTCGTGTGCCGGCGGAGTTTCGAACTGAAGATGCGAAACTGAAGTGCAACTTTAGCTGCGTTGAAATTTGCGACGTCCACAACAATTACGATAGTTGAAATAAAACTTTACTATGCGGTAGGTTATGTGGAGACCTTGAACTAGGCGTTGTCTGCGACTTCGCCTGAGTGTATTGCAGACTATACAGAATATAATACATTATCACGTATTATATTCTGATGTATTTTAATATTTGTTTATAGATACAATTATGCGGACTGTGCGGTTTCATTGGAATTTCTCATTACATTTTAATTTTGTGGTTCATTAACAAAATTTTGTTAATAGACCACAAAGTCCGGGTTTGTGTTTAACAGTTTACAAAATGTCTATTGATCGCAATACAGAGGATTTATATTAATTTTAATAGCAAACATTCTCAGGAAGGTTTTGCTAAAGCAAACATCACTCTACTAATCGTCTAGTCCTTGCTCTTGCTACATATCCGAATAACTTTAATACACTCACTGGGAAACAAAGTAGATAAGCGTGATTCAGCGTACAAGTATGTAAGTCTGATTGTCTAGTGGCTCACATAATGACGTGTTAATAAAGCACAATATAAAAGAAGAACACTACGTCACATATTATCATAACAAAGGACTGGATCGTAAAATTCTTATAAGGAGTGAGCTGTGCCGTTAATGGGCTCTTGCGTCCCCATTAGCGCTCGCTGCAAAAGAGAGTGCGACGTGGAATTATTGAATTTGTTATAAGAAAATTTTAAGTCCCAGAGACGAGGGCGCTGCTGAGCTAAAATTTAACTTAGTTCACACGAGGAACCCGGTGATGAAACTCGCTTTTTGAACCGCATCGCGCATTGGTGATAGAAAATTTTCTAATTTCCGCTTTATTTCATTTTCAGCGAAACTGGGTAAACAGACAGAACAAACATAAGTACCTACCGCGGTCACTTGGAAGTTGTGGTCAGTATTTATGAAATATTATATCTTTAGCATTAAAATAATATTATTACACTTGATACTTTTTAGATTACGGTTCATAAAAATGAATCATTGTTTTATATCATCATCATGAGGTGCCTTCTTCAAACTGAACTTTAGCGGTCAGATTGAGAAAACTTTTCCGCTATTGAAATTGGGATTTATATACCTAGTTATATTTGATAGTTCCCCAACCTTGACAACTATGACACCTGTAGATCTTCACGTCTCTACAGCAAGAATATTCCGTCCAAAATAGAATACATGTCTGAATAATCCATAAGAATAATCAAAGATTTGTTTCCTATGAGTGTAAGTTATTTTTGCGCATACACGAAAAAAGCACTGTGAAGCACAAGACAAGAAATTGATGATATGAAAAACGAAGTGAAACTAAAGACTAATCAGAACCTTTATGAGAGGCTGCAGCAGTAGACGTCAACAGGAACATGATTAGTATTCAGTATGTTTCCGCTGTTCGTTTATTGTGCCGTAATCCAAAGACGTTAACTAACTAGTAAAAGTAATTAAACTCGTAAGTTTAAACGAGCTATGAACATCATTACAGTAGACGTTCCTGTAGCCATGTATGGTCCAATTCATTGCATTGCTCATCTCGTGAGTTAGGTTCACCTGCAATACCCGAGATACTCTTAACATTAATTATAGGCTGTAGTTATTATATAACCTTCACTTTTTTTAACTGAGGTATAATGTAATTAAAATGAAGTTTAATAAACGTTAATATGTGTTTAGCGAATTTGAATATTAACGCTTCTAAATTCCACGGAAAACGCTATTCGTGAGCTAAAACTTTAGGTATATCGGAACGTAAAAGATTTAATAACTTATCTCTTTCGTTGTAATCTGATTGTGCTAATATATATATTGGAAATTATAAAGGAAGACAATCGTGTGTATATTTTATTTTATACAAAATACTAAAGAGATCTTTGCTTATGTTATAATCGTGACATGCTATTATAATAAAGTTACTGTAGTTTCTTTGTGTCGAATATAAGTAGACTTAGAAAACTAATGTCTAGACACGAAAATTATGTATTTTTGACTAAATTCCAATAATCAAAGCACTTTTGGTACAATACGGGGTCATCGTCCACACCTTCAACAGGCGTAAAGTCAATGCGACATACCCTGGAATGAGTTGGAGTCGCAGCATTCACATCTGTAGCCGCCGCTTCCAGAAACTCGCTTTCTTCTAAAAGATTAGTATCGTTGGAATCGTAAAGAGTATTTGATTGCGTTGGTTCATTGGAAATTTTGTTTTGTTCAGATCTACATCGCAGTACTGCACACGCGTTTTCATTTTCATTTTCCTTATCATCTGTCTTACGTATAATTCTCCTTTTTACGATATTTTCAATGTCCTGTTCAAAGTTTTTCATATCTTGTTTTATTCCAACTTCAATTTGGTTATTCTTACCGTTACTTTTAGATAAAACGTTACTTCTGTGGTATGATTTAAACATTTCGTTAGTTTGTTCACAACTCCTGTTATAATATAAGAGTATTAATACTTTATAACAGTCAGCTTTTACTATTTTTTATTAAGCAATCAATATAATATAATTTCAAACGTCGATAGTAATCATATTAATTATATTGTACGCTAACAGTGAAACTGTCATTTGTATATTTTTTTTACATGTAACACAATTCAACCAGTTCTTTGAACTTTAATAATGAATCCTTTTTGCGAATAATACATTGTGATTAGTTAATATGAAGTTATGAATTCACTTTTCCAGTCAATCTCAAAAGTGGATCTTGATCGACTAATCTATCAACAACTGAAACTGAAACAATTTTCTTTAGAAAGTCAGCACTGAGATATTACTTTTTATATTGGAATTATGTTGTTTGCAGAAGAGATAACCTTTTATGAAATTGTAATCTTAAGAATATGTTTTTAGTACAGTAAAATTGTGTATTACATTATTAAATATACGAAAAGAGGAGCACTCGAATTGAATATTAGGCGACGTTTTATCCGCTGAAGTATCTCATTTAGCTTTATTACACTTGAGATCTGCTACAAAGTTAAATTAAATAAGTTTTTCATCTGTTTATTTATAAATATTGTGCTCTGGTAAACTTAGACTTTTTACACCATCTAACCAAAAACAAATTTTTTGGAGGAGTATTCTACGGAAGGAATTCGTTGCCGGCGAAGAGGTAGAGACCACTGCACCAGCATTCTTGAGGCCACGTATAAAAACATTTTTGTATAAAAATTTTAAGGCCGGCTGATGAAATCTCTTCTAAGACATAACTTTTATCGGTTTCATGGAGGTAATTACAATATGTAACTGTAAACCAATTGCTAACACCATGACAAAAGATACAAAGTACAATGTACGACTTTATAGCAGAAAGCGTTCCCTTCGGGATTTTTTTATCTCGCTGTGATTCAAGCGAAATTGCTACTATATACACGAAATTATGTTATTCGTTGCGATGTGTAAATTTTATTACAATGTCTACAGGCTCGGTGTAATATGAATAGAATGGGCAATTTATTTAAATACAATCTTCTACAAAGGCGTCATCAAAATGTGGTTTAGTGTGGAAATAAAAATAGCTCTCCTCACGAACACCGTCTCGATGCGAGTTGAAATGTTTACATAGCATTACATGGTATTTACTGCTTTGTGGTATATGTACGTTTTGATTAAATAATTTTATCAAACCGAAATACTGATTGGCAGTAGAAATAGGTGCTGTTGTATTCTATTATCGTTGTTAAACGTATATTATATTATTTCGTTGTGTCACCGAGAGATGGCGCTGTATGTGGGCAAATGCGCGGTATAGTTTAGTTGCTTCCATTTGCTTAAAGGCCTGACCGTGCATTTGTCCCACGGGAAGAAAAAAACCTGAAGAACAAAACTGGAAGAACAACAAGAAGAATAAAGTGTTACTTAAACAGTGTAGTTTCAATGTAACAACAAGAAGTTCCCTCGGATCCTGAGTGTGAAGTCAAACAATCCTAACCTTTTCGAAGAGATTTACTGCTTTAAAAAATATTCTAAAAATATCCTCGCAATTGTCAAATCGATTTTCTTGTGGAATTTTGTCTACGTTAAAAGTCAAACCGGAGCAAACCTTCGCAAGGAAGATCCAATCATATTTTATTACACCGTCTTACTTTACTTAAACATACCTATCGATGGTAAATATATAATGAAATCACCTCAATCCCAAACTTTGCTTACAAAGGACCCAAAAAACCTGTGTAATGTTGCTTTTGTGATATTTGGTGAATGAAAGATCATAACATAGTATTTCGGAAATTACAATAAACATCAATATTTTATTTTCTATAGACACCTGGTGCATGAAAGTTACGTTATTAAGATTTTTAGCTGGTAAGAAGTAATTTCCACATTTATGGATAAGAGTTGTATTATGCTCAGAATTAAAAAGTTTAATGTTATTATAAACTTTATTATGATAATCTATTATTATTGTCGTTTTCTTCGATGGAAGCACTAGAGCCTGATGCCGTCGTTGTGTGGTATCCATTATCCACAACTAAGCTGATTTGACTGCCAATATCTGACATTCTGTACCGTTTTTTATTTTTTATCTCCTCGCGCATCACTTGGCATATGTCCACCGCACTGTTTCTGAGTTCTAGTGGTAAATCTCTTATCATAACCTCCCTTATCAGCGAATTCCTCACCTCTTTGTTTTCGGCATATTCACTATTTACATTTTCAGTTTCGCAAACGTTAAAAGTGTGTTTAATTTTATTCCAATAGCCTGATTTATTATTTGTTTCCTTTTTGCATAAAGAACAGACAGTGTTAAGACAGAAGGCCAAAAATAAAATACTTGCGCAAAATATCATAACGCTTATTGCTATAGAGAAAAATGCTGATTTGCAGTAAGCGCTGACATCTATCGTTTCGTCCGTGGTAGGATTTAATCTACCATATGCTAGATCTCGTAAAAATTTTATATTCTGCGATATCGTTGAACAATTTGATGATATTATTATTTTATCGTTATTATAAGTTTCCGTTGTAGACATCACCGCCGTGCCTAAACCTGTCCTAATGGCGTATATATCTTGAACAGTGAGAGGTGAATCTAGATCTCTGCAAGTGTTACTTATCACTACCAAAGCTGCTTCTGGTAGTTCCTTGTCGGGATCACCAACGCACATAGTTACTGTTGTACATTTTTGCAATTGCTCATTGTAATAAGATCGTTTACCTAAATATTTTACGTCGCAATCTGCTGGTGTGCAGTCTTTTAACGAATTTTCATCTAATTCGCTGCATTCTCTTGAATTTTCATTTTTAATGTAATCTCTTAACAAATAGTTGGTCGGCATTATTCTGCCGGGCACTTTAGTGTTAAACGGTATGTGTAACTTAGTAGTATTTCTTATTTTGCGACATCTGTAGGCTAAGGTTACATCAACGTAACCTATCAAATCGTGTTGAAATAGTGTTGGTAGTACAAAAAGCAAAGCTTTCTTCTCTTTCGGCTTTAATAGATACACGAAGTCACTGCTTGTTTCTAAAATGTTACAGTCTCTCTTACTTTCATCTAATAAACAAGTTTTGGTTTTCGAAATTATGGTGCAACCACTACCGCGGTTTTTATTTTGAACTTGCACGTAAAACTGTATTCCTACTGAGTCTTTTACTAATGGCATTACTCCCTTATCCAGAACTAGTATAGCACCGAACAGCGTAGTAAAATACGAAGTCAATAATACAGCATAGATTGTAATTTCTATTCTAAACATAGCATTATTCAACTGACGGATTGTGACTTCATCGTTTTCGTTTGCAGATTACTTAAAAAGTATTTATGTTATGTAAGGTGAAACCTTTTTAATATCATAACTCATCCTTCTTTATATTTTTAGCACCGTGTTCAATTTTTATGAAGTCCGATGCCCGTTCTGCAATCATCATTGTAGCGGCATTTGTGTTTACGCTCGGTATGGTCGGCATGATGCTGGCGTCAACAACTCTTAAATTTTTCACTCCCCGAACTTTTAATTTACTATCAACTACTGCTGTATGATCATTACTTCTGCCCATTTTCGCTGTGCCTACGGGATGGTAAACGTTAAAAGTCATCGTCCTAGCCAGACATTTCCAATAATCATCACTTTCCATTTCAAAATCGTCACAATCCTTATAGTAAATTCTTGGAATTTTTGCATTCATCTCTCTCAATGAAGGAGTTTTCACAATCTCCATGACCTTTTTAATACTCTTCACAAATATTTCCATGTCTCTTTCATCAGAGAAATAGCTCGGATAGATTTTCGGGAAATCAACCGCGTTGATAGAGCGTAATAATATCTTACCTCTAGAAAAAGGACGACACAAAGAGATAAAAAATATTAATATATCATGTTCTTTGTTTATGTCGGAAATTTGTTTACAAATTTGTTCGTCGAAAGACAATACATTTGTGCACATCGATGGAACGTATGATGTATTGTGTACGAAGTAATTATGATCTATCTGTACATCAGGTAAATTGTTATCTTCATTTAGTGAAACAAAAGCATTAATATTCGGTTGATCATAATTCGTTGAATGCGGTCCCGTTTGATCGACAAGATATTGAGCTAATGCTTTCAACCAGTAAGCTTCATCTTCTTGAGTAGAGTTTGTGTCTAATGTAACTAAAACCGGAATTCTTACATGATCTTGAAGGTTCTCACCGACTGGTAAATCGGCATTGACTTTAAATTTTAATTCTTCAAGGTGTGATTTCGGACCAATTCCCGACAACATCAGAAGAATTGGTGTATTGATTGAACCTGTGCTTAGTATTACTTCTTTGGTAGCAAAGAAAGTAGCCGCATCGCCGGTAGATAATATGACTTTGACGCCTTTAGCTTTTTTGTTTTTGTCAATTCTTATTTTAGTTGCTACAGTGTTTTTAAGTACAAATAAGTTTTTACGATCTCTGGCTGGGTTAAGGAAAGCAGTTGCAGTGCTGACACGTTTTCCTTTGTTATTACCTCCTCTTATTCTTCCGACACCTAATTGACTTGGTCCGTTAAGATCTTCCAAATACTTTAATCCTAGTTCCATATATCCGTGCGTTAATTTCATTGCGATTTTTGTATGTGTATAGTTTAGTTTGTCTATGATAAAGTTACCTTCAGTTCCATAATGTTCACGTAGACGTGGATTATTTAAAATTAAAGGGTCAACAATTTTTTCACTTTTCTTAAAGTATTTTTTTATTGTAGGCCAATCCCACCCATCGTCCTTTTCTTGATGCCAAGGTTTGTAATCATCAGCGCTCCCTTTCATGTGTAGAAGTCCATTAATACTTCCCGTACCACCAATAACTCTTCCTCGAGGCCAAAAAGATCTTCGATCAACACAACCTTTGTTAATGTTTTCTTCCTGTTCAGTGTAATATTGATATGCATGGCGGCTTCTATGAGTTGAAGTTGCGAAATTTGGAATCTGGAAATGGGTTTTAATTAATTAAAAAAGATCAGACTGATAATGGACTGCCGGATGTCTAAGTAAATCTTCTGCTAAGTCTAAAAGAATAATAATTGCTAACTTTGAGGTTTACGAGTATGACACTCGCTTTATAAAAAGGCCCAAACGGTAAAAAAATTTATTGAACAGTTTAGGAAATGTTTATTACACCTAAGAAAGATTTGTATTGATATTGCTTGGTGAAGTGTAAACTACGAGTAAGAATAAATTCTACAATAAAAGACGGTAAAAAAATATTATCTTTCAGCATATTACTACTTACAATAGTCTCTATCGGAGGGTCGTCACCTATTTCTATGAGCAAAACTTTCCAATCTTCAACCTCAGTTAATCTGTTAGCAAGGATAGAGCCGGCTGTTCCAGAGCCAACGATGATGTAATCAAAAGAGTCGCCATCTAAAAATTTATACAAAAATATAACTCATCACTTTAAACTAAGTTTTCTACAGAGAAATCAAATTTTTTGTTGTTATATGTTTAAATTCTAGTGTAAGCGCTTGTTTGTATCTCCGCTATTTAGTCGAGTCCCATAACCATGTAATGCACGCCAAGTGATTAGGAAACCTTTAAGTATTAAAGTATTAGACAGATTTTAAGACAAACATCTGAGGTCTTTATCTGTGAATTGACTTATTTGGGAGAAATAGAGGTACGAGAGGTTCGACACCTGCAACCCGAAATAAGAGAGGGTATTGAAGGACTAACCTGAACACCGTTACAGAACTGCTCAAGATTATCAGGCAATTATCCGCAAAGGTTCATTTAGATACTTTTCCTGAGTACTAACTCAGTACAATACCTGATATTTTGTTCAAAGCGTCATCCGGCCATTTCTCGGTGAGGATGCATTGTGCTGCCAATAAATGAGTCATCAGACCAGCGATGGCTGCGCCGGCAGGCCCGTTGGTGCCGACAGGACACGACACATTGAGGCAAGTCATCCTGGAACGAGCGTAAGGGCACTTATGTTGATTGATTGATGTATACTTAAGTTTAACCGATGAGATATAGGAAGGTCTCAATTCAACACGTACATTTCGATATAGTGTGTAAGTGTTCTCTAAGATAACTTAATAATTCTTCTTCGTTTTGGTGTTCATGACCTATACCCTTATAGACACATAACAAACTTTAAATAAATAGAAAATAATGAATAATTACTAAATCGGTAAACAAGAGCTCTGAAAACGCTCAAAAGCTATTATTAGCATTAATTATGTTACTTTGTTGTTTACAAGTTATCGAAACTGTTGGATACTCGAACAAGTTATAAATCGTTAATTATTTGCTTTTCCATGCTCGTTAAGTATTATTAACGTTACCGGCTTTTACTGTAACCTGAGCTAATTAATTTCAATATCGGTAATGTATTATAAATAAACGACGGTGCCAATTTGATTAATTTCGACTGAAATCTATATTTACCAAACAAAATTAACCTATAAATTTCAGAATGCTTGCGACACAAAGAAAGTTAAGTATATATCACAGAAACCTGTCACAAGCAAACAGAAGGTTATAGGTTTTTGTAGCCATAACGAAAAGTGAAAAAAATAAATAATAAAAACTAGTAAACTAACCTAAAACCCAGTCGATGCAGTCACTGCTAAAAACTAAACTTATCTAGACACTAAAGATTTACTAGAAACACTTGTTTACGTATTAAATCTTTTCACTACATAAAATAACATCTGAGATAATTTGTAAATAACGAAACTGTTATGTAAAATACTAATGTAATAATCAGTGTGTGCTGTTATCGAGAAGTCGGCTGTCGCGCCTCACCTACGCAGATATGACTGCCGGGTTACGAAGACTTCGCAACTTATTAATAACATATCTTATATACTGCAGCTTGGTTCTCGATAAACACATTGCTTGATTATGTGATATAACAATAATATTTGAATAGCAATAGATTGGAAAGCATGAAACGGTAAAAGTACGAAATTTCATACGATAAGACGAAGTGTATAGTATTTCTAATTATATGTTAGTTTTAAACAGCAACTCATCGCTGTTGTCGCCTCGAGAATTTAACTTTAACGATCACTAACTAATTAATTTGAAACAGGAAGCGTACTAATTTTTAGCGGAAGTATCATTTAAAAAGTGAGGTATGTTTTAATAAGTTGATACTTATTACATTTAACGAAGTAAAACATTCCAATAATCTAGCTTCTAATAATATTTAAATAGTTATCAAAATAAGTAGTATTAAAAGTAGATATGGTATAGATAACGATTTACGTACAGTTTCGAGTAAATTTCGTTAATCAAAGAGATATTATATCATTGATATAACACAAGTATAATTATTCATATCTCTTACATATTTTATATATGTTTTCTCATAATTATTAAAAATTAAGGACTTCTTGAACAGATGGAATGTAAACATTAAGTTAGTAATTACACTAGCGGACCTAGCATTCAAATTCGCTAATTTTCAAACAACTCTTAGAACAAAAAATACGAAATCTAGAAATATATTTAAATGACCTAAAATTAATAAAAAGATTCTTAAATAAGATTAAAAACAAACATTGAGTGCATATAACAAAACAACTAGAGCCTAATCAATACTGCAGAGAACCAGTGACTAAAAAAATTAAATTTTTGGTTGGTATTGTTATAGTAACCTACATTATTACTGTGCCTTTCAAAATAAGTTTATTGAATTAAGGACAAAATGATTTTTAGGGAAAAAGGATAATACCATCCATTGTATTTGTTGAAAAAGTCTTTAGGTGGAGTGTGGATGAGAGATCTGAATGTTGTGACCTACGTAACGAGTGTAAGCACACGCTTGCTGAATAAATTTCCGAACAACATTCAGTAATAAAAGATTTTTATACTTTTTTAGACTTTCAAATAATTTAAAAGCTTTTGTTTTTATTAGCAATGTTCGAGGTTTTAATGTTCTTAAAACATTTTCAATTATCATTTCTTTAAGACGAGGCAGCTAGGCACTTACCAGATAACATTCAGGTTCTTGCTTCGATAAAATGTTTTTTTTTAGGTACATTTTATGATCAAAGATCTAAATTAACTTTTGTTATATATGAACTAATTCTAATTATATAACTTATTGTTTGAGATGAGAAATCACGATCGTGACGTTTAACCGATAGTCAGTTGAGCCGGCCTGTAGTAATACTAGTTAGGGTATTTACACAGCATCACATTACACATCTTCTTGAGACATAAGATGTGAACCTACATCTTGTATAGATAAGATGTGGATCTACATTTCGCAATGTTTCTGCATGGTGTCTTAAAAACAAAACAACCAGAATATCTCTATGAAAAACTAAAATGGCGAAACCAGGATGCAGATGGTGGTCGTTGTGTAAGGGCTGTCAACTGTATTTTGCGTATGGCAGAGCATCAGACCGCTGCATTTAGAGGCAGTTACCGTTACTTGGCTACTAAATGCTGGAACAATTTACCACCCCCTATTAGAAACATTAAGTCTTCAAAATTATTTAAAATTCACTACAAGAACCATCTTTTTCGACAACAAAAACTGTGTATTTAGTAGCTAAGTATAATGTATAATATGGAAACCGTTATAACCGTATGATATTTTCTTTATGTTTTAAATTGTTACTTTATCGTATTTATTTTTTTATATCCATAATTTGTATTTTATTTAAAAAAAAAAATCTTTTTTTAATATTGTGCTACTCATTATTTTGTTCATGAACGTCGCGGGCACTAGCCAAACTGGGCTCCGCTGAAAACCAGCGCTGTGCAACAGTCCTTGCACAGCATATGCTGAGTCGGCGTCCATTTAGCATCACATCACTCACCTAGTTTTAGCTTTAAGTCTTTATATTGTAGCTTTTTTGATTTTATTTATATGTTGAGTGTGTGTTGTCTGAAAAATAAATGTCTATGTCTATGAAATCTAGCTACTTCAGTCTTTGCACTACAGTATTGTGTGTAATGGTAACTTTATGTGACGTACTATCTTCTCCGTGTCTTAAGATAATACTACGAAAATTTCGCTGGTAACTTACTTCAAATGAATCTGTTATTACTTGTCACGATTTGAAGTATTTTTAATTAAAATTATTTCGAACAAAGAAAGCTAATGAATATTTATAATTATCTGTGCGGGCGACGTAAACTGTTAGGGAATTGTCCCCGCTCTTGTTTCTTTGTGAATTAGAAACGGAATCGTTATCATCTCGGACTTGTTAATTAAAATCTGTAAATTTTAATATCTCAGGTAATTGCTCGTCCGCACTCAAAGTTTTCTCGTTCCTTTGCTTTCGACAATTTCTTCGTTGATTCTAAATTTCTTTTAGCTTATTATGTTAATTGAAATGTTTTTAAGTAGCTTAAGTAAATAGCGAAATTAATTGGTACAATATAAATAAATCGAGTAGCGTCGTATTTTAGGTACAGTGTGTTAATTACCATCAGCTACTTTTATCTACAATTGGGTAACATGAACGAAGTACTGTCGTACTTTACAACTGTAAACGGATCTTTATATAATACATTTGAACTACGATAAACACATATTAAAATCAAGTGGACCCAGGGTATTGGCCAGCGTCCAGCTTCCTGAACCTGTTCCAAAATTTAATGAGTCCATACGCTATTCTACGTAGTGAGTTATTGAGTTGTTTTCAGTTAAACCTTATTAACATTTTGTCATTTCATATTAATTTAATGACATATCAGCGGCGATGTAAAGTAACATATATAAAATAACACAAACGAGATGTTAGAGCATAGCATTTCACACGTTATATAAGAAAACAATAAACATCGAACATATACAATGAGAAATATAACTAATATATTATTATAGAACTAAACGATTATGGTTTATCTAAAGCTGTGTGCTATTTATTTAAAATTAGCTTTTCAATCTGTTATGAAAATATTTGTTTAAGTAAAAACACTTGTAATGAGAAATGTCATGTAAAATTTACAAGAAATGATTCTCTCTTGACAACACATTCAGATATACTGTTTACTAAATTAATTTCCATTCCGACTCCTTGGGACCGTGCCCGTCGTTTGAGCGGTTAACGTTAAACAACGTCGCCGTAATGGATATTGTAAAAGATAAACCCTTAAAGAGAATAAGATGGTGTAACAAGTTATGGTTGGGCTGGTGCTACGCCTGCGGCTATAACACGACCGTAAAAAAGGAGGAGATCTGCAGGGGATCAGCTTCGGCTAATAGAGTAAGGCAGTTTTGTATTTAAATAAGTCTATGTGATTTCCTTTTCAAGATTTTCTTCCTTTCCACCTGGTTAAAAGATGCTGAAGCTATTGAAATAGCACAGTGGTATAACATCTCTTTGTTAATGAGGAAATTAAGTATTCTCTATCATTATTAGAAGAATAATCGGGATAATACCCTGGAACCAAACTTTGAACTTTTTTAATTTTTCGATTCCAACCGAGCTAAAGATTTCGTTGAAAGAAAACGTCGCGAGGAAACCGACAAATGGTTTTAATTTACTCCCAGTAGGACAATGCTAAGAGTCCCAGCAGTGGGAACATTAACAGAGCTATCTAAAATGTCTTGTTCGTGAAATTTTTAAATAGTACTAAGGGGATACATTTGTGTATAAAGACAGATTGAGTATATAACCATAGTGATGTATGAAATGTGTTCAGTAGGTTAATTCGAAGGAGCTCGGTAAGTAATGAGGTGCTTATGAGATAACAATAACACGACAGACAGATTTATGGTGGAGGCGTCTTCGTATTGTACCCTCGTTAAAGTATGATTGACACGTCAGCAATTACTAACGGGGACATGCGACAAATACGAACTAATGTACATTACTTGTATATCAAATCGATGGACTTGTACACTGATAAGTTGTAATTAATATATTATTGACGATTGTTTTACCGAGTTGTTTTAAAGTGAATAATATTTGATATATTAATTACGGTTAAGGATTTATAAAATGATTGAGATTTCAACTTGGCAATTAAAATTTCTTTGAAACACAACATCAAAAACGTTAGTCTTAATAGTAATCCAGTGAATGAATAAAGATGCGCGCGAAATTTGAACCTTTCACGTTATTTTAATGTATTTATGTATCTGTAGATGAATATCTCGGTTATTTAAAAGAGTCTTTAGATATTTAAGAAATGATACTAATATTAAATTAAAAAGTCAAGGAGCTGGACTAACTGATTTCTTATTAATACTACACGGTCTATATACGAAGCAGCTGCAGATTTAAAATAAGCATTTATAATATTTAAGAGAAGATTTACTACTGTGATATGGTGAAAGTGGTAAATCACGGCAGCCTGCCCAGTTCACTTTTTAACACGGTAAAGATCCACCACGACCGCACAAAGGACTAATTCAAGCAAAATTCGGCCAAATCAAACGAGTTTCATCTCTTTGATAAATATTTCGAGTAAAATTTGAAAGAGAAAACGTCTCAAAGCCATTTGGTCCTTTGACAAATTGTTATTAATACTTATTTTCTGGTTAAATAATTTTTTTCAATGTCTCAAGTATCAGATGTCGACTCTTTAGTTAATTAAATTGGTTATAAGAGGAGCTTATTTTTCATGCAGATTACATTTGTAAAGAAATACGAGTTCGTTTATATTTACATAATAAGTTCAATCGATCGGCTACAGGAGGCTCTGTAGAAATCGGAACGTTTTTATATAAACGTTTAAGTTCATTTTATACTTTAGTTCTCAATAGAGAAAGAAATAGTATGTGGAGAGTGCGAAATGCCCTCAATCAGATCTATTTCCAGTTTCATTAGGAGCCTGTGTGGGCTGAACAAATAACATCGCACAGATCAGCCGCGCCAACACTACATTGCTAAAATCTTTATTGAGTGTACTTAAACGGCATCTCCAACTTATTTTAAAAATATACTAATGTTAGATTTCATCTTTAAACGATGGAACCTAACACTTAGTAACCTTGACTCCTTCCAATCTGTATCACCTATGTTACGTTTAGGCAAGATGTATGATATAAAAGTATTTACTAGGTAGGGTTAAAGTTATATATGTTATAACACAATGTATATATATAAATATCATTGTAAATTAACTCTAAATCATACATCTACATTTAATATGATTTACATCTAACTTGAGTGATATTCTTACGAGAGAAAAATATAACTTTGTCAATAAGAAAATGTTGAGAAAAGTTATTTACGTACTAAATTGCAAACACGGAAAAATTTCTTTGAATACTTAAGCGAAGTATTTGTAACAATAAGTGTTATACTTAAAAAGAAATTCCTTCACGAGGAAGTGGAAATTTTTATGTGAAGTTTATATATTTGTTAGCGAGAGAGCTTCCATCTATACAACACTGTTAAGATTTCTTCACACTTCTAAAGAGTAATAGAAATACCGATTAAGTACAAAATTAAATAAGTTAGTCCATGTTTTGATTAAGCGTATCGATCGGCTCGTCTCATCGCTTTGCCAAATAAAAATCTAACAATTTATAAATGTTTCATTAAACCAATTTGATAGTCACAGTTAAAATAAATACATTCTCTTTCTGAAGTGGGTAATAAATAAAGCAAACGTTATTTGTATTTTAAAAGGTATAAACATATATTAAGAGTAAGGCCAGCGCATTGCGGGCCCGTTTGTGCCGTTGTCTAATGTTGTCTAAAAAACAAACTGCGGCTTTAGCATAAGAATGTCGTTGAGCGAAAAGACCTGCCATTACTTAGGCAGGCTCATACCCGTTTATTATGTTAAGAATAACATAAGTAATGCAACTTACATTTGTTATGTTGCGTGGCATATATTACTTTTACATTCGTCTCTAATTAAACACAAACTTCGTGTCTTTGAGAGTTACTAATTATTTAGCGTTTTTGACAAATTCAAAACAAACTTTAGTTAATTAAATTGGTTATAAGAGGAGCTTATTTTTCATGCAGATTACATTTGTAAAGAAATACGAGTTCGTTTATATTTACATAGTAAGTTCAATCGATCGGCTACAGGAGGCTTTATAGAAATCGGAACGTTTTTATATAAACGTTTAAGTTCATTTTATACTTTAGTTCTCAATAGAGAAAGAAATAATATGTGGAGGGTGCGAAATGCCCTCAATGAGATCTATTTCCAGTTTCATTAAGAGCCTGTGTGGGCTGAACAAATAACATCGCACAGATCAACCGCGCCAACACTACATTGCTAAAATCTTTATTGAGTGTACTTAAACGGCATCTAAAACTTATTTAAAAATATACTAATGTTTGGTTTCATCTTTAAATGATGGAACCTAACACTTAGTAACCTTGACTCCTTCCAATCTTTATCACCTATGTTACCTTTAGGCAAGATGTATGCTATAAAAGTATTTACTAGTTAGGATTAAAGTTATATATGTTATAACACAATGTATATATATAAATATCATTGTAAATTAACTCTAAATCATATATCTACATTTAATAGGATTTACATCTAACTTGAGTAACATTCTTACGAGAGAAAAATATAACTTTGTCAATAAGAATATGTTGAGAAAAGTTATTTACGTACTAAATTGCAAACACGGAAAATTTTCTTTGAATACTTAAGCGAAGTATTTGTAACAATAAGTGTTATACTTAAAAAGAAATTCCTTCACGAGGAAGTGGAAATTTTTATGTGAAGTTTATATATTTGTTTGCGAGAGAGCTTCACTTAGAATAATAGAAACACCGATTAAGTACAAAATTAGATAAGTTAGTCCATGTTTTGATTAAGCGTATCGCTTTAAATCTGGAGATCGGCTCGTCTCATCGCTTTGCCAAACAAAAATCTAACAAGTTATAAATGTTTCATTAAACCAATTCGATAGTCTCTGTTAAAATAAATACATTCTCTTTCTGAAGTGGGTAATAAATAAAGCAAACGTTATTTGTATTTTAAAAGGTATAAACATATATTAAGAGTAAGGCCCGTTTGTGCCGTTGTCTAATGTTGTCTAAAAAACAAACTGCGGCTTTAGCATAAGAATGTCGTTGAGCGAAAAGACCTGCCATTACTTAGGCAGGCTCATACTCGTTTATTACGTTAAGAATAACATAAGTAATGCAACTTACATTTGTATGTTGCGTGGCATATATTACTTTTACATTCGTCTCTAATTAAACACAAACTTCGTGTGAGTAATTGCAGCTTTTAATCGAAAGAAGATACATCTGGAATGCAATTTCGTTTTACAAAGAAACATTATTGGTTACTGCCATTTGGTTGTAGAAATAGTTGTTGCTGTGGTACTTTCAGCTGGACTTTTTGTACAGTATCGGGGTTCAGCTGCCTTGTAATAGATCAGTCGAACGATAACAAACCCCACGACCCGTTTTATATGAAGCCAGAATGTTGAGCGGCGATGGGAAAATATTAGGCGGTCATCAGACCCGGGCAATAATCATTCCCGCGTCCGGCTTCAATCGGCACACAATTCGGACCGGGGCAAATAAATCTGCCGGTTCGTGGGATTTTTTTGGACGTAAAGTGACTAAACGTGTCGATCAATGGCACCGCGCTAAATGATACGCCGCAACGACGAGCTGCTGTGCGGAATATTTATACAAAAACTATTCGCTCAGCACTTTATAGCTGCGGATGTTCTTTTAGTTAGAGGATTTCTTTTTATTCCAGTTGTCAATGAGACGTACGAGACGTTCACCTGATGGTAAGTGATACGTTTGTCCATAACGCGGTACCAGTTAAGATGGTACACACTGCACCACATTGCGCTCGTCGCATTGATACGTGTTAAATTTCGTTACCGTAGTAATATCACAAGCTTACAGCCCCATTCAAACCGGAATATAGTAAAGTCATCACACTACTGTTTAGATTACTAAATATTTACTGCGGTGGTACCTAGACGGTCTGTAGCAACAGAGACCTAATAGCAGTAGATTTCGGATCCGCCAGCTCCGAGTCTTATCCAACTTCATCAAAAAACTAAAGAGGGAACAATGTCTTTATTATTTGGTTGAAATAATGATTAACATAAGATTTCGTTAATATCTGCATTCATGTCGATGATTTTCCGACGTCTTAATAAGGTCATCGATCAGTTTTATCTGATTTTATACAGTTTGTTGTATAATGTCGTGACTGAAAAATATATTGAAGAAACAAAAGATTGAGATGTCTTGAGTATATACGTTTGTACATAGGGTTATATATAGACGTTATGGGATTGTTACTGAATTACAAAGGAACAATGTAAGGGACGACTCGCTTATCTCGTATTCAAAGTTTGCTTTTGGTAATGAGAGGAACGCATTCTCTATTCTACACCGAACTAAGAAGTAAAGAAGAGTTCATTAAGATAAATTAAAGTTTTGTTCAGTATATTACATAACCACCGCGTTTGCCACAAGCCGTCTGGGTTGGTGAAAGTATTAAATAAAAGTTTGCTTTACACATCAAAAAAACCGTTATTTCATTAGCTATAACCATCTTCACAACAGAATGCAATAAATTACTAATAACCTTCAGGAATGATTTCATGACTTTTATATGCGTCTTAAATTATAATTGGTTTCCGGTATTTCTATAATGAAAAAATATTAAAACTATTTATAAACATTTTCCAAATGTAGTGAAGGAGAAGAATTAATAATCTCCGAACAGAGAAATATTATTTTTATTATAGCTAAAGATACTTTGGAACTAGTCAACAAGAAATCGTAAATCAAAATCAGTGAAACCGTTTAGCATTTATATTACCACGAATATGCTATCATCGTACCCAATATACTTCGGTGTACGTTCGTTGGAAATCAAATTCAAAACGAACAAGCACACACCTCTGTTTTGTAACGTTGGTTTAGAATAGAAATACGTCCTCCAACTCGAGGATACGGGACATGAATAACAAACATGAAGTAGTGGAGACGGTAATGCGACTGGTCTTTGATATTGTGCACGCGGAGCATCTGAGGAAGACATTTGTTATCCAAAATTTGAAATTTAATAAAGAAGAAGAAGAGAAAAATTCTGCATTTCATTAATCTTATTTCCCTATTTTGTATATTGTTTGTAAAATTAACTACTTCAGATGAACTTTTTTACAATTGAAAAGTTAAACAGTCTGCCCTGTCCAGCTTCAGCATTTAACGTATCGACTATTTATTTATTAATATGACCGGCCAACGCCTGTTACACCTAAAACAAACTTAAAATATACACATGTAAAATCCAATTGCATAGGCGTAACACTCTCTTACAGGCTAGTTCCACATGCACAACAATAAAAAGAAGAAAGTACAACAAAATGCAAGTTAAAAATAAAAAAAAACAATGAAAAATTAAATTATAAAGCCAAAGGGACGTGCTAAATCCTGAACTTAATTTAATTTTGGTACAAATGTCTCTAAAATTTGTTTATAAAACTTGCCCACACTGTCAAAGTGCAAATCCACCACATCACTACAGTTATTTATGATCCTACACATTGTTGGTATTGGTGAATTTGCGCCTAGGACAGTTCTACGGAAGGGAGGACGGAGAGGTGAAATTTTATTTCTAGGGTAGCGAGAGGGAACTGTAAATTTTATTTGGGCCAACAAATTAGGGCAATCGATTTTGTTTCTTATTAATTTATAAAGAAATCAGTGAGGTTATTACGACTTGTCAGACTGTGCATCCTAAAGTATTGCAGACGACTATTGTAAGAAGTAAGTTGCTTGCTTTGTCCTTTAGAGTATGCCAGATGCCACAGGAATCGCTTCTGGACTCGTTCTAGTCGTAGTGTATGTGATGCGAAATGTGGCCGCCAAACTATACTACAGTATTCCACGATGCTCCGTACTAAGCAGTTGTATAGCATGATCTTCGTGTCACACCTTTTGAAGACCTTGGTATTTCTTAATACGAACCCTAGCATCTTATTTGCTTTTTTTATAGTGTATTCAATATGTGGAATAAAGGTAATTTTTTTTATCGAAGATTACTCCCAGGTCCTTAAATGTTTCCACCTCGCGTATAATACATATATATCTAGTTACAATATAAAGCGGTTGATCTTCACAGACTTGGTTCCACGACGGCTGTGTGCTGGGGGTCTGTTGGACGTGCGATGACGTCACCGCCTCCAATCAGCCCGCAAACAATGTCGCCCCGCACCGAACCCATATCGCGGCGCGCCGATTGCTGGCAACACTTTTATTTGCTCTAAATTAGTTTGCGCTGAGCAATGCTCACGACGGCGCTATTGTTATATCTATAAATAGTACAACATACGTCGTTATTTACAAAGAATTGTCTCTTGACCCCACCTCTACGCGATAGTAAATAACAAACAGATCAAACATGATAAAACTCGTACCAAAAAAATCAGGCTTTTATTATGTTAATACTAGCAACGTTATAATGTTAACTTATCACCACCCAAAGAACCCTCCATCAAACTATTGAGTTACAGAGACAATTGGAACTATTATATTATACAGTTAAAGTCCTAATTTTAATCTTGTCCAACTCCTGTAAAATTAAATAGGAAATATAGTAAAGTGTAACATAAAACTCGTAGGTTTTTCTAGTTGTTTAACAAAATCGGAGCTTTCGTTTTATAGTTAGTGTCCGCAGTAAAAGTCGAGAATAAAACTTCAGACTAAAGGTTCGCGCTTCCGTTTTTACTGTTGTAGTTAAGTAAGTAATAAACTCTGCGGATAACACATGTTTACAATCATTAGCGAATTTCAATTCGAGTTAACTATTACATTATAATAATAATTACTATTTATTTTAAACGAAAGTATATTTAGACAAAATTCTCATGGTTCTATATTTTGTGACTGCACTCGTTTCGAGTTTCATCTGCTTTTACCTGAAAGTATAAACGATAAGGTATTATTAGAAAAAGCTTTTTCACTCTTCTTCTAAGTCGTATTTCCTCATGACTGAGGGTCGTGGTCATCATGTTTTTATTGAAACACACGAAGACTCTCCTGGCAGTTATAATGGAGTGGTTTGCCATTGCCTTTCTCCATTTTTCACTCAGCACGTCATATAAGGCGACTAAGGGAGAAGACCTCCAGAAACTCGAGAGCAACTTTTCTTGTCTCTTTGTGACGTTTGCAAAGTTTGGTAGACATGAAATAGCTGAAATTACTGAACGATTGAAAATATTTTAGTATAAAAAACTATATACAATTGTAATTTATACAAGTTATGTAATACTTGTGTAATGTACTTAACTGTTCATTTTATCTTTAAATTTGTAAGAAAGCTAACGCCCCATTTTCTAAACCCTTACTAAACGATGAACGTAATCTTTTTTGGGTAAGCGAATGGATAATACTGAATTTCGCTTCACACAAAAATGTAGCAGATTCAATGGAAATATTACTTCGGATAAAGTTTAGATATGGCCCAGCGTAGCGGAAAAATGATCCTCAGAACGCGCAATGTCTGGCAAATGGGGCAAGAGGGACGACGTTCTCCGACATAATTAGATATTTCGACCAAAATATTACAATCTATCAATCAAACTCACTTTACGTTCGATATTTTTTGCTTCCGAAGCTGTACGACGAGATCATTTCATCAAAACAGACATACTCTCGTAATTTATATTACCAACAGCACTAACTTATACAGTCTAAAAATGTGGTAAGATGATACATAATATATTTTAACGTTAAATTATTTGTAAACATTTTACAGTGATCATTTTGTTCTATCAAAAAACGTTTCAGAATAAATGATAACTTTACCTCTTCACTTTTTTGTACGGAATATCCATGTATACAAACATTAAAATTATTGAACATCATTCGAATTTTCTTTATCATTTAATCATCTTTCAGTTTCTATATAGCTGATGCTGAAATTGCTCCACTTCCTGTGTAATTTGCCTTTCAGTAGTGTAACTGCCGCTAGTTGTGCCGCAGCCCGGGCCCGCTCGCCTCGCTCCGTCGGCATTAAGATACATTATCCGAATGACTGGCTATCTGTAATCGATATCGTCCTTACTGCTCAGTGATTTGAATTAACTGCCTTCAATTGTGATATTAAATGTTTACACTTACAAGTTATTTCCTACTTATCTTTAAAATTCCTTTTAGCTAATGATGAGGACTTCTTACACTTCCGTACTATTTATTACCTTACAATATTAAAGAAAAAAAGATTAGTTGAATAGTTTGTGACTTTCAGTATGTTCTGTTAATCTATCCTTTCGTTTTAATGCTTCGTTTCGTTTTAATATTAAACGATCAAGTCTTTATATTAAGTTTATCATTGAAACATTCCGAAACAAGTTCGACTCGGTAATAAAGAGTTAAAACAAAGAAACTTTTATATGTTCATCCGGGTAATACAAGAATCCTTTATCACAGCATAAAAAAGTTTAACTTTTTTAATAAATGGTTTCTTTGTTTTCAATAAAAACTATTTATCTGTTATTGATTTTTAACAAATTTGTTAAATAATACCTTCAGTATTCATCAGTAGCACTGTCCTGTACGCGCAGTATACAATTCTCATTATGCTAACGAGCTCTTTGAAGTCCGAATGTTCTACAGTTTGCTTTCACAACGCCATTGAAAGTGAAACGTATTGTGTTCAAATTAATTTATTCAAATTGAACTTGAAACAATTAACTGTACATACGTTGTAATTAATTATTTCCAAAGTTATTATAAGGAAAGTGTTTTATGTGCGCGTTTAAATGTTCAGCACCTACTTTGAAAAGTATTTCATCTCAGTTAAAATACATTGATAATACTAATTGCTTAGATAGCTGATGAAGAAACTGATTAACCGTAGATTTACATGAGGTGTATGACATAGTCGTGATGTTGAATTGACAATTTACATACATATATAAAAATCGTAGAACCGGTGGTCTTCTGAGACTTGATGGAAGCGCTGCAATGGTAAACCTTGATGAAAACCGTGTTGTAGATGTTTAACAGAGCGCAATTATATTAAATCACTAATATGGCAGTAACTGATCAGCGTTACAAATGCTCCAACAGACCCTTTCTAGGTGGACAGGCGACTTCAAAAGAATCGCTAAGAGCAATGAACTCAAATACAATAAGATTTTAAAGAATACTTTACAGAGAGCTACAGCAGTAGACGACTTGGTTAAGATGAAAGGTTACACAAGTGTTTGAGGAGATATGGATAACGGAGTATATAAACAAGTAAGAAATCTTTTAATTCTTTTCCTATCATTTGTCGAATGTGACTATTTACGGAGCTCATGCGGTTGGCAAGAGAAATCCCTCTGCAGCAGACAAAAGAGTGACCCCTATAAATTTTTGTTAAAATATTTTGCAAATCTCAATTACACCAACTGCTAAGCTACGGCTTTGTTTCATACAATTTACAGCGATATAATTTCGCAGCGATTTGTTAACTTTTCGCATTCGCAAAGGTTATAAATTCTCGGCAACTGTTGAAATTCACAACCGGCTTCAGAGTTCTGTAATATTCAACGCCTTCCAGTTATACTCGTAGCAGCGAGGTTTCTATTTGAAGGTATATTTATCGGATAAAAGGTGTGCAACAGACGCAAATACGATATCCGATTGTGAGAAATACCTTAGCAATAAACTCCGGGTTAGTACTAGGACAAAATACTTTAGTATTGACGAATAAATGTTTTCACTTTCATTTAAATACTATGCTGAAAATATCCGATGAAAGTTAGGTAATACAATCAATTCTAGGACTTATTTCGACAATAGATTATTAATTTATCATATTAAGTGACAATCACGACGCAGAATTTATGTTTTTGTATTTTTTGGACCCTAGAATCGAGTTCTAGAGCGGATAAGACCTTGTAACACACGGACTCTGGTTTGATCGCGCATTTTGCCACTGTTAAAATCGGTGCTTATTTATCATTTGTATTTTTGCTAGTTTCAAGATATAAATAGTTAAAAAAACGAACTCGTGCTATTATAATAAATAAATCTTTATTTGTAAGGATATGGTTTACAATAGGATGTTCATATAATTAGAGTTATAGATATTCTGCTGAAAAACGTGCAAATCTTAAAATTAGGATCTAATGTTACAATTAACTATTACAATTATATAGACATGGCTCGTTTCAGACATCACTATCAAACATATATTCGACGAAACGGTGAAACAAGCAGAATGTAGAGTCACCTCGAGATAATTTCTTTAATTACTCAACAATTTCATTTGCTACAGCCCCTTTCAAACCAATACACAGTAATGTTTGCACATTTTTATTGTGCAGTAGATAGTATCTACTTAACAGACTGAAACAACAGGAATCTACAACCAGTAAACTACACTGTTGTAAAGTAGTCTGTAGTTTGGTCAAATGTTCATTGTGAAGACTTTTGGATGTAACCTGTCAACAATAAACAGAGTAAACGAAGATCCCGATTTGTGGTGTCAGAGAAATGAGAGGTGCAGGAAAAAAAAAACCATCTATATATGAAGTTACTGTAAAATTTCACGATATGGTAGCACTAGACAGGAATGTACTTGTACTTAATAGTCCGCAGAGCTTTGTATGACAATGATATCGTAGATGAAACTTTACAGTTTATTTTTATAAATCTCCATCGTATTGTTTTAGTTACTGACTATGTATCAGTATGAAATTGATAATCTTTTTTATTAAACCATAGCGATACAGTGTTCAAGTAGATATATGAAAGCAAGATCCTTGTCTAACTAACCATGTTCATGTCACAAGGTCCGAGAAACAAGAGAAATTCAACTTTTTTCAATTACGAAGAAAAGAAAAACAATTTAACTTTCATTAGTACCGCAGTAAGTGCATACAACAACTTCAAATAGTGCCGCTACAGAGTTGCAGCTCGTTGACAACGCTCCCCGCACAAACTTTGATAAATTGTCTTAAGTTGGATGTACTTCGGAATTAAAGTGAGAGAAAATTATCACAAATGAATTTGCAGCTTTCAAATTTTGCAGCGTCTTTAATGCAGATTACATTAAAGTTAGAGTCCTTTTGTTAACGTCGCGGCTTTAGCAATTGTTAAACTAGGCTGAATGAGGTCACATAATTAATATTGTCTCCATTTAAACTAAATTAAACGAAGCAATTATTCTATAAGCTCCAACTTTAAATAACAGATTAACTTAGTTTGTTCTGTTAACTTATCTAAGCACTCGAAAGACATTACGGCCTCTTTGACCTCGAGGTTATATTAACTTTGGTACATTCAATAACTTTTCATTATTAATGTTTTATTAGTTTTGTTGTCATAAGACAGTATCAGACCCCGGCGAGACCTTGAACAGCTAACATTTATCCGCCATAAGTCAGTTAGAATAGGTAATGAGATGGAATTGTTTGCACAGTACTTTTAGGCGGCAGAAAGCCCTGCTGTGATGGTCAACTATACTACATGTTTAGGAATCATAATAATAACTATGAAAATTAGATAAAACCAACCAAACATCAGCACTTACTTGAACTGTAACATCAAAACAAAAATGTCATACTTCAAAACAAAAAGTACTTACAACTTTTGACGCTTTTACATAATAAATTAAAGAAAAATTAAGTAATGAATGTATCAAGTACAGGATTATATAAAAGCTGGGATGCTGGGCCCTCGGCTATTGATCAAACGGCAGCTCCGTCGCAGGCCCCAGGTGCTCCGGAGGAAGTCTATTCCGGAAGCAAGGCGCCGTTTCACAGAGTATCAGGTGTACAACTAAGTATACCTAGATTTATTTTTATTTTTATTGCATACCCGTCTTGGAGATTTATCTTGTATAACGGCGAACAAGTTTTGTAAACACTGGTGTATAAAACTTATAGTAAAATAACTATAATAGTAAAATAAGAGCAAGTAGTTTAAAAATTAAATCATTAACAATTTCGTCGGCCATATTGTAACAAGACAAAGGTAGCGAGGACAATGTGAGAGTAACTCGGCGCCGTTTCCGAAACACTATTTCGAAATCATCCGTACACGAATTCATGAATATTTTATGAAAATCTAATTCTTTATTGCGAAAGGCACAGGTTTGCAGTACTTTTATTACGTTTTATTTTCTAAATAACAAATTGTACAATACTCCTTTGTTACAAATGCGCACCGACGCTACAAATCCGCGTTCGAACATAAATCTATATTCGCGCGGACATTTCAAAATATATTTTACTTGCGCGACAGATTCTAATACCTGGATGTATTTCAGATTACCGTTTACCTTTCATATTTTTCAGAACTTTTAGTAATCGTTCTCATTATTGGATTGTAGGTTATTCACGAGTATATATTTAAGTAGGTGGAATCGCAACGAATGCTTTGCTAAAAGTGGTGACGCGAGTTTTCTCGCAGGCTACTGTCAGGTCGGTTATTAAAAGATATAACGGATGTGTTTGAAAATAGAGAATCAAAATTTACTCTTTGACGGTAACTAACCTGAACTGTTTCATAATACCCCTACCCCTACCTTTACAATTTTATTCATGTTATACAAAATAAAATAATTGGACAAGGTTATTTCAGAAGATTCCGATATGCGTTTCATATATACATTAAAAGTGTTTGTATTGTGTATGTTAAAATTTTTTAAATAAATTTTTAATTGTCATAAAAGAAAGCGGATAATTATACAATAAAAATCCTTTTAAATGAATAGTTTTACAATATAGCAAGAGATTTGCAAGGCAGAATCAGAATTACAGTAATAAAACGAAACAGCAACTAAATGCATCTCACAAATCATACTTTGTTTCCAGACAACTCACGAAAATTGAATGTGAATTTATTTTGAAAGTCTGTACTTGAATTATGTAAAACCACTCGACATGTTTACGATTCATTTGGGCGAAATAAAAATCTGAAACGGTGATATCTCGTCGCATCCATCGCGTACTGCGGATGACAACGTATGGGGAGGTTTTATATTTGTTCGCTTCGTATATTTCATTTTTATATTTGTTGACGATTGAATGAGTTTTATGGAAAGAAAACTCAACGATTGGTGCGAGTTTTAATGTTCATATTTTACAGACGGTTCTCTAACCTAATATCTCTTGAGAAAAATATTAATAGAAATTGGGGTAAACTATTAATAAAATAATATCTTTTAATTAATATGTTTACAATTAAATAATAGCAGTAATACTTAATCAGGTATTTAACACTCGGGCAACACTTAAAAGAAAACTCACTCCGCGAGCCGCGCTCCCGTCGACAGTCAGAGAAATACTGACGCGCGTGTGTTTATATACCCCCTCTACAGTGTTGCCATCTACTTAAAGCGTTGCCAGTTTCTTCTGTAATTACTAATATTAATCACGAAGAATTATTTATTAATTTACTTACTACATGATTTATTAATTGGCTATAAATGATGTATCCGTACATATAATCATAGACTACACATTTATTTGGTATTTTATAGCAATTTCATCAAATTATTAAACAAAAAAATTTGTTAATTTAATGTTGCTAGTTTATTACAGATCCTAGTTTTTAAGTTAATTTTTTTTATTTAAATTGACTTAATGGTGCTAAATAAGCCAGCTAGAAATGTGAGTTTAATGTTTAAGTAATACATTTGACAAGATATATCTAAAATGAAAAAACTGCTATTGATTCTATTTTTGCTTGTAGTTTAAGTTAAAAAATCTATTAGTGAAACACTTTTTGATTGTATAGTAGAGCGAGTTAATTTTTTATATGTAACAATAACATAGTAACTTCTACGAATAATTATTGAATCTTTTTAGAAGAACGAACCGCCACGCTTACATATATAATCCGGAGACACGTCGGTCTGTTTTCGTCGGTGATCCAAAAACTTGCTCGTCCCGGATAAGCTGTCCGGATGTCGCTTTAACCTGGAAGCTCATTTCCGACCCTCCGCAGTGTCCGTACTATTAATGTCTCAATATTATACTTTCAATTTCATCTCACGTGTTCTTTTCTGTTATTTTTTGTTTAAGGGAAGATACGGACAGAATGGTCGCATGGTAAGTGACAACTTGTAAAATTATTAACGTTATTATATAAAAAAAACTATACAAAACAAAACGCCAGCAGATTTCGATTAGTTTTTCATTGACTCTAATGCGTGTAAATTAAATTCAATTTGGTGATAACTTCTATTTTTCGTAAAACCGTCGAATCTTTCAGTTATATAATGCTCTTTGTTTAACCGAACGGGAGATATCTCATTGCCTCTTGACACTATCAGCAACTATTAACGAGCACGTGGTTTCCTTTGACAAAATAGTTTAGTATGTTCCGAAGGAGATTCCGAAGTACTCACACAGAACTTCAGTTATAAAAGTTTCTCTATTCAGTTGTACATTATATATAAAAATAACCGACATTTTATCATATTTATACCCTGTGTATAGAGTGGTATACACATATTCTGTTTTCAGAGATTTTATGCTCACTAACGACTTTTCGATATCTTTAGGGTTGCAGCGCCAAATTAATGAGTTTTGATATTCAACCACTAGATGGCGCAATGACAATTCTCTATCTAACCTAATTAATAAGCAATAAAATTTGTATGTGTATGAATAAATAGTTTGTGCTGTCCTGTATGATATCTTCTTCTTCTTAACGTGCCTCTCCAACTAATAGAGATTGGACACCAGTTTTGCGTACATGTTCCTATTCCGCGCTAATATTAATCCACTCTTTTATGTTGTTTAGCCACGACTTTTTTCTGCGACCGATCTTTCTGTTCTCTTTGTCTTAAGTATGATATAATTTTTAACAAAATGGCGCTGCCGCAAAGATTCTGCCTTCCTCTTATGGTAATAATTGATATTATTAATCCAATTTTATACAGTAAAAAAATATGCACCGCAATTGTTTAGCTATTAGATTTCTTGTCTTGGGAATTAGTTAAAATATCTTCACGATTTTCCACTGCACGTAAATGTAACTAAGAGAGAAACGCTTCAGATAAAGTTCAATCGCTCTTTGGTGACCTTTATAAACAACCTAGACTATCCAAACTTCACTTCAAGCTAATTGATTACTACAAATGTACGAAATTGAATAGACCTGTATTTTTTTTTTTTTTTTTTTATCTAGGATAGACTAGTGCTTGACTACGATCCCGCCTGATGGTAAGCGGCGATGTAATCTAGGTGGTAAAGCGCACTAGTCTAGAAGAAGCCTATTCACTCTTTTCTTTTGAAGACCCCCTCATCATACCTGGACGGGAACACTGACGCCGGCAGACTGTTCCACTCCCTCGCTGTACGCATTATGAAGGACGAAGCGAAACGCTTAGTCCTAATGCGCGGGAGATCCACAACGAAAGGATGGATGCCTGCGGTGTGTCTGTACGTCCGATGATAAAAGGGCGAAGGCGGTATCAGATCATGCAGTTCTTGAGCACACTCTCCAAAGTGCATTCGATAGAACACCGAGAGACCTGTATTCAACAGTGAACACTTACTATCTTATTTTTATAATAAAACCTTTATCGATAATTTCCTCAAAAATCCCTAATTTTTTATTTAGATAACTAGAAAATAAAAGTGCTTCATATCAAACCTTATCACAGATATCCAACAGCTCTCGACACCTACTCCGTGAGCCATCGGAATGATTGGAAGCTGGGTCGAGAGCATTCATTAAAGCAATCCGACGCGTTGCTTGGTATTCTGTTGCGGTTAATCAAATTATAATCACAGCCTCCACACACACGCGAGGAATTATACACCATTAATATTAATTAAAACATTATTAATATATATACAGATTTGAAATCATTAAAATAGGATTGAAATAAGTTATTCTAGTCGTAGAAGACTAAAAGGTTATCGTTCATTAAGGGAGAGGACTACAAATGCGAAGTGGTCTAGCACAGATGGGGTGCTGTGTTAAGCCAAAGTGCTGAGAGGAATCGGTGTCTCGAGGTCATTGAGCACTAACCGTCACTCTGAAAGAGAGTTTAACTGAGTAAAAATCCCATATAACTCTCATTTGAAGAAGCTGCGTAATAACTGTTCTTGATTGAAAAGTGCTGTAATTAGCGAAGTGACGAAGCGAGGTAACTTATACTTTGATTCGACAATCGCAATGTAGTGCTGTGTATAATGGCTTAATAATGAACAGAAGAACTACTTATTGTTTTACGCGAAAATTGTTTTCTTAACTTCCGGAATTCTGAATATTAGACGTTGTTTTTTTACTTTGATCCCAAACACTAGCCCTTTTTCCATATCACATGGCGCCGCAGAAACATATTTGAAATTTGATCAAAGAAAATTATTTTTGGGGCAGCTTTGAATCAGTTGTTACACCTTTACGTATTCATGAATATAACATAAACCTTCATTTTGATATGAAGATTACTTATAATACATACAGTCTGAAGTCGATAAATTAGATTTTCACTTAAAATACATATGTCTAGTGATTTTAATTGAAATTCCGAGTCGGTGAGCAGTTTATTGAAAGATAGATCTTATATGCATGCAGTAATAAATTTACTAGTAAGGTTTTCATTAATATTAAACTGTTTTACATTGCCTTATTACAATCATCTCATCTTAATTTCAGCCGCCGAAGCTGTGCTCAAAACTTGAAGCATTCAAAATGTAAAGCCCTGTCTCCCTAATGAGGTTGCCTAAAGTGAGCCCCCACTTATAAGCTGTGGCTGGGACCTGGTTTCCACGTCACGATTACAATCTATCATTTCCATACTATCCAATCTGTAACGATATATTCTTAATTATGTATTTTTATTTAGAGACAATATTGTCTAATGATTAATAAACAATTTTGCTTGGTCTCCGTTTCTGCTTAGTCTCAAGTCGACGGGCGCAAAGTGTTGAAGTATATAAAATTGTTTATAACCTTGCGATATGTGATCGTTATTTAGTAAAATGTTAATATTTTCACAACGTGAAATTGAGATTTGTTATGCTTTATTAAAAATAAAGAGAATGTAATAAAATCTTCTTATAGACAGAGTAGGAGTTTACGAGAAGCTTAATTTAATTAATACCCCAATAGAAGCTGGATTCTAGTTGCCTCAACATTGTGTTGTGAACAACAAAAACTGTTGATTCTTCGATCCTGTTTACATTAAACGCGGTGACGGCGGAAACTGTTATTTTGTCCTTTTAATTATGTCAAGTGCCGCCATCAATATCCATATAGCGACGTGTGGCGCCGCAGTGCGAGAGAGACTGCTCCATACATCCACGTCACCTCGTCCATCAACTTGCAAATAACTAAGTTAATACAATGTTAAAATGTGCAAGAAAATTAACAAATAAATCCTTAAGAAAACCGTTTAGAAATGACTCGAAATAAATCAAAAGTTTAAAACGTATCAGACAGAGAAAAAAACTTTTAGAAGCAAAAGAAGTACATCGCTTTTCCAAACGTCATACTTGCGATTCATGTATTGTTTGTAATCCGAAGTTTCTTTATCCGATTATGTTACTTTAAGTTTAAGTTTATTAACCGAATTTTGTTCAAGTTGCCGATAACAGTCCCTTAAGCACCCGCGAGCGTGGTTTATCTCGTTACATCTCTTCAACTTTATTCAGGTTGACGTTATTTGTGCGGGTGCCTGATGTCTTGCGAATTACAAATTTACTTCTCACGTGTTTTAGTTAACCTTCCCGATGTTATATTAAAGGATGGTTATGTGATACAATAAAGTAATTTTTTCACTGATTTCTTAAAATATTATGTTGTTAAATAGTCAGTAATGTACAAACTTTTGTTAACTCTATTTTCTAAAAGAACTCAGAGTCTTGTGAGATTCCTACATACTAAAACCGTGTCTTTTTCGGGTGTTTACCTTATTGGTTGTTATGGGTGTGGGACCTCAACTTAGACTCGGATACTGTTTCTGTAATAAAACCCAAACTCTTAAAATCCGATACGTTGTATTTTATTAACATAAGCATTTTGCGTTGACTTATTTATTAACGTCGGTTAATTAATGTTGAAATAATCATTTGATTAACACATGTCTATTGGAAATGGTGACCTCGGCTTTGATTACTGCACGGT
This sequence comes from Byasa hedistus, assembly GCA_029286795.1. Taxonomy (NCBI): domain Eukaryota; kingdom Metazoa; phylum Arthropoda; class Insecta; order Lepidoptera; family Papilionidae; genus Byasa; species Byasa hedistus. The sequence goes on from JAGSMW010000001.1 coordinate 397,022, forward strand.
GTGTACCGACAGCAACACAGGGCAGTTAGCGGCACTGATGACCACCAATCGATTGCGGTCACCGGATATTAACAAAACGACACATTCTACATCAAAGCACCTACACGGTTATCGGGTTAAGTTACATTGTAACGTAAAATTTATTTATCAATGAAACAATTTCCAATTGTTCTCTGACCAGTGTTTTCATTAATAGTCATTTTTTTATTTAGTATAAGTGACTATAAAACCGATGATGCTAAAGCGAAATCATCGAGAATACACCTGCCCCCATATTTACTTAAAAACACAGCGATGTTGATATTCCAATAGATTTATAATATGATAATTATTAAACAATTTGATTTTAAACATTACCAGCAACAATATTGCGTTCTCCAAGATATACTTGCTTATAGTTAATATTACAACTGGTTAACTTTAATATGGTTCGCGCAGATATAACTCGTTTCCTCAAAAAGTAACTTTATAATATGTATTTTAAAACGATTAATTTGGTGCAACGAATTTATAAAGTTTTGAGTGACTTCCGGTTTAAAAGGAAAGTTGTGTATATTAATAGAAAAACTAAGAGTTCGTGAAGAATATCTATCAACGTCCATCAAGCGGCGGAGACAGAGAGAGTGACTTCGTTGTTTGTAAAGATTAATGCACAAAGTTGAAAATTGTCTGTTTGAACTTACGCGATCCATCACCTCTCGATACTTCTGAATAAATAACCGATGTCAAAAGAATACTGATATATGTTTAACCTGTGTATCTGACCAGTTTAGCAGCTCACATTACGGTGGTGATGTATACAAGTTAACTATTTTTTGTCATTCGATGAACTATCAAAAGTTTCACTTAAGATTTGGAGAGTGATATTCCTGCTCATAGTAATAAGACGTTTAAAGTAATATACACTGCACAGAATTGAAATCGCAATAAACCGCTGTCTAAATATAAGCTTCGCAGTATAACTTACTGGTCGTCTAGTTGCTATATGAAATAGAAGGATTTTTACTTAAGAAAAGGAAAGGAATTGTGAGAGTGTACCCTCGTGTGAATCAAGACGTCAATCCTCACATTACTCAAGTTGAAATACCCTCGCAGCGCATTCCCGAGGAAAATATCACAGTCATTACAACACAATACAAAGGGAAGGGTTTCGCAACCTCCCCCCTTCTCCCTCTCTTCTCCCTCTCTTCTCCCCCGCGATACAAATGACGAGTTTATGTAAATATAATGTAATTTGTAGGGATTTCGCAACAAATGCGCGCACATCACTAAATGTAACTTTTATTTGCCAAAAACAAGCCGCTGAGATTCATTTCACTGTATCTATTAAATTATCAAAAAGAATCGAAACGAGTGAACGGTTCACGTGGTGGTCGGTGGTCACCGTCGCGCAGGTACAGGCACAACACCTGGAGGGAGATGAGTGAAGTGGGGGCACCTTTTATTTATGTAATCTTCTTCATTTATTTATATCTTCTTCTTCTTAGTCGTATTTCCTCATGACTGAGGGTCGCGGTCATCATGTGTAATGAAACACATGTCGACTTCCTTGTCAGTTATAATGGAGTGGTGTTGCCATTGCCTTCTCCATTTCACATACTAGTGCGAGCACGGATGGTCATCACATAGATATGCAGGTTTCCTCACGATGTTTTCCTTCACCGTTAAAGCGCGTGATATTAGTTGGTGTTATACTACACATAAATTGAAAAATTCATTGGTGCAGACCGGATTCGAACCCGGTACCTTCGCATTAAAAGGCCGGCGTTTACCGTATCGCGGCTATTTAATATATTATGTTTTAAAATTAAAAATAACATACAATGTAATGCTGGTTAAGATACACAACACACACTGTAGTGCAGTTCTGTTTGTTGTTAGGTTATTACTGTCTTTTATATACTGTAACATACTTAATATTACTGTTAAGCAGTAAAGTTGTTGAGTTAACCAGACAATAAGTAAACAGGACGTTTCAAAACGATAGTCGACTTTTATCTTTCGATGGTAGAGCTCAGATAGACTATAAGGTAACGATCAAGTAAACTTAACCGAGTACGTTCCTAAAGTTACTGCATTTATAATATTATTATCTTAAACAATAGAAAGTTTGGGAAAAATAACATAATTTACATTCCCGGTACATGTTTCAGGAGAATTTGTAAATTAGAGCTCAGCTCATTCCGATTCAGGAGTTCTTCATAACGATCTAACAATTTGGCACGGATTGGCCAAGTTTCCGCTGCCCGCCGGTGTTTGTTTGCGTTAAGCGAAATTCGCGAAAGAATCAAACTTTTAAATTGTTTACTGTCGTAAAAAAAATTGTCTGATGTGTTGTGCAATAACTTCGTTGATAACTTCACGTTTATGGCAGAACTTGAATTACAGCGAAATTAAGTTTAATACAAATTATTTTTTAACTCTCAATTATTTTGTAAAAGCTTCTATAAGTATAAGACTCGTATAAGTTTCAAAATTTGGCACAAAATCTTTAATAAGATCAGTTTGTTGTCAGGAGGTAATCGAACAACAAAATCACCGCCAGTTAAACGAATATATAAACAAGAAACACAGATATTTCCAACATGTCTCTTCTAAATTCAAGGGTTAACTTTAACTTATTCAACAATAAACATTGACACGGAATCACGATCGATCTTAAGACAAAGCGAGGGGTGTAATTAGTTTAATCATGTGTATATATATACAAATCCTGCGGCCGATACATTTCAGTCGAGTGAAATTAACGATCGAGTTTATACATAACACAGTCCAATTACTGTTAATGACGGTACTCTACCAGGGTACGGTATTAATAACCTACGCCATTTCGCCTTTACGAATAGTAATTCAAGTTATCTTTACTTTACTTCAATAGGAGTTTGTAATTATAGTCAAGTTAGAACAAGTTATGTGAGAAATATTATGTTGCTCTTAACTCTCACTTCGTTAGTTATGTTTTTATTTCACCTGACTCTATCGTAAGAGACTGATGCGCTAACTTAAATATTCCGTAACTTTTGTAACTTTTAACCGAAAGAGTATAGATACTCTTTCAGGAATAAATTAAGTACAAGATAAGTAGAAGCGAAATACGAAATATAAAATCTATATATATTCTGGTTAAAGTTAGTCGTTGTGTGAAGGTAGTGAAGCCAAAAAAGGAAAATTTCACTCAGAATCGAACTCACGACCTGTATATTCAAAGCGTGAAATATAACCACTAGACTTTCACCTGATGGTAAGTGATACGCTTGCCCATAACAACGTGGTGCTAGTTGAGATAGTATACACTGTATTGCGCTCGTCGAAAGACATGTGTTAATTCTCGTTACTATAGTAATTTCACTAGCTTACTTCTTCTTACTACTACTACACATTACTGTTTGTTGGTTGAAATAGTCACTGCGGTGGTACCTAGACGGTCTGTAGCAACTGAGACCTACAGCAGTAGGTATATGGGAGGCAGCTGTTTGAGTGAGGAGCTGAGATCTAGGTGCGAGGTGTAACAGGTTTGCGGCGGGCCGGGCATACCGCGCCGCATAGCCACCCTGTGTAATATCACCCGCCACCCGCCACCCGCCACCCGCCGTCAAGTTAAACAGCATTTCATTGCAAATGAGTTAAGTTTGATTTGAAACGATTAAAATTAACATTTTTATACAGTAAACAGACAAGAAGAAAATACAATAGAAACTGATAAACATAAAGGCGGGCGTATTATTTTTTATACTACTTTGCGACGAGACGAGCAAGACGTTCACCTGATGGTAAGTGATACGCTTGCTCATAACGCGCCGCTAGTTAAGATGGTACACACTGCACCACATTGCGCTCGTCGACTTGAGACATAAGGTGTTAGTCTCGTTACCCCAGTAATTACACTAGCTACAGCAAGTAATGCTGTAAGACTTTCCCTTTCTGGCAAAGTTTCGTGTTGTGAAGATAATCTACTTCTAAGTCGTATTTCCTCATGACTGAGGGTTGTGGTCATCGTGTTTGATGAAACATGACGACTTTCTCGGCAGTTATAATGGAGTGGTGTTGCCATTGCCTTCTCCATTTCACATGCGAACACGGATGCTCATCACATAGATATGCAGGTTCCTCACGATGTTTTTCTTCACCGTCAAAGCACGTGATATTAGTTGGTTTTATACTACACATAAATAGAAATATTCATTGGTGCAGGCCGGATTCGACCCCGGTACCTTCGGAGTGGACGGCCGGCGTTCAAACCACTAGGTTGTCACGGTTTTTGATGATTGTGAAGATAATAAAAAACAGTTAAGATTAAACACAAACATAAGTAGTATATAATCTAAGCTGTGTGTTAAAAAGTTCACTGTAATAGGTAAAGCATAAAACACCAACTAATATCACGTGCTTTGACGGTGAAGGAAAACATCGTGAGGAAACCTGCATATCTATGCCATGACCATCAGTGGTCAGACCAGTATGTGAAATGGAGAAGGCAATGGCAACACCACTCCATTATAACTGACAAGAGAGTCGTCGTGTGTTTCAATAAAAACATGATGACCACGACCCTCAGTCATGAGGAAATACGACTTAGAAGATGAAGAAGAATAGGTAAAGCTAAGGAAGCGGCTAAGTTACCATTTATAAGTAATGAAGGTGCCGTATACGTTACAAGAGCCTTTGTCACTCCCACTTACCGTCGGCCATGTTGTCGCTTAGCATTAAGTGAAATTGAGGTCGCGTGTCACTCCATTGTAGTTAAAAATATCTTATCATATCGCACATAATAACATAATTTTACTTAAATACAAAAGTGCAGTTTAGTATCGATTAGTAAAATAGTAACTTAATATTCAACCAAGCTTTTCGATAATTGTGAACTTAATTTTTTAAACTTTAATTTTTTTTGCGTTAGCTTACTGTTTACTAGATCTGTTGCTATTCAAAATGTTTATGGGTCATGATAAATATGTTTAGTGGCAAGTAAAGATTTAGACAAAGACGATCTTTATTAGGAGACCTTTTTATTGGTATCGAGGGGACAATCTTCGATAAGTATCTTCTGGTGGCCAATAAGAGTTACACCCATCATGTTACGATGGAGCTCGATTTACTACAGATCACACTGTCAGCTTTTATAGATGATGATCTACTATCAAAACTTGCACACAGCCATTGTAATCTCCTTTTATGACAGAAGATATCTTATTAGTCCACAAGTACATCTACATTTCTTTATATTTCTTATTGCAAATCAAATGGTGGTGGTGGAAGGATACGCTGGATCATTGAGATGAGGGGACGCTCGTGAATAACGGATTCACGGGCGTGGATTAATTGAAATGAACGGAATTGCCGAGCGCGAGCGAATTGCAAAGGCTCCGGTGCTTCCACTGCTATATTAAAATGCTCGGGCCGGCTGCGAGCCCGCACGAGCCTCCGTCGGCAGGAAGTGCACCGTCGACGGAAACCGGATTGAATACCAACGTAATACAATTATCCACAAAGTCGTAGAGGATTGTATTCAGCAGCGGACGTAGATAGGATTTAATCGGTGTTCTCGCGCAAATACGACAAGGATGTCTTCAAGGAAACGAGTGAAGAGGATGTTACTAGGTTAGTTCGCAGAACACATCACCATTTACCACCAAGCAAAATCGTACTCCAACAACAAGAGTAAGTAAGGAGATATTAATAAAACATTCAATTTATATTGTCCGATCAGTCCGTCCAGATAATTGAAATATAATGATAGCCTGTAAACGCTTTGTCTAGGTTAAAAAAGGTTTAGCGCCGTTAGTCAAATTACAATTATGTTGACCTTTAACATTGTAATTGAACTACAACGAAATTAAAAGAAAATCTAATGTTTAAGCTATTTATACATTAAAGTTAATAACATTGGGGATTCTTTCTTAACAAACGATACTACAAAAACTATAGATATTAGTTACAGCGTCATTCAAACTGGTACACATAAATATGAAAAGTGCTGCAGCTAAAAATTACCGAAGTTGACTTAACATTAACTTAACATCGTCCGGTGAACTTCACACTCGTTTTTCGTTTGTCTGAATATAAAATATGTAATATGTAGTCTAGTATCAATAAATCGGTGCTCTGCATTTAAGTAACTCGGATTCCGTCCGGGCTCCGCTATGCAAAGCGGATGGCTTAACGTCACTTTGATTGGCATCTATTGGTTTAGACCCAAATTGCTCCGCCAATGGCCCGGCTACAGACAGAAAGCCCATTTGTATATATATGTACACACAGAAGTAATTTTTTTGTACTTCTAAAGCTGTGAAACGAATTGAATTAACTTTCATTTGTAACTTAATTTCAAATGCGATGAATCGTGTGTCATTTTGGATTAGTTAAAATTTGTTTATGTAATTTAAATGCTTTACAAAGTTACGCGTAGTAGTTAAACGATTGCCAGGTCACACGAAGATTCTAGGTTTTAAAGTCATTAGTACCAAGCTCGCTTCTCCGTCATGTCGTCATTATCAATACTATGTGACATTTAGGTCAAGTATTACCCTGTTGTACATAAAATAACATCAATTACTGTAAACGCTGAACAGTAATCGAACCGGCGGCTACAAATGAAGATTAATTAGTCTGTGTAGTCATTATACTAAGCTCTTAATAACAGTTCCAACTTAACCGACTTATCGACTCGAGTGCGTCTGTTGTTCGATTGTGACGAGTAAATAGGCAGGCTGTTGTCAAGTGAGCTGGTGAAGGAAACTATCTAAGTATGTACCACTGCATCAGCAAATTTACTGACGACACGAGACTGCCCGTGTCTCATAGCGGGAAGTCACAATGTGATGCAGTGCCATCTTAACTAGCGTCAAATTGTTATGGACGATATGATTTAAAGAACGTCCATTTCGTCTCGTTGAATAAGTTAAAACGTAGAGTATGACATGTCGAGAATTGGAAACCTTTTGAAAACAACACCGCAATGCGCCGGCGACGTGCAGCGAATGCGAACAACTTGCATCATTCAATTACAAGTGCACGCGATATCTGTTACATAACACGAGTACGAAAGAGTTTTTTTGAAACTACTTAAACCAAGTCGCGGAGAGTACAAAATTTGGCACTGGTATACTCTTTACTTTCCTGGTATAGAAAAAGTAAATATATTTTTTATTCGTTGAGACGAGCGAGACGTTCACCTGATGGTAAGTACTTTTGCCCATAACGTGGCGCTAGTTCAGATGGCACCACATCGCGCTCGTCGCCTTGAGACTTATGTTAAGTCTCGTTATCTTAGTAACTTCACTAGCTTACAGCGCCCTTCAAACTGGAACACAGTAATGTTCGCGCACTACTGTTTGGCGGTAGAAATAGTCACTGCGGTGGTACCTAGACGGTCACCGGCAACAGATAACTACCAGCAGTAAATTGAGATCTTCTCAAGTTAATCGCTTCACGCTGTGCTTACCACATCTCTACTAATTTTTTTAACTATTCCATTTCAGCTTTTATCCCTGAGGAATGTCAGAAATTTTAGTACTTCTCAGGATCTAATCCCGGATTCTATGCACGTCCAGCTCGAGGTTTGCTGCTGCTGAAGTTTTACACATTTTGCGAGACGCGGCGCGCACAAAAGCGCCGAACACTAACGATACTAAATAATACACACTTAGTATAATTTATTATTGTTTCATATTCAACAACGTTCAATATTTTTGCTGTTAACACTCAGAAGTTGTACAATGGGTCAGCTGTCGCTACCCTGGCTGCGTCCGATCGATCCTCTCGGTTATAAATAATTTACCGATTACTACTGAAATTTCACAGTAATTTACTGTCCCCTCGTTTAATTTCATTGCCGGCGGCGCCATCACCTGCCGCTGACAGATTAGAAATTAAACTTTGTTGTTGTTACAATTTTAAATAGAACTTCCTAAGTTTGTCGTTCACTTTATATATACTTAGATAAATTATCGTTCGGGAAGTTAGAAAAGTTTAACGGTTTAACGATTTTTTCTATTTCGATAGACGAGATAAGCAAAGGGTAAAAATGTACTTTTCTTCAGTTAAACCTCTAGGGTGTCTCTCTAAACGTGTCGCCTAAGTAAACGACTCCTCAATAACTTACCTGAACATCCCGTTCATAAGTTAGAATAAGAAAATGTTTCCGGTGGGTTCTCTCTGCTGGCAGAACTAATGCGACGTACTTCTTGTACTGTATTTTACTTTTAAACTTTTCAAACTTCTCTGTACTTATGGGAGCGTTACAAAAGTATAAAATAAAACTGCCGTAACTGTCTTTAAGTAAACCCACACGCGAAGTGAGTTTTATTCCGAAATAGAATATAAAAGAGATTCTTTTTAGTGACTTCTTTAAAGAAATAAATGTTGGGAGGACTCAAAGCTTTGACGCCGCGCCAAGTGATTACATCTTTCAAAAGAACTTATAAGCTTTATTACATTCTTTTGATACATTACAACATGTACACGTTTATGTTTATATAACACCAATGGTATATTAGCTTAAGAATATTACAGTTACTGTAAAACACTGAAAATTCAGATAAAACTATCCAGAAAACGAACTTATTGAAATACATGGAAAAGGGTTTTATATTAAGTAAATTGATACTTCAAAATGAAGACGGAAGAAAATAATGTAGAGATATGCAATTATTGTACTGATCATCTTCACCATCAACAGCCTCTTCACCACTTAACATCATATGAAATTAAGATGAAGTGAATCTCTTATATGTTGTATCCAATATGAATCAATTTCCGTCCACACATTCTATATAATAATATCGATGTTTTATTACTTCCTCGTTTTATCACGTTACTGATAACGTCTAGTTAGATTTGTATCAATTTGTCGGAGAGTTTATATTGAGGAAAACTCATAAAAATCTGTTAAAGTGTTTTATTTAAATGATTTTTAGGTATGTGTCGATGCCCAGCAGTGGGCGTTATACTAGTAACAGTGTGATAAAAACGTTTTAGTTAATGCCGAATGTAGCTTTAACTGTAGCCTGTCGCGCGCCGGACGAAATGAACGTCACAATGTTGCAACTTGAAACGCTGCCAGCGCTTTCAAACTTCCCAAATGCCATTTTTAATATTTCAAGTGAGCTTTAACTGTGCGCGCACTGGAATACGTAATTTCGGTATTATTTCGTAACATGAAAATTTCTACGCTTTGTGTTTACTGATGATAGAAACCGTCTAGGTATCACCGCAGTGCTTACTTCTGCTACAAAACAGTAGTCGTAGTGGTAGTAGATAGTGAAATTACTGGAGTTTGAGACTTAATATCATAATCCTCAAGGCTTACTTACCATCATTAATCATCATACTTCTCTTTTTTTTATATTACCATGCGACGAGACGAGCAAGACGTTCACCTGATGGTAAGTGATACGCTTGCCCATGACAACGCGGTGCTAGTTAAGATGGTACACACTGCACTACATTGCGCTCGTCGCCTTGAAACATAAGGTTATTACACTAGCTACAGCGCCCTTCAAACCGGAACACAGTAATGTTCGCACACTACTATTTGTCGGTTGCAATAGGAGCTGCGGCGGTACCCACCCAGACGGTCTCCGGCAACAGAGACCTACCACCTGGTAAACATCAAGTCTTATTTCTCAAAAAAAAAGCCAAAGTCTTGTTTTCGTAATAACAAGCTATGAGATGAAAACTTAAAGAATTTATCTGTCTTAGGTAACACATAAGAGAAGATCTAGTGATATCTCACAGAGCGTAAGTCTCATTATCATCTTTTATTTAACTGCAACATACTTCTAATTCAATTCAATGCAGCACTGCAGTCAGACAGGTTCAAAATATCTATCACCATTTAAAGAAAGTTTAAGAATTTAAACCTTTACCGCTGCTAGTTGTTCTATATAGAAGCCGATAAAAGGAAGTCATTTTGACAATTTAAGTACAGTAAATAAAAAAATATAAAATTAGACTAAGAAAGGTATAATTTAAAAGAAATGATGACCATAGTTACCATCGCAATGTTTTGGCCGAAAAGTTCATTAGTTTAGAAGGCTTTTAAACTGTAAACATCAAAGGACCGAAATGATGATATCTCGCTGTAAACGAAACAGCAAGTACGTACACCTTTGTGCTATTTTAAGTATTTAAAGTATATTTTCAATATTCAAGTTAGAGGTGCAAATTTATCAAACATCAAAACGTCTAGACGACCCGCGAATATTGAAAAATAATAAATAAAAATTTCATGAATAATTTCAAATAGTTCGTAACAAGCCCTTGAAAATGTTATCGTGAAAGGAATTTTTTTTAATAATAATAATCTCTCCCGAGGGACGAGTGTTTCATCAAAATTATAAATATAAAGGACATTATGTTTCACAGAGAAATTTTCGTTTTGAAACTTTAAGAGGATTTTATTCTCTGTTACATCGCATTGGAGTTCGTTCTATTATACAATTTTATACAAACTAAAACACACACGTATTGTAAAATTGTTAAGTATAAATGATAATTAATTATTAAGTACATAAACAATATATTTAATAACAAAAACTTTATCATAAAGCGTTAGGACGTTTGTGGTGAAAATAATTTCAATCTGGAACACAGTAATATTTACACTACTCCAAGCGCACTGAATTTTTTTTTTTTTTTGGAAATGTTTTTACGGCTCTGGATACGAGTCTTTTTGAGCCTAAGCGGACTGAAAACGCTGCAGTGTTACCCATCTAAAATATTCTTTTTAATAGTCGAGATAAGAGACGTTCTCCTGATGGTAAGTTATACGCTTGCCCATAACAACGCGTAACATTACATCTTATGTAAAAGACGAGCGCAATGTGATGATGTGTTCTAACTAGTGCCAAGTTATGGGCTTAGTACTTATCATTGAAATACTCTGAATTACTTTCCTATGTTGACAGTTGGAAGATTGATTTTTTTATTCTTATAAGCGACGTTCACCTGATGGTAAGTGATACGCTTGCCCATAACAACGCGCCGCTAGTTAAGATGGTATACACTGCACCACATTGCGCTCGTCTTAAGACATAAGTTGTTAAGTCTCGTTACCGCAGTAATTTCACTAGCTTACAGCACCAATCAAACTGGAACACAGTAATGTTTGCACACTACCGTTTGTTTGAAGTAGTCACTGCTCAGATGGTCTCCGACTACAGAGATCTGCCAGCAGTCGATCTATAAACGGCCAACTGGTCACTAAACCCAAATATTTACTGGCCACGGCGGATTCTCCCAATACTTGAACCGTTTCAAGAGTCGGGACAATCCATAGTGCATATTGATAACGCCACGGAGGAAACGGTTCCTCATTTGCTAACGGAATGTCCTATCCATATGAACTCGCGGCATGAATTCGAGCAAGAGAAATGGCTGAAAATAGATAAAGTAGGTTTATGCGAGTTCGTAAAAAATAAGTTAGAGATAAACTTTTCAAATTCTGTATAAATATATGTACAATAGTTAACAATAGGAATAAGGATAAGTAAATACGATTTTCGTTATGATATATAAAATATTATTAGTAGCTAATTACGTAAATAGGATAAAAAACGCCTGAATAATCAGGGAAAAGTAGAAAAAAACATAAAAAAAAGTCAATCTATAAAATTTGTAAATCATTTATTATATACGATATTTTAAGAAAATCCGTAGAGAAGACCAAATGTACACGAAGCGGAAACGAGCAGGCAGGTCGACACAACTTCCGGCCGTTGCCCGTCTGCGGAAATTGCGAAGTAATCCTGCAGGATACATTTTGTAAAGCATACGTTTTTATTATACGTATTGTTTAATTACCACTTAGCTACTGATCTCAAATATTATTTAACATTTTTGCTTAATGTTTTATAATCATTACTAGCCTACATTTAAGTTACGATGAATAACTTCAACGGTAACAAGAGTTCGAGCTGGTGGAGACAGAGAAATGAAGTTTAACAGTTTAGTGTTAAGTTTAATAATGAACAACTCTATAACATTTTAATAAACTTTACTTTTACTTTAGTAATATGTGTTCGTTACACATAAATCTTCACTTGGCATTACGTTGTACGTAACTTGCGTCAGGTTCAGAGTTTTATTAAAGTAATAGAATGTTACGAGTTTCTTTCTCGTGTTTTACGAGCGCGTCCCGCAGGTACGGGTTACGCTCAGGCTCTGCAGATATTAATGTAACACCAATTTATTTCTACGCAATGAGATCGAAACAATTGTTTATTAAATAAACTTTTAACTGGTGAATAGTATTTAACCCGTAATGAAGTCAACGGAATTTTATATCAACAATATTGTTATCTTGACTTCAATTTCGTGTGTAGCGACAATCAGAGTACTCTAGCTCTCATCTATTGACAACTACAGCTTTTGATGGCGACAGAATTAAAATATCTGGGTGGTAGTTAACTAGCCGTGTGCCACCAAACCAAACTTCACAATATAACCTTTGAATCTTACGAAGGTCAAGTCGTTACGAGACGAACGCTTATCCACTGCGCCACGGAGGTTAAGAACATTCACCTACACATAATAGCAAAATACTTGCTCGTGAAGTTACGTTAGGATATTTACACAGCATGACAGTACACTCATCTTTGTGGAATGAGGTAGTGAGTACAATTACCTTCTCATCACCTACAGAATGGAGTATACACTTAACAGTAGAATTAGAAGCTGCGGTGACCATTCTATTTTCTAATAAGAAGAACGGCGAGCATCCGTAGTAATGTAATAATATAATGCTATATTATATTGTGCGAGATTATTAGTTTACTTACACAAAGTATAATATTGTCTGAACAAAGGAAGCTTCAATCAAGTAGCCTTCACGAGATTTTCATTATTCTCCACAGTTATCCATAATGTTGTTCCAGCTTAACAAAGAGACAAGCGGTATTATATAATCGTTTTTTTTTATTAATAAAATTGGATTACTTCACATTTTACTAACCAACGTACAACAAAACCTTGTTTGAATTCTAGCTTTTTGTTTACTATAAGTTAAGTTTTTCGTTTGTATATATAACAAAACATTGTAACGTCTCTTGAATGTATTTAGTTAGGTTTTCCATAATTTATATTCAGTTAATATAAATGTGTTAACATCCTTATAGTAGTAGTAGTTAGTTGACATGTATAAGAAAAGAAGTCTCCTAAAATCATGTATTGAATATAGATGAACGTTTTCTATCATTACCGTTATGATTATGACAATATCCTGCAAATATTGCGTTAACGAACAAGTTTCACTAAGAGCATAAGTTATAACGTGCTTAGTTTAAAAGTATCATTATCTATTGATGTATCTATCTTTAACCAGTTTAGGATAAAGGGAAGAAACCGGTCAGACGTTCACCTGATAATATATGATGTATCTGTCTGTAACAGTCACTAGATTAATATAAATATTTTAACTGAAATGACGTTAACATACTCACCCGAGGAATTACCACAGGAATACAGCAATACTGTTATGGCTGTAAATAAAACCTAACATATTTAAGTGAACCAGGGAAGTACATTATACAAAACACTTATCAAATATGCTATAGAGACAGTTAATTTATTTTCAGTAATAATTACCGCTATAATTTCACTGTGTACATGTGTAGTTGTCAATGATATTTATTTTCGCTTCGTTCCCAATTCCTTGGAGATGTAGTCAGATGATTTATTGGCGACAGGTGTGTAATTAATTCCCTCGCTATAGCACTGATTAATTTTCGTTCATACCCTCCCCCCACCATCACTTCTATGTGTATTCATTACAAATATCTTATATTGGATATTATTAATGCTACTGATTACTTGTTATCAGTTTTTTAACCGGCAACATTGACATGCGGTGTAGTTTGAGATAAATAATTAATCTAGAAGTTTCAGTGATAATAAATATAAGTTAATGTTTCCACTTTAGTTAAGCCGTCAATTCTTTTTTACTAGATTTTAACTAGATTTATAAATTTTGCCAAAACAACGCCTTTGTCAATACATAACGTATTAGTTCCTAAATTAAGTTGTAATTGAAAAATTAAGTATATTAATACAGGTTTATATTAGACAGGCGTAATTGTATAAGAATGATCACCCATTCAATACATACACTGACAAGAAATATATTTCCCATTTAGATCAACGATCGTATTTACGAAATAAGGTCAATGATATAAATTCGGCAAAAGTTATTAGGCAATATACCTCATTAAGAACGTCCAGGATGCCAATTAATCTACTGGAGCGGGGATCAAGAGTGAAACATTATTTGCTGCTCCGCGAATCCTTATTCTTCTTAAATCAATAATCCTTATACTAGTAACGTGTATTTATTTTACAAAATTGTTGTTATGTGTCTGGGTGGTAGATTTGTATAATATTTCAGTGAGAGTAGGTGTTAGTACAACGGACACGTCCGCACGCCGCGACCGACGGAGTGCAACTGCGTTTATAACGCGCCCGTTGCTATTATAATACCTTATTATTTATTTATCATACTACCCACATTAATCATTGCATGTCATATTTATGATAATATAATAAAGCAGTGCCTGGTTGAGTGGGTATTTTAAAATAAATACTTTTTTCTATAAAAAAATATTATTACTTATACACATTCGTTATGTAACGTAGCTTATGTGAATATTTCGCTGTATATATTTTTTTTTAATTTTTTAAACAAAGTAAGCATATTCAATGCAGTCAGGATTGATAAAAAAGTTACCTTAACAAATTAAAATATTGGTTATATAAATAACTGAAATGTACTGTTATCATTCTTGATTTAATATAAGATTTTACTGTTCCGTTGTCATCACTAAACTCATTATAAATATTATATATGACTAGTAATTTAAATAAGCAACGTTTAGAGCTATTACAAAGAACACATTTTTATTCACTCATTAAACTAATTATGGATGAAACTTATTCATGTTTTAACTTAACAATGGAAAGTGGAAGAACTTACGGAAAGTGTTTGTCACAGATTTGAAGTTTAATCAGTAGGTTACAGAATTAAATACAAAGAATTCATAAAGAATCTGTAGAAAATGGACATCATTTTGTATGTGGCTGATGAAAGATGACAGACGTAATGAAGAGTCTGTATTGTAATGGCAAAGTGCTTACTAATAGACAATTCTCTTTTCAACATACATATTTAATTTACACGTTTTTATATATACAATTCACAAGTCACTGAGTTCACACTTCTTACGCTGTCCAAACAGTAATGAGCTCGAGATCCACAGTTGTCCGCCATTTATACCAAAATGACAGCGCCATCTTTACAATAATCAATACAACTATTTAATTATTATCAATTTTATAAAAGTCATGGATTAATAATATTCCCAATATTTCAATTACACTATAAGAAATATAAATACAATGATTACATAAATATTAGTATGAAATATAACAGTACAATATGCAGTAATTCATTTTGGATTCATTAACAGTCAATATAATTACTATATTTCTAACAAAATGTTTATAACCACATTAATATATCCTCAATATCTAACATTACTTTATACACCGACGTCTCTGGTTCGATTCTAAAGCCACTTATTGTCGAGTTTGGTTAGTAATTAGAACTCGCTTGGCTCGCTACTTTCACATTGCAGATTTTTGCTGTTATACTATTGCTGTATTCTGCCTATTTACAATTCACTTTATTGAAACAATTTAAACATTTTCAATTAGTATATGGAATAGTTGTCGGTTTCGTAACAAAAAAAGTCGCGATTGTGCTGAATGTAGCCCCGCGATACGGCTCGTCAGCTGAATCGCGGCCGAATCAATTGCATTTCTATTTGATTGAGTTTCGAGTATTGACAATGAATTGTAATGTTTCACTCGTCAAACCGACTGCGGTGTTACGATGAACGAATTGCAATACATATAGATCTTACTACACTCCCGGACACATCTAACGGCCCACCTAGTGTTTAAAAGTTTTAACGGTGCCTAGCTAAAAATAAATGTTAGGTGGAGCAATAAGTTTTAATGCAGTTTTAAAGCTGATTTTTTGGTCAACCTTTATGAATGTTTTTTTTTTATTTTGAATTCAGGATTATGAAAAAAAAACGAAAATTCGAGTCTGTTCAGTGTTTTCAACGACCCGGGAATGGAGAAAACTTTTTTTATTTCGCACAAATTGGATTTTTTTTTGATGTGTCCGATTATTGGTTCCATAAAAAGGCAAATCTAAGCTTAGAGCCAGTTTTGACCAAAAAATATGGATACTCTGCCTGAAATTGTCGCCCAAGCTGTAAAACTTCTGTCGGCCAAATCAATTCGAAATTACAAAAAAAAAACATACATAAGGGTTGACCAATAAATCAGCTTCAAAACTGCATTAAAACTTATTGCTCCACCTAACATTTATTTTTAACTAGACACCGTGGAAACTTTAAACACTGGGTGGTGGGCCGATAGATGAGTCCGGGAGTATATTAAATGATTAATTCGTATTATTTAATACGAACTAAAGGGCTAGTCTTGCGGTGTGTGTTGACAACAACAGCCAAGTATTTATATTAAAAATGCAATATTTGTTTACAGTTACCGTTGTTATAAAATCATCTCTAATCTCCGTTAAAAATGTATCTTTTTCGAATTCAGCTCCATCCGATTCCCGTAATCATGCGATGGCTGACGTGTTTGATATAATTCGACAAATCGTACCCGGGGCAGCGAAACATTATTCAGAATTGCTGCGAAATAATTTTATTAACAAAACTCCGTCTAAATCTATTGCATGAAATTACGTTTCCTTTGTAAGGATTAACGAATTCGATTTAATTCAATATCACAGTTGTTCATCAGAAATAACTTCACCTCTCTCATCCAAAGAAAGTTACAATAATGTGGTGTAGTTTTAAATCATAAAAATACAAAATAAAAAGGATTCTTCAGTAGATGATAAGTTGTTCACGTTGAATTAAAAAGGTTTAATTAAGTATGCACCGATATAAAAACGACTAAACGTTTACAATTCACGAATAGCGTTATGAAAATTTACGAGATTTCATTTTTAAACATAATTTTTTTATCATGCCGATAACAGGAGGAAAGCCCTCTTAAAAATAAACGGTGGAGTGCTACGGGCAGGGCTTTGGAAATGCTTTCCGTTACATTAAACTTTTATGAGTTCACGGCTTTTTTCATAACCGGCATTTTAAAAAAAACCGTGCAACGATATTTCTGTTACTGAAAATCCCACTCGCAACTTTCGCTTCATGTTATAGAAATTAGTTTAAGCTAATAGGTTTAAGTACTGAGTACTCCTAAATTTGTTTACGTTTCATTACATAGTTGGTTCGGATCCTTTGTAAGTAACCACAATGTTAATTAGCCAAGTTTGTAATTGCAGACCCGTTTGGTTAGTGGCTTAGTTGTAACTAGGTTTTGATTTTAGGCCCTGTATTAAGTTGAGTGCCGCCGTCGTCAAGAGTAATGACTGTGACCTGTTTTCGTTGATACGTAACGAATCATGTAAATCTAGAAAATTAATTGGAATAATAAAAAATGTAAATGTGTTTGATTCGCGTAATTTCCATAACTACTGAAACGACTTTAACTACTTTGTTTTTAGATTTTAAAGTTTAACTTAGGCTGCATTTATAAATTAATATTGTATTAAGTATATAAAATGGAAGTTGAGAATGATAACCTCGTCGATAAAATATCTAACTTTTATGGTTATAGTATTACTATTATATATTTATATCACTTTCTATATAAAGATAGAATGCAATAAACATTTACAGATATAAAGATAGCGGTCTATGTCTCCAAGGTATCGGTAGCAAGAAGCAAAGCGTGAAATAACCGGTGGAATTTATCGGAATCCATTGTGCAGCTCGCTATCAAAGTCTTTTTAAATCTAAAACGAGTTCATCGCAAATGTAACGAGTATTATACATTCGAACCGAGGACCTATGTAACCAATGAGCACTCTACTTTTTGCATATGTGGTAGAAAATATATCAAAATGATCATGTATAGTAAACCGCCACAGAGACAGCTACCACAATTTCCATCTTTTTAAGAATTTAATTTCCGGTGACGAGCTGAAGTGTGAAAAGTTTCAGATTCAGACTGGAGCATGTGCGGATTCCGTTCACGTTATTTACCCTCGCAATTGGACGCCGACGCCTCAGAGGCGAATAGCAAAGCGCAAAGGAATCGGAGACGAGGACGTTGAAGGACCTTTCATTTCTTCAATTGTTATCTACTAACCTACGCATTAAATATACCACAAACACATATTATTTAAAACTACACTCCCGGACACATCTATCGGCCCACCTAGTGTTTAAAAGTTTTAACGGTGCCTAGCTAAAAATAAATGTTAGGTGGAGCAATAAGTTTTAATGCAGTTTTAAAGCTGATTTTATGGTCAACCTTTATGTATGTTTTTTTTTTTAATTTTGAATTCAGGATTATGAAAAAAAAAAACGAAAATTCGAGTCTGTTCATTGTTTTCAACGACCCAGGAATGGAGAAAACTTTTTTATTTCGCACAAGTTGGATTTTTTTTTTGATGTGTCCGATTATTGGTTCCATAAAAAGGCAAATCTAAACTTAGAGCCAGTTTTGTCCAAAAATATGGATGGATGCCTGAAATTGTCGCCCAAGTTGTAAAACTTCTGCCGGCCAAATCAATTCGAAATTACAAAAAAAAAAAAACATACATAGGGGTTGACCAATAAATCTGCTTCAAAACTGCATTAAAACTTATTGCTCCACCTAACATTTATTTTTAACTAGACACCGTCGAAACTTTAAACACTAGGTGGTGGGCCGGTAGATGTGTACGGGAGTATATATTTATCATCAGCACATAAACACAGACATACACACATTTATACTTTTGTATTTATATATCAATATTGCACAAACAATAAGTTTTACTGTTTCGGTTAACATTTCAGAAATTCACTTATCACAAACGAACTGTAAAGAATTACAAATCTATTCAAAGTTATATCTAAGTGTTTATGTTTTCTGTTAAAGGAAATCATTAGAATAAATATAGCTTGATTCTGTTTCGAGTGCCGCTTATTAAGTTACACTTGAACAGTTAAATTATTGAATTATTCGGTTCTACCTCTGACCTTCCACCTTTCTTCGTTGACTTCATTGTAATAACGCTTTGATGTGCTCACTTTTTCTCACCTCGCCGGTGTTGCCAGTGAGAGACAAAATCATAAATAGATTGTTTATAAACTATATATAAAATTATATTTTATTAAACTAATAAAAATTAGCAGCGCGTTATATTTCGGGAAACCTTTCTGAGTTTTTATTCTCTATCACTTATTGTATCAGCGTAAGAGACTGATGCGCTGATTTAAATACTCCGTAAGCTTGTAACTTTTAAACTGGAAGAGCTACATGGATAGTCTATCAGGATAAATTGAAGTACATAATAAGGAGAAGACAGATCCGTAATCAAAAGTCTATAGCTCTTCCGGCTAAGGAGATATAGAAGTTCAAAGTTAGCTACTGTGAAAGGTGGGGATAAAGCAAAAAAGAAATATTCACTGAGAATCGTACTCATGACCTGAGTATCCAAAGCATGGAATAAGCCCTCAGGATATTCCGGTACATTAAAATCTTATAAAATATTAGATATCCAGATAATAAGACGAGATATGCATAGTCAAACACCAGACATATAGGAAGTAACGAGTTGGAGAAACTAAGAAGACCTTATTATTGAGAAACTTCAGCAAGTATTTTATTCAACAACTTGTTGTTCTCAGTTTTATGTTGATGATAGAGTATTTTTTTAACAATCGTTCCCCAAGTTACTTAATGTCTTACTAAAAACAGGGCCTCCTGCGAAAAAAGTTTAACACTTACTGTTACTGATTAATGAATAATAAGAATAAACATAAAGCGTACTCATCAAATAACGTCGATACTTCTCATTTCATTAACATAATACGGAACTTATAACTTATCCTCCACTTGAAAGACGAAAGCGAGAGCGAATTATGTTTTAATAAAATATTTCTCATTGCGTAATAATACAAGGATTTGTCATGAATGATTCCGGGATGATTATACGTGGAGAGATTTTGTTATTCGCAAAAAATTTAAATCAGCTTATTACTTAACGCGTGAATGTTCGCACGATTTGTTAAAACCATTTCTATCCGTCCGTTTGTTACGGTTAATATTTAAAACGGCTTAACCGTTTTTAACAAGTATTCGATAGATAGATGTATGAAGTAACTTAAGCATGTTTTGAAATATCACAATGCGTTGCAATTGTGATGCTAAAGGTAATTGCAGCTCCATTTTCAGTCTAATCTAGTAAATAATGTCCATAAAATTTTATAGTAATTAAGAAGTTTCTATCACCACATTGTCAGACATGAGATAGTACGTTTTATTACTGCAGTAACTTCACTAACAAAAGTGTTTTTCCAATCAAAATAATGTTGCAGCAGAAAAAGGCACCTCTATGTTACCTACCTTGGTGTCCATCACGGGAGACCTGTTACCAGTAATTTTCGGACAATAAAATGTAGACAGTCGAAAGGCAACTGAAAATTTATGATCGCTTTTAAGATTAACTATAAAAAAAATTATGTTGATGGATTTTACTTTATAGTCCAGCTTTACATCGCATTATAAAGTGGCGATGTCGTAAAATCTAAAGTGAAAGTGTTGTGATGTCGCGGTAATTATTTTTCATCGGTATATCGTAGACAATTGAGATGTGAAGATCGACGCAGACGGTGACGGACGATCACCTCGTGGTAAGTTATACTCCTTACTATTACAACATATAACTAACGATCAGCTGTTCACTCAGTGTAAAGTTACTTATTATTAAAGTGAATTTACATTGAGAAGAATTCAGGAAAAACTCGAATTTGTTAATTGGGTTGCCTCGTGGATTGTGAAGTCTGCTCGATCAGAATACTCCGGAACCTATGTGTTGACAACCGGATAACTAATGCTGGTATGGCCACGGATGTAACATATTAAATTTACAAAACTAGACAGATTCGAAAGTATCCGATCGAATCAAGGATCATGGATTACAGTGGAAATAGGTAAGAGGTTAACTAATGCGCTATGGATGTAGTTAAAAAGGCGTCCAAATGTCAAATGTACGTCAAAATACGTTTTATTTTGTTTATTTTAACCGTCTTTTGCCATCACAATACTAATGGAGTATTTAAATTCTATCTAATAATATAAATCATTGAGTTTTCTTTGAATTAAAATAGATAGAACGAGAAGAGCAGTAGACTACTGTAACTGCTGGTACAAACAGTGTGTAAACATTACTGTGTTACGGTTTGGAGGGTGCTGTAAGCTAGTGAAATTACTAGGGTAACGAGACTTAACATATGTCTTAAAGCGACGAGCGCAATGTGGTGCAGTGTATACCATCTTAACTCGCTAGTTATGGCAAAGGGTTTTTTTTTATACTACTTTGCGACGAGACGAGCAAGACGTTCACCTGATGGTAAGTGATACGCTTGCCCATGACAACGTGGTGATAGTTAAGATGGTACACACTGCACCACATTGCGCTCGTCGTAAGACATAAGGTGTTAAGTCTCGTTACCCCAGTAATTACACTAGCTACAGCGCCCTTCACACCGGAACACAGTAATGTTCGCACACTACTATTTGTCGGTTGCAATAGGAGCTGCGGTGGTACCCAGACGGTCTCCGGCAACAGAGACCTACCACCTGGTATCACTTACCATCAGGTGAAAGTCAGAACCAATAGATGGTTTCGTATAACAGTTATATAGGTTGATTTGTGGGGCCGGTCTGTATTCGCACTGTACTCCAAATTAGACAAGGTCAATAGTTAGGGCTCCGAGGAGTGGAAGAGAAGTTTGCTCGTGACCCACATACGGCTTTTGATAGCCGAGCTCCAGCAAACAGCAGCAGTAATGAGTAGGGGTCCACGCGCTCAATGCCGCGTCGTTAGCTCAATGGACGGCATTTGTTGGCTGCGATGCCCCGACTTCCGGCACATTAGCGGGATAGTTCCGCCCCGCTATTTGTTAACCCTTTACTATTATTCCGAGACGATACACAATATAATGGCAATATTACTCAAGCACTATTTAAGATTTACTGGATGACGCTGTAGCTAATGGGGTGACGAGACTTAACCTCTCATGTCTAATAGCGATAAGCACAAGTGTAGTGTTTGTTATCATTACTAGTGCTGTTAGTTATTATTATTGATTAAAAATAAGAATTAGTTAAAAAAATTACTAGCCTATATTACTAATATGTACACGTCACACGTGTAAATTTAATGTTGTTGCATTAGAAGTACAGTTGCCAATAGCCAAACGTTGTAGTTTTATGGAGAAAATATCTTTAATTATAGACATAATTCTCATAAAAAAAGAGAAATTGTTATTAATTTTATTACTAGCAATCCATCATAACAAAGAATGTACACAGTACAGGAATTATTTATAAAGTAATCCTCAGATTCGGTACGCCCGGATGGAGTTCGAAGCTTCTACCGGATAATGGAATATTGAAAACAAAATATTTCACGTCACACGCAAACGTATGATAAAGTTAAAGATTACGCGGGCGCCATCTTGTCCTAATTCACAATCTCAATTGTAAAATAGATCATTTTTATGTTTAATACGTACATAACACATTATACGATCAGTTTGTAACATAAAATTCAATTCAAGCTTTATTAAATATTATATATGACAGTTATATGATGAGAATATTGAACAATTTGAAATATCAAATCTGTGAGCAAAGCGAAAATCGTTACACTTAGCCCATACAAGGACATGCAATATAAATGTAATGTGCGGAGTCGTCACCACCCGATTGAGGGAGAGGAAGGAGAATGGGAGGGTCGGGGAGGGAGAGGAGATGTGCATATGTGCATAATAGTCCCTCACGTCACTTCCCCTTAAGAATTCCCATTAACCATCTCTACGCGACGAGCATGAATAATTCCTGCCCCATATACATTCCAAATGAATTAATTCCGTATATACGCTATCAATCCAAAACATAAAACTTATTTGAACCTTTAAAGTTACCGTCAAGTTAACAATGATTTTTATCTTGTCTTCAAATAAGTTGTCAATAGATGATGAAAAGCACATCTTGTTAAAGAATTAGCGTAAGTATTCAGACCTAGATGTTATTATCACGTTATAAATCATTTTATAAGTTATCACGGATTCGTGATAAATAAACAATGTGGTTTTCATCTAGATACATTATGTTCCTTGTTACAGTTTCAGTTAATTTAAAATTGTAATGTTTGTCTTGTGATAATGTTACTGCTGTATAATATTATTCATTATTCATACATACGGCCCTGAAACTTAGCTCCGCTGAAACTACAGCATGATTATAATTTTTATTTCATTTCCACTAATGATGAAGAGATAAATAATGAATCGAAGTCTGTTAAATGTGCGACATGTTAGTAAAAAATTGACCAGGTGGTAAGTGATAACTTTCTGTTATTATATTGATTAGAGTTTTTATTAAAACTATATAGTATTTAACAATCTGTCATCTTTTAAGTCCAAATTAAGTGAGTCGATATTAAATGAGTATTTATTTGTATTGCAACAGTTTGTTTCTATTTTACAAAAAACACTTTTTATATAATTCTTAAGAGATCTTCATAATATTTTTACTAAACTCTTATTCATTCTGTTCGATTTAACGTTGAACTATGGGCTAACCGGCGCCATCTGGTGTCGAAATAAAACAACCAGTGCCGTTAAACCGATGTTGTATTTAAAAAGTAAACACTCATTTAATACGTCAGTTCACAAATACGAAACCATCGCACGTTGCAACAACGTGCAACGCCATCTGCTGGGCGAAAGCTGAACAAAACTTATACACATTCACCAATTTGTACTTAACCAGCGGTCGGTAAATGACTTTAACTCTCTTCGTGAAAGGCCACGAGTCCCAGCAGTGGGAATATCAAAAGGACTGTTTATTTAATAATTCACATCGAGCTTTTACAATTACGTTGCAGTTTATAAAACACTAGTTACGAACATTTTACATTAACTAATCGAGACTTCGCGTGGCCGATTGAACCTTAACATACACAAACTGCCCTCTTTGAATATATTAAGAGCCTTTAATGTATATTTTTGCACCAAGTTATAAATATTAAGTTAGTTTCACTTGATCGCGACGTTCGCGGCTTTACATTTACATAATTCCCCCCACACCGCGCCCTCTTGCCGCGCATAAATCTGCTTTGAAGACGTCATTCATATTTTACATGAATTTCTATTTGATTTATGGAAACTATCGTTTTTCCAAAGTAAATTGGCAACATTAACCGTCATCGATACTGTTAAATTATTACAAAATTAACATGTCTAACTTATTTAAAGTAACGATTACTTTAAAGGTAACAATGTGATACTTTAAACATTCAAAACGAAAGTAAATTTGTTACGTTTATGACTTTATTCCATAAAGTTTAATTTTCAGTATGAAATTCGCATTTAATTTCAGATCAATTGCTAAGCATTTGCTTTTGTTGTGACGTTTCCCTTTTTCGTTTGATTACAAGTTATTTATATTATAACAGTTTA
Source organism: Byasa hedistus (assembly GCA_029286795.1). NCBI lineage: Eukaryota > Metazoa > Arthropoda > Insecta > Lepidoptera > Papilionidae > Byasa > Byasa hedistus. The sequence goes on from JAGSMW010000001.1 coordinate 421,639, forward strand.
ACTTATAAGGTTTTAGTTTCTGTAGCAACGATGAAAAATAATATTCTCTATGTAACGTAGGAACAGTTAGCTGAAGTGAAGCATCGGGGTTATAAGAATACAAATGTAAAACAAACTAAAATAATCTGAAATCAGATACAAAACCTCTCTCTTGAAGTCGGTTAAAAAATTACACAAATTTACTCTAACATTTATTATAAACATTTGTGTGATCTGTTGACTAAGGAGTTTCACATCCAGCGCTTTCGTCGTTTCATCATCAGCCAAGATTTCCTTCGTTTAATACTGACACCTTAGAGGTGTATCCTCTCGGAGGTCGCATTGGGCTCCACCTAAACCACGCTTCCTGTGATACCAGAGAACAACCAGCAGACACACCAAGCAAATGATAACGACGTACACCAACATGAAGAGGAAGTAGAGCTGAAAAGGCAATGCGGTTAACTAAAGACGTTATACTAATCAATGTAATTAATTATGTTATTAAACTTAAAATTAAACATTAATTATAGTTTGCTAGTACTGTTTATTTGTCGGCAAAAGCCTCTCACAAACATCGGCCTACTTAAGTTGATAGAGTAAACAAAGCCTTACGCAGTATGACATCACGGGGCGGGCGCATGCGCGTGAACACTCTCCCACAACGAATTAATTAAACTTCATTAACACTTCCATCCCGATTCAAGTGTATGATGTAATAACTTAGAATATTTACACAACTATAAAACTACATTATTATTTAACATAACTTTTCTTTTAAATAAAAATGACTGGTTATAGAATGCAGATGTTAAAACTGTCTAGATTACAACATCAGAATAAGTTTGTTGTTTGTGGTTTCGTAAGTTAGTTGAATGATGAATCGTGGTATATGATATTTGTATTTACTGCTATGTATCACTTACCATCAGGTGTTGGTTTTCGTTGTTGTATGTATGTAATTACTCACGCCGAAGTATGCGAATAGAGTTGCGTACGGGGACATGTTGCCCATGATACCACCGATGGGAAACTGGCCACACGCTACATGGGTTCGAGATGAGGCATTTTGCCAATTTTCCAATGCCGATACCCATTTGTATTCGGTTGGAATTATTTTCATTACATAATCTCGCAGATTCATCTTGGAAATCGCTTAACACTTATAGTTATTAAATTATGAGTAAATTATACTACTTATTGTATATTTATTAAAACTCAATTTTACGTATTTTATCGCGTTTATTATTTAGTTTGTTTATTCCCGATGTTTCGACCGCTTTGCAGCAGTCATGGTCACGGGAGGACTGAGATGACAGACGTCCAAATGTCACAGCTATCACGTGATACCCACAACTTACTTATTGTATATTTAACATTACTATATTAATAGTATATATATCTATGTACTCACGATCAGAAGAATAAGCTGATTTGTCGTCAAGTTAATAAAAAGACTCATAATGAACACACATACTGTTACGTCGCAACATGAATTAGGTAGAGCTGGAATAGAAACCAACTGTGATATATTTTAAAAAAAAAATTTTTATTGTTATTATTGTTATATTGTTTTCAAATTATGTTGTTTAATTGTAAGGGATTTTTAAAGTAGGATAAGTTTTAAATTGTAAATTCAGAAGTGATATTTTAAATCGTATGGTTGTTTTTATTTATTTGTGTATATTCTATTCCAGCCTTGATGTATTTCAGGTTTATGAGAACGTGTGCGTATGATAATATAGATAAGTAAGTATAAAAATGTATGACGATGTCGTCACTCACAGCGAGAGGTATGAATGAGGAAGAATGCTAACGGTATGAAAGCGAGATAAGTATAAATGAGAGAACTGGAATGTATGTATGACCCTGACCCACAACACGCAGGGGGAATGATTGTAACAAAAAAAAAACATGAATTAGGTTATGGAAATTTTTTGATCACATCAACTCTGATCAATTCCATCGCTTACAATGATAGGTGTCTCAATACTTTTTCATATTTAATTGTTACTCAAAATTAGTTCTTTTTTTTTATTCTTCTTCTTCTTAGTCGTATTTCCTCATGACTGACGATCGTGGTCATCATATGTCATGAAACACATACGACGACTTTCTTTGGCATTTATAAAGGAGTGGTTTGTCATTGCCTTCTCCATTTCACATACTAGTGCGAGCACGGATGGTCACGACATAGATATGTAGGTTTCCTCACGATGTTTTCCTTCACCGTCAAACCACGTGATATTAGTTGGTGTTTTATGCTAACTGCACATAAATTGAAAAATTCATTGGTGCAGGCCGGATTCGAACCCGGTACCTTCGCAGTGGAAGGCCGGCGTTCAAACCACTAGGCTATCACGGCTCTTTTTTTTATTAAGTATAGACTAATCTTGAGTACGATCCCACCTGATGGTAAGCGGCGACGTAGCTTTGATGGTAAAGAGCGCTGGTCTAGATGAAGTCTGTTCAATCTTCTCTTAAAGATTCTAATATAAAATGATGTACATTTATCAGTTCTATTAGTAGTTTTAAGTATGAGACGTGAAACTGTGCGTAAAGGATATTCCCTATAACACAGTGATCAAGTTGTAACGTGGCTGGAAGTTTGATATTCTCCATCCGTGTTGCTAATCAAAAAGGTATCACTTGCACCGCGCGAGCTTCATCACTTCCACGTACATTATCATTCAGGACACGAATCTCATTATTTAAATGTTATTTGCATAACCGCTCCAGCCGGATAACCTCGCCTGCATTTCATATATCCGTATCCCTCACGACGTACACCTCGAGAGGAATCAACTTTGATTTATTTTCAACTTACATTTTGCTTCATTTCTATTAAAAAAACAACTTCCTCGTTATACTCGACGCTGCGGTAGATTTTGTATGCGATGAACAAGAATTTAGACTTTAATCTAATTAACTTTAAAGTCTAAAGTCTGTCTTAAGGCAACTGAAATTTTTCATTCGTTAGAAAGTAGAGAGTATATCTAAAACATACTAGTTCTTTTAACGAATAAAAATATTTGAAAAACGATACAGACAGAGGACGGATACGGAAAAAACCCCTTGCAATGAAAGAGTAGTTTTTTTTTTTTTTTGTAAATGTTTTTACGGCTCTGGACACGAGTCCTTTTGAGCCAATGAAAGAGTAGTAGGATTATAAGTATTTCCATATAGAAAAAAAAGACTACCATAATATTTGAATATATGTAATTTGTTTTTCATTTATTTTTTTTATAACTTGCAACAAAATGGCCTAACCGTGCAGGCCAAGAAAGAGGAAAAAAAAAAAAAAACAAAATGGCGCTGTTGAAACTTCAATACTGTTCTATTGTTTGTCTTTGTATAAATTGTTATAAAAATAATTCGCTGCCATAGCCAAGGAGTTTTTTTTTATACTACTTAGCGACGAGACGAGCAAGACGTTCGCCTGATGGTAAGTGATACGCTTGCCCATGACAACGCGGCGCTAGTTAAGATGGTACACACTGCACCACATTGCGCTCGTCGCCTGAGACATAAGGTGTTAAGTCTCGTTACCCCAGTAATTACACTAGCTACAGCGCGCTTCAAACCGGAACACAGTAATGTTTGCACACTACTATTTGTCGGTTGCAATAGGAGCTGCGGTGGTACCACACGGTCTCCGGCAACAGAGACCTACCACCTGGTAAAAGTGGTAAAGCTGGTGTTCCGTTTAGGAGGGTGTTGTGAGCTAGTGAAATTACTGGAGTAACGAGACTTAACACCTTATGTCTCAGGCGACGAGCGCAATGTGGTGCAGTGTGTACCATCTTAACTAGCACCACGTTGTCATGGGCAAGCGTATCACTTACCATCAGGTGAACGTCGTCTCGTAGAATAAAAATAAACTAAATTAACGTAACGATACTTAACATCTGAGAACAATGTGACACAGTATATATGCTAACTAATGTCAGGTTACTATGAGCGTATCACTTAATCTATGATATAGACCTACCACCTGGCGTCAGTTATGAAACTGAAGTGGTATGATACGTCGTGTGGAGGATTCCAGGTCCGACGAGCTGGTGATGTTCTCTGGGAGTCTTTGGATGAAGTGGCATAAGACTCGTATGAAATAATTTGGAAGGACTATGCTGGATAACTATATATACCAGGTGGTAGGTCTCTGTTGCCTATTTCATCCGCCAAATAGTAGTGTGCAAACATTACTGTGTTCCGGTTTGAAGCGCGCTGTAGCTAGTGTAATTACTGGGGTAACGAGACAACACCTTATGTCTCAGGCGACGAGCGCAATGTGATGCAGTGTGTACCATCTTAACTAGCGCCGCGTTGTTATGGGCAAGCGTATCACTTACCATCAGGTGAACGTCTTGCTCGTCGAGTAGTATAAAAAAAATGACTTAGATGATGTTTACTGACATTAACTGATAATTGACAAACGCAGCAAGCATTTTAAACTATTATTATTTATTTTTATATTAAAACTTATTTATAGTGAACGCTGATTACATGTTATAATGAAGTTTGAAGTACACCGATGAAAAGGATCGGTTTGTTTGAAAGTTGGAGTTGAAATTAAATTAGTAATGGTTATATTAGTTTTCACCTGAAGTGGATTCGAAAATAAATGAAATTTTGACTTCAAATAACTCGTTTTCATTAATTTCAGTAGAGGCTGTATCTCCCTGTGACCGTGGTTTCATTCCCGGACAGACCCCATCCCGTCTCCGACCAAAGCTCCGTAGCGCAGTGTTCGCTCGGAGCGCGCTGTGGGTGGACGTCGCCGTTGCGCCGGTTCGCTGCCAACTTGCTTCGAATTTCGAACGCGCCGTTCTTTATTTGAATTTTTTTCTTAAAAACAACCGTTATAAAATTTTTAAATATTTTTAAATTGCCATCATTATTTCTTTATTTATTTTGTTTTCCATACTCCATTGTTTGTTTTTTAATTTGTGATTGTTTTAACAATATTAAAGTTGTAATTAAATAGTGCGTTAAAACTATAGCAAAACTTTGAGAAGCTTGGAATCATTTCTTTTTAATCTGTACAAACACAGAGAGAGGGAGAGAGAGAGATGTAATGTAAGTATAACAAATATTATTTTTATTAAATTTAAGGAACTTCCAAATAATTTTTCCGGTGATTATATTTTTTTAAACAAAACTAACACAAAGACAACTTTACACTTTAATAATTTAAAATTAACTTTACGTTTATGGGAGATGTTATATAAAAATTATAAACATGTTTAATCTGTTCGTTCAAACATCTTAAGTCATGAATGTCACGATAACATTAACTTAGATAATTAATTGATATTTCATTTACCGGAAACGATTTTTTAAGTTGTTTGCTATTTAAGCATAACAATATAATGTCTAGTGTAAAGAGTATTTCAAATTATTCACATAAAATATAAAATTTTGCGAAGAGCAAGAGTTTTGTTATTCAAATTCGAACTTAAAATAACTTAAATATGATGTGAAAATATTCAATAGACAAAAACCCAATTTTTATATTTATACTGTTGAGGAAATATTCTCCGTGTGGGGTTAGAATATATCCACTGTTACGCTCATCACTCCGAGTGTAGTAAAAGTCGACTAAAAAAGAATATCTCAAGGAATATTCACCAACACACTGTCTTCACTACTCCTGGCGCCCAGCTTGCCTCATACGGCGTATGAATAGACTGGACTGATGAGTAAGATATTATTACATGCTAACAAGCGTTACTTTTATTATAAGGCAGGGTCTCTAACTTAGATAATTGCAAGTAACGACATACGCATTACTACAGATGTAAGTTATTTCTTTTTAAAAACGCTCAAGTCATATACATGTAATCTTCGACATCGGCAATATATACAGAACCTTTAGTTTATCCATCATTCTATGGAGTTTAAGCTTTTTTTTACAATGTGGCGTTAGGATATACGAGGTATTAGGTCTCGTTAATCCAGTAAGTAATTTTTGTCGGTTGAAATAGGAGATTTACTACCATAAAAACTATCAGAGAAGGCTATCAATTTATGATGATATCGTTGTCACTTCAAATCATAAGAAATTGGGATTAAACTTTAGCCCGTCGTAGATAAAAAAACTTTTATAGCAGTAATATATTACTTCTTCATTTACTAGTTGTTTATCTTCTCTAACAAACATTATTATGTTATTCTTTGAACTGTGATGGTACTAATAAAGCTGCTGTGACAACGTGGTTCTCACATCATCTTGATTTTAATGTGTAGATATCGTTTAAAATATTTTCTGTTCAAAATTTGTTATTCGCTGCCGCTGCGATTATGTTTGAATGAACAAAAGACCTAATTACAGGTAACAAAGTATCTAATATTAGATCGCGAGACGGGGATAATAACTTGCCTTCTCGAGAATCGAGTTGAAACTGAAGCCGTGCTTGAAAATCAAAGGAGCCGTATTCCATTACCCACTTTAATATAAAAGTGTGCGATGGAATAGAATTTAACGTCGCAGTGAACGCGCTGATGAATTTAGCAATTATTCATATCTAACCAACGACAATGAGGTGGATGATATATTTTTTGGTAACGTACACTTGGTAATATAAAACGTTTAACAAAGAGGTCCCATTTTGTTGAATATTTTGTGTCAGCCATCTTGTTTGTGTGGAGGTCTATAAACAAAATGAACGATTGATTAAAGGATATAAAGTTGTTCTAAATACGCTGTTGTGGTTTTGCTTTGTGCGTAAATACATTAGCAGTTTGTATAAAGCCACCCTATTCTCTACTCTAGTGGGTTTAGGTTGAATTAAAAGCATTACGAGTTTTGAAAGGGAATCCTTTAAGCCATTCGTTTACTCCTGTTTTGTTAAAACCACACTGTCCCGATGAATTTTAAATAGCATCAATGTGATGACTCAACTCATTATTAGTTCTGAAATTACAGATAATTTGGGATTGTAAGGTTACATGCTTTAGTGTTTTTTTTAAATACTAATAATGTCATCCGGTTTATTAAATATTTCTTCGATAACGCAATGACTAGTGTGTTTGTCTGGTGTTAAGTGATATGACTACTCACGACATAAGACGGTATGCATCACATTGTTCTAATCACCTTGATAGACAAGATATTAAGTTTCGTTACTGTTATTGTTACCAGCTATATCGCCACACAGTAATGTTTGTTTGGCGGCAGTAATAAGCGCTGCGGTGGTAACTACCTAATGTTTACCATCGACAACTCCGACCTACATATGGTTTCGGCTGCAAAGCTATCAGTTTCCCAGTTTATTATATAAACATCACATTCATTACTGGTAACTAGAGAATCTGTAGCAAAAAATTATAATTTGTAAAGAGTTCGAAAGAAAATAACAAAAAGTAATTCAATAAGTACGAAGCGGACGAAAATTGACAGGACGCGGAGTATTTTGGGAGGATGTAGAAGTTTGTGAAAACTTCGGATGATGCTAAAAAATTGACATTGTATTTTATATTAAAGTTAGAAGTTTTACATTGTAAAAGAATGAACGTTTCGACGTAGTTCTATCTTTCGTTGTGTGGAAATATTGATTTCTTTTTCGACGAAGCGATCAGCTTCACCGATGAGAAGCTCAATGTGAAGTTGTGTTTAGCATCTCATTGTTATGTTGACATTATCATCAGGTAAGGACTATCCTCGTCCTGTCGTATCGTGTTTGGACATTTTTTTTCATTAGGTAATCGTATTTCACTGGTTGTCCAATTGCCGTGCGCCGCTCATAGCGGAGTGCCAGGAGTTTTATTGTGCCATAAATTCGATTTGGTTCGTGTCCGATGTCAAACGCGCAATATATTTGGTTTATTGCATCGCAGCTTACGGTGGTGATTACTTTTGTTGTGGCAACTTGTTCACGGCCGCTGGTGATTTATATATCGCGCGTGAAGAATTGAAAATTTGTTTACATACAACCAATGATTAATCATGCAGAATAATAAGGACTACTCAGAGTCCTACCACCAGTGAATGTATACGACGAGGTGTGAAGAAAACTAATTGATTAATGTTTTCCTAGCTTATGAGACCTTTCTAACCTCGAAGTATTGTAAAAGGCAATCAGGATATAAATCTAGGATAACAGCAGCAGGTCCCCATGTGACCTTTATCAATCTACTTCAACATTCACAAAGCGTTGCGAATGTGCTCAATCCCTGACGTATGATGAAGAATACATACCGTCTCCCAGTGATCCCGTCTTTACATGTATTCACGTTGAAAAGATTTTTGTTATATCATACATGTATAATATAGACTCATACTTAATGCTTTAAAGATTCTTCTAAGTCGTATTTCCTCATGACTGAGGGTCGTGGTCATCATGTGCAATGAAACACACGTGGTGTTGCCATTGCCTTCTCCATTTCACATACTAGTGCGAGCACGGATGGTCATCACATAGATATGTTTCTCACGATGTTTTCCTTCACCGTCAAAGCACGTGATATTAGTTGGTGTTATACTACACATAAATTGAAAAATTCATTGGTGCACGCTGGATTCGAACCCGCCGTCGTTCAAACCACTAGGTTATCACGGCTTTGAAGCTTTAAAGATAACAGACTTAAATTTTCTAACTAGAAAAATATTCTTTAAGCACATTCGCTTTTTTCGACTTATAAAACTTAAAACCTAATTAGACGTATTAAGACTCATAAAAATGTATATTATTTTAGTTGTCTTATACGTTTACTATTTCTTTTCGCATTCCTTCGCCCGCTTCCGATGTTTTTCTAAAGCAATAGAGTGCGAGTGTACACCGCAATAAGTTCCCCGGCGCAGCTCCGGCTTGAGCTTCTGGATGCCGTAAACAACGGTTTGCTAGCAGCAATGAAGCAGAATGTGCCCGCTGCAAACAATGGCGAATGCGATTCATAAATACATTCCAATGGAAAATGGAGATGTAAAAGTTTCACATTCTTGTTAAGCAGTAATACATTCTTAACGTAAACCTCTACATCGATTCTAAAAGTAAAAAACTGCAGCAGTTCACCAGCTTTATTAACATCTAAATATTTCTTTTCTTAACAGAACTACAGGAATTGCTTAAATTTTTCTAACGGATGTGCCTCTAGATCATCTAAGCGAGTAGCTAGATTACTACAGCGCCAATTTCTACTGAAAAGCAGTAATCTGCTAAATTATTCCAATTAAAAGACGCTACAGATGAAGAAACGTTAGAGAACGAGATTAATTTTAAATCGACATAAATTATATTGCAGTGTGAATTCCTTAACTGCTCATGGTTATGGATAGGTGATTGTTTTTGTTCGATGTCTATCGATTTGTAATATTAAAATTACACGAGGGAATTAAAAATCAAAACATTAACTGTCAAACAATTCGTCAAAGGCAAACAAATAAATTAAATATGGCGTCTTTTTTTTTTTTTATACTACTACGCGACGAGACGAGCAAGACGTTCACCTGGTGGTAAGTGATACACTTGCCCATGACAACGTGGAGCTAGTTAAGATGGTACACACTGCACCACATTGCGCTCGTCGCCTTGAGACATAAGGTGTGTTAAGTCTCGTTACCCCAGTAATTACACTAGCTACAGCGCGCTTCAAACCGGAACACAGTAATGTTCGCACACTACTATTTGACGGTTGCAATAGGAGCTGCGGTGGTACCCGACGGTCTCCGGCAACAGAGACCTACCACCTGGTACCACCTGGTGACTACAACCTGGTAGACCTGGCGTCTATATACTACAACAATTTATTTTTTGAATTGAACACTGAAGGCCACCAGTGAATATCATCGTACAGTAAATATTATTGTAGCGGAAAATGAATAGGAAAAATTTACGTTTTGTTAGTCGACTATCCCGAGGCGTGTGGAGTCGTTATAGCTCCATAATCACATTGATTGTATACTAAACATAGTAATGCACGGTGACGGGTAACGTAAGCAATCGACCCGGCGGTGAACTATACGGAATGCCGAGAAAATGGCGGCCCGTGTGCTTTCATACGGCGAGTATGAAAAAAATTAAACAGATCCGTTCATTCTTAAACAAACGTTTTCGCGAATCGCACATTTAGAATATTTATCTAAATCGGTATACACATCGCTTTGAGATTGAGAATTAAACTAGATGTTTGATTCTCCGCTTGCGAATAATACTTCCACAAAATACGGTCTTGTGCGGTTTGAGTCCAGTGACTCCCAGCTATCCTTTTATATCGTCTGTCCACCTATGGGAGGAGTGGGAGCTCTGCCAATGCTGCGCTTTCCTGTGCGTGGTCGCCATTCCAGCACTTTGGATCCCCAACGTCCATCAGTTCTACGAGCTAAGTGCCCTGCCCATTGCCACTCCAGCCTCGCGACTCGCAGTGCTATGTTTTGTGGAACAAATTGCAAGAGACCTATGTCCAGCAGTGGACGTCCATCGGTTGAAATGATGATGATGAATAATACTTTTATTACTAAAATATTGATGCCGAGAGGCTAAAATTTATAACACAATAAAGCATAAAGTTTTTGACGTCGACGCATTTAATCAATTTCTTGCATTTTTTATTAAAATCGCACTTAGACGGAGAAAATAGTTTTTAGATATAATAAGATGAGTATAGTAATATATTAAGTAGTTAAGTGAAGTACGTAAGTACTATGGTTTTATATGACCAAACCCTTTATAAATAAATTAAAATAAAAATACTACAATGGTCTTTCTAAACTAACATAGAAATAAGTCAGCAAACCAGAACAAATAAAAAAAATCACTTCGCATTTGTCTATAACACAAGTTAGCTCATAGTCTATGGTACTTAATTAACAATATCTAATTTAACTTGCAAGATTTGATTATACATAACGGGACAGGTGAAACTAAATAAAACCTTACAGTATAAAAATTTTAACTAAAACTAAATTTAACCTGGTGGTAGGTCTCTGTTGCCGGAGACCGTCTGGGTACCACCGCAGCTCCTATTGCAACCGACAAATAGTAGTGTGCGAACATTACTGTGTTCCGGTTTAAAGCGCTGTAGCTAGTGTAATTACTGGGGTAACGAGACAACACCTTATGTCTTAACGACGAGCGCAATGTGGTGCAGTGTGTACCATCTTAACCAGCACCACGTTGTCATGGGCAAGCGTATCACTTACCATCAGGTGAACGTCTTGCTCGTCACGTCGCATATTAGCATAAAAAAAAAATTTAAAAAAGCTGTCCCCACCACCAAATAGGATAATAGCTATAATAGATATACTGTGATAGAATCTACAGACTTTAATTTCACATGTGGTCTCTTTCTACCTTGGCTATCACGTGTACGAGAACTTTTGAGTTAGACAGGCAAGTTAAAAAACTCTACTTCCCCTCAAACTTCACTACATATGCCCATAGAAACAAACCAAGCGATAAAGATACTTCGAAAGGAAGTTATGATGTAATAGGTATTATTTTCTAATAAAAGTAGTAATGAATTTCAGTTTTTTTTTTATCAAAAGAGTAATTTCAGTTGCTAAACCGTCTAAAGCTGTATATATCAAAGAGAAGTTCTATTCCTTTTAAGTTTGAGCTTCAAGTGTAAGACAAGTACGATTCAAAACCGAGATGTTCAAAGATCACCCACACGCTTGACCAGCTTTGTGGTTATTATCTATCTCCTTGTAAATAAGGCTCCGAGTCCCAACAGTGGGAATATTAGAGTATTATAAACGTTTCAATTAAAACGTCACACGACAATCTCCGAGCCAAGATAAATGGAAAGGGAGACTCCTCGTTTAACTTTATCAGATTCAACTTTAACTCGCGATCTTTTGTCTTAATTCGACGAACCTTAAATTAATTAAACAATTACTTTATAGCGATCAAACGGTAAAATCCAATTTTCTAGAATATTCCGAAGCTATAATGAATTGTTTCAGTTACATCTTCAAATACAATTCAGTAAAATTATGTTGATATAATAATTGGTCCTGTTTTCTCCAGCCTTTAATCTGATCACAAGGTAGTAGAAAATGTAGAGTTTGACCAGGTAATAACGCGATAGAAGAAAGAGATTATGAGTATTTTAAATTCAAGTTACAGATAGAAGATGCTACCACCGCAGCCCAACGACGAAAGTTGAGATTTCCAACTAATATCTTAGCTAGAGAAAATTTACGTAGGGCCTCTGACCAGAGCAAGAATGTATCCTTATTCTGGGTCAAAGCCCACGCGGGCATACCTGGCAACGAGCGTGCGGATGAACTGGCCAAGCTGGCTGCCCTTAACAGCAGAAGGAAGCCAGACTATGATCAGTGCCCAGTGTCATATGTTAAGTGTCTACTTCGAAAGGCCTCAGTTGCGAGATGGAGCACCCGATATAACGAGGGTACAACCGCGTCCATCACGGAACTGTTTTTCCCAGACGCAACTGAGGCGTAGAACTTGATAAGAAAGATCCGGCCAACTGGTCACTTAACCCAGATATTTACTGGCCACGGCAGATTCTCCCAATACTTGAACCGTTTCAAGTGTCGGGACAATCCATGGTGCATATGTGATAACGCCACGGAGGAAACGGTTCCTCATTTGCTAACGGAGTGTCCTATCCATATGAACTCACGGCATGAATTCGAGCAAGAGAAAGGGCTGAAAATAGATAAAGTAGGTTTATGCGAGTTAGTAAAAAATAAGTTAGAGAAAATTTTTTCAAATTCTGTATAAATATATGTACAATAGTTAACAATAGGAATAAGGATAAGTAAATACGATTTTCGTAATGATATATAAAATATTATTAGTAGCAAATTACGTAAATAGGATAAAAAAACCCCTGAATAATAATATCAGGGAAAATTAGAGAAAAAAAAAAAAAAAAAACTAATATCTTATCGGATCACAGTAATATTATCAAACTATTGCTACAGCGGTACGTAAACGTTGTCCTATTAAAGAGATCCAATCTAAAATCTATTAAAGTTAAAGCGGTTCAGGTGATGGTAAGCGACCGTCGCCGCTGGTCAGCCGCCGCTTAGCCGGCTTTGAGAAAGTACTCGGCTGGTTTATTATTATTTATGTGCGTAAGTAATCCCCACAAATTTCTCGTCGGACTTATCGTAACTTTACGTTGTTTAACAGTTTTCCAATAGTTTCCAACTTTATTCAGATAAATCATTTTCGACGGGGTTATCTTATTACAAATGTTATCCATGATGTCCTATTTAAGTTTATTATTAACATCAACTTGATGATTACTATCGATCTACAGCGTAAGAAACTGATTTCTTTCAACATAACGAATTAAAGTTTAAGAGTTTATTGTTTTTGTTATAAACGTTAAGAAGAGTGGAGAACGTTTGGGGGAGGCCTTTGTCCAGCAGTGGGCGTCTATAGGCTGATGATGATGATGTTATAAACATTATATGAGCACAGGATTTAATTAATAAAATATTTTTTTGATTTTCCCAAATTTTTTTGTTGATTTTGTTATAGTTATGATAAATACATCGTGCGGAGCTTCCACATTCACGTTAATTTAAATTGTTTCAGCTTAAACTCAACTTAATATTAGTTTTTACAACTTTATGAGTATTTAGTGTTACACCTTTTCATATTTTTTTATATTAACTTCTGTAATTTTTTGTACTTAATTTAGACTAATATTGTGTGAAGTAAAAAATATGACAGTTTATCTCTATTCGTCTTTTTAAATCATATAAAACGTGAACAAAACAGACTTTATGTTAAATATAAATAGAGTATGTATATTACCTTCAGCTGAAAAAATGTGAATACATCTATCATAATTTTTTGAAGGCTTTGTCATCTACATTTCTAAATAAAACACGAACACCTAAATGTCATTGATCAAAACTACAGGACTTGTCCATTACCAAACGGAGTACGAAAAAAGCGAAATGAATGAAAAGTTTAACAAAAGAAAGAAAGAAAGTGATTTTCATTTAGATTATTTAAGCTTTAAGTAATGAAAGAAGCAATATTAAAAAAATCTATTAAACTGATTACTTAAAAGGTGAAAGAATTGCCCGTTCTGTTGCTTGAACGAATTCGAATAAAAAAATAAATACAGCACTTGCAATATATATAAATAATTAATAGACTGAAATAAGTAATGAGAAAAATTAATATAAACCCAACATTTACATATTACAGGCATTCGTATGTGAAATTAACAAATCTAGATAGCGCTCTGATAGCATTGAATCCGAATGGAACCCTCATTAGCGCGGCAGTGGCAGTCATTTGTTGCAGGAAATGGTCACCCATTCGAATGGACGATAATATAGCGGCTTCCGATCGATCGCTGGCTACGGAACCGATTGCCTCACAATAACCATACAACTAGATATATCCTTACGTGATGATTGATATTTGAAACCGGTCACATAGCTGAGACCTTTTCTTAATTTTTAATGATTCAAACTTAACCTCAACACATGATATTAAAGCTGAAGATAGTGAAGCATCGCCATTGAAATACTCTACCTTATATCCGACTGCTAGAACAGACCTTTGCTGTTATGGGATTATTAGATGACTAGAAGAATTCAAAATTACCGAAACTAAAACATGTATTCCACGTGTTACAAACTTTCACGAAAAAAAAGCGATGAAGAAACATATACCAAGAACAACATGGAGATTGAAAGTCACCAGCCTGTACTTGGCTAACTCGATGGATAACTAGCTTTAGCTAAATGAATTTTAATCATAAACATCTACAGTAATTGAAATATATTTAAAACAAATTTAAAAAGATCCATCTTCGGACAGTACAAAGAGCTGAAAGGTTAAAAGGACAGTTCTACTTGGAAAATTATTATCAAGTTTGAACCTTATTCCTCAGACTTATATTAAGTTGAAAAAATTCCCTTGCTCAGGCCTAATCTTCAATTTACTCTCTCACAAGCAAATAGAATAATATTTGACGTTAATTTCTTTTAGTATATTTAGTTTAGACATTTTTACTAACTAGCTACCTTTAGCTTTACCAGGTGGTAGGTCTCTGTTGCCGAGACCGTCTGGGTGGGTACCACCGCAGCTCCTATTGCAACCGCCAAATAGTAGTGTGCGAACATTACTGTGTTCCGGTTTGAAGGGCGCTGTAGCTAGTGTAATTACTGGGGTAACGAGACAACACCTTATGTCTCAAGGCGACGAGCGCAATGTGGTGCAGTGTGTACCATCTTAACTAGCAGCACGTTGTCATGGGACAAGCGTGTCACTTACCATCAGGTGAACGTCTTGCCCGTCTCGTCGCAAAGTAGTATAAAAAAAAAGAAAAAAGCTAACTAATCACGTCGAGTTTATCTAATTCACTTATAGATTAGTGTTGTCTGAGCTCTTAATATTACTAACTAATTTTGTTCGGATATCTGTTTCTGTATATAAACCGATGCTGCCTTGGATTGCATTATATAAACATTATGTGCTGCAAATAGCTTCCAGTCATTATCATCGCTAGCCAGGATATGTACATTGTATAGCAATTGGTGCTTCTATTCACAATTTATTATAATACATTCAATTGGATAGACCAAAGTTAGTTTAGTCTAATTTTAGGTCGTATTTTTACTGTTGAACGTCTAGGTATATCATCGCAACGCTCACTTCTACCGTCAAAATGTTACTGTATTCTAGGTAAAGGACTTAATATCCCATGTCTTAAACCTAGTATCATATTTAAATCTATATGTTGCCAGTCTAATGATAGTTTTACTTTAGAAAATATAATAATGAAAAGGAATAAAATAATATAAAAAAAAAGAAACTTACCGTTGCTCAACATATCGCATGAGAAGTTTTAGGAATTATTTAGTTCGTACATAAACTAGTTAGAAAGTACTGAACGAGCAATAAACTTTTTAACTTCAAATAAGAAATAAAATAAAAATAACCTCTTTCAAATTACACAAGCTCAAGCAGTTAGACAGTTTACTAGTGATAGATCTGTGATGCCGGAGATCATCTAGGTAGCTAATCGCTAAACACTAAAGTGCAAATATTACTGAGTTTCATATTAAAAGACGTTGTAGCTAATGAAATTACTCGCGTAACGAGATTTACTATCATGTCTCCTAGCGATGAGCACCATGTGGAGCTGTGTACATCATCCCAACTGGCATCACATTGTTATGAGCGAACGTACCAAGCGCTGCACTGATCTTTGGGAAGAACTGTCCTCACTACCGCCATCTGTTGACTGATGATGATAGTATTGAACATTTGAATATATTCATGAGCTTGTGATGTTAACGTATCGATGTATACATCAATGGTCGTATGCAAACTCTGTGTGCTGAGAACTGTACATAGAAAATAGGCGACGTTGACTGAAAGAGTCTCTCGCTGTCCATACAAACTGAACCGTCGGCCTGCGCAAACTTTACTGATAAAAAGTTTCACAACACATACACAAACAAGGTATACGCATTTTACAAAGTAGTTTTAGAGTATGACAGTAAACTACAATAAAATCTCTGTATCATTACAATGATGCTACGAACTCAATTAGTTCTTATACACCTGTTCATAACAACGATGTAATATATAATTGCCTTGATACGTTTTTATCTCGTTACCTCAGTAATTACAATTGCTACAAAATTCTTTAGAACGAAACGCAGTAATTTTTATATTTTACTCTCCCTGGATAAAGACCACGATGTGGTAGTGGTATGTGTAAAGAGATAATACACTTAGACGGTTTCGGGCAATGCAAACCGTAGCTTAGTAGCGAGACTATCACTTGTTGATAAATGATAAGTTTGCCTGTAATAATAAAGTTTTTATTTACTAAGTTTGCATAACATTACACAGTATATACAGTCTTCGCCTTTCATACTGAAATAGACGATATTAACAGTTTACGGTAAACCTTTAACACATGAAAATTCATGTTGTAAAAAGGTCATTACCTTTCAATCAACTTTACATTCGACTAATCATCGTGTCTCGTTGATTGACGAGCTGCTAATTGTCGAGGTCATGCGTCATGCGTTTGACGCGCTCGCACATTCATCATTGAAGCAGGTCAGCAGTCATTACTGTCTATGTGGGAGACAAACGGAAATATGGAGAAAAGTGAACACCGAACTACACTATCCAGAGAGATATTTCATGAAGATGATACGTGTTTATGTTATTACCTCAGAGTGCTTTCTCTGGTTCAGAACTTATTATATAAAGCGCGGTAAAGTTAATAAAGTTTGCGTCGCCATTTCTATGGCAAAGCAAATTAGTTTTAACACATAAAATTGTAATAACTACGATATAAAATACAGTTCCCAAAATAATCTACGAAAGAAACTTACTATACTGGTGAATATGGTGGTCTTTTAATTTCTGAAAATATAATATGAATATGAAATTGAAGAAAAAGTTTAGATCGAAAATTGTTTAGTAGTTTAAATGCTACAGACAGACACAAAATGTATATAATAAATAACACTTTTCTATTTGGATCAAGACTTAGAAAAGAATATATTCAAGCAGATCTAAAGTCTAATAGGGTCTGCATTGCGTTTGTACTTAGTGTTTTAGTATTTATTGGTTTGTAATAACAAAAAAGAAAATCTCGAGATGTAACACTGTTTGATAAAAGAATATTGTCATCAAATAATAGTATATTTTAGCAAGGATCCGAAAAGGATGCCGACAAAACGGTACCTTTGATGCTTTAGTTGATGGAATGACCGTCGACGGACAGCAGCGAGGGGTATAGTGCTGGTGGAAAGAGTGAAAGCAATTTAAGAGATTTATTGTAACGCTATCCAATTGTATCGAAGAGCAGCGGGATACACCGGCGTTAAAAGCAACCACTTCCACATCTAAACAAACAGGAAACAATGGATGTATGACGTGTGGTGCCTTTCATCCATACACCATATACCATCTATATTTAATAACATTTTCAAAACCTTAGATACGATTTATATTTTTTTTTTATACTACTATGCGACGAGACGAGCAAGACGTTCACTTGATGGTAAGTGATACGCTTGCCCATGACAACGCGCCGCTAGTTAAGATGGTACACACTGCACCACATCGCGCTCGTCGCCTTGAGACATAAGGTGTTGTCTCGTTACCCCAGTAATTACACTAGCTACAGCGCCCTTCAAACCGGAACACAGTAATGTTCGCACACTACTATTTGTCGGTTGCAATAGTCACTGCGGTGGTACCCACCCAGACGGTCTCCGGCAACAGAGACCTACCACCTGGCATTATATCTTTACACTAAAACAGAAAATGAAAAGCCGAACTATACAGTGCGTTTTATAATAAGAGAATAACGAGAGATTTTACTTTCCTGGAGAATGAGAGTGGATAGTAATCCCTAACAGTAATAATAACTCCACACAAAAGCTTTCTTACAAATAAATAGTTTTTAAACATTTGTAAAGTTAAGAAAGAAACTAAAATTTACATCAAATATATATTGAAATGTGTCGTTATGAATAACTTAAAGATTTAAGAGGAATGTGTCGAAACAACTAAGCACTGATTCAAGCATTGTGTTAGAAAAAACACTTCCGGCGAGCTCATTGAAGCGCTGAGCAGAGATAAATGTGATGGAAATATATTTTCATGTGCCATTTGAAGCGGTTTTTAGGTCGGCGACACGTTAAAGCTACATCGTATTGTTTTGCTACATTATCGATATACTGAACATATGTCCAATCTAAATAAAGAAATTGTGTAAGTTTCAAAACAGTATATACATGCTTAAATGGAAATGGGCTCGCAACTTATTCTCTAACGATGTTAATCATTGACTTTCAGCGCTCTATCGAAAGCAGGTCTCGTCGAGCTAATTTAACTTCAACTTAAACTTACTAAAAAATATCTTCAGCGCCTGATTAGTTGTTAAGATTCACTATTAGCAACATATATATATATATTAATATTATACTTCAAACAACTAGTAATTTGTAATCAAATATCTTAATACATAAGTTCGAAAGCACTCTTTAATTTTTTTCTTAACTTCACGGTTATTATTAACTAAGTTTGTACACATAAAATTTTACATTGATGCTTAATGTAAAAGTTTTTTGGTAAAAAATAAGTTAATAAGTTAGTTAGAGATAAATTTTTCAAATTCTGTATAAATATATGTACAATAGTTAACAATAGGAATAAGGATAAGTAAATACGATTTTCGTAATGATATATAAAATATTATTACTAGCAAATTACGTAAATAGGATAAAAAAACCCCTGAATAATAATATCAGGGAAAAGTAGAAAAAAAAAATGTAAAAATTTTAATTCTCACAAACAGCACTCAGTTCTATTGACGTAGATAGACAATGACGTATAACGTTTTTAAGAAAACCCGTACGCAAAAACTATTTTTGATATGTTCGCGTATACAATCAATCAGTATACGAGTAAATAGCAGCGAGCATCTAACACTTGGAATAGTGTGGAAGTGTTTGTTTGTGTAATATCTCATCGTTAAAGTAGTGAATCATCTGAAATTGCTGAATTCGCACTGTTCATGCATCGACTATATAATATTCGACAAGAATTCCACATTCATTACTATTAAGTATTTTTATATCTCAAACTGTAGATCAGCGAGGTAGAAGATCTATCCTAGATATTTTCTAAATGTATCTAGTTAGACAATATGTAAAAAGATTTTAACAGCCGCCGCCAAGTAATAAAATGTAGTGTAAATATTAATAAGCTAGAAAGACGTTTTATTTCTCAAGTTGGTAAGTGCAATGTGATGTTAAAAACTTACTCATCTTTATTGGCAGATGCTTATCATCAGTTAAATATAGTATTAACGAAGATGAATATAAAGAAACAGTTGAAAATAATAGATAAACGCCGGATTAGGTTTTTTCATTACTATCTGAAGAAGGCATCTCATGATAATGACGTAAAAGGAGCGGAAAGTTTTCACTTTGGTCACCATGCCAAGATATTTAAGTAATATTACATCAAATTCAAGCCTAACGTATCACGAAAACTGAATTAGAAACTAGAATTCGTATGGACAGGTAAACAAACAAAACAAATCACGAAAGCCATGAATTCTGAATCAGCGGAGGTCGGTTTGGGCTTTTACATACACCAGTTACAAGTTTTATTGTGTGGCTTTGCTCATCACATCGTCAACTGCACGTGCTGAAATCCGAGGAGATAAACGAACGTCAAATTTACTTAAATATATTATATTATAATTAAGTTTAAGTATAATCATAAAAGAAATTACACGGAGACGTAAATACCTTATTGAATTCGCTGATATCTAACATATACGTTAAACTCCTAGTTAAAAATTAGAGTTCCCGTGTGTTTGGGACTTGCAAATTTTAAATGAATTGTTATTAATAAGTTATATGGTCCCATCGCTTACTATGATGTATATAAATAAGAAAACAGGAGCAAGGCTAATGATTTCCTTGCTCATAACAAAAGGCCGTAACTTGTAGGAGGGACAAATTTCATTATTCACCGCGCGTTCACGTTTTCACACTACATCTCATTTGTAATAGTTTAGCAGTCATGAAATAGATTTTATCTCACCAGGAGACTCCGGAGTGACTGTCTCCGTGAGTCTTATATTAGAGGTATTGAATTATTAATGACCCGCAGCGTAGCCTCTCCTAAGTTCATTTGAATGTATGAACTCTGATGCATAATTTATGAGCCGCGCCGGCAACAAATCGTAAAAGTATAGAACTGCTCATAAGTCACCCCGCTGGACAATGAGCACCAATTATACATGGACTGAAAAGCAATGTAGACTTTCGAAATGAATATGAAGAATATATAAGTAATGGGTAATATACAATGTTACTACATAAAAGCAAAGTGTGTGGTCTTTGAAGACATCGGGCAGTTGAACTTAGAGGCGGGGTATACTGGTGGTGGTCGCAGAAGAAATTTTCTCTCTTTTATCGCTTTTTATGTTAAGCCGGCTAAATTGGTGGAGTTATGAATATTTGTCTAAAAACCTTTTTTTATTGTTCAGTAAAACCATTTTTTCTTTGTTACAGATTACTTATACCCGGACTAAAGTCAAACAATTTTGTATTTTAATTTCAACCAAACCCGAATCCTGTGCTATCCATTTTAATCCCGAATTTCAGTCAAAATGTTAACAGAATAAACTCAAAATGGATTCAGCTGAAGATGAGTTCTACACCATATGCCTTAACCTGACCAGCGAAGAGATAGCCAGCTTTGGTGGATGTAACTACAGCGCCGAATACGAGAATGGAGAGTTACTGGAGAAGGTCGTCTCACGGGTTGTGCCAATCTTCTTTGGTTTCATTGGGATCGTCGGTCTGGTTGGTAACGCGCTGGTCGTGCTGGTGGTGGCCGCTAACCCTGGCATGAGATCCACAACGAACCTCCTGATTATCAATCTTGCTGTTGCCGACTTGCTCTTCGTAACATTCTGCGTGCCGTTCACGGCCACCGACTACGTGATGCCGCGATGGCCATTCGGTGACTGGTGGTGCAAGGTGGTGCAGTATTTCATAGTGGTAACGGCCCACGCATCCGTCTACACACTGGTGCTGATGTCTTTGGACAGGTTCATGGCGGTCGTCCACCCGATTGCGTCGATGTCGATAAGAACCGAGAAGAACGCGCTGCTGGCGATCGGGTGCATTTGGGTGGTCATCCTGACCACAGCCATACCAGTCGGCATTTGTCACGGCGAAAGGGAATACTCTTACTTCCATAGAAACCATTCATCGTGCGTGTTCTTAGAGGACCACGGTTACAGCAAATGGGGATTTCAGTTGTCGTTCTTCCTCTCTTCCTACGTGGTGCCTCTGGCCTTGATAAGTGTACTGTACATGTGCATGCTGACGAGGCTGTGGAAGAGCGCTCCGGGGGGAAGGGTGTCCGCTGAAAGCAGGAGGGGAAGGAAGAAGGTCACCAGAATGGTTGTGGTCGTGGTTGTGGTTTTCGCTGTCTGCTGGTGCCCTATTCAGGTGTTTACTTTTTTATTTTCTATCACACAATTAACACGATGGCGTAGTGCTTATTAACTTAATCGCTTACGAATCTGGCATGATACAGACATTTGCACGTTACTTGAAGTTATACTAATACCGACTTATTTACTAATGCTGAGTGATCAAATCTTACTGCTCTTTTAATGTATTTTATTTAACAATACTCCGGAGACATCATCTGTGTCCCAGTTAGAAGAGAAGCTAGTGAGATTATTAGTGTAACGAAATTTACAATAGTGTCTGTTATAATTATAGAAAAGAAAAAGAGTATATTGAATGTGGTAACACTTCGTTCTAGATAATACTTCTGGTGAAGGCTCTGGACAAATATACCATCACTTACTTCACGGTGACCGCGCAGATAGTGTCGCACGTGCTGGCGTACATGAACAGCTGCGTGAACCCCGTGCTGTACGCCTTCCTCTCGGAGAACTTCAGGGTCGCGTTCAGGAAGGTGAGGAGTCAGTTGAGAACCTATACTTTGAATTTTTTTTAACGTATTGCTCTTATAACAAGAAAATAGTTATGATAGTTTATTTAGGTTATAAACTTATTGCAGATCCAATCCTTCAATTATATGAAGAAATACCAGAAATCAAAAGTTGATTGTTTTGAAGACCAACATACACTCCCGGACACATCTATCGGCCCACCTAGTGTTTAAAAGTTTTAACGGTGCCTAGCTAAAAATAAATGTTAGGTGGAGCAATAAGTTTTAATGCAGTTTTAAAGCTGATTTTTTGGTCAACCTTTATGTATGTTTTTTTTTTAATTTTGGATTCAGGATTATGAAAAAAAAACGAAAATTCGAGTCTGTTCATTGTTTTCAACGACCCAGGAATGGAGAAAACTTTTTTATTTCGCACAAGTTGGATTTTTTTTTGATGTTTCCGATTATTGGTTCCATAAAAAGGCAAATCCAAACTTAGAGCTAGTTTTGGCCCAAAAATATGGATACTCTGCCTGAAATTGTCGTTCCCAAACTGTAAAACTTCTGCCGACCAAATCAATTCGAAATTACAAAAAAAATAAAAACAAACATGCATAAAGGTTGACCAATAAATCTGCTTCAAAACTGCATTAAAACTTATTGCTCCACCTAACATTTATTTAACTAGACACCGTCGAAACTTTAAACACTGGGTGGTGGGCCGATAGATGTGTCCGGGAGTATAGTTACTGTTCTTCTGGATTTTTTCAAAATGGTTCACACTTCAACGTTTGCTAGTGTTTTAAACAAAAACTCTCTGCAGCTTAATACAGTACGGAGTAATAGAAACGTTTCTTCAAAAGGCAATCGCGGGAGTATAAAGACTGATAACCTAACATGGTCATTAATATAGGGACAACCCTCCTACCTCCCATGGCCCCACCGACCCAAAGATCATACGGGCCGAATCGCGGGAGAGCATACGCGGTCTAGCCTCAGTTCGGCTCCACGTACACCTTGACCTTCCTACAAGTTATTTATTCTCTCTCCTTGTTCCTATGTGTCCACTCTCCTCCCTTCCGGGCTGGACGTAACAAGCACACTGTCGACTCCGGTCGTCACGCCACTTCTCCGTGCGTGCCACTCGTGCGCAAACTCTCTCAGTTTGGAGAACATGGTCATTGCCATTACTTTATAAATAACCAGTTAATCATACAGGTGATGTACTGCCCGCCGCGGTACACCGACGGGGGCTCGGGCCGTCCCCAGCCGACGAAGACCACGCGGACCGGGAACGGGAACTCCTGCCACGACATAGTCTGAGACCCGCTGCAGGGTCGCGCACGCGCCGCGCAGCCGACCCACGTGTGAGGTAAACAACTGCCCGACCCACAAGATAACCCACGTAATCTAATACGTAAACCCACATCCAAACATGTACATACAATTGACATATTTAATTTACAATTATCTCAAACCTGTCTTTACAATTAAAATGTAAATAAATGTAAACGCTTACCTATTAAATGTAAATATGTTGAAACGTTTCGTATAACACACCGTTTCGCATTAACTTGTATAATTTGTATAAAACATAATTATTTAATGTATATTGCAATGAGAATAAGGTTGTTTATCTATTGTATGTTATAGTGTATACATAGCATAGTCTAAAGCTGTAACTGTAAATATATGTATATTGCACACATCTCATTTACTTCTATATTCTTGAGCCCAATATGGAAGGAAATGGGATAGTTTGTGTTGTTAGTGAGTTTATAAAAGATATAATTAGCTGTTGCATGATTTAAACGTGTAGTCGGTTAAAACATCGAATTATCATTGAGGTATGTTACCATTTAAAATTTAACTATAAGTTAGTTACATAAGATTTAATGAGGTAAAAATATATTAAAATGTTAATGGAGACATCGTCAAATGTCCCCGGAAATGAAACAAATAGTTGTATGTTAAATTTAAATTAAATATATCTTAAAATACATAACTAGTATATATATTAGCAAACGCTATCCCTTAATATCTTTTCGCAACTTTGTATATACTTCGAGCTTAATTATTATGTTTACCGTATTATATATATAGATGTTATGGAAATGTGAAACATATATGTTGTTAAGATTTGTAAAAGTATATTATAAACTTATCTGGTATGTTTGTATCGACTACGCATAGAAAATAAAATGTTGTCTCGAAACTAATCGTTTTCATTTTTAATCTGTATTACAGGACTTTACAAGTTTCAGTACAAATAAATTAATGTTCTTATAGATATAATCTGTACCATAATCCATTATTTTCTTTGTTCACATGATTTTAAGTGATAATCAAATCGAATACAGAGAAGCGTTTTCGCTAAGAATACTCCGGCTGTCATGTTCACAACAATGCTTGACTAATTTATAAAAAGAGGGTAGCTAGAGACTTGTACAGTACCTAAATATACTCCCGGACACATCTATCGGCCCACCACCCAGTGTTTAAAGTTTCGACGGTGTCTAGTTAAAAATAAATGTTAGGTGGAGCAATAAGTTTTAATGCAGTTTTGAAGCAGATTTATTGGTCAACCCTTATGTAGGTTTTTTTTATTTTTTTTTTGTAATTTCGAATTGATTTGGCCGGCAGAAGTTTTACAGCTTGGGCGACAATTTCAGGCAGAGTATCCATATTTTTTGGTCAAAACTGGCTCTAAGTTTAGATTTGCCTTTTTATGGAACCAATAATCGGACACATCAAAAAAAAAATTCCAACTTGTGCGAAATAAAAAGTTTTCTCCATTTCTGGGTCGTTGAAAACAATGAACAGACTCGAATTTTCGTTTTTTTTTTTCATAATCCTGAATTCAAAATTAAAAAAAACATACATAAAGGTTGACCAAAAAATCAGCTTTAAAACTGCATTAAAACTTATTGCTCCACCTAACATTTATTTTTAGCTAGGCACCGTTAAAATTTTTAAACACTAGGTGGGCCGATAGATGTGTCCGGGAGTGTATATGCCCTAGATCACTGAACCCATTTTTTTTCTAAATAGTTTTATTTCATTGGTAACTCTGCTGTTATTAAAACGATATCTGAACATTATGAACTCTTTTTTTTCGCAAAGTAATAACTCTATTCTCTATTAACATAAATAAAAATATTTATAATGAAAGCAAATTGCAATGTCTGTTTGTCTGATAGGATTTATGCAGATTTTTCTAGTGTTTTTTTTTTTTTTCATTTTCTCTCGTTTAAAATCTGGTTGCGACAGCGACGACACAACAAAAACAAAATCTGTCACAACGTCCGGTCTCAGGGAGCATATTTAATATATACAACGAATAATATTTACTTACAGTTATAAAGAGAATCATTATCATCTTGCGGCTGTTCACTGCTGCGTTGTTTCAAATAAACATTACTGTTTATTTATTTTAGATGAAAGTAATATCATCTATTATCATCTCAGTCTATTCGCCGGCTCGTAAACTTCACGTCTCTACGAACAAGAACCAGTTCTATTTAACTCTTAAAATAAAAGAGCGTCTTTCTTCCCTTTCATTCCGCGACAATTGTACAAAGCAAAGTGTAGATGCATCAGCGTTAAAACCGCGCGGCGCTCCGAATGCTTTTGTTGTATAGAAGCGATGGCGCACAACTTCTATTTATTGACGCGTGATTTTTCTACTGAAAAACTCACAGCTCTGTTATAAAAAAGGTATAGATATAACTTTTTATTCTGCTTTAACGAAAAGATAAATTCCAGCAGTTTTCCATTTCTAAAAACTGTTTCAGCCTTTTCAAAAATTTTGATGAAATAA
This sequence comes from Byasa hedistus, assembly GCA_029286795.1. NCBI lineage: Eukaryota > Metazoa > Arthropoda > Insecta > Lepidoptera > Papilionidae > Byasa > Byasa hedistus. The sequence goes on from JAGSMW010000001.1 coordinate 447,847, forward strand.
TTCTATGCCGTTGTTACTCTCATCCTCTTCAAAGAAAGAGGTAATTTATAATACAATCTCATGTTTTTGTTGTGTCTAACTAAAGCATAATCAATATTGAACTAATATAAATGTTAATTACTTTTAAACTTTTAGAAAGGAAGTAAGCGAAACGTAACCATATTTAAGTTACGACGATCTGAAGGAAAGACGTTTTATTTACTTTATAACTTTGGCTAATTGGTTAATGTAAAATTTTTCTTTTACTCTTCGAATTGAATGAAGATTTTGAGTAGAGGTTAATTTTAGGGATATCTTGGATATAGGCTGATTATACTAATCGATATCGATAAACAGGTGCTATTAAGTATCAATGTGAGTTTTAAACTTAAGTTACGCTGTATTTACAGAATTGCCTTATAATACGGAGGTCTCCAATTCGTTTAAGATACCACAAAAATTTTAATGGTGAGCTAATTTTGTGTGTTACTATTCCTGTTGGCAAATATATAACAGTCGGAACATTATGAACGAGCATAGATTTGGTAAATATATCACATCAAACTAACAATGATAAATAGTCCTTAATTATTTTGCTTTATTAATGACGTTTGCTCGTCGAAATTCGCAACTGGACTTACTTAATCCTTGAGGACAGCATCCCAGTAAACATCAAAAAGGTCAATCGTCCTTGTCTACATTCGCCGGGAGGAACAATTTGCATATCTTCATGATGCGAATAAAAGGCAGTGACCCGATCCGAGTGCCACATTATGCAAGTAACGCGGCAGATTATTGTCAACTCAACCACCCTTCACTGCGCCTCGATGGTTTCACATCCAAACGAAGTACAAGTAAAAGATAAATGTTTTACTTAACTTATATTTTCAAATAAATTTTACGTCGTCACTTATTACAATCAAAACTTACAGCTGATCGTCGCGTACCGTCGTATTTCAGAAAAAATCATTTCCGCTTAAAGTTTAGACGGAAGTTGTCAAAGAATCGATACTATTTTAAATTTGATTGTTCGTGTATTGAAATGATTTCATGAATAAATTCATATAAACAGACAATTAATATTTCAGTTCGTAGAGATCGTAGCACCGCCTACGCGTCGCCTACGCGCCGTCACCGCTACGCAGACCGCGTATGTCAATACAGACTTACATTTAAGTTAGTCAAATTATTTCAGGTAGCACTTAGTAACTTATGTATCAAAGAAACAAGTTCCAAATCATTATATTATTATAGCTGTACTCTAGAAATAGCAACATCAAGTGAACGTTCTGCTCGTCTCGTCGTCATAAGTCAGCAAGAGGTTTACATCGGTGTTAAAACTTGATTCCTATCGCCATTTAAGTTGTACGCGTTAGTCGTTAAGCGATAACTTTAAAATGGCGTATATAATTGAATTATCGCGATCGGAAAAACTCAACGGAAATCCGGAGAGACGTGATCAGTGCTCAGTGATTCGCTCACTGATTTCATTACTGTCCGGATTAACAATTTTACATACATTTCGCTGAAATTACACATAACATCAAGTTAGCTTTGGATACATAAAACTGCTTTTTTTGTTGATTCACTGCTGCGATTTGGAACTAGGAAAGCTGTTGCCTAAAACTCAAGTTTATTAGATGTCGTGTCACACGTGTAAACTGAGCCTTCGCCGTTTCCAATAATGCTTTATATTAATTACACAATGTTAAGTGGCAATAAAGACACCGAGTGATCAATTTTTAACTACCCTCGAGACAACGGCTAACGGGTCCAATGTTAAGGGATAACGAGGTAGGCGTCAGTCAGAAACATGATAACGTTATACAGAATCATCTTAGAATATCGTTCTAATAAATTGTTAGATATTGAGAAAAATAATTGTGATTACCGACATTTTGTTAGTAAAATAGTAGGTGTATTGATTGAAAGTGAAAAAGGGAGGGGATGCCGTAACGTCGTTTCGCCATAAATAGCTGATGACTGTGATTCTCGCGACATTCGTGTTTAGGCAGTGTGCGAGGTGCGAGCTTTGGCTGGTGACGTGTGAAAGTGAGAGCTATGGCAGATTTAAATTTATATTGAATAGATGTTTCTAATAAAAATAACCAATAGTATGAAAATCTATGGACTTTTCTATTTATATTCCAAAAATCTTGTATATCTTAAATAGATAATCTATTTAGAAATACAATTACGTTAGTAAATCATTTAATTGTTAAAATTAGTTAAACATCGGCTGAAATACGTTTTATAATCATCCGTTTTTAAAACTTCACTAATTGTAATTTTAAGTTCAGTTTCCAATAATTACTTAAACTTAAGCATACTTCTTTGTACGGGTATAAGAGCGCGCCGACTTTACGAGCTCAGTCGCGCTACTGTGACCTTTTAGGTAACCGTTACGCTGTTGTTCAAATAGTAAATTGGACAATGAAAAATCTCCAAAGCTATGTTAGTGGTCACATTGATATTAAGTTTCAAAAAATATTACCGGAGCCAACACAAATATGATCAAATATTAACAATCTTAATTCTTTATGAGATATTGACCTTTTGTAAAGTTAGACCTGCGCTAGTTTTAGTTGTTTTCTTACAAAGCCGGAGCGTTTAGTATAAACATATTATGAAAGAATTCACGTATACTGATGTGCGTGTAAATTACAATAATGTGTCGATAGAAAAAAGTTTGTTTTCGTGTATCATAATCTAAATGTCCGCTCGGCGCGGTTCGAGCGTTATAAATCTGTAGTACGTCGCTGTTATACAGATTTATCTACACTTGAATCCCGCTTCGGGGAAGTGTTCTTACTGAACACAACAAACGAGTTCATATTTCTGTTCGCGCGTTATTACATTATAATATAGTTAACGTCGGAAAACAAATATAATCTAAAAAGATTTGTGCTTCAATAGGCCAAGGTTGTTAGAACTCATTTGACTATTAATACATTATCTATTGTTGAATAAGATTATAATGAAAAATGTGTTAAATTATTAATAATTTAATTAACACAACAGCACAGATAAATCTGTAAGAAGTATGAAAGCGTTAAATAACTATAGCAGATCAAAATTATGTAGCGATAGTCATGATGTTTAAACAACGTGATGATTCTCGTCATTTTAAGATATGCGATGCTAATTTTAGACTGGTATATAATTAGTTACAACATCCATATAAAGGGAACACAGTAATGTTTGCATTACTATTCGACGGTAAGAATAGAAGCTTAAATGGTATTCAGACGGTCTCCGGTAACAGACCTGTCGTAAGTAAACTTTTCGAATAAGCAAATGACGCGTGTATTCAAAATGGCCGCCATTGAACAGTAATGACGCAAACCTAACTGCGCGAGTTCGTTTCCAGCTGTTGACACTAACCGCACAGTTACGGATTGAGGTGTGTGTAAACTGTGCATTAGTAGAACAGTAAACAGGTTTAATGGGGCAAGTGCTATATTACTAATTGTTCATTAGTCGACCTTAGAATCTTTTTATATGTTGTATAATAACGAATTTATTTGCTGATGTCTCGATGATACAAAAGACATTATCAATTTATCTGCATAGTATATATTTCTACTGACAACATACGATATGTAAAGTATTCTATTTATCTATTAACATCAGTAGGAACTTATACAATGAATACGTAAAGCATCGTGATTACTATACGAAAAAACTTTCAGTTTAAATACAACTTTCTATTTATAAATAACTTTTAACATAGTAGACGATTTAGATATGTTTTTAACCGGTTATAACTCCTACAGAGTTCATCCGTCATAAATAACATAACAACACTTTTAAGTATTTATTATTTTATGGGATTTCTATTCATTTTCTTTCGATTATTTAGCAGTGACATTAAACATCAGTTTTGCAAGTGTGAATTTGTTTTATGTAGGGATAAAGCTGTGTTCTTTAGATTTTCAGAAGATAAAGAAAAAGGGAGCAGAGGGATAATTTACATGTCAAATTAGCATTCGAACCCGCGCCTCCCGTTGAGATATCGTATGTTAATGCCGGCTTGGGGAGGGAACGTGGAACGTCGCCGATTAGTCGACGTGTCGATGGGTCAACAAATGGTACCCACACCCTACCCACCCAAGGTTTATATTTAACTATATTTACTTCACATAATTTTAGCGCGTTCATTAATTTATTTAAAATTCCGACTATGAAAGAGCTTTTGTGATATCTTCTTCTAAGTCGTATTTCCTCATGACTGAGGGTCGTGGTCATGGGTGATGAAACACACGACGACTTCCTCGTCAGTTATAATGGAGTGGTGTTGCCATTGCCTTCTCCATTTCACATACTAGTGCGAGCACGGATGCTCATGACATAGATATGCAGGTTTCCTCACGATGTTTACTTCGCCGTCAAAGCGCGTGATATTAGATGGTGTTTTACTTCTTCTTCTTTTTAAAGTGCCTCTGCATTACTGGAGGTTGGCCGTCAGTTCTGCGAATTTCTGCCTATTTTGAGCCACACGTAACAGTTGCTCCACGTTGGTGATACCAGTCCACTCCCTTATGTTCCGTAGCCAGGATTTTTTTCGGCGTCCAACACGTCTTTTTCCTTCAACTTTGCCCATCATTATAAGTTGAAGCAGGTGATATCTATCGTACCGAAACACGTGGCCAAGATGTTCAACCTTTCGCTTTTTAATGGTCTGCAATACTATCCTGGTTTGGTCGACACGTTGGAGAACATTATCGTTGGTGATTTTGCGGGTCCAACTTATACGCAGCATGCGTCTGTAACACAACATCTCGAACGCTTCCAAACGCCTCTTGTTTTACTAACACCAACTAATATGCACGTTAATTGAAAAATTCATTAGTGCAGGCCGGATTCGAACCCGGTACCTCCGAAGTGGAAGGCCAGCGTTCAAACCACTAAGCTATCACATCGAATCATACAGATTCGAAAAATCACATATAATCTCAGAATCGAACCAGGGACTTTGTTATATTAACCACTGCGCCACAGCTGCACACGTTACTCTATTATTACAGGTGTAATTATTTTCCAATCCATTACTAAATCAAGCCGTCAAATCAAAATTTCCCCGGCGTTTGAATAAAAGAAAACCGATGTGAAAGTTGTTCAGCTGAAATAAAGAATTTACGGTTTTGTGTTTTATGTTCGAATGTATGTTTTACTGCTTACCGAACCCGGCAGACTTGAGCTGATGAAACCAAATCGAAGTTGGGTTAAGTTGGTTAAGTTTTTATTTCACGCAAACCTAATCCTTTTTATAACATGAAAGTCGTCTTTTGATATTAAAGTAACATCAAACAGTTTCATTTGGATATTAAATAATTAGTGATTTATAAGATACTAAGAGATTACAAGAAATTTATTTGTTGTTTAATAATATTTCTTTTGTGTTAATCGCAATAACTTGGCCAACTTAAGCTAAGAAGATATTGTAAGATTAATCCCGCATCTGTCTGAGAGCTGTAGCTATGTAAACTATCGCGGAATCTTTTATTAAATTAATCTGAATGTTTAACTTTTATCTTTGCTCTACTAAATAACGTTTATTTTATTATTCTAATTGAATAACTTAAGAGATTTTATAACGGAGAGGTATAAGGACTAATTCGAATTCGCCCTTTGGCGAACATTCATTAAGTCATCCTTGACCTCCTTTTTCCAGACTGATAAAGGTATTCTAATAAAAACCTAGCCTCTTGTTTTATTAGTAATTTAAAAAACTCGAGCATGTAGTATTTATTTAATCTCATTTTACGACACGACGAGGTTTGAGTAATGTTAGTGATATTCTAAGTTCTTTCTCACGTAAGTGTCTTTAAAAATCATATTACATAATAACAATGAATATCATTATAAACTATAATAAACCTGTAGACTACATAGTTTTAGGAGATATCGCTGAAAATGTTTAAAACAAATTAATGTCGTGTTATACGAAAGATACAAAAACTCCAGTTCAGCGGCCAAGCCATTTCTATCCTTATATATTATATTCTTTAGTATTCAAAACGATTGTTCCGTGTCTGTAGCTTTAACTACTCCATATATTATTTTTCCGCCGAGAAAATCGTCAATGTGTCAGCTGCAGCAGTAATCTGCTGGGACAGCCTCCGTCCGAGCGGAAAGTGTTCCTGCGTCCTTGTTTACTGAACACAATTTGTTCTGACGCCAGGCTGCTAAGTCTAGACTCGAGATGAAGCGAGTTATTTCTAGTGTTAAACCGAACCAAAAAAACCAACGCTCTAAATCTATAATCTTTACACTAGCGAAATATAAAAAATGTCTTCAAATTTCAAGCATGAAGTTAAAGGTAGTATTTTATTTAAGGTATACATAAATTAAGAACTCGAAAAGCTTTTTTTTAATCGCGAAACAAAAGAAGTTTCGGGTCGTTTTATTTGATTTAAGCGAAAGCTTCAGCGGAATAATTGAATCCATCTCATCGCCCACAGGAAAGCATCAAACAAAGAATATCTAATAAGCTCTGCTTAGTTACACAGACGAATAACGAGACTAATAAATTAAGAACGACGTCGTCAACTATTATTAACCGACACCAAAGGGGAGGTCCTCAACAAGTAGTTCCTCGTGTACTGACCAAGCATAACTTCACCCAGCGGTGTGATTTCGTGAAACCTTTTGTATTAAAAAAACCGAAAGTTCAATCCTTTTAAGTATTATAAAAAGACATGATAAGTTATTTGTTTGTAATTTTTTTTCTTTTTTATCGTAGCTGACAATTATGTGTTTAACTTTCTGTAAAAACTTATATATTTTAAGTTATCTGGTTTTGTACATACAGTAATATATCTTTATGTCTCATGTTGGGAGAAAACTTTTATAAAGGTATTTAGGTCAAATAATTTAGTATAAAAGCAAGAATGAATGTTTGATTCAATAAGTTAGTAATTAAGTATATAAATACTAGATAGAAAGTGTTTCTCTACACTTTCCAGACGACGTCTGCTTTCTATACCGTATTTCATTTCGGTGACATTCTGTTTTATATCAGAGTGTATTGTTTTTTCCGCAGTCTCTTCTCGTTAGATGTCTATTAACTTGATTAAAGCATTTTTTTATTTGCAATCAAAATTAAAAGTGAAAAAGGAGATTAAGTGAATTGAAAATCACTTTAACTCGTTTCTTAATTCGTTGACGGGGCGGGTTTTGAGACCTTTCTTTCGAATTGCTCATCTAAATTTCGCGAGATCAAAGCGCTATAAAAAATAATTAGCCAGCTCAAACTGTTGGAAGGTTCGCGTTAAGCTCAGCGTTTGACGGACGCACAGAGTTCAAAAGGTTTTATAACTCTTTCATGTTGTACTGCGAATTCTTTTTAGTATTTCGAAAGGGTGAGTAAATATAATTTGATAAATTACTTAATTTGGAGGCTTCAACGCTAAGATTTTCGCAGATAATTTATTTAAATGAGAAGTAAATTCAGTGCAGCACTTCAGCTGACAGACACAAAGCTACAAATAGAATGAAGACTTAAACAAAGCAACCTGTATTGCATCGTAAGTAACTTTCATTTATTATGCGCTAACACTTGCAACTTCTGTAAGCTTTAACAGCAACTTTATAACTACAATAATACATCAATAACTTATTGTATAATTTTTAGAATGTTCAGGTATTCTTTCACCTTTGTGAGAGAAATGCTTTAAACGCAGCAGTAGAAAAATTAAATGGGCTCTTATTCGTTTTAACTATCTATAAGTTCTTCCAATTAACCTAACACCTGAAATTAAATTTATTAGTTTATATTAAAGTCTACATGTGCTAATTATTTAGCGTTGTCGCCTTGCACGGCATCACACGTCAAGTTAGCAGACGACGGGCGAGTTAATTAAGTCCAGTCTGATTAAGTTTCACAGTACCAAGACAATGTCCAACTGCATTGTCAATGCAAAGCTCATTTTCTATATACGATGCTATTTTGACTTCGGATTACTTAATGAAAGTAAATTAAAAGTGCGACTGAAAAACCGACTATCGATCAAATCTATTTCAATAATTGTTAAAGATAAATTAATTAACATTTGTTTTAATCAAATATGCAAAAATGATAGTAGTAATAGTAAGTAAAACTGCTAACTAACATGACATATACGTTAGTAGTAAGTTATCAATAAACAAACTAAACAATATCTTTACTTCTTTCGTGATTTGAATAACAAAGCATTGCAACAGTCCGCCGACGTCAGTATTTGCGTCTAGATTTTTATAAGTCATATGTCTAGGTCTTTAAAAGAAGAGCTTAGTAAGGCTAGGTAAGGAAACAGCTTCTATAACCTCATTACATAAGCGGGATGCTGAAAAGTAGTCAAATAAGTTTGTACAAAACGAAACTGGTTCACTTCGCCGAAGTGAAGCAAAAATGCAACGGTTTTTCGTTGAATTTTTTAAACTTTAAACATTAAGTAAAGAGCACTCCGTCCAGTGAAGTTGTACATTTCAAAATGAACCGACATTACTACATTTCGGTAACAAAACTCGCTAACTTTGTTTTAAAATTTCACGTTTCAGTCTGTGTAAATATTTTTAAAGCTAAGTCGTGTGCTGTTTTCGCCTCCGGGGAGGTTTTCAGACGTTTTCAGTAAAAGGTAATACTTAACGAGACGATTTTAAAACAACGAAAATTGTACAAGTATTATAATAAAGAGAGCTCAACTATTTTTATTAAAGTCTCGTTGACGAAATTCTTGGCTCTGTATTATTAAAATAACAACAAAAACTTTTCAAAGTTAAACTTAAGAGTTAAGTTTCGATTCAATGAAACGAGCGGGACATTCAACTGATGATAAATGATGCGTCTAGACATAATAAGATGATAGTGATGACAAACACCACGTTTTTATCACGTTATAACAAATCTCGATGCCATAATAATTCCACTAGATACAACTTCTCCGCCAACAGAGATCTAACACTACTAATTGATGTTCTTGTTTGTTTGTTGTAGTTTGAATTGTTCAGCCGCAGGAGCTATACAGACGTTCACATCAGATACGAAAATACACGCGGTAAACTAATAAGATTCGTTATTATGTCGTCGGTTAAACCGACATCATTCAATTAAAGCAGATACTTCTTTTTATTATTAAATATTGGTATAGTTAAAGTTTACTGTGTTACTAAGAACATTACTACTTGTTTAAACATATTGATTTTATAAACGACTCGTGTAAAGTGAGAGCTGGTGAATACTAAGTTAATGTTCTTGGAATGATGGTTTCTCTGCGACGGTTTCGTCCACAGCTATTAATGTTAAGTAGAGATCGAATTTGCTTCTTTTTAAGACATACAACACGACCTCAAGCAAAATGAATGAAGTAATTGTTAATTTATCTTCAATAGTAGTCTAGGTAGTAATTCCACCCATATGCGAATTGTAACCAACGTTCAGCGCACTAATTCAATTCAACTGAGACTACGCTTCATCGTGTCCCAGTTCAGACAGTTCGACGCCGGCTGGACCTTTGTGGATGAGAAATATCTAGAACAGAGAATTGTGGCGTCCATTTAACAACACAAATACATCTTGACCTCAAACGTTTAGCAAATAATTAACATTCATACTAATAACATCACTGTTAAAGAAATAAAATAATTCCGAGTTAGTCTAGCTTTTAATTTAATTTTCAGTGAACGTATGACTATATAATTATTTAAATTAAATACTTAAAACAGTAACCTGAAGCCGCATAACAGTGTTTGATAAGTAAATTTAACAAATGCGCATTTGATATCAATATTGAATATTGTTTCAGCGGGAAGAAGTTTTTTTTAGCGGGAAATCCTTCATGAAATAGTTAATCGTTTTATCCATTGCGAGGACTGTTAAATATCACTTAATTATACCAGCTTTCAGGTGGTATTTAGAACTACTAGGTGTGAGAGGATATCGTCGCGTGAAAACAATGATGACGTTTACTCAACTCCATCGACGGAAAAATTTCATTCAGTTCACTTTTTTTTTTTTATTTAGGATAGACTAGTGCTTGTCTACGATCCCACCTGATGGTAAGCGGCGATGTAATCTAGGTGGTAAAGCGCACTAGTCTAGAAGAAGCCTATTCACTCTTTTCTTGAAGACCCCCACATCATACCTGGACGGAAACACTGACGCCGGCAGACTGTTCCACTCCCTCGCTGTACGCATTATGAAGGACGAAGCGAAACGCTTAGTCCTAATGCGCGGGAGATCGACAACGAAGGGATGGATGCCTGCGGTGTGTATGTACGTCCGGTGATAAAAGGGCGAAGGCGGTATTAGATCATGCAGTTCTTGAGCACACTCTCCAAAGTGCATTCGATAGAACACCGAGAGACTAGCTACTCTACGACGGTGACCCAAGCTATCGAGTTTTGCATCCAGAAGCTCTTGGTCACCGACTATTCTCATAGCACGCCTCTCCACCGAGTCCAGGACTGCCAGTTGGTAATTGGCAGCACCTGCCCAGATATGGCAGCAGTACTCCACACACGATCGGACCTGGGCTTTATACAGAGTCAGAAGCTGTCCCGGTGTAAAGTATCGCCGAACTCTGGCAAGGATTCCGATATACTAACCCATCATTAATACAATACTGTTACGATGAAAGGACTGGTAAGAAAGTAGTCGCAATTTATATAATGTTTTCAGTTTCTCAACTTGTGACTATAAAAATAAATAAGTTAGGTATGCAGCTTATTAATCTTTACGTAACTTTGTGTATATAAGAAAAGTAACATGCCTAATGATTTAATGCTAATTTGATACCATTGCTTTACACTGCGACAGATTTCATTCTTTCAAGCAGTTAATGATTTGAGTCAAAAGATAACACGCCGTAAGCTTATTACAGGTACAAGTTATTTTGAAACATACTTCAATAACATCATAAGTATGTAGTAGCAAACTTACATACTCCGCATCCAAAAAATCTGATGAGTCCCCAGCAAAGTTCATTTCTACAGATCCATAATAATTGACTACACAACATGACCTAATAATATACTACAACATAATAAGGTACAGGGCCTTATTAATTATTCATCAGCCGTCCCTCCTTATACATTCAGCGCTGGCTGTTTGTTCTGGGTAACTTTGTGAAAGTTAAATTATCAACTTTTTTTCTCTTGATGAGAATCAAGTAAATGTTTTTAATCATCGTAGTGTTATGTTTTTAACTAAACAATACGTTCGCTTTACAAACATTTACTAGAATAACCAGCGAATTGTTTCAAACACAGCCAGCGTTTATGTATAAGTTGTAGTTGAGGGTTTTAGGAAGAGACATCAGAAAAAGGGCACATTTAGGTTAAGATTCTTTATCATTACAATATTTAGAGATAACTACAAATTGTCTACATTTCATAACGTGTTCGCTTTCTATTAGATGCCGGCGATTCATATAACGACGTCCACATGGTCGCTCACCCCACTCATCACCATTAACACGTCACGAGCCCTAAGCTTAACCATTACTTTATACCATTATTATTAACGGAACGCTTTCGGTATACTAAACGGTAAAACTGTTATAAATAGGATAATTATCACAAACTTACAATTACAGTTAGCAGTTAACCAGGTGAACATGCCAATAGTGTCGTGTTTAGACCAATCCAGACATTTTGATATATTTGTGTTTGTGCTTGTATGTAAAATAACACGGCCCGATGAACCGTTTACTAAGTGACAACTGATGAAGGTAACATTTTATGTTTTAACATGTTGACGACATTAATATTTAACAAATTCCATTATTTATTAAAGTATCTGTACTTTATGAATACAATGAATAGGAAAGGTACACGTATATTTTTGTATCTTGTTAAGATTCAACTACGTTGCCATTAAATCCGGAACTCTTATGATTCCACAATGTGACTTCTCCTATTCTAATGATCTTCTAATCCTAAACTAACATCTATTTAACACACAATACCAATATTATTTTTCACAGAAACTTCTCTTAAGTCTTCCTTCTTTACAGCATTCATTACACTTTTCCTTGTTACTATATTTTTCATATGTATTTAATAAGTTGTGCATCATTGTTTTCCGCAGCATTCACCTCTGCAAATTGTTAAACATCTTCCATTATAATCTAATTATATATCCAGCTTACTTTAATTCATCACAAACGTTTCTATAACCGTCGAATACAACTTAGTTCAAGTGAAAATTATCGTGAACTAAATTTTAATTAGAACATGAAGTCAAAGTGGGAGCTGCAGACTGCATGCACCTCACCTTTCCACAGCGTCATGGTTTCATTAAAAGTTACCACGTCCCCGGCGGACGAATTTAAATTTCATGTCCTTTTCCTTGGTATAATAAAATGGGAAGAGAGCGCGTGTAATATTTATTTAAATATACTTTATACCTGAAATTTCACATAAACATATATCAAGTTAACTCTCTATTTAACACTTTATTTCTGCGCGTCGAGTGAGCTTTATGTGAAAATGTTAAAAAAGTTCGCGCGATGGAGATGAAATTGACGGTTTTATATTTTTTGTGTGGTGTGTCTTTTTTTTAGTGTAACGAAAATGTAGAGCTGCTCCCGTAATAGACGGTCCATTACACGCTAATGGTGTTGGATATGACAGGTAGATGGGGAATAATGGCGATGGTTTTTATATCAAATTAGACGCGCCAGTCCGGGACATTAATAAAAAGAATAAAGTGATTCAGCTGCGGCTCCTCGCGCCAACTGGAATTATATGATCTTCAGAATCCTAACCAATTTCTAAAGGGTTAAACTGTCCCCATGTTTGATATGAAAGAATTAACAAAGTACTTACAAGTTCAGTGTGACTTACTTTATAACTTAAATACCTTTTATGGAGTAACACAAATATTGTTACATTACTAAATAAACATTCTTCTACTCTCTTCTCTAAATTTTGAAATAAATCTAAAAACTGTATACTCTTCAGTTGTTAAATTTCAACATCATATTCATTATGTAACAGATAATACGCTCCTCAAACTATATAGTTCAGTGTTAATCAACTTAAGTAGTAAAAGTTACAGAAAATGAAGGGCAGAGGCACTAAAGTCTACTATTTCATTGCGAAGTAAGTTTGTAGATAACTTTAACCTGGATCTTCTAAATCATGTTTGAAAGATGGAAACTTACCGAAGCTGTGGCAACTATATTGGCTACGTTCAATCTACGAGTATACTCCCGGACACATCTATCGGCCCACCACCCAGTGTTTAGAGTTTCGACGGTGTCTAGTTAAAAATAAATGTTAGGTGGAGCAATAAGTTTTAATGCAGTTTTGAAGCAGATTTATTGGTCAACCCTTATGTAGGTTTTTTTTAATTTTTTTTGTAATTTCGAATTGATTTGGCCGGCAGAAGTTTTACAACTTGGGCGACAATTTCAGGCAGAGTATCCATATTTTTTGGTCAAAACTGGCTCTAAGTTTAGATTTGCCTTTTTATGGAACCAATAATCGGACACATCAAAAAAAAATCCAACTTGTGCGAAATAAAAAAGTTTTCTCCATTCCTGGGTCGTTGAAAACAATGAACAGACTCGAATTTTCGTTTTTTTTTCATAATCCTGAATTCAAAATTAAAAAAAAAACATACATAAAGGTTGACCAAAAAATCTGCTTTAAAACTGCATTAAAACTTATTGCTCCACCTAACATTTATTTTTAACTAGGCACCGTTAAAACTTTTAAACACTAGGTGGGCCGATAGATGTGTCCGGGAGTGTATTATTAACCTTTAATAATAACGTATGTAAAAAGCAAAAAATAAGTGCTATTAATAAATCGTAACATCACTTATTCAGAGCCAAATAGTGTTTAAGCGTTTCGGCGTTCAGCGTTAAATGTATTCATAAATTATGGCAATTTATTCCTCGCGAAACGTTTCCTCCTAAATTTTTTTGGCAAAATTTTCGACGTCCTTACCGACTTACATTTAGATTACACGTTAAAGAAGCTTCGAAATAAAGCGGACTCGTATTTGGAGAATCTTAAAAATCATAATGTTTCTAATAAGATGTAAAGACATCTAAAACCGCTGTAGTTGTCTTTAGCGTTTTGTGTGAAAACGGTATCACTTTAATACACCATTATGCTATGACAGACTGTTGAAGACTAAATAAAGCATTCTCCTCTTATAAGAAAAGATTAGATGAGCTTCATTAATTCATTGATGAGAAGTCTCTGCAGCATAATTAATTGTAGCTTTGCTATTGGACCGGGCAACTGATACCGCGGCAATCAACTTAAGTGCATGTGCTTAAACGCTTACTTTACTTAGAGCGACACCCGACACTGATGTATTACTTGCATCTGAAGCGAAGCCGCGAGTTCAATTAAAATATACCATTACAATTGTGACTTTGATTTGTTGGTGATCTGTTTGTTTACATTAAGATATTAACTTAATAGTCTCGGGATATCTTAAAAAGATATATTCGAAATAACAACTAAATACTTAAGAAAAAAAGTTGTCCAAATGTTACTCAAAATTCTTTACGGAACACTGTTTTTTTTTATCAAACATCTTTCGTTTAACCGAAGCTCTCTCCCGCATGTCTCCCCTTACATAATCACACTAAAAAGTCCATTACTCTTGATTATGACTCCGCGAAGTAAATTCACTTAAGTATTAAGCAACACCTGGCGGGAGGCATCAAAGTTTTATCTTCAGGAACGTAAATTACCGAATTCAAATGAGTACTACAAGCAATAACGGTTTGCTAACTTTATTTAATTGTTTAAAAGCTTTATTATTTCTTACTTCACCAAAAACTGGTTTGTCTGACGTTAGACTTATTATAATATAGCATTTATCATTATCAGAATTATTTATAACATATAATAAAGCGATTCAAACAATATGTAAACATCTATCGAACCAAATATACTTTTTTATGTATTAATTAATGGTTCATGAAAATGGTTAAATGGTGGTTAAACCCATACGTACTCTTCTAGTTATTTCGCATGAATTTAATGAAGTTTATGAAAACAGTTAATACATTTCCGTTTTATAACCACTTGTAATAAATCATTGTCACGTTAGATAACCAGGGCGTGCACTCCAACTGATTGCCCTCCATTTATTGCCCTCTTGGCAGCAGTGCATTAAATTACATTATAAACACTACACTAACGTAAAGAGGAGTTTATAAACGTTTTTTATATATAGTTAATGACCAACAAGCTCACATACTGCTTGTAATATAGTAGTTTTACTCAAATATAATCTAATATATCTTTAAAATACAAACAATACATGATATATTTAGTAATATTGTTAAGAAGCACAAGAAGTCATTTTACGACTTGAGCTTTTAACGAGTATTCGGATTCTAATCGAAGAAACGCTATAAATCGTCTAATAACTGAATAAGATCCCTGTTGCTTTATTACACAACATTGTGGAGACGAATTCTTATCACCATCATCAAAGTACTACCACTAAGTTAACGGTTCGGTACTCTAACTTAATAAAACAGAAGCTCATGCCATTTGTAGATAAATTAAGTTTCAAATCGAAAAAGATTTTTAAAGATTTAATCGTCAGTATGTGGCAAAGTATTTACCTAAGTTGTAACATTCAATAAACTTAAATAAACTGTAGATCGCAGAGCAATCTGCAATCAATCTTGTATTGTCTAAAGAAACAATTTTCCACCAACTGGAACACGATCTCGATAATTTCCCCGATTCTTTGTCCACATCGAAGTCAGCTCTCGTCTCGATTTTACAAGAAATTCAATTGTAACTAAGAAATCACCCGGCTGTACTGTTCTTTAAATCGTTTACAAGAACGAACCTCGACTCGGGATTCCGAAATAGTTCGATGTTTATTCTCAATTTTCTCATATTGATACTATTAGTGATTATAGTAAAGTTAGGACACAAGGAAACTTACGTTAATGCGACTTTACAGCGTCTTTCATTAAATTATTTCATCATTTTTATTTCTGTATTAAAGTAATGATATCTTTAAAGGTTTATGTATTTAATCTTTTTGTCTAACGAGAAACATTTAATATGATAATAGACAAAGAGTTTTGATATTACATATCTATTAAACATTCATCAGTTTTGATCAATGACAATTCAATGCATTGGTAAACAAACTTCTGTGAATCTTTAATGATATACAAACATATCTTTATAAGAAATTTACTAATTGAAATCCCTTTTATATATTAGTTTATATAACACTTAATAAAATTATATTTTCGTCTCTCTATCGACATCTTTAAACATTGAAACTAATTTAATTAGTATAAAAGATTCTAGCAAATTCTACAAAGACAGAGATGTGATCTTACGTACATTAAGCTTGATTAATTTCAGGAATACAGACTAACGTCGCCGAATTAAACTTTTCGCTTTCTCCTAATCAAATATTAATAAACATACTTATGTATCTCTTATCAATATTGAATACCTTTATACTTTCCAACAATGCATAATAAGGGCCCCGTCGACGTGAAAAGGGTCGAGGGTCCCATTTTACGATCATTCACTGCAAGAGATCCCGCCGGATACAGGGATTGTACGTCGCGGAGCGGGCTACGGATCGGGCAACTATTGTCGCTTCGTAATAACAAAAAACCTTACATATTTTTTTCTGTTCGTTCCTTAAAAGTCTCTATATCTACTATATAAACTCGAAATGCTTCAACAAAGCATATGTTTAAAAAATTGGTTCGTAAACACCTAAATCAAATACAGACATCGCACTACTATTTATGTATGTGCATTTATGTAACCCTATACATGTATCTATAAAATATGTAAGTATTTATGTATATGTAAGTTTATGTATATAAATATATGTATTTATCTATATGTATGTATACACATTTCTTTCTATTTCCATACCATATTTTTATGCTAGATTGCCACCTACCACAACATCTCGCCTCACCAAAGGTTGGCTGGTAGAGAATGCCTTCAGGCATTAAGCCCACCTTTTGTATTCCTAATGTTGTACAATAAAGAATAAATAAATAAATAAATATATCTCAGATATTATCATATAAATGCAGAAAATTTTAACATTTTTCTATTTATTACAGCTACCAAAATTATTTTGGTTTAATCTGTAACTTGTTTATGGAGCGACGAAAAATCACTTCCAGTGTAACATGGGGAACCCAGGTTACGATTTCAGGGCTTCATTGGGGTCATTATACATTATTTTTGAACCCGCAAAAATAGCTTCTAGAATAATCTTGTTAATCCGATCCTAAAAGCTTTGCTGTGCTGCTGTCAATATAAGATCCGTATTATCTACTAAGCTTCGCCACTACTGCCTTATTGTTCATCATGTGCAATTGGGGTTAAGTTAAGTTAGTAAGGAGGTAAAGAAGAAGATTGCAAGGTTATGAGATTTAATAACACCACATTGCTATGTTCTTTGATATACCGAACGAATACTTCCAAGCAACATGTTACGAACTGCAATAGACCCGTCAAAATTCAGTTCATTCGCGGAATTTAATCTAAAACTTGTGACGTGTATAAACCACATCACAGAGTGGAATGATGATATTTTATTCAGTTACAGTTCACCACTGCTTGAAATTCAGCGTTTTGCTGAACAAAAATATATTTTTCAGTGGATCTGCGAATCTAACGTCGGTGAAAACAACATCACTTAACTTACTTAATTTACGAAGACGAATCCAATTTCTACATTAACTCTTATTTCATAAATATAAATTTTACTAGAATTAGTGAAGTTTAAACTTTCGTGCCCCATCTATTACTGAAGTTCGCAATGTATTGAGTGTTAATACAAATAAGTCGACTATTATTTTGAACTACAGCCAATAAACAAATATAGAGATTCTTCAGTTAGAAAACGACACAAAGAAAAGTTTAAGCACAATATCAAAATACACGGACAAAATATTACCATATTTTGTTGCAATTATTAGTAGCTGTAAGTTGTGTGTGGGTCACGTGAAAAGACTGCAGGGGTCATATTGACCCGTGGGTCACATTTCCACCCTTGTACGGGCGGAGCAATAAACCGCGAAGCAGATCATACCGTCACTTCCGCTTACTTGGCAAGTTGCTCAATATCGGGCTTATTGCTTCGGAACTTTCACGCTCTCAGCAATCATATACAAATATGATCAACCATTTTGTTATTGTTAACGAATAGTTAAGTTAAATTTGGTTTAGCCATTTTAAAACTTTATCTAAATAATCGCCAGGTAAATAAAACGCTAGTCAGAAGCTTCACATTGTGCTCGTCGCAGATATAAAATATGTATATCTTTACACGTAGCTACATTGACATTCAAACTGGAACACAGTAATATTTGTACACTTAACTTGTATATACTAGTTTTTGGCGACAGGTCTAGGGGTAAATATTGGGCACCAGGGTTAAAATGTATACAAGGCAAGATATATTGGTGTTCAAATAAAGACTTGATTAATTCTTTTAAACTGATTACTTTTCTGAATTACTGTTCAGTTTGTGTGGCGGCCGACAGCAGTGCAATGAAGAGTCACGGGTTCAACCCCAACCAAGTGTGGAATTTGTGCTAAAGGAAAACACTATAACAAAATAACATATTTCAAGAACAATAGTTTTAGAAATTTGATCCACACTTGGCCAGTAGTGATCTCTCTCCAAAAATCCTGATACCGATTCCTCCGTATTACTTTTGCTCTAAAAATGTAAAACTCGTCCAATGTACAAATTACACTACAGTATTAAATTCAAGCCTGCGATAGCTTATCTCGGACCGGATAGACGCCGGACCCGCATTTAACATAAAACAAAAAAAAAACTTAGTAAATGACTGAAAATCCTTTACAATTTATCTGTTACATTTACATAAACATTTTTTTTAAAGAACATCTAACTTAATACCTGTACTTAGCGTTTGATTAAATAGTTATTACTGCTATGATTCAATTGATACTCATTTACGTCTGAACATTGTTATTCTACTGGTGACAGGTAGGATTGGCTAAAAGCCTGCCTAGGTAGGAACAAAATTGACAGCTATTCCAGGAATCATTACTTAGAGCAATCAGAACTAACCTGTGTAAACATAACTATCGCAATGTTATAACCGGTAAAATTAATGTAGTAGATAGATTATCAACTTATCATCATCATTATTATATTCATTGCTGAATTTTCAAAAATGTATTTGAAGTTCTAATCATGCTTGCTATACCGGTTAGAGATAAACAATATATTCAAGGCAAAGCTACGGTTCCCCTAAACTAATTTCCTCTAGTCGCTTTTTAAAAACTCATTTCTTTCTTTTCATTCTTTAGAAAATTCATTTCTTGAATTTCAGCTTATGTAATAAGTTACGCGTCGTACAAGAGCGACTCGGAATGTGACGATACAAATAAGTCTTCGTATCTCCAACCAGCAGAAGCGATTAACTTCAAATGCACTGCGCGTGATTCCATTAAAAGTTATAATATACTCGGAAGCTGATTTAAATATGAATAAGTTGAAGCCTTCCGCGTTTTGTATGTATGTGAAGTTGTTTATGTGTATAGAAAGACGTAAGCGTTTTTTATTAAAGAATATAACATTGTCTCTTGTTAATAAAGAACTCATAAATCCATTTAAAAAGAAACATATTTAAATGGATCAATAGATCAAATCTCTAGTAAGAAAAATAATATATGATTAAAACTTTCCATGTAAAGGTTTCATAACTATTATTTTTTAATAGAGAAGGGAACAAATGAACACGCAGTTCAACTGAGGGCGAGTGATCGCAGCAGTAAACATCTCCATCAAACCAAATAAGGTCATCTATTTGCTCACTTACAGGGGTGAGTGAATCTAGTTCCCGTTTCAGTAAAGATTAATTCACACCCCGACGTGGCTATCAATCTCTTTCGCCTTCTAATTTTTACAAGATCAATGTTTTTCCATAATCAACTATGTACAGAAATCAATAGAAAATTTGTTTCTTTCAGAAATAAAAAACAAAAATGATAGCTACACTCAGCGTCAAAAAAATCGCACCTTTTGAAATTTTGACTTCAAGCGAGTAATACTCTTAACTTATTTATTGTACCCTACCAAAATTAATATAATTTGAAAGCACAATTAATACAATTTAAAAACGCGTATCGTTCTTTTCTGTAAAAACAACAATCACGAAACGTTAGGGTCTTTAAAAAAAAAGTGCTGAAAAGCTCATTAGAGGACTCACTACATGTGCCAACTTGGACACGAATAAAAGGGGGAGTAAAAATTACGGGTTATTAGCTATCCAGACATCACAGAAGTCAGACCTGAACAGCTCCAGTAAGAAAAAAACCCTGAAAAATGCATACCACGGCAGAAGAAGCAGCTCAAATGGTAGCACTACTGCAATCAGGACTAGGCCAAGTTGATATTGCTCGACTACTCAACATAAGCCGTTTCCGGGTGAAACGAGTATCCCAGGAGTTCCAGGAGACTGGAGGCTACATCACGTTAATATCTTGAAGAGAGGTTTCAGATACAGAAATGACACACTTATCAACAGTCGAATTTCTGTGTAATATTGTTCACAATGATAATATTACTGTGTTCTCTGAATAAAGAATAAATTACAATCAAAGAAATTCCTTTGAAGATAGGACACCTGCTGTCGTCCTTGGATGGACATGACGTAGAATTTGGAGTCACATCTACAAATCTCTATTCATACTGAACAACATTATTATTACAATTTGATGCTTTAAAGACGTTCCACGTTCAGAGTCAATTAGTAAAGCAATTTCCTCTGAGGAAGTATACCTCGCGGTCCACAAAGGAAGTTTTCGTCTGCGAACTCTATTTAAATCAAATAGCCGACCATTCTAGATGAAATTAGTATTTTAATGACTTCCTTTTGTGTCTATTAAAAGGTACAGGTTAATTTGATGGTGATCAGATATTCTTAAACATCTTACAACTTCAAGATTAGATTTTATAACTGTCATTATGACGCAACATCGAGGTAACAATCATGTTAAATTTAGTTGTTAGCTGTCCCAGTATTTACGCTACAGCGCACGAAACTTGATAGTCTCCGACAACAAAGATCTTTAAAGGAACCGTTGGGAAAATAAAACATTTTGAAACAAATCCTCATACGATAGATCACATGACGATGTTTAACAGAAGAATTAGTTTCCCGTTTATACGCAAATGCCAACAAAGCCTCGAGGGTAACACAACATGTAACATGTCTGTTAAAGTCGACTCGTGTAGTCAGTATATCTTGAGGCGGATTGATATTTCTCCACAGAATGCTTTTAACTTAAAAATTAAAATTTTGTTACCGTTTGTTTACTTAAGAGGTGCTCAAGAGAATACTTTGAAGCACTAATCAGCGTTAGCAAAATGTACTAAAATTTCCCTACACTTGACATTTGCCTTCATTAAATTACCAGACTCCGTGAATAAACGTTTTAAGTTGAAATGGGAAATAATTGTATGTACAGACATTAGCAGGCCCAGGACCTGACCATTGAGAATGTTAGGGCCTCGGCGTAATATAGGATATGAATCATATTAATCAGGCTCCAGAATCTTTTCTTTAAAAACGAGTACAGTTGTAACAGCACGACATACCTCTTAAATATCATTAGTAAACTTACTACATCCCAGTCCCAAACTGGAAATGCTACCGATAGCCGATACTGATCATGACCGGGTCGTGAACAAATGAAAGCAATTCGACTTGTTTAATGGTGCTGTACAATTTATACATTTTATATCGTAATCAAAGCTTTGTAACGGATAAGGTATGTGATTAACCATCAGCTTGACCTAAATCTCGAGCTGGATATCTGTCCACAAGAATAAATGTAACAGAAATACGATCCGGGCGCGTTTTATCTATATAAGTAGCCCAGTTGCCGCTCGTGTTCATCTTCAAAACCTTTTACGTTATTGACAAGTGGAAAGATCCTCAAAGAGCGATATTTATTTTAAAAGCACTTCACACTTGGATTCTTAAATCGTGTATTCAGCTCCGCGATTCATTTCTACACAAACAGAAAGACCAGGAACGTTTTTAAAATTAACGATAATTGGGTTGGCGCGATATGGAAACGACGCGCACATTCAAGTGTATTTATATGTTAATAACTTAACGAAAAGCTTAGCGTTCAAACACGTAACATTTGGAACTTGTGTTGAAAACTAAACTTATTTTGGTAAAAGTACATAATTGATGGAAATTGTACGTTACGAAGTAAAGGCAGTTAAACCGTAACAATAATTGAAATATTTATATCACACAGTATTAACATCATCCATATTAAAACTATTATAATAAAATAATAAAGTTTACTACTCACAGTTCTTCTTCTCCTTCTTCTTCTTCTTCTCCTTCTTCTTCTACTTCTTCTTCTCCTTCTTCTTCTTCACCTTCTTCTTCTTCTTCTTCTCTTCTTCTTCTTCTCCATCTTCTTCTTCTTCTCTTCTTCTTCTTCTTCTCCTCCTTCGTCTTCATCTTCTTCTCCTCCTTCTTCTTCTCCACCCTCTTCTTCTTCTGATCCTTCTTCTTCTTCTCCTTCTTCTTCTTCTTCTCCTTCTTCTCCTTCTTCTTCTCTTCTTCTTCTTCTCCTTCTTCTTCTCCTTCTTCTCCTTCTTCTTCTCCTTCTTCTTCTTCTTCTTCTTCTCCATCTTCTTCTCCTCCTTCTTCTTCTCCTTCTTCTTCTACTTCTTCTTCTCCTTCTTCTTCTTCTTCTTCTCCTTCTTCTTCTTCTCCTTCTTCTTCTCCTTCTTCTCCTTCTTCTGCTCCTTCTTCTTCTCCTTCTTCTTCTTCTTCATCGTGTTTATATACCCTCTTTACAGTGTTGCTACCCACCTAAAGTATTGCAAATTTAAATTTCAGTTAATAATACATATTTATATTAGTTGCAAAAGATTATTTCTAATATTATTTACTACATGTTATTAATTAGTTATATTTTCTGTTATACAAATAATATTTCATCTGTTATTTATGTTTGATATTGTGTTGGCAACACTACGGCGTTACTGGTGAGTGGACACGTCATCATGCCTACCCGAAGTTACTGTATAAAATGCCGTAAGTCGTTCAACAGTTCATGTGAAGGCTATTCATTATAAAATATAAGTTGAATCTTTGTTCAACGGTTTAAGTTAACAATTGAGGAAATGTACTTAATTTACATTTAATATAATTAGAGTTACTAACATTTTTGTTAGAATAATAGTAACTTAAATGACATGTAAGAAAGCAGAATGAATCGAGAATAAATTTTTTAGATTTGTTATTTGTATCTGCAGGACTGGTTCAGTCAGTTAATCAGGTTAGTGCGGCGGCGGCGTGTTTCTGAAATGTTCACAGACCAACTGACCACAAGTTTATTGCAATCGTAACTTATTAGCGACAATTATCAGGGGACTGGCAAAAGCCAATGAGCGTCACATCATAACGCACAGAGCAATGTACACGACAGAGAATTAAATTTTACAAATTGATTATTGACTTATATAACAACGCGCCGCTAGTTAGGATACAATATATTAAGTTTCTTTAGTAATATCGCAGTTGAAGTTTTCGGACACGGTAATATTTTCACATTACTGCTTAATGATAAAAAAGGAATTAATCCGTCGAAGCCTGAGGGCACCGGGCGATGTCGCGCAAAAATGTGTCCCTCAGAACCATGGGCATCGAGCGAAGTCGTGAGATCCGAACTTTGTTTGAGTGTGTTTTAAGTATGTTTATAGTCAATTTTATATTGAAAATTGGGTGTCTATAGATTCTTTATGAAATTTGGTAGAAAATGAGCTCAAAATAATACTGGCCACAATAGAAAAAAATTATAATTTTACAGTCAGAAAGTTGTGTCTGCCTCGGCGTCAACGTGAGTATTTTTTTGTGAACCGATTCCAAAATATTTCAAGCGAAAATCAGAGAAAATTTTAAGGAAAAGGCTAGTTCAGTATTTTATTAGTAAAATGGTTGTATAATTTTAGATGAAATACAATGTTTCGTGCTATTATCCCACGAAAAGATTTTATAAACCTAAATGTCGTTCGCGCGCAAAAACGTTCACGACCCGTTTTTCACTAATTATAATATCATATTCATGTAGGAAAATACATCATCTTATTGTAAATTTATTGTAGATTCTAGTTTTACGTGTCGTTTTTTGAAATAAACACGTAAAATTATAGATTTTACGTGTTGAACCTGTGTTTACAATTCAGACCCACCAAATATCACTCACACAACGACAAATCAACGTCTGAGTGTATTACAAAATGACCACTGGGCAGGGCATTAGATCATTGTAGCTTAATTAAATCTACTGCAAAACATAGAAAACAATCATTCATATTATATATTAGCAATTTAGAAGTCATCGGCCCCATGGTGTAACGGTCAGCACTCTGGACTCTGAATCCAGCGATCCGAGTTCAAATCTCGGTGGGACCTGTTATTTTTGGGCACTGCAATAAGATTACGTAATATCTGTTATACTAACTATAGTCCTACCAGTATCGTGTTAATTAACAAAACCGTTTCGAGTTTTGATTGATGATCTTCTGTAGTAATTAATGTTGCTAATGTAATTTGTAATTGATTTCAATTTATTATCAAAAGATGACATTTATGTTTTGGTTTAACTCTAACAAAACACAACGCGTTCGTTTTTCGCAATTTCCTCTGTTCCCCCAACAGGCGACGTAGAAAAAGCACTTATTTCCTTCGTCGTTTCGCGTCTGACAAATGGGTGCCTCGGTTTACGTTGTAACTTTGTATTTTAAAAGAAAGTCGCCGGCTTTCCGCTTTTAACCACCGGAAAAAGGGTAGGCAATGTAAGTTTAACAGCTGTGATAATAATTCGAGGAGAGCAAGAGCAGTTCTAGCAATTCACGAGAGCGATCACAGAAATGGAATTACAGTCAGCGAGACAGATTGCGGTATACAATTGCAATTACATTTTGCGAGATGTTATTTTTAACTGACAGTTAAATGAGAGATTATCATTTTTATATAACAGAATGATCCATTCTAATGATTGTTTAAATATAACAAAACGTTTACCTACAGGTTGATCTCATAAAAGTACAAAATATTATGTTTAAGTAACAACTTATCTATTACTTCCTTGATATAAATATTCCTTGGACGTTTGTTTAGTTTCGTTAATAATTATCATTAATTCAAATTAAGATAGTTAATTTATTAGTACATTTCTTTTTGGTAGATATAAGCAGTAATTATATAAGATATTCTATAACAAAGAAGATACATATATAAACATATACCAATAAAACTTTTTGTATTAGTGTGACTTAAATATCTTTTTGGATGTTTTAATTTATGAGTATACAAAATATATTTAAAATTTTCGCAATATCCGTCTGTAATCTGATGAGTAATTTGAAAACGTAACTCAATTTTAAAAACATTCGCAGCCACGTTATATATTCACATTAACGGGAAATAATAATATTCTCATTTGCAACATAACGTCCTCTCGGAACTCGTTACATCATACCCAATTTTCGTTCGTAAATCACGGAATAATTTCGACGAACGAAATATTGTTTGTTTATTGATAATTGTTGTATCAAATTTATGATAATTTATGATACTAAAACTGCGGTAGGTGACCTTAGTGATCGGAAAACTTCTTAACGATCAGGTTAATATAGGTCAAACAAAGAGATCAGTGAAGACCCACGTGAAGGAACATATAGCTGACTTGAAACATCAGCGCACTAAGAAGTCTGCAATCTGTGATCATGTTATGGATCATCCCAACCATTACATCAGATTCGATAAACCTCAAATCCTCGCCAAAGAACACCGATTCCTGCCAAGGATGATTCGCGAAGCTATTGAAATTAAAAAACATCTTAATTTTAATAGAGAAGATGGTTGGGTAATACCACCTGCTTGGGATCCTATTATCAATAAAATTAAACCAAATCCCAGGCGAACCACTAGAACACTTCAAGATACAGTGAGCTCTTTCTGCGTAGATCGGACCATTAATAATAATTAAAAAGTTGTGGGTACCACGTGATAGCTGTGACATTTGCACGTCTGTCATCTCAGTCCTCCCGTGACCATGACTGCTGCAAAGCGGTCGAAACGACGGGAATAAACAAACTAAATAATAAACGCGATAAAATCCGTAAAATTGAGTTTTAATAGATCAGGTTAAGATTTGATTCTCACAGAAATTATCCCCAAAAATGTTTTAAAATGAATTATTGTAAAAGAAAGTAATATGATTACGGCTTAGTGTAACACAGAATAGGCAAGTATTAGTTACATTAGAAAAGATAAATCCTCTCTTGATGAATCGGACATAGAATGTAAATATCCATTCAACTATTGTTTGTATATTATACAAGGAAATAATTAACGCCTCCTGAAACCCTGCTCAAGCTCTGAAAAGGGATAGATCCGGTGTATTTCGAATCGAGTTGATTACGTGGAAATTTGAATAGTAATCTGAAACGTTTGTTTATTAAATTAAATGTTTTAAAACAAAATCTAATTACGTGCGAGAGTTTACAGTATTTCTCGGAATCCTGAATAAGCTGGAGGCTTCAGATCTGTATGAAGTATCTTAGTACGTGTACGAGTGTTTTAGGATAATTTGATTAATATACTGGAGTTAACTGTAGAAATAAGCTAAAATTTTATTATATTTCCATAACAAATGTGTAAAAAAGGATCTTTAATATCTCTTTATTTAATATTTCTTAGTAATAAGATCGATGGCTGACCTGCAATAAAGGCCCGGCTGAACGGCTCCCGACCTGTCACCGACAATGAAACTAAAACCCGTCCCGCAGACCCTTTACCTTTCACGGCTCTATGGATTTCTTTTAAAATAATAAATATTCTATTAGAATACAGTATAATATTTCTTATATAACGCAAATTGAAAATAAATGGTTATGAATTTGATTACACGGTAAGCCGTTGTCGTTTACATGTTTTCCTTTTCAAAACTATAACAGTCACTAAAATTGTAGCATATATTTGCTGTCACTTTATGATTTCCAATGCGCAAACTTAACCTCAATTTAACATGATGTTAAATACCGTAAGTTAATGTATTAAGTAACTACAAAACCGAAAGAAAATGTGTAAGAAATAATTTATAACGATCGATTCATTAATCAGTGTTATGTAAGAGATAAATACAGGAGCTGGACAGAAGTCTCGATCCGCGACAGTAATGTAGTAATATAAAAGAAGCTGAAACGGTACTTGACATTCAGTTCATTCTGGACATTTCCTGGACTCGGCGGAGAGGCGTGCTATGAGAATAGTCGGTGACCAAGAGCTTCTGGATGCAAAACTCGATAGCTTGGGTCACCGTCGTAGAGTAGCTAGTCTCTCGGTGTTCTATCGAATGCACTCTGGAGTGTGTGCTCAAGAACTGCATGATCTAATACCGCCTTCGCCCTTTTATCATCGGACGTACAGACACACCGCAGGCATCCATCCCTTCGTTGTCGATCTCCCGCGCATTAGGACTAAGCGTTTCGCTTCGTCCTTCATAATGCGTACAGCGAGGGAGTGGAACAGTCTGCCGGCGTCAGTGTTCCCGTCCAGGTGTGATGTGGGGGTCTTCAAGAAAAGAGTGAATAGGCTTCTTCTAGATTAGTGCGCTTTACCACCTAGATTACACCGCCGCTTACCATCAGGTGGGATCGTAGTCAAGCACTAGTCTATCCTAAATAAATAAAATAAAAAAAAACAAGTTCAGAGACAGTGAAATGTGATTCTTTACTATAAAGCAGTTAATCAATGTACGGTAATGAATTCGTACATAAAATGTCTTATTGAAATACATCGCCTCGGATGAGTAATTGCTTACGAACTTTTGCAGACGATATTTTCGATTAAAGGCATCAAGTATCCGCGTAGGCAGCGCCGCCGTAGTGTTGCCAACACAATACCAATCTTAAATAACTGCTAAAAAATATTTGATGGAAAAATAATTTATAGCTTTATGTAGTAAATAGTATTAAAAATATTCTTTTGCGACTGATATTAGTAATGTGTATTTGTGACAAGTGAAAGTTTGCAAGACTTCCGGTAGGTGGCAACACTGTGAACAGGGTATATAAATTTAATTTCGTTGCGCTGCGCGTCATTGTGTCGTTGACTGCCGCCGAAAGCACATCTCGCGGAGTGAGTCAGTGCATGTAAATGTTGTGTAATTGAAGTGAACTTAATTTTACAGATTTTATTGCGTTTATTTATTTAATCCTGACGTTTTATAAATAAATATAATAATAAACTCCATAAAATTTAATTTTAATGTGTAACATTCGCGGAAATATAAGACATCATTGCGAGATATGTTGTAAATATTTTAATTACTAGATGTTAAAGTTGTTAAATCAGTATTCCTGTGTTATTTGCTGTGATCTTCTCGGTATTGCTTAGGTTAGCGAGCCGGTAGTAAAAGGTAACGTGCGTGTGTATGTTGATAAAAGAATTTCAACCAAACAACTGACCTCTTTGCACGATAGAAAAATTTAAACTTTCATTATTTACTATCTATGTATTTGTATTTCCAATATGACGTCAACATCTGTTTCTATGTATATTTCTAACGCAAGTTCCATCTATTGTTATATTATCGATTATCATTATCTTTTAAACTGGAAAGATGCTTTTTTTTTATTTAGGATAGACTAGTGCTTGACTACGATCCCACCTGATGGTAAGCGGCGATGTAATCTAGGTGGTAAAGCGCACTAGTCTAGAAGAAGCCTGTTCACTCTTTTCTTGAAGACCCCCACATCATACCTGGACGGGAACACTGACGCCGGCAGACTGTTCCACTCCCTCGCTGTACGCATTATGAAGGACGAAGCTAAAGTTACTAAAGTACGAGACGTTGTTTAATTCATCATTGTTAAGAATAAGCATATCAACAACATGTTACTTTTATTCCTCGATGTGAACGATTAACAGCAGAAGTCTGGAAAATGTTATGTGGAAGTTCAGACAGACGGCGATGAAGCTTTGAAGAAGGATAACAAAAATATAGACGGAAGATATGTCGAAGGCAAGATCTGATTGATTGTTTAATAACAAAATGTTCAATTACCGGTCAAATGCCGTAAACCATATTGTTGGTGAGACTATGGACGAGAACCGGTGTGTTTGTTTTAACAGAAATACGCGTACGGCTGCACGGATCAATTAATATAGTGTGCTGAGTAAATTCTGCGATGAGTATAACCTTAAATACACTGAAGGCTCGTCTAATGTCTGGGAACCGTCCCAGCTGTTACATTCCAGACATCTCTCCCTACTTTTGTTACAATAATACGTTTTAATTTAACATGACGAATGTTTTACGGACTGTCGTTGGAATTTAAATCATTTTGATGCTTATTAATATAGTTCTGATAGAAACTGATTCACCATTTGGTTGTCTGCTTCAACCACGTCATATTGTTTTTAGAAGTTCATTTATATATGCGCATTTAATTGTTACTAGAAACCATCCAGGTAGATGCGACAACGTTTCGTATTTCAACAGGAGTCCTCAAAGTTCTGGTTTGTAGAGTGCTCTAGTTCTATCTTATATTTCAAGACGATGAGAACAATATGGTATAGAGTATATCATTCTTACTATATCTATCATATATACGGACAGGTTGAACGGGAACGTTTTTAAACGGTTTTATTTAGCTCGACCCGTACGGAATTTATTTATTTGGGTCAAAATTAGAAATTGAAATTTAAGCACCTTCCCGTTGTCAGTTTGATCTGAAATTGGGTACACACATTTAATTTAGATGACAATACAATATAATAAAATCAATAACATTATAAATCTAAGATGGCCGCCGATACAAAATGGCGGATTACATATTTTTCCTTAACCCCCTCAATATGGGTATCAAAAGGGCTACACTAGTAAAACACGATGATTATGTCAAAATTTAAAATTCAAGATAGACGCCGTCCAATATGGCGGAAGGTAAATATTTTTCCACAACCACCACAATATGGATATCAAATTTTGTAGTTTTCAGTGCACATAAAATAAAACCGATTAACTTAAAAGTTTTTGTTATATTATATTATTATGAAGTTGTTTTGAAGTAATGGTCGAAACAATTGAATTCTCTCGCCGTCTTTTATAATTTGTGTTAAAAGCTACTTAATACATACGCAAGAATAAACGCCAAGCAGTTGGAGGAAGGTATCACTTAATTCAAAATTAACAGTATAGTATTAGGAAACCTTGTGCCTATTGTTTTTCTTTAGGTTTCAAAGTAAATCGATCTGCAATAAACAATTTAATACTTTATCATTGCCTGAAGCAGGAGTCTTATGTTACAGCTGTTATATAGTGGTAAAGCTGAAATTCATCGAACGAGAGAATTGCTTACGAATTTTTCGTTGACACGTAATTTAACGTTCGTCTTTAAATTGAAAGGAACCTCTTGCCTTCATCAGTCGATCATCATTATAAATAAACGAAAGTGAATCGATCAACATTTCTCTCCTTGTAAGTCGGTTAAGTACAATTTAACTATTATATCTGTATCATTACCTACTGGTACCGTCATTCGAATTTGAGTTTAGGACAGTTGAGTTAATAGAATTAATTTCGGTTCACTGCTGGGACGATTACAGACGAACTTACTGATAATTGCCTGATAACGTGAACTCCTGTTATGTCGGCGGCCTTTAATGTTAATTAGATTTGTGAGTAACTGCCTTAGATCATGAGCAATGACCTCCATTGTACAATTGTTGTAAAAATAACTTGAAATTTGTCTACTACTTTACAGTAATAACATAGTCTTACAAGAGCTATGCAGACATAAATTAAACCAGTCGATTTTATACCTCCTCTAGAGATACTAATTTGATTTTAGATAATTTGTAATTCAAATAAAAATATTTGTCAAAGATTTTGAGTTTATTTTTCCATGTTTCTTTAGTAGTTTACAACAAACGCCTTCCGTTATTACTTAAGTAAAGTAGATAATAAGTTCCCGGTGAGTTTGTTTAGGCAAAGTAAAGGTCCCTGAGCATCTTGTAAATGTAAATGTAAATTATCGATCGGTGTAATGACAATTTTGGGTAAAGGCTTTAACAAAAAATCGGTAGAGTGCCTATGTACCTGTTATGTCTTAATGTATAAGTAATGGTTTTATTATTTACAATTTTATGATATTTCGTAACTTAATGATGACGGGTTAATGTGAGGTTTTAAGTAATTTGCAGTAAAAATACGTTAAGCCACAAGTTTTTCCGGAAGTCTTTTTATATTATAACTAGCAGTGTAATTGGTAAACGCGTTGGAGGTGGTAATGTAAGCAATTTAGAATCTCTATTTAATCTGTGCATTAGAATCCTTTTTTTCATTTCTGCCTTTAGTACAAATAAATTTAAATTATGCTGAATATGATCTACATATATATTACATAACATTCTTTTTAATCCTTTGTATCCATCTTATCTTAAACAACGCTTTCAATTTCTTCATAACTCCCACTCTCAATGTCTGAGATGAACTGAAAATCTTATTTTAAAGGTTCCAAAACATTCCTCCAAATTCATGGACCAATCATTTTCTGTTGAAGCTGTCCGTCTATGGAATGCCTTACCGTTAACAATTAGACAGGCACAGTCACTGCCAGCTTTTAAGAACCTTGTCAGTAAATTCTATCTTTTTGATTATAAATGTAATAATAAATTACTTTAAGTATTCATGTATGTGTATATAAGTATATGTTACTACATCTATTCTTATTTATTATATTTCCTAATAAAAACCCACACCAAATTTACTTATTACTTTACATATTTTCCATCCAAAGGTTGTCTGGAAGAAATCACGCTTAGAGATAAGACCGCCCATTGTGCATTTATCATATAATATATCAGCAATGTGATTGGTAATTTCTGTATCTTTTGGTGTGCAATAAAGAGTTTTCTATTCTATTCTACATAGAACATTCATTGCCACTAAGCTGACTAGGATCTAAAAGAAGAAACCTGTACAACAGTCTAATCACAAATAGATTTAGGACAAAAAAACCGACGTAATAACTGTGTATGAAGGTATAGATGTGAAATGGTAGTGCAACATTCATAACGTCAATTTTAATCATGATTAATCGTATTGTGATTGGACATGATACAAAACTATATCATTATAATCAAAAGTTTAAAATTACAAATTCGTTAATCATGTCTGATTTATATCGAGCATTCATATTTAAATCCATGCAACATATAATGCTACCAAATAACATGCGCTTGTTATTTGTACTCGAGGTATATGAGAACAGCAGTTTGCTAGTTTTCGCCGTATTAATTCCGTGTGTGCTGTTTTATATTAATATTTGAAGAGGCCACTCGGGTGCATGTGGGGCGTGAGTTTTTTAATTGACCCTACATAGATGAAGCTCTGTTCTAAATTAAACGTGGAGATGTGTTCTTTAGTAAACAGTAATGTGAATGATTATTTTGTGTAAGCGTAACACTTAACAGGTAACTTAAGGTGAGCTGCGCGTTTTGATGCTATGCTTGAATACAGTTAAGATTTCAGTATGTTTCTGTTCGGGTTAATGAGTACTCGTAAACTCAAAGGCGACTTAATACACTTTTTTAAACTCATGAAAACCAGATTTTGAATTATTTTAATACGCTTTAAATACTCGCCGTATGAAACTTTAAAATGTAAATTGAAAGACTGTAAAGAGCAGGGTATTAAGTATATCTAACGTATTACGTGAAATGTTAACTGTAAAAAGATACTAAAAAATATTCAATGTGTTACAAATAAAAACTCATTCAAGTATGGTTGTGTCATGTAAAATATATATATATTTGAAAGTTTTGTTCCTCTGGCAACCCGTGCGCGTTCTTGAAATACTTGTTTCTTGAACCTGGTCCCGTGAACATCTCTCTGCCTAGTGTAAACACACAAAGTGGAGGTACACCCTCACTTTCCGTATCCGGCTCCAGATTCCCGGCACGCGCCGGCGATCCCTCGCATTATGTAAATTCAACCTGCAGGTAAATGAAGTTTCGGGCCGCGATAAGTCGCCAAGTGAAAAATGCGAGCCCATTTCCTGCGAGCAGCGCGGGGGCTCCATTCTTGTTAATCTTGATAAA
The DNA here is from genome assembly GCA_029286795.1 of Byasa hedistus. Taxonomy (NCBI): domain Eukaryota; kingdom Metazoa; phylum Arthropoda; class Insecta; order Lepidoptera; family Papilionidae; genus Byasa; species Byasa hedistus. Next base: position 480,975 of record JAGSMW010000001.1, read on the forward strand.
TAGCGCAATCAAATGTTACTTTGCTAATTCCACACGATTTGGTGTCGCGGTTGTGCGGGATTCGATTAATATGAATACACAATAGCATTACGACCGCAGTTTTTATTTAGTTTTCTCTTATCTTCTAAGTCGTATTTCCTCATGACTGAGGGTCGTGGTCATCATGTTTTTATTGAAACGCACGACGACTCTCTTGGCAGTTATAATGGAGTGGTTTGCCATTGCCTTCTCCATTTCACATACTAGTCTGGTAGGTACCAGGTGGTAGGTCTCTGCACCAGGTGGTAGGTCTCTGTTGCCGGAGACCGTCTGGGTGGGTACCACCGCAGCTCCTATTGCAACCGCCAAATAGTAGTGTGCGAACATTACTGTGTTCCGGTGTGAAGGGCGCTGTAGCTAGTGTAATTACTGGGGTAACGAGACTTAACACCTTATGTTTCAAGGCGACGAGCGCAATGTGGTGCAGTGTGTACCATCTTAACTAGCACCACGTTGTCATGGGCAAGCGTATCATTTACCATCAGGTGAACGTCGCGCTCGTCTCGTCGCATAGTAGTATAAAATAAAAAAAAAGTCTGACCAGTTGATGGTCATGGCATAGATATGCAGGTTTCCTCACGATGTTTTCCTTCACCGTCGAAGCGCGTGATATTAGTTGGTATTTTATGCTAACTGCACATAAATTGAAAAAATTAATTGGGTGCAGGCCGGATTCGAACCCGGTACCTTCGCATTGGAAGGCCGGCGTTCAAACCACCACAAAATTATATTATTATTATTTTTTTATACTACTATGCGACGAGACGAGCAAGACGTTCACCTGATGGTAAGTGATACGCTTGCCCATGACAACGTCGTGCTAGTTAAGATGGTACACACTGCACCACATTGCGCTCGTCGCGTTGAGACATAAGGTGTTAAGTCACGTTACCCCAGTAATTACACTAGCTACAGCGCGCTTCAAACCGGAACACAGTAATGTTCGCACACTACTATTTGTCGGTTGCAATAGGAGCTGCGGTGGTACCCACCCAGACGGTCTCCGGCAACAGAGACCTACCACCTGGTAAATATGAACATATGATACGATAGATGGTAGTTTGTATACAATAACATATTCCGTAAATATAAACCTTTGGCAGTTCACAACACGAACATTTCACTGAAAAGCAAAAAAGGATTTGTCGTTACACTGGTGGTTGATTATTAAAAAATGGTTCACAGTTTTTGTTGTTAATTCAGTTCTATTAACACTTTTAGTATTCCAACTAGTAGGACTTGGAGGCATCTCACAGAAAGTCCATTAAGTTACCCAATGCGTATTGATGGATGTCGCGTGTCTACGAAAATGAAAACGAATTTTGTTTTTGTGTAATATGTTAGTTTATTAACAATGTTTAAGCTCAGTGGGAATCAAACACGTGCAACGTCAAGACGTATTCCGTTTACGATTACTTTACAAACTGAGCCATCAAGATTTCTATAACTCGTAGCTATTACATGCGAAGCTATAGCCGCATCATTTAGAATACTTATACAGCACTGAGTTGCGTTTCTCGAACAAAGCACTCCGTACCGTTCACACCGGCAGTAGTTAACTTTACCCAGCTTTCATTTACAGCCGTCGTATTTCAGGAAAGCGTTTTCAGAGCGTGTTTCATAAATCAAAGTGTCAGTGGACCGAATACGTTTCACTTTTATGGATATTTAATATCGTTGTGATTCACCGCTTCCATTAAGTTTCATTTCGTCTGTACAAAATTAATTGTTGTACGAATCTAACTGGTTAACGGTTAAGTTCTGACTGTAGGTATGTATGTATAAGCGAGAGTAAGACGTTCACATGGTTACCTATAATGTAAAGGTTAGAATGTTCGATCATCTTTATTTTTTTTTTTTATTATTTTATTTCTTGATGTACACATACACGAAAAATACATAGAAATTAAATAAAAAATTTCTAAATGTATGGAACAATGGCGAGCTTAACCCTAAAAAGAGTTTTCTTCCAGCAAACCTTGATAAAGGAAAAAACTATTATTAAAATAAAGTGTGCAGGTGTACTACAGAAAAGTAACAACAAATACATATAAAACGAACAATAAACAAAAATGTTTATAAAAATATGCAATACTTAAATAGTTATAAATATAATAATATAAATAAAATATGCAACTAGAGATGAAGATAATAGTCTTTTACTCTCTTTTTAAACATTGCTAAGGAGGGACAGGCACGGATGTCATGAGGTGGAGCGTTCCAAAGCTTCACTGCTTTTACAGTAAAAGAATCACTGTAGCGTTTGGAAGAATGTGTAGGTGTTCTTTCGAACATAACCGTGATGTGTTTTTTTTTTTTAATACTCGTTCCCTCTTGGTGGTTTTGGGCCAAGGATCTTGTTACATCATTCTTATTCTACATTCAAAATTTCTACCCCTTCATTCCTAATTCTCCTTTCATTCCTATTCTCTTTTTCATTCCGATTCTCTTTATCATACTTCTCTTTTATACCTTTTTACTTTAGCATTCCTTTCCTTCTTTCATACATCCCGCTAAATGAGGTGACACATGTTTTCTTTATTTTCTTACTTACTAAATACAATCTTTTCTTATTCTATTACATATTTTTGTTTTCTATTCTACTTTTACAGCTTTCCTTTTCTATTTACACTCTTTACATTAATTACATTTCCCATTTACATTTTCCATTTTCTTTACTCTAACTCTTATTACTCTCTATCGTTTCTGTAATTACTTTTCTACAGTATCTTAAAAATACCTTCCTTCTCACTTTATCCCTCATTAGCTCCGCGATGTTACCTTCCTCTATTTTACCCCCCATCTCAATCTCCGCATCCATTCTTATTGCCCCATACTTGGGGCAGTCTACTGTCAGGTGCTGCACGGACTGGTCCTTGCTGGGGTTAACCGTGATGTTAGCTGATCTTCTCTTTAAACGAAGACTATTTTACTTAACTTTACTCTCGCCTTAAACCCTAGAGTAATAGCCTTTTTATCATTTATCTCTCTTCTTTATTTTGTTGGAGAATTTAACGTTGTTACAACGAAGAGATAGAGTAGTCACGGCTTGTTTGCTTACTCGTGAGTAATATTCACGAGTGTCTCTCATGGCGGTAGTTAAATTCTTATCGACGGATTTGTTTTTAAAAATTATAGCTTAGAACACTTTCCTCTCAAGTTATCTCTAGAACCGTTACTACGATAACATTTACCAACAAACGCACAGATTACGTAGCCGCTTACACTTGAAAGTTAAAGGTATAACAAGAGAAACTGGTAACCAAGATGTCGTATAAAAATGATGTCGTCATTTCCTTCGCTTCTAAAGAAAACTGCAATATGGCTGCACTCAAATTTATTACCATAGTAAAGAGTATGCAAATTGATGCTGTCTAACATATGCAGGCCCCGGACGTGGACCGATTTGAATACAGGGCCGGAAGGAACATTTTTTTTTTTTTTTTTTTTTTTTTTTTTTTTTTTTTTTTTTTTTTTTTTTTTTTTTTTTTTTTTTTTTTTTTTTTTTTTTTTTTTTTTTTTTTTTTTTTTTTTTTTTTTTTTTTTTTTTTTTTATTTTTTTTTTAATACTCGTTTCCCCTTGGTGGTTTTGGGCCAAGGATCTTGTTACATCATTCTTATTCTACATTCAAAATTTCTACCCTTTCATTCCTAATTCTCCTTTCATTCCTATTCTCTTTTTCATTCCGATTCTCTTTATCATACTACTCTTTTATACCTTTTTACTTTAGCATTCCTTTCCTTCTTTCATACATCCCGCTAAATGAGGTGACACATGTTTTCTTTATTTTCTTACTTACTAAATACAATCTTTTCTTATTCTATTACATATTTTTGTTTTCTATTCTACTTTTACAGCTTTCCTTTTCTATTTACACTCTTTACATTAATTACATTTCTCATTTACATTTTCCATTTTCTTTACTCTAACTCTTATTACTCTCTATCGTTTCTGTAATTACTTTTCTACAGTATCTTAAAAATACCTTCCTTCTCACTTTATCACTCATTAGCTCCGCGATGTTACCTTCCTCTATTTTACCCCCCATCTCAATCTCCGCATCCATTGTTATTGCCCCATACTTGGGGCAGTCTACTGTCAGGTGCTGCACGGACTGGTCCTTGCTGGGGTTAACCGTGATGTTAGCTGATCTTCTCTTTAAAAGAAGACTATTTTTCTTAACTTAACTCTCGCCTTAAACTCCAGAGTAATACCCTTTTTATCATTTATCTCTCTTCTTTATTTTGTTGGAGAATTGAACGTTGTTACAACGAAGAGATATAAGAGTAGTCACGGCTTGTTTGCTTACTCGTGAGTAAACTTCACGAGTGTCTCTCATGGCGGTAGTTAAATTCTTATCGACGGATTTGTTTTTAAAAATTATAGCTTAGAACACTTTCCTCTCAAGTTATCTCTAGAACCGTTACTACGATAACATTTACCAACAAACGCACAGATTACATAGCCGCTTATACTTGAAAGTTAAAGGTATAACAAGAGAAACTAGTAACCAAGATGTCGTATAAAAATGATGTCGTTATTTCCTTCGCTTCTAAAGAAAACTGCAATATGGCTGCACTCAAATTTATTACCATAGTAAAGAGTATGCAAATTGATGCTGTCTAACATATGCAGGCCCCGGACGTGGACCGATTTGAATACAGGGCCGGAAGGAAATTGCTAGACAACTCTTTCGCGAGGTTACGAAGCTATCGTACAGTCGAGAAGTGAAAGATTCTCCGAAACACTTTGATAGATTGTTTTCTTTGGATCCACAATCCTCATGATGTTAATAAGGCTGTGGATGGTGAATCTTCATCGAAAATACTTAAGCTCTCATATTTACACAGCTACAGTTTTTGCAAATGCAAACTTAACTTGTGGTCCCAGATTCGTTCAGAGATCTTAAATAAAACTTTACGTATCTTTACTCTATGAACGCAAGATAAAACATTGGTTAAGCTCTAAGTCGTGCAATAAATCTTTATGTAAATAATTTGATAGCTTGAAGTGGTCAGGGGTCTCGCTTGGAGGTATTGTTGCTGTTTAATTCAGGTCACGCTACCACCGACTTTGATAAATGGTTCCAGCCTTGGATTCTGTGTTTACATTAAACTTTTACTTATACCTCCGCAGTTTTAGTGGACACTAATCGCTTGTTTTATGACGAAGGTCCTCGGTTGGATCCCAGCGCCGCATAAGTGGAGTTTTCGTAGAGAATGAGGTCGGAAATCTTTTAAGAAACCTCGCTTAATTAATGACAACGGTAAAAGAAGAATTGAGGATCAATTCTTATTTGCACCCGCAAAATGAGAAGGTCCCACCGAGATTTGAACTCGGATCACTGGATTCAGAGTCCAGAGTGCTCACCGTTACACCATGGGACCTCTTGTATCGTGAAATATAAATCATAATACTTATTAACATACAAACACATGAAACATCTAAACTTTGTTGTTTCTTTAAACATGAAAAAGATTCAGATATATTTTGTTCAACATCGACTAGATTTAAATGAGATTTAAACACTCATAAATGATATATGTTTTATAAACATCGATATATATATAATAGTTATATATATATATATAACATTCCTTCTACAGCGTTACAAAGAAGTACCATCCTCACCAGAATCAGTTCATGTTAAACGTTCGCGGAGTGTTTTCATTATATTTCCGGCGACAATTTCATAACACAGCATCTCGAACGTGAAAACAATTTCCATTTAAGATTGCCCTCTTCACGTCCTTCTGGGAAAATTTCGTTTTTCACAAATAGGAAATTTCGCAGGAAACAATACGGTAATAGCCACTTTATTAGATACGGCGTTTGTTTAATCATTTATTTAGCCGACAACAAGAAGAGGGTTCGAAATTTACTCGTCAAATGGTAGTTTGATTTTTATGATTCTATTTTTGTTGAAAAGTTAAGGAGAATGTTTACACGGCATCAGATTCGTTAAGTCCTGAGATCTACGATCTTACACCGCCTTTCAAGAGTAATACTTTATAATCACACGTGTTATGTAGTACTAATAACATAGTACCTTAAAGTTAATTATCTATGCATGTGTATATAATAATAAACTGAAACGGTTCACAGAAAAGTAAACAAAGGAATACGCTTTGTATGAGAATAAATTGCGCTCAATATTAACTTAATTTCATCACAAAGTACTCGCTGTAAATTGAAAAACGCGTCGCACACGAAACGTTATAACGAAGCTTGTTGTGTATGAAATATGAATCGTTGTTGTAATACAAAAATTGCGTTAATTTTCTTTTGAAAGAGTAGCAAATGGAAAACATGGAAGCTGGTGAAGTATCGGAAACGGTACTTACGTATTAAGTTGAGAGCATTGCGATGTTATGTAAATATGCGATGACGTTTAAGTTGTGCGATTTTCATTAATTTCATCACCAAATTTTTACATTCAATTCTACTGAAAAGCATTGTAAACTGTCTAATGGATTTTACTTAAATTTATGAACATGTTTGATTACATGTTATCTTTAAATCCATGAAAAAAACAAATCCTCGAAATAGTTGGGACTGGAGACCACTCCCTCGGGACGAGCCGTTCATAATTAAAGCGAAGCATTTATCATTACCACCGTGTGTGTAGTCGTTGAGTAAATCAAATTAAAACCTATACAAACATTACTCGTATTCCCAAACGTTATAACATTATAATAACTTATACTAAATGAAATGTAAATAACAGAATTACTTAAATAGCTTAGTGGGGAAAAATCGGAGGGTGGTCTTCTTTAAAACATGTTGTATTCCGACAATAATACAATTCACCATCCGCAACCTCATTGCTAATTAATATTTTGTTATTTTTGAGAAAAAACTCCATCCTCTCAGTCAAGTGATCATTAAATTTGCCTTTTACTTTCTGTTATGACAGAAACTCAAGAGTCCCAACATTGAGTACATTAAGTCTCAGTTTAATTTGTCGCTGACGTTAAAGTTTAATGCAATTATGCCGCATGCGTTATTTTAGTCATAGGAAATTGATTGAATCTAGATCTTTTCACGTATTTCGATCGTTAACATAAATGATAACGCGGGCTTACTTTGCCTAAACGAACTATTAACTAAGAACTTGAGCTATACAGGTACTTTATTTATGTAAACAAGTTAATCCCCTTTGCTGTAATCTATATGATAAATAACTTAAGTTAAAAATCTGACGTTAAATCTACTCATCGAAAACAATTTTTGTTTTTTCTTTTTATTACTCTACGAAGAGACGAGTAAGACGTTCACCTGATGGTGCTGCTAGTTAAGATTGTATTCACTGCACCACATTACGCTCTTCGCCTTAAGACTTATGTTAAGTCTCGTTACCGCAGTAATTTCACTAGCTTACAGCACCCTTCAAACCGGAACACAGTTATGTTTCCATACTACTGTTTGGAGGCTGGAATAGTCACTTATCTAGACTGTCTGCAGAACCGACATTAATATGAAACGTACTACAGTTGCTCGTGTAAACACCTTACACAGCCTAATATCGAAAACCGATAATCTGTCAGCTGATCTCGCACAAACTTCTCCCTTTGTCAAGGAGCAACGCCGTCTAAGTCCCGGATTAGTTCAAAATGTAAATGTCAGCATTAAACTTTATCCGATGGAAAAAGTCCCAAATCTTCTATCTGTATTATAATAAAAAAGATCTTTTGAAACACTTCTTATTTAAAGACCTTTAGAAAGAGCTTCAAGTCATGTTAAGTTACAATAACCGAAAACGGTAAAACTCGAAATACTTTAGCTAAAATGTTAACAGCCGGAACACGTTGCTGCAATGGCGACAAGTTTATGATGCTAAGTAAAAACTTACCAGCATCTTAACTCCAACTGTGACCTCTGCATCGGATCTGTACAATTTTTGTTTACATTTCAACTTCACTTATTGTTCGACGTACCGCTTGTCTCATCGTATTGTAAAGTAACAAGTTATATAATTTTTTTCTACGTAATTGTGTCATCGGACGGTGACCACTGTCCATGTCCCTGATCTCCACTCCTCGCACACATCTGCGGTTAAATAACGTACTAATACATTTACATTTTATTTCTTCATTTACTTATATTTGTTATTAATTAAAGCGTTGTTTACTTAAACAATTTGTATAGGACAGCATACCCTCTCCCGTTCCTCTTTACCCTTCTCCTAAACCCCCTTCTACTTGTTTCGTTACGGGTAATTGTCAAGGTATTTACAAAGTAAATTTAAGTATTTAATTGGAACCGATAGCTAAGTACTTAAAGGAAAGAACCGACTGATTTCTCTGTCATAGTGTGTGTCATAAACTATGTGGAACAGAGACCCATTTTTTAATGACTGATATTTGTTACAGTTAGGTAATTGGTTATACTCTTACAAAAGTACAATTTAAGTTGTACTTTAGCGGTTAAATTCAAAAACTCTTCTAGAAGGTGGTGGAGAATTCATTTAACAAAGATATACAATGATGTAGACAAATACACGACTAAATACACACACGCTGAGAACACTCCGTTTCGTACAGTGTTAAAGAGGAATGATAATGCGCTCGAAGGATCAGCTCACCTTAGAAATGAGCGGGTCGACAGTAAATTATGAAACTTCTTGAGATCCGCCCGTCACGCGATAACGGCGCCGCCATTAATTTTAAAAATTCTAGACGTACTCAGTTTGCTGGATCACGTACCTAAGTAACTCCACGGCGAGAGCCACTCGACTCTGCGACGAGAGGCTTTGCTTGATAATACCTTTATAAAAAGTAGATTAAAATTATAAGCTCTTCAAATACATAAAAATGTATATAAAGAAAAACCACAATCTTATATGAACTTTAGAAAATAACCGCATAGTGCTTCAGCTGTTACTTATATTTCGGACTTTTGAAATTCAACTTAAGTTCGTTCCACAAACTAACCTGTTCATATTTAACGTCCTAATATATTATAAACACACCGATCGCTTCTTGAAACGTATTAAAATTTATATCTAATCGATTGGTCTTCAAGTTTAATATACGGGTTCGCTATCACGCAAAATAATCGTTGGATGCTAATTAAATTTTCCGCCGTTACCAAAAACCCTTCCACGAAACGATCCCGTTTCGTTATTAACGATATTTCGTTATATATTACAAAATATTTTTATAACAATTCGTAGTACTGAATATAATTGATACAGAACTTATTAATTTATAACAATGCTTGTTAAATTCTTTTTAATCTGGTGTAGTTCTAACTAAACTCCCATCCTTCTGCCAGTGAGTAGATACTTCACACAAGACCCTAAGAGTCCTTTACCAAAGAAAATAGTAAGATACTTAATATATGTAAATACCTAGTATATATACTCCCGGACACATCTATCGGCCCACCACCCAGTGTTTAAACTTTCGACGGTGTCTAGTTAAAAATAAATGTTAGGTGGAGCAATAAGTTTTAATGCAGTTTTGAAGCAGATTTATTGGTCAACCCCTATGTAGGTTTTTTTTTTGTAATTTCGAATTGATTTGGCCGGCAGAAGTGTTACAGCTTTTTTTTTTTTAAACTACTATGCGACGAGACGAACAAGACGTTCACCTGATGGTAAGTGATACGCTTGCCCATGACAACGTGCTGCTAGTTAAGATGGTACCACTGCACCACATTGCGCTCGTCGCCTTGAGACATAAGGTGTTAAGTCTCGTTACCCCAGTAATTACACTAGCTTGGGCGACAATTTCAGGCAGAGTATCCATATTTTTTGATCAAAACTGGCTCTAAGTTTAGATTTGCCTTTTTATGGAACCAATAATCGGACACATAAAAAAAAAATCCAACTTGTGCGAAATAAAAAAGTTTTCTCCATTCCTGGGTCGTTGAAAACAATGAACAGACTCGAACTTTCGTTTTTTTTTCATAATCCTGAATTCAAAATTAAAAAAATATATACATAAAGGTTGACCTAAAAATCAGCTTTAAAACTGCATTAAAACTTATTGCTCCACCTAACATTTATTTTTAGCTAGGCACCGTTAAAACTTTTAAACACTGGGTGGGCCGGTAGATGTGTCCGGGAGCGTATATAATACCTAATATAGATAACACACGAATAGGTTCATTGTGGAGATGGAAATTTGTAGCTGTAACCTGGTCACCAACACCGAAGCTATGAGGAATAAAGCGAGTAAGCGATCTAACTTACCACCAGTATACATAAATTAACAAAATATTTCGCGTTTATAGCTGAAGCGGAAATGTTATCGAAATCAGATTGTATCGGAATCCAATACAAACATTGGTTTTTATTGATGTAGTTAAGTTAAACAGTAATTTGCAGTTAGCGGCCGTACCACCGCGGGAACCGGGTCACAAAGCCCGACTGGCTACAACTAATGCGGAACACTCGGAATAATTACCACAGCACATAAATTGCAGTGTTACCATCACGATTTATTTTTAAATTGAACTAATTAACTTTTACGAACCCGTTTAAAAACGTTCGTGTATTTACAAACGATGTGTACTATAACTTATACTTAACTGACTTTGAATTCACGTGATAAAGAGATCGTGAAGCGTTCGTAACAAGACAGACGGGTTCGGAAATATTCAAGAACAAGGGACCTCCGGATTCAGTCATATTCAAAACTGTTTGGTAACTATTTTTTTAGATTTTTGAATTCACACAAACGTCTGACGTAGCACTTTCACTAAAATTTCACACTGAGTGCTCAATAACAAAGACGGTAATGACATGTATGCATAAACGCTTGTATGACTACTTTGCTAAATGTCTTAGGTTTCTACAAAGATTTTATAGCTTTTAAGAAGGTTAAAAATCGGTGTTCCGCATATGGCACTGGGTGCCTTGTGGGGTTAAGTTCCAGTTCATAATTTTAAGTAAACCAATTCCGAGGTCTAAATACGTTTACACAATTATCCATACTTGATATGTTACTTCTAATTATCCCATTAATAATAGCAGTAAAAGCAAAACGCAGGAGACCTTTTTGTATAAGGTAGTGTTTAATTCTCATAAAATTGATTTAAAACAATACGACAGTTATTAATTGCTAAAAAATCTAAGGTCCCACCGAGATTTGAACTCGGATCGCTGGATTCAGAGTCCAGAGTGCTGACCGTTACACCATGGGACCTATCGCGAGTTTACATACAGAACAGCTTCGCATTGAGAGTATAGGGTTACAGTTTATACAAGACGAGAAAGTTTGATCTAAAATAACAAACGCGCATGCTTCACTTGAAGTTAAGTGATGTAAACGATACATTTTTAGAATAAAGTGACATTACTATCGAAGTTAATTTTGGCCTCAATTATGAAAAACGAGTGTTGTAAGTTGAGTAAGTTATACCACTATTCGTGACTTCCTATGAAAGTTAATTAAGACTGAACTTAGCATTTATAAAACATCAGTAAATCCAATTTGCCGTGATAGCCTAGTGGTTTGAACGCCGGCCTTCCAATGCGAAGGTACCGGGTTCGAATCCGGCCTGCACCAATGAATTTTTCAATTTATGTGCAGTTAGCATAAAACACCAACTAATATCACGTGCTTTGACGGTGAAGGAAAACATCGTGAGGAAACCTGCATATCTATGCCATGACCATCAGTGGTCAGACTAGTATGTGAAATGGAGAAGGCAATGGCAAACCACTCCATTATAACTGACAAGAGAGTCGTCGTGTGTTTCAATAAAAACATGATGACCACGACCCTCAGTCATGAGGAAATACGACTTAGAAGAAGAAGAGAAATCCAACTTGAACCAAGTGGCTTTATAGCATATGACTGCAATACAGTTATTTTTTATATACTCATAAGAGATTCTGATTAATGTAAACGGTCACTGAAATTTTCATCAAGAAATAGTAATGAAGAAAAAGGTATACCCCGATATTTTTATTGCGGACTTCCGTTACAGGAGCTGTTAATGTAAGACGTAATATTATTATCTGGTGAAAGTTTCGCGGAATTCCAAATAAAGCTTTCGTTCTTTGAGAGCTTACTGTTGTACCTTTTCCACCGAATTCCGAGAAACCGCAAAATATTTCAATGGTTTCTTTTTAGAATTATGTTGTACCTATCATTGACTTTCTTTATGTTCATACTTGACAATATTTATCATATTTTATACACTCCCGGACACATCTATCGGCCCACCTAGTGTTTAAAAGTTTTAACGGTGCCTAGCTAAAAATAAATGTTAGGTGGAGCAATAAGTTTTAATGCAGTTTTGAAGCAGATTTATTGGTCAACCTTTATGTATGTTTTTTTTTTTTGTAATTTCGAATTGATTTGGCCGGCAGAAGTTTTACAACTTGGGCGACAATTTCAGGCAGAGTATCCATATTTTTTGGTCAAAACTGGCTCTAAGTTTAGATTTGCCTTTTTATGGAACCAATAATCGGACACATCAAAAAAAAAAATCCAACTTGTGCGAAATAAAAAAGTTTTCTCCATTCCTGGGTCGTTGAAAACAATGAACAGACTCGAATTTTCGTTTTTTTTTTCATAATCCTGAATTCAAAATTAAAAAAAAAACATACATAAGGGTTGACCAATAAATCTGCTTCAAAACTGCATTAAAACTTATTGCTCCACCAAACATTTATTTTTAACTAGACACCGTCGAAACTTTAAACACTGGGTGGTGGGCCGATAGATGTGTCCGGGAGTATATATACACACATGTATATACTTTCATTGAACAACTAATAATTTTATTAAAGCATATGTGTAACTTTGCGTCGGTTTTTTGATTAAGTTATACGTTTAAAAGTTAACTCATTTGCTAATGTTTTTAGACACAAATCAAGCTATGGATGAGTAGTTCAAAAGTTGTCTATTATATTTCAAATAACGAAAGTTATGTAAATAAAATAATCTAGCTTTTGTCGCTATTGTTATTACATTGTAATGAAGTTAATTTAAGTGACAAAGTAAACGTTAAATTTATGTTTTTCAATATAAATATCATTTATCGCGGAGACAAAAGTGCTTGTACATGACAATAGATGTCACTGTTCACCTTCAAGCAGTCTCCTTAAAAGGGCTAATTGAAAATATCTTCTCAGAAACTAAGCACAATTTTCCCGACATTATTACATTTATTTATTAACTTAACATCAAAAGCTTTAGGCTTGTTACTTTGTCCTTTATTTAAGCAACGCTAACAATCTATTAGGATATTTAACGGTAAATAACGTTACAACAAATACACCGAACTTAACGTGTTCTGGCGATTGTTGTTTATGCTGCTTCTTCTTCTTAAAGTTCCTTTCCATTATATTTTATTTTTATATTTATTATATATACTTCCGGACACATCTATCGGCCCACCACCCAGTGTTTAAAGTTTCGACGGTGTCTAGTTAAAAATAAATGTTAGGTGGAGCAATAAGTTTTAATGCAGTTTTGAAGCAGATTTATTGGTCAACCCTTATGTATGTTTTTTTTTTTGTAATTTCGAATTGATTTGGCCGGCAGAAGTTTTACAACTTGGGCGACAATTTCAGGCAGAGTATCCATATTTTTTGGTCAAAACTGGCTCTAAGTTTAGATTTGCCTTTTTATGGAACCAATAATCGGACACATCAAAAAAAAATCCAACTTGTGCGAAATAAAAAAGTTTTCTCCATTCCTGGGTCGTTGAAAACAATGAACAGACTCGAATTTTCGTTTTTTTTTCATAATCCTGAATTCAAAATTAAAGAAAAAAACATACATAAATATTGACGAATAAATCAGCTTTAAAACTGCATTAAAACTTATTGCTCCGCCTAACATTTATTTTTAGCTCGGCACCGTTAAAACTTTTAAACAGTAGGTGGGCCGATAGATGTGTCCGGGAGTGTATATATACATTATTCATTACTGCTACACAATAATATATGTTAATCGCTGTGGCTGTAGCTAGTAAAATTACTAAAGTAATAGAACTTATATCAAAGCTTAAATTCATCGGGTGCTGTGTATACATTCTTACTAGAATCTATTGGTCACGTGTGCGATTTACTCTTGTAGCTGCGTTTTGTAAATTCATGTTAAATAAATATTTTTTTTCAGATGTTCCGTGAACAAATGTACAGACGTTGCGATAATGGGTACCTCGTTGAGTACGGAACCCTGAAACGTTGAGAACCCTCGTGTTCCGTCCACCGGCACTCGACCCCGCGGCGAGTGCGCTTTCTCGAAATATTTAAGGAAATTTCATGAACTTTACAAATGTTTACTGCCACGCTCATTAGCTGAAAATAACATAGATTGAAGAATAATATAAATAATGTCTGACGAATAAAGGAAACAGTTACCTTAGCAACAATGATTTAAGAAGTAATACTTCTTACTGTTTCGATTTATATGCACTTTCTATTTAAAGGATAATCTACTACTAAAGTTTTCACCTAATTACAATTAACGATTAGATCATATTTATTTTATTGCTGTAGTTTGAAGGTAATCTTTAATAACCACATCGAGATAAAATCGTCGCTTGTGGAGTAAATATCTATTTATTTATTTACTTAAGGACCTCCAACGAGGCATACACGACATGTAACAAGTTTAATAATAACAAATAATAGTCTCACTTTGTGACGTGCTCCTCAATTATAGGAGACCACAGCATGCAAATTTAAACAACAAAATAACAAAAAATAATGTTGAACATAGTTGAGTACCCTATAGTTCACAATTTATTGTTGATTAACAGTTGCAGAACCCGTTTCCTGTACCTTGAAATGTCCGTGATGTCTAGATCACGAGTTTTTGCCAAAGAGTTATACTGCCTACAGAGCCTTGGCACAGTAGCAAAATGACCCAAGTTGGTTCTAAATGGGGGATAATACAGAAGGTAATATACACCTTTTCGCGGGATTCTGGATGGAGCATTAATACTCAAAGAACTTACAAGCTCGCTGCAGTCTAAGATACTGTTAAACATTTTTTGCAGAAATATAAGATCGATCATCTTTCTGCGTGCGGTTAAAGTACTAATGTTGTAGTGCCTCAGACGATCAGAATAATGAGATATTTCTCCAGCCAACAGATCACTATAAGAGAGATGATATAATAATCATATATCAGTATAAAAATCAGAGTCTAAGTAAATATCGCTCTCAATGATATTTACTTAGACTCTGAATCAACATCTAGAAAACAAGAACTATATACAATGAGAAGTCAATAATTGTATCAACTTGTAGTTAAGTTGTAGCACGTAGTTAAGTAAAAACTTTCACGAGTACAGCAGCTGTGAGAACTGTTTCACTTCAGTCGGGAAAATCTTATTTTCCCCCGCACGACTTTTTATTTATAGCCCGACTTTCGCACATACAAAGTATTCAATTTAGACCCACAACGAAATATACTGAACCACAAAGGGTCTAGACTTCATTCATAATTGTAATCGGAGCGTGATAAACTGAAAACGCGTAGGTTTCTGCGTAACTAAAAGTATTAAATATTTTAATTTCAAAAGTATTTACTGATGTCTAGTTTGAAACAGTAAACTGAACGGTAGTATGCAAACATTACTAACTTGGAGTTGACGAGGGGGTGGGGGGGGGGCCACTCTGGGGGGGGGGGGGGGGGGGGGGGGGGGGGGGGGGGGGGGGGGGGGGGGGGGGGGGGTAATACAGTAGTAAATCATGTAAAATGTTTAACTAGTCTTGAGTAACGATCATGTCTTAAATCGTTAGTAAATTGAAATTTGTGCTGTTTCTATACAGTCTGTAAATGAAATATTCTCGTGAATGAGTACCTCTTTTCTTTTTCCTGGATGTTTTCGCGTGTAGTAAAACAGAAAGTCAACTGACACGCAGCCGTCCCGGAGTAATTCGACGTAAACGAACCGAAACCCGGTGGGCTTCCCCGGAGACGCTCACGAGGGTTTAATGGGGTTCGCATAAGTTCGTTAATTGCTTCGCTTCCATTAACTTAAAGCTATTATCGTCTTATATATCTAATAGTGCTTTGGATCTGGAGAGTTGCCCATTTTGGAACTTAACATAAAACCGTTAACGGCGTTAATAATTACGCGATGTCGTCCCGCGGCGCTGTTTTGTAAAAAGCTTTATAGTATACAAGCTTAACAGCTCTCTTATTATTCCCACTGCTGGGACTCGAGGCCTTCTCTAACAAGGAGAGACTGAGCCATTTATTAATGTCACATGTCTACAAGACTTGTTGAAGCTTCAAAGTCAGTGGGGATCGAACCCTCGCCTCTTCGTGACGTATAGCATCGACAACTTAACGAACTTAATGAACTCAGCCACTAAGAACTTTACAGCGGTCATAATAGAACACAGAAATATCCACACCACCACACTTTACACAAATTTTCATAAAAAGCTACTTAAAAAGGAAAAGCTTATAAAATTATATAAATTTCCTTGTAACAGTACCGTCGCACGTCATCACTTCATCACCAGTCCAGCAGTGGGAATAAATTTTTTAATAATGATCAGTACTGTCGCCTGTTCAGAACGATTAAAGCTACACTGATCTTAAATTTGTCATTTCAATTATTAACTTAATGGTTTTCTTATTTGTAATGAAAAAAACTGTTCAGTACTTTTGTATGATGGGAATATTATTGATGATTTGATTATTATATTATTTTATATAGAAAAACTCAGCGTTGGTTCCGTCTGTTTGTTTAACAAATTAGCAAGGCGGGCATATTTTTGAAATTACTGAATTGTGAACAATTAATCTTCTTCAAAACTTGCTCAACGAAATCTCCGTGGTAATAAAATTGAACAAGAAAATCGCTGACAAGTTGAAGTTTTCTTTCAATCACGACCGCGGGGTTTTTAATGATTAAATCTTATTGGGATCAATTGAACTATTACATTTAGAACTTACACATAAACGATATATTTGTTATTATTTATTCATTGTTAGTTTTAGATCTTTTCAAGCTTTATAGCGACGGTAACTTATTCTGTGAACTTATGTGTACAAACATTACTTGTTTTAAGTGTGATTAAACATTATATACCTGAAGACGACGAGCACAAAGTAAACATCCTAATAGGAGCATCATATTACGGGAAGTGTCGTTAAATATTA
The DNA here is from genome assembly GCA_029286795.1 of Byasa hedistus. Taxonomy (NCBI): domain Eukaryota; kingdom Metazoa; phylum Arthropoda; class Insecta; order Lepidoptera; family Papilionidae; genus Byasa; species Byasa hedistus. The sequence continues at coordinate 498,108 of JAGSMW010000001.1, forward strand.
AACGACAGTGAAACAAAGTTATATTTTTAGGTAAGGAGTTAAGTTCAAAGCTTCAGGCCATTTAATAATCCGGGATTAATCTTTATGTCCAAGGTCACTTTTCTCAACTTAGAATAGAAATAAATAAGGAAAAATCTCTGATGATTATTCAATTCCACAAATAGACTTCCCCAATAAAGTCCCAAAAACTTTCCGCCATTATTCACTTTAGCAAATAACAGTCGCTCTTTCTAATTTGCTTTTACGGGTCATCAGAAAAGTTTTTTATTTTTTTCCTCAATCCGGATTTTATACGAAAGTTTTCCGATGAACGGGTTCCGTGGGATTAGATAATTAATAAAGATCTTTTAAAACTGTTTAATTAAAGGAAGGGCGAGAAGGCAATCCGTCTTAGACCAAAAAGGTTTTCAAAGAACATTTTTTTACAGGAAATTAGAGGTGACTTATATGTATATATGAACGTCTTTTTGTAGCGATAAGCGCTGCTGGTCACCATTTAACACGTTCAATGCCAACCCGCTTTTGACGATGTCTTCCCAGGGGCCGACATACATTGGGTGTCGGACACACCATTGTTGTCAAAAAAATTAAAATATCGCGTCACACTCAAACCACGAAGGAAATATGTAAATAACACCATATTAGGTCTACACTGTAATTTTGAACCGAATATACGCATGCATTTAAAAAATATTAACCAAAAACAGTGGACACACCATTAGTGTCGCCGGCACTGGAGAAAAATTTTGGTGGACACAACAGTTGTGTCACCGGCACTGAACGTGTTAATGTTCTTTTTTCTTGTAAATTATATTGTCTACAAATTGATTAATTCTTCTACAGTTTTATCAGAGACATTTACCTGCCGAAGTAATCTCCTGGTTTACTGCCCGCTTTATCGCCGGCAGTTACTTATTTAACTCGCAATAACAGCATTTAATTAAAAAGTGGGGGGCCAATAATAATTTACTCTTTGTAGTAAAGTTTAGATAAGCACCTGGTTGTGAAGGTGCTTAACGAGTCAAACATCGATGGCGACATTTAAACGAGAGAACTTCTGAGTAACTTCATCAGCTATTATTTCGTAGAGTTCATTTCCTTTTGACGTACAAATAAAATTGAAACGTCCATCAAACGTCTAAATGTTAAAATAACAACTTCAATACTCAACGCTAACACGACTACAGTTTACCGCGGAGGAGTTAAGTTTAAATGTGCATAACGTAAGTTTATAACATGTTTGTCCGTAATATAATTTATTGCTTAACTTCCCCTGTGAAGTTGATATGTTAGATATTGTTAGTTCTGTTTTAGCGTGTTATTTGTAAAACGTATGCAATTATGAAGCGCTGTGGCGGAGCTTTCGAAAGTTGAATGAAAGTTAAAGTAGAGGAACTCAACCTTCTATTATACTATATGTTGAGGCCTCTCTTACCGGAGGTCAATTTTCATGAGCTTGTTGATCGAAGGCATCATTGTCACATAACACCATCTGAAATTGGAAGTCAAGTGTTAGTGACACATTATTAAAACCATGCCTAGTTACGGGCGATGATTTGTTCATTTAAAATATGAAATGAACTAACATTTTAATGAAACGTCACACACAAACAGTTTCACGGAACTACTCAAAGTCCCAAAATTTAATTTGTGAGCCTCCGCCGCCGCTCCGTCGCTAATCACCAGCGATTAAGTGACGTTAAGCTTTGTTGTTCCGCCCCCGGAAGTTTGAAGAGGGGAGCCGTTGTTATTATTGCTAAATGAAATCCGGAACATTCCGGAAGCGCCTGAACATGGTAGCTCTTTCTTGCTGATCATGTTATTGTTAACGTACTACAGCGTCTAACCATTAAAGACTACATCGTCGCTTACCATCAGGATCTTAGTCAAGCCTTGATTTTTTGATTCCGTACCACCAAATCGTTAAGAGATATCTGATGAAAACTTACTGACTGTTAATGTACTACCCATTTTTGCTGCTTTGTGGTAAATATCACTGAAAATTCTGCAGTATTGTTGACGTAACTACTATAAGTAGACGCCAATACTGTTAATCAGTTATACCCAACGTCGATCAGTAATAGAGTTGAGCATTTACGGTCAAGCAGTATGCCGGAGCCGGACTTGGTCCGCACTGTTCGTTTCACTTAGCACCCGACTTAATTACAGCTCTAACAAATAACTTGGCAAGTTATCAAGGAGCCCAATCTGCAGCATGGGAGTCGTTCCGCCCTCCGTATATTGGAATGTCGGAAGTCGACTTTGGTAATTGAAACTAATATTGTATTTATTAAAATAGTTTCAGGTTCATTTTATTTAAACCCAGAAGTCGAATATATGTTTGAGTAGCTAACATCTGTCCAGAATGTACTACTTCTATGATGCTGAAGTTTTATAAGAAGTACTACGATATTTAGCAACGTCACCTGGCGTTAAAAACTTGTATACAAAATGGACTACAGTTTAAAGAGCGATATTTTTATTAATGATTTAGTAACGAAGTCTAACGCCTTTTGTATGAGTAACGAATGAACGTTAAAGTACACGATGAGTGCACATACTATCTATTCGATTTGTTAAATCAAACAACAGTCGTCCACTTTGTTGCTAAATACAATATCTAAGGAAATACCGTTACAAATGAAATCCTCGCCGGGAACAAACGGTCCCGTAATCATTTCCCCGCTGTTCCATCGTTTCATTTGTCTTACAAACTCGGAGCGTTCAAATTTACTTTGCGAGATATTCGATCGGTTAGTTTCTCTTCTGGGTTTCTTTCCGACTGCTCAGGCCGGCGCTAACTTTGTGAACTACCTTCCTAGCTTTACAAGGATTCATTTAAAACATGCACAATTTTATATTAAGCCATTTGAATTTGCTTAAATCGTTTAATTTTACATCTGCTCTAGTTTAAGGTAGAAACTGACGATGATTGTTGACAGAACGTCTTGTGTTTGCGATCCGAATATTGCAGAAAGCATTATACATCTTCTTATAGATTGTCCTAGGTACCTAAAGGAAAGAATAGAAATAGAAATAAGATTGGACAAAAAGATATCCGAACTAAATTTAAGCAAAATGCTGATGTCAAAAAACAAAGAAGTATTGTTAAAATTTATGGAGAAGGTTACGAAGGATGCTGTTAATAGAAATAGAAGTAATTAGGAGTAACTACAGATATATAATATACACACACAAATAAATAAATAGCAAATAAGATCTCAGACTTTAGTCCGAGGAAAAAGCATAAACATAAATAAAAAAAAAAGGTAGAAACTGACAGTCTTAATTTTTTAGTAAATGGTGAAGCGTGCAGAATGCTGTATTTCTCAAATGATGATAATTACAATATTAGTAGCTGAACAGGATGCTTCTGAAAAACCCTGAGACTATTCAAATTTCACCGCAAGTATTAAAAACCTCGGCGACGTTTAATAACTGCCATCCATTCAAATAACTTTAAACTCTTGTGAAATTATACAAAGTAAATGGACTCTGTAATAAATTAACATTACTATGAGTTAGTGATTAAGTTGGAACCGGTAATACAGTATATTGTTGACTATAAAATTGTACAGCAGACTGCTATAATAACAGAATCCTTTTCACATTTGCTTACTTTAAAAGGATTTTTATTTACAGCACATAAATTCTTCCAAGTCAACAAACTGTCTGCTTCCTCATGATAAATAGACGCCTCTCAGATGATTTTCATTTGTAACAATAACAATAATTCACATAATAAACCAATCTTAATTAATTTAATTCAAATCGTTTGTTTGAATATATTTAGTATTAACATTCTAAGCTATTTACTTATGGTATCTTAGTAAGCTTTAAACTGATTAACGTTGCGGGCGCAGGAATGAGTTAACGGATAATCACACAAAAGAATACATTTGATTTCGTTATGAAAAGCCAATTTCAGTATTCAATTAAATACATTTGTATTCAAAATAGATTTTCGCATAATCAAAATTTGCAGCAGACATTTGTTCTGTTAAAACAATTGATGAAATTTTATCAAGCCTTTCGTTACATATGTTAAAATCGTTACCTGAAATGTAACATAAGATGAAATACTTTGCTACTTAATTCCAGATAACAACAACTATAGCAAATATGACTTAAGTTAGTAATGGTTATAAACTTATTTAAAAAAAATTGTCAAACGTAAAAGTTACCAAAAATTGCTTCGCATACATCTGCTGCAGGTTTTACAATTCCCGCACTGTACTCGCCGATGTTTGAAATTAAGCTCGTATTTCGAAACTTTCGCGTTTTTGTTCAAAAACAAACTCTGTACTATAAGCTTACATATTTCCGATGAACAAAATGTTTATTTAGTCTGTATTATATCAAAACAGCTGCGATAATATCGCTTATCTGTAGCTTATGTATATAACAAATTGTTGCGTAACAGATATAAATTCATTTAGCAATAAAACACAAATGAAAGTAAATACAATACAAACAGATCTGTCGTTACAAAATCAATTTGACGTTGTCTGAGCAAACAGTTCGCGAACTGATTCCGTTTCCGATTATTTACCGATTCGTCTCAGACGATACGACGCTCGAGTTTACTTTGTGTAAGACACCGTCGCGCGATTCCGGTTCCGGAGATATTTGTATCGAAGTGACGCGCACTAACACGAACTACACTCCCGGACACATCTATCGGCCCACCTAGTGTTTACAGGTTTTAATGGTGTCTAGATAAAAATAAATGTTAGGTGGAGCAATAAGTTTTAATGCAGTTTTAAAGCTGATTTTTTGGTCAACCTTTATGTATGTTTTTTTTTTTTATTTTGAATTCAGGATTATGAAAAAAAAACGAAAATTCGAGTCTGTTCATTGTTTTCAACGACCCAGGAATGGAGAAAACTTTTTTATTTCGCACAAGTTGGATTTTTTTTTGATGTGTCCGATTATTGGTTCCATAAAAAGGCAAATCTAAACTTAGAGCCAGTTTTGACCAAAAAATATGGATACTCTGCCTGAAATTGTCGCCCAAGTTGTAAAACTTCTGCCGGCCAAATCAATTCGAAATTACAAAAAAAAAAAAACCTACATAGGGGTTGACCAATAAATCTGCTTCAAAACTGCATTAAAACTTATTGCTCCACCTAACATTTATTTTTAACTAGACACCGTCGAAACTTTAAACACTGGGTGGGCCGATAGATGTGTCCGGGAGTATATTTCTGGCATAATCAAAATTTGCAGCAGACATTTGTTCTGTTAAAACAATTGATGAGATTTGATCAAGCCTTTCGTTACATATTTTAATATGTACATGTTAAAATCGTTATCTGAAATGTAACATAAGATGAAATACTTTGCTACTTAATTCCAGATAACAATAACTATAGCAAATATGGCTTAAGTTAGTATGGTTAAAAACTAATTTAAAAAAAATTTGTCAAACGTAAAAGTTACCAAAAATTGCTTCGCATACATCTGCTACAGGTTTTACAATTCCCGCACTGTACTCGCCGATGTTTGAAATTAAGCTCGTATTTGAAACTTTCGCGTGTTTGTTCAAAAACAAACTCTGTATTATAAGCTTACATATTTCCGATGAACAAAATGTTTATTTAGTCTGTATTATATCAAAACAGCTGCGATAATATCGCTTATTTGTGGCATATGTATATAACAAATTGTTGCGTAACAGATATAAATTCATTTAGCAATAAAACACAAATGAAAGTAAATACAATACAAACAGATCTGTCGTTACAAAATCAATTTGACGTTGTCTGAGCAAACAGTTCGCGAACTGATTCCGTTTCCGATTATTTACCGATTCGTCTCAGACGATACGACGCTCGAGTTTACTTTGTGTAAGACACCGTCGCGCAATTCCGGTTCCGGAGATATTTGTATCGAAGTGACGCGCACTAACACGAACTACACTCCCGGACACATCTATCGGCCCACCTAGTGTTTAAAAGTTTTAACGGTGCCTAGCTAAAAATAAATGTTAGGTGGAGCAATAAGTTTTAATGCAGTTTTAAAGCTGATTTTTTGGTCAACCTTTATGTATTTTTTTTTTTTTATTTTGAATTCAGGATTATGAAAAAAAAACGAAAATTCGAGTCTGTTCATTGTTTTCAACGACCCAGGAATGGAGAAAACTTTTTTATTTCGCACAAGTTGGATTTTTTTTTGATGTGTCCGATTATTGGTTCCTTAAAAAGGCAAATCTAAACTTAGAGCCAGTTTTGACCAAAAAATATGGATACTCTGCCTGAAATTGTCGCCCAAGCTGTAAAACTTCTGCCGGCCAAATCAATTCGAAATTACAAAAAAAAAAAAACCTACATAGGGGTTGACCAATAAATCTGCTTCAAAACTGCATTAAAACTTATTGCTCCACCTAACATTTATTTTTAACTAGACACCGTCGAAACTTTAAACACTGGGTGGGCCGATAGATGTGTCCGGGAGTATATTTCTGGCATAATCAAAATTTGCAGCAGACATTTGTTCTGTTAAAACAATTGATGAGATTTGATCAAGCCTTTCGTTACATATTTTAAGATGTACATGTTAAAATCGTTACCTGAAATGTAACATAAGATGAAATACTTTGCTACTTAATTCCAGATAACAATAACTATAGCAAATATGATTTAAGTTAGTAATGGTTATAAACTTATTTAAAAAAAAATTGTCAAACGTAAAAGTTACCAAAAATTGCTTCGCATACATCTGCTGCAGGTTTTACAATTCCCGCACTGTACTCGCCGATGTTTGAAATTAAGCTCGTATTTCGAAACTTTCGCGTTTTTGTTCAAAAACAAACTCTGTGCTATAAGCTTACATATTTCCGATGAACAAAATGTTTATTTAGTCTGTATTATATCAAAACAGCTGCGATAATATCGCTTATCTGTAGCTTATGTATATAACAAATTGTTGCGTAACAGATATAAATTCATTTAGCAATAAAACACAAATGAAAGTAAATACAATACAAACAGATCTGTCGTTACAAAATCAATTTGACGTTGTCTGAGCAAACAGTTCGCGAACTGATTCCGTTTCCGATTATTTACCGATTCGTCTCAGACGATACGACGCTCGAGTTTACTTTGTGTAAGACACCGTCGCGCAATTCCGGTTCCGGAGATATACTCGTATGTATCGAAGTGACGCGCACTAACACGAACTACACTCCCGGACACATCCATCGGCCCACCTAGTGTTTAAAAGTTTTAACGGTGCCTAGCTAAAAATAAATGTTAGGTGGAGCAATAAGTTTTAATGCAGTTTTAAAGCTGATTTTTTGGTCAACCTTTATGTATTTTTTTTTTTTTATTTTGAATTCAGGATTATGAAAAAAAAAACGAAATTTCGAGTATGGTCATTGTTTTCAACGACACAGGAATGGAGAAAACTTTTTTATTTCGCACAATTTGGATTTTTTTTTTTTTTTTTTTGATGTGTCCGATTATTGCTTCCTTAAAAAGGCAAATCTAAACTTAGAGTCGGTTTTGACCAAAAAATATGGATACTCTGCCTGAAATTGTCGCCCAAGTTGTAAAACTTCTGCCGGCCAAATCAATTCGAAATTACAAAAAAAAATAAAAAATAAACATACATAAGGGTTCCAATAAATCTGCTGCAAAACTGCATTAAAACTTATTGCTCCACCTAACATTTATTTTTAACAAGACACCGTCGAAACTTTAAACACTGGGTGGTGGGCCGATAGATGTGTCCGGGAGTGTATTTATTCGATAGAGTTATAACTTATAAAACAATTTCTATAGCTATCACTGAAATATCAACGAAAAACAAAAAATCCAACTGTATAGATTGATGTGGGTAGTTTAACAATAAATACGATGGTATAAAAGCAACGAGCGCGTTATTAGCGCAGTTGCGGTCTGACGGTCGCAGCGTGCGGACGTATCGCCGGAGCTAATATTTACGCTCACAGAAATATTAAAACTTTTACACAACCACTGATACATAACACGTATTATTTATACTAGGTAAAATATTACTTAATTATGAAAATACTATGTAATAATATTTATACTTATTTTGTTATCATTGCCCGCCCACATTGAAACTTCTTAATGTTTACCTTTTCTCTTGCTCTACTGAATTACCTTTACGTTATTTCGTAAATGGGATAGCATATTAAATTTCTTTTGCTTAATAAAAAAGGGCAATGGATCTCATTGTGTTGAATTGGGTGAAGCCACATTATCCTTTAAAGCAGACTCTGGCATTTGTAAGAGTTATGACGGGACTCATCTGATGTAGAGTTCACAACCTTTCGCCTCCAGCTGTGACCGTCAGTGACTACCACGTCGTTGTCCGCCACCAAATCAACTTGTAAAAATATTCTTATTAAAAGCATTAAAAGAACAATTGCGTTAAAATTTTTATATATGAGATATTAAAGTTAAGGATCGGGAACAGCTTTTTTGTTTATGGTTAAAAATATTACCGCAGGTACATCTCTTGCTCTCGTACAAACAGTCAATTCCACGTCTATTTTCGTCGTCATCAGTATTGTTTAAATTACTCTGCTAACGAGATTTTTTATCTCGATTTCAAGTAGTAATATTGTTCGTTTGCTTAAACTCGCAAGTAATGTTCGCTTTCGAAGTAACTTATTTCATTCCGGACATATCTCAAATCTTGTTTCAGTTTCGAATAGCGGAGACCGTTTGTTTTAACGAAATGAGCTTCATATTAAAAGTGAAAGAGGGGAAAGGAAAACATTTGGGAAATGCTCCTTCAAAGCGGTTGCTTGATTGAAAAATAATTTTGATGCCGGGTACTGCTTTGGATGGGGATTTTTCTTTTAACAATTTGTGTTATCCAGTTCATTGAAGTGAAAGTTTCTAATAAATTTTGTTGAGTGTTTTGCAAACAAAAACATTGGCGTTTTTAAGATATTTTTTTTTTAATAAAATCTTAACGAGCTTCACATTTCACCGGACGGTCACCATACTTTAATCCATTGTGCCAAAATACTCATAAACTTGGTCATTTAATGTTGTTGTTAAATAATAACGCTGGTTCACTTCAATAAATTGATTAGAGAGTCTTCTTTATTGGACGCCGGTAAGTTTCTCAATATAAATACAAGTTATAAGTCATTCACTTAATAAGTCTGTGATGAAAGGAAAACTTAATGTAAACAAGTCCCAACGAAGTAAAGGGTTTGGAGTACGGAAAATTGGCTCGCATGAGAATAGCTGCAAACTATTTAACCGCGAGCCGACAGTTTTAGTTCAACTTTTCGCTTAGTTGGTCCACTTAACAGTGAATGATAGATCGGTTAAAATGCAATCATGCTTAAGTTCAAAGTGCACCGCAATGCGGACTTATCGAATAAATTTAACCCATTATCTTTAGCTTTAAAACTTTCAAGAGATATTACAAGTCGTTAAAGTGAAGCTAAGTTCGGTTTTGATCTACGCTCGGATGGGTGGCCGCTGTTAACTACAGCTCGTGGCAGTAAAACTCTGTCTACCTCAGTAATATGATGACGGATATAAACTCTAAATGAGCTTCTGTTTTTCGCCCGGATGGGATTAAATATATCCCATATGAGCTATTCGAAAGAACGGTTAAACAATCTGCTCGTATATTAACAGGTTCAAAGTTAACGTATTTTCTTACTCATGATTATATTTATTCATGTTATCGAGCCAAATTTGTGATATACCGTTTCAATCGAAAAATGAGGAAACTCAAAATCGCACACAAAAAGAATTGCGTTGAATTTTGTTCGCGGTTTTTTTATTTTTTCCTCATACAAATACCAATTTGATTCTCAAAGCGATTGCGGCCTTGTGTGCGTATGTTCGTGTCGTATTCATTGAAACGAATAATTGATTGATAAATCTTATTTCTATACGTTTCGATATTTACTTCATAACTAAAATTTTACAATTAAAAGATTTTCTGTTATTTTCTTTATACGTTATACGTTAATCACCGTTAACATTTATACACAAACGAATCGTTAAAATGTAGTGATACTGAGGAGTACCTGCTGATGACCAATCCCTCAGCAGTGTGTATTAGCTTTATTTCTTTCCGACGCATACAGAATATTATAGAAGAGTACAAACGTACACTCAACTCATAAAATTCCAAAGTAAACTTAATGTACCTTTTGCGTAACAAAACAAAATACCTAATACAATAACGCATTTCGTAGAGAATATTTTTTTCTCAGAACTTCCACTCACCTGCTTATAAGATTTAGAAAAACAATTTGCCTCTCGGAGATTTTATTGGATATTCTACATTTCGCGAGTGAGGTAACAATATTTAGAAATGGTATACTAAAGACTACACTTCTCATCTCCCATGTAAAGTAAGATACTACCTAAAATATTAATACGAGCATATAAACATTGTTTACATAATAACCTCACTTACACAATTTATACATTATACTCTTTGGAAGTATTAACATGAACATATATAAGAAAAAATGAGTAGGTGTAGTGAACGGCTGAAATGATAATGAATAAATAACAATAAGTATATAAAGTTAATGTTTGGAAACTTGTCTTCACATCGTCAAACAGTCTCACAAAGGTGATCGAGAGTCGATTCAAGTTGGTCGAAGTTGAAGTCGAAGTGAATGCTGAAGGATAAAACAGTAAACAGAGATAGAAACTATTGCGTTTCATTGTCACAGGTCATATAAAAGAGAGAGTAAATAATTGTTCATGCAATCTAACAAAAACTTTCATTGTAAACATTAAATGAAGAGACACAATATAAAATCAAAGTAAACGCCGTTATACGAGGATTCTCCGAATTTATTGCCCTCTACGAAATAATAAAAGACTTCATAATAACAAAAAACGTTGCCATTGTGAGACGATATATTTATTGCTTTATGAAAATATTTGCATTTTTATTAAACTTATACACAAATGGTTTGTATTATACGAATATTCACAAGTTTTAATCTGCTGATCAACTGTTATTAACGAATAGAAACTATCTCCTGATGGTGTGTAACAACGTCATTATGTACATTGTGCTCGTCTCCTTGTGACATCGGATGTAGCTAGAGAATTTACCGATTCAATATAAAATCACGGACCTCTATGCGATGCTGTATAAATATTCCGACTAAATTAAACCAAATGATTACTCCTCATCTCAGTTTTGTTCTATACAAAAAGTTCTGGGTCGGAATCATTGCCGGAAGTTAAACATTTTTCCCGATATCGAACTGAATAGAGTAAAAAATTTCATTGCACGCCATTTAAGGTAAGTATTGAAACTATTCAAATTACGAGTCGACTTTCTGCTGAGAGCATTTCCTTTCAGACAACCTCTTCACGCTTTCTCTCCGCGAAAGTTATCGAAGAAATATTTACAGCCGCTTTCACATTGTTTCAGTAATATAAATATTATAATATTTAGTTAAAAAAAACCTGTGTTATTTGATTTGATTGTTCTGTTATTTCGTAACGCAACGGATACTGTGTGTGTTTTCCTTTGATGTTAGATTCATTCGTTTACAACGAATCGCGCGCTCGTTCTGTCGAAGTGCTTTATATCGTGAAACGATATTTGTTTAAATAGCTTTGATGTTGGTGAATGAAATCGGAACTCAAAACTAGAAAGAGGGAACGATAGTGTGAGTAGATGATTTGTTCTTATAAATAACAACAAATAGAAACACAACCACGTGGTCTCGGTCAATTATATTTATTTGTATATAAGAAATCAAAATTGAACTTGAAATCACCGTTTTACGAAGTCATTTAGCTACTGAATTACATTAGAATAGATGTAGATATTAACTTGTTATAAAGATATAAACATATTACAAAGGGCCGACTTAGTGATTTAAAGATATTCTCTCCTGGACAACGCAGCAGTTGAGAAAAAACTAGTGGTAGAACAAAATATGTTACATGAAAAGAAAATATTAATGGATATACACAAACACAAGGAAAGAAACTGTTCAATTGTTAGTATTACATAGGTACCTTGGTGTCTAGAGAGAATAAAATCTAATCTTCAATCGTTATAACGTAAGCAGTCTTAAACTTTCGCGTGATTTCCCCCGAGTGGTTATACCGAATGCCTCGCTCTTATTTACCAGCTATCAGATCAAAGTAAACAGTTTTTGATAGCTTGTAACAGCTGCAAAGTGTATAGCACACAAGCATAAACATGATCACTACAGCCAATATAATGATAGATGCACTAACTCACAGCTATGAGTAATTGTAAATCTTTTAAGGATAAACACTTAACACCGATCTTCGGATTTACGCAGCCAGTTGCTAATTCCTGCCAAAGTCTTCGTCTAATCATAGCTTATCTTGATCTAAGTTTGACTTAAAACAGTCGTAACTGTTCAGCTCATACAACATGTTAAATATTACATATTGAAAAGTATATAGAATGATTTCGTTAACGCTAGATGAATAGGTGATACGATATAAAGCGTGTAGAGTGCGAGTAATATCGTTCAGCTCCAGCTCGCTCCGTGTACATAAATCGTCTCCCGGGAAATGTATCTGGGACATCAAGCTCGGTGTGCCGATGGAGGCGAAAGCACAGGGCCCGTTATAATATTATCCGCGTGCCTCTGAATATATCCCCGGGTGTATTACCAAAATTGCGTTATATGGGAAGCTATCCGTCAAAGGTAAATGGGATTTCAATAAAATAGAGTCGGACTTGCTGCCGGTCAAATACAATCCATTATCAGCGACCTTTTAAGGATAACTCTATAAATAAACTATAGATTTAACAAATATCCTATTTTCCCATCTTTGTTGTGAGACTATATTCAATCTGTAATAGAAAACGAAAAAGGTAACGGATGTTTGGTATGTTATATTCATATTAATATCGCTAAACTAAAAATGTATGACTTAACATCTTGTTGTACTTTAGTAAACAATCAGGCAAGATCTGAACTTTAGTTTCATTAATTATGTATAACTGTGTTTGCAAATCATCTATGTCCGACCTAAGGACAACTGCCAATAGCCTTTTAAATTTTTTATTTAAAGTGTTTTGTTTGTCGCTAATTACGTCGGAGATATCAGAATTAGAACTTTCCGTTGAACGCCCTGTAGACAATTATAGGAAATATACAATAGTCTAACTTTCAATAGTAAACTAAAGCAGAAATTGAAGTTACGTACATGATCTAACGAGCTGACGAACTTACGTAGACGCTAAGTAAGCTCTACGATCGTAGCGGGGCTACGGAATTAAAGCTTCAGCTTGACAGTAAATATGTCAAGGTCAATTTATTGCGGTTAAGTTGAACGAATAAGTAAACAAAAATGTAATTAATCGCGGGCACGGTGAACCATAATTAGGAAAATTAATTTAGTTAACCGGTGCCTCGCTTCTTGTACTGCAAAATGTGTTATAAATCTACAAGCATAAGGTAACTTGTTGCGCGACTCACATGTCCGCTCTGTCGATGAAAGCACATTTATCATATGTTTTATTGTCGTATTAGTTTCAGACGCAAAAACGCTGGGAATCCGTAAAATCCCGTAATTCACATCGCACCATAACTGTCCCGTGATATATATACCAAAATGAATCCATAAAGATGTTAATTTAAGAAAAGAAATACTTATTCCTTTATTTTTGTTAAAGGAAACAAATTGGTCATATCTACATAGAAAAAGCAAAGAAATTTTCTAATGTAATGTAGTCTAAACTTCTGCATAAGCTATAACTATAATATTATATTGTTTAATGAACTTTTGTAATTGTTTTTTAACACTTCACTGTATGGGCCAGTCGGCTTGAAATAAACTTTTACTTATTCATTTATTTATTATTATAACCGAATAGGTTAAAAAATTTAAGTGCAATGAAGAGAGATGATATTTTCAACACTTACATGAAGTATGTAATTATTTTAGTTAAAAACTTTTTTATCTACAATTTTAAATAAATAACTTGTTTAGTTTTACTATCGCTGCATCCACATCACAAATTGAGAATCCAAAACGGCATTAAGTAGCATTGCAAACCATATTTTGTAAAGATCATTAAAAATTATTAAATAAACAAATTTGTTATGATACAACCTAGGCGAATGCTTTCGCTGTAATATTCAAATATTCCAGTGCACAGAGCAAACACTACGGACTCGATCCAGTTTTACCAGGTGGTAGCTCTCTGTTGCCACAGACCGTCTGGATGGGTACCACCGCAGCTCCTATTGCAACCGATAAATAGTAGTGTGCGAACATTACTGTGTTCCGGTTTGAAGCGCGCTGTAGCTAGTGTAATTACTGGGGTAACGAGACTTAACGCCTTATGTCTCAATGCAACGAGTGCAATGTGGTGCAGTGTGTACCATCTTAACTAGCACCGCGTTGTCATGGGCAAGCGTATCACTTACCATCAGGTGAACGTCTTGCTCGTCTCGTCACTTAGTAGTATAAAAAAAAAAATATTCACAGCGCATTCCTCAATTTCTTTTGATGGCATTTTCGAATCGTGAACTGCACATTTTTTTGGAATTGTTTAATTAAATTTACAGAGCGCGCGTCGCTTTGTAAATACGACGTTGTTATTACAGGCGCAGACGAGCGGCCCTGCTGTGTGTTTACAAAATGTATTACGACAGATCAGCTCTGTAATTATCAGTCTTGGCTGTTATCACATCCTCTAACCCGAGATCTTCACCCTGTCGATATGTCAGTTCATCGAACATCCCACTAGAGGCCAGCAATCCTACAAGATATTTCAGTAATTTCAGTTCTCTTTCGATTATTCTCATCTATACAAATATATCAAATTGGAGTGTCTGTTTTTAAAACATTACAATGATCGCTTTTTACTAACCACATTTTGCTGGCTGTCAGTTTGTTCCGGCTAATCTCTGAAACGACTGAACCGATTTTGACGGGACTTTCACTAACAGATAGCTGATGTAACAAAGAGTAACTTAGGCTACTTAATTTTAGAAAAAAAAAAGAATATGTTCTCTATCTTTTTCTTTTCTACTGTTCCGTTTTTCTTAATCTCAAAATATTTTGTTACATCTTTCCTTTTTTCCCTTTGATTAAAATTATGCGTAAATTAATGTTTAACGTTTTCTTCTTGACAATTTATTTAGTACAGTGAATAATTAGATTTTCCTCCCCGGTCAAAGACCCTCAGGCAGACCCAAGACAAGGTGGAAAAATGTAGTGTCCAGAGACATGCGAGATTGCCAAGTGAGTGACGACGATGACGAGGACAGGGCGAAGTGGAGAAGAAAAGTAAAGAAAGCTGACCCCACCACCACATGGGATAATAGCTAGGAAGAGAGAGAGAGAGTGAATAATTAGATTTTGTTTGAAATTATGAGTTAATTTATTTAGTAACAGAAATAGTTGATTTTTTCTAAAAATAAGCATTTTCTACTTGAGTTTTTAGTTTTTTATAGAAAAGTGCACACCATTTCCGCATAGTTTCTAACAAAGATATATTGTTAAACAATAGATGAACTTTCCACAGAGATGATATGAGATGTGTATCAAGAAAGAGCTACACTTAGAACGAGCAGCTTGTCGTCTCAGGTTGTGTATTTAGAAATGGCGGCACAAATTAATCGGTATCCGGTAAATATGAAACGCGGCAGACGTGAGCTCTGAATTTATATGCAAATAAACTAACACGCGCGTCCAAACACCAAACGGAATAACATTCGGAAATGCTGCTGAAATTTCGGTTTCGATCTGTAAACAGCAAATATAGATTATAAATATATGTTCACAAATAACTAAACACGGCAAAAAATACAGCAAAATTACTTTTTCATTATTTCAAAAATACCTATGTAGTTATTAACCATCAATTATAACAAGTTTACACTTACCAAAACTTCATTTAATTTACAATAATTATTAATTTTTGGGGTTGTACGATGTTAGATAATTAGTCAATAATAATATAAATTGTTTATACATAACAATATTAAATTCACATAATATTAAAACGTCTGTGGATATTTAACAGCAAATCTCCGTCCGTGAAAATTCACTATCACTTTTAAATGTAACTGTGTTATGTTACATGTATGAGACGGTAAACTCTAGCTTAAAGTTAAACTTAGACATCATATTTTAACGAAGTTCTTGTTTAAACAAATCATGATATCGCGGTAGACTAATAAAGCAGCTAACGAATTTTATTTAGATTTTGTTTTGCTTCAGTATGTTTACATCAGCAACAACATTCGCAATGTGTTTAATAAGTTTTATACGCTTATGTTATTAATTATGTTATACTAGGAACAGCGACTCTTGAGCATTAAGTGTAATTGTTAGATGCAGATGGCATCTGATATATTGTCAAATCCATACATGTAGAGCAATGGATAATACACCGAAAATGTTTAAAAATTTCTAAAGACTATATAGATGTCTTATTAACACTACATCTTATCGAAAGAGTTTACTTTAGACAAGTAACACATTCAGGTTTTATGTGAACTTATTAACTAACGCCATATTGTTAGCAAACTGTGGGCTTTAACAAGTTAAGCTCTTTACTTCATAGGCAAGTATAACTACTTACAATGGCTATTAACGAAGTTATTATACGTGTTTTTTTTATACTACTATGCGACGAGACGAGCAAGACGTTCACCTGATGGTAAGTGATACGCTTGCCCATGACAACGTGGTGCTAGTTAAGATGGTACACACTGCACCACATTGCGCTCGTCGCATTGAGACAAGGTGTTAAGTCTCGTTACCCCAGTAATTACACAAGCTACAGCGCCCTTCAAACCGGAACACAGTAATGTTCGCACACTACTATTTGTCGGTTGCAATAGGAGCTGCGGTGGTACCCACCCAGACGGTCTCCGGCAACAGAGACCTACCACCTGGTAAATATTACCTTATTGTTTATAAATATAATATTCCTCACATATATTCGTCTTAGGGTTTTTAATCCGTCTCTGTGATTATACATTTCACGTAACGCGAACGCGATAATTTATTTACAGCACGCTCAAACCCGGATTCAAAATATGTGGCAAATTTATTCTTCAAGGTCTGATAATCAAACATTCGTATACGTGTAATCCCGGCCGGGTCGAATCCAGACGGTCTCCGGCAACAGAGACCTACCACCTGTTGAAGTGTTAGTATGATACAGAAATATCGATTTTTGTGATATAATAAGCTACAGTACCACCGATTAAAAGATTCTCCTTTGATTATTTGAATAATGTTAAATAATTAAACATGTAGTCATATGTAAAAAGTCTTGGTCCTGTGCTTAGATCGGCGAGGGTCCGCAGTCCGTGATCAATATTCACCAGTATATCTTTTATATCTGAAACAGTATCGAGGTGTACGATTAAGCAGGGTCGGGGCACGACGAGGTCTTGTTTGCATTAAACATTTGTTTAGGATGAGGGTCAGCGTGTGTTTTAGAATATGAGCACCTAATTGATACACTCGACTTCACAGCAACGAACCTTTTCACTGCGGCATCGGGGTGCGGAATGAAAAATTTAAAGCGACAAGAATATATAAAATGTTAACCGACGCAATCGATATTTTCTATCTCAAAATTGCTCCTGTTTATATTTGCAAAAACCACCGCAGTGGGAGGTATCCCACCGAAATGGTGTGATAATTTTGATATTGACACATAGATATTTTGACATCTATATAATAAAAATGAATTGCTGTTCGTTAGTCTCGCTAAAACTCGAGAACGGCTGGACCGATTTGACTAAATGTGGTCTTGAATTATTCGTGGAAGTCCAGGGAAGGTTAGTAAGGTGAGAAAATATGGAAAAAGTGCCTGGAATATGGTAAAAACAACAATTTCTCTTTTTCATTGAGGTGACCAGATTTTTAGATAGGCAAAGCGGGACAACTCTGAAGGAATAATAATATTCTAATTTTTTTTTAGTTTTAACATAAGTACAGTTTATAAATGTTTTTTTATATAAGTGAATTTTCATCACATTCTTTACTAAAGTTGAAACAGTCTCGAATTATCAATAAACGTTTTTTTTTATTGATTTTGAAGCGGAACGAAGTTTGCTGGGTTAGCTAGTAATAAATAAAAAATTTGAACTGGTAACAGCGTTCTTATTGTTTCTACTGAGATTAAAGCTCTCTCTCAATTTGATATAGTGAAAGCTGAATAATAATTTAGAGTTATTAAGTAAACTGCTTAACTAATAAAAGCATTTAACTTTCAAACGTAATCATAGAAGGTTATTGTGTTAGCTAGATAGGTAGTTTAGTAATGACCTAGCTACCGACCTAACTGCACCACCGTGTTACAAATCAAGTGATTACACGATGTGTGGTTTTTTTCAAGAAACAGTTGTAACTTCAAAACATTAAAGTAATCTGTTTTCACTTAACACTTACAATATACGACTCTCGTACCGGAATGAAAGGATGAGTTAACGAAGCAATAAATTTCTTTCCATTCAAAAAATTTACGGAAAATTCGTTAATTAGTTTCCTTTTTTTAATTATTTTTCCCTTCGTTACTGTGAAAAGATAGCTTTTAAGCCGCTTATGAAACGAATAGCTTTTTAATTAAAAAAATATTATCAGCGCAGGAAAATGGCTTCTGTGACTCGTTGCTGTAGTTTCTTTTTAGATGAAATTTTTTGCGTCCACAAATAAACGAATATTAATGTAAAAGTATAACTATACCGCAGAATGGGAATTTATATACAAATTATTAACTGTACAGAATTCTTTATTATATTGATGTAAAGTTAATACTTGATTGAATAATAACGCATATCAGCTGCGGCGCAGCTTTTTAAGACAGCTCCGGTTTAATAAAAGATTTCTCATGTTTAGTACAAAAACAAATTTGGGACTCTGTTCAGAACATTATAATAACCCGTCTTCTATAAACGATGGCATATAATTACAATACTAAATAATCACCAACACTGCGGCAACAGTCAAATCACCAAGAGCGAAAATAGGATTACATTACTAATAGACGAATCAACTTCAATCTTAACAAATTTTTTATTAAAAATAATGTTTCTCGTAAACAGGAATTAAGAATAAAAGCTCTTAGAAAATTATACTTATTTTTTATTACTTAGAATAAAAGCTTAAGCTTTCTTTTGTTCATAAAAATAATCTTTATCAATAAAAAAAAAGGTGGTCCCTATCGATGTTTTCATAAAAGGCGTGCCGCTGCTCGAACGTTCAAAAGCAAATTTTCAGTTTCACAATATCATAACCGAGTGACTTTTTAATTAACTAAGTGAACGACGAGTAAAAGCTCTCTCTTCAAATTAGGATTTATTAATTGAGAAAGGAAGCTTGGCAATTGAATTGTTAAAAAAAAACAAAGTAGCAAGTACGATGTTCATTTTTTGGTTAATAATATAACTGTGTTCTGGTTAACAGAGCTCAGTGGCTCGTTTGCTTAAGCTTGGTTACAGTCTGTCGTTTATTGAAATGACTGACTGTAACCAAGCTTCAGTACACGTTACAAGCTGTTACACTTAAATAGGACAAGAGAGAAAGAACCAGAACCATCTCTTTGTTGTACGGAGTGAGTATAGATCAGTTAAATAAAAACATCAAATCGCTAAATAGGTTAGCATTACATTATAATATATCTCTGTATTGTTCTAATAACTTAAACGACACAACTTAACAACGAGCCTTGAACTATACATAAAAAAACATAAATTTTTCCATTTGGAATATAAATAGAAAATTATATTTAACTTAATATAGAAGTTAAAATATCTCCTCGCAAAAATTCTGCTGTAATTTTTCAGCTGAAACGAATGGAAATGGAATTTTAATATTACAATGATTTATGAAGCGAAGTTATCTTTTGATAACACGACTATTAGTATGCAGGGACAAGTTGAGTTCAAGTTAGATCGTTACGAAATGATAGTCTTAATGTAAAATTAAGCTAACAAGAACTATTTATGTGTAGATTATATTCAATGTTACTCAAAAGTTTATGTTATCGTTTAATGGGATATATGTACTAAGTGAAAACAAACAGCTCAATCCGACGAAAGGTGAGAGGTTCCAAGCTTGTATACATGACAACTTTTCATACATCAGTCCGATTTTGATGATTCGCAAAGTTTTCATGAGTAATAACTTACACCTTGAAGGTAAACAGCAAATATTGATATTTCATCTGTGAATAAGTCTCTGTTATAACTTTGGTATCTTACAACTTATATTTAAAGTGAAGTAGAAAGGTATTGCAAGAAGCTTGCATCAGTATTGCTGTCATCTACTTGGGTATGTGCTTTGAAGGTTTCCGTTCATCTTCAGAGGAAACGAACGCCGTGATATTTTCAAGAATTTGTTTCTGCTCTCGTTGAGAATTTACTGAGAATAAAAATATTTCGCGTTACATTCGCGGCACAGAATCGGCTGCGATTTGTGACCTATTCGCTTACGATATTTTCGACTTGAATGTGTAAATTCCGGCGTTAGTAGACTGAAACGGATATTGTGCTTTTTGTACCGACTTACCAATGAACCGTGTTCTTACATACTTCAAGTGTAGTATAGAGACTTTCAGATTTGTAGTATTCCGCATAAGTTATACTATACTAGTTAGAATGTTTACAATGCATAACATTCCTCTTCGCTTCTAGACTTAACATGTCTCATTACTTGAACAGATTCAGCAACAGTTCCCTCAGAACACTACTGTTCAAATCTATTTATTATCACCTTCAAATGCGTATGAGATGACTTTAAGTTTATTATACAAAGTAATAGACTGCAGTGGGACGAAGCTACAATCTTGTGAAACCACCTTCAGCTCGGTGCTGATTTAAAAACAAGACGAGCTCGTAAAAGCTACAAGTCGGAGGTCTGTGAATCCCCTGTCACCGTCTACGACTACGACAGCAGCCTTATTATCGTAATATTTATTCCTCTCCGCCGGAGCCGTCTCATCCTCTGTAATCAGCGAATGTTCTCACCACATTTTATTTCCACCGTCAACTATAAACCACTGTGTAACTCATTCTGTTTGTCATGGATTTGAAAGTCAATTTCAGTATCTTTTAGGGTTAAAACTAAAGAGATAGTGAAATAGATCAGAGCTAATAATTTTTAAATAGCTAACTAGTAGTCTTTGATATCTAAACAGTATGAAACTAACACTTTTAATATATTGTCTGCATCCGGTATCTACCAGTCAATATCGGTTGAGCCGTTTCTTTGATTATCCGGATCATATACAGACAAACGAACGACTAACGAATTAAGTGAAAAGCTTAGTTACTGTTGATTGCGATGAGTAGAATTTGTTAGTTCTTCAGTTAAAAGTTGAACCGAATGCGATGGTTGCACCATCTGTCGGTTATTGGTGAAGTTATCACAACTCGGCTAATTACTGACGCGCTCTCGTTTTGTATAATTAGATAATTTTAATGAAAGCCTTATACGTAATAATGCGATCACCATCACAACTTAAGTGTACACTGTCGGTGTATACTTCTCGGTGTGATCACGTTATAATATCATTTAATTGTTCAAATTAATTAAATACGAGTAAAAATGCGTTAAAATTTCGTTGTTTTTAAATTTTGCTCCAACATACTTTCAATAAATTGTTTATTGATATATAACATTATCATTCCCGCTTTATAAACAGAAACGTAAACAGTTATATTTTATTAATTTCAGGTTGTTGATTATTATAAGTAGAGAGTTAATAGTTACAAAAGCTTAAACATTAATGTGCAGAGTGAAAGAGTCTCGTCGTCTTAAATTTTACCTGCTGTTAATTAATATCTCTCATTAATTCCCGCTTGGTTTCTTCTTGACAATAATAAGCGTTTCTGCAGTTTGGAGAAGTTTGTGCGACGCAATGAATAGCTTTATTCAAAAATTATCCCTCCCCTCACCTTTGTAAGTTTCAGTGAGAAAATGTAGCTTATAACCGTCACCATGGTTTGCTCTGACTCTCAACTAAAATTGATTATCATCGAGAGAGCAGCTTGAGTTTGAAAGCGACACAAACCAATAAACTGATATATGCCTTCGTTAGAATAGATCATTATTATGATCTATTAGTTGAAATTATTATAAATGATAAACGAAACAATTTACTTAACGCGTTTGCAAAAGTAATCGATCAAAAAGAGACGCAGGTCCCACCGAGATATGAACTCGGATCGCTGGATTCAATCCAGAGTGCTGACCGTTACACCATAGGGCCTTTGGATAGCTCTTATTTAGATATTCCTTAGTACCTGTTTGTACATAAAACTTTTTAACCTACGATTAGTTCTTGCTAATGACTATTTACTGTTTTCGATTGTCTCTCTTGTCGGAGTACGATAACGTAGCAAACAAATATATAACTCTACTTTATTTATTTATACTGGGAAACAGTAAAATTTATATGGTACTATGTTTCTAATTTCTTATTTCACGAAATTGTAAGTGTTATGAAACTCACTCATGTCTAGTAAGCAATAAGTGCGTTGTAGTTATCTATAAATGCGATACTGAACGAAGGCTTTCCTCAGCAATTTTTACAAAATGAAAATCGTATTTAAATGTCTAATTTCAAAGTAAATAACATCAATAATAGTTAAATAGGTAACGAGTGAAGCCAGGGGCTATCCTTAGTTATAATGTTTTCGCTGAGACAGCGGTCAGACGTGGAGTGTGCTCAGCCGGTAGATAATCATCGTTATTGCTAAACTTTTCTCATAACCTCCTCCGCGATCACTTGATAACATATTTCTTCAACTTGATAAGTTTTTATTACGAGTTCCATTCAATCTATATCTCTATTGTGCTCTCTCCCTCACTTATCTAAATAAATTATTAACATTGATATAATGAAATATGAAACGATCCGAATAAACTTTTGGTTGTGTTTTTTTATCAACAACGAGCTTTCTATTGACTTTACCTTCACGTGATGTTAAGTGACAACGAGAGTATAACTGAAATACAGAAATGTTGGTGTCGGTATTAAATTTACAGTATATTTATATAGTTTGTTGCTCACCTGATCCAAAAAAAAAATGACCAGCATCCAAACTCCGTCAGAAGTAGTCTCGGAATCGAATCAGGGATCTTCGTCATTCAAACGGTAAGCAAACTGATCTTCTTTTATTTGTTTCTAAGATATTTCTTGAAATAGATAAAAGTCTAGATTATTGGCAATACTGAACCTATGTGTTACAACGTAAGCTACTTTAGAGTGAAGTCAATTAATTACTGATGCAGCCCCGCGGCCTTGGCCTTCCCGCGTCATAGGCAGGGGTACACGTGTACGCAGGGCCGTCCACGTACAACACTTACTTCTTCTAAGTCGTATTCCCTCATGACTGAGGGTCGTGGTCATCATGGGTAATGAAACACGACGACTCTCTCAGCAGTTATAATGGAGTGGTGTTGCCATTACCTTCTCCATCTCACATACTAGTGCGAGCACGAATGGTAATGACATAGATATGCAAGTTTTCTCGCGATGTTTTCCTTCATCTTCAGAGCGATATTAGTTGGTGTTATACTAACTACACATAAATTTAATAATTCATTGGTGCAGGCCGGATTCGAACCCGGTACATACGGAGTGGAAGGCGTTCAAACCACTTGACTATCACGACTCTACTACAATTACCGATACTAAAATTACTTTAACAATTATTTACCAGGTGGTAGGTCTCTGTTGCCGGAGACCGTCTGGGTACCACCGCAGCTCCTATTGCAACCGACAAATAGTAGTGTGCGAACATTACTGTGTTCCGGTTTGAAGCGCGCTGTAGCTAGTGTAATTACTGGGGTAACGAGACTTAACACCTTATGTCTCAAGGCGACGAGCGCAATGTGGTGCAGTGTGTACCATCTTAACTAGCACCACGTTGTCATGGGCAAGCGTATCACTTACCATCAGGTGAACGTCTTGCTCGTCTCGTCGCATATTAGCATAAAAAAAAAAAAAAAAACTCATGGAACTCTTATATAATTTTCCATCGAAAGCATTAAGGAGTTACCATGATGGTAGCTTTTTTGAAGCTGAACTAAATACTACTTGTGACATAAATAGCGCCACCTTACGATCACTTACCGTCAGCTGAACATCCTGCTGGTTACAAACAAAACTGAATTTCAGTCGCCTAAGATTTTTTCTTCAATAAACTAGCGACAGCCCTGCGCGTGTACTCGTATCTTCCACTAAAAGCATGAGCATCGAGTGCCCGGATTCCCTCACGACATTCTTCCTGTTAATAAAAATATATGCGGTGCTTTCATTCACTTTACCAACTTAGTACTACCCGCTCTTGAGACACGAACACTTATTTTATAAGCCATCCAGGTGGTAGGTCTCTGTTGCCGGAGACCGTCTGGGTACCACCGCAGCTCCTATTGCAACCGACAAATAGTAGTGTGCGAACATTACTGTGTTCCGGTTTGAAGCGCGCTGTAGCTAGTGTAATTACTGGGGTAACGAGACTTAACACCTTATGTCTCAAGGCGACGAGCGCAATGTGGTGCAGTGTGTACCATCTTAACTAGCACCACGTTGTCATGGGCACGCGTATCACTTACCATCAGGTGAACGTCGCGCTCGTCTCGTCGCATAGTAGTATAAAAAAAAATCCAATACGCTGTGGTAGACCCTGTATGATCTCTAAAATTATAATTCTTTGCATATGATACAATAACGTAAAAGCACAGGTTGAGTATCTAACAGAATTATCATAATTTGTACTTAACTTAAGCAGCGGCAATCTAGTTTACTCTTCAGAGATAAACGGAAACATGATGGACTACTTATAATGATTAAACTACAATACATGTCTCTTTTAAAGACTGGAGGAGGTTATAAGGGACTTGTTAAACATATCAACGTCAATAAGTAACTTTCTCTGAACACACATCTGCCGTTAAGTTACGGCAAATTGAAACGGCATGTGAACTCCGAGTTAATCTAATGACGGCGGCGAGGGTGCGCGCGGGACGCTAGCAACTACAGTCTAGACTTGTACTTAATGATTCGATTAGGTATCCTGTAAAGTTGTTACCGAATAGTAATAACAAATATATCTATTTTAAAATATCACAAAATACTTTAAACTATATGCAGCTATAACATTGCAGCTTCTCATTGTGGTAGCAACGTATAAATAATAAATGTTACTTAATAAATAGCTTACTCTGACAAAACTTATTGGTGAATGTAAATAAAATAGTGTATTGTTTATATACTTCCGGACACATCTATTGGCCCACCACCCAGTGTTTAAAGTTTCGACGGTGTCTAGTTAATAATAAATGTTAGGCGGAGCAATAAGTTTTAATGCAGTTTTGAAGCAGATTTATTGGTCAACCTTTATGTAGGTTTTTTTAAAATTTTTTTGGTATTTCGAATTGATTTGGCCGGCAGAAGTTTTACAACTTGGGCGACACTTTCAGGCCATATTTTTAATCCATATTCCAATCCATATTTTTTAGTCAAAAATGGCTCTAAGTTTAGATTTACCTTTTTATGGAACCAATAATCGGACACATCAAAAAAAACATCCAACTTGTGCGAAATAAAACAGTTTTCTCCATTCCTGGGTCGTTGAAAACAATGAACAGACTCGAATTTTCGATTTTTTTCCTGAATTCAAAATTAAAAAAAAACATACATAAAGGTTGACCAAAAAATCAGCTTTAAAACTGCATTAAAACTTATTGCTCCACCTAACATTTATTTTTAGCTAGGCACCGTTAAAACTTTTAAACACTGGGTGGGCCGATAGATGTGTCCGGGAGTGTATTATATGTATAACAATAATTAATGTTCATTGATGTATATAATCTCTCTACAAACTTAAATGAAATGAAAACTGACAGAGAATTATTTGTTTAATTTCTTACGTAACAAATGTTTCCTCCGCGTCGGGACTATCTGTATAACTTACGTTTTAAATTTATAATTTCTCGTTAAAATGTTAACGTAAAAATTCTGACAATCTTATCCAGGAGCGGTGTGGTGGAGACAGGTTAGAAAATCCACCGCTCTACCCACAGGTATGTCAAAGTCGAGTAGGTGAGCATAATTTCAGGAAAAAGGCTGCGGCTTTCTCCGTGACTTGCATGCATAGCAGAGCACGGTAAATACCTCCTTTTGGGCCTGCGGTCAACAGTGAACGTTATAAGTTGAAACGATTATAATACGCGATGATTCATTTGTATTGAACTGAAGTTTTTTCACTTTGTTATTCAAATACTAGCCAGATCAAACTTTACTTATCTATTCAGATAAGAAAGTGTGTTATGTTAGTTTAATTTGTATTTGTTTACATATACCATCATGACACTCTGTCATCTACCCTTCACGCTATCAAATGCTAATGTATCAATTAATCACATGTGAGTAATGTGACGCCATTAATAAATCTCTTAACTAACAAGATCAAACTATTCCATCCAACACAAACTTACAACATTCAAACTTATCATAACGTAAACAAATACTATAATAATATCAAAGCGGTGAGTTTAATGTAGTGTAAGATAGATATATTAACTTAACTTACCGCCTAGTGAATGTTGTTTAACTTCAAACATAACCCAAATTTACGTCTTCAATAATTTTGTACGGCAACTTTTGTGACTACAATGGACTTTTCTCATAATGAGGGCGAAGGTGAAGTTCCTCGCTTTGTAAACTATTATTACTAAGGCGGTAGGTTTATATGAAGATGACAGTTGGCTAGACAGGTTCAATAAAACCCGGCCATGTGTGGTCCCGAAATTAAATCAGAGACCTCCGCATTACAAGGCACGCCATCGCAGACAAGCGCCGCGAGGTCGGCTAAAAGCTCTTACTCAAATTTGGATTAATAACGTCTCGTACGCCTGAATATTTGGGCTTTCTTAAATATAAAGCGAACGCAGGTGCGAAAGTAACGAAACTTTCATTACGTCGAGACTTATGTCGAACCCAATTTTGTATCCAATAACTTACCGCTTCATTCCCCTGTTGCAATGTAATACTGCGAAGTCTTTTATGTTTAATGATGCCTTGTGGAAAATTTCATTGTTTTCTTTCAACAATTATTTTGCGGACGAGTTACGAAATTATTACGAAGAGCAGAAAGAAGCATAAGGCATGATAAGTCTCCGGCTATAGCGGTTTCTCTCTCGAAAGAGGTCATAACTATCAGTTACTTCATCGCAGTAAATAAAAATAAATAAATATAAATTTCTTAAAAAATTTTAATCGTATAAAAACATTTGTCTTTTAATAATTTAAATAACATATTTTTGCCATAAATTATATCTTAACTAAAGCCATAATTTACCTTAATTTCTACAAGCTTGACGATTGTACTTCACACGGGAAAACTCTTTTTTAAAGAATAAGCCAATACCTCGATATCCTGACCACTTAAGTTAATTAATTTCCAGCCGCCCAGCGGATACACTCTGCTGCTGAACACTACGTCCCCAACACCACAGAACAGCTCCATGGAACTGGAGTCCAGGAAAATTCTCCACGAACTTGCGTTACTTGGATCCCATTCTACTCGTCGAAAGTCGTCAATTCCTCTAGAAACCGTGACCATTCCAATTTCTGGCTCCCAGCGAAGTAGCACCTCACCGCCACCTTCTCTTCCCAGTAGTTTAACTTCTACCGATTCCTTGAAATCAGCTTCTATATTAATTTCAACAGCTTGACCAAATTCCATTTCTTCTTGCAACTCCAACACTTCCACCGTAGCTACATTCTCCCTTAAATTTATAATTTCCTCTACTGGTTTCTGTATTATTTTATTACCAACAAGCTTCAACTCTCTGGCGATTGTCATCATACCAGACCATCCGTCTACGTCTTCCGGATGCGGTACTTCCCACATACTAAACCACGATATAAGATATCTCTTCCCATCAACTTCAGTCGTTTGAGCGGCGTAAGTATCGTGACCAAAGTCTATTTCCTGGAAAGAGACCTCCTGAACAAATTCAAACGTCTCGTAATCAAAGCTCCCTATTATGTAACCATTTTGATACACATTTTTGTACCGATCTCCCTGAGGAGCTAGTCCTTGAGGCGACATAAGAAGTATGAACTTTCCATCCAATTCAAAGAAGTCCGGACACTCCCACATGTAACCCATATCTCCTTCAGATTCCGCCAAAACATTTAAAAATTCCCAACTTCTCATATCTTTCGACCTGTACAAGAGAACTTGTCCCCTCTTATCGTCCGTTTTGCTGCCAATAATGACGTACCAATGGTCACCATGCCTCCAAACTTTCGGGTCGCGGAAATCCGGTGAACCGTTTGGAGCCGATAGCAAAACTGGATTGCCTTTGTATTTATGGAAATTGATGCCGTCGTAACTGAATGCCAAATACTGGGACTCGTTGTAAAACGGATCCTTCTCAGAAACGACATGTCCTGTGTATATCAGTACCAACGTGTCACCATTCTGCACGGCGCTGCCGGAGAAGCATTGCTCTTCATCGGGCAGAAGGGCGGTCGGGAGCTGTTTCCAATTGACCAGGTCCGGGCTCGAGACGTGTCCCCAGTGCATCGGTCCCCAAACGCTGTCGTACGGGTAGAACTGGTAGAAAAGGTGGTACTCCCCGTTGTAGTAGGTAAAACCGTTGGGATCGTTCATCCATCCGACCGGCGGCGCGACGTGGTAGTGTGGCCTAAATCTTGGGTTTATGTCCGGCAGCTTGTTCTCTATGTACTGCTCCAACTCGTCTTTGGCGTTGTCATCTTGGCAGATCGATTTCGCGAATGCGGCGCCGACGATACAGATTAAGAGTAAATTGCGTAAGAGCGACATTGTTAGCAGTTGTGGAGGGGTCTCTTACATGTGCCTCGTTTTATACAAACTTCCTTACATTTCTTTATCACGTCAGATAACGTTATCTCCGCTCAAGTGTTTTGTTTGGCGTTCAATCGACGTTTAGACATAATATATAACTATTTTAAAAGGTTTATTTTAAACATCCTATTCATGTTATTTATTTTTTTTTTGTGGATGGTCAGGGCCTAGTTCTTCCATTCTAGTTCTCGCATTCATTCTGTTTTGCTTACATATATTCCGTAATTTTCTTCCTCTTTCATACCTCGCGCTCTTTGGAGTGAAGACTCCATCGTCTACATAATTTTGCGGTGTTTCAGGAGAGACCTGAGGATCATTCCATTTTCCTGTAAAGATCATACCACTTAAAAGCTAATATAAAATTTTTATTTCCTAAATTACTATTACTATTTCCTATCTAATATCACAGTTTGTTTTGTCTCTCCTTCTTTTACATTTAATTCCTTACACTATAGCCTTATCCTAATATCACATTACTTAATCTTTATTTCTTTTGACTACATCGGCTATAGCTAACCTACAAAATTTTAAAAACCTTGGACGACCAGCGTCTTCACTCAACAGAGAGGCGAAGCTGCCAGCGCATCCTATTCATGGTATTAGATAATAACGTTATGAATGTTACTTTATTGTATTTAAATAAATTTAGAAATATTTAACCTCACATCAGAAAGCGGGTCGACAAATGGTATTTCGCGATATTATTTTGAATATATCAAATGTCGACGAAATTGAAATCTCGGCGGTTACAGGATTCAGATGCTTTACTTACCTTACCCTGAGGATATAAAAAGCAACAACCTTTTTTCTGGGCATATACCTGCCACACGCTTTGTAAGTGTATAACTTTATTACATAATAACTAGTGGAACTTATAACTTATGTTAAAGTGAACACGGATTACCTAATAGAAAATATAAGAATCAATTTCGGTATAACCCGTGTTAAAAAATAATTACATAGATCTTTAGAAGTTGCGAGCTAACAAGTACTATAACTACTTCTGCTGCTAAAAACTGTAATTTTCCAGTGTTATTAAGACTATATTGGAGTTAGTTTTTTTTCTTCGACAAACTACAACACGAACTAACCAAACAACTGCGGCACGCGGCTCTCTCTTCCAATTAACTGGTCCCAAGGAGGCAAAGTGTTTTAGTAGTTCTTTTATATGGAATTGTTCCACGAAAAGAATCCTCCGCCCCTCTGCCCTCTAACAACCCTTTTCCTTGAGCATTTAGTGGGGAAGGAAATTAAATTTCCCCCAAACCGCTCACGTCGACTCGCCCCCCCCTTCCTGTCTCGCCGCGGCCGTAGTGTAAACTTCGTAACATTTATTAAGCTCCGTGAACTTTGTTTGTCGATTGAATAATTCATTTGTTCGCTAATTAATCAGGAAAGTGGTTGTAAATTATTGATTTGTTTATTATTCTTGTTAACTGTTCGCTCGTTGTATCGCCGATTACTTTAATATTGAATGGATCGTTTGCTGTGTGTTTGCGGGGAGGTGAGCTGGTATTTGCATCTTCATTATCTGAATAATCTACAGGCATTTTGAATGAGCACACGCGTTAGTCAATGCCTCTCCTACTGCTTTCTAAATTGATGCTACATAAACATAATTAGCTATTTACCATCTGATGAACAGTCTGCTCTTCTCAGTTCTTGTTCATCGCATTCAGTGAAGGTGGGCTTATCTCAAGGTAGTTTAACTAACGATAGTTGAGAGTCGCTTAACACGGTTAACGCAGATTGGGTAAGAATGTGCTTTTAACTAATAATAGACGTCGTCCGGTTGATGACATCGATGATGATTAAGGAAGAAAGTAGAGTACCTAATATTGTTGACTTGAATATATGGTTTATTCTATCGAAGTGATCCGCGAGATGACTTCATAGCCTTTAATTTAAAATTTGTATATGGTGGGATCTTTTAAAACCTGCTTGGCTGTAGTCCAACACTATGAGAAATAGTGTTCCGACATTTATCAATCCTCAATCGTCCTTCATACCGAATCACAGTAATATTTGCAGTGACTGTAGAAATCTGAACAGGCTATTAATGTAGCATAACGAATAATATAAATTCAGTAACCTGATCGTCGTGTATCTGAGGAAAATATCAGGTCACTGCGCTGTTTACGTATTTAGACGACCTTTAGCGGTTATAAGTCTAAATTAGACCTCGTTATCGTCGTAAAAAGAAATACGTTTAATTGGATTTTTTTTAATAAGTAACCCGACCCCGCGTTACTCGTGCGAAGCAAAATTAAATCATAACATGATAACATTATCAACACGGCAATACAGCTAGTTACTCTGATGAGGCTGGTCACCTGGACGATGGTGATTAACTACAACGTTTAGTCTCTAATCATTACTTTATTTCGCTTTGGATGACTCTATGATGTATTTCATATCGAACGACCGTAGCTAAATATCCGCTAAAAATTTACTTATCACTTTACTGTGCTTAAAGTGTTGGTACTCTCAGGTATTCCTTAATAGCAACAATGTTGTAAAACGGCGTGAAGAAGGTTCTTCAGAGACGACAACACGCTGACGTTACCAGCTTTAGTAAGCTCTGGCTGGCTCTGAGCTGGCTCTAAGTTTAGATTTGCCTTTTTATGGAACCAATAATCGGAGACATCAAAAAAAAACCCAACTTGTGCGAAATAAATAAGTTTTGTCTATTCCTGGGTCGTTCAAAACAATGAACAGATTCGAATTTTCGTTTTTTTTTTTCATAAACCTGAATTCAAAATAAAAAAAAAACATGCATAAATGTTGACCAAAAAATCAGCTTTAAAACTGCATTAAAACTTATTGCTCCACCTAACATTTATTTTTAACTAGACACCGTTAAAACTTTTAAACACTATATCTTCTCAATATTCTGTTATCAATATACCAAACAGGCATTTTATCGTTCAGATGATAAGAGATGAAATTTTAAATCTCACATTTCCAGTTATCGATACAGATATATAACACCCGATATAAAGTGATTAGATTGACCCCTGTTTATAATCCAATTCATAAAGTAAACGTTCTCGTTTGCTGCGGTAAAAAGTATACAGTTACAAAACCGCACAAAGTTTCCTTCCGTTCATTAAAACTATTGAAAGTTTTTAAACCTCATTCATTATAAAAGATAAAACGTCGTTGGCGTACAACTATCACTTATTACAAAGAAATATGTTAAGAAAGTATTAGAAACACAAACACAATGATATTAAATGTTGTTACAGTTATATTTGACGTGTAAATCTGTACGCGGAATTCCTTATCGACCTCTTCGGGACTTTCCGATCTCACGCGGTCGCAGATAAAGATAAAGCACATTAACCTTACTTATTTCTAATCTTAGATTTAAAGTATTTAAACATAGCTACAAAATATAATATCTTCCCATACAAATATTATAAATAAAACATCACAGCGTATTGACGATGAACTGAACAAACCGGAGCACCATGATGAGTTACCAACGACCTGACAGGTGAGTTTTTTTTTTTAATTCCTCCTGCGCTTTATGGGTCATGGCCTAGTTCTTTCATTCCAGTTCTCGCAATCATACCGTTCTACTAACATTCATTCCTATAATTTACTTCCTTCTTTCACACATCTCGCTCATTGACATTGTCATCGCTTCATCATATTTTTTGGCATCTTCCTGAACTCATGTATTGCTGGAATAGGTACACATTTAAAAAAATTAAATACAATAAATACTTACCTACTACCTTAATAATTACCAGGTGGTAGGTCTCTGTTGCCGGAGACCGTCTGGATGGGTACCACCGCAGCTCCTATTGCAACCGACAAATAGTGATGTGCAAACATTACTGTGTTCCGGTTTGAAGGGCGCTGTAGCTAGTGTAATTACTGGGGTAACGAGACTTAACACCTTATGTCTCAAGGCGACGAGCGCAATGTGGTGCAGTGTGTACCATCTTAACTAGCACCACGTTGTCATGGGCAAGCGTATCACTTACCATCAGGTGAACGTCTTGCTCGTCTCGTCGTTTAGTAGAATAAAAAAAAAACTTAAAACAACCTTAACATTTAAGACAGGTAAGTTTAGACCTTCTACCAATCCGCTAGTGGTGTTTGTTTGTGTTGAGATTCGCCCGTTGTATATTAGATTTGAACCCTGAACCGCGTAGGTGGGTACACAACCGATATACCAACAGACGTCACGCGTTATCTTCAGCGCGATAAAACAACTTGTGACTATTTCAGATAGGCAGAAGTTTATCGCTCTTACGTAAGAGAATCTTAACTTCAAGTGGCGTAATAAGTAATGTTGGATAATGCCAAAACGGCAGCCGAGGTACTGTTATAAACATGTAAATATATACTTCAGATATGAGATATTAAACGGAAGAACATCTCATTTGGATTAGTAATAAGTACAGTCGACATCAGCTGAAGGTATTCGTCAGTAATGAGACGTTAAGGAGTTCCAGCTTAACATGAGGAGCAGCCACTGCAATGATCAGAGCGAGACATTCTTCACTCACATCAAAATTATTAATAGTATAAATAATGATTTGATTAAACTCACCAGGAACACTGACATGTTCACGTGCTTTAGTTTTGTTCCATAACATGTTTGAATATTTACCAACTTGTGATTGTTAACACTGTGCGCGGATGACTTCGCTTAACGACTGTTTACGTAAGTCCGCTTTAAGTGAACACTTGGCGGTTGGGAATATTCCGTTATACCATTTACGTCCTCATGATGTAGTCAAGTCATAAAAACCGTAATTAATACTCCACTTGTGATATTCCTTCCTGTACTAAATGTAACCATTGTTATTAACGTATTCTCAACACGCAACGTCTAACTACTAACTAACTGGTTCGATTCCGGAGCCTGTTCTTGAATTAGATAATATTATTACAAAACCGTTTAACTGACTACTCTTTTTGTTAACCAACCGGCACAACGATATCGTTATGTGTTAAAGGCAGAATGTTCTAGAAGAGCACGTCTAACTGCTTTCGATCTTACTATCACTTAAAATCGTGCAAAGGATCAGTGTGATCTGCGATACTTTAATAATAGATATAACTTGCAATAGACTTTAATGGCAGAATAATGAACATCAGAGCAGGTGGACATGAGCCCTTTGTATACTTAATTATACATGCATACTAACAAATTCTACATAAGACATATTCACAGTGGATCTAAATTGTATATGTAAGTCTGCAGCATCAGATGTTTTATACTTCTTGTACTTTCAATCTTTTAAAAGCTCGCCCGGAGCAATCTCCACATCAAAGTGCAGAGCTTTCACAGTAACGAAGGCGCAGGAGCGACGAGCTTGTAGTATCTACACTCGTTTCTGTGTAAAAAAGATATGACATTTTCGTAAAAGTCCTAAGCTTGTTTCCTCTTTTAGCCTTCTATCACTTTTACCTCCAATTATTTGTTAAGTATTACCTAACAAGAGAAGTAATTAGAGCTACGAAAATAAGTTCTTCGTTCATCTCGATTGATGTAACATAAGCTAACTCTATCAGCGGCCGTGTATTTTTATAAACAGCTTGTTCATTGTTCACTTCGAGCTTAAAGCCTTCTCTTGTAACAAAACAGTCAAGGACTAAAGCTAACTGGTTTGTTGTTCTTTTGTGTTGTATAAATTCCTTCGCGCCTACTCCTGTAGGATTACTAACTGTAAATAATTTAGTCGATTATTTCTTTACTAAAACTTTTTTAGTTGTAATTGGGAAATGCCATACTATTCCTATAAGTTATCCTCGTAATTTCTACTCGTCGCATTTGTAAGTAACTCCAAGTGACATCCGGTGCCGAAATATCTAAAAAGTTTCGTTTCACTGATCGGAACAGCGGCGAGTAGTTTAACTGGGGTAATGAAATGACAAACTTTTCTACTATTTATCAATGGAGACCTTAGTCTTACGCATTTCAGTTTTACCACTATTTTCGTTTTAATTATTATATAAAGTTGTGTATATGAAAATGAATGAAGATTTCAGGTGCGTTGTGCAGGTAAGGATCAAATTAAACTGAAGCTCTACGAGGAAATAAAGGTGGAGTAACGGCGCGGCGGGCGGGCTGCCGGCTTTTATATCCAATTGTGAATAAAAAGGTAATCAAGGAATGGATCGGGCGCCCGCAGGTGTACGTAAAACTCCACGTCATCTTCATAAAGGCAGCTTGATGGCTCCAGCAACAATGCCCGTTACGGGCCAATAAAATTTGTAAGAGCGGCACAGCGTAGTGAGGAGCAGCAAGACGTCTTGAGTAAAACCTAACTTCGTCAGAGCTTTTTATAGCAACGCCATCTCATACAACAGAGTAGCTCACACTTGAAGCCGAACACAATGTTGAATAGTGTTAGATTATTATTAGAAGACGTGTCACCAACAAGTTAACGTCCTGGTGTCTCAGTTACAGAAAATAACCTTTTTTTTTTTTTTTTTCGTGGGGAAATCCTGCATCGGATACTCCACCGCTGCGGGGGCAGCAGAAGAGTTATGCCGGACTCTTACCGGCTAAAACCCCACGGTGTCCCTCACTAAACCCTTGGTCGGAACAACGGGAACGCTTGCGCATACTTCCGCAGTCCCAACGGCTTTGACCCTTGTAAGGGTCACGTCTCAACGTGGAGCTGGAGCTCTCCATCGTGAAATGTTGCACGTAAAATACTGTAAGCGCCATCTCGAGGCCTTTGACATGCAGCGACGAGTGACCCCCGAAACCCGCCGCCGTAGCCTCTGTTATGGGGGTCGAAGGGTGTTGTTCACCCTCCTCCGACGCCCAGGCCTCTGGCTACGGATTGGGAGAAGAGAGGTTCTTTCTCTCTCCCTCTCCGCTGCCTCCTTCTGCGACATAACTTGTTCGCAAAAGGCGACGCCCGCACCCCATGCCTTCTCACTTCCTGTCATGGCCCTAATAAGTGCTCGAAGCGAGAGGTCCTCCTATTTCAGCCTCCTATTTCAGCGACAAGATCTCGGCGCAAAGTGGTCCAACTAGGACATTCCTCCAATGTATGCTGCGCCTCGTCCTCGTCACTGCCACAGTGGTGGCACACTGATGTTGGCTCTCTTCCAATACGGCACAGGTACTTACCGAAGCATCCGTGCCCCGTCAGTACCTGCACCAATCGGAAGGTCAATGCGCCACGCCGCCTATTTATCCAGTCATTTAAGACTGGGAACACAGCATCGACAGTCCTATTGCCCGCCCTAGGATGGGCCAGTCTCTCCTTCCACCGTTGAAACAGAGACTGCCGAGCGTGTAACCTCTGTAGAGCTAGATCTTTTGAGGAGAGCTGCTGTCCTCGTGCTCGGTGTTCCGTGCGCCATGTGTAAATGGACGCAAGAAAGTGCGCCTCTAGTTCCCATAAGGGAGAACCTGCTAACACACACGCCGCCTCAAAAGAGATGGTACGGTAACCCCGAATTACTCCCACGGCCATTGCCCTCTGTGGTCTTCTAAGATTTTCGACGGTTTGCTCCGTCAGAGAATTGGCCCATACCGGTGCCCCGTACAATGCCATTGAGCGCACCACTCCTAGGTATAGGCTACGGCAACTCGGTTCGGGTCCCCGATGTTAGGTAGGAGGCGTTTTAGGCTAGCCGCTACTCCCATCAGCCGAGGCGCTAAACGTTGGAAATGTTCGCGGAAATTCCATCGGCTATCTAGGATGAGTCCTAGGTATTTTAAGTTAGACCCAACCTCAACAGAAAATAACCTGTACCGTCAACTAACGGTCTATTCGTCTAGTAACTTTATTAACAGAGTTAATGATACAAATCGTTTTGCTATAAACATTATATTTGTCAAGAAACCTTACCACAAATGAAAGCGTCTTGGAAAACAATGAAAACAATTCAATATTGATAACGATAATAATTTTCTTTTATAGTTACAAACATGACTATTTAAACATCAAAACTAACAGCAAGACTTTGGTAAAAGATTTTCTTGACAACGCCACCTATCTTCAGCAAAGACCTACGATTGTTTGTCCTATTAATCTATTAACAGCTAAATTAAACAGCTCTCTTTATTGTTCCCACTGCTGGGACTCGAGAACTTCTCTCATTAGGAGAGAATCAAGGGTTTTCATTCTCCACGCTCGCCAAGTCAGGGTTGGCGAAAGACACGTGACCATTAGAAACTAGTATTCCTGGAATCAGTTTCTGCGTTTCTTACTAACTGAACTATCACAACTTTCAATACACGCTGCGAGGATGATATTGTTAAGAATTTCTTGATAATGTGTAACTTAATATTCATTGGAAAATAGAGCAACCTTAACATGTTTGTCTGTTGATATCATCAAGTTGTAAAAGTCATCTGATTCGCTTTGAGATCTGGACTTTAGGTGGTAGAGCGTGTTCGCATATACGACTCCGGCTTTCATATTTTGACAGATTTACAATAAGAGAATGGCAGCTAGCGAGGTACTTCTTATAAAATCGAATCAGAGACATCAGCGTTGCAAGGGAATTGAAGTTAAATAAAACTATAAAGATTATGACAACAGCAGACAACAAGAAATTCAAGGATCGTATCCTAGAATATTAATTCCGACACGATTTTTATAATAAGTTAATGATACTTGGATAAGTAAATACCTCAGAGCATTGCTGACATTACACAATATTAACATCAGGGATGTTGGTGTGGTAGACCCAACATCCAAATTCGCCAAAGACCTGTCCTTGGCGAATTTGAATGTTATTAGCTCTTAAGTGATTTAGTCTGTAGTTTAGAATGTCGATATAGTCTTATGATATAAAGGGTACGATGGGATTGATATGCTCCTTTGGGGCAAAAATCCTGAAACTAAAATAAATAAAAAAAAAATACCTCAGCGATAGTTAACAATAAAGAAGAACACTGACAACTCTATCCTGTACCATCACGTCTCACAATTTTTCTGTGAGCAGGGCGAAGAAGGGCGTCACTTGCAGCCGTCGACCCTTGTGTGTGGCCGGCTACTTGTTGAGGGCGCGTATTGTGAACAAATTCAAACCTTTTTTTTGTTATCGTAAATAATGAATCGCAAAATGAAAACTGTTACTAGAAAATTTACTGATAAAACTAATTTTAAAAATCATAACTGATCTCTTAAGGACTGCATCCAAGATTGATGAGAACCTCTGGACCACGAAAGTTGTTGTTATTGGAATATGTCGATTTCCTCACGGTGTTTTCCTTCACCGAAAACCGGAATCCAGCTGGAACCGTAATCTCGTAAGTACGTGACTACAGCATCACAAACTGTGAACAGCGGTTAACTATTTACAATTTAACACATAGACCGCTAGTTTAATAAGGAGATGAAAGGTAATCATTAAATATACTCCCGGACACATCTAGCCCACCACCCAGTGTTTAAAGTTTCGACGGTGTCTAGTTAAAAATAAATGTTAGGCGGAGCAATAAGTTTTTAATGCAGTTTTGAAGCAGATTTATTGGTCAACCCTTATGTAGGTTTTTTTTTATTATTTTTTTTTTTTTTTTGTAATTTCGAATTGATTTTGCCGGCAGAAGTTTTACAGCTTGGGCGACAATTTCAGGCAGAGTATTTATATTTTTTGGTCAAAACTGGCTCTAAGTTTAGATTTTCCTTTTTATGGAACCAATAATCGGAAACATCAAAAAAAAATCCAACTTGTGCGAAATAAAAAAAGTTTTCTCCATTCCTGGGTCGTTAAAAACAATGAACAGACTTGAATTTTCGTTTTTTTTTTCACAACCCCGAATTCAAAATAAAAAAATAAATAAACATAAAGGTTGCCCAAAAAATCAGCTTAAAAACTGCATTAAAACTTATTGCTCCACCTAACATTTATTTCTAGCTAGACACCGTTAAAACTTTTAGACACTAGGTGGGCCGATAGATGTGTCCGGGAGTGTATATATGAAATAAGCATTGATTCTTAATGCACACTCAGATCTACGGATCTACAGATGCGTTTAAAAATTTAATCACTTTCCGTGTTATTGATTTATAACTGTACAAGATTATTATTGGTAATATACAAAGGAAAAAAGGTATATCATATTTTTAATTTTAGATTTATCTATATTATGGCTTTATCTCTTTTAAGAAATTTCCGCGTCGCGTCCGATATTTATCTGTGTAGATTTATACACAGTAGTAAAAGTATACTGTAATGAAATTTAACTCTAAAGCATACAAATATATATTAAATCATGTACTATATTAGCCATGACGTGTATAGTCATAACAGTGAACTTGTTAAATATTTATTATCTGTATTGCGAGTCGAGCTGCGAGTGGCCCGTGAAGTATTCACTTCAGGCCGTCAAGTGGCCCCGGCGACTGCTTTCACTTGAATTCAACTTCAGCACGGCGCGGCTGCTCCATATCACATCCGGCAGGATTAGTTAACGATAGTTCTCATGTATGTAAACATTATGTAATAAATTTCCAACTATCATCATTACCATCATATATTGTCAGACCCATCTCCGCGGACGGTGTCCTGACAGTGGAGTTGAGAAAGGTCAGACACCTCCCCTCCGTGACCGCCGCAAACCTTAGTCGTGAAAACGATTTTTATTATAGCCGACTATATACCTTTCACTAATTGTACATAAGCCTGCGCTTCAGGTCCTACTCTCTTAAAATTACACAGAGCCCGCAGAAACGTTCACGGGGGAGTAGAATTAGTTAATTAAATAACCGGGAGACATTATGTGCCGTTTAAATGAATTTATTTACGCGATCCGGGCTCAATTAGCGGAGGCATTAAAATCTCTAAATGGCGGCAGAGGCAATTTGATTTCGCCAAATTGGAAACACTTTTGAATGCTGAAAACGAAATTGGTCGTGGGTTATAATTAATCTCAACACATTCACTGGAGTAAAAGGATGTGGCGCTCAGGTCGATATTCGTTGACTGTTGATTTACCAATTCTTATATGTATTTATTGAGTGTGTATATCTCTTTTGTTCTCTACATTCTTGTTTACTACTTCAAACAGCTACAATGCTCTTTTTTTTTAAACTACTGAGCGACGAGACGAGCAAGACGTTCACCTGATGGTAAGTGATACGCTTGCCCATGACAACGCGGTGCTAGTTAAGATGGTACACACTGCACCACATTGCGCTCGTCGCCTTGAGACATAAGGTGTTAAGTCTCGTTACCCCAGTAATTACACTAGCTACAGCGCCCTTCAAACCGGAACACAGTAATGTTCGCACACTACTATTTGTCGGTTGCAATAGGAGCTGCGGT
This sequence comes from Byasa hedistus, assembly GCA_029286795.1. Classification (NCBI taxonomy): domain Eukaryota; kingdom Metazoa; phylum Arthropoda; class Insecta; order Lepidoptera; family Papilionidae; genus Byasa; species Byasa hedistus. Next base: position 538,219 of record JAGSMW010000001.1, read on the forward strand.
GGTACCCATCCAGACGGTCTCCGGCAACAGAGACCTACCACCTGGTAAAATGGTGGTAGGTCTACTACCTACTACCTACTACTAGTGGTTAAATCTACCGTCATAACAGGATCGCTGTGTTCCAGCAGTCAACGTATAATAACCGAAGTATTTTGGAAACGCATTCTTTGCTATTTTCAGCATCATATTCGCTTAACATCATGTAAGTTAGCATATGTACTCAATAAATAGTTAAAGTAGTTAGTTGTTATAGTTTTCAATTAGTTTAAATTGAAAATGTTCTTTATGAGTAACCAATAAGTGCCTATTGTTATGCCTCCGTTGTAGATTTTTTAGCTGTACTATAAACCTTTGTGGTTTCTTACAAGCTAAATGTAAAATTTGTTATATATTTTTGTTTAATTAATAATAAATTAAAAAAAAAAAAATAGAAGCCTTAAACTCGTTTCTGCAGCTTCGTAGCTCTTGTGTTATAAACTCTAGTAGACCTACCACCATTTTACCAGATGGTAGGTCTCTGTTGCCGGAGACCGTCTGGATGGGTACCACCGCAGTGACTATTGCAACCGACAAATAGTAGTGTGCAAACATTACTGTGTTCCGGTTTGAAGGGCGCTGTAGCTAGTGTAATTACTGGGGTAACGAGACTTAACACCTTATGTCTCAAGGCGACGAGCGCAATGTGGTGCAGTGTGTACCATCTTAACTAGCACCGCGTTGTCATGGGCAAGCGTATCACTTACCATCAGGTGAACGTCTTGCTTGTCTCGTCGCAAAGTAGTATAAAAAAAAACTCTGTCCCGAGTCTAAAAATTGCCTGAAAACCGTTAGCTGTTAATTTGCTATTCAAATGGAGGTCAACGGCCGGATGCTGCGCTCGCCGCGCCCCCGACGACAGTTAATGTGTCTCGATAAAACTAACGGAGGCCCTCGTTCATCCTTATCGAGCCGATGTACAGCCTTAATGCAGACACATCGTAAAAAAGTACGAAAGAGATTTCACACGGCGAAAAAATTCCGGACACACTTTCACAAGGTAATAATTAAGCCTCCTCTGCATTAAAATAAAGAAAGGAGATATTTATCAACACAGCAATCCTAAAAGCATGTCATAACATTAATCAAAACAAATGTATATTCTATACTAATAAACATAATTGAAGCGTCTCTTTGATATGTCAAATGACAGATTTTTCATTACAGTATATTTGGACGGGCGGGAGCAACTTGTTAACGATCCCTCTTTGTTTACGGAGCCTTAAATATTGCTAATGCAGGAACGTGTGTTTCCTTTAAACATTTTTCAGTATTAGATAAACAGTTATTCATTTTTGTTCTACTAAGGTGGCAAACAAGCATAGAACCCGCCGCTGGTAAGCAGTTACCAGCTTATATACGCCTGCAGTGCCAGAGGCACCACCGGCGCGTTGCCGACCCCGGAATAACATTATTATTTCACACATTGTTATAGAGACATCGTAAATTCCCGCTTTATCTTGGAAGACCTTCGCGACCCCGGCTTCTGGGAATGTAAATACAACACGAGTTATAAGTTTATTAACTTCATAAACACGTTATAATATGTTTGCTACGTATAAATCTTTACGTTTAATATTATTTTCGCAAATTCCGAAATTTGTCGCAGAAGTCTTCAAGAGAACAGTGAATAAGTTTCTTCTAGATTATTCCGCTTTACTATTACTGGCAAGTATGATCGAGATCAGGCACTAGTCTGTGTTAAATCAAACACGTGACTGATACAGACCTTCGAAGTAGGCCTTTATCCAACAGTGAGCGTCTATCAGCTGATGATAATGATAAGGATGACACGAGTTTCTTGTCCAATCTTCTCAGTAAAATTGCTCTAAATAAGCTTGATCGTACAACTAGTGTTGCAACATATTTTTTTATGTCTTCGCATTTAAATGTTAGTAGAGTTGAGGTGGTTATCACTTACCATCAGAAAATTACTTTGCATTTATGGACTATCCACAACTTATGCTCTGCTGATGATAATTCTCTCTTGCTATGTCTATGTTGCAGCCTTGGCACAACAGTCGCCCTGTGCCTGCCTTAAGGGCAATCGAGAAGAAGCCTACAGATTGCACTTGGTATTGAAACATACCAACTGAAATCTGTAGGCGATGAACCCAATTTGGTGCTGTACAAACATCCCGACTAAAGTCTCATTAGCACAGGCCACTTAACATGGGGTGAAAGTCCTTCCTCATCATTTTGCTTCATTGTATATAAAATATGTACATTTTCCACTTGCATTAATAACAGATAAACCTGTAATAATACGCATTACCAAATAAAAACTATGAAAGCGATGTATTTTTTTTTTCGTGTTATAAATTAACTTTACTTTCGTCACTTAATTTATTTATTTATAGAGGCGCAATTATTATAATGCTCTGCGCATGAACACCTCGGTATAAACAGGAAACTGTGAGTGCGCACGAAGGCCGCGCCCGTGCCGCGATAGACGACAATAAAACTTTTGATTGAACACATTTTCACGTTAATTCCTAATCAAGTTGAACATATGACGCACCATGGTCGTGGTATAATCGCGCCGTGACACGACCTCCACTCTGGGTCACAGAGTTCTCTAGTACGCTACAGAGGAACGTCAGAATCCGTTGTGTAAACAGTCGACGCGATGCTCACCGTGTTCGTCTATTTAATTTTTATAACTAGCGTCAAATCAATTCCTTCGATTCCAAACATGAACGATTTCTTCAACAACCAGAGAAATACCTTCCTCAGTTTTCTTGAAGAGAAGGGCAGTCAAATGGAAGAAGCCCTGACGTCCGGCTACGACAAAGCCGTGGAAATGAAGAGCAGCTTCGACAATTACGTGGAGCGGCAACAGAACAAAATCAGCGAGGACATCAACGGATACATTGAAAACGTCAAGGAGCAGGGGCGTCAGATAGCAGATACCTTGGCGATCCATCCGAAGAAGCAGCAGGCCGCGGTGAACCACCCGGAGCCCGAGGCCGCGCTCTCCGTGCCGGCGAGGATCGCGCGCTTCGGGTACAGGTGCGAGACGCACACCCTCACCTCCAACGGATACGTGCTGAACTTGCACAGAATTCCACACTCGAAGAGCAGCAAGGAGATTTCGTCGAAGACGGTCCTGCTCCAACACGGCATCATGGTCAGCTCAGGGGACTGGATACTGAACGGACCCGACAAAGCGTTGGCTTACGCGTTAGCCGACGCGGGGTACGACGTCTGGATGTCGAACGTGAGAGGCAACCTGTACTCAAAAGAGCACACACAGTACAAAACCGACAGCAGACCTTACTGGGACTTCTCCTGGCACGAAGTAGCCCTCCACGACATTCCCGCTGTTATAGATTACATAATGGATGTAAAAGGAGAAGGTACGAAGATCACGTACATCGGACACTCCATGGGCACCACCATTCTGTTTGCAATGTTAACCCTGCGTCCACAGTATAACCAGATTTTGACCGCGGGATACGCGCTGGCGCCGGTAGTTTTTATGACAGACATTAAAACTCCTTTGAAAAGCCTCGCGCCCCTGGCGAGTAACCTACCTTACATGGAATCCATATACGGATCTCAAGAGTTTCTCCCCAAACACTCGGTGTTCGGGAAGATCGCGACTCCGTGCAGTCTGGAGTACGTAGACGGTAATCTGTGTAAAAATCTCATTTTTCAAATAGTCGGCGAGAACGACCGACAATTCAACGCAACGCTTTTGCCGACCTTCCTGGCCCATTTCGGTGCCGGGACGTCCTGGAAGACGGTGGTGCATTACTCTCAAGAGGTCATGGCTAAAGACAGATTCCAATTCTTCGACCTCGGCCCGTGGAACAATAACAAAGTATACGGTGACGTGAAACCTCTCGAATACGATTTGAGCAAAGTTACTTTACCCATAAAATTGTTCTGGGCTCAAAACGACTTGCTGTCGAGTGAAAAGGACGTGAAGAAGCTTCTGGAACACTTACCGCCCACAACAGAGGATTACTTAGTACCCGATCCGAAGTTCAATCACTTAGATTATATGTGGGGAATAAACACTCCACATTTACTTAACGACGAAATTCTTAAATCATTGGAAAAAAGCTTCGGAGACAGGAATTAATTTTTATTTATTAAAACTCATTTTAAAGCAATATAGTATAGAATTCATTAATAAATCTGTTTTTTTTAATATTCTAATGAATTTCACAATGCTGAATAAAACATTTAACAGCGGTGTTGAAACAAACTAAAATATAACCTCTGTATATTTCTTTCCTACATTAATAACTGAAACGCAAACAAATAACGGGTAAGCGAGCATATTATTATAAATAAATTTCCTTATTATGGTTTATGGTACCCAGATTGCTTTTAGTTATCTATTAAGTTGTTATGTCCAATGTAAGATTATAACTTACAATTCAATCATACAAACATCGTGTATTAGTTAAAATATACAACAATTACACGTGTATGGTTTTGTCTTTCCTTTAATATCTAACAATGGAATACATTAGTAACAATAGCTTTTAGTCGACGCTAATGTAAAAATGTATGACTATTACCACCGGTCAGCATCTGGCCGGATCCCTAAGGGGCCGACCACTTAAGTGTTTTTATCGATTTTTAGTGGAATTGTTAGACTTGGAACGATAAGAGTTATATTTTTGGAAAGCTAATGAAATAAGCTTCACAATAGTGTATAAATAATAATAATATTTGCAGCGGTTTGAATGCAAGAGCTTACTTTTTCAATAAATGCTCTCTAAGACAAATGAAAACCTATATTATTGTTTTATTTTTATTTTCCTTGTATCTAGAATATATTTAGCACAAGATAAAACTATAAAACACATATGTACTGATGATAAAAACACCTACAAATTGCATTTTATTGTGTACGTAATCGGCGGTCGGCTGCGGCTATAACCACGAGAATTCAAAGTCGAAATGTGCTGAAACTATAGGACCTTTGTATGATTGTTATATACCACTAAAAAGGTAATTTATTCACAAATAAAAATGTGTATAATTTAGCCTATAAATAAATGAATAAGTACCTTTGGTGAGACAAAATATCCGACGCGGACCATCGCTTCGCTGCGATTCAGGGCGTTCGGTTTTAGGCTTCTGTAAGTACGCACATCACTACAACGCGTCTAGAATGACTCATAATCGTTTGAGTAATAAATTCTCTACACGACACTGTGTCATAACAATTGAAATAGTAAACACAAACCACTCATTCACGCGTTCGAAATTCGAATTTCGTGTGCAAGTTTGTCTTTGCGGTGTCGTGTTCGCGGTGAAACTGGAGCCGGGCCGAGAGGCGTGGCTAATCGCGTGACGTCAAAGTGCTCCGATATTAAAATTTAGACATAATTTTTTTTTTTATTCTGTTTATGGCACTAATTATTTTAGTGCCAGTGTCGAGTTTCGATTTTTTTATAGAAGGTAGGGACACTAAAAGTAGGTTAAAATCTATGACACAAAATAATTTATTTTTCATGACACATAGTATTTACAAATATATATATATATATACATATATATATTTATATATATATATATATATATATATATATATATGTAACACAGAGATTGAAAATACATTTCTATAAATCGGGTAAAATAAAAGATTTGTTATAAAGGAAAAAAATATATATAATTACAAACAATTATGTAAACAAATTGTATTTACACTGAAATTTTCAGACATTTACGGCACAAATTGTTAAAATTATTTTCCCAATAAAAGAATGAAATATTATATTTATACTTTTTAATTTGATAGCCCACTCGGTAGGTACATATAAGAGCTCCTGAAGTATTTTTAAAACATGATGTCAGCGTTGAAGGAACCACCAACATTATTATTACTATTACTAGTACTCACTGTCTTCCGTCACTACCAAACTGAAAAAAAAGGTACGTTGTGAGCGCAAATGGGGAACTGGAGAATCTTGAAACAATTTCACATTTTATTCGTATTTGAAATAAATGTATATGGCTGAACAACGGCACTTACGGTTAAAAAATACATCGTACCACCCGGAGAAGGAGCAGACGGGAAGTCGACGACCGACGCTGTCGGTCCGTGTTTGCTTCCACTAAAACAACAAAATAATTGTAATAGGTCGCTAAAAGTAAAAAAATTATGCAAACTTTCAAAAAAAGTAAAAAAAAAAAGAATTTAAAAAAAATTTAAAAGAAAACAAAAATAAAATACGACAAAAAAACGGAAAGAAATACGAAAAAAAACTAAAAGAAATACGAAAAAAAAAAATGAATAAAAAAAAAATACGAAAAATGAAAAATCTCGACTATATCTCAGATCAAAACACAAACATCCTGTTTGTGCGTCTGCCGTACACGTGCCGGCGGCGGCCTCTTTGATTGGCGGCATCCCTTTGTAGCACACAGAAACAAAAGTGGGTTTTTTGGTGTATGGGTGTTTCTTTGTGGGTTTGAATTGCTTCAACATGTAAAATCTATAATTTTACGAAAATATTCCAGAAAAAGACACGTAAATATAGAATCTACAATAAATTTACAATAAGATAATTGTGTATTGCTCTATGAATATAATAATATAATTAGTGAAAAACGAGTCTTGAACATTTCTACGCGCTAACTAGGTTTAGGTGCATGAGGTAATTTCGGAAGATAATAGCACGAAACATTATATTTTATCTATAATAATTCCACAAGTACGCTAATAAAAACACTGACTTACCTTTTCCGTCAAAATTTTCACAGATTTTACTTGATACACTACAAAATTAGTTCACAATAAACACGAACGATGTTACCGTGACGGACCGAACTTTCAGACTGTACAATTATTATTTTTTCCATTGTAGCATCAATGATTTTGTGCTTAAGTTGTTCTAAATTTCATTACGAATTCATAGATACCAAATTTGCAATATAAAATTCACTATATCGCACTCAAAAAGACGTCTGAACAACGCGGCACCTTTGATGCTAATGGTAGAGCGAGATAGCTTCTGTTGGACATCAAACGATGCCATCGGATTCGGGCCTATTAATATTCAATTGGCGGCTTTTAAAAAAATAACGACAAATGAAAAATTACTCTATCTTTTTTTTTTTTTATTTTAATTGATGTTCTGTATGCTCTGTAAATATATTTTTTTATACCATTTTGCTAATAGAAAACTAGTGTTCTTTCAACAAGTCACGCCGAATTAGGATTTGTTCATTATAATTTCGTTCCATATGTTCTAATTCAAGTTTCTCAGCAGTAAATTAATCCTGAAAGATAATGAATTGTGTTATCAACTATAGAAATATTTTTCCTGAATTTATCACTATTATATTTGTTTAATAAACTATTACACCTGTTTACTGCTGGCAGTCTGTTGCCGGAGACCGTCTAGGTAGGTACCACCGCAGTGACTATTTCTACCGACAAACAGTAGTGTGCTAACATTACTGTGTTGTAGTTCGATAGGCGCTCTAAGCTATATATTGCCGGAGACTAAACATCTTGTCTCAAGGCGAAGAGCGCCATGTGGTGCAGCGTATACCATCTTAACTAGCGGCACGTTATGGGTCTCGTAGACAAGTAGAATAAAAACAATATACAAGGTGGGCCTAAGAAAATCTGTCTATTGGAAGCCCAAATTGTAGCGCACATTTGGCCGATAACATCTTCTCGACTTGATCAATAAAATTCTAAAGGTTCAAATAAACAGAATCAAACCTTTTCAATTAGAAAAAAAAATGAGAGCCGATCAACATCGGATGATCTCTGTTGGCCCACCTTGAATATATATATTTACAATACCGATCACCCCGTTGATGTCAGTGAGCATACCATTAAAAAACGCCGCCAAAACACAAGGGCAAATAAAACGAAACGCGAAAGGAGATAAAATACGTTTATTTCTTAAAATTTGTCAATAATAAATCATAGATAGACAGATACAACCACGTCTCCCGCGGCAGGACCGGCGGCGCGCAGCACGCGGCGGCGCCGGGGCGGCGGCGCTGCGCCCCGCGCTCGCAGCCGGCACCGCAGCGACGCCTCGCGGCCGCGTCCCGCGCACGAGACTATTCAGCATTTTCAATGCTTACAGTAAGCTAGTACAGAACAATATCGCCGATCGGACTCGAAACTTATCTAAACAAATTCATTTTGCCGATATAGTCTCCGACGCACACAACCACGCAGGCCTCAGCTCTTGCTCTTCGCAATATTAAGGCCTCTATTGTGAAGGCTTTAAGCGCTATTCTACTTCCATTTCTCGTGTTTAATAATTAGGAAATCTTTTATTGTAAAAGAAATTCTGAGCTTAAATTACTCTAATCAATATTGATATATGTGCAAAATTACAAACAGAGAAAGCGTGGATGCAATCAAATTAACTAAAAAATGTATTTGATATCGATACCGTCGTTAAAACACTTCACAAAGCGACGCCGTCCACTGTCACCGCCAATACCATGTTCATGCGATATAAAGTTGCCAGTAAATAAAAAATAAAAATGCTATGAGCATAATTTCGTAGCACTGAGATTCATGACCGGGGGGGATGTTGGCCGTGTTGTTGTTTAAAATTAATAATACTATTATAATGATGCAAAAAAATGTATACGCGGCTCCTAAACGCGTAAAGTACACGCCATTGACAGATTCACACATTTTCATTCGACGGAATGTGATCTTTGTTAACATGGTAGCTATATTTAATAGTCGAGCGGGCGGTTCCATTTTTATTATAGACAGCGAAGCGACGAGAAGAGAACGTTAGCCTGATGGTAAGTGATGCGCCCATAACAACGCGGCGCTAGTTACGATTATTTACACAGCACCACATTGTGCTCGTCGCCTTGAGACGCGCGATGTTAAGTCTCGTTACCCCAGTAAGTTTACTAGCTGCCAGCCGGAACACATTAACGTTTGGCAGGAGTATGTGTAATGCGATTGTATAGTTTTTAACAGCGAGTGCGAGGCGGTGGGAGGGTCGAAATGTCGAGGAGGAGGGCGGAGGCGACGGACAGTACAAACATACCACACTAAAGCCTCTCACTAAATATAATTCACATATGTATTTAAATGCTAAATATATAAACTAAGTGCCGCATCATCGTGATTTTTACACTATCTACTTTATATAGTATATGCTATGCAGTATAACACATACGCCTACAAGTTATAAGTTTCACAATATTAATTATTATTGTATTCATTTTATTTTTGATTTATATATATATATGTATATATTTATACAACTAGAGCGTAGCATGATTCTGTTAACAGAATTAGATACATGTTCCTTCTACTGCTAGATCACAAGGCTTAAAACAAGAGGAGTTGCGCCGGCTTACCAACTCGGATATCACATCTCGTCCATTTCAAAGACAACACGTTTACTTGTTATTGCAACTGTGAGCGCGAACACGTGCTGTTAGAGTTTATTGGTAAGCCGGCAGACGTTTTGATCGATCGACCTTAACATAAATAAAGCTTATTAAAATTATTAATAAACTAGAAACAATAAAAGTTTTACAGACATAACCAGGCATTTGTAATCCTGGGCAGCTTTGCGATCTAAAGGAAACCGAAACGACGGAACCCGGACGTTGGAAATTAACTAATAATTGAAAACTGATAAATTATATGTTTAAATTCAATGATTAATATTAATTAAATGATTAGTAATTAAACTGATGCATGTCAAAAATTTTGCACAATTTTCTTTCTACACTGTCAATTTGAAGCTGCAGTGATATACTGAAACGATATAGAAATAAACCATGGAAACAAACCTGGCTGTTAAATTTACATGAAACACGTAAATATTAGAAACGTCATTTTGAGCATTTAACAACTAACTACTTAAACACATCGACAAACTAAAGGAACTTATTGGATTGTACATCAAATATGTTTGGGGGTCGCAACTTGTGCTGTCCCCCATACGGATGCCTTGACAACAGACAGTCAAACAAAGCGAGCAAACATTTAAACAACTCTCATCCTATTGTCGTTGCTTTCACATGACACAATTAGTCCTAACGGGTAACCAGTGTATGTTCACTATACTAAATATATTAATTGAATATATAGTGATATATGATTATGTGAATATATATCCTCGCGTTTATGTTTCCAAATACATTATTCGAGATTTTAGTTACTTTTAAAACGTATTTGTTAAATTCAACATCCTATACAAAAGACCGAATGTATGAAGAAAATTTATTTTAACTAAATTACTATTCTAATTTTAACTATGATATAATTATCTAAGGTGACGTTCATTCAACAGGGCAATAGGCTCCGTAAATTTGACTAAGTTTTATTGAATTCAGACAAAACATCCAGACGCCCATGTAACCGCCGTTTATGTAACTGATGTGTTTTAACGCGTCTCTTGGTCCGAGTTCTGTCCCGGTTAGATCCCCCTCTCCCACTTGATTTTAATTTATCCATTAAACTAATTTTAATCAATACGCATGTACTACTTTTTTCCTCTTTAATTTTTTTTTTTATTAAATACAAAATTAATATAACAACCAAGTAGGTTTTAACAATGTCCATTAATCAATGAGGTGTATGAAAACTCAATTTTTCTAACCTTTACATAAGTTTTGTCAATTTAAGAGAAAATTCTTTCCGTCCAAAACCGATTTTTAAATTTGAAAACATGTCAAATATCAATGTCAAATGTCATTAACAATACTTTTTTTATTAATTTGCACCAAACAGCAATGGGGAAGACTTTGTTATAGTTCCCACGGACGACAAAGACTTTCCCATTTATTGTTATACACGGGGCGGGTACTCCGCCTCTGACTTAATAAATAACGTCAACTCTCGCTAAACATTGCACTTTATCATCTCAAACGGTACAGTCAGCCTCAAAAATAGTTACAATCACCCCTACAACGGTCCGGCAGGATGGGTGTCATAATTCTTAAACTAAGCGGATTAAAGTGAGATAAGCTTCATTGTACTTATAAATTGTGAACAAAAAATGGCGAAAATCTAATATCATACCATAAACGCATTTACATAACGTATGCAAAAATTGAAATGCAACTGAAATATTAAATATTTTTCAAGCTGACTATAACCAGTCACTGTGAACATATAGTATATATATAAATACCATCCGAGTCCATCCAAGCGCTCAAGCGGGGTCACAAGTCTATATAGCTTGTGACGAATTTAAAACTAATAAAAAAAAACTGACAAATAAATCGACGTAATGCGCTAATGCATTGCTTATAACTTAAATGTACCACTCGAAACAACACTTTATTCTTATCACTGTAGAGTCTGTTAGCGTAGCGGCCGCCGCTCGCAGCCGGCTGCCGTCTTTAACCAACGCCAACTATTATTGCTTGAAGTGACCACTCGGTACGGTGCGGCCGCCGCGTTACGATCGAACGGTCGGCAGGTTGATGCTGCACATGGACCGGGCGGGGCGCCGATTGATCGATCGCTTGGCGGCATCACCAGCGGCTCCCGGGCCCGCCGCGTGACGATCGGCCGTTCACGTGGCGGCTGCCTTGGCGGGGCGTCAATACGCTCGCCGCTCCTCCATGTCTGACATCTGCGCATTGCAACATTCACAAGTTAATAGCACCGCTTCAACACTAAACACGTTCGTGGAACGATGCGCGCAAAACGTGCACCTGGCGGATAACAGCTCACAGAGTTAATAAGGCGTCAGTTAGAGTGCAGTGCTCCATTACGCATAAAGATTAGGGACAACAAATCCTGATATTTACTACCCAGGGTGCCCACCAAAGAAACAGTAGTATTTCTTTACTGGTTTCAGAAATAACTGCTATACTTTTGTCACCTGACGCAGCAATAACTTGTCATTTAAAGCGGCCGGGGTGTTTATCTTTTTAAGCAACAACATTGCTATTTGCAGGCGTATCACTTACCATCATACATCCTGAATGTCCTGATCGTCTCTGGTATCTATTCTTAAAAACGGTAAGATGCTTCTTCTACCCTTAACAATAAGTGTGTACATACGTGGTGGTGCTTAGCGCGCTTGTGTGGTGGGTCGTCAGGCGCGTCCTCGATCACCAGCTCTCCCCCTAGCGATCCGCACCCTTCCTCACCGCCGCCGTAACTACCACTGAAAGTAACATAATTCGTGTATATTCAAAACAGAAGCAAATGCTGTACCGCATTTATCACTTTATCTCTGTAAGAGGTAAAAATGGACTGTAGTTTTCAAAACGGTAGGTGTAGTGTTGCTGGAACAGATTAGCTGCAGCTTCGTATGATGGCAGGTTGCGTTTTTGGTTATTGATGATAAGTTATTTTCACTATTGAATGTACTCACGAGTAGTATGGCGAGTGATGCAATAGCACAGCTGGTGGCGCATCCTCCTCTTGGAGAGACACCAGTCCGCCGGCGCCCGTACCCACCACGTACTTCTCTGTAACACCACGTAAGAATTCCACATATAATTTTATTATTTTTTTTTACTTTTCAGCGAAATGGCAACACGAATAATACGTTCTGGTCATTATCACATCAGCTCCCACGCCCTTTAAACTGGAACAGAGTGATCGTACATTTTACTGTGCTGTCTTGTTCGGCGAAGAAGAAGATGTAGTGGTTTTTAACCTGAAGGTCATAACCAAACGCAGCTAACCTTTTTTAAGTCTACATAAAAAATAAATGCTGTTTACAAAATGATCGGCCCAGTTTTTGCTTTATTAATTCCTATGGTAGTTGTTATTCACGCAGGAAACAATTTTGCAATTACGAGTTAATACTATTTCTTTTAGCATGAAGTACATTAAAGCTACCTTCTCTCTCCCCGCCGGCGCCATTGGTGACCACAGTCATCACCAGACCGCTACCGCTAGCGTTGTAGGACAGCCCGTGACCTGGAAAAGCAGTGCATTTCTAATATTACCCACAAAATCTCAGCAAAGAGAAACAATCATTTCTTATTTGAAACTTCATGAAAGATGCGTGTGGCAGAGATTTATAGGAAACATTAAAAAGACAAACTAAGGCAGGAATTCCTTGATATTTATTACCGTACGACGACAAAAGAGGTGAAGGTTTGTTACCCCAATTATTTCACTATCTACGACCCCTAACAAACCGTAACAGTATTATTTGTACACTATTGTTTGTAGGACCGACCAGCGTGGTGATCTTTGGGAGAGGCCTATGCCCAGCAGTGGGAGTTATGCGATTGATGATGAGACTACTGTTTGTCAACATAAAATAAGTACAGCAGTGGCACCTACTTAAATGGTTACCGGAAATATCGATTAAATCTAGGAAAATAAACTATATTAACGAAACACCTATTTTTGTGAAATTCGTCTAAATTGTCTTAATAGCTGATAACATATTTATAAAGTATATACCTGGTGAGCCGGGCGCGCTCTGGCTGACGCCGCTGCGCTGCGGGAACAGGTACTGCGCGGACTGCGCGTTGCCGTTGTTGTTGCTGCCGCCGCTCAACCGCTGCTGGCTCGACTGACACGCAATCACAAATTACTATTTATCGCATTGTACATACATTCAAATCATCAAAGGCCTAATCCTTGATACATGGTGTTAAATGTCATTGATATCTTGAATAGCGTAGCATGCCCGACCAGAATACTCTCGTTCCCATTTCACAACATTACCTCTGTTATACTGATACGGTGGCAAATTTACAATATACTATCTTTATAGTGGGTAGCTAGGCGGGTTAAAAAATCTAAATCAACTAACTATACTCAATAAATTTTGGGCCCAGTGCCAGCTCTTTGTGTTATTAAACAAGCAGCCAATGCTGGCTTAGTCACTGCGATTCGGAGGCGCAAAAGAAAAAAATATGCACAAGGCGACACAGAAATGTCTGTGGCGCACAACGCTATAAAATAAAAAAAGGGATAATTGTAATTTTAATGAAAAATGGATACATAATAAATTACATCTTCCTGTGTTGCTGTGTATGATGTTTCCACATCACATTACACTAATCACATTGAGATTTATGATAGTTATTCTATTCGCTACAACACACAAAAGACTGTCCGTAGTTACCGTTCAGGTAAAGCATCATCGCGCACATTTCTGTAGGCGGTGCGTTGCGGCACTTCTTAAAACTTAGCCTTAGAAAGTTGGAATATCTTGGTAACGTTTCATTACCCATAACCTACAGTAGATTTGAACCTACTAATTACATACCTGTTGCTCGGATTCTTCTCCTGTGAATAGATCGGGTGTCGGCTCGCGGGACAGCTCCTCAGGTGTCACCAGCCCCGAAACGCCCACTTGTGACGGAGACGTTGGAGCGCTCCTGAGGATCGATGAATAAACACTTTTGTGAAACTCACAATTTTGTCATAAAATTGAATTTGTACAGTGATTTTTCATCCTTTATCGTTTATTATCAAAGACAATTCGCAACGCGTTCTGCGGTGGAAAATCTAAAGAGATACTTCGAATATTTTATTAGTTTAAAACTTTATTTACACACAAAAAATGTATAAAAAGGCGGACTTAATGCCATAGGACATTCTCTCTCAGTCTACCATAAGTTGAGCAGAGGTAATAAATACTAATTAGCATTGTAATTGAGACTTCCTACTACACGAACATCCCGATCCTATTGTCGCATCCTTGTACGACAAAATACTACAAGAGCGGTCCAGATTGTACCATATTTTAAGGAATTTCTAAAAAAAAATGCTTGTTTTAGTGTCGTGTGCTGGTGCAGTCGCAAGCTCACTGACCGCGAGGAGAGTCCGAAGGGTGCGCGAAACTGCACGCCGCGCGGGCGCCGCGGCCGGAACGCGAGCTCGATTAGCTTGCCCTCGCTCTGCGGGTCGATGCGCCAGAAACTACCCTTGCCGGGCTCCTCTTGACTGCGCGGCACCTTGATAAAGTATCTGCAATGAACCAGGAAGAGAACAATGACAGTGTGCGAACATTAGTGTTCCGGTCCGATAAGTGCTACGACCAATAATATTTCTGCGTTTTGTTGTGTTAAAAATTGATTAATAATTAGTACCTTATGCTACATTACAGCGTGATCAACTTCGTTCATCCATTGATGAATGTCAAATGTCGGGAGTGTTCAATTTTTTTTAATATTCCATATTAATTAACAAAATTATAACATCCGAAGAGGTGTGCGATGATTGTGTAAACTGCGCCGGCCGTCCTACCTGTTCAGTGACAGGTTGTGACGTATCGAGTTCTGCCAGCCCTTGTCGGCGGTGCGGTAGTAGGGGTAGTGCTTGGTGATGTAGCTGTAGATGCCGCTGAGCGTGAGCTGCTTGTCCGGAGCGGAGGCGACCGCCTGCACGATCAGCTGCGCGTAGCTGTACGGCGGCTTCGCGTCGTCGCGCCCCTCGCGATGATCGCGCGCCTCCCGCGAGTCCCGCGCCTCCCGCGCGTCCCGCGTGTCGCGCGCCTCGCGCGAACTGTACCCGGACTCGGTAGTAGTTGACGACGCCTGAAATGTATTCAAAGCACTTTATATAAGGTGGTAGGTCTCTTTTGCCGTAGACCGTCTGGGTGGGTACCACCGCAGCTCCTATTGCAACCGACAAATAGTAATGTGCAAACATTACTGTGTTGTAGTTTGAAGGGCGCTGTAGCTAGTATTAATTACTGGGGTAACGAGACTTAACACCTTATGTCTCAAGGCGACGCGCGCAATGTGGTGCAGTGTGTACCATCTTAACTAGCACCACGTTGTGATGGGCAAGCGTATCACTTACCATCAGGTGAACGTCTTGCTCGTCTCGTCGCAAAGTAGTATCAAAAAAAAAATATATAAACCTGTCTACCATACCTTCTTATTGACCGACTTTTCTGACTGTATGGTAATGGTCCCGATACCATTAAATCTCTAACCTTTTTCCATGTTTTATAACAAATTTGCTCTCAATCATTAATACACTTTAAAATTTACTTCTTTTTAAAAAAAAATCTGATAAGGATTGAAGGAATTATTAAAAGTGCTAATAATAATAATATATAACAAGGCCATCTTTTATCATGTAGTAGAACTAGAGTTACGCAATAATACTCAAACTGTTACATAAATTGTCGATAATGTAGTGTTATTCCGTATACCAGCGTAATTAAAAGAAGCAACGTTCCGGCCCCTCATCTATGATTTATATAAAATATGAAGCAGCTTGCAGTGTGCCACGCAAATGACCTTGAAGAAGACAACAGGCAATTGGTTTTGTAGTGGTACAACGGGTGTGACAGGGAATCCATCTTCCTTAACTTGTGCTGCAGGTCATTTAACAACACCGGCGTCGTTTTTAAGGACAACTATCGAATTGTTGTAAATAGATACAGGTGGTAGGTCTCTGTTGCCGGAGACCGTCTGGGTGGGTACCACCGCAGCTCCTATTGCAACCGACAAATAGTAGTGTGCGAACATTACTGTGTTCCGGTTTGAAGGGCGCTGTAGCTAGTGTAATTACTGGGGTAACGAGACTTAACACCTTATGTCTCAGGCGACGAGCGCAATGTTGTGCAGTGTGTACCATCTTAACTAGCGCCGCGTTGTCATGGGCAAGTGTATCACTTACCATCAGGTGAACGTCTTGCTCGTCTCGTCGCATAGTAGTATAATAATAATAAAAAAAAAAGCCAGTGTCTACGGTGTATAATGTCGTCCCCCACAGATGTGAGTTGGATAGGTATAGTGTTGCTGGTGCGTTGTGTACTCACGGCGGTGCCGTTGGAGGTGGGGCGCTGCTCGGAGAGCGCCGCGTAGTGTGCCACCAGGCCCAGGTCCGCGTGCCGCCGCGCCGAGGAGCCGGCGCCGCGCGGCGACGTGGGGCAGCTGTTCGCAGCGCTTATTGTACCTGCGGGTCGATACACAAACCGTCTATTAATATGCCTGTTGGCGACAGCGTTATAGTATGCAGGTAGTATAAGTAAATTGTTAGTTTTAATAAAATAATTGATAGTCGGTAGTGGCAAAAGAAGGCGTTAGCCGAGGTCAGTCCGGTCACAGCGCCCAACTGCCGAACACAAGTTTTGTATTTTTACGCACTGTGAAACCTTATTGTCCTTTATTGTTCATCTGCGTACAATAAAGTGTTCGACATAATACGCGCGTGTTATTTGCGTACCCGTAGTCTTCAATGCCCAATGGAACATTTGATCACATATTGTTCAATTTTTCTCCTGTACACAACGCAGTACAGCACGTCCATCCGGTAAGTAACACTTAACAATTAGCATTTTTTGACAATGTTGGCTCATACATTTTTATATTTCTTCAAGCTCAAAGTCACTTTTTATTCATAATTTGAATGTAAAACAAAACCTTAAACGAATGAACTAAGACCGTGCGGGATCGATTGAGTTGCATGCGCGTAAAAAGCTTGCATGTAGTATGTCACACTTGCCTTCACCCAATTCCCGGACGGAGCGGAAAAAACCTGAGGCCGGTACCTACCTAAGTGTCTTGCATAATGACTAGCGCTTCCCAGAAAGGCTAGAATACAAGGTGCCGATACATTTGCGCGCCGTACTGAACGATGTGACAGTATAATACAACCTGGCTATTTTTTTTTATACTACTATGCGACGAGACGAGCAAGACGTTCACCTGATGGTAAGTGATACACTTGCCCATGACAACGTGCTGCTAGTTAAGATGGTACACACTGCACCACATTGCGCTCGTCGCCTTGAGACATAAGGTGTTGTCTCGTTACCCCAGTAATTACACTAGCTACAGCGCCCTTCAAACCGGAACACAGTAATGTTCGCACACTTCTATTTGTCGGTTGCAATAGGAGCTGCGGTGGTACCCATCCAGACGGTCTCCGGCAACAGAGACCTACCACCTGGTAAAACTGGCTACATCTCTCATCGGGGAGGGACAGAGTAACGTTTACACACTGTTTCATTGTAGAAATGTAGTGTCAGCTACGCAGCAGACCTCTCTGGCAAAGGAGACCTAACCACTTAGTAAATGTCTAAGAATGTGTGTCAATAGGTAATTGACACTGGCACACGACCAGACTGTGACATATTCGCACATGCACACAACGCCGCGCGCGCATGAGAATTACACCATTTACACGGCACGAAACCTTAATTTAGTACATGTGCACCTGAAATGTAGGCCAGTAGACGGTATAGTTACTGTTAGCTGAAACTATATACATTTTTAAAATAAAATGACGAGCGAGCAGGTCGTTAACCTGGTCAACAACATGGCGCAACGGGAAGTTTTGGGACATAAAATGATAATGCCCTCTAAATATCACCTTTTGTAGATAAGGGAGGGGGCAGAGGAGGATACAATACCTATCTATATATGTATGTATGTAAAAGACATCACAAAACATAATTCCATGTTTTCTTTTTCAGTACGTTTTAACGTACTGGCGGCTAGTACTTTACTGCGGCTAGTAATAATCAACTATGAATTTCTCTTATGACATTGTATCTATGGAACCTAGCGACATCAGTCGCTAACCCCTTGACATTTACTACATACTCTGAAATACATTATTGACTCATGAAACTCTTACTCATCGTGACATTTGCAAATTATCACTTTTTATACAACACACTGTCATTCTCAATAGTCCAACAGTAAAAGGAAAAAAAAACGATGACACTTGCTCGTCACCAAATTTCTTATCGCAAAGAAGTCATTCGCTTTGCAATAATATTTTTTTAAACTAAGCCACTTATTAAGTTTATAATAGATAAACTTATATAAACATCACTTGAAAATGTATAAGCAAAACTATTCACAACTTTAAATTAAATTTGCTTTAACCATCAAAAGACTTCCAGTTTGCAGTTCAGTGCTCGACTATACATAACCATAGATGTAAAGCAAACGAAAAATTAATATGCTTTATACATTTTGTATTGTACACGCGTGTATTGCAGTAAAGATTGTTTAATTTCATTTAGCATTTGTGAGAAACATCACCACAGCCGATAAATGCCCACTGCTGGGAAGATCACCACCAAAAATCTCCATTTCAAACGGTCGGTTTAAGAAATATATTACTCGCTAATTTTACTGTATTCTTTGATTTAACTAAATCTAATTTCTTACTGCCAAACGTGTAATGTCATTAAAATATATAGTTCAAGTTTGTTAGAACGAACCATTAAGGGATTACGTAGATGTAGCAGCAGGCGGTAAGTTTCACGTGTAACTTATTAAACGGCACATGCTCGCTCACACGCTTACCGGCTATAACTTATGTGTTCACGGCCGATACCCTGCTGTTCAGTTACAGCAGTTGCTAAATGCTAGTGTAGTTAAGTTGGACATGTCCAGGAGTTACCTGTCGGTGACGGTGCCGGGCTCCTCGCGTCGCTGTCGACTGGTATGGTGATGCGCAGCGGCGGCAGCGGCGCGCCGGAGGCCGCGGCGGCGCCGCCCCCGCTCTCCTCCACCAGCGACTGGAACTCCAGCCGGATGTTCGTGGAAGGAAAACGGAGCGTGCATCTGGAATTATTTATTTACGACTATTTATTGTGTTTTGATTTATTCTAAAGTCATCATTCAAAATTTCTTCTACAGGAAATAAAAATAAGCATTAATGGAAGCTTTGTGGGGCTCGGTATCCGAATGTATAATAAGGTTCCACAATCTGTTTTAGATTTGCCACTTCATAAATTAAAAAATAAAATTAAAAATGTTTAATAGTGTTAACGATTACTTAAATGATAAAGATGTGTGGAAATAAGTGGCGCTGATTCCCAAGCAGTATGTGTCAGTACGTGTAAGACATTTAAAAATGAAGAAGACAAAAAAAAATGTATATATATACAGCCCGCTGAGTTTCTTGCCCGTTCTTCTCAGGTCCGTGGCATTTGTTTTGCGAATGGCTGGTAGATTTTGACGTTCAATAAGTGAACCATGTTGAATAAAAATTTTGACTTTGACTCTCGTTGTAATTATATGCCGCGTAACACGATGATGCGTGGGTGACGTCTGTGAGACGCTTCTTGTGGTGATAAATTCATTATACCAATTTACTGGTGGATAGTAACTCCGTCGCTGCAAGCTGGTTAAACGTTGTTGCTAGTAATTAGTAGTAATTTATACTATCGCTCCTGTAGCTGAAAAGTTCAGTATAGGTCTGTTAGAACAAGTCGGAAAAGCAAAATGTAACGACAACGTTATGGCATTAGTTGTCACTTACAATATGTAGAAAAGTGCGGATATATGTTTATATACACTACTTCTACGTAAAGTGGAAGTGACAACAAATCTTTGTATTTGTTTTGATTTATTCTAAAGTCATCATTCAAAATTTCTTCTACAGGAAATAAAAATAAGCTCGCGGTGCCTTACTTTTCGTCTGCACAAAATTAATGGAAGCTTTGTGGGGCTCGGTATCCGAATGTATAATAAGGTTCCACAATCTGTTTTAGATTTGCCACTTCATAAATTAAAAAATAAGAAATGTAACGAATCGATTTCGAAGAATCGATTAATGCTTAGTGGTTAAATAGTATTTTAATGATGTGATTACAAGCGTCGCGTGTCGCGCCGCGTTTCCATCGAACCCCGTATCTATCGATCTGATAATTGCAGGGATTGCAACCCACGCTCCCATAATTCTAGGTAAAAGCCTACCCGCTGTTATGTTCCTTTTATATAAATTGCTAGATGACGTCTTTCGATAGTTCGCACGATTTAGGTTACGATAAATTGCATACGAAGTTCCGTTTCTAAAAATTATTGTCATTTGTGTTTTTTTCTTAGTAAACTACTATTTTTGGAATTATTGAATATTTACTTTATATAATGCAATTACAAAAACAAAGTTGATACATGTAATGTATGCCAGTTTTAGATCTTTTTTTTTTTATACTACTATGCGACGAGACGAGCAAGACGTTCACCTGATGGTAAGTGATACGCTTGCCCATCACAACGTGGTGCTAGTTAAGATGGTACACACTGCACCACATTGCGTCGCTTGAGACATAAGGTGTTAAGTCTCGTTACCCCAGTAATTACACTAGCTACAGCGCCTTCAAACCGGAACACAGTAATGTTCGCACACTACTATTTGTCGGTTGCAATAGGAGCTGCGGTGGTACCCGCCCGGACGGTCTCCGGCAACAGAGACCTACCACCTGGTAAATATTACCTGTGTACGGTTTGGAGGGTGTGTTAGCTAGAGATATTATTAATGTAACGAGATTTAACATCTTACGTCTCAAAGCAACGAGCACAATAAGATGCAGTCTACATATTCGGATAGATGATCATCTTGCGCTTGCCGTCGCTTCGTGGAATTAAAAAAAAAGAAATGTAACGAATCGATTTCGAAGAATCGATTAATTCTTGTGGTTTAGGTATCTTTTACCGGAGACCGGTATAACCGCAACTCACATTTCTGCCGTCAAACAGTAGTAAGTAAATATTACTGTGTACGGTTTGGAGGGTGTGTTAGCTAGAGATATTATTAATGTAACGAGATTTAACATCTTACGTCTTAAAGCAACGACCACGATAAGATGCAGTCTACATCTTCGGATAGATGATCATCTTGCGCGTGCCGTCGCTTCGTGGTATTAAAAAAAAAGAAATGTAACGAATCATTTTCGAAGAATCGATTAATGCTTAGTGGTTAAATAGTATTTTAATGATGTGATTACAAGCGTCGCGTGTCGCGCCGCGTTTCCATCGAACCCCGTATCTATCGATCTGATAATTGCAGGGATTGCAACCCACGCTCCCATAATTCTAGGTAAAAGCCTACCCGCTGTTATGTTCCTTTTATATAAATTGCTAGATGACGTCTTTCGATAGTTCGCACGATTTAGGTTACGATAAATTGCATACGAAGTTCCGTTTCTAAAAATTATTGTCATTTGTGTTTTTTTCTTAGTAAACTACTATTTTTGGAATTATTGAATATTTACTTTATATAATGCAATTACAAAAACAAAGTTGATACATGTAATGTATGCCAGTTTTAGATCTTTTTTTTTTATACTACTATGCGACGAGACGAGCAAGACGTTCACCTGATGGTAAGTGATACGCTTGCCCATCACAACGTGGTGCTAGTTAAGATGGTACACACTGCACCACATCGCGCTCGTCGCAATGGAGACATAAGGTGTTAAGTCTCGTTACCCCAGTAATTAATACTAGCTACAGCGCCCTTCAAACCGGAACACAGTAATGTTCGCACACTACTATTTGTCGGTTGCAATAGGAGCTGCGGTGGTACCCACCCAGACGGTCTCCGGCAACAGAGACCTACCACCTGGTAAATATTACCTAATTGTTTATAAATATAATATTCCCCACATATATTCGTCTTAGGGTTTTTAATCCGCCTCTGTGATTATACATTTCACGTAACGCGAACGCGATAATTTATTTACAGCACGCTCAAACCCGGATTCAAAATATGTGGCAAATTTATTCTTCAAGGTCTGATAATCAAACATTCGTATACGTGTAATCCCGGCCGGGGGAGAAAACTCCAACACGAGCACACACACGCAAATCGAGAAATAGAAATGCGAATCAAAATTTAAAAACTTAAATATACGTATGGTATAAGGAATGTAATTTAATCTTCAATTTTTTTAGTTTGCCCTGTGGCTGCGATTCCTTTAGTTTTCTTACAGGATAGTAACGCCTTTCGAGACCTTATATACTTAGTGCTCGTCGATCCATATAACGCAGGAATATATAATGTAATAAGCTTTATTGTCAGGTTATATACAATCACTCAAATGGATTGCCTTAAAGTAATTCTCCATTAAAACAGAACTAAATAGTTTCAGCTAAAAATTACAAAGAACAAAACCCGGTCCTATTTTAACGTGTGTATGATAATTTGATTCGTCTTAATTTAATGAAAGAGAAACATATGTATCGGCCCACATAAAGTTTGTATGGATACATACTTGGAGTTGATAAATAATTTTATCAACTTATTACAACAAATTTGTTTGTGTGTTATATTTTTTCGTTGGTGTTCGTAGCAGGCGCTACGCGGCGCTGTGCACTGACCCCACCCTATTTGACATATCAGCACCAATGTTCACATTCAGTGCTGCATGAATCCAGTTTCAGGCAGTCCGGGACAGACCTCAAGCCCCGATTGAGTACCCGCTCACCACTGGCCATATGCAGTTATTTATAACAACGATCCACAGATCACAAACTGCTCTTGATTCACTTTGACATAAATTCATGTTCTTTACCATTGTAGCAACTCTAACTATTAACAGTGAAATAAATTCAAGATGGTAGGTCTCTGTTGCCGGAGACCTTCTGGATGGGTACCACCGCAGCTCCTATTGCAACCGCCAAATAGTAATGTGCGAACATTACTGTGTTCCGGTTTGAAGCGCGCTGTAGCTAGTGTAATTACTGGGCTAACGAGACTTAACACCTTATGTCTCAAGGCGACGAGCGCAATGTGGTGCAGTGTGTACCATCTTAACTAGCAGCACGTTGTCATGGGCAAGCGTATCACTTACTATCAGGTGAACGTCTTGCTCGACTCGTCGCAAAGTAGTATAAAAAAAAAAAAAAAAAATTAAAAAAAAAAAATTAAAAAAAAAAAATGACGATGGTATAAGGATATCATTTCTGGAGGTAATGTTTTTTATATAAATAAAAATTTTAATGTTTTATGCAATGGTCGCTAATGATATCCGGAGAATCGCCTACGTAGAGGCAGGGAAGAGGCGCGTTGTCTAGGATACCCCGGCTGACTAGCCCCCACGAGGAAAATAACTTTTGAAGATACCTCCCCCGCTACAAAAAGTAGAATCTAACTCTTGCATTTAGATATTTATATATTACTGTTCATATAATCATCGGTTAACATGTCACAATTACGCGTTTCCTTACTGAACACTATACTATCAGTTATCGACGTATTTGTGAAAGGTCTACCAGGTGGTAGGTCTCTGTTGCCGGAGACCTTCTGGATGGGTACCACCGCAGCTCCTATTGCAACCGCCAAATAGTAATGTGCGAACATTACTGTGTTCCGGTTTGAAGCGCGCTGTAGCTAGTGTAATTACTGGGCTAACGAGACTTAACACCTCATGTCTCAAGGCGACGAGCGCAATGTGGTGCAGTGTGTACCATCTTAACTAGCAGCACGTTGTCATGGGCAAGCGTATCACTTACCATCAGGTGAACGTCTTGCTCGTCTCGTCGCAAAGTAGTATAAAAAAAAAAAAAGAAAGTAGAGACACTCGGACTTTTTTTTATTGTACGAAGCGACGAGAAGAACAAAACGTTCACCTGATGGTAATACGCACATAACCACGTGCCGCTAGTTAGGATGATATGCACTACACCTAATTATCTAATATATAAAATTCTCTTGTCACAATGTTCGTTCCCATACTCCTCCGAAACGGCTTTACCGATTCTTATGAAATTTTTTGTGCATATTCAGTAGGTCTGAGAATCGGTTACTATCTATTTTTCAAACCTCTAAGTGATCAGGGTTGCCCACACCAAAAAAATTTTTTTTTATTTTTTGGGTTTTTTTTTCTATTTTATTTTATTATTGTGTGGCATCAAAAACTACATACAACCCTAAATTTTCACTTTTCTATCACCAACCCCTGCTTTTTAATAGACATTTTAATATTTTTGTCTCGCTCGATATCATCAATTGTACATGGCCACGTATCAAACCGCGTGATGCCCTCTACCCTCTCACCAGTACACAGCACGGAGTGGGGATGACAACGAATTCTTAATCTCTCAAACATTATGCCTTTTGTCACTCCCTCTACATATAAATATATTCTCAAGCAACTTTATCATTTATTATTAATAACTAATGTCATTGAATATAATTTATTATTAATCTATAATACAAATAAGTGTCGGTAAGCGCATCACTCTACAACGCCAGGACCAATTTGGCCAATTTGAGAAAAATTCGAATAATCGCCGGGAAGCCCCTAAAAACAGCGCTTTTCTTTTCCTATACAAACGTTCTCTAACTAAAATGTAGGGTCAATTTGAACTTTATTGCTATTTCATAAAGTTCATATTAAATTACACGCTTTCACTGCTGTCTAAGCAATGTAGGTGCGTTCGTAACGCTAAAGAGTCAATTTTAACTTTATTACAGCTGCTCAAAGTTCAAATTAGATCATTTTTTCAAAAGTGTGCGTATGCGCGTCGGAGGATCTAACGCCGCGTGCCGAAATTAAAACGAATGAAATAATAACATAAATAGTCACAAAATGTAAGAGCTAAAGATCATTACTGCTGATTTTCAATTAGGTCGGCTTCGCGGTATTATTTATTTTGTTTTAGTTTCTTTTTCACGACATCACATCAGTCCAGCACAAACCGCGTTACCGTCTGGCGGACCTAACAGACTTCATTCCGTCAAAAAGATTTGGAATGAGGCAGTTATTGGAAAATGGAACATGGAAAACGGAAAATGGAAAATGGAAAATGGAAAAAGGAAAATGGATTATTGGAATATTGGAATATTGGAACATTGAAACATTGGAATACTGGAATATTGGAATGTTGGAATGTTGGAATGTTGGAATGTTGGAATGTTGGAATGTTGGAATGTTGGAATGTTGGAATGTTGGAATGTTGGAATGTTGGAATGTTGGAATGTTGGAATGTTGGAATGTTGGAATGTTGGAATGTTGGAATGTTGGAATGTTGCAATATTGAATATGAAAATGGAAAATGGAAAATGGAAAATGGAAAAAGGAAAATGGAAAATGGAAAAGGGAAAAGGGAAAAGGGAAAAGGGAAAAGGGAAAAGGGAAAATGAAAAATTGAAATCTGACATCTGAAATCTAGAAACCAGTAAACCAGTAAACCAGTAAACCAGTAAACCAGTAAACCAGTAAACCAGTAAACCAGTAAACCAGTAAACCAGTAAACCAGTAAACCAGTAAACCAGTAAACCAGTAAACCAGTGAACAGTGAACAGTGAACCAGTGAACCAGTGAACCAGTTGAACCAGTGAACCAGTTGAACCAGTGAACAGTGAACCAGTGAACCATTGAACCAGTGAACCAGTGAACCAGTGAACCAGTTGAACCAGTGAACAGTGAACCAGTGAACCAGTGAACCATGAACCAGTGAACAAGTGAACCAGTGAACCAGTTAACCAGTGAACCAGTGTGAACCAGTGAACCAGTGAACCAGTGTGAACCAGTGAACCAGTGAACCAGTGAACCAGTGTGAACCAGTGAACCAGTGAACCATGAACCAGTGAACCAGTGAACCAGTGAACCAGTGAACCAGGTGAACCAGTGAACCAGTGAACCAGTGAACCAGTGAACCAGTAACCAGTGAACCAGTGAACAGTGAACAGTGAACCAGGTGAACCAGTGAACCAGTGTGAACCAGTGAACCAGTGTGAACCAGTGAACAGTGAACCAGTGAACCAGTGAACCAGTGAACCAGTGAACCAGTGGAACCAGTGAACCAGTGAACCAGTGACCAGTGAACCAGTGAACCAGGAACCAGTGAACCATGAACCAGTGAACCAGTGAACCAGGAACCAGTGAACAGTGAACCAGTGAACCAGTGAACCAGTGAACCAGGAACCAGTGAACCGTGAACCAGTGAACCAGTGAACCAGTGAACCAGTGAACCAGTGAACCAGTGAACCATGAACCAGTGAACCAGTGAACCAGTGAACCAGGAACCAGTGAACCAGTGAACAGTGAACCAGTGAACCAGTGAACCATTGAACCAGTGAACCAGTGAACCATTGAACCAGTGAACCGTGAACCAGTGAACAGTGAACCAGTGAACCGTGAACCAGTGAACCAGTGAACCAGTGAACCATTGAACCAGTGAACCATTGAACCAGTGAACCAGTGAACCATGAACCAGTGAACCATTGAACCAGTGAACCATGAACCAGTGAACCGTGAACCAGTGAACCATGAACCAGTGAACCAGGAACCAGTGAACCAGGAACCAGTGAACCGTGAACCAGTGAACCAGTGAACCAGTGAACCATGAACCAGTGAACAGTGAACCAGTGAACCATGAACCAGTGAACCAGTGAACCAGTGAACCAGTGAACCATTGAACCAGTGAACCAGGAACCAGTGAACCATTGAACCAGTGAACCATTGAACCAGTGAACCAGGAACCAGTGAACCATGAACCAGTGAACCATTGAACCAGTGAACCATTGAACCAGTGAACCATTGAACCAGTGAACCAGTGAACCGTGAACCAGTGAACCGTGAACCAGTGAACCATGAACCAGTGAACAGTGAACCAGTGAACCAGTGAACCATTGAACCAGTGAACCAGTGAACCATTGAACCAGTGAACAGTGAACCAGTGAACCATTGAACCAGTGAACCATTGAACCAGTGAACCATTGAACCAGTGAACCAGTGAACCATGAACCAGTGAACCATGAACCAGTGAACCATTGAACCAGTGAACCAGGAACCAGTGAACCAGTGAACCATTGAACCAGTGAACCATTGAACCAGTGAACCAGTGAACCAGGAACCAGTGAACCATTGAACCAGTGAACCATGAACCAGTGAACCATGAACCAGTGAACCATGAACCAGTGAACAGTGAACCAGTGAACAGTGAACCAGTGAACCATTGAACCAGTGAACCAGTGACCAGTGAACCAGTGAACAGTGAACCAGTGAACAGTGAACCAGTGAACCAGTGAACCAGTGAACCATTGAACCAGTGAACCATTGAACCAGTGAACAGTGAACCAGTGAACCAGGAACCAGTGAACCAGTGAACCATGAACCAGTGAACCATTGAACCAGTGAACCATTGAACCAGTGAACCATTGAACCAGTGAACCATTGAACCAGTGAACCATTGAACCAGTGAACCAGGAACCAGTGAACCATTGAACCAGTGAACCATGAACCAGTGAACCGTGAACCAGTGAACCAGTGAACCATTGAACCAGTGAACCATTGAACCAGTGAACCAGTGAACCATGAACCAGTGAACCATTGAACCAGTGAACCATTGAACCAGTGAACCATGAACCAGTGAACCAGGAACCAGTGAACCATGAACCAGTGAACCAGTGAACCAGTGAACCATTGAACCAGTGAACCATTGAACCAGTGAACCAGTGAACCATTGAACCAGTGAACCGTGAACCAGTGAACCATGAACCAGTGAACCAGTGAACCAGTGAACCATGAACCAGTGAACAGTGAACCAGTGAACAGTGAACCAGTGAACCATGAACCAGTGAACAGTGAACCAGTGAACAGTGAACCAGTGAACCAGTGAACCATGAACCAGTGAACCATGAACCAGTGAACCATTGAACCAGTGAACCGTGAACCAGTGAACCAGTGAACCAGTGACCAGTGAACCAGGAACCAGTGAACCATTGAACCAGTGAACCATTGAACCAGTGAACCATGAACCAGTGAACCATTGAACCAGTGAACCATGAACCAGTGAACCAGGAACCAGTGAACCGTGAACCAGTGAACCAGTGAACCGTGAACCAGTGAACCAGGAACCAGTGAACCGTGAACCAGTGAACAGTGAACCAGTGAACCGTGAACCAGTGAACAGTGAACCAGTGAACCAGTGAACCATTGAACCAGTGAACCAGTGAACCATTGAACCAGTGAACCAGTGACCAGTGAACCAGTGACCAGTGAACCAGGAACCAGTGAACCGTGAACCAGTGAACCAGGAACCAGTGAACCATTGAACCAGTGAACCAGTGAACCATTGAACCAGTGAACCAGTGAACCATTGAACCAGTGAACCATTGAACCAGTGAACCATTGAACCAGTGAACCATTGAACCAGTGAACCAGTGAACCAGTGAACCAGTGAACCAGTGAACCAGGAACCAGTGAACCATTGAACCAGTGAACCAGGAACCAGTGAACCATTGAACCAGTGAACAGTGAACCAGTGAACAGTGAACCAGTGAACAGTGAACCAGTGAACCATTGAACCAGTGAACCATTGAACCAGTGAACCATTGAACCAGTGAACCGTGAACCAGTGAACCATTGAACCAGTGAACCAGGAACCAGTGAACCATGAACCAGTGAACCATTGAACCAGTGAACCAGGAACCAGTGAACCATGAACCAGTGAACCAGGAACCAGTGAACCATTGAACCAGTGAACCATTGAACCAGTGAACCGTGAACCAGTGAACCAGTGAACCATGAACCAGTGAACCATTGAACCAGTGAACCATTGAACCAGTGAACCATTGAACCAGTGAACCAGTGAACCAGTGAACCATTGAACCAGTGAACCATTGAACCAGTGAACCGTGAACCAGTGAACCATTGAACCAGTGAACCATTGAACCAGTGAACCATGAACCAGTGAACCAGTGAACCAGTGAACCAGTGAACCATTGAACCAGTGAACCAACTGTTGTGTATTTTATGTTGAATAAAGTTTTCTTTCTTTTAATTATGCTAGCCGCCTTGAGACATCATGTTAAGTATCGCTAGCTACAGTACCCTTGAAACAAGATATATATGCTACGGTGGTACCTACCTAGACGGTCATACCACCAGTAAACATCTTGCTCGCATCGAAGTAAACAAACTTGAAACTCCGTACAAGGCATGTGTTATAAAAAACCTCATCAGACCATATCGCGGAACACATCATCCTCGCCATCGAGCTGTCTCTGCCGGTTAAGTATTTGTAAAACGACTTACATGTTTGCATAT
Source organism: Byasa hedistus (assembly GCA_029286795.1). Lineage (NCBI taxonomy): Eukaryota > Metazoa > Arthropoda > Insecta > Lepidoptera > Papilionidae > Byasa > Byasa hedistus. The sequence goes on from JAGSMW010000001.1 coordinate 567,924, forward strand.
TTGTTTCCATTAACTACCGAATTAAAAACGAGTATCTAAATAAGGTACGGTTTTAGGACTATTACGAGAGCGATGTGATTTACAAATATATACCGTACGCTCTTGTCGTTAAGGTGTAGTACCGGGTGCAGGTGTAAATCGGGTGAGTCAGCGTGAACCGGGGGGTACAGGGTATGAAAATTTGAAAAGCATGTTGCGAGGGTCTCCGGCATGCCCCCCAGGTCCGCCCCGCGGGGGGGTCTTACCACGGAGCGTGTATAATTTACTCACTTTACAACCTTGTTATTCGAAAGGGAAATTACAATGTTTATTACAAAATAAACGACTGAGACGCACGGCGCTCATTAACGATATAGGCATAATATTAATGAGATAGATAAGAAAGTATCCTTAACATGAATCACTTACACTAATTTTGCAATTACTATAAGTTAACCCAAAGTTCGAAAACAACCAACGATAATATATTAGGTAAGACCTAATCACCACAGGAAAATTAAGCTTGACATACTTCGCGTACTTTAGTTAAACAGTCATGTACTGAAATCATTAATGAGATTAATATTTAATGTATGTAATAAATTAATTTTCAATGTTTATGCGTGTGACGTTGCGATATTACTTGGCAAATAGCCTAAGTTATAGCTGAGTAATTTATCAATAATCAATGTGCAGTGGTTTTCGTTTCAGAAGTCTCGTGGCACATATGTGATTTCGCACTGTCTGAACCGCAAACACAGAAAGGTATTAATTTTTTTTTAACATCGCGGTATACATCCTGATGTGGGCTGGTCCGATCGATGTTGATATTATTGGGGGAAGCCTGTGTCTAGCGTCTGTCGGCTGATTATGAATATAGCATGGAGTCCGCGAACTCTTCACACGGCGGCGGTGAATTTGTAACGTCGGTGAGCATGTGCACACAGATAGACATCGCACTGGACGCGCGAACTAATCAAAAAGCAAAGCGCCATATTTAACAGAATAATATTTAATAAAAAAACATATCATTTCATATTCAATATTTATGGTAGCACCACCACCAAAGGCACTGCTGCTTAGGACTAGAGGGATGATGACTTAGCTTCCTGTCAAAAGCACTGTCAATTCTAGCTTGCTAACGTATTTATAGAATCTAACAAAGCAAGGACTGAAAAAAAAAACAGACCAAAGTCCGTACATCGCAAAAAAAGTCCTCTGGAGGGTACCATGGCGGTGAACACATAAAAAAAAACGTATTAATAGACAGGTAATGTTACCGTCAAGTGAATGTCGTTACGAACGTTCAAATTTTAATTTATAAAGAGAAGTCTTGTTATCTCGCTTACACTATTTTGAAACCTAGAAAAAAGCTGAAACTAGGTTACGCTTAAGGATACTTAGTACAGTTCCGGCGCATCCGAAGACCCGTATACCGAAGACGATCTCTGAACGCCCGCTTAACTCCTGAATTGAACATGAAAATTTTCAATCGAAACCGTAGTTATAGATTTAATAATTCATGAGAGATCAATCGAGTTGACTTTTAAAAAATCAATGAAATTACTGGTATAACAAGACTTGACCACTTATGTAGGCGTCGAGCGCAATGTGGTGCAGTGTGTACCATCTTAACTAACGCCACGTTGTTATGGGTAAGCGTATCACTTACCATCAGGTGAACTTCTTGTTCTCTCGTCAAATTGAAAAATAAATGTAAGTAAAAGGATTTTAGGTACGGTATGCACCACCCTGCCCGAAATCTCTGTACTCGCTACTTCTTCCAGCGAAACAAAGCTATCTGTGATTGTGTAAATGCAGCAGACACAACATCAAATTCTCCACGGACATAAAATCGTTAAATAAATTGAAAGAGCAACACTGAGAGTGCACCGCCCCCCCCCCTCCCGCCCCCGCGTGCACCTCCACCGCCCGCCGCTCGTCAAATCAATAGCCCGCCGCTTGTTTACGGCGAGAGCCGGCTTTGTTTACTCGACGGGCCGTGGATACGAACCCGCCCCTCTGCCGTCAGGTATACGGTTCATTTCCGAACGCCTCCACTCACTACGTTCAGACGAAAACACTGGACACGATTTTTGCCAATGACCGCGTAAAAACATAAGGCAGCCGACGCTCACTGAGGATTACGAATGAGCCCTCATAATCGCGCAAAAGCTATTTCACCATAATATGAATGGAAGGTATTAACGAAATTTCACTGGTTTTGTTTATTTCAATTTAACCGACGACGATGGGGAGAGTACTAAATTTTCATGTCTTTTTCCGACCACACCTTTTTTGTGTGTAGTGTTGTCCCAAAACTTCCAACATTCATGGTTCGGAGAGAAACTGATAATTCGGTAAACACTTAATGTATATTTTTAGTATAACAATAATTGAACCCTCTGTTATATAATCAATGTTGTGAAACTTAACGGCAGCTCCCACCACCACCACCACGCGCGTCCTTCACCTCCTGCCCTTTCGATATGACCCCGCCGAATCTACACCCGAACGTCGCATTCACCATTTTAACTACAAACTTCACCGGTATGCTTCGAGAACCGAAGGCGGATGAGCATACACATAGTTTGATAAGTATCGTGTACTAAATTACGTACATTCCACTGAATCGGTTACAGGAACATTTCTATCGACATCCTTACAACGAATTATCGACATATTACCCTATGCGTTGATATGGTTTAGTTTTATATACAGTAACATCTCGCTACGTAAGCTAGATAAGCTACTTTAAGCCGATAAACTAATGGAACCGACCACATCTTATACTAAAGAATTTCATTTACACTATAGAAATCACTGACTTTTGTAAATTACTAAGAAGAATGTTCTAATAAGAGTTAAAAGACGTATATAAATCTTGTATATATACAAATGTTCGTAGACTCTGTTTGGTTTTCTTCGGTAAAAGTTCTAGCTTAGTGCAGATGACTCACGACTTCGTATCCATATCACCTGCAGTTACAGACTTTTATTTTTATGCTACTAAGCGACGAGACGAGCAAGACGTTCACCTGATGGTAAGTGATACGCTTGCCCATGCCAACGCGGCGCTAGTTAAGATGGTACACACTGCACCACATTGCGCTCGTCGCCTGAGACATAAGGTGTTAAGTCTCGTTACCCCAGTAATTACACTAGCTACAGCGCGCTTCAAACCGGAACACAGTAATGTTTGCACACTACTATTTGTCGGTTGCAATAGGAGCTGCGGTGGTACCTAGACGGTCTCCGGCAACAGAGACCTACCACCTGGTAAAAAATCTGTTTACCGCTTCATTATTAGCAATTATATCAAAATCCTGCTCAGTCCACAACGAAAAATGCTCAGATGTATGTATAGACCTTCGCTGATTACAAAAATAGCGGCTGTGATCAGCGACTATTTTTATCCTCCCAATCAAAACTAGTATATAAAATTAACCCGCGATTTCTATCTAATTAATTCCCAAATTTTTAAAAACATTTTGTTTTAGTATTCAAATTTATTACTCTCTATTAGTTAGCTGATTTTCAGTTTATAGTTTTACTGTCGAGGGAATGACTTTAGAAAGAGAGGTACTTTGACTCCTCACAGATTTAATTGGAGATGAAATTAAAGCTAAAAAATTTAACAATACTATCAACTAAAAGTTATTACTAGAACGGAGAAATTATTAACAATTTTTTTTTTGTTTCTAGTTTTTAAAGACTTTAGCGCGATGTCAGTCCTATCATATCCTTAATACTATATGCTATACGCTAAAAACTAATTTGCTACAACTATTTATATACCATGTTCGCCATGGCAATAAAAAAAAAAATCTTTGCTTCTTCGCTACAAGGACGTGATAGTATTCCATGGAATCGGCCGACATTAAATTTGCTTAAATTTAGGGACGATATTATATTATTTCTAATAATTTTTGTTTTGGAACACTCTATCAGCAGATGGTGTATATCATCTGTACTATCACAATCTATACAGTTGGGTGAACCTACTTGTTTCATTATATACCGAAACATATGCGTGCTACATCTAACTACAGACAAAATTCATACCTAGTTAGAGTCTGTAACTCACTTAACAATGCATACAGCGACTGCGAAGAGATCGATCTGTTTAATACCAGCGGTGCCTCTGTTTGTAAATTATTAACTACTTGTTTCTGCAAAAATGTTATTATTTAGTTTAGCGTATAGAATAAATAGGCGTCCTTAAATTTACATTAACTTTATTTAAAACCAGATGTGAAAACTTGTCATGGCTTTTTTTCTATGTTTAATCTACGTAATTAACTCTGTTTAAGTATAAGTAAGCTGTAAGTTCTCTTGTATACGAATAAATAAAAAATAAATAAATATTATTTAAAGTATGGCCAGACCTAAGTCTGTGACCTACAATGGTTATTTTTCTGCTTAGATTACTAATGCAGCACCATGGTACACGAGGTGGCCGACTCTGCAGCGTTCTGTACCATATCCCTTTTTGTTTGGAACGTACCTCAAAGTATTCGTTCCAATTATCATGACATATGTTCTTAAAATTAGTGAACAGTTCGAAATAACTATTAACAATGTTTATTTTATTTTGAATGTCTTGTCTATTAATAAATCCGGCACAGAGCGCCGCGTGGTACTGAATGTCTGTAACATAAAGGCTTTTGCGCGTCGCGATCAATTTCCTTTAGCAGGTCACGCTCGTGCCCGCGTACCAGCGTACCGCTCTCGTACCGGACTTTATTGAATTTTTTCCGTCCTATAACATTTTATACATATGTTATATCAGACGCTCTCAGCTTCTATGTTAATATAGTTCTATGTTTATACTGGTGGTAGGTCTCTTTTGCCGGAGACCGTCTGGGTGGGTACCACCGCAGCTCCTATTTCAACCGCCAAATAGTAGTGTGCAAACATTACTGTGTTCCGGTTTGAAGCGCTGTAGCTAGTGTAATTACTGGGGTAACGAGACTTAACAACTTATGTCTCAAGACGAGCGCAATGTGGTGCAGTGTGTACCACCTTAACTAGCAGCACGTTGTCATGGGCAAGCGTATCACTTACCATCAGGTGAACGTCTTGCTCGTCTCGTCGCAAAGTAGTATAAAAAAAAATAATATAGCGAAGTGTAACCTTATAAGTTAAAGTTTACGCATGCTTCGTATAATAGTTAAAATAAAACATTAATGATTTACATTCATATACTTACGCGATTTGTCTATTTAAAAACGGTGTTGTTATGTTTTCAAAAATTGTATTAGCAGTATCAAAATTAAAAAAAAAATAAATAACTAATTGAAATTAATTACATGGCTGTGCTATGACGGCTATATTCGTCAAAATTAAATTAGTAGGTTTAATTATATCATGAATCCTTAATTATGGTAAATCGGGTGTTCTTATCCAATGGATCAGCTGCTTTAAGAATTTCTGCTCTTTTGTGGTTTTACTTTTAACATCTTATACCTTAACTTGTTTCTTTTGGGGAGTGATTTAAATTTACTTAAAATGGCAACGTAAGAAAAATCTGGAACTTCATCCATACATCCATATAAATTAATGTACAGATAATCCTGGTCTGAAGCGTCTGATTCAACGGGCAGCATCGCCGGGATTAGAGAAAAAAGTCTCATTCGAGGGGATTACGAGAGGCGACGGACAAAGAGATGAAAGGCACCGTCCCTCCCCCGGAGGACTGCCGGCGGTGAGGAGGATGTAAGTCCTCGTTCTACCATTTACAAAACGTACCTATTATACGCGTATAACGGACTGAAGGCATACTGCATATGATTCCGTTAAAAAATTTGTATTTGGGATAAAAATTTTAACAACTATTTAAAATACAGAACTCAAACTTTGGAAGTGTTGAACTAATCTAATTATTTAACTATTACTATTTATTTTATTAGTAGTCTATTAATGCATACGTGTTCTTCTTCTCCGTGTCCTATTGATAGTAAATCATAAAAGGACTATAACACAGAAACGAGTGTGGGGTTACCCTTCATAACGGAACTAGAAAGCTCAACACTTCCAAGGTTTGAGTTCTGTATTTTAGCAGAACTCAAACCTTGGAAGTGTTGTACTAATCTAATTATTTAACTATTACTATTTATTTTATTAGTAGTCTATTACTGCATACGTGTCCTTCTTCTCCATGTCCTATTGATGGTAAATCATAAAAGGACTATAACACAGAAACGAGTGTGGGGTTACCCTTCATAACGGAACTAGAAAGCTCGCCGAAACAAGCGCACTGTATCGATTGTGCTGGGAAGGTAGCTGGGAATACCGCAACAGGTACCCACCCCGCCGCTGCCGACGAACCCTAATTACTCTAACAGGTATATAGTCGGAACAGGGATTAGCATTTAAACCTACAGCTGCATAATATTAAACACTAGACACTAATATTTAACACCTACCTATTCATAATAAGAGATCGTTTCACTTTAGTACTATAAAATTCATTAGTCAATGGTTTTGTATTAAAGTCAGTTTTAACTAAACGTACTTACTATTATATTGTAAAACGAGTGTACTTTTCTTCTTCTTAGTCGTATTTCCTCATGACTGAGGATCGTGATCATCATGTGTAATGAAATACGACGACTCTCTTGGCAGTTATAATGGAGTGGTGTTGCCATTGCCTTCTCCGTTTCACATACTAGTCCGACCATAGATGGTCACGACATAGATATGCAGGTTTCCTCACGATGTTTTCCTTCACCGTCAAAGCACGTGATATTAGTTGGTGTTTTATGCTAACTGCACATAAATTGAAAAATTCGTTGGTGCAGGCCGGATTCGAACCCGGTACCTTCGCATTGGAAGGCCGGCGTTCAAACCACTAGGCTATCACGGCTCTTAGTGTACTTTTAAAAGCTTTATATTTCGAAACTATATATACCCTTTCAAATATATGGTTTATTATATAAAATCCATTATCAACTAACCCAAGAGACTTCGACATGGTGGGAAGAGGTTTAAATCCAAAAGTGACTAGCGATAAGTTGAAATGATGATGGTGAATATTTAATGAACATTTTTTAAATAGTCCACCTTAAAGCATGCTGACAATCTACCATAAAATTCGAAATGAATATGAGCATGAGCAAAAGAAAACTATACGAGAAGATTAGAAAGATTACGTGCTGTAGTGTATTGTAGTAGTCAGTTATTTTTTTTATGCTACTTTGCGACGAGACGAGCAAGACGTTCACCTGATGGTAAGTGATACGCTTGCCCATGACAACGTGGTGCTGGTTAAGATGGTACACACTGCACCACATTGCGCTCGTCGTTAAGACATAAGGTGTTAAGTCTCGTCACCCCAGTAATTACACTAGCTACAGCGCCCTTCAAACCGGAACACAGTAATGTTCGCACACTGCTATTTGTCGGTTGCAATAGGAGCTGCGGTGGTACCCAGACGGTCTCCGGCAACAGAGACCTACCACCTGGAAAATAAAATATTAGGGCGACAAAATCGATGAACCTGCCGCTCTGCTAAATGTTCAGCTGAAGATGGGGCGATAGTACGGACGGACTGGAATAAGTCGCGATAGGTCATAAGGTCGCGGTGCAAATGCCACCGGTGGTACACTCGCGGGCAGCGGCTTCCGCGCACTTTTTATATAATGGCACCACGCTTTGGTTACATTTATTTAATAGCGTCTGGTAGATGACTACAGCTTCGCAATGTGCTGACGATAACCACTGAATGGATATACCATAATATCTTTCGAAAATTTCTCTATGATACGAAAAATGATAGCAACTCTCTTTTACTAACATCTTTCAACACAGTTACTATCCTAGCACAGAAGTCAAGGATTTCCAATATTATTGTGTAACATTATTAAGAAATAAAGATTTATTATTGTTATTGTTTTACTGAACAGAGCCTGGATAGGTTGGTAACCATCACAGCGCTTGTTTATGTTTATATATCTAAACAGTGATATAAAAATTACTGTTTCCGCAAAACTGTCTTAGAACGAAAAAATACTATTAAACCATTTCGATGGTGTTTATTAATGTAATGCCCACTATTGACGAGACATGTGGTATTGTACCAAAATATAATAAACATAATATGGAGGTAAATATTCTTAACCAGTATTTTCTTTGGTTATAAAATTTCATTTAGCTACCTAGGATCCTAATCAAATCTTCAACGGACTGCGGAGAAACTACTGGAGTTAATCTTTTTATTGCCAATAATCTAGAAATTGTAAAGAGCAGATGTGACTATACTCAAATTAATAATAAACATAATATATATTTAAAACATATTTCTAGACATTCATAGCTCAGCGCGACCATCTTTCTTACAAGCTTAGGTAATCGGCCGTATGGCGTCTGTAAACAGACGGTCTACTGGCGTGCAGTTAATATTGCGCGCGAGTGTACCGAGCTCGCAAATAGACCGAACTGGGTCGTCCCGCTTCAGTTAATAGAATGCTAGGAATATAAAAGTGAATTAAATCTGCCGTAGTTGATTATTGTTATACTACGCTTTATATACACTCCCGGACACATCTATCGGCCCACCTAGTGTTTAAAAGTTTTAACGGTGCCTAGCTAAAAATAAATGTTAGGTGGAGCAATAAGTTTTAAAGCTGATTTTTTGGTCAACCTTTATGTATGTTTTTTTTTTAATTTTGAATTCAGGATTATGAAAAAAAAACGAAAATTCGAGTCTGTTCATTGTTTTCAACGACCCAGGAATGGAGAAAACTTTTTTATTTCGTACAAGTTGGATTTTTTTTTTGATGTCTCCGATTATTGGTTCCATAAAAAGGCAAATCTAAACTTAGAGCCAGTTTTGACCAAAAAATATGGATACTCTGCCTGAAATTGTCGCCCAAGTTGTAAAACTTCTGCCGGCCAAATCAATTCGAAATTACAAAAAAATAAAAAACCATACATAGGGGTTGACCAATAAATCTGCTTCAAAACTGCATTAAAACTTATTGCTCCACCTAACATTTATTTTTAACTAGACACCGTCGAAACTTTAAACACTGGGTGGTGGGCCGATAGATGTGTCCGGGAGTATATTTATACAAGAAAACGATGCGACGAGCAGAACGTTTACCTGATGTTAAGTGATATGTAATATAATGGACAATAAGGAGGGCCCACTCCAACCGGAACGTGATGATGAATGTTTAACTACTTGGCGGAAGAAACAGGTCTGGCATTAGTCTCAGCAAAACGATATCTAAAATAACTACAGATTGAAATTTGTAAGACGAAGTAAATTTTTAACCAGAATTTTTGCTCACCTTGATATCATATATTGCTAATACATAGTATACAATACAATTAAATTCATTATCCCTCGAAAAAGTCGATATATGTTTGGGCTTTTTTTTTACTAGTGTAAGGACTAAACAGTATTTTGATATAGATATAGAATACAAAGATTCTCTGAAATACATTTTGAAAAAGAATCGTTGGTGTATATTAAAAACCAAACTTCCACCAAAATACCTCCTTGCAGCTCGATTCTGCCATTCTGCTCACAAGTTAAACAGTAAATACCTGTAACAAAAAACATCAGTCGTGAAGCTACTTGTTATTACATATATGGACACTTAACAATCTAGCTGCGTACACTTACTTATTAAGACAATTTTAAAATAATAACCAAGTCTTATAATAACTGTGGTAAAATTACATATATTTATTGTGTCGTAAATTTATCATTCTCTAATCAACTAAATAACATTTAAAATTAGTCTGAAATGTATGTTTTTTTTGTAACGATGGTCTTCTTTTAAATTATACTCTGAAGTAAATTTTGGCCCTGCCTCATTGTGCCGCCGCTTAAAAGGGAGTTTTGGCAAGGACGAACGTGGGGGTCGTTAGGTTGCCTGGAGGGGCGGGTTTGGGAGGAGGGGGGAGGTGTGTGACGTCACGCAGGTCGTTACCCTTGTGAAGGTCCCGCGACCCAGAGCCGCGCCACCCGCACCGTCTGCCCGCACGACGCGCTGCTGCCAAAACAGAAGCCTATCAGGATAGTAATGAGCCGTCTCATGGTAATAACTCGAATCAAAGTTAACTTATATAAAAACTGACAAAAAAATAATAAGATTTTAGTTTTTTTCGCTGTAGCTAGAGTAATTACTGGGGTAACGAGACTTAACACCTTATGTCTCAAGGCGACGAGCGCAATGTGGTGCAGTGTGTACCATCTTAACTAGCGCCGCGTTGTCATGGGCAAGCGTATCACTTACCATCAGGTGAACGTCTTGCTCGTCTCGTCGCAAAGTAGTACGAGGGTGGATTGAAAAGTACTCGGCCTAACCAAGAATATAAACACATACTAATCAGTTATATTTTTATTTTTCTACATAATCACCATCAAGTTCAATACACTTTTGCCACCTCCCCTTCCAAGCATTTAGACCGTTGAAAAAAAATGATTCTTCCTTAGAGTCAAAATATGCGTCTACAGCTGCTTTGACCTCGTCGTTTGTCGAAAATCTTTGACCTCCCAAGTGCTTTTTTAGGTTAGGGAACAGACAGAAGTCTGATGGTGCCAGATCAGGTGAATACGGCGGATGCGGTAACATTTCAAAGCCACAGTTGTGAATTTACTGTACTGACCATGTCATCATGGATGGCTTTTAATGATAGCCCCTTCTTATGGAGGTACTTAATGACGGCACGCTGCTCGATTTGCACCATTCGCGGAAATTATGTCCGATTACTTTGTTAATCTAATATATAAAATTCTCTTGTCACAATGTTCGTTCCCATACTCCTCCGAAACGGCTTTACCGATTCTTATGAAATTTTTTATGCATATTCAGTAGGTCTGAGAATCGGTTACTATCTATTTTACAAACCCCTAAGTGATCAGGGTTGCCCACACCAAAAAATTTTTTTTTATTTTTTGGGTTTTTTTATTTTATTTTATTTTATTATTGTGTGGTATCAAAAACTACATACAACCCTAAATTTTCACTTTTCTATCACCAACCCCTGCTTTTTAATAGACATTTTAATATTTTTGTCTCGCTCGATATCATCAATTGTACATGGCCACGTATCAAACCGCGTGGCTGTAAACTCCAAAAAAAAAATATTATCACTTGGTAAGTGATCCCCTCCACGTGTGTACCGGTGTCACCTCTCACCAGTACACAGCACGGAGTGGGGATGACAACGAATTCTTTATCTCTCAAACATTATGCCTTTTGTCACTCCCTCTACATATAAATATATTCTCAAGCAACTTTATTATTTATTTATTAATAACTAATGTCATTGAATATAATTTATTATTAATCTATAATACAAATATGTGTCGGTAAGCGCATCACTCTACAACGCCAGGACCAATTTGGCCAATTTGAGAAAAATTCGAATAATCGCCGGGAAGCGCCTAAAAACAGCGCTTTTCTTTTTCCTATACAAACGTTCTCTAACTAAAATTAGTCTGAAATGTATGTTTTTTTTTTTTTTTTAAGTTCGTCTTCTTTTAAATTATGCTCTGAAGTAAATTTGTGCCGCCGTTTAAAAGGGAGTTTTGGCAAGGACGAACGTGGGGGTCGTTAGGGTGCCTGGAGGGGCGGGTTTGGGGCGAGGGTGGGGAGTGGGGGGGAGGGGATGTGTGACGTCACGCCGGTCGTTACCCTTGTGAAGGTCCCGCGACCCAGAGCCGCGCCACCCGCACCGTCTGCCCGCACGACGCGCTGCTGCCAAAACAGAACCCTATCAGGATGGTAATGAGCCGTCTCATGGTAATAACTCGAATCAAAGTTAACTTATATAAAAACTGACAAAAAAAATAATACGATTTTAGTAAAAGGTTACACCACACTACAGCCCGCAGGGCTTACTATTATTTTCAAGCAGTAGTATTCAAAATATCACGAACAGAGACTACTAGCTCTGCTGTATCCGTAAGCTCTCACATTAAATTAATTGCAATAACAGCGACGCTGTGCTCGGGCTGGAGACCTGAGACCCAGAGCATTCTGGACGAGCACCCTTCGCTGTCTTCAGTCTCATTATGAGAAATTAAGATCATGCAAAAGCGTCTAAAGACGAAGGTCTTTAATTCGTGCGTGTTGCCAGTGATGACATATGGAACCGAGACGTGGCCGCTTACGGTGGGCCTTGTCAATAAGCTCAGAGTCACACAGAGGGCAATGGAAAGGGCCATGCTCGGGGTTTCCCTGCGGGATCGAATCAGAAATGATGAGATCCGCAGGAGAACTAAGGTCACCGACGGAGTCCAAAAGATTGCAAACCTTAAGTGACAATGGGCAGGGCACATCGCTCGAAGGACTGACGGCCGTGGGGCAGTAAGGTTCTCGAGTGGCGGCCGCGGACGCGTAAACGCGTGCTGGCAGGCCTCCTACAAGATGGACTGACGATCTGGTAAGGGTCGCGGGTAACCACTGGATGCGAGTAGCGCAGGACCGATCGGCCTGGAGATCCTTGAGGGAGGCCTATGCCCAGCAGTGGGCGTTATCCGGCTGATAATGTAATGTATGTATGTAATGTAAGATCAAGCATCTCTTCTCTTCGCTTTATCGAATGATGTATTAAGTATCTCCACCAGCTCCTGCTCCAGCTCCAGTAACTCCGCGACGAAGACACGTTAGTGCCAGACCGAATGCTATTATATATTTATACTAGCTGACCCGACAGACTTCGTTCTGTCAAAAAAAATTGGAATGTTCTTTGTTCCTGCCTGTTTTATAGCCGGTGCAAAAAAATCTCCTGAACAGAATCGTCACCCTGGTTATGGGCAGTGTGTGGGGTTCAGCACTATATATATTCATCTAATAACTAATATTTAAATATTAGTGGGTTCCAGAAGAGTGGCCAAAGTTATAATTAAAGTACATAAGTTATATTTACTATAATATTTTTTTAAGGAACAAATAACTGTCACATTCCAAATCTTTTTGACAGAATGTAGTCTGTCAGGTCCGCCAGATGGTAATGCGGTTTGTGCTCGACTGATGTATTGACGTGAAAACTAATGCATTTTGTCGCGCGCCGAAACTAAAACAAAAATAATATCGCGAAGCCGACCAAATTGAAAATCAGTATGGTGGATCTTTTTACAGACATTATAATATTTATATACGTCTATTTACTTATATATTATAATTGAATTATACGGTATTTCGTTCACTACAAAATAAATTTTATTAATTTTATAGCGTCAACAACACGTGGTAATTATGCTGTTAAAATGTAGCTTATATGACACGTTCGTAGATTTACCATAGCAACGCCATCTATTGATTACTTACTCAACCCAGTCGAAAGGTATCGACATCTGTTAGAATCATTTGGAGTTAACAGATATTGTGACTGTCAAATAATAACAGACAAATAATTAGCAATAAATTAAAATTGCGACTATAATTTGAGATTTAAACTATCCTATCTCTCAAGTTGGATCGAACTACACATGGTGTGCGAATTTTATTATAATCGGTTAAGTGGTTTAGGAGTCCATTGAGGACAAACATTGTGACACGAGATTTATATATATTAGATTTACCAAATGAATATTTTATTATGAAACGAATACGAACAGACTTCAACCATAAGTCCCCTTAGCTTTTAATATGAACGGGAATGATTCACAAGTAATCCTTACACTATTTGAACAAGTTCTGTATGTATGTAAATGCGAGTTTAAAAAGCGTTACCGCAGTTAATGATTTTTTTTTAACTGACAAAGCGATGCGACGAACAGGACGGTCACCTGATGGTTAGTGATATGCTGTTTAGAATAATATACATTGTACTCGTTGTCATGAAACAAGTCTCTCTCAACGTCGTCAACTCTTTAAACTTGAACACAGTAATATTTGCACATTACTGTATTGTAGCAGTGATAGGCGCTACAGTTGTGTACCTACCTAGACAGTCTTAGGCTACTAGGCACTAACCAACAGAAATTACTGGGGTAATGAAACTTAATATCTCACGTAACAAGGCGACGAACGCAATATAGGACAATATGGTGTATGTTATATATATATAATACATAAAGAACACCTTTTTGTTATGTGATGGCTATAAACTATAAAATGAACCTCTTTCTCTTTCTAACGCTTCGTTGTATAAAAACTGATATTTTCTATTAAAGAATTCATTAACTTAACCACTCGGTATTAATTTTCTCCATCAGTCTTTTGTTGAAACTGAATCTTGTATTTTAACGCGGGTAGAAAAACGGAGTTATACATTTAACGTGTATACTTTAGCGGAATCGTAAACAATGTGAGAGATCTACGATCTAAAGTGAAAAATGAAACGCGCTTAGGCCGACCTAGATTTTAGAAAATAGCGTGCGGCGCTCATGAGTTGTTAAAAAACAAATACAGTGTATAAGAAAATGATCATTAAAACTTATCTGAAAATCGCGTAAATCATATTTGCAAACGATGATACAAATACATAGATTTTTTTTTATAGTGTTCCGATTATTTATCAATCGACATTGGCGCTAAGACAACGGTGAGTCAGCGGCGACGTCAATGTTCCAAGCGTTTCATGCATATTACAACAAAACATTTACATTAGAATTAATCACTTAACTAAAAATAGAAATTTATCTAATAGGATTAACCAGTAGTAAACATTTCCAAGTAATCTATACGGACATATTCAATTATCTGCAGCGTGTACGTCACCGCAGCACAAGGTTTTACCCGGTGACGTGTCGGAAAAAATACACTCCCAGTATTCCAAATGACGAACACCAACACCAACCGGGTTTGTAGGTGTCAACCTTTCCTCATTCTTCTAGTCTTCTACACTGGCTATACGAAGACTGTGTTTGGAAATAACTCGACTAGGATATTCACGGAGGATATCATCCCTGGATCGTACATGACCTCTTCATTTCAATGCGAACCCGTTCTTATCAATCAAAGCTAGCTTTATAAGGTTTCTAGGTAATTAGAACTCTATACCATTGGTGTTAATAAGGATATTAAAGGAAATAAAACAGATAGAATCAGTATGTAGTGCAAGTTGTTATTTTTCGAATACATAACGAGACAGTCAAGTACGATCCAGCAGCATCGTATAACTCGTTTAAGCTGACAAAAATTTTTCCACGCAAAACAAACCGGTGCTTTGTTATTGTGCAAAACCACCATAAATGGTACGAGAATGCGCTTATTTTTTAGTTTTTATTTTTGGTAAATACCGCGTCTCAGTAAAAGGTAACGAAGTTTATTGAGATAAACAATTTAATTATAGAGATAAGTTATAAAGTAATCGGATGAAATTGAGTTGTGTATACAACAAAGCCAGTTTGTGCAGAAGCTCTAGATTGCGTATTAACACAGCACCACATTAATGTCTTGGGAAAGGTGTTAAAATAGGCTTTGGAGTATATGACCTATGAAGATTATATAGACAGTCTTTGGAAAATATTTAACACTAGCTGTTGCCCGCGACTTCGTCCGCGTGGTATTTAACAAAACAGTTAATGCTACAGAAAATGTATACAGCTTCCCCTATTTGAATCGAATATTGTTAAATTTTTGTACGGGTTTTAATATTTTTTCGTGAGATCCTATAATTTTTTTCCCGTCCCCGTCAAAATCGGTCCAGCCCTTTCAGAGATTACCCGGAACAAACAGACAGACGGACAGGCAAAAAATTTAAAAAAAATTGTTTTTATTCATGTTTTGATTCGTGTATACATCGAAATGCACTTAGAATAAAAGCGTTTATTTTGATGTTACAAACAGACACTCTAATTTTATTTAGTTATATAGATGAACTGAATAATTGAATACTGAATATTTTGAATAACTTCATCAAAGTAAAACTCAAGATTATAACACAGTTCGAGTCTAGATCAATTTAGTATCAACATCAAAGTGGAGCGAGGTAGTTGGTGGAATCGAAAAAAGAATTGTAGTTTCTTCTCTCATTTAGCACAATTAATAGTGCACTAATGAGGGCAATTAGTAATGTTTCTGTTGAAAGAGAATAACTCCTCGTCACTTGACGTACGCCACTCGGCCTACCTGGCACCGCTCCTGCAGCTACTGCATACTTCATTCGCGTTATTAAATGTGTTTGCAGAGCAGCGTGGGAAGACGAGCTTTGTTAATTGCTGTTATAATTTTTTCATTGTTCATCCCAACACTCGTGACAAGCTTATGAGAAAGTTAATGGCTATGATTGTTATATCTCTGATGTTGTAGATGACTATAGGAGAGAAGCATAACAAAATCACACATAAGGATGAACCGATTTGATATAATTTTGCAATGTGCCTCGATGGAGTAAAGCTTAGTGAAGTCATAATTGAAAAGAAAGAAATATTATTAATGATAATAATATCACTACACGGGAGTCGACTGGTGGTAGGTCTCTTACTGGTGAGTAGTGTGCAAACATTATTGTGTTCCGGTTTGAAGGGCGCTGTAGCAACACCTTATGTCTCGGTCGCGGACGAACTGAGATGTTATCCCGTGACCCTCGAACAATCCATCGACGAGGCCGGAAACGCTGGGGTTTTAGTGGGTAGCGGAAATACACGAGTCCCCCATAACCACCGGGCCCGTGCCCGGAGTATGCGTAACTGTATTGCCCCAGCGAGAAAAAAAAATAATAAAAAAAACCTGAATGGTCGGCTTTGTTTTACTTTTGTACCACCAGTTGTTTATGACGTTCGAAGGACGATACAAACGTTCCTTTAAATGCAACAGAAAAGAAATGTAAATGTCAACATTAATTTGCGACGCGGGGTTCGTACCGGCGACCTTATGGTCAGTGGACGCGCGGCCGGCGGGTGAGTATTTGCACACAATGACGCGCCACCGCTTGAAATGGGAGGAAGGTGCGCCTGGTGACGTCGCGCTGACTCAGAGCACGCACCACACGCAGCCCGACGGCCCATCACCTACACAAGTCTGCTAATTCATTTACCACCAGGTGAACTTCTTCCTAGTCGCGTCGCTTCGCCGAATTAGAAAAAATTAATATCCGTCATGAGTTCAATTCGAGGAGCGCTTCGCCCGCGCATGCAGCGGACGCGTGCAGCACGCATATAGCAACGCTTCGCCCACGCACAAACGTAAAATGTCAACACAGAGCTAGTTATAAATACGCAGCGAGTAAACAAACACTCACTCTCTATATATACATTGCGAGGTAAATAGAGATTTTGAATCACGCGTCTGCGATTGTTAAACATACAACTGCCCGGTAATTTCTACTATAAGTAATTTGTTTTAATGCTCAAAACTCTACACAGACAGTCGCAAGTTTAAACAAAATAATTCGTAGTTGAAACATCGGAAATTTCGAATTCGATAATAAGGATAACTTAATAAAGGCCAATCTACTTTTAAGGACTAAATACGTAAATGTTTTCCAATTTCTTGTTTCTCTCTTTTTGTTATAAATCTGTATTATATATATTTGCTAGTGATTATCAATCTTGTAGATAATACGGAAACGGTTATATGCTCGCCAAATAGTACGATTGTATGGGTTCTTTAGTGACAGTAATTACTAGAGTAACGGGACATAGCATCTCCTGTCTCAAGGTGACTGGGGCAATGTGTCTGCGCGCACATCTGATCGCCTGTTGCTATGAGCGGTGAATATCCTGTCAAGAGCGTTGAAAACTAATGAAACTATACGTCTATCTCCCATAGCGCGAATCTAAAAATATCAAACGAAATTATTAAGAAAATTAAAAACTCCTTAAGTGATCAGTTAAAAAAATTTAACACCAAACTGTCTCTGGCTTTGAAAAATATAATAAAACAGCGATACGTCTATCTGTATTGACTAGATACTTGTAAATCAGTTGACATGTAAGCGATGTAGCTTCGTTACAGATCAATACAAAGGAGCACAGCCCCCCGCGCGACGGGCGCATCCGGCGGGAGCTGTGCACTGTGCACAACCCATACGTACATGTACTCACAACGAGCGCCGCGCACATGCGACCCCCGCACCTCCGCGGACGCTCTTAAACTCTGTAAAGGACCAACAAAGCATCCGCGCTATGTCCGCCAAACCCCGTCACAGAATCAACCGCCAGTTATGCGTAGGGTTACCATCATTTTAGCAATATTTGTAAGACACAATTTTTTATATGTTTACTTCTACAATTTATTTTTTGTTCGACTAGTCCACGAGATGAGCAAGACGTGCACCTGATAGTAAATGATACGCTCGCTCATAATAACGCGCCGCTGGTTGAGATGGTATACACTGCATCACACATTACGCTCGTCGGCTTGATGCGTAAGGTGTTAAGCCTCGTTACCCCATTAATTTCACATTAACAATGGGCTAAAGTATGACCTCAAATTCACGTTTTTTATACTACTTTACGACGAGACGAGCAAGACGTTCACCTGATGGTAAGTGATACGCTTGCCCATGACAACGTGGTGCTAGTTAAGATGGTATACACTGCATCACACATTACGCTCGTCGGCTTGATGCGTAAGGTGTTAAGCCTCGTTACCCCAGTAATTACACTAGCTACAGCGCGCTTCAAACCGGAACACAGTAATGTTCGCACACTACTATTTGGCGGTTGAAATAGGAGCTGCGGTGGTACCCACCCCGACGGTCTCCGACGTCATAGACCTACCACCTGATGTACGTCATGTTGATGCCTTAGACTCTCGCCACTCACCCGAAATATTCAGGCTCTTGAGCGTTGTTCCGGCAGATTTACAGAATGAGAAAGGTAACCTGCCCGGCGAATTGGATAACTCGTTACTACCATCCAAACTACAAGGAAAGCGGTTAACCGCCGCGATACGTACGCAATCTACGAGGAAGGAAAGAGCCGAGGGGGTAGTAAAACGTCAAACTTATTTTATTAACATACACATGGAAAGTGCTTGTGCTAAGAACTTCGACAAAAATCTGTAAAATTCTGAATTATAATAATTACATACATTTCAAATACAAACATGTTGTATTATCATGAACAAGAATGTAATAAACAATTTTATAATACTTTGCGTATATTGCGAAGGTTCCAGGACTTTCCTGTTAATTCTTAAAACCTGGTCCACCTATCCACGCAGTCTCAGACGATGATTGATAATACAGTCTGTTACTAAGCGCACTTGCGATGCGCCAAACTGATTCTTACACATTGGCATCATGACCCATATTGACGTGTAGCACCGCAGACCGCTCCTGTACCCAATCAATGAATAACCAGCTTTATAACCGAGAACATACAGCAGAAGTTCGCATGCACTGAACCATCCGGTACGCTACGTTCGCAGAAACCGGGGTTTTATTACTTATGTGAGCTACGCGAGTTAACATTTTAGTCGTTGCCCGAATACCCAACTGGCTCACTTAAAAGTTGTTTAACTGTTCTGTTGGATAAATTATTAATACAACATTCAATAGCGACTTCTTAATAATCAATAACAATAAGAACACGGAACTCTTATTCTGATGATAAGATCGAGCATTCTTGGTTATTACTTTTTCGTTTTCAAATTACAATTCACATATTACCAGGTGGTAGATCTCTGTTGCCGGAGACCGTCTGGGTGGGTACCACCGCAGCTCCTATTGCAACCGACAAATAGTAGTGTGCGAACATTACTGTGTTCCGGTTTGAAGGGTGCTGTAGCTAGTGTAATTACTGGGGTAACGAGACTTAACACCTTATGTCTCAATGCGACGAGCGCAATGTGGTGCAGTGTGTACCATCTTAACTAGCAGCACGTTGCCATGGGCAAGCGTATCACTTACCATCAGGTGAACGTCTTGTTCGTCTCGTCGCAAAGTAGTATAAAAAAAAACATACAAACGTGAAATCACGACAGAAGTTAAATAACGGGTTAGAAGTTAAATCGCGGTAAATTCAAAGCATTCCCACTCTCGGTATACGTAGAGAGGAAAGATGCTGATGAAGTCTGCAGCGCGCGGTCTGACCATAACGGTAGTGGTCAACAAAAAATAAGGCTTTAGTCAGCAGTGACACGTCACCGTCTGCCGTCTGCCGCCTGTGCATGACGTCACGGCGTCTCGCGGGGTCACTGACCCCGCACGCGAAAGTTAGTGCCGTGGTCTCCGTGAGCGCGCCCCGGGGTATCTTGCAAGTGAACAGAATGTCCTTTACCATTACGCGTTACCGAAACTCGTTACATGCTGCACAGGCAGTTTTTCACACAGGACGGTAAGACTTCATATACGAATGTTTAGTAAACACGAAATAATTTCAAGAGTTCACAATTACACGTAACAGTTTTAGTTGTAGGGAGCATTTGGCACACGTTCGCTCGCTGTCTATTGCCAAGGACCGTAGATGAGGCAGTGTCATCGCGACATGCACCATGAAGCTATATTGCAGATGCTATTAAAAAACCGCAGTACAGTATCATGTGTCGCAGGAACGCGGCGACAATGATGGCACTGTGTGAACATCTTGGACAGTCACGAGGTGAACGTACTGCTCGTCTTATATTACCAGTGCTAGAACTTATTTACTTTGTTTAAAAAAAACTGTTTTTTACAATAATCGTAGTCAAGTTATTATTTTTTCTGTCGCCCTTGCTCTGCTTAACTCAAAGGAAGTTATTAAGATGATTCTTACCGAGATGAACGCATTGTGTTTTTAAACAAACTACCTCTCATTCAAGTTACCATCTTGTACTTAGAAGCTATGTAACCTTCCATATTTTATGTAATGAAACAATAGCTTTATAGAAAACACATGTTAACTTTAATTCGATTCAAGTATTTGTTTATTTCAACATATATATTTAAAAAAAAATTTTTTTTTGATGATCAAAACACGTTTATTACTGAAAAATTCCTCTTCTGTTTCAATCTACAAGCGTTAATTAAGACGCAGTGGCTTCGAATGTTTTATAAATACTATCCCGTTACAAATTTGAGGAAATTACTGAAACATAAGCTCTGAAAACCGTTCGATATATTACACGTTATAAAACATAACGTACACTTAAATTTTCTCTTTAAATCACTCGGTAAACCATGCAATATACATTTGCCAGATTTACATAAAATGTTATCATATACACAAAGAGAATAACTATAAATAACTTTTGGCGAACTATTAAGAATGTTAGTTATGGCCATGATTAAATAAAATAACTGTGACAGTCTTAAGTGCAGTTCTTACACCTAGACTATATAATTGAACGAAAAGTATATTTACAGAATATTTTAACGAACATTTTTAAGGTTTCAAACTGTACAATAAGATGTGACGTTAATTATGATACATATATTATACAAGTTATGCCACATATATAATTGAATATATAAACATTACGGCCGACTATGAAAAGTACGTAGTTTGTTATCGAAATGGAATTATTCAAGAGAATGCGTGTTGCGGTTTGTGTGATTGCGGTTAGTTACGCGGTTGGATCGTTACGAGGCGGGGGAGGTGTTCGGCGTCACAGTCACAGACACACACACACGCGGCGGACAGACAGACAATCACAGTGCGTCGCGTCGCGTCGTGTCGCGTCGCGTCGTAAACAAAAGTCGAGGTGCGGGAGCGGGACCGAAATAAGTCTCGTTCTCGGCGCGGGCGCAGTGCGCATATTTTTGGCAATGAAGCCGACCGGCTTCGCGCTTTGATCTTAACGATTTAAAAAATCCTCGTTTAACTTCTAGGCAGTTCAACAAACTAACTGGTTGTAACCACAATTCGCCGAATTCGTACAGTGTTTGGGTTGTTCCGAACCGGCCTGGTTATACACCGCGCTCGTATTCACAATCTACGTCAATAAAACAACAGCTTTGTTCCGGCAATCATACAAACGATTACTTGCCGGGCGAAGCGTGAGTGCTTCATCATCTTCTAATTCATGGTCACTTACTGTCACGTGAAATTTTGGTAAAGCGTTATACTAATGCAGGTAAAAATATGACGAGCTCACAAAGACTAGTTTGAATATTTACTAACAAGTGTTTGCCCGTGTCAGAGTAATGCAAAGATAATGACACTGGGTTAGATAAGGCCGCACGTGGGATCACCGGCGTTACCATCTGCTGGAAATTGGGACAGTGGGAAAACGGTGTGGAGGGAGGTGGTGGTGGGGGCAGGCTCCGCACGCGAGAGGCGGCCGGTGCGCGCTATCACCGCTTATCGGATCTCGACCTACATCTCCGCTCGCTTGCTTGCTGATCTGATAAGTGGGTGGGAAACACTGCTTGCTGATTATTTTTATGGCGATGGCGCATTGATTTATGTAACATCCTCGTAGTCGACGGAACAAACACATGAATACTTTTTCCAAACGAAACGAGACTAACAAATTGATCTGTAGTTTTGTGCTAGTTAGAATGTTTACACAGCGCCAAATTTCGTTCGTCGTTAGGATTAAACAAATCACATCTATTATTTTCTACCTTTAACACAATAATGACTCCACACCAAAGAGTTGCCGAGAGACAAACAGAAGACTGACGCGATCCTAATGTTAAGCAGAGTCCAGGCACCGTCGACCTCGCTATGTAGTTTACTGGGACATAATGTTTACATGTTAATTAATAACACAGCATGTTGTTTCACCCAAAAATAGACAACTAAAATATAACCTATCTAAACAGCATCAGACCTCCATAAAGATTACAAGTACAATTTATGGTATATGGCAACATACGTCATAAACGTGGTATTTTATATAATTTAGTGTACACCATGGTACTTTTCCCGTGGTTTCTCCACTTCGCTCAATGTGAGAGTAAGTATAATAAAGAGCCATTGTGACGTGTTCAGTAAACAAAGGTTGTTGGCTACATGACACGGCGTCGTCAGGCCGACGTTTGTTTGCTAATCCTCGGTAGACACTGACGCAGGCACCAAACTGAGTTAGCGACAGTCACTATCGATGAATAACAACACAGTATACATTTCTTAATCAGTTGACTGATATATTTATCACAGAAGAATCCATACAGACTCTGTCTGCTCTTGGAAAGTTAATTCCTTAAATAAAAACCATCGATTATTTTAGTTTTACAGAACATGGAGCTGGTAAGACAGTGTCTCAGTTTGAAGATGACACGATGTCGGCGGCATGAGGTGAACATGTTTGTTTTTATCAAAACAATAATACTAGGTGCGAAATCGTACGGCGACAAAGATATAGCTGATAGGTTAGATACGGTTTTGCGATAATTCGAACGGCGCCGGCGGTGAGGACGCGTTATCGGTGGATGTCGATACAGAGCCGTTGTACTCAACCTTTTATTTTTTCACTACACCCATAAAGCCGTCGTGTACAATATATAAGACCGCATAAAAAATAGGTAAGGCTTTGCTAATTTTTCAAGATTGTTAGGAATTTTATTAAACAACTGTAATCTTGTTCATCGCAAATATATTGTTTGACTTCACACTCAGGATCCGAGGGAACTTCTTGTTGTTACATTGAAACTACACTGTTTAAGTAACACTTTATTCTTCTTGTTGATCTTCCGGTTTTGTTCTTCAGGTTTGTTTCTTCCCGTGGGACAAATGCACGGTCAGGCCTTTGTGCAAATGGAAGCAAGTAACCAAACCGCGCATTTGCCTACATCCAGCGCCATCTCTCGGTGACACAGCGAACTAATGCATTATACGTTTAACATATATTTTAATATTTCTAATGGATTAAATGAGGAAAGTTGCATATCTATGTCATGACCATGCGTGCTCGCACTAGTATGTGAAATGGAGAAGGCAATGACAAACCACTCCATTATAACTGCCAAGGAAGTCGTCGTGTGTTTCATTACATATGATGACCACGACCCTCAGTCATGAGGAATACGACTTAGAAGAAGAAATGGTTGTAGTGGGTATGAAATTTAAAATGGTTTTAATTAATGTGAAGCCAGATGGTTGAACCGCAAACGGGCGTGGCGCCGCAGGTTGAGCAGCGCTGGCGCGTTCACGTACGTAACGTATGCTGCGCTGCTGTTTACGTTACGACTTGCGCGTGGTTACATTTTAAGATTTTTACACAACACATTAACAATATATTATTTGACGAAAGGAATATTACTGACAGAGATTACAAAAACGTTAATATTTTTTTGTATACCAAGACACAAAGATGAGCATACGTTATTCTGGGCGATGCGTCTCATAACAGTGAAGCGCCTATTAGAATATTTACACAGCTCCATTAGATTACAGCTTATTTGTAAGCTTATACCTCTAGTGATTTTTTTTTATGCTACTTTGCGACGAGACGAGCAAGACGTTCACCTGATGGTAAGTGATACGCTTGCCCATGACAACGCGGCGCTAGTTAAGATGGTACACACTGCACCACATTGCGCTCGTCGCCTTGAGACGTAAGGTATTAAGTCTCGTTACCTGTAATTACACTAGCTACAAAGATTACTGCAAATGAATCTGTGTTGCGATGGGGACTTGTGTGTTGGGGTGTACGGGCCGCGATTGGAAGCAAATAGACGACATTCTACCGGTCGGCGGACGACTCGGAGCATCGCACCCGGACCGCCGGGTACACTATGCATACCGGGTCGTGTACACATACACCACATATAATTTACATACAACACTAGTGTTATATATATTTAAACCATTTCCAATTGAAAGCAAACGAAAAATTTCAAAAAACAATTCTGGGTTTTTTTTACTGTTCTTTGGAGCAAAGGTCGGTTGTTTACACAACATTTAATTTTGTTTGATTTATTATGAGACGTATTGTGAATAAAAGTATTTTCCGTTAGTTAAACGCAATGAAACCAACTTAAACCAGACCTGAACTACAGCTATAACACATTTTCGTAATACCAAACTTATATTGTTTAACCGCCGATGTATTCCCGATGTTACAGTTAAAAGATCCGATTACTGGTAACGTGGAAGGTTTCCTTTACATTAGAGGTAATATACAAAATTATACTAATGAAAACTCTAAAGTTTTTTCAGTTGTGTATATATAATTAATACCATGGTCAAATTCATTTCATGGTCAGTTAAATAAAATAATAACACAAGTTAAGTCTCCACATATACATTATCATTTGCATTAACCATTTGACATTAGATAACTAAATAACCGATTTAAAAAAAATCAAGTCGCACAAAAATTTCGTTTTTATCTTCGATTCTTCTTTAGCTCTTTTGTTAGCTTTTCAACCTCATCGTCGACGAGTATCAGTGTTGTAATGTTAAAAAAAGCAGAACAGAAGTGCACATCCAGATTGCCACCTGGCGCGGGTCTGGCGACGGCCAGCTATTTGCGTCCTGGAGACGGGGGCACGTGAGCGTGTTGGGCTTGCGTCCAAGCTGCGCACGCGCCGGCCTGCTACATCAAACGCTAGTTCGCGCTCGTTGTGACATGTTCAAGAGACACACGGCAGTTATACAAGGTGGGCCAAAAGAAATCACCCTATTGGAAGCCCAAATTGAATCACAAAACTGTGGCGGCGCCCATTTGACCGATATCATCTACTCGACTTGACCAGGAACATTCTAAAGGTTCAAATAAACATAAACAAAAAACAGAATCAAAGCTTTTCATTTAGAAAAAATATGAGAGTAAAACAACATCCGATGACTTTTCGGCTGACCTTGTATTTCATCATCATAATCAGTCTTTGAACTTGCACATCACGACTTCTATTCGTTCTTTATATTTTTTCTTTTAGAAATTTATTTTGATTCCTCCATTTCCGGGATTTAGGGAATTCTTATTATAGAACCATTGCAGAGCGTTGTCGACACTGAAGCGATTTTATAGTGTACCTCTTGAAGGAGCTCAAGTTGCAGCTTCTCTGTATAATCCCGGTAAACAACCTACACAATAAGTTATATAATAATTGCTCTTTATATCTCGCACTCTAATGAGAAACAAACTGCAAAGCAATCAACAAAGTGACGGTAGTCGCACGGTCGGTGTGTTGCTGATGTACAATGTTATGACGTGCATCATGTAGAGGAGCGTTTACTGAAACTTGAGTGTACGAGTTTGTCATAACGTAACACGAGCCATTGTCCCTGACACCCAACAACAAATTAAATGTCAATCTCTTATTGTAATTGCACACCTGACAACAAAGCTGTTGAGAGATATTCGAAGTGAAAAAGGACTAGGAAAAAATAAAACCGATCCAAAGACGTAACACAGCGTTTTGTTCTTTTATATCTATATTTTCGATGTTTGTATCGAAACGCCCGGCAGCAAGGCTGCATCAAAAGAAAAAGTATAGACTCATGAGAAATATATTGTTTTATCAAAGTAATAATATATCTAAATCTTTGGAAAGTAGAAAATAGCAGACAATCTTCAAATCACTGCGTCCGTGGCTCAATGCTTGATCTGACGGAAATCCCTGGATCTGTACCTGGTGTCTGGATAGTGTTCAGGGTTTTTGGAACGAGCTAGCTTCCTCATTCAATAAATCAGTCGCCACAACTGGATTGCATGTAAAATGGTCTTACATGGGACTGACTAATATGCTAGTCTCGGAATAATTCACAATCGTACAAAATTTTCCTTAACGGCTTTAGTGGCTATAGATGCGTTGATAGCTGGCAATAAAAGTATAGATAATGGTGATTCACCGTTTATAACAGACAATAACAAAATAAAACAGGTCCGTTTGAATGCAGGCAAACTGCGCCCGCGCAGTTATATCTGACACAAGGTGAACCTGATGTTATTCACGACCCGCTATATCTCTCCGTTAGACTTAGAATTGTACTATAATCATAGAATACCAACAGTGTATGTATACTTGTGTGACGTCATACATGCTAATACCAAAAGCGTGAAAGAATTCGCGAAACGTCGCGAGAGATTTGTGAGCAGGCGCGCCGGAATGTTTCGTGAAATGCGAATTAGAGAAAACATTTAAACTAATCGCGTAACTTAAGGAGAATTTGTTCATGTACGTAATATATTATAATGAATAAATATATTCCTGTGGTTACGTACCGCGCATAATCAATATAGCCAAATAACTTAGAATCCAATACTCGAGTAGAATAATCAGAATTCGCGGATAGATAAATGTTCATTAAATCTTCAATCATTATTATAGACAGTCACAAACACCACAATTTGAACATCCTCTTTTACAAAAAATACTAAAATTGACGGTACTCCTTCACATCATCTCTTTTATGAGATTAAACTTAGTGCTGGTGATGTGGTGTGCGACAGTAAATCTCACGCAATGATCTGTTCTCTCTTAAATATGTCTCGTTCGCTTTTGGATAGGAACACTGACATGTCCCACTGAACATTTGAAATATTCAGCGTGTAAGATCAGAGGCCTTAGAAATTCAGTAAACTCCACAAAATCCTGCGCGGTGCCATTGTTTGTTTTGACGGCGCCGCTGAACGTTTTTATCGCGCTTCTTGAAGGTTAATTAGTACCGAATAGATTACACAGCGGCTGAATTTGCTATTCTGAACCTTACACGCGAAACATGAGGTTGTTTTTAGTTAAACGTATACATGTGTTTATCGTGTAATACAGGTTTGGCGACCTACTAAACGTCGCTTTTTATACACACGCCCGCGCTCGTACGCACCTGTTCAACTCGGCCGGGCGTCGCACACCGCGTTTCCAGTTTTAGTTCAAAACTATATGCAAATCGATTTAACCAGTCCGCTTGTAATAACAGCGTTATAACAGATCGATATTACATCACTGCGGCTCATTCGAAATAGCGATTTGGTGTCGGTTGTGTAAATTTGCGCAGTTGTTATATCAACGTTCACGTTTACAACGAGACGCGAGTACCTGCGGCTAACGCTATTTGTTCCGCGTACAACCTTAACATTAACACTACATATCAGTAGTGTACAAACATATTATTTGTTTGTTCACTTTAAGTATGCTTTTTTGTTCCTGTTCCGTAACCTAGTTGTGCTATATGACCGAATTTACTCGTCGGACTTGCGACACAACATAACGATGGTTAATGTAATTACACTAATTTTCTTAAACACTGTAGTGTGGTCTACAGTAAAGTTTCCAATGGACAAAACGTTTAAAAAAATATTATCTACATATGACTAGGGACACATTCGATAGCGTCACCTTTCAAACCTTCAAAAAAAAAACCAAAATCGGTTAAGCCGGAGACCGATGGCTGTAAAGGACACGTATAACGAGCATGTCTTTGTACAAAATTTCCATCACAATCAACGTGTTTACTGCTCGGGCGGTGCACAATGTAACGGTTACGAGCACTAGCTTGTTTACCAATAACACGAGGCGGACCTGGAGGGAGGGAGAGGTGTCGGTGAGGGGGAAGGTTGCGTAACTCACACGTCGGCCGCACCGTGTTGAACACACGGTACCTACATGTACCATATTATACACACCATATGCCATAATGCGACTAAGACATTTCACTAAACATTACAGATATAGAGTGCCTCGAACAGAAACTACTTCGCGGCTGAAATAATCCAAGAAGACACCTAAATAATAATGACCCTCTCAATGTTACCATTTGTGAGACACGAGGTTTTACTCCGAGGAGAACAAAGCTATTTTATCCCCTCCGCTAACCAAGTCACAGTCACATGTCAACAAGACTTATGTTTTAGGTACATGTCGGTTTCCTCACGATATTTTCTTTCACCGGATATTCAAAATTCACTGAATTCACTGTATCACTGACACACTGAGCTATCACGAACTCACCGCTACCTAACACAAAATTCTTACGTTATCATTTTCATCTGTATACAGTTAATTTATTCTTCTCAATTTTCTTTGAGTAAAATCATTAAAAGCAATAACTTAAGTTATAAATTACCAGATGGTAGGTCTCTGTTGCCGGAGACCGTCTGGGTGGGTACCACCGCAGCTCCTATTGCAACCGACAAATAGTAGTGTGCGAACATTACTGTGTTCCGGTTTGAAGGGCGCTGTAGCTAGTGTAATTACTGGGGTAACGAGACTTAGCGCCTTATGTCTCAAGGCGACGAGCGCAATGTGGTGCAGTGTGTACCATCTTAACTAGCACCACGTTGTCATGGGAAAGCGTATCACTTACCATCAGGTGAACGTCTTGCTCGTCTCGTCGCATATTAGTATAAAAAAAAGTTTTATATTTAAGTTTAGTAATGGAAACTCAGATCGAGTTAAATTAAAGAGACGTTAACGTTGGTTATGTGTCGTATTAATATGACCGATGGATTAATCCATTTCACGCGAAACCTGACCGGCTTCCTAATCACCTTCAGATGGAGGGTAGCAGCCTTTTTAACTACAGCGAGCGGTAGAAGCGCGGATATTGCAATATTCTGCGGCTAATTGTCGTTTAGTAGTTTAATCTCCCGTCTACTATTTTAATATCGAACAATCTTTCAACTGCCTCCGTCCTCAGATTCAATTAGTAGAGCTGATAGTAGTTTGTTCATCTTGTCAGATTAACTACCAGCACATCGTAACATCATCATCGTGAAAACTGATGTATTCCGAGTAAGCTTTACCAACTCCGATCCCGTTGAAGCCGTGCCGCGGACGGCAAGGGACGTCATATCGACTAGTTAACCAGGTTCATGGTCATTAGGTAATCCCTAAGAAAGTAATAAGTGTTGATGAAGTATTACGTGGCAGTATCTTTATAGTAAACATTTACATGGTCATAACAATGAAGTGCTAGTTAAGATGGTTATACAGAACCACATAGCACTTGTGGTATTGATTTCAGATCTCGTCTCTGCAGGAAATTTAAAGGCTACGCGTAATAGCCGCTGCGATTGAACATGCTCAAACGACCTCTGAATAGAGAGACCTATTCATACGTACGGAACCCTAAAAATACAATGTACATTCGTGTGAGTCGATTGAGCAATTCACAATCGGTTTGATCACTTTAAATAACGTCGACTTCTGAGAACTAATCAGCAATGATTTGTTGTCACTCGATTGAACCAATAAAACTACGCAGGATGGCGACGGCCATAAAAACAATTGTCAAATAAAGTAGACGTTTCTTTACAATCGCGTGATATATAGGTAATGAACAAAACAATCCCAAGTACAATAATCAAAGCAAACTTCACTCGAGCAGTTTTCTGATGATCTGAGACTCTGTTCAAATTCCAAAACTCCGTGTCAAGTATTGCTCTTAGAATCATTTCAGAAAAAAATCGACTTAGTATATATAAAATACAATAATTTCTTTTACGCATTTATCTCTTGGTACTTCTTTACTAAGCATACTCTTAACGGAACCGTTCGTTTTATTGCAAAGAACATACGAAAATACGTCCCTCAAGAGAAAGATTTTTTTGTGTCGATTTAATTTGTTTTAGTGTCTTCTGTGTCTACCTGTTAATGTTTAGGATGAAGTAAAGCGGTTTTGGATTATTTCGGACACAAGATTATGATTTAAATATTAAAAAAAAATCGATTGAACACATCGTGTGTTGCATTGTGGGATTCCGCGCGACATCGTAACGCGCAGTTTTCACTTGTTTGCAGCGCATGTCGATGACATTAAAAATATGTAATCGCTTTGCGATGTTTACATTGCGCAACCGTTCCGCGCAGCATGTACACAGGCTGCGGAGAAAACGAACCTTCTGTTAGTACAAATAAGTGCGAATGTCCCACGCAAGCACACTGCACTTGTTTAAGTACTCGTTTAAGTTCGATGTGCGCCGGGGTTAAGTGCGTCACCGTGGATGGATTTGTGTTTGCGGAATGTTTAACGGAATGCGGATTCATTGCTCTCATTATAATGAGTTCTTTTTTCCACTATCACGTACGTCACTTTGGGTACTTAAATTTATGTTTAAGTAGACATGAATTTGCGGATGCTTGCTAAACGTGTTCCGGTCTGGAAGTCTTCTTTCTAAAGTAAATTAAAAGGTCAACGAAAACGAGCTGATACTGGACCTCATGTTTCACTTAATGAAAATGTTAATGATACTGAAAACTGTAATGTCTTCGCTTACAATACTCAGCCTTCACATGCTGTCAGTAGGAGTACAATGCAAGGGTTTTAGCTAGCTAACCGCATTTGAAAAAGTTTACAACTATCAAAACTCCACCACAAGTAACAATTGAAGCCACCGCTCCACGGGGCTTCGAAAGCTGCTTAATGAAGTAAGTAGCAGAGAACATAACAAAATTTTAAAGAAACTACTATATTAAAGAGATCGTTAAGTACAACATTATCGTAATTCCCAGTAATAGTAAAATTTAAATAGTTTTACTTCGCTTTAGAATGAGAACGATAACGAGAAGTTCTTTAGAAATCCACGATCTCGGATATCTGCCATGATCGCGAATTAATGTTCTCCCAATACTACTTGTGACTGAATTGAGATCGTTTAATGAAATCCTGGAGAAATTACGTGGAATAATAAATATAAATTTCCGCAAAGTACTTTAGTGGAATGTTCGCGAAGTGAAAACAAAAATTCTCCATGTCGATCGTCTCGTTGTATCGGTAATTTTATCAGAAAATTGCTCATCAAAATTCGAGAGGTATCGAAAACGCTTTCAATATTAAAGGAACTGAGTCACGCAATTTTTAGGCAGAGCCGTAAGGAGATTTTGAAGAGGGGGTTGTGGAAGGAGTCAAGGGGGATACTGTACCGTCTGTCTGCGACCTTGATCCTTACATGACTGTCTTAAACAAGGTTTTCGACAAAAAAAATCCTGCGAAATATTGAGGAGGAAAATAGGATGTGTTTTCTTCGTTGCTCTCTTTAAACTGTATCGATCGACAATCATGTTAATTCCGAATTAGTAACATATGACTACTATTTATATTTGTCATCGGATTATTGTCGCAGTAGTTTCTTCATGTTTTCTATGCTAATCATTTTAGGAAGGATTTAGCACGAAGCCGGTGAGAGCTTTTGGATACGGAGTAAACAGTTCTACTGGTACGAAATAATTACGACTGCTCTGGCAAGAGTGAAACAATCAAGAAAATATAAACTGTACAGTTCATCCTTGACCCTCTCCTCATAACTTTTATACTTATCAAATTGTTATAATTGTGCAATAAAATGAAATGAGGAGGCGCGCGACATTTTACAAGAGGCTGAAGGTTATCACTATACCCAAAGCTAACTATATATTAAAGAACTAACAAAAATATTACATTTGTTTTATAATATAGAGAGAATATAACCAGTGCTCAACTTACAAACTTAAACATTAAATAATATGATTGGTTTGCAGAAATCCCTTTAATACGCTATACAATAAGAAATACACTTAAGAGAATATGATCTTATGTAATTTTAATAATGAAGACACATATAACTGTGTACAGGTTATCGACTACAACATATCAAAAGCATAGTGTACATGCATTTCCAAAATTCATATAATCAAAATCAAGTTCCGATTGACAACCTAGAAGTCTATCTAGAACAATACGCTGCTAAGTGGAAAAACCAATAGCTTCAAACCGGTGTTAAAGAGTCGTTTCTAAAAATAACATTAAGCATGGTAAACAGGTTATAACTATGTTTATCACCCTAACTAGAATTCCATGTGAATAAATTGAACAGTTAAAAAAATGAAGAGTCACCGTGTCTAGCAATTTGTATTTATTGGTCGGCAGTCAATTTAACTTATCACCGTGAACTTCGAGTAAGTGATACTTGTATCTCATTGTCACCAATAAAATACGATCCTTATTTACTTTAAATGTTGTATATAGAATTCATTGTACACAACAGTGAAAAATAATTACAATTAGAAATTACTTTTCAGATAAACTTTAAAATATCTAAAAATCGATGTCCTTCTTGGAGCTCTGTTATTTATTCAACAAAGCCACGTAAGGTCCTCATTTCCTGGTCGCTTTAAAACATAAATTATTAAATGTTTGTACCCTCATAATTTCAGCGCCTTGTCCTTCAGAGACATGAGCTGTAAAAGGTCGCCTGTGTACATGTAACTAAATGTTCATGTATACCATAGTCCCTCCGCGTGGAGCGGGCCGCGACTAATCCCTCTCACGAGGAGAGGACCGCAGAAGTCCCTCGCTCTTTAGCGGATCTGTCCTACTTTAGCAGCGGAAAAGGAAGCTCGCGTGTTTCATATTAACGCGCATTCGTCGTTATGTGACTCGCTCATACGTGCGATATTAAACTCGATCAATTAAAAATACTTAAACATCAATAATATTACCTCTAAACGTTCCGTTTGTTGAACTTTATAATTGGGAAATTATTTAAGTTGTATTTTTTGAAGCTTTAATATGTTCCAAATTACATACAACTCATAAACAGTTACGACAACGCAAAATCTACATTTTAGAAATTGTATTTACGTGAAACCCAAAAAAATATTAGTGCATTTGATAAATTTTAAGAAATGGAAGACGATAGACAATCTATCAAACTGTAATTGTGGTTGGAGTTTATTTTTGCTTAACGTAGTTAAGTGACAGTTTAGTATATACGTTAATAGTGAAGCAGTATCGTACATAGGTCAGGATTTGACCATAATCCCACCTGATGGTAAGAGATGTAATCTAAGTGATATAGCACACTAATCTAGAAGAAGCTTATTCACTCTCCTCTTAAAGACTCCCACGTCAACCCTGTACAAAACCTAAACGCTGGTTGTCTTTGTTCCAGCTCCTCTCTATTCGCATCATGAAGGACGAAACGAAACGTTTTGCCCTAATACACGGTGTATGTGTCTGGTGGTAGAGGGATGGCGGTATTAGGTCATGCAATTTCTGAGTAAGTCCTCTGAAATGTCCAGCTCCTATTTCAACCGCCCAATAGTAGTGTGCAAACATTACTATGTTCCGGTTTGAAGGGCGCTGTAGCTAGTGCAATTACTGGGGTAACGAGACTTAACACCTTATGTCTTAATGCGACGAGCGCAATGTGGTGCAGTGTGTACCATCTTAACTAGCAGCACGTTGTCATGGGCAAGCGTATCACTTACCATCAGGTGAACGTCTTGCTCGTCTCGTCGCATAGTAGCATAAAAAAAATGTATTCGGCAGGACACTGGGGGACTAGCTACCATTTCTCCCACAACCAGAATAATGATCGCGCGCAGGTGAGTCGGAAGTCCACGTGTAGAGCCGGAGTAGAGGCTGAGTCACGGTGAAGCACGGCTCCACTTTCACTCTTCACATCGGAATGCGCCCACCGGAACAGCAACAGTACAGTCGCGACAGCTCGACGCTTTCACGTGGCCCTACCATGCCGCGTTAATTGCCTTTCAGTATCTACACGAACTAAAAACTTACAAGAACTTTTTTATAAGTTTTGGTAATAGAACGTACTTACCGCAAAGACTACTTCTGATTATGGTGTTCAACAATAGAGAGGAATATTGGTAGATTTGTCAGTAAAAGTTAACTAGACATAAGTTAGTAACAGCTTGTATCTGTAACAGAAATACAGCGGAAGGCGTACCGAATGGTAGGATGTCATTAGCATTGTTTTATCATATCCGCTTCGTACCGGAATTGAGTTCGTACAGTATTTCCCTATTAACTTAAGTATAAAACGCGTGTCGATGTGTCGTCGTGTCGATTTGCCGGCCGACTCGTATGGCGTCATACCACCACGCCCCAAATAACAAATAGTTTAATAACAGGACGCTATGTTATTTGCGCAAGTTTATCTGTGACTTATCCAGACATAACCGGATGTTTGCTTAGACTCCTGCACTTATACGTTGGTACATGTAAAGGATTTTTTAAATATTTTCCTTAACATATTCGATGTTGTATCGTAACACTAGATAGAAGTACCAAGACATAGAGGAGTGGACCTCAGTGCATCACGCCGCCAATGAACATCACATGATTATGGCACACAACTATACAAAATGTTAAAATGCGAATTTCATCTAAATACAGTAACTAATAATCTTATATACCGCTACAATTACATTTTTTTCACACATAAATTGGTGCATAACCATAACCTGTCCACGTGTCACCATAGTTGGTAATGAGCTCAAACGCCGTATTGTAATCATACTACTATTTACCAGGTGGTAGGTCTCTGTTGCCGGAGACCGTCTGGATGGGTACCACCGCAGCTCCTATTGCAACCGACAAATAGTAGTGTGCGAACATTACTGTGTTCCGGTTTGAAGCGCGCTGTAGCTAGTGTAATTACTGGGGTAACGAGACCTGACACCTTATGTCTCAAGGCGACGAGGGCGATGTAGTGCAGTGTGTACCATCTTAACTAACACCACGTTGTTATGGGCAAGCGTATCACTTACCATCAGGTGAACGTCTTGCTCGTCTCGTCGCAAAGTAGTATAAAAAAAGAAAAAAAGTACGTGGAGGAGTGGTGGTGGTGGTGGTGGTGGTGGTGGTGGTGGTGGTTGGTGGTAGCTGCGCGTATGTAATCGGCTGTCAGACAGCGTGCAAGGCCGCCCGCCGCTCCACATCGTATGTGACACAAATACTAGACCGAACACGGCGACTGCGTAGTTCACGCTACGTAGTTACATTTACGCTCGGCAATATCATATTATATTTAAATAAATAAGATTATAACTAACACTTTAAACGCCAGTTTACTAAAATTACTTTAATATCCAATCGATTAATTTATATTTTAAAAGAATCTTTAAATTTTTTCAATAGCAAATTCGTAAGCATTGCAAAATTACAAGGAAAATCAAAAAAATGATCACTCTCGTAATCTTTTAGTTATATATAGAAAACTAATATATAATTATAATATTTATTTTCCAATTTGTATGATATTACCGTCGAGTTTCAATATATTAATTAATTCAAGCAAATTATTTAATGTTTGCCACGTTTCACAACGTTTACCTGCGATGAACTTAAACAATTGGCAGCGTTACTAAAAAAACCCGGTAGAGGAAAAAATCACATAAAATATTTCGCACAAGACATTTTGCTATAATTATGGTAAGATTGATTAGTGTTGAGTTTTGAGATTTAGAAATAAAGTATATGCCCTAATGTATCAAGTGATTTATTAGCGCTGACCTCCACTCGTATTAACGCTGTACCGGTGAACTACTTTTCTGACGTAATCGGTAAAGACATTGCCGACACACCCTTGCCGCAGCATTAGACACAGTCGTACTTAACTTTAAAAAACACATTGTTTTTATAATTATCATATATACAGAAGCCACGTATGTAACGGTACGTTCTCGTTTATAGTTGAAGTGCAGCTCGAGTGTTGCCATTAATCGACCCGTGTAGAACGTTCTCGATTCAATTGTGCACAGCGATGTATACACAGAACAATGTAAGCGAAATCAGGTTACTTGAAGGTAGGTGGCGAGCCGGAAGCCGTCTAGGTAGCGGTGGATTTTTGTAAACATTGAGCCGTCTCCACTTTAAGGGAGCTGTAAATAGTTACATTACGGGTTCAACAGGATAAACAAAGTGCGTCATGATGGCGAACTCATTGCGCTGCAAACGTAATTTATGTAGTAAGTACATCGTTATGAGCAGGGTCTATCATCGCCGCAGAGAGGACACACGCTAACACTCCCTTACCATCAGTTATTAAACAAA
Organism: Byasa hedistus; assembly: GCA_029286795.1. Lineage (NCBI taxonomy): Eukaryota > Metazoa > Arthropoda > Insecta > Lepidoptera > Papilionidae > Byasa > Byasa hedistus. Next base: position 604,408 of record JAGSMW010000001.1, read on the forward strand.
CTTATCATAACAATTTCGTGGTACAAACGGCATTTTTAATATACATAAACGGTGTGTAAAATCAAGTACAAAAGTAAACGCTAAATTTAGCACATTAAAAGTTACTAATAACGGAAAAACACCGCGACATGTAATAACCTATTCGTAATAAAAAGCATTAAGAATATTATTCAAGTAGTACGACCTTGTAAATTATAAAATAATAACACATTTGAAAGTATAAATCATACAATGATAATATAAAGCAATAAATATATATAGTAATAAAGATAATTTAAAACTATAAATCCCACAGCTGGGACTAGTGGCCCTTTTTCACACCGGGTTGTAGTCCAGGCTACTTATATACCGCATTGGCCTAAGCACCAGTTAGTGGATACACCATACACTAAAATATATTTATATTGATAAGAAACATATAGAAGATATTTTAAATGTGATATATCACCCAGTTTTCATGTTTTATTAAACACAAAATTTAACATTACACTTAAAATGCTAAATTAGATTTGAACATTAAGCAGTGGAGTTCTGTGGGCTATAGATAAATAGTTGAAAGCCCTGCTGCGATAAACTGTACTATATCTTACCAACCTCGTTATCTATTAACAATAATTACAGATAAAATCTCATTAGCAGATTTAATGATTCGACAATAACTGTATTAGTTTGTTAAGTATGCAAAAAATACATTAATTCAGATTATATCAAACACAAAAGTTGAGGTTTGAAATACATTAATGTCATTGTTTGGCACATTCATAGATAGGTCCAAACTTACATGTGGTTTTAAATAAATAAACAAGACTGTTTAAGTTTGGCAGTTAAAGCTGAAAACACAGCCTTATGCTAAATAATGCTGTGTGGAGGTAACGGGACTTAAATACCTTGTTGCAAGACAGTCAACACAAAATGTTGTACATGATCCTAACATACATCACCATCCAGTTATATGATTAATTTTTTCATGAACAAAGAGTTACCAGCAGCCTTAACACCACATTGTGTTTAACTGCAGAAATATATTCCACCGGTTACTAAAACCGCTACTCTCATGACATTTCCACGTATTGCATCATCCACGCAACGCGGCGCCGGCGTGATGTGTTTCGGCGCGCATTATCATTCACAGATTAACAAATCACACACAGAGTGTGTTATGTCAATCATTCTGCACAATCGCCGTTATTATCTATGGTAGTGTGCAACAAAAACTTATAATGACCTCACAACTGTTTGTTTACTTTGTGTCAGTTGATAAGAATTTGATTAATAACTTGTATTAAGAAATAATGAATGGAAGTTAATTGCTTATATAATAACATTTGATGCCGAATGAGTTACTTTATGCATTTTAAACAAACATATTTTCATTTTATTTTACCTAAAGCACCAAAACAACATTAATCTGTTTACTTATAGCACATTTTCGGAGACTGTCTAGGCAGGTATCACCTCAGCTCTTATTAGTGCAAACATAACCGCGTTCCGCATATCACTTTACCACCAGGTAAGCATCTCGCATGTCTTGTCAAAAAAAAACATGTGACATATAGTAGTTAAGAAAAAATACTAAGATAATGGGAGATCATTATATATCCCAAAATGATAGTCACAATCCACTCTTTGTATCCAAACAAGCACATCTATGTTGTAGGCAGGCTGGCCGATACCTGCCTATATAACATACAAAGCACATCTGTCTACTATAGATGGAGCTATGAAGATAACATTAGTTAGTCTTGTATCTTTATATATGTACCAGTCATCACCTAAATATAAATAGTTACATATTTTCTATTATATATTCATAATACTATTACATAGTTTTTGCACATCTTTACAATAGTCTAAACTGAACTGAATCTATCCATACTTCGCCTTGTATACTTAAAGTATTTGTTACTTTTCAAAAATGACACACCAAATATAATAGCAATATGTAAAATTGTTGACAGCATGATGCCATCAACACACATGTGATGACTAATACAATTGATGTGTATGTGTGAGAGAGAGAGATATAATTATACTTTTAGGTACACCCCCACACAATTAAGAATTAAATATAGCCCACTCCTAACAGTTATACACATAAAATCATTAATAATCTATCTTTTGTATAATATTACATATTGGCCGAAATGAGCAAAGTCCACACTGATAATATCTATATACAAGTTGTGAAAAAAGATAACCTTTAGATTTCAAGCAAAATACACAATATACAAAACAGCTTATCATATTATAAATAATAAATTTTGGTAACAAATGAAATGTAAACAACGTGTATGGAACATTTGGTCACATAATAGATCATAAATAGTAAAAACAAATCAACAGGTGGGTAGATATAAACAAAAACAATGTTTACAAACAAAATGTAACATAAAAAAAGAAAGGGGTCACTCACCTTTTTGGCAGCAGCATCGCCGCGGAGCCCTTCCTCTGGAACACACCGTCCACGAGCACGCCATTCTTGCTGTTACACGTGAGGTAGAACTCCGGGTGATCGTAGAACAGTTCGAGATGCCGGCGAGAAATGAAACTCGAATGTCCCATGTTTACGTCTACCTGACCGCGGCTCGAGTTCCGCCCGATTATCACGCGTTTCTGTCGGATCAGGTACTCGAAATCCCGACCATCGAGTCTTGCGATCGCGAGGGGCGCCGGCTCCTGCGCCCACTGGACCTTCGACGGCGAGGCCGGCGCCGACTTGAGCGCGAGCAGCGCCCATGCGTCGCTCTCCGAGCTCCGCGTGAACTGAGTCTGAGCCATCTCCGGCGCGTGTTTCACCAACGCTGTCCAGCGGAGCGCGCACCCTCTCGATGGCACATCACAGCTCCGACCAACTACCCGGATATCCGGAAACTGCCGAATCCGTCCCCGTTCTACACTTTGAGGTTACTGACGGACGCACATGCGCAAACTTTCGACTAGTGCGGTAAACAAGAATTATATAAATCACACCACCACGTGATAAAACTGTATACATATATCTAGTCCGGAAACTCGGATCGATATTATTCAGTGTCAACACACGGTCTCAAATCGAAATACTAACCTTTAAGGTGTTGCACAACAAAATTTTCGCAATTGGATCGAAATAAGACACTAAAGTAAACACGAGGCGAGAACAAAAATAACCAAAAACGTCAAATCGGCATACGCAGTTTACAAGTCCGGTGCGCCATCTGTAAGGAACAACAAAAAGCAACAAATTAATTAACTCCGTTCCACGCATTATATACGAACTATAAACGTTGTTTCGTAATAATTTTTATGTAAATTAATAGCATATTCTTTTAAAATATTTTAAGATTCAAAAAAATTAATGTTTTTAACTGTTCATATATGTACGATACTCTTTAAATGTTTATACTTAATGATGAATTTAGAATATAAAACAAAGTTTCTGGTTTTCTAAGCGTACAATGAAATCATAAATTTGTAAACAATTTCCTTATCAAAATCTTACTTTTTATCAATGACTTTAACTATTATGTGTTTAGAGTTTTTGCTGATATTTGAATAAATTTAATTATGTAGATAATAAATAAGATAATGATTACAGGTTATTTTTATTATTAATTCTCAAGAAAGCCGATTAGTAATTTTATTTAATAAAAAAATCATAAATACATTACAATATTACTAGCAAATTATTTTATTCCATCTATTACAACAATTTTTTGTTCATGTGTTTTTAATATTCAAGGGGTAAAACTATCTATTTAATGGAATAAATACTTATACGATCATTACACAACTTAATAAATTTAAATTTTATGGATTACGTTTAATAGAATATTATACATATAAAATTCGCGTAGATATTACAAATCGTTATAGTTTTTTCGACTATGAGCGCATCTTTTGCTGACGTGTCCATAATATACTAATTTTGCATCTGCACAACCTGTAATATATCTCTGCTAAATATTCAATTATTTTATCTCTATGTCTAATGTGAATTTTTTTAGCCAAGCCATTATACTTGATGATATGACTTCACTTTGAAGATGGCACTCTGTAATGATAATTAAAGATTTAATGACAAATTTTAACCCGTTTGTTTCGTAATTTAATTATTTTTATTTTCAATTCGATATTTTGTTATCTGTATTGTATTGTTGTGAAATTTTTCAACAATGACATTCAGTGACATTAAGAAACGTAAGACGCAGAAAGTATGTTTGAGTTTTAATACAAATAAATAATAAAATGATACCTCTAAATGACGTTATGATACTATATTAATAATTTTTGTATTAGTTCATGTGTACGTTTTCAATTTTTGCGTGTAGATGACGTACTAAGAATTGTCTGCGTTTTTAGTTTTGGTGAGTTAACTGATTTTGTTTTGAAAGTAACTACATAATTTTTATCCTTAAATGAAATAAAACGATTTATTCATATATTTGCGGATGAAGTGTCTTAAAAAATTATTTATTACAACACAACGTTACTTTATTTTAATAAGGGTAGATTTTTTACATTTATGTTAATAGATTAAAAATAACTTTAGGTAGTTTAAGAACTTTAACAATAATAATAAAAATGTCTCTTGTATAGGGTAACAAGGACTAGCATGGAAACATAACATACATTATTTGTTAACACTTGGGGATTCAAATTATTGAAAAATTATACTAGTATTAGTAAAGAATTTTATTATAAAATGAAAGTTAAGTAAATTCTATTAAATTTCTCCATTAAAAGACATTTTGTTATAATAAATTTACTTTTATTACATAGAGGTGAAGTTTTGTATTAAATTTTTGTTATAATTAGCAATATGATTTAAAGAAGTTATTTAAAATAAATAATATAAGTAAGTAACTTTATTCAAATAGTTAAAAGTAGATTAATAAATTAAAAGTTTATTCTTGTTAATAAATGATCACCGATAATTATGAAAAAAATGGAAAAAAAAATTAACAGCTGAAATGTTTGCTTCAAGTTATCAGATTTGGCAATGTTTATTAGCATACTTCATTAAATTTAATCATCAAGTTGTGTCAAACTGGCAACCCCTCTGTTGATCCAGTGCTTCTCTGGTATATCTGTTCTCAATGTTATATACATAACAAAATTACTGGAATGTCCGGTTGTTGCCAGAACTCCCTTTCTTTCGCTGGTTTTGTATATTGGACAAAAGTAGCTGGGCGGTGGATTAAAATCAAGAATTAATGCCGGTTGAAACCAAATTATAGGAATTGTGTCAAATAAAATTTTTGGAAAAGATTCATCCATTTGCATCGTTTGGCGGTTCCACCTTGCACCCTCTAAAAAGAGACCCTGTGAAAATAGAACTTGTTTAAATATCCGAGTGATACTGATCATTGTAGATCAAAACACATGAGTAAAATACTTAAAAAAAAATTGTGGACTATATTATAAAAGTTTGTATGCATGTTAAACTCATATTTAGCCTCTGATTGCATCAAGGGTTATATAGACAATAGAAGCTCCACACACCATGCAGTACATTAGGACTCACCCATACATAGACACTGTGCTCTTGGTCGTGCTTATCCATTGTTTTCGTTTGCTGCATGTGTGCATAAATAATTTTTTGTAAAGTATACAACCTATTATTCATATGATTCATTATCATGAATATAGAAACAGCGGTAAGGTGAAACACATTCCACACAGTTATTCTTAAGAAAGTAATATAGACAAACAGATCATAACATACTGGTTTATTTTTAAACTGCATTAATAATCAATATTCAAATTAATAATAATTTAAACTTTAATGTTAATCAATTTGTAACCCTGTTTCCAAGGCTAAACACAATTATCGATGAAGCTTTACTGTTGTGGGTTAAAACGTCAACATAGTAACTTACCTTGCAGTAAACTCCAAATGAAGGCTGTTCTTGACATTCAGACTCCATGGCAGTAATGGTGAACTCGAAATGCACGTTATCAATGGGTATGTGGTTATGTCGCGAGTAGTTCTGCAGCACGCCCGTCAAGAACGACTGGGTGAAATAGAAGCCCGATATCCAGAAAACTACGGGTGGCCCCTCGTCTATCCAGTCTTGGAGGAACTTTAATCTGTAAAAAAAATTATCTGAATTAGTACTGCAGTACCAAGCATTATACCTATCTTAAAGGCTACAGTATCATTGCTTAATGGTAATGAGTTGTATATTTCATCTTTTAAGTGATGAGGGACAATATATAGTATTTTATTTTTTTTTAAAGTTTAAAGCCCCGCTATTGGATACAGGGCTGTACAACTTGTTAATTTTTTTAGGATTTGAGTAATATTGAGTCTCTTGATTTGACTTAAGTAGGGTAACATATTATGGAAAAAGGGTAAGAAGAGCTCGTATAATAACATGCGTTATTCGACAAATGGTTATTTTAGGAAAGTCTATGTAGATAAGTTAAGTGTAATATAAGTAGGAAGGTGGTTAGAATTGGAAGTGGTATGTAGTTGTAATTATCTGATAGTTTGGAAAGATGTATAGAAGCAGGGTTTGTATAATTAGTTGAGTGGATGAGGTAACAATATATAGTATTAGACAGTCATATCATATAGTACATGTACTTCTTTTGCAGAATAATGACGGAACAAGTGTTGGACAATAAGACGTGGCCGCTGGAGGCGGAAGCGGCGTTGAACGATATCCGGAAGCACGTGAAAGAGGCGATCGTGGCGCCGGACGTCAAAAGTACAAATCAGAAAATTTACCTCAAAATAATCACATACGAAGATGAAGAGTACACCGTAGAAATGTCGGCTTCCGGTTTCAGTATTGCAACGAATCGAACTCGAAACAAATTGCTTTCGGATGTAAAATACGAAACGCTTTATGCCCTCCTAGATAATATAAGCCAAAGGTACAGAGAGTCGTTCGGGGAGGAGTTGACCTCCAAACTGAGAGACTTGGAAAGGAAACGCCATGGTTGATCTTGTTTTCAAAGTGAAATTAATATATTGCCATATCGTCGTTCAAAAGTAATTCACGCGAATTTAGTATATATTTTAATTTAAGGACTAAAAAAAAATTTGTAGATGAACAAAATATAGCAGAAATCAAATGATGTGGATATGTGAGAAAAACTTTATGGCCTTCATTAAAATAAAATTTTATTGAAAGACATTTTGTGAAATTTCACAGCAATCAGTCTGTAATTTTCTTATTATAAACTTGTATGATAAATCTCAAAAGATTTATAGAAGTCGTCGAACATTCGTTCATTAAATATTTTTTTACAATTAGTACAAACTGTGCATTTAATTTTTGTTTAGTACCAATTATTCACGTTAGTGCTCAATGCATTGTTTCTATTTTATAGAAGATCGCCTATTGCCCTTCTAAAAGTAACCAACAGTATTTCCATGTAATATATTTACCGCATAAATAAAGTATTTTACCATTACTTATCTTTTTTTTTTTTTTATTATTCTACTTAGCGTCGAGACGAGCAAGACGTTCACCTGATGGTAAGTGATACGCTTGTATAACAACGTGGTGCTAGTTAAGATGGTACACACTGCACCAAATTGCGCTCGTCGCCTTGAGATGTAAGTTGTTAAGTCTCGTTACCCCAGTAATTACACTAGCTACAGCGCGCTTCAAACCGGAACACAGTAATGTTCGCACACCACTATTTGTCGGTTGCAATAGGAGCTGCGGTGGTACCCTCCCAGACGGTCTCCGGCAACAGAGACCTACCACCTGGTAAAATATCTTTCCTTTCCAAAAAAAATCTCGATACTGTCTTTTACTATTTTCTTTGCCAATATTACTGAACTTCTTCTGTTCGTCCTAAATTTTTACTAGCGACTATTTTAATAGCGTTGAACCTGAAAACTGATACCTCTAAAACGTGCTTCAAAACGTTGGGCAGCGAGAGGTTTAAGACTTTAGTGTGGCTAAATTTAAATTATCTATTTAAGGGTTCCAAATTAAAATACGACCTAGCTAAGAAGTCGGCCGTGTAGGATCCCAACGGTTTCATCGAAGGGTAGGATTTTGACATCCAAGCGGAGGGCACCAAACCCTTGATGAAGGCGTCCGCACACTCCTCCAGCTCGGCGCTCATAATGGCCAGCCCCTGCGCCGCCAGGTTCACGCCGTAAAGAGTGCGCGAGACCACGGCCAGTAGCCGGTTGTAGCGAATGAGCTCCTGCAATTCAAAACATTAAGTCTTTGTTAAAACGTAACTGACACGATTTATTAATCGATCGAACACTAACTACAAGAACCGAACAGAAACTTCAAGAGCTACACATAAAGCACTAATATATTCTTTATTAACTTAATTCATTTTTCATTAACTGTTTTGAATCTCATAAAAACTACTTTCCATTTTACTACTAAATGTGAACCGAATTGGGATGTATGTGGGTAAATGTGTCTAACATTAAAATAATGTATGTAGGTAGATGCATCAACATGCAGTTATTAAATTACTTTGTTCCGACGTGACGTGTGTCTTGTTACCAAATCCAATACATTACACTAATGAAATTCCTTCTCGTGAGGAGGAGGTGAATTGTGTGAAACTTCTTCGTGGTGTAGGCAAGTTGCCGTAACCTGTTTGAGGACTGTGTTCATGCTGTTGTAGTACTGCACGGGGTAGGCGTGCGCGACGTACACGATGTCGTACTGCGGCGGCATGCGGGCGAGCAGGTCGCGCGTCAGCTCCGCCACGCCCAGGCCCTCGCCGCCCTGCTGCCCCGCCCCGGCCATGATCGACGTCTGCGTCAGCAGGCACCCGTACAGGAGCTGAAATGCAAAATCAAACAAATGTTTTGTATACACGACTTCGTATTAAATACAAAAAGTATCAACCGAAAGCATACGAATGGTGATAACTGGATGTTGTGTAGGCCCTCACAAACATCTCGATGGTTGTCTTCGATGCATCTAAATAATCCTAAGAAGCTGCAGTAGTTTCCGTGATTCCCTCTATGACAAACACGAGACTACTGTTTATTTGTATTTTTCGAGAACAATTTCTTTTTAATACTAATATGCGACGAGAAGAGCAAGACGTTCACCTGATGGTAAGTGATACGCTTGCCCATAACGTGGTGCTAGTTAAGATGGTACACACTGCACCACATTGCGCTCGTCGCGTTAAGACATAAGGTGTTAAGTCTCGTTACCCCAGTAATTACACTAGCTACAGCGCCCTTCAAACCGGAACACAGTAATGTTCGCACACTACTATTTGGCGGTTGCAATAGGAGCTGCGGTGGTACCCACCCAGACGGTCTCCGGCAACAGAGACCTACCACCTGGTAAAATTGTCGGGAATAAACAGCCACTGTAAACTCAGAGCAGGAGTTAATCTCGTCTTAGTCTGCGGCTCTCGGTCGTGGTCTCTTTTTGTACTATGACGGTTTTGCTGATGGTGACAACTGCTTAGGAAAATATTAAACAGGTTTTTTTTTTTTGGTTGGATTACCGTAATTTAGTTTAATTGGAAAAACTATTATGGACGGGTATAAAAAGTTACAAATGTCATTTCAAACTACGTTCCAGCTTAAAGCAAAGGCCTAGGAAATTCGTCCTTGATAAAGTAGCAGATGTGTTTGATGAAGTCCGATAATCTCACCGCAGCAGCTTCCTTGTTGTCCTTGGTAATGTCCGCGTTCTCGTGCAGCCCGAACACCTCCGGCTTCGCGATCATCGGGAGCGCTTTAATATGCTCTAATACAGAGTTGTAGTCCATGCTCGGCGGTATGAGGTAGTTGCCGCTCGGTGAAAAGGAGTAGCTAATTGGAGAAAATTTATTTTTTTTTTTTTTTTTTAATTTTTCCTACTTTTCCCTGATATTATTATTCAGGGGCTTTTTATCCTATTCACATAATTTACTAGTAATAATATTTTAAATATCATTACGAAAATCGTATTTACTAATCCTTATTCCTATTGTTAACTACTGTACATATATTTATACAGAATTTAAAAAATTTATCTCTAACTAACTTATTTTTTACTAACTCGCATAAACCTACTTTATCTATTTTCAGCCCTTTCTCTTGCTCGAATTCATGCCGCGAGTTTATATGGATAGGACACTCCGTTAGCAAATGAGGAACCGTTTCCTCCGTGGCGTTATCACATATGCACATTCAAGTATTTTGAGAATCCGCCGTGGCCAGTAAATATCTGGGTTAAGTGACCAGTTGGCCGGATCTTTCTTATCAAGTTATACGCCTCAGTTGCGTCTGGGAAAAACAGTTTCGTGATGGACGCGGTTGTACCCTCGTTATATCGGGTGCTCCATCTCGCAACTGAGGCCTTTCGAAGTAGACACTTAACATACGACACTGGGCACTGGTCATAGTCTGGCTTCCTTCTGCTGTTAAGGGCAGCCAGCTTGGCCAGTTCATCCGCACGCTCGTTGCCAGGTATGCCCGCGTGGGCTTTGACCCAGAATAAGGATACATTCTTGCTCTGGTCAGAGGCCCTACGTAAATTTTCTCTAGCCAACACCGCAAGAGGATGGAGCGAGCCATAATTTGTAACAGTATCTAGCGCAGCTCTAGAGTCACTGTACAACCGTAGCTCTCTTCCTTCCTTCTCAAGACTAATTTGGTTGCCTCACATATGGCCAAGAGTTCCGCCTGATAGACTGTGCAGTACGCGGAGAGAAAATTTATTAATTTGAACTACTTCCTGATCACGAAATTTTATATGTATTTTAGTCGGTTAAAAATAATTCAGTTGTCCTCAACTCACTTGGGATCGGTAGTGACCTCCTCATTGTAGAAGATGGAGAGTAGCGAGAGGATAAGGCGACGGTCTTTGTCGTCGGTGACCCTCCCGCCGTAGTTACATTCACCAGCGAGGTAGTTCAAGGCATCAAACGGCGTCTCCGCGTACTCCGAGAGAAACATCTGCGGAGTGCCACAGCATTATCTTACTGAATGAGGTTGATCTGTGTCATGTGTAAATCAGCTGTACCATCAACCGATCAACTTTTTTTGTGTGGTAAATTATGAGTAATATATGGTAGGGATAGTTCTTCTTCTAAGTCGTATTTCCTCATGACTGAGGGTCGTGGTCATCATGTTTTTATTGAAACACGACGACACTCTTGGCAGTTATAATGGAGTGGTTTGCCATTGCCTTCTCCATTTCACTGTATCTATCTGTAAGGATAGTTACATAGCTCTTATTTATTACTTGTATTGAGTCGATCTCTTACAAGATAGGTCTTTATAAAGACCTATTGTGTATTGAAGATTAGATTGCTCAAAGTAGTAACTTGACTGCTTTTTATTTCATTCTAAAAATAAACGCATTTTCTAAATGAAAATTTTGTATTCTTCGCCTCGTTTATGTTATGTAAATATCGCCCATAAACAAATCTTACAGAAACCTTTTACTGTTTGTTGCTGTTATTTTGGCTATGAAGGACCAATGTGTGGTCTTAACGCATGAAAATAAAACTTGCGACTTGAACAACGTATGTATATTAGAAGAAGAAGTGGTCTGTACAATAGTGTTGCGCGAATACGAATGTTAGAATGTTCTTGCTCCTCTGCACCCTCTCCGCTCGCGAATGACCGCCGAATAAATGATGAATGTATGAAGATTGCGGTCACTCGTCACTCTTTGACTCCCGGCGTCAACACTGTTTCAGCGTTAGACATTTGAATATTAAGAGGGATGTAAGTTTGTGTAAAGCTCTTACTTGTAGCTGCATGACGCATATCCGCAGGTCGCTCTCGTTGAACTCGTAGGGTATGTTCCAGCCCAGCGGGCCGAACGCGCGCCGCTCCTGCACCAGCGCGTGGAAGAAGCACAGCGCGAACAGCAGCCGGCGCCACTCCTCAGTGCGCGGGCACGAGATGTAGAACTCCGGGTCGCTGATCGGGTCCGAAGTGTACGAGCGGTACATATTGTTTTTCAGACCTTTGGGAGCTTCGTTGGTCATTTTTACACCTAAAAGCCATCATGTCATTAGTAAGAGAAGACAACAATAGTTTATAGTAGTATCCCTCTTTTCCTTCTATATTTTACAGCCGACTAACCATTCTGCAGCACGGTGACCGGAAACGCCCTGCTCGGGTACGAGGTAAGCCAGCACCTGAACTCCGGATGGGTGACCTGCGGTATGATCACCTCCGCGCAGATGCGTTCCAACTCTCCCATCCACGAGTCCATGACGTGGCAGTTCTGAAGCACCACCCAGCCGCCCGTCACTATCGCCTGCGCTATCATGTTCGCTGCTATCGGACCCTGAGGACCGTGCACATTTTTTAGTCCATTGCAATAACGTCAAGTTTTATAGTATTTTTGCTTTTTTTAATACAACAACATCGCGGGACAATCTGTCCCTTGTCATCTGATTGTCGTGTGCAAGAGAGACTTAACAAATTTTAAATATTACCTGACCCTGCCCGAGCGAGATGGTCTCAAAACTGATGACCTTCTTCTCCATCGAGAACTTGACGAGCCCGGACATTGGATCAGAGCCGGGTGACAGAATAAAGATGAGTGGCGAGCAGCAGTTGCTGTCGTCGTAGGAGCGCTGCAGGTCGAAGGGCGGCGGCTCGATGTAAGTGCGGCCGAGCGACTCCGACACGTACTGCTGCACCAGGGGGATCAGCTTGTCCGGACGGATGCATCTGATGATACATACGTGCACACGGTGGTGCTAATTAGTGCAAGCCTTATACTAGTATACACATGTATATTCATATTAAGAGCTGTAACTCGATATGATTCTTTAATCTCTTTGGTTTATGAAACAATTTGTACAGCTGCGTTAAAAAAATGGACCAGCTGGCGAAAAATCTAAGAAAAACCAACTCAAAGCAGAGTAAAAAATATTTGATTCATGCGTTTTGTCTAATTTTTGATATGATGCTTTTCAAAATTAGATCGGTGAAACATGCTCGGCCTAAAGTAAAAGGTTAAATAAACATGTAGAGAGACATTTGGACGTTTGTCATCTTAATCCTCGCGTGACCATGACTGCTGCAAAGCGGTCGAAACGTCGGGAATAAACAAACGAAATAATAAACGCGATAAAATCCGTAAAATTTAGTTTTAATAAACATGTAGAATTAAAAAAAACTATCCAAAATTATACATTAACATATTGGTTAAGAAACCAAAAATAGAGATGGGCAAGTAAAGTCATGAGAAATACGAAAACTAACAATAACAAAAAAAAGAAACAGATAAAGTTAAAGATCAGAGGACGATTTTCCTTGGACTTGTACTTGGACGAAGTTATTATTATATGTAGCAATATAGCATACCTAAACATAATGAGCTTCGGGATCCCTTTAATATCCTGGTAGGGCTCCGGCAGGGAATGCTCTTGGGGGGCCGAAAGGTCGTAGAAATCCTTCCATGTACTAACATCTTTTTCAAAGTTTTCCTTAAATCCTTGCATCCTAAAAAAAATACAAATTGTACAAACAGTTAAAATGGCAGGATAAATTCTGGAAGTAACTTCTATGCGAGCGTGTTCTTAAAATAATTTGACTTTTTTTTTTTCATAAAAACTAAAAAGGTCTTAATCCATAACAAAATTTGTTTTCTTCCGCGCTGTAATTACATACCCGTTAAGATTACTGCTGCGTACGATCTCCGACCAAGCCTTCTCAGAGAGCCAGCTCGGGGCTGGGTTCTCGAACGGATTCTCTAGGGCCACGCCGCCCGTCAGGAGGAATGCCACCAGCTCATCGTCCACCAGATGCTGTTAAGAAATAGAGCTTTTTATATTTTATACAGTTTGAGCTACTTCAAAACTAATCCCGCATATTTTAATTTTATTTCTGAAGTGTGAAAGAAAAAAACAACCTCAAATTTTGCAAACAAAACGCAGAGACTACTAAATTTTTTATTAAATGTCATTTTCATTTATTAACTTAGTTATTATGAAAGTGAATAGTCTCTTCACCTTAGGTCTTAGCAAGCCCAGAGTTAGAACGAGCGAGAAAATGAGCTTGTCCTTCTCGAACAGACTGCGGCAGACGTTCTCGTAGATGCTGCGCGTGAAGTAATTGTTGAGGCCCTCGATGCGAGTGCCCAGGTCGTCGCTCTTGGGCGAGTTAATAATCGCCTGATTGTACAAATTAATAAACCTGAAAGATATACATAAAGACACAGCAAGTTTATAATTGAATAGAACTATAAAATAAATATAGTTATGAAAGCTATTGCAATGGTGTTAAACAGTAGTTGATGTGATATGTTTCTACTACAGATAATTCGAAATGACTTACCAGTTAAGAGAGTACTGGTACATGGGGTCGATGTTAGATAGATCAGAGATACAAAAGAACAGCACAGAGCTGTGCTTGGAGACGGGCACGTAGAGCAGGCGCGCCTCGTCGATCTCCTTCTCCGTGATAGCGGCAGCGGCTTGCTTTGCTTGGATCTCGATCGACAGGATTTTAGACGACGATAAAATCTGATTCGCCGATTCATCTTCAAGAATGTTGCCAGCTGATGATAATACCTGTGCAATAGTTACGATGAAAGTATAAAAAAACACTATTTATTATTAAAACAAATAAGTGTAAGGCGTGTTGTTTTAATCTTAAATTCCTCTGCACCTCAAGGATTTTATCCTCTATCTCCTTTAAAGTTCTCTTATTGTTCGCGCCCTCGACGATCAACTGATTCTTCTTCAGCTCCAGTTCGGGGCGGTCTTGTGCCACTACGATGCCGAGCAACTGATCTTCCAGGCCTTGAGGAGTTATCATGAAATTCAACACTGTTACCTGTCAAATATCACATGAAAAACGATTTAATAAATTCACTTAACCAAATTTCGGTGTAACAGTTGTTCAGCTGTTTTATGAAGTACTTTTTAAGAAACTGTAATTTCAAGTTCTGCAAACCGGAAAACGGTAATATTAGCACACTACTGTTTGTCGGTTGAAATGGGAAAAGCAGTGGTACCTGGTCTTCAGCACAGAGACCCACCCCACCAATAATTGGTTGTTTAAATTTTCTGTAGTTTAACTTACTTTAACCGCAATCTCCGGCAGGTAGTGCGGGTTGCTGAGACGCGTCGTGATGTAGAAGCGGAAACTGTGGTTGTACTCCAAAATATTGTCGCCGAACTTCAAGCAGTCCATGCCACCAGACCTGATTAAAGAAATGGTAATATGATGATTTCTTGTATTTCCGCGAATGTCACACATTTATTAAATCTCAATTTTAACGGTAACATGCATTTTAAATCAACATGTATTAAGTTTTTTCTCTTTGAAATCGAGTATAGTTAGTGAACAATGATAATTGTTTATTTTTTCAATTTGAAGTAATTAATAACTTTTAGAATAAAGAGAGTTTCCTCCTGTTTCTTAATTATTTAGAATGTTTCAAGTTATTATCATGGGATGTGAAATAACGAAAAACTAGTAATGATCCAGATACCATTTGATTTGAATTTTACATAAACAGGAAATTGACGACAAAACTAAAAATATTGACACTGCTTCATCATCATCATCATCAACAGCCCGCGGCAGTCCACTGCTGGACATAGGCCTCTCCCAAGGAACGCCACTTAGCCCGATCTTCGGCTTGACACTGCTTATTTCATCATTAATAGTGCAGGCGCTGACCTGAACACGTTCCGCAGCAGCACCGGCTCCAGCACCGCGTCGAGCTGCTCGCGGATGTTCTCGAGCAGCACAGGCATGCCCAGCTGGATCGCATTCTCCAGCACGCGCGTGTAGTTCGAGTCCGTCAGCTTTATCACCTTCAGAAGGTTCTCGCGCTCCATGTTCTTTACCCATTTGTTCGCTTGTTCTAAAGTGTTGCGATTGAAAACGATGGTAGTTATTACACACATATAGTCTATATTATTATTAGACACAAATTTTACAGCCATACAGGAAATAAAGTAGTAAAACAGATAATAGGCGATTGCCTTCCGGTCGATGTTACTTTGTTTCCCTCACCATTTTTCATAAAAATGTGTAAACAGAATAAATAAATATTTTATAATTTGTTTTTTTATTCAGTTATGCCGACAGTTAAAAGTGTACTTTGTGTAGCTCACCCTGAGGATCGATCATGAGCGCCCAACGTCGTGACTTCTCCACTATGATGCCGTTTTCTATAGAGAACGCGTCCACCGGCAGCCCCGCGATGTTCCACGCGCGGATCACCACCGGCTCTCCGAGGGTGGTTATCAGCGAGAAAACATCCGAACAGGGTATTTCTACAATATTCATAAAGACTGTGAAATACATAGTTTATGTTTGTAAGCTGGTGTAATCAGAGGAAGATGTTTTAGATTTTATTGTTCAAAATTCATAATTCTTAATCTTTATAATATCAAACACT
Source organism: Byasa hedistus (assembly GCA_029286795.1). Lineage (NCBI taxonomy): Eukaryota > Metazoa > Arthropoda > Insecta > Lepidoptera > Papilionidae > Byasa > Byasa hedistus. The sequence continues at coordinate 620,715 of JAGSMW010000001.1, forward strand.
CGTATGGATTGGATTCTCAGTAAGGACTGCTGTAATAATAGTCTAGGTAAAGCGTAGTTATAAAAATTGTCACAACATTCATTCAAAATGCGTAGTTTATATTTACCGAGCTCCTTTCCTCTCTTGTTCCAGATTTGGATGACCTCTCGCCTGTAGTTCACCGTGTACGGCCCCAAGTAGGCAATGAAGCCGGCCGATAGAAGAACGTCACCTGGACGGTGGTTAACAATTTTTTTCTTTAATTACACACTGCTTAGTGAAAGTCCAAAGGGCCTTCATTCGTGGTAGATGAGATTATTTTGAAAAGTACCGATAATGTTGCCCAGCAGCTCCTGCAGATCGAATGCTAGCTGCGTCCAGCGCGCCTTCTCCCCGCCCAGTCCGCCGATCAGCTGCTCGGCTCGCGACAGTTTCGTTGAACACAGTTCGATCTCGTCCTCTAGACCTTTCTTCTTACGAGTCATCTCAGCGAACTCATCATTGAGGGCCTGAAGAAAATCGTTATTTACTTAAGTTGGAAAGACATTTGAAGTGACTTGCTCGAACTTAGAACTGTTAGGCTATGATTTCAAAAAATCCGGGAAAAGGTCAAGCAGAACTAACAACACGATTCATACCTGCAACTTATCCAGCACAGCTTGCAGCTGAGCTCGCTTCATGTTGAGAGTGTTCATCTGCACTTGAAGTTCCGATTCTGCTTCAGCTAAAGCAGCTTTCTTCGGTGCTACGACCTAGGAATGGGAAAACAAAAGAAATTAATCGGGTCGTAGTGACAAGTTATTTTACCGCTATGTGTGGTAATGGCAGCGTGTAAGAGTTGTGTCAGAAGAGATCAACGTGTAAAACTATAGTCTGGTTATTATGAGCTGGTGTATAATTTTACCACTAAGAGATCTTCTACTTTTGTTGCGTAAAAGAAGTTTGAAATAACTACAAACATTCGAAAGTTTTCTTCCATTTCTTGATTAAATCGATCATCAACTGAAAGGCCTGCTCACCTTGATAACCCTGTCGTAGACGTCCATGGCGCGCACCCAGCGGCACAAACCCTCGCAAGCTGATGAAACTTTAGCAATCACAACGGGGTCGAACTCGCGGTCTGGGATGTATCTGAGACACAAATTCTATACTTTCGTCTTATTCGTATATGTTTCTGTTACAATCTCACCTGGTAGTAATTAACAATTTGGTTTTAATTGGTAAAGTGCTCAATCTTCAAAAGGCCTATTTACGTTTTCATTATGCTTCGCCAATTTCTTCCAAATCTTTTTATTACCACTTAAAACTTATGTCCGGTCTCACTACGGCCTGTCTTGTTAAGATACACTACATCGTTTGTTTTAAATATTAAAGTGTTTCACTTAGTGAACGACGGAGTTAACATGTACTTAAAGCAATGACCGTGGTGTGGCGTTGTGTAAATATCTTTACTGTTGCCTGAGTTCCTGTTATGGAGTTACTTATTAGTTATCATCGTAGGGATGTCCTGCTAGTAGCGAAGGTTTGTTACAAGAAATCTTGAGAAATTGTTATTACTTGTCACGAATTTTCTTCATGGTAGCCGCCGGGATGTTGTCCTTGTCGTAATTTTTCAAACTCTCCAAAAACTTCATATCGCCGAGCATCTTCTGTGACGGTCCCCAGAAATCTTCGTAAGCCTTCCCTGCAAAAATATGTATGCATCTTCAGCGATGGATGCGATCAATCTGTTATATGAGTACTAAAGCCGATGAATTCTTTGCACTTACACAGCCCAGTTCTTATTAATTTTGCAAAAAAAATTAATTTGTTACTCTACCGCTGGGGTCCATCTTCCTATCGCCTTTGATGCCTTTCATCACGCATACTGCTTCCATTACGAGCTTTACTCCAGCGGGGGGGTTCTTCATGGCCTTCACGAGGGTGATGTCTGCCGGCTTAAGGGTGTTAAGCGCGGATAGAGCGGCCTCCAGAGCCGGTACTGCTTCCGCCAGGTCCGATTCGCAGTCGTCTTTGATCGCTTGCGCAGCCGCTGCAGCTTCATTAGCTAACGCTTCGTCTGCTCCTACGATCTATTCAACATTCATAGTAATAAAATTAAATCTTTTGACATAAAAAATGTTTTTTTATAGATAATCCAAACTTAAATTTCTCTACAAAAAAAAACTAATGATCTTTAAACGATCGCCGAAAGTTTTAAAAATGGTTTTCAACAGTTTAAGACATAAAACGCCGTGTATTATATGCGTTCAAATTAGAACATATGCCAACACGTGTTCTGACTTGACACTACTATCATAATCTCTGATAAGAACATCAGGTCCTTACAGCCGGGAAAAATTTGTACCTCTTTCTGCTTTTCAACGAGCACGGTGTCCTGCTCGATCTTGATCATGAGCTTTTCAGTCTTGTCCGAAGTCTCGACTAACTGGGGCTGTAGGTCGATCAGCTGCTGCTGCATCACCGCCACCTGTCCCGCTGCGAACTCCAGCTGCTCCAAGCCGATCTCGTACCTAACGTGAGACACGAACTCTGTTAGTTGTTATAATTCTAGCTGTTTTTTTACAGATACTAAAAATGTACTTCAAGTTTTATTCGATCGGTTTTAAAAATTTACACATGTAAACTTGCATCCATAACACAAATAAATCATACCTGATCCTCGCTTTGGTAATCTGGTCAACTTTCAGTGCGTACAAGCTTTGAAAGGCTTTGATAAGCTCCAAATAACTGGTCGGCGTGACGTAGACTTTCCTTCGCTGCTCCGAATAGAACCTTGACACGTTTGTTGATGGTGTTAAATCAAAAATTATTGCGCCTTAATAAAGTTACATTATACAAAATATTATAATTGAAAATTGGTCTGTTATTCACCTGTCACTAAGTTGAACGACGCTCATGTGGAACAGCTGGCACATCTCGACACACGCCTCGCGCAGTTCCGTTTCCACGTCTGCCATCTTGCTTATGAACATGAACGCCACGCGCTCCAACGCCTCAGGCGGCCACGCCGTGAACCTGGGGTATTTGTACATTGCTGTATTTCAACTTTTACAATTTTCATCATCATCATAAGCCCACAACAATCCACTGCTAGATATAAAATATCTTATACTAAAAACAAATTCAAAAATTATTTTTAGCAAAAAGTAAGAGAACCATATTAGTAACCTAACAAATTTCTGTTGTATTGAGGATTTTGGAACATTATGTAAAACATCAAATAATTCAACTACGTTTACCAATCGATGGTGCAGCAGTTGATTAACGACGGGAACATTCTGAGGCGGTTCCTGAAGGAGTCCCCGATGGGCGACATGGCCAGCACGATGCGCAGGTTCGCTTTCACCCTCTCTACGTAAAACCCAAACATCGCTAGTGGCGTCGTTTCAATTTTCTTGCCCTGGAAAGTTGTCAAACATCATACTTGTACCACACTAAGACGATTGGCAGGATTTATATACTATATCATATGAGCATTAATGTATACGTCAGATAAATTCGTTATTTCAATGATTATGTATATAAAGATGAATATTTAGAGACTATTGTGGGAACTATAATATTTGCTTTCTCTTATAACTGAAGGGACAGACAATTTAAAAAGTAGTGTATCCTCACGGAATCTCTGACTGCGGCCTGCATTTTGTCCAATATCTCAACTTTCTCCTCCATGCCGTAGAGGTTGGGGATGTCGCCCGTATTCAACAGCATATTGATGTCTTCAACCATACCTTCGTATATAATCTGCAAGATAATTTCAAATTCTTTAAATGGCCTAAACATTGTTATTGTTCTATTTGACACACGTTGCACAATTCGATATCATGACATCATCTCTTTCTTGATAGATCTTCCATAAAATAGAGATCAGTATTCATAACCTACAGCTCCATATTGCTTAAAGATATATTTTTTATGTACAACTATATTAAAATGAGTATTATGTAGTAAACTCTGTCATAGTTTTACCTGATTGTCCGCGAAGAGGAATGCTATCGGTTTGCCGATGATGCCCGCCTTCATCAAGAGTTTGCGGATGTCGTCGCGCCACTCGGTCTGTCCGTACACCCGAGATATCTCGATCTGTTGATTTCATAGCAAAAAATAACTTAGTGGATAATCCAATAACTAAATTATGTACATGGACCTATGAAATCATTTGGTTATAGTATAATAACAATACAGAAAATTATTTAACCGTTTTTTTGGTAACTGAAGAAAGCTTTCAGATTTACTTCAATTTCTATACAAGTTATATAAGAGTTGATAGTGTTTTGAGGTTTAAATGCTGTAAGAAACGCACCGCTGTCTCGTTTAAGGTTTCCTCAAGGGGTGGTATAATGTTTTACGGTGCTTTTGTTCTACATTAAATATGGTCTCCATCCAAATGCTTACGTAGATCTGATTTCTAAACTTATGTACCTGTACTACATTCATTTCAAGAATGCTCGAGGCTAGCTTCATTGCGCTGCTCCTGCCGCTCCCACCCACTCCAACCAGGAGCAAGTTACCTTACATGAATACCGATAAACAATTAATGATATTCGGTACTAATGAACAAACAACAAGATAGCTAATTCGAAATTTATTGAGCATCTTAATGTGTGCATCTATGATCATTGAACAGCGTATGGATCCTGAAAATGATCAATATATCTCTTACCGTTGTCCTGTAATAACACCCTGGTGCACCTGGAGATATGCTCCAGCGCGTAACGGAACATCACCAGCGCCATGGGCGACGAGGACACCACGTTGTACTCGTCCAGGTAGTACTCCATCTTCACCGCCATATCATCCAAATCCAGTACCTATAGCCAAAGTAAGTGGAAATATGAATAATTCAGCAGCCTTGTCTTAGTCCTTGGATAAAAAGTGACACGGTACATTATTGTTTTCCTGTTACTTAGTGATTTTGAAACTACACGCTGGACACCAACCTGATCGTAAACCTTAGGGTCGGCGTCCGGCTCCATGTAGTTACCGAAGAATATATTATTCACGTGCCGATCACCCAGCTTCTCTCCCTCGGGGATGTAGCCGAGCTCGGTCAGCACCTGGTCCATATGGACGCGGTAATACGCGTACACAGACTTGTACACTATGTCGAACAAGCGCTTCCTGAAAGAGGAAAAAGTGCTGCATAATTGTGTTAAAGAATTTCATTTAAAATGTGCTATCACAGAATTATAACTTTCTTTACCATCGAGACTCTCCTCGTTTAAATATAGTACCTGTCGTCATCGTCCGTCAAGCGGTCGTAGAATACGCGATAGGTCTCGTGTATCCACAGCAGCACCAGCTTCGGAAGCTCCTTGAGGTGCGACGAGGGTACGAGCAGGACGCCGCGAATGACGCGCGCGAAGTCCCGCAAGTTGAACAGGTAGTGGCACTTGCTGGGCGTTGGCAAGAACTGCAGTGTCACCGCTTTGTACACTTCCATTGTCGCTCCCACCACCGCCTGGATCGATAGACGAATACATGTGTTATTGATTGATCAAACAGCAGCGTCTTTCCTGCCCTGATGACAATCTGTCAAAATTTGAGTGACGCTGCAGGCAGTGAAACATTTCTTTTAAAGATATCATCAACTTTTATCTGATTAAAACCAAAAAAACCTTGCTCTGACGTGCTAGCGTGTCTGGGAACCCTTTACTGAAATGCCAGTCCATGATCGTGCAAAAGATCTTGTTCAGGGTGTTGTCCTGGAACGAGTCCAGCGTAATAAGCAGCATGTGGCGCGTCAGCCGCGAGGTGATCAAGTTGGAGCCACCACCCGGCGGCAGCATCGCCGATACAAACAGCTGCAACAAAACAAAGAGTTGATATCAATATTCTAAAATAATATTATCTAATAAATAGTATATTATAACATAAATTGTATCTTATTGATGGAACTATTCTCTTATTTTCCGTCCTGAATCGACACTTACGTTACTTTAATTTGGGTCATTGATTTTTATTTAAAACTCTCCAACTGGATTGTCAATACTCCTTTACTATTGCAAACGATGGATTTTATAAAAAAATAAAGAAACTATGGACTAAGCTTTTGTAAGTTACTTATATGCAAAATAGTAGTTCTCTTCAACCCTTTGCATGCACAAAACATTAACATTCGCAAACTCGTTAAGCTATTGAGAAACTTTGTGTAATTATCAAGTAGGTAAAACCTCGTACTCACCACATCTACAACTTCTTGACGTACTTTCTCCTTTAAATCATACCAATGGCCGTGATCGATCCATTGTCTGAGCAGCTCGAGCGGCGGCTGCGCCCCGTACTGCTCCTTCTGCGGCATGCTCAGGTCGTCCACGAACAGCACGCACTGGAAGCGGACGAACACTTATTAACAATAAGCAAACTGTACACATGCTTAACTAACACATTAATGGTTATTCAAAGTAATATGGCCTTAGGAAAAAATCTAATTAAGAAAGTGAACACAAGAATAATTAATTAAATGTATTTACATTCAATATAACATAATGTTATTCCAAAAGAATACAAACATGGGTAGTCTAAACCCGTGCGTAATTTAGGTTCAAAGACAGGAAAAGTTAACTCGATATCAGTTATGGTTGGATCATAATATATTCATCATCATCCCAACCGGTGGACGCCAATATGGATCATATTAATATTATAAATTTGACTACTTGTTATAAAATAATCATAAATGATTGCTTTACTTTTACTATATTGTATTATACGAGTAAATAGCCGTTTGTTGTCTCGTTCGTTTTCGTACCTTTTTGCCCATGGATGGTCCGAACACACCTTTCCGCCGTCTGTCTACTTTAGACATTATGATGTCTTGAGTCTGTAAAGTCAACAAATTAGCTAAAATGTATGTAAAGTTACTTAAAAATTATTATTTAGAAATATTATAATATTGCACATAGTTAAAAATCTGTTTATGAATTTATAATCTAAAGAATACAATGAACTAACCTGATTAGCAGTAGTCCTAGCGGAGAAGTTGATAGTATTAGTGATATACTTCTCCTTAGGCAGGGACAAAAGGAAGTCCAGCACGAGAGAGGACTTGCCCGTGCCCGTGGGACCCACTAACAGGATCGGTATCTGTGTTTTCACCATCTTCGTCACGAAATAACGCAGGTAAGCGTTCTCGTTCGTTAGGATTATAACTTCGTTCACCTGGTTATAACAATACTGGTGTATACAATACTGCTGAGGATATATTATCATAATTAAAATTCACTAACAATGTCAGAACTATTTTGTTCGTTTTCTTTATGAGTCATTTAAAATAAATGTTTTTTTGATAACTTTCGATGCATATGTTATTTGGGGACGGAATTTCATTAAACTTCTTTTCGATTAAACCTGTGTCGTTTATTGGTTTACTAACCTTTGCAGTGGCCGGTATTGGTACTTCTTTTTCCAAATCGACCCATGGTATCCAAGTGCCGTTATTCCGCTTGTCGTAAACGTAATCGAATATAGTATCTTTATCCTGGAACAGCTGGTTCTTCGTCAACTTAAAAGACTTTGGTTTCGGGTAGGTCGCGTTGCTCCCTTCCAACAGCTTACGGAAGAACGAATCGAAGAGTTTTCGACTATCACCTGAATTTCCGTATATTTTACAATACGAGTACTAGAACACTTTAACTATAAACCCGAGATGTGGCTTAAATGTATTGATGTACATGTTTTTCTTGATTATATTATAAAACTACTTGTTAACAATTGATCATAGTTACCATCAAGTGTCGAGCAAAGTCCCCACAATAGTGAAAATATGAAGGTGCACTGTAACCACATTGTGCTGCATTGCGACTCGCCTTCCAGCAAACACGTGAAAAGACGTGTGAACGACTACAAAAAAATCATACATCGTATATTCTGTTGATAACGCGTCGAACCGTGCTAACTACTAATAATATTTAATCATCTAAAAAAGTAGTAGACTGCGGGCAGTGCTTACGTAAAATTGATGAATCTCGCCAACTTTAACAAACTGCCGGCAGCGCACTACGAGGAAATCGAACATAGCCGGCACGAGCCAGTCTATTAGCTCCTGGATCAGGTCGAATTGTTCCGGGATCAGTCTCTTGCTTAGGTACGTGTTGTAGGAAGTCAAGTACGCACGCCAACCTATCATAGAAAAATTAATCCTTGACAGTGTAATGCTAAAACTTACTTATCTGAAAATTGTCAATAGACATATCAACAGAGCACAGGCAACAACAAAATTAAGTTATTCCCTATATTATAAAAAGTGTATGAAATGGTACAAATCAGCTTAACATAAATATTTACACTATAGAGGTCTAATAGATAGTACCCAGCTGCTCAGGTTCCATGTAAATCATTCCGCATCGAGAGACAGTGGCCGGTGAAGCGAACTCCAGGTCCGCCGCCTCGAAGATCAGGTTCATCTTATTTGTCATCTGTAAACCAATTATATTCATATCTTAATATATATCAAAACACCGATAAAGAAACAAAAAATGTCTTCCAAGAAAAACGTCCTGATAATCTTTATTTTTTTTTATGTATAAATCGTTACAAACGAGTACATTTTTTTATTTGATTTTCGGTTATATGAGATGATTTGAACATCGGCTTATTCCAGTTTTGCAATAGAAATAAATACAAGAGACACGGGATTATCAACATTTCTCCATGTGTACACAACCTGTATGATCTCGCCACTCATGAGGCAGAGCTTCTTGTTGTCATCAAGCACGGTGTTCATGTTCTCGATCCACACGGCGTCCACCGGCCCGTCGAACAGAATCCACTTGCGGTCCCGTGTCGTGGACATCGCGTACTCACGGAAGGCAATCGCTAACACACCGTCCGACCTAGAAATTTTATCATAGTACATTGTCTAGTGTGGTGGTAACAAAATTCCAATATATTCACGGTCCAAACTCGTCATCAATCCTCATAACGCTTATGAACATCAAAGGATCGATATCACAAACGTATCATCATCTAAAATCCTCGGAACTGTCCTTTTAGATTAGCATTTAGTTCAATTCACTCAAAATAATAAAATTGAAAATACCAAGCGTACTTTACCAATCATAACGAATATAGGTTATAATTAACAAAAATGTATACCATTCATGTGAAGCTGGGTCAAAGCAGCCATACAGCTGGCCCATGGTGATTGCCTTGGGGTTAAGTATGCGATAGATCGCGCCGAACTCCTTGTGTCGGGGTGGAGGCTTCATCAGCTGCAGGGCGCGGAGAGAGTCGGCTAACGTTTGGTAGGCTTGAGTTTTCCCGCCCATCGGTGGGCCCACGATCATAAATCCGTGACGTACAAGCATCATCTCGTAGATCTACAAATAAGAGAATAGAAGAATAAGAAATACAAAGATCCTTCCTTAGTATTTCCAATAGCTGAAGTCAATTGAAATTTTAATAACTGTACACTAATACTTGAGATAGGTATGGCGCAAGAAATAATTATAACCAGTCAAAAAAATTGTTACCTGTATGATCTTCTCTAAGTACCAGTCGGTAGCCTGCAAGTTGCGCTTCTCCAGCTCCTTGAGGATGTTGATGGTCAGCTCCGCGCGATCAGGCTGCGGGATTTCGATGCCGGGGAACAAATCCGAGTAGATGCCCGCGAACAAAGGCACGTCCTTTACAAAGTATATTGTGTTAGATCTTATGATTTCATACGTTAGCCATAATACAATCAAATAGTTGAGAAGTTTCTGAATTTAATTATTTGAGCCGATAACATAATGTTGTTAGGGTCGCGAAGGAAGGTCTGATATGTAGAAAAAACAATATTGGTCTTACTTTTCCCTGTCTTGGAAATTTTACGGATAGCTCTGTATGTTAGGTGGCACTATGCGAATGTTTGGTAAAATCGAACTCCGGTTTGATATTATCTTACTTGTGATAAGAACTTGGGTAAGTTGACGTCAATGATGGCCCTCAGCACGAGCTGTGACTCATCTCGTTCTGGATAGTTCTTCTTTAGCGCGCCTGATGCGAGCAGCACAGATTTAACCGCCCGCATGCCGTAGTCGTAGTGGTTCTGTGACGAGAGCTGTTCCGAGCACAGCTTGTACGCCTGGACTATCTTACGTGCTAAGCTGCAAACAGAATTGTTTTGAGATTCGTTTTCACAATTGAACGTAATGAGCTACAATCATGATGATGATTCACTCACGGTCCGGCGTTGACAAATCCATTTGAGTACAACGTGATCTCGCCGATCATAGCGTAGTCCGGCACCATCATGGCGACCGTCCTGAATAGCACCTTCAGGTTGTCCGGCAACTCGGTACGGCCTGCGTAACTAAAAAGGGAACAAATCACAAACACGATCTTAACACCTCTTTCTTCTTCTAGTTCTTAATACGTATAATATTTATTTTCTTTTCGTTATACATTATCATAGAATTACGCCTTTGCACAAATATCTTTTACGTTAGCCATTCTTACTCTTTCTTTCTATTTTCACCCAATCTTTAAGTTCATCCATTTTACACTTAGTTTCGTCCTAATTTGGCAACGATACAGAATGTTCATCTTTTAAATTATTATGTAATTCTAATAGAAATATTCTTACCCAGGATTCATAGTGATAAACACGGAGCAAGTAGGGTTGAGTGAGATCTCCGTACCCTCGAAGACGAAGCGCTTCTCCCTGCGCAGTATGGCGAGCTGAATGGATAAAATTTGCTGTGCGACCACAGAAAGTACCTCCAGCTCGATACGGTTGAACTCATCGAAACACGCCCACGCGCCGGACTGTGCTAGTCCCTGATAAAGACACGAAAAGTTTACATTTATAAACCAACGGCATAAACTATTTTGACCTTGAAAATGACGTCTCACTTTAAAGAATTTGCCCAGTGCTTTGTAGTCGAGGCCGTCGGAGCAATTGAAAACTACACACTTCTTGGCGACAGCTTTAGCCAAATCCTTGGTGGTTTCTGTCTTGCCCGTTCCAGCTGGGCCCTCGGGGCTCCACCCAGGTTGAGCTTCAGAGCGCTCATTAATGTTCTAAGACAATATGTATTATATTTTATTTTGCTAAATAACTATAAGTATTTTGTGAGTTTTAATGAATTTCATAATTTAATAATAATTATGTAAAACCATAAAATGATTACAAGTATCCTTGTTTTAATTTTAGATACGTTAAAAATTATAAACAAAAAGTTTCAAAACATTTATGACCATTTTCTTGTTAAGTTCAAATCCCAAACAATACTATCTTTTCTAGTCACCTGTAACATCGATCGGTAAGTGGGGTCGCCACCAGCCGTCCAGTGTTACCCAAGTACTCGAACCCGTAGTCCACGTCGGTGGTGATCATGGAGCAGATCAGACGATCGCCGCGCCAGTAGTACCGCAGCTGGGAGATCCAGTTGAAGTCCGTGATATCGGCGACCTTCTTACTCACCATATCCTCAAGGATGGAACGCCCTGTCACGGAGAAGTTTATTTCCATCATTGCATTGTTATTCATTTAAAAATGCTATTAAACTGTTACATTGATATATACAAAGTGGATTGGTTATAAATCCATTAAAAGTGACCTACGTTAAGCAGCGGACCACTTGATGATAAGTTTTCAAGTTTTATTACAGATGGTGCAGACTATAAGGCGAGATATAATAAAGTGAATAAGGCTTTATAAACAGTCAAATTAAGTACCATGGACATCAATGACAATGAGCGCTTCGACAGTAATCCGGTTACCAGGGTCGAGGTCCCCTTGCACGAGGTACACCAGCCCGTTTATCTGCTGTGTACACCGCTCCACCAGCTCCGGCAGACTGAATGACTCTATCGCTTGTATAGCCTAAACGGATCGACCATATGATCATTTGATTAAAAATCTTTTCACTCTTTTTGAATTTGTACTAATGTTTCTTTTCAAGCGGTTGCTAATGTGGTTATAATAAAATTTGTCGTGTAGTAATCTACCTCGCTAGTGTACTGGACGCAGGAGCCGGACTGTACGATCTGCCCGGGCCACGTGAGCACCCACTCCTCGCGCGGAGTGGTGCCGTACGCGCTGGTCGCCTCCGTGGCCACGTCGCATAAGCTTATGATCATCTGCTGCTCCAGTTGCTGCAGCCAGCGCTCCACCATGCCCTGCATTATTGCTCATTAAATACAAAACTAAAAACCTTTTTCAATACATCAAAAACCAAATCAATTAAATTTATTTTTTAACCAATTTTGTTATTGACCTTGTTGGCATTAATATAAAATGTGACCCTAATAATAATAACTACCACAATATTTCGTTCGGACCCAATCGTCTCTTTCTTATCAAATTACCTTCGCATCAGCAGGCTGTATACTGGATGACAATTTAACAACTTCTCCTTCAGCGGATGCCATGCCAACAATTTCGTCAGCAGCATTGAAGTCCAATGTGTAGATACCCTCGAAGCACTTCTTGAGATGAGGCTGCACCCGCATGGGATCCTTCGTTTCAGACAGTATCTCCAGTAACTCATCGTTAGATAAGAAGAAGAATCTGCAAGTTTAATTGTATTAAACTGTTAACAAACAAATTGTGTATTATACCGGTGTTCTTTGTTGAAAGAGGCTGTCTAGGTAAGTACCATACACGCGTCACTTTTGTCGTCAAACATTAACGTCACTACATTACTATGTTCTGGTTTGAAATGCAAACATACTTTGGTAACGAGAAATTACTTTTTATATCGAAAGATAAGTACAACTTGCTGTAGTGTACACAATCCTAATTAGCGCCATATGGCTAAGGGTAAGCTTGTCTCTTACCATCAAACGTATGTGTTTCTCGTCTCGTCGTTTCGATGTAAAAGAGTTGTTATGGTTACTATTATGAAGTTCACTGTATATTTAAGAGAATAAGTAATTCAGATTTGCTAATTACCTTGGGAAGAACAATCTCTTCTTCTCCAAGTAATCATTAAGTCCTCTCTGTATGTCGTCCAGCAGAGCGTTGTTGTACCTCATCTTCTTAAGCAGCGCGGGGTAGTCGGTGGCCTTGAGGACCATCGACTCTTTCTGAGTGGCTAACATCACGGTGCGCCACTCCTTGTCCACGTCGCGGAAGTTGCGCGCCTCCGTTGGCATCTGACGCATGATGTCCTCCGACGAGAATATCGGCTCCAGGTACATCCACGTCGCTTGACACTGAGACAATAAAAAGAAACAATAATTTAACAGAAACGTTATTTACTTTTATTTACAGAGGTTTATTGTATCTAGAAGTGTTAAATTTTACACAAATCACATAAAATAAAATTTTCTTCGTCACTTTAAAACTAAACGTCTAGATTAAAAAATACTTAAAATCTTAGATATTTTTCTTTAACATGTAATTGAAGTTTTACGTCACTCTTATAAATGGAACATTTTAGTTATCAATTACCTGCAACCACTGGTCCAGTATGTCCTGCATACTAATCAATTTCTCCTCCCACGCCACCATGTCTGTCTCAAAAGCCTTCACATAAGGCGAGCCGCGCATTGTCTGCGACTTCAGGATGTGGTCGTCGAGGAGCTGCTGGATGTCATCTAGACCGGTTAGCACGCCCACGCCGGTATCTCTACAAATAAACAAATCGCAATAATGTTTGTGCACTAGTGCTACGTACGCAGCAAAGATAGTTTTCGATAGAATATTATACAAAGTTTCATGTAGTAATTAATCCAATAAAAGATATAGTATTCTGCATATAAGACTAAAGTTACTTCTTACCTGTACGGCATGATTTCAAACTTGACTCCCACCCACTCCTCCTTCATCTTCACGAGCGCCTGCTCGAGCGAGTACTCCTTGCGCGCGTACTGCTCGATCTCCTCGAGCTGCGCGGAGAACACGTGGACGCCTTGCTCCACCATGTCAGCGAGCGAGGTGCCAGGCCCGTGCTCCACTTCCGCGCCCACCAGCGCGCTGATTTGCGCCCAGTGACGGTCGCGCATACCCTGCAAACAATAACCCAGTGCTCACTGTTCGTCATATCATATCTTAGCTTAGCTTTACTCGTCACTTGGTGAAAAGTAATTTGTAATTAAAAAAATACTAAAAACGAGAATTAATCGTGTAAAAAGAGTAAGCACCTTGTTGCAGATCGCGCAGAGCACCGGCATCAGAACCTTGAACTTCTCTAACTTGTTGCGCACCATGTCAGCGATGCGCTTAGCGCCGGGGTATTCGAACAGCTGTCGGCCCAGTTTGTACAGCAGCTTCCACCAGGCCTCCACATCGTTAGAGATCTGCTCCGCGTCCAAACCGTCGAAAGGACCATGATACCTGCATTCAATGAGAAATGTTATAGAATACTTTTGAGTGACTTAGGTTGAAGAAATCACTGAATCCAAACCTTACTCATCATCAGCGGCACAAATACTCTCCGATCGAATAAATTTGTCGCACCCACAGATGTCAATCATTCGAGAAATTCAAACTGCGATAGACATCTAAACAAAACGTTTTATATAAGTGTACTTACCACTTCTCGTAACCGTCGTAGAAGTCAAAAGCCGTGTGCCAGAGCTTGTGGAAGGGCTCGATGCCCGCCAGCATGGTTTGCAGGCTGTAGTACGCTGATACCTCTTGGTCCAATAACTGCTCCTCGTTTATAATGTCGTCGGCCTCGTGCTTGTCATCCTGTGAAATCGAAAGAATTGCCGTAATTTAGTCTAGCAACATAAGAATAGGGATTTAAAAAACACCTCTGTCACATCCAAACAGATCTTTCCAACAAAAATAAAACTAGACAGAAATCAATCCAGAAAATTTGAATCCTTCTCACCGTTAAGTTCTTAAAGATATCGTCCACCTTCGCCACGACTTCCCTCAGAAGATCTAAATTCAACAGCGGTGGATCAAATCTTCTGAAAAGCTCCAAATCTTTCTCGTGTCGTTTCAACTTTTCCTCGAAAATGGTCTTTCTACTCTTCAGTTTGTCTTCAGCCATCGTCTTTTTGGTGTTTAAGGTTTTTACAGTCAAGTCAATAGTATCCTCCATATCCAGAGGCCAGAGGAATACTCGGGTGTTCAGATTTATGTCTTCAACTAAAATAAATACCATTTATTTGATTATTAGACAAATATTATCTACATCCAAAATTCCCCGTCTCTCATAAGTTGACATCTGGAACACAGCAAACACTATCATGGCGTTAGATTTACAATATGAGGGTGGTAGTCGAGCGGGTGCAAAACACTTTACCACTAACTAAACCCTTAAGCAGCCCCGGCATCGAACCAAGGAGCTTTGTGTTACACGGCAAGCGGCCAGCCTAGGAAGTACGGAAGTCAGTGGCGTACCTAGAATTTTCACCGCCCGGGGCGATCTCCAGTTTGCCGCCCTTTCTATTATAAGTCAATCAAATAGTGGTTTTTATAAATTAACACACATAAATAAATTATTGAGTTATTTAATTAATATTAATGAATACACACAGTAATTTTTTTTAGACATATTTGTATGCACTCGTAAACATCTAATATATAAAATTCTCTTGTCACAATGTTCGTTCCCATACTTCTCCGAAACGGCTTTACCGATTCTTATGAAATTTTTTGTGCATATTCAGTAGGTCTGAGAATCGGTTACTATCTATTTTTCAAACCTCTAAGTGATCAGGGTTGCCCACACCAAAAAATTTTTTTTATTTTTTGGGATTTTTTTTTCTATTTTATTTTATTATTGTGTGGCATCAAAAACTACATACAACCCTAAATTTTCACTTTTCTATCACCAACCCCTGCTTTTTAATAGACATTTTAATATTTTTGTCTCGCTCGATATCATCAATTGTACATGGCCACGTATCAAACCGCGTGGCTGTAAACTCCAAAAAAAAAAAATTATCACTTGGTAAGTGATCCCCTCCACGTGTGTACCGGTGTCACCTCTCACCAGTACACAGCACGGAGTGGGGATGACAACGAATTCTTTATCTCTCAAACATTATGCCTTTTGTCACTCCCTCTACATATAAATATATTCTCAAGCAACTTTATTATTTATTATTAATAACTAATATCATTGAATATAATTTATTATTAATCTACAATACAAATATGTGTCGGTAAGCGCATCACTCTACAACGCCAGGACCAATTTGGCCAATTTGAGAAAAATTTGAATAATCGCCGGGAAGGCCCTTAAAAACAGCGCTTTTCTTTTTCCTATACAAACGTTCTCTAACTAAAATGTAGGGTCAATTTGAACTTTATTGCTATTTCATAAAGTTCATATTAAATTACAAGCTTTCACTGCTGTCTAAGCAATGTAGGTGCGTTCGTAACGCTAAAGAGTCAATTTTAACTTTATTACAGCTGCTCAAAGTTCAAATTAGATCATTCTTTCAAAAGTGTGCGTATGCGCGTCGGAGGATCTAACGCCGCGTGCCGAAATTAAAACGAATGAAATAATAACATAAATAGTCACAAAATGTAAGAGCTAAAGATCATTACTGCTGATTTTCAATTAGGTCGGCTTCGCGGTATTATTTATTTTGTTTTAGTTTCTTTTTCACGACATCACATCAGTCCAGCACAAACCGCGTTACCGTCTGGCGGACCTAACAGACTTCATTCCGTCAAAAAGATTTGGAATGAGGCAGTTATTGGAAAATGGAACATGGAAAACGGAAAATGGAAAATGGAAAAGGGAAAAGGGAAAAGGGAAAAGGGAAAAGGGAAAAGGGAAAAGGGAAAAGGGAAAAGGGAAAAGGGAAAAGGGAAAAGGGAAAAGGGAAAAGGGAAAAGGGAAAAGGGAAAAGGGAAAAGGGAAAAGGGAAAAGGGAAAAGGGAAAAGGGAAAATGAAAAATTGAAATCTGACATCTGAAATCTAGAAACCAGTAACCAGAAACCAGAAACCAGAAACCAGAAACCAGAAACCAGAAACCAGAAACCAGAAACCAGAAACCAGAAACCGGAAAACCAGAAACCAGAAACCAGAAACCAGAAACCAGAAACCAGAAACCAGAACCAGAAACCAGAAAACCAGGAAACCAGAAACCAGTAAACCAGTAAACCAGTAAACCAGTTAAACCAGAAACCAGTAACCAGAAACCAGTAAACCAGTAACCAGTAAACAGTAAACCAGTAAACCAGTAAACCCGTATACCAGTAAACCAGTAAACCAGTAACCAGAAACCAGTAAACCAGTAAACCAGTAAACCGTAAACCAGTAAACCAGTAAACCAGTAAACAGGTAAACCAGTAAACCAGTAAACCAGTAAAACCAGGAAACCAGTAAACCAGTAAACAGTAAACCAGTAAACCCGTATACCAGTAAACCAGTATAAACCAGTAAAACCAGGTAAACCAGTAAACCAGTAAACCAGTAAACCCGTAAACCAGTAAACCAGTAAACCAGTAAACCAGTAAACCGTAAACCAGTAAACCCGTATACCAGTAAACCAGTAAACCAGTTAAACAGTAAACCAGTAAACCAGTAGTAAACCAGTAAACAGTAAACCAGTAAACCAGTAAACCAGTAAACCAGTAAACCAGTAAACCAGTAAACCAGTAAACCAGTATAAACCAGTAAACCAGTAAACAGTAAACAGTAAACCAGTAAACCAGTAAAACCAGAAACCAGTAAAACCAGGAAACCAGTAAACAAGTAAACCAGTAACAGTAACCAGTAAACCGTAAACCAGTAAACCAGTAAAACCAGAAACAGTAAACCAGTAAACCAGTAAGTAAACCAGTACAACCAGTAAAACCAGAAACCAGTAACCAGTAAACCGTAAACCAGTAAACCAGTAAACCAGTAAACCAGTAACCAGAAACCAGTAAACCAGTAACCAGTAAACCAGTAAACAGTAAAACAGTTAAACCAGTAACAGTAAACAGTAAACCAGTAACCAGTAAACCAGTAAACCCGTAAACCCGTATACCAGTAAACCAGTAAACCAGTAAACCAGTAAACCAGTAAAACCAGAAACCAGTAACCAGTAAACAGTAAACCAGTAACCAGTAAAACCAGAAACAGTAAACCAGTAAACCAGTAAACCAGTAAACAGTAAACAGTAAACAAGTAAACCAGTAAACCAGTAAACCAGTAAACCATAAACCATAAACCAGAAACCATAAACCAGTAAAACCAGTAAACAGTAAACCAGTAAACCAGTAAACCAGTAAACAGTAAACCAGTTAAACCAGTAACCCGTAAACCAGTAAACCCGTATACCAGTAAACCAGTAAACAGTAAAACCAGGTAAACCAGTTAACCAGTAAAACCAGTTAAACCAGTAACCATTAAACCAGTAAACGTAAACCAGTAACCAGTAAACCAGTAAACCAGTAAACCAGTAAAACCAGTTAAACCAGTAAAACCAGTTAAACCAGTAACCAGTAAACAGTAAACCAGTAGTAAACCAGTAAACCAGTAAAACCAGAAACCAGAAACAGTAAACCAGTAAACCAGTAAACCAGTAAACAGTAAACCGTAAACCAGTAACAGTAAACCAGTAAACCAGTAAACCAGTAAACCAGTAACCAGTAAAACCAGAAACAGTAAACCAGTTAAAACCAGGTAAACAGTAAACCAGTAAACCAGTAAACAAGTAAACCAGTAAACCAGTAAAACCAGTTAAACAGTAAACCAGTAAACCAGTAAACCAGTAAACCATAAACCAGTAAACCGTAAACCCGTATACCAGTAAACAGTAAACCAGTAAACAGTAAACCAGTAAACCAGTAAACCAGTAAAACCAGTTAAACAGTAAACAGTAAACAGTAAACCAGTAAACAGTAAACCAGTAAACCAGTAAACCAGTAAACCAGTAAACCAGTAAACCAAGTAAACCAGTAAACACAGTAAACCAGTAAACCAGTAAACCAGTAAAACCAGTAAACCAGTTAAACCAGTAAACCAGTAAACCAGTAAACCAGTAAACCAGTAACCAGTAAACCAGTAAAACCAGAAACCAGAAACAAGAAACCAGAAACCAGTAAAACCAGAAACCAGAAACCAGAACCAGAAACCAGTAACCAGTAACCAGAAACAAACAAACAAAAGTTCATATTAAATAACAAGCTTTCATTGCTGTCTAAGCAATGTAGGTGCGTTCGTAACGCTAAAGAGTCAATTTGCACTTTATTACAGCTGCACAAAGTTCAAATTCAATTATTCTATCAAAATGGTGTGCGTATGCGCGTCGGAAGATGGCCGCGAGCCGAAATTAAAACGAATGAAATATTAACATAAATAGTCACAAAATGTAAGGGCTAAAGATCCACCATACTGATTTTCAAATTGGTCGGCTTCGCGGTATTATTTCTTTTGTTTTAGTTTCGGCGCGCGACATAAAATGCATTCGTTTTCACGACATTACATCAGTCGAGCACAATCCGCGTTACCATCTGGCGGACTTGATAGACTACATTCTGTCAAAAAGATTTGGAATGTGACAGTTATTTGTTCCTAATAAAATAATAATAGTAAATATAATTTATGTACTATAATTATAACTTTGGCCACTCTTCTGGAACCCACTAATATTTAAATATTAGTTATTAGATGAACATATATAGAGCTGAACCCCACACACCGCCCTATCACCAGAGTGACGGTTCAGTCCAGATTTTTTTGCGCTGGCTATAAAATAGGTAAGAACAAAAAACTGCCACATTCCAATTTTTTTGACAGAACGAAGTCTGTCGGGTCAGCTAGTATTTATATAATATCTACTCTTCTAGCTTTCATACTAGAAAAATCTTGTATAATGCTCTCAAAATTTATATTATTTGTAATTTCTTGTCAAAACCATTTTCCGTATTAAAACCTGCTTGACAAAGACTGTCAAACAGTTTGCAGCAGAAACAATAAATACTTTTCTTCGATAGTGAATATACCATTCACGATCTTAAGAGCTTTTCACCATTAGGCAAAATTTTAATTGAAATCATATAGTTAATCATAATTTATATAACTCAAATATTAAACTTATAATAATCATTTATTATTCAAGAAAGAAAAAAAATATGAAATGAATAAGTTGCTTTTTACAACTATAAGAAAATATAAAAAATGCCGCCCCAAGGTAAGTGCCGCCCGGTGCGGACCGCACCCACCGCAAGGTACGCCACTGACGGAAGTAAATAGTAACAGTCTTGGTGACTCACAGGAGAGGTGCGCGTGCTTCATGAGGAACAGCACGTACTCGGCGGAGGTGCGCGCGCGCTCGCGCAGGTCGAACAGCGCGCAGTCGCGGCAGTCGAGCACGTACGCGAGCAGCGCGACCAGCTGCGCCGTCGTCTCCGGACTCTCGGACGCGCGCGCGGCCATGCCCTCGTACACGTCGCAGATCCTGCAACCAACCATCACCGCAATACGCATCATTCATATTCATCACTATTTAATGACAAAACCAGTTTTTTTTTTATACTATTATGCGATAAGACGAGCAAGACGTTCACCTGATGGTAAGTGATACGCTTGCCCATGACAACGCGGTGCTAGTTAAGATGGTACACACTGCACCACATTGCGCTCGTCGCCTGAGACATAAGGTGTTAAGTCTCGTTACCCCAGTAATTACACTAGCTACAGCGCCCTTCAAACCGGAACACAGTAATGTTCGCACACTACTATTTGTCGGTTGCAATAGGAGCTGCGGTGGTACCCATCCAGACGGTCTCCGGCAACAGAGACCTACCACCTGGTAAAAAGTTATAAACCTTTATTATGAAATCATTATTTATTTATTTCTAAACTAGAAAACTCACAGCTTATACTTAAACAGAGTTATTTACACAGATTGAAGATAGAAAAAAGCCATAACAAGTTTTCACATGCGGTGTTAAAGAAAATTAATGTAAATTTAAGGACGCCTAATTATTTTAAACGCTAAACTAAACAGTAAACCAGTAAACCAGTAACCAGTAAACCAGTAAACAGTAAACCAGTAACCAGTAAACCAGTAACCAGTAAACCAGTAAACCAGTAAAACCAGTAACCAGTAAACCAGTAACCAGTAAACCAGTAACCAGTAAACCAGTAACCAGTAAACCAGTAAAACCAGTAAACCAGTAAAACCAGTAACCAGTAAACCAGTAACCAGTAAACCAGTAAAACCAGTAACCAGTAAACCAGTAAACCAGTAACCAGTAAACCAGTAAAACCAGTAACCAGTAAACCAGTAAACCAGTAACCAGTAAACCAGTAAAACCAGTAACCAGTAAACCAGTAAAACCAGTAACCAGTAAACCAGTAAAACCAGTAAACCAGTAAAACCAGTAAACCAGTAAACCAGTAAAACCAGTAACCAGTAAACCAGTAACCAGTAAACCAGTAAACCAGTAACCAGTAAACCAGTAAACCAGTAACCAGTAAACCAGTAAAACCAGTAAACCAGTAACCAGTAAACCAGTAACCAGTAAACCAGTAACCAGTAAACCAGTAACCAGTAAACCAGTAACCAGTAAACCAGTAACCAGTAAACCAGTAACCAGTAAACCAGTAAAACCAGTAAACCAGTAACCAGTAAACCAGTAAACCAGTAAAACCAGTAACCAGTAAACCAGTAACCAGTAAACCAGTAACCAGTAAACCAGTAAACCAGTAACCAGTAAACCAGTAACCAGTAAACCAGTAAAACCAGTAAACCAGTAAAACCAGTAAACCAGTAACCAGTAAACCAGTAACCAGTAAACCAGTAAAACCAGTAAACCAGTAAACCAGTAAACCAGTAAAACCAGTAAACCAGTAACCAGTAAACCAGTAAACCAGTAAAACCAGTAAACCAGTAACCAGTAAACCAGTAAACCAGTAACCAGTAAACCAGTAACCAGTAAACCAGTAAACCAGTAAAACCAGTAAACCAGTAAACAGTAAACCAGTAAAACCAGTAAACCAGTAACCAGTAAACCAGTAACCAGTAAACCAGTAAACAGTAAACCAGTAACCAGTAAACCAGTAACCAGTAAACCAGTAAACAGTAAACCAGTAACCAGTAAACCAGTAAACCAGTAACCAGTAAACCAGTAACCAGTAAACCAGTAAACCAGTAACCAGTAAACCAGTAAAACAGTAGTAATGTTTGCACACTACTATTTGTCGGTTGCAATAGGAGCTGCGGTGGTCCGAACAACTCTCAATGAAAGCTTTGAGCTCAGTGCGACAAATGGTATGAATGACGTATATGTACTCGTAGATGATGAACGAGGTTAAAATTTATTATTTGGTAACCCAAAAACAAACGGCATATGCAGTTAGGACACATACATGCTTTATAAAATTAAGTAGAAAGAAGTAAATTGATAAATTCTAACGCTCGGTTCCACTTCCTGTTCGTGAGGATGAAATGGTCGACGATGTACATCCGCAGGCCGTCGACGATGTTCCACAGGGTGTCGTTCAGCGGCCCGCAGTCCAGCATGACCATGTTGAGCGGGATGTCGCGCCGGAGAAAGAGAATTTCGTCGCGCAACGCCTCGTACATGTAGATGCGCTCTGAAAATTCCTGAGACCGAAGAGTAACGGTAATTAGCAAGTGCTAGTCTTATATACTTTTAAAAAATTCCGAAAAAATTTAGTTTGTTATACAATGTATAACTATTAAAATACATGAACAACAAAATCATGCAATTTCCAAAATACAGCATATAATAAAGCAACAATTTTGTTAATTTTTTTTTTTTATACTACTTTGCGACGAGACGAGCAAGACGTTCACCTGATGGTAAGTGATACGCTTGCCCATAACGTGGTGCAAGTTAAGATGGTACACACTGCACCACATTGCGCTCGTCACCTTGAGACATAAGGTGTTAAGTCTCGTTACCCCAGTAATTACACTAGCTACAGCGCCCTTCAAACTGGAACACAGTAATGTCTGCACACTACTATTTGTCGGTTGCAATAGGTGCTGCGGTGGTACCCACCCAGACGGTCTCCGGCAACAGAGACCTACCACCTGGATATTATGTTGATATACTAATTGTTAAGTAATTAAGCAGCAAACTTAACTGTAATCCAAACCTTTAAGCTTTAAATAAATTTGATTCACACCTTCAAGTATGGAGGTGGTTCCAGCGCGAAAAAAGCCAAAAGCTCCTGATGCGCGGTACCGTCGAGGAGGTGGAAGTATTCTTCGTAGCGTTTGATGAAGCTCATGGGCCCGGGCCGGTTCACACGGAAATGAGCCACCGTCTCATTGATGATGTTCACCATGTACTGCTCCTCCGGATACACGGTTTGCAGATATGGCCTCGGACGTGTTACCTCTAGAGGATTAGTCATATTTTAATAACTAATCTTTACTTTATATAATGTAACTCGTATTGAATCAAAAGTATATCTGTTTACCTCCGAGATTCTTCTAGACTTCAGTCCGTTCTTTAAATAAATAAATAAAGTAATTAAACCAAAAATCAGGTTCTAAAATTACGCATTCAAGACGAGTTCAAGAGTTTTCTAATTTTAATGTCATATCATTAACGCTGCTAACAGCTATTAATTACAATAATAGCAGACCTGTTTGGTGAAGAACATCTCTTAGACGTAAAGAAAAGTATTTCAGATGTTTACCACGTGGTGAGCCAGTAACTTTAGCAACCCTACTTACTAATGCTTGCATTATATCGCTTGATAGTGAAAGTCAGTGGTCTAGGCTATTATAAAAAACATTGCAAAATCACCTGGATACATTATCGTATCAACGCTGGGGAGTTTATGGTTCACGTTGATAATGGTGTGGAACCACTTGACGATGAGCACCCTCATCTGCTCGAGCGAGGGTTCGAAGGTGATGTTAGTGCTGCCCGGGCGGCCGATGACCTTGATACGCAGCAAAGGATTTTTTATGTAGGTGTAATCCTTGTACTCCTCTCCGTAGTCGTTACCTTCCTAGCGAGAGAATTTAAACATTTTCTTTCACTTTCATATTTTTGTCTTCACAAACTAAAAGTTAGGCTATTGAAAATATTTTCTTAACCTAAATAACAGTTATTATGTTTTTAAAGTGACAAAAAGCAAACAAAACAAATAAATGTACTCGCCCAATAGTACGCAAAGTATTCTGCAAAGTGTTTCACGCTGCGTTCAACCATGTCACGAATTTGTCTGGACATTAAACTGTGAATGCAACTGCGGGAGAAACGAATTCAGATCAAAAACTAAGCGAGACAAAAATGAAAATAATAATTCATGATGAAATAATTATTCTTTATCAAAATTATAATCCTGGTTCTGCTTTAAAATTTAAGGTGATATGCACTTAAAGAGACAGCTATGACACTAAGTAACTTACAGAACAACATTCATTACCTAATATATAGATAACAAAGGATCAAGGCTTCACTCAAAATTATGTAAACTATTCTTCAACTTGTAACTAAAAATATATTTTTTTTAAAAACTGCAGAATTGTTAACTCTTAAATTGATATTAATAGCGTTGCTAATTTCTTCCTGATATCTCTCTTATTACATTAATGCATTAGAGGCATATTATAAGAAGAAATGACGGATCTGAAAGCAGAAAAACATTTCTACGAAACAGCAACGCGTTTCTACCCGTAAAACATTTCCACTTGAAATGTTGAAGCCTTCTTCTGCTTGGCCACGTATATGGACCAATGCTGGCGCATCTTCAGCAATATGTCAGCGACGTCGATCAGCCAGTTGTCCAGCAATTCGGCCCTTGTCGCAGCGCAATGCTTCTGCAACCTCTCGGTGAATTCCGAAGTGTATTGGGGGAACGGTAAGCCTTCTTGCATCTTATCCATATCACAGATGTACATATTTTGATATCTGCGAACAAACACATACAAAACTAACAACCTAACATAAACGTAATCATTCCCTTACAACATCGGTCTTAAAGTTAACGTAAAGACCATACCAAATACCTGAAATTTTGTTTATTAAATTCAAATCGGTTAGTACATGACCAAGACTACACCAGGTGTCGAGTGACAGTCTGCAACGACAACAACAAAGAAACTATATAAACTATAAATGAGCACGAAGAAGTTGACGAAAAACGACGCAAACTCCAGCCATGAATATAAGACATTAAGACCCCCACCTGTCTTGCCACAAGCGGCGGAGCTCCAGCAGCACCGGATTGCCGTGGTAGTAACGGAAATACAGCGCCTGCGACGTTCAAATTTGTGATAAACATTCAAAGACAACTTACTCAAACTCCCGACCGCAATAATATCTATTTGAACCAAGCTAGATCTATTGCATTTATTTGATGATTTACTAAAATGCATTTCAAAATATATTTAAGATTTTCTGTTCATCTGGTGCTTTTAATTTAGATTTTAATATGATTGTTGAATAATACAGATATTGCACATGTCCCAAAAATATTAAGTTAAGCTTGGATTGCACTGTATGTTATCATGTATCTTTATTGTTTATAGTGTAAATATCTGTGACCTGGCGGGCCCGCACGCCGCTGGTGTGCCAGGAGACGGGCGCGCGCACAGTCAGCGCGGGCCACAGCGGGGGCACGTGCGAGATGCGCAGGCGCACCTGCTCCTCCGGGTCCTCCAGCACGTAAGTTAGGATACACCTTGGAATAAATATCAAATGTTTTTTACATTGAGTAAATTGTTAGGTCTGACGTCGCAATTTTTTTTTTTTTTTATACAAGTTTGCGACGAGACGAGCAAGACGTTCACCTGATGGTAAGTGATACGCTTGCCCATGAAAACGCGGCGCTAGTTAAGATGGTACACACTGCTCCACACTGCGCTCGTCGCCTGAGACATAAGGTGTTAAGTCTCGTTACCCCAGCAATTACACTAGCTACAGCGCCCTTCAAACCGGAACACAGTAATGTTTGCACACTACTATTTGGCGGTTGAAATAAGAGCTGCGGTGGTACCCACCCAGACGGTCTCCGGTAACAGAGACCTACCACCTGGTGAATATACCCATCGCCTCATAGTTATAAACAAATGTATGTATAATACATCCAACTAGGTATTCTATAAATGAGAGATTATCACCTCTTCATCGCAGTCACAAACGCTTCCCGTATATCAGCCTCGCTCTGTCTCACGCACGCCTGGTAAGTGAGGATCATCAGCCGCCTTTTGATTGCAGCCGTTTGCTTATCCACTACCTTTTTTGCCCGTCGATAAAGGTGCTCAGGAAAATCCGGAATGTGTTGTTTATCGGCCAGCGACTACAGACAAGAATTGAATTTACGAAATAACACATATTGATTGAGTCATTAAACACCTATGATTGCACCGTTTTATTAATCTTGTAATTGCCTCCTGATCGTATTACATTTGGCAAATAGTTGGTGCTAATGTACCCAGAGCGTAACTAGTCTACTTTCATCTCCCAGTATTTTATTATTCCGTCCATTATCAATGTTACAATAAAATTTTTAAGTAATAAACCTACCCACTTGTACAAGAAAACAGTTTTAGCTAACATTAATTTTAAATTATAGGGTCTATTTAGAGGCACACCGCAAATTAACTAACCGTCGTCAAATAATACTGTATCCTTTCTAAATCATTTGGGTGTATGTATCTGTAATGCTCCTTCTCTGTGACTTTTATCATCTCCTCCTTCTGCTCGTCGGGATCCCGTGGCAGCTCGAACGACAGCTTTGCGAGATGTCTGCAATATAAAATTTTAGTAATGTTAAACTACATTACAATAAGAATGATAATGTGTATAAGTACATCATAAGGATTTAAAATCAAATTACACTTTAAAAGATGTGTTGCTGCGTCATAAAAATAATCACAATCTTACTTTTTTAAAGCTTCTTGCGCAGCTAATTCTGCAGCTTCTTTGTCCTGTCGCTTCTTTTCAATTCTTCTTCTTTTAGCTTCAGCCGCCTCCGCCTTACGTCTTTCATACGCTCCGGAAACTAAATCTTCTAATAGTACAAGTCCTTAAACAATATCATACTTTTTGTAGTTTGTTAATTTATATCTTAAGGTTGATTGCGGTCTTTAAAAACAGTTTGTTTGGTATATTTCATCTGCCCTTCCCTCCATCTTCATGCAAGGACTTTTTATCAACATGGTCAAGTTACAGAAATGAAATATTTTAGAATAAAAAACTTAATTCAGGGATTATCGATAGACGAATTGGTATTATTGTTACAAGGATACGGACGTTGCGATCACCTTTTGGTAGCTTTTTCTTCTCCTGCTCCTTCTTTAAAGCATCTAATTTCTCCTTCTCCCTTTCGGCCCAGGGCTTCAGCGGAGGGAACTGCATCTCGCCGTTCGGTCCTAAGGGTCCGAACAGTTTCGGCGCGGGTCGCCGCTTCGGTGGCATGTTGATGGTACGCATAGTTTTCGTAGCCGTGGTGTAGCAGTTGCCTACGCACATATAAAACCTATTAACAAGTTCGCAAAAGACGGGTGCCGGAGGATCTTTACACAACAGACAGTGTGAACGCCACTGCAGGCAGAAAGGGATTTCCGAAAACGTTTCCGTGGCAGACATCGATACTGTATACAAGCATTGGCATTATACTGTATAATTTTTTTTAAAGTTTTCTAGTAGTTTTAAACACTTAAGTTTTTTGCTGTTTTTAATATAGTACTTCATCAATTATTTGTATGAGTAAACAAAGATAAAACCGTGTTACTGAAAAATTCCATAAGGTATTAAATAAAAATATTTTAAATTTATTACTTAACTTAATGTTTCAAGTGGCACGCCAACTTACCAATGGAGTCTGACGGTTTCACGTGATCCACTCCGTCTCTATACGGCACCCCCTTAGTCCAGGACTTGCGCAGCATCAGCGGAGGGAACTCACTGCAACCGCCTTCACTCTCACCTACGATAATGTTTCACGCTTTGTTAATATTATTTATTGACTGAGTTCAATTCACGCTATATTGAGTGAACGAATTAAGACTATTTGCTACTTCTACGTTATAATTCAAAGTGAACAGCGCTAACGTCTTGTAAACATCTTAACTGTTGTACCACTGGTGTTAGGTCTCTGTTGCCGGAGACCGTCTGGGTGGGTACCACCGCAGCTCCTATTTCAACTGCCAAATAGTAGTGTGCAAACATTACTGTGTTCCGGTTTGAAGCGCTGTAGCTAGTGTAATTACTGGGGTAACGAGACTTAACACCTTACGTCTGAAGCCGACGAGCACAATGAGGTGTAGTGTGTACCATCTTAACTATCACCACGTTGTAATGGGCAAGCGTATCACTTACCATCAGGTGAACGTCTTGCTAGTCTCGTCGCATAGTAGTATAAAAAAAATTAATATTTTATAAGCAATAACAGGCTACACAACCTTCTGGGTAATAGTTGGCGGTGGCCCTCAGCAGCGTGCTGTCCCTGTCCAGCTCGTGCGGGAGACCGGCGCGCGCGAGGAGCGGCGGCACTGGCTGCTTGCGCGCCGGCGGCACGAACCGGGACTGAACCTTGTCCCGCCTGCCCGGCTGCAGCGGCCGTTTTCGATCACCGCTCGACATTTTTACACTGTATTCATAGTTAAATACAATTGTGACCTGTTTCCGGATTTGTTATTGACAAGTCGTCTAAGTAAATATCATACTGCGTGCTTATTTTCGTTGCCAATCTCTAGTGTGCAAACATTGCTGTGTTCTGAATGCTGCTAATGAAATTAAGTTAATAAGACGACATCCTACATCTTGTGTTGTTCAGTACAGAAGCGCATAATTTACTTAGTTTTAATAATTGCACTGTTAATTGACGTGCGACACATTCATTGCGCAGACTCTGATTACCCTCTAACAATAACAACAATCTCTGAATACCTACATATTGTATACCTTAACGCAACGAACCCAATATTGTGCTGTATAAGTTAAGATATAACACTTCGTTGTTATGATCAGACACACATTCTACTCGTCTATTCGCTTCGTATAATATAAAGTTTATGAAACGCGAATTTGTACGAGTACAGGCGAATAATACCGGAAAAATTATTATACAAATATACTATAAAGAAGAGAAATTATGTACATTTTACAACGAAGAACTATTAAGAATAAATGTATAAGAAGTGATATACTTTTTGACATTTGATGCCTTTACCCATAAAGTTACATACTAATAAATTATCAAAATTTATAAACATAAAATTTAAAAATTAAACTATTTTATTTGAATCAATCAAAAATAACTCACCTGCGATACAAACAGGTTAAAATTATATTCTTGTCATTTGTAAACACGAACGGTTATTAACAGGTGTAACAAACGACGCGTCGCCTTGGTAACGGAAGACAAAGTTGCAAGGTGTCGATAAATAGAACTAACGACAAGTCGTGTATCTCGGATAATACTCTGTGTCTCCTGCTATTGATCACGATTGTTAATGTAGTGTGTGTTTATTTATCTAATTAATTAACTTCATATTTAATTGATATATTATTTCATTTCGCCAAGAAGAAGAAGTAGGAAAGCAGACCCCGTCAATATACGGCAAAAATGCTAAGGAGAAGAAGAAGATTTCATTTCGCCAAAAAGGTTAACCGTTATTTAAATAAATGATGAATCATTAGGGTAGTATTAGAAAGAACACCCGTCCTCTTGCAAATATAACAAAATTTTACCCACTTCATAAAAATAAAACTTCAATAAAATTTACTGGACTTATTTCAGTACCGTAGTATCAAGTCATTATAATTGAGAATATTCCTAAGGTAAAAAATTAAACTATAAATAATAATTGTTTATTTATACATACAGTTGAGCCTCGAAAAACAACTTCGTTGTTTACGTATAATACAAAAATTTGTTGTCATAAAAGTATGATTACATGTAAATAGACAACTTAATGGTCCCACTGTTGGGACGCGGGCCTTATCTAGTAAGGAGGGAGTCTAGGTTTGTGTATATGTTGTATACAGTCCACATACGGCTTTGGTTGGGTCATCGCCATGCTAAAGCGTGCCAATTTAACAAGCGTAGTACGTTGGTAACGCAGCGAATATTACTTCATTTATATATATAGATCGATATCCTATAAATGAAATTATTGCTATATCATCATCATCATTATCAGCCGGATAACGCCCACTGCTGAGCATAGGCCTCCCTCAAGGATCTCCACGCCAATCGGTCTACTCGCATCCAGTGGTTACCCGCGACCCTTACCAGATCGTCAGTCCATCTTGTCATTATTGCTATATGTCAGACACAAACACATTTGTATTACTTCCAAATAGCATAACTCCACCATAAGCATATACGATTGTTTTAATCTCCAATGAGCTAACACTTAACCTCAATTTCACGTTATGTTGAGTGACGTTTGCTCGCTCATAATCCTCCGGATGTTGCATTTTGACCGCCGGAAAATAGCAATGGTAATTTTAACGCAGGAATTTTTAAGCTCTTAGCCACTAAATATGGAAGCAATTAAATAAAACCAATTTTTAATAATAATTTATCAAAACATTAAAAAATGTGTATAATTTTGTTTATAATATTGTAAATACTTTCGAAAAATACATATAATCTCATTTTTTTTTTCGAAAAAACAACCAATTTTATTTAAACTCACAGTATAAATGTAGAGTGCGACAATAGTTTGGAAGACTTCATTATGACACACGTCTTAATAAGTAAAAAATGTATACAAATTAATTTCTTACACATTACATATACACAGTTAATATTTCACGCAGGCGACGCGACGAGTAAGATGTTCACCTGGTGATCGGTGATGCACGATGTTTGCCGGAGACCGTGTATGCAATTATTGGGCTAACAAGTCTTAGTTTCTTATGGCTGAGATCTAAGAATTTATCTCCTTAGTTCACTTCCCCCCTTCGGCGTCTTCGCCCTCTTTCAAGCAGTTGCGAGAGCTCTGCCAGCTGAACGAACTGTCCGTCTCCCCATCCTCGCTGGAGCGCCGCCGCTCCGCGTGGTAGGAGTTTGGCCGGATCTCCTTAGCGTAGGAGCGGGGTCGTTCAGCCATCGAGTGGTTCAACCGAGTCGGGTCGAAATGGTAGCCGGCATTGGACGGTTTCCTCACGTCCTGAAGATACTTCCAAGTGTGACTGTCTGCGCCTTGCTCTTCGCCTCTCGGACTGTACAGCCATTCTGTCAACAGCATTTGATATTATGCAATGACGGACTATTTTTTAATAAAAAAACTTTCGAACCTTGATGTATTTGATTGAATTTAAAATTCAATTTTTTTTGTTCAATTAATACTTTAATTTATTTTTTATTTTTTTGCAGAAGATGGTAAAGACGTCAGAGAAAGAGAACTACAGGTTTTAATTAATGCAACTAGACAAGTGATATTAAATATAGAAATGTATCTGTAGGCCCGCACTTACCTCCATTGGAGACCTTGTCTATGGCAGCCAACAGGAAGTCCTTGTCCTTAGCCTGCAGCACCAACATGCGGCGCAGTATGTCCACCATTGAACGTTGCGCACGAGCCTTCGCTCTCATGAAATATACGGCCACCCTGAAAAAAATAGACAATGTTCTATAGACATTGAAAAACGATATAAACTTTTATTCTTTTTTATTAAGCCTCTGCCGAATGATGTCTTGTGAAAATATAGTATATGTTATAATACTAACCTGATTATAATCTAAATGATAGACCTGAATTAATTCCAGAATCAATAAATAAGTATTGTAAATTAGTATCGTAGTATTACGGATTACACTGCCTTTCAGACAGCAACACAGTAATCTTTGGAGGCACACAACTTATTCAGATGGTCTCCGGCTTAAAAGACCTACCATCTGTAGTACGCAGTGATAAGGTTGGAAGTTCTTATTTTATTAGCTGAACTGTGTGAAAGAGAGGGAGAAAATTTACCAGAGCGCGAGGAAGAGGAACGCAATGACCCCCGGGCGCGTTGCGAACGCGAGCACGCGACGCAGCGCGTCCCGCTGCGACAGCCGCAGCACGCCCTCGCTCACTACAGCGTACACCGCCTCGTACTCGCGGAACGGGCCGCAGAGCTGCGACGAACCGCTGCGAGATGAACGTAACGGTTTTAGCAAGTCAGCGATGCAATGTCCACGTGGAAATGATTATAAATTGGTTACACCTACTGGTTTAAATATTGTTTTTATTGGAATATATACACGATAATCGTGCGGTTTATATGATACAGTAACACTGTTTGGTACAATGTTACAAATTATTTACCATTGTTCAACAACAATAATTTCTTTTTTCGTAAATTATGAACATATAGAACATTAGAATGTGTATAAACACTCACCGCACAAACATGGTCCCGATGACGAACAGCGTGACGAAGAGGGACAGCGTGACGAGCATGTACAGCACGGTCTGCGTCTGCGCAGCGCGCCACACCTGCACAACACACCAACACATGTACACATATTAGATACGAAAGCTGCGGTACACTGCAACCGTTGACACATATCTTCAGTCGGCTGATAGCAAAGACAATGTGATGAACTTATTTTGATCTAGACTTTTATGTTTTCAGGGTTATAAGTCGCTGCACCTGCGTTTAAGAAATCTCAATTTTTGGTTGAGTCTTATTCAGTTTTGCACCTTGGTCGCGGGCTGGCAGGCGCGCAAGGCGCACTCCCTCTTTACGTAGAACAGCAGCAGGAATTTAATCGCGACGGCCGACGCCAGCAGCGGCGAGAACAGCGCGCCGTACCACAGCACCGCCTGGTTGTAGATCAGCGTCAACGAGTTGTA
Source organism: Byasa hedistus (assembly GCA_029286795.1). Classification (NCBI taxonomy): domain Eukaryota; kingdom Metazoa; phylum Arthropoda; class Insecta; order Lepidoptera; family Papilionidae; genus Byasa; species Byasa hedistus. Next base: position 653,320 of record JAGSMW010000001.1, read on the forward strand.
CGCAATGTTGAACTCCGGCGGCGACGATCTGGGGTTTAATCTGTAATAGCAACGATTGCACTATTGTAAAGCTAATTAACTATGTTCGTAGCGCAGTAGCTAACCGCTTCCCTACTCACACAGAGGTCCCTGATTCGTTCTAAGACTAATGTTGTGGAGCTTGGTTGGTGGAACCCACTGTTATCACCCGCACATTGTAAATCTGCCGCCATAACAGCTCCTTTGTGTTTCAGCTAAAAAACCCACTTAAAATCATGTGAAATTGAGGTCAAGTGTAAGTTCATTGTAGGTAAAAAAAAATAAAAATTAAAAACTCTCGAGTATAGAACATAAGTGACAGTATAAATATTTTATAATTTTATTATTACCTTGTAACCATACTTTGGTTAAAGATTGACAGCTACATATAAATTTGCAATTTGTTACATTTACAGAGTCAGTTCTAAAGCCGAATGGAAGTACTGAGTAACGTTACCATGTTTCAGTATGAACAGTACTGTAACATACTCAGAAGTAAATTTTTTTTTAATTAACAATTACATGAAATAAGGCAAAACATAAACTTACTTAAAAATGAAACCTCTAGCGAACTCAACAAGGGGTAGCAGAAACAAAGAAACCAAAGCGTCCAATATGACAAGCCGGTAAGCCTCCTGCCCCACGGAGCTCTCCCAGCACTGCAATCATTTTTACATATATACAAAATAAGACACGAGCACAGGTATCACGTAGTATTAAGTGATACCTACAGCTAACCTAAATCGAAACATCTAGACACTTTTTCTGCGACGAACCAAGTTAAACCCGGAATAACTCAGGAACGGTGCGCGAATTCAAAACTCTTATTTATTTTATTATTTACAAACATGCTAAGTGAAGCCACACACATATAACCCAAAAAGCTAATAAAAAATATTAACAGTAGTGAAGTCAACGTCAATGCTAGACCGTAGAATAAGCTGTAGCTTAGCGTCCTGTGCCAGAGATCGTCTGGGTATTTGTACCACGTCATAGTGTCTCTAAGCAATAGTGTGCAAATATTATAATGTTCAATTTCCTACGTGTTGTTTCTAGTGCAATTAAGGTGACGGCATATAACACTTTTACTCACGGCTTCAAGCGAAATATTGTGCTATGTATACACCTATCTAGCACCGCTTTTCGGACAGGCGTATCACTTACCATAAGGTAAAAGTCTTGCTCGTCTCGTCGCATCGTTGTATTTAAACAACACTCACCTCGGTGTCGGACTTGGCCCAGTAGACCAACAGCAACGTGAGCGTGCCCACGTCGAGCAGGCCGGTGCGAGCGAGGGTCACGTACAGCGCAGTCCGCGCGCGGTAGTACTCCAACCTGCGTATACATATATTAATATACAACAATATATTGAAACGCATTCAATAATGCAATGATGGAGTTGCAACCACGAGTGGCACTACTTACTTCTTCGAACTTTGATACTACATTGGTTTTGTATTAGTTAACATGAAATATAATTTTGTTCACCACCTGTCAAATATATAGATCAAAATTACCTGCGATTTTAAAAAGAGAGGAGGAAATGACAGGTAGAAGATACAATATAAAGTAAGACAAATTTCATATGATTTGAACTTGAATAAATCAATATTTTTTTTATTAATATAGTATGATACTGACTTGACAACCAAGCTGAACAGTAGCGGACAGACAGCCACCACGAGCGTAATGGTGAGCGACACGAGGAGTTCCCAGTGCTCGCCGCGGTGTTGCACCGTGAGCAGCCGCCACAAGCCCGCCTGCAGTGCCCCCACAAACCCCAGTACCACTGCCGTCACGCACGCGTTCGCACACCACTGCCACAGCTTCCTGCAGAACGGCATTGACACACGCCTCTTGTTCTGCTCGCTTAGGAGCTCCTGTTAAGTAGATTAAATTGATAGTAGTCTCCTATGCCTTCCAAAAGGCGGCACATCGCAACTGCCGACAATCCCGCGCTCGCTTAAAGCTCCAACCTTCAAAGCTTACGATACTAAAGATCCTTTTAGTCCCCATTAGACAAAGAAGGGATTAATTGAGTCGTGTTATATTCTAGCCCGAGACAATAGGACGTAACGTGAAAGATCTAATTCTTAGCAGTGGATACGCAGCAAAATGAACAGCGCACCTTGAACTCGTTGTAGATGCTGGAGGCGTTGAGCGCGGCGGCATGCTGCGACACGATACCGAAGTCCCATCCGCAAAATACCTGCGCACAGAATTTTTAGTTAAATTTATTTTAAACCGACCGCCAGGTCGTGTCAGTTTAGGGGAAGCTGATTCAAGATATTACATTTTACTTTCGAAGGTTTATGTTACACCACTTTTTTGTGTTTATTCTGAGTTATATGCAGGTTCTGAGGTTTTGAGAAATCACCGGATCACCATAGGAACACAATCACGACCTCTCTACCTCTACGCATTATAGTCCTCGAGAACTGCATAAAACAATATCCGGCACCTTCCCTGATACGACAATGATGGTCCTTCTCAAAAATTTTCAAGGTTTGTTCTTACAAAAACGATATATATTTTTTAAAGAATATAATGAATTTAAATTAATATTTTATTTTTTTTATTCAATAACATACATAGCAAAAAATTCATTTTCGTTAATGACAGAAGAGATTTATAATTTTCAGTACAGTGTTATTCGACCATTGTACACAACACACAATTATTTTAGAGTTTTATATCGTTTCTTATTATTTTTTAGAAAAAGTATATACGTATACGTATTTTGTCAAAATATTGAGTCTTGTAAAACTAGCGTTAATCTTTAAAAAATATGTAGTACTAACCTTAGTAGCGAACACGTTGCTCAGGCCCCCGGCGATCTCTATGAAGTTGCGGCGGTATGAATACGCAGTCCTGCAAAAGAGATGACAGAGCTTTTATGTTCAACATTTTTTTTAAAATGATCACCTCGAATACTATTTTACTCTGCGGTGTGATTTTAATAATTCATTTGAGTTTTTACTGGTTGTAACTTTCTGGTGCCGAAGACCCCCGCAGCGCATATTTCTGCCACTAAATAGTAGTGTGTTAACTTTGTTTCGGTTTGAAACGCGTTGTAATCAGAAAAAAAAATTTCGTCAAATTAAAAAAAAATCTTTCTTCGTAGCAGAGTATAACAAGGAAGATGGTGATCTATAAAAATGCACACTAGCACAAAATTGATGTCCATAGTTTCTTTCTAAACGGCTTTGCATTTATCCATCTCCTAAAACAACCGGAATCTTAATTTCAGGTGGTAGTGGTGATAATGAACTAACCTGTAACAGAGAACGGCGAAGAACAAGAAGTAGAGACAGAGCATGGTGAAGAAGTATGCGAAAGGCATGTGGTACGCGAGCGGTCCGGATGTGGTTAAGTCACCGGAGTGGTAGTGCCCGTAAAACAGCAGGCTGTCCTCTAGGCCGCCCTGTGGAAAGGCCAGTTGATAACTCATCCAACATGTTGTACAACAATGTTAAATATTATAATTAACAAGTCCAGCCCGGAACCAGTCTTCTTCATATTCAGCCACATACGAGTAGTTATTTGTTTGCTATGTGCTTATGGAATCTACAAGTCAAACGTATTTCACAAAGGTCTGCTTTGATTCCACTTCTCTGTTTTGCAGTGCTGTCGATACGCGTCATTCATATTAAAAGAAGACTGAACTCGACGCGTGAAATTATTTTATCTGATATAAATCATAAACCATCGGTTAGTCTATCGATACCCACCTTTCCGCTGATAAAGTCGAGGAAGCTCACACGATTCGTGCGGTTGCCGGCGCGGTCGTGCAGCGCCTGCGGTACCACCACCAGGCACACCAGCAGCGCTGCGAACGCCGCGTTCAGCGCGAACAGCCAGCGCAGAAAGTAGAAATATGAGCCCACCGCCGAACCGAAATGGCCCTCCACGTGCCTGATCGCCTCATACCATAGCTCGATGGAGAACACCAGCTCGCTGATACGGTCCCTCGCCTGTGTATATTTACATGGATGACAAACGCTTTTAAAGTGAGCTACCTATCCCTGGTAGTAATGGTTTACATCACTGAACGGCCGTGATTGATTATTTGGAAGACGCTGTAGCTGCTGAATTTAAAAAGTTAGGACGAATACAAGGTGACGAAGTGTTTATTACCCTAACTAGTGCCATATTGTCATTGGCAGACGCTTACTAATAATTAAACGTCCTGTTCGCCAGGTTATTTCGTGAAATACAAACTGGTGTAAGAAGTGTACCATCTTACTGTTCGGTGACCGCATCGTGGTGCTGTTAAGACATACTAACAAGTGCTTAAATTTTTCTCATTTGATTAACTTTTAACGCATCTCATTGCTTTATTGTTTCTTAAAATAAAGTAATTCATACCTTCTTCCAAGCGAAACTGAGCCTGTATTTGAATCGCTTCCGCACCGAGATGGGACGGTGCTTAGAGCGCAAGCTGACGGACGCGGACAGCTTGGCGCGGACGTTCCTCTTCATCGTCAGACCCTGGGGTAGATCGCGGAGTGCCTCTCTGTAAATATTAATCTTATTTATAACACCAAACCAAAGTGTTCTCAAGACAAGACACTTTTTCTATCGCTGCGCCAGAGGATTAGTAGTAAAAGGACGTTCACTAAATTAACATTTTTCAAAAAGACCGCCAAAATTCAGAAACCAAAAATGAAGCTAGAAAATAGCTAATAAACTTTAATGATCGCAGTTTTTTTTAATCATTAAGTGAAGAATATGTTCATGAAAAAAGAGGGAACAAATTCTACGTATTATACTAACCACTTTCTTATAGTCGGCTTAAATGAAATACACGAGGGCAGGATAGGGGCGGCTGGATGCAGCACATTAAAGGAATTTCAGGAGCACTTGCCTTCTCAGCTCCTCGGATACAGGATTGTCCTCCATGAGCCGCTGGTTCTGCTCCATTTCGCGTACGATGATGTCGGCTTGCTTCTCGCTTTCATCTCCGCTCGTCTCCAACAGCACGTTGTTTTCAGATATCGTTCGGCGCAGGCGCAACGTACCTGGTCATTGAGCGATACAATAAAAATATATACATAAAGATACCCATTACTGAACATGGGTCTCCCCAATTTTTAATGTTATTGCTATACGCGCAATGCTTGACACGAGGATTGCCGGCGTAGTATATTGGTAAAGAATAAGAATTTTATATTTTTATGAAGTTATAATGATCACTACCTTTGGAGAAATCGGTTATAACTTCGTCGCAAGCAACTGGATTCATTGTAAAAACAAGCGGAGTAAAAATTCAATATAGAAATATGCACGGCGGTTATAGATGGTAAACTGTCAGTTTTGATTCAACGTACAAACAGTTCCCTGGTAAGCTGTTAACTTAATTAGAGCTTGTTAAGATGAGATGCGTAACCTACCATAACGAGTCTCAGTATCTACATCAAAGCTTTATTTAATTAGTAACCCTTGACCCATAACTTCCCTACATCAGATGGCGACGAACGCGATATATTTTTTCACACTAACCATCACTTTCTAGGTATAAAGGATGGTGCTCTGTGCCGTTCATGTATGGAGCAGTAAGATATGAATTCACGCTTTGATGGATTGCCCAGCTGTGATATATATAGTGCTAATTTTTTTTTGATCTCGCACATAGCAAGTACAGTTACAATAATATCCCAAGCGATTGGTTTCAATATATATACATATTACAGAGCACGTAAATGACGAGCTTATTGTGTAGTTGCGAAAATAGCTAATTTAATGAACATGAATTGATTCGGCTTATTTAAAATGTTATTAACTCATTGGTAATTGTAATTATAGAAAAAAATGGTATAGGTTCAATTACTTTGTGTATTCATAAAGCATACAATCGACTTTGACACGTGCGGTATTGTTTGTACTAACAAGATTAAATAATATTAAGTTAAGATGTTATAGAAGTGGGACTTGAAACATGGCGGACGAACTGACCACGCAGACAATTTTTTAAGAATTTGTATCCTTTTATTTTATACGTCTATATATTATATAACTCTCGCCATCAATTGCGAAGATGAAAAGATGAGAACATGAACGATTGACCACGCAGACAATTTTTTAAGAATTTGTATCCTTTTATTTTGGACGTCTACACATGACATTGGCTTACGCACAAACCGTGCTCATGCCATCAATTGGAAGAAGAAAGCATACAATCCCTGTCAATTAAGGTAACCCATAGTAGTTAAAAAATTTTCACCTTGTCTTAGAAATTATGTGTTGCACTACTATTCTAGTTACCTATCCCTTTAGTATGAGTAATCTTATAACTTAAACTTTATGTTGAAATAAAAACTTGTAACATTATTATCAGCATGCAGCTTCTTTGGAAAAAAAAATATATTTCTGCAATTAAGTCAGCAAACATACATGTTAATAAGTAGAACATGTATGTTACTTTTTTCCATTTGTATTGTTTACTAATTTATGCCTTTTAACTCGTGACAAATATACCATCAAACATAAAATTCAATGCTCACCATGTGGAAGCTGCCGAGAAGGCATGAAATTGACAGCCACCTGCCGAGCCACATTATTCCTCAGGGTAAAGGTCCGCCTTACATTTACCGGCTTTAACTCAATCTCTTCTATTTGGTCCTCCATGCTAAATAGTAAAATTAAAATTATGAAAATTGATATTATTTTTAAAAACCTTACAAAAAATTATAACTAACTGGTTTTTTGCTTAATTTTATAACATATTTATGTAATAAATTTAATATAATATGTTTTTGAAATACTATAAATAAGTGTTGCTAAACATGTTACACTTAAAATATTACACTGTAAAATTAAGTTTTTATTTATAGTACATGTCTGTCTTACCACAAAGTTTTGTTTATGACATTTAGACCTCTAGATTTGCATGTCGATGTAAAAGCTCAATGATAAGTTTTAAAACAGTTATTGCTTAATTTAGGATTGCATATAGATAAAGGACTATTTAACTTCTATGCCGAAATGTCCACATACTACAACTGATTACATGATGGAAAGAGGCGATTTGAAAAAGAATAGGGATGTTATAACGAGTCCTATTATCGCTACACCGAAAACAACTTGAGGCTCCCACTCTCCAGAACTTTGTAGCATTCAATTTCATTTATCGCCTTTAAAACGTTCAACTTACTGAGGTTAAGTTCAATGGATGAAAGAAGACTATAAACTATTATACTTAACTAAAATATATTAATATTTTTGAAACCATATAACTAACATAAAAGGTTTAAACATTTATATTTATCATTTTAGTAATAACACAAATTACACTTTATCATAGATGTACATAAATTTATTTTAAAAATTTTAACTTACATTTATCAGCGGGAAACAAATATCATTATAATTTTAATAGATATTGATTACTTGATTATATACAAATTATTCACTGATAAGTATGAATCATGATAAGATAAGCTGTTTATGTTTTGATGGTAATTTGACACCTTCAATAAATAATATTTGTCATTTGTTACTTTTTGTTGCTACACTAAAAATTACTTTTACTTCCATAAACAAATATGTCTATATATTTAAAAGACAACTACGCCTGTAATTTTATGCAGAATTTAAAATACACAAAATCGTTTATATAAAATTTTGCCTTATCAAAAACTAATTATTGTTAAAAAAACAAACTCTGGCGGAACTCTCGGATAACTGTTAAAGGAAAAAAAACTTGTTGCGTTATATTTCGTTTAATGATTTTTGTTTGGAGTTGTAATTGTGTGACATGGTTTAAGTGCATAATGCAAGAAGTGCAACATTTTATAGGTATTGTGAATCTTGCGGTTTACTGTTAATTTGCGTGTGTGAAAATACATTTTTTTGTACACTAAAACTAATACACGGTCGTATTATTAATGAACGAAACAATCAATTTTAAACTCATAAACAATTACTAATCATAATTCGTCGAGGAAAGGGATTAATTACTGTAAGTGTCTATATTCATTATATACACCAAACTCGATTTTCTAGTAACTAAGAAAACTGTGTCCTAATTATTGCAAATTATTTCATATAAAAATACTTTTGCATATGCACTTACCATTGAACAGTTTTAACACTTGTAACTATCGAAAATAACCAAAGACCTATATATTACCTAATTAATAACTTAAGATTTTCTTTGTCTTATGTTTTAATTGGTTTAGTACTTAAAATATAAAAGACTATTTTGTTTCTACATATTTTATGTTATTGCTAATTTGACAATTTTGTATAGTGTGGGCGCATTTTAATCTTAAGTCTTAACTAAATAGCCACCCACAAATAAAATATCTTTAATTAAAATTTGTACATTCTTTACATTTACTTTGTTGCCCTTTTTAAAAAGCCTATCATCAACATATATTGTCATTAATGCTTCAATTTAATATATGAAGTACAAGATAAAAATATGAAGGGTCACAAACATTTCGTACCTACAATGGATTTGCTAACAGATAATAGTAAAATACTGTAGATCTTTTTTATGTTTTTAACTTTTGTGTTGTACAAAACAAGCAAAATGTACATAAAATTGTATTGGTAGTAAAAATGGTTTGTCTAGATTATGTTTTTTTTTTGCAATGATGTATAAGTATTGCATTCTCTACAGAGATGGCATCACCACAAACTGTGTCAGTTGATCAAGTTAGACTGATTTTGAATGAAATTATTGAAGCTCTTGAATCACCAGACTATGCACCAAAACTTGACGAGGCGAAGGAGGCAGCTGGAAATGAAATGCTAAAGATGATGCAGATTGTCTTTCCCATGGTTGTTCAGATTGAGATGGAAACCATTAAGAGACATGGATTATTAAATTCTAGAGAAGGTTGTACTTTCATATAATGCTTTAATAATAATATTCTGTGTTAACACTCTAACAAAACCATTAATACTCTTTCTAAAAAAATTATGTACTTGTTTACATTCAAATGTCATAACAAGAAAGTTTTAACATCTATATCTAAAGGCAATAATAGCAATGTGGTGCTGTGTACAGATCCTAATTAACTGCACATTGTTATGGTATGGTGCATAATTTTTTTTTTTTATTTACTTATTTTTTTGGATAATATTAGCACTGGGAGTCTCCTAGACAACTGTTTAGATACTGCTTCATTGGACTCGGGGCTCACATATCTGGAATCTGCAAGCAGAAATGGTTTATAAAGAATGTATACATAAACATGTAGATAGTAAAACTATAAAGAAGAGAGGAGAAAGATGAGAAAGTAGTGGATGAGGGAGGAGTGAAGAGTAGGGTAGGAGTGTAAGAAGTGAGAAAAAGTGAAGAATAATGCAATAAATAAACAGAACGGCATGGGCCTGTTTTCTGACCACCATCCCCTGTATCGCAAATCCTAGGTGGTGAGAACCGCCGACGGATCTGAGTATAGTGAGGGTGCCTGGCGGAGCGGCTGTGCTAAAAGTGGTGTGTGTGTGTGAAGAGTTGGTGTTGGCTGCAGTGTTGTGTGTGTTGGGCTGACCCTGATCTTCATTATCGGTAGTAGGGGTAAGCGCGTTTCGAGGTCGGCGTTTGAGGATGGCGGTCAGTGGATATGGGTGGTGTACGGCTTTCTCGAAACAAGATAGCGCAGTTCTGGCGGAACTGTGCTATGGTGGGGAGTTGGAGGTCACTGTGCAGGTCGACGTTCCTCTGGTCTCGGAGGAGCGCATATATACGAGACGGTCAATGGTTGTGCTCAATTTGTTTTTGTCTACACTGCAGGTATTGTACAGTTCACACAACTGGTTCGTGAAATGGAGAGAGCAGACAACGACGTCGCCCGCCTGCACGCACAGATTCGCGCTCACTACCTGCCTCCTGTCTCCATCAGCTCCACTGTAGACACCTCCCTATAGGTTGGTACCAAAACATATTCAATAACATGAAATTTAAAAAATCTAAATTGTTGTCATACTATATGCGCCTAATATTTTTATTAAATTTGCTGTAGATCTTTTGTTAAACAGTTCATTTAATAGTGGATTACAATTATTCCTTAAATAATAAACAGTAGATCTATTGGAAAAAATGGAATTACAAATATCTATGAAAATTTATGGTTGAATTTCATTTGAGCTATAGTTAAAATTGTCGATGACGTTACTAACATTCCTTACCTGAACGATAATGAAAATTGAATTCTTAGTTGTTACTATATTTGTGGTAAACCTACTGTGTGTGTTATATATGTTATACTATGAAAAGTAAAACATTGTTCCTAGAGTTTTATAAAAAAAAATGTGCTAATAAGTTATTGAACACTTCTTCCTATGTTCAGGTGTGAACTAATATTGAAATGGATTATAAGTATATGTGTCATTCAATTCACAATTTATAGTTTCTGTACATTTAAATTCTTTGTTATGATTCCAGATTCTTGAAGTGTGGTGATCCAAAGCATTGCACCATGCGACGCCGTCAGTTCTACAAATACGGCGTGTGCGCCTGCGTGCTGCTGTATATATACTATTTCTTCGGCGTCGGCGACTACGTGAACTCGCGCAGCTTCGACAACGAATTCGACTATCCGTTGAACATCGACATCCGGCCGGTGGTCGCGGAGGTGCTCGCCGGCAAGAAGCCGAGTGTCGCACCCATAAACTATTACCCGCACAGGTTCCTGACCAACTCGGGAAAATGCGCAACACTGAACAAGCTCGACTTATTCATCGTCGTGAAATCCGCCATGGGGAATTTCGATCAGAGAGAGGCCATACGGCAGACGTACGGTCAGGAAAACCTGATTTCTGTGAGAGTAATCAGAACGCTCTTTTTCCTCGGCACCGGCACGCCGCCCAAATCTGACATTCAGAGGCAGATCGACGAGGAGATGGCGCAACACAAGGACATAATACAGATCGACTTCCTCGACAACTACTACAACAACACCATAAAAACGATGATGTCCTTCCGCTGGCTTTATGAGCACTGCTCGATGGCCGACTTTTACCTGTTCACGGACGATGACATGTACATATCCGTTAGCAACCTCCTGAACTATGTCTACAAAGGAGACGCCGGCGGAGGCAACCGCACGGGGAAAGGCGTGGCGCCGCGCGAGGTAGAGCGAGACGCCACTCTGTTCGCTGGCTACGTGTTCAAGTCGGCGCCGCAGCGGTTCCGCTCCAGCAAGTGGCGCGTGTCGCTGGAGGAGTACCCTTGGAACAAGTGGCCGCCGTACGTGACGGCGGGCGCGTACGTTGTGTCCAACCGGGCGATGAGGCTGCTGTACGCGGGCAGCCTGTACGTGAAGCACTTCCGATTCGACGACGTGTACCTGGGCATCGTCGCGAAGAAGGTGGGGATAGAGCCGACTCATTGCCCCAGTTTCCACTTCTACAAGAAAAGCTACTCGCGGGCGGGCTACTGCAACGTGATCGCGTCGCACGGCTATGGGGACCGGAGCGAGCTGATAGCGGTGTGGAAAGAGCAGGAAAGTAATGAGTGAACCTATCAAATGAGACATGATTGTTTAGTGAAGCAGAAAACTTTCAATTTTGTTAATTTGGATATATCCACAAAGTGATTGTGTTGGCTCTTGATGAGGTAAGTACAAGTGTTGGATCCTCCATCTGCTGCATGTAGTCATTCTCAAATCTCATTAAATAAGATTCTTAGGCACTTGAAAACATTTTAGCATGAATTTAATATATCTTTAATGCTAACTAAACATAGTTTACGCTTAAAATGTATTATGTTTAATTTTTTTAATTATCTCAATCTGAGTTGCCATTACAAGTGATGTACAGATAATACCACAATGCTCTAAAAAAGTTCACAGTCATACTTTTTTATTAGGTATTAATACTATAAACAATTAATAAAAAGTATTATTTCTTGCGTTGCTAATAATTTATATATTGATTGTATAATATCGTATTGTAGTTTTAAGGTAGCCACAGTTGTAATATTCAGTTTCAATATTACACTGACAATATGTAATGAGAACTCAATTACTGTTGTGTAACTTTGGGTCTGCTTGTGGTTCTTCAATCAAGGTGGAAAGGTTCAGTCCAAAATTGTGGACATGATCAGGTGGCCTTTTCACGTGAGCATACCATCGCAGCCTGCAGTTCCACAGGATGTTGCAGATCTTATAGAGCTTAATTATGCCGTACGTAAAAATTAATACGAAAAAACTAGAAATATCAAAATCGTCTTAAATAAATGAGCCTCAAATTTACTGCTCGTAACATCTTTTTTTTCAAAAAACGTAACGATTACAAATATTTTCTATTGGTATTTTAATACAATCTAGTTCTATTCTGGTGTTAGAATGGAGAAACTAGTGAGTACATACGTATGGATATAGAGGAATATAAATATAAAGTAAGAAGAATTAGCTTAATAGTTACAAAATTGGCTTAGCCAGGATTAAATCTAACAGCTTGTCGGCAGTCATCAACTGTCCACCATTTACGACAAATTTTGCGACACAAACATATATTGTATTCAACAAAATTAAGAAGTCTGAGCATGAGAGAGCCGGTAATGAAATGAACAAAGAATAAGAGCGCGTCCAAACAAATCTTAGTCACATTAGTTAAGTAACGTTAAGTTTATAAAAGACAAATATTACATAGTCTCAATTGTCATATAAATACTCTTAATACTTTCCAATTTATTAAAGTTTATAACTCTTAACCCATAAATGCTATTTCTCCATAAGCTTTCTTTAGAAATGGAGATCAAATATTTAACTTATAATATAACAAAGATTTAAGACCAGCTTAACGTCATTTAAGACAAGCTGTTAACAAATACGTGGTGATACAGTAGGCGAAAAGTAAATGTCCCTCAACCAATTTGTTCTCTGTTGAAGTTGGTGTCGTTAATCTTATTAAAGACTTTCACACCTTCACCGAATTCGAGGCTAAAATGGCGGCATTTAATTTCTTTCCGTTCGTTCGTTAAAGTCCAAACTTACAAGTTTTATCAATCTCTTTAGTACTTAAGATCGTGTCTTATTAAATATTTATCGAAATTATTTAGCCAATTGATTTGTATGAAGCACTTTTGAAAAGTGTTTCACTGTTTATAGTTAATTTCTAAATTATTAAATTTTCAACAAATAAAATAGTATTTAAATGATTGTATGTCTATAACATAAATATGCTACTTTATTCAACATGTATAATACTTATGTCTACAATGAAAAAATAATTTGTTACACATAAGAGTTAAGCGTAGTTGCATTTTTCCAAGTATGCTCGCTGATTTGTTGTAAAAGACTAATACATTTTTAATAAAATACATTTTTCCTTTACTTTTATGTTTGTTTTCTATTTATATTTCTGTAATCAGATCCTCATTCACCACCAGAGCGTGAAAACACATGGTCTAAGTGAAAACGAGACTGAAGATAGTAAAGTGTACACGCATAGAATACTCTAACATTCATACGCATGACTGACGGAACATACGTTATGACGGCAGCTTGATATTATGAAAGTGGTAGCTAGCCGAAAAGTTATACCGCCATTTAAAATCCAGCATATATTTGTCCCGAAATCGAACCAGGAACCTCAGGTTACAAAGCGATCCGCTGCGTCACGGAGGCGGTTAAAATTGATAATTCTCATAAAACTAGTGACATTCTGGTAACATTAAAATTTATTATAAATAAAAGGACAGTAAACTGTTTATATGTTTATTGAATTGTCATAACTTGTAAAATAACATACAATTGCACCGAAGAACCCTGTTATATATGATCGTAATTACAATAATAACATTTTATTATATTATCAATCATCTTATCAACTTATAAAACTTATATGGCACTACGTTTACACATTTTCCTGTATAGAAAAAACGCTCGCACATCTGCGGTGAGCTATCGACAAATATCAAGTTCTTGGAATGGCTATAAATTCAAACAACGTATATATGTACATAGCACCAATTTAACATTTATAAATTCAACATATAAGAGAGCTTCTTACACCCGCATAACAAACGTAAATGTCATTTTTAAAATCAATTAATAAGTAGACTTAACTTCTACATTGTATACATAAACTTGAGTATATTATATTACGTTTTGAGCAATATTTTGAGTGTTGTATTCACATTATATTCAGTAACAATCAATTGTTATAATTATTATTTAGTTAAGCATTTTATAGGACGATGACATGTACGTGGAAAACAGTATTCGAGATACGAACCACGGACGCTGATCGCAAACAACTATCAGGCCAAAGGTGTTCTCTAGTAGGCCTCTATTTGGTATCCCTGTGTACCACATAGGTCGGTAATATAAAAAAAAATCTTAACATTGAATGCAAAAAGTATTAACATGTATACGTAAATGGTTTAATAGTTATAGTATGTTATTGTCGTATAATAGACTAATATAACTTTAATAAACATAGTTTAGTACCCTCGAGGGATATTTCAATTTCTCCAGCCAATTGTCTATGTCTCATGTAAAATATATTTTTATTGATATATGCTTTCACTGCTCCGAATAGATGCCGCATTTAAAGCAGCTTTGAGCACCGGAATCGCCTAACAATTAATTCAATGGGTTCGCGGCGTCTAATTCCTTGAAGACGTAGATTATCTTCATGATGGCCAGCCAGAGAGCCTCGTCGTTGATATCGTTGTGCAAAGTGAACCTTATTGTCTTTGGGTTAAAACACACGGCCTTCACAATGACGCCCTCGTCGTTGTTGGTTTTACAGTCGCCCTGGGACAATGTAAAACTAGTTCATGTATCACACTCGGCCTTCGTAGGCACCCTAAGTCATCGCCACGCCAAGAGCTGGAGACGTGGATTTCTATTCAAGAATTCTGAATGATTCTAAACACTACCCGGTACTTACTTGAGTTTCAGCCAAGCAGACCTGCGCAAGCCGCTGCAGAACCACGTCAGCTTTGAGCGGGCTGGACTCTGGTATCTTTACCAAAACAATGTTAGTGTGCTGCCCCTCCACGTCCACTGTAAACGACTTCAACAACAGACCTTGGACAGCTGTGGCAAAAAAAAGTTACTTTCAATCAGGATTTCACTGGTTTCTCTTTTGTTTACTCAAAGCGACGAGTCGAGCAGGAAGTTTACTTGATATTAAAGTGACACGCCCGCACGTCTCGTTACCCCAATAATTTCCCCGGCTATAGCGCCGTTCAAACTATAACACAGTTATACAATGTGGGCCAAAAGAAATCACCCTATTGGAAGCATAAATTGTGGCGGCGTCCATTTGGCCGATATCATCTCGACTTGACCAATAAAATTCTAAAAGTTCAAATAAACATAATCAAAACACAGAATCAAAGTTTTTCGTTTAGAAAAAAATGAGAGCAAAACAACATCCGATGATTTCTTTTGGCCCACCTTATAGATAAAAGTTATCGTAGGGATCATGCGCAAAAATGCTTAGTGTGAAAAGACTCACTCTTAGCTAAAATGCGCGCGCGTTTGTGAGAATAGTGGAGTGTGGGCGCGACCTCGTCGAGCGCGACCACCGCCGCGGCCGCCAGCACGCCCACCTGCCGCATGCCGCCGCCCAGCATCTTGCGCACGCGCCGCGCCCTAACACAATCACTTTATCACACCGGTAACCTATCAAACTTTCATTACGTGCACATCATCCGAGTTGATGGCACAAAGCGACGAGCGCAATGTGGAGTAGTGCATATCGTCCTAACTAGCACTACATTTGGATTTTATGGGAATATATATTTTTTTTATTTAGGATAGACTAGTGCTTGACTACGATCCCACCTGATGGTAAGCGGCGATGTAATCTAGGTGGTAAAGCGCACTAGTCTAGAAGAAGCCTGTTCACTCTTTTCTTGAAGACCCCCACATCATACCTGGACGGAAACACTGACGCCGGCAGACTGTTCCACTCCCTCGCTGTGCGCATTATGAAGGACGAAGCGAAACGCTTTGTCCTAATGCGCGGAATGTATATCACTTAACATTAGGTGAACGTCTTGCTCATCACGCTTCTTCGTCCAATAAAATAAATTTGCGATAAACATTGCCAATTTAACCAAAAGAGATGCGAAACAATAGCCATAATCAACTGAACGAAATTTTGTTAGATAAGAAGCTAGATGATGTCTATATGTGAACTTTACTATCAACATTATAATTTATATCTTTAATGTCGATAGGTCAGAGAGCAGCTGTTGGACTACGAAAATTTATGAGCTCGTCATACAATAAGAAGTTGATAAATTCAATTTAAATTATTTTAACCTCAATGATTATTACATGCTAACTAAACACAATAAATAAGAAAAAAATTGCAAAATAGGTGGCGAGCATCGGGGAAGACCTGTATTTAGCAAATGATGATTGCAAAACGGCGCCCCTCGTAAAGTACTAACTGTTCAATGAAGTGGTAGGAGCCGGCGAGAGCGGAGCCGACGGGCGCGGAGAGGCCCTTGCTGAAGCACAGCGAGACGGAGTCACAGCAGCGCACCAGCCGCGCGGGCGGCTCGCGCAGGCACGCCGCGGCGTCCAGCAGCCGCGCGCCGTCCATGTGCAGCGCCAGCCCGCGCGCACCGCAGACCTCGCCCAGCGCGTCCACCCACTCCAGCGGCAGCACCTGAAACCACATAACAACGTTAGCACGTTAGGTAACGATCTCGCATGAGTTTAGTTACTGGTGGAGTTATCGCTATCCACGGCCTCATTATCACTTAACACTCATTGAAGATAAAAATGGTCGAAGACGACGACGTATTTTTAGGTTTCCCTTTGTTTTATCTTACAATTAAAATATAGAAGTGCAACAAGTTCGTAAAGAGGTATTATTTCCACATAGTTACATACCTTACCACCGCACACATTGTGCGTATTTTCAATGGCGACCATAGTACTAATGGGTTCGTGCAGATCACTGCCTCGCAACCGACCCGCCAGCTCCGCAATATCAAAAGTGCCATCTGGCTTGTTCTGTAACGTGCTCAGTAACACACCACCAAGGTGTGATGCACCTCCTGAAAAGTTATGTTATGTATTATAGAGAGCAAACAATTTCTTTATAATCAATATAAATTTATATGTATTTGTTTTATTTTAAACAGATCACTGAAATTAAGGGGTCTAAGTTAGGGCACAATACTCGAAGCAAATGGCTGATCAGCAGTCCTCCAGTGGGGCCACATATGAGCACAACAGAATTAGTTTGTGTGAAGATATTTAGAGATGGTCTATATCTAGCAGTACTATCATTTTGTATTGTCAATGCAATAAAACACATTGTAATTTGTTTGCTTTAAAGTCTCCTGAGAATTGACAATAAAAGAAGGGGACTTTTTCTTGATATTTAACAAATGTAAAAAAAGTAACAAACTTCCAAACATAACTCTCTTTTAAATTTCTTATGAAAAAAATTTAAATTGCTTTTCCACAATAATTACAAAGGTTGTATAATTTTTTTACAAATGTGCATTATGCATTATACACAATGCCTTACCTTGTTCATATCTGTACAGATGTGATAGATGTCCAGCAAATGCCTCCGATCCTCTTTTATTACAGTGCACCATTACTATAATAAACATTCAAATATCAAACATTTTAAGATGTATATCAGGCACACATTTTTGTAAAAGAGGTATTTTAGGTGGTTATTTTTTGAGGTAGTTGTATTTTTTTTTCAAACATGGTGATCACATTACAAGTCACAAACAAATATTTTAAAAGTCTATAGCAAACAGAGCTTCAAAATAACTATAAAAGGGATTTTTTTAATTTTAGTTTTATAAAGCATGTTTCAGTAATGAACAGGGATGTTACATTTAAAATTTTTATAGTTTTTACTAAGCTTATATTTATACACTTCACTCTGTTGAGCTGAAATTTCAGTTGATTCTATCAACCTTTTGAGTTATAATTATAGCACAGTACATTAATATAAAAAAGAATTTGAATAAACTTTGTTGTAACTTACCAGCAATAAGATTTGCCATCGTCCCAGAAGGCACAAATAAAGCTGCTTGTTTGCCCAGAAGTGTAGCAACTTTGCTCTCCAGTGTATTCACAGTTGGATCCTCCCCATAAACATCATCACCAAGAGCAGAGTTTACCATTGCATGTTTCATAGCCTTGGTGGGTTTTGTTACTGTGTCTGATCTAAGATCTACTATATATGCCATGGTTTGGTATTGAAAATATTTACCTATTTGAAAAATGTTTTCTTTTATAACTGAAGCTGTAACTTTTATCAAATAAAATGTTAAACAAACGCTATAGAAACGTGTGGCAACTGCTTTAATGGAGCCGAGACTAAATCTCGTTTACTTCCTATCACCTACTGATACCATACATAAAATAAAACAACATAATCTTATAATACTTCACTTCTTTATTACATCAATCAAAACAACTTGGTTTATCCAGTATTGTGCAACAGATACACTTTCGGAAAAATTAGACCTTATTGCTAATAATAACTAGGGTTAAAATTAATCCGCAGCATAATGACTTTTGAGTCGCCAAAATGTGACATTTAGGCTGAAATAATTTATTTTAATACAGTACAGTAACCTTTCTCTACACTGAAGTTATAAAATTAATGTGAAAGAATTAAAATAAGATTAAAAACCTTTCTTAAATATAATAGCAATAACAAATACTCACTAATTCTTAATTTAGTTTTAATTAAAAACTATACTTTAGTGATAAAATTCTGAGATAGTATATGGCAAGATGTCGAAGTCTGTGGTTCTAGTTTTGTATCTGTGACGAAAGCGTATTCCTTTGTTCTCTATTACAAAATATTTGACAATTCAAATTCAATTGACTATTGGAGGATATGGTTTAGTACGCGGTTAAGACCAATCCAAACTGTTTAAAATCAAGGGCTATCACGTGAATTTGGTCGTTGACGTCAAACTTTGTATTCTGAGACAAAAAGAGTAGAATTGATGCATTTTGTACGTTCGTTTTTGCCATATTCTTGATTTCAAAAAGTGATTTTAGTTTATAAATTTGTACTATAATAATTGTAATAATAAGTTCAAGTTGAGACTATCCGTTCTCGTTATATTCCGTCCAGGAAAACATCGAAAGTGTTGTAATATATTTGTCTGAAGTCAACGTGAATTCGGGCGTCGACCGGTCCGTCCCTCCTACCCGTAATAACCGTTGCGATTCTGTCAGTCGTGTCAGTCGCAGTTGTCGTTTCGTACGTGTCGCACCGCGCCGGCGACACAGAACGATCGCAGGGTGTCTCAGAAAGCGAGTGTTGTGTGCAGTGACGGTTGGGGCGTGCGTTTAATGTGGTATTCAGCGCCGGTTTTAGGTTATCGCAAGTCGTGTCGCGCGGCGTGATCGGGCGCGATGGTGGACATGGATAGGAACGACCCGGAGCTCCGGTACCTGTCGGTGGACCGGAACAGCTTCAATGATCCGGCCACGCAGGCGGAATGGACCCAGAAACGCTTGGTGTGGGTGCCCCATGACACGCAGGGTTTCATTGCGGCAGGAATTAAAGGGGAGCGCGGGGATGAGGTCGAAGTGGAGATAGCGGAGTCCGGGAAGAGGATGCTGGTGCCGATTGATGACATCCAGAAGATGAACCCGCCGAAGTTCGATAAAGTGGAGGACATGGCGGAGTTGACCTGCCTCAACGAGGCTTCCGTGCTGCACAACATCAAGGACAGATACTATTCTGGTCTCATTTATGTGAGTACAAATAACCTTATGATTTTCTAGATAGCATCTAATTCCTAACGAAAATTATCATTATTTTTTCACTAATAACAATTGTAAATAAAATAATACATATTATGTCTTATATAGATAACTAATAATATAATAACATAAATGGAACCACACCTATAGAAAGTAGTTAATACCAGTAAGTACTTGTAACAATGCTTTACCATTGGTGTGGAGCTATACTTAGGTACAAAGGGTTATAGACAACACTTATCGGTTCTAATTTTTTTTTGGTTTAACTAGACTAGCTGTTACACATCACCTAACACTTAAAAATTATAGAATGGAATATCTATTTATACATCTGATTAATAACCTGATAAATTAAATTGCCATTCAATTTTAAATATTTAATAATATCTAATTATCTCCACCTTCGGGTAAATAATAAAAATATAGACTATCTTTATTTGTTGTTAAAATCTAGAAAACTATATGTATATTTAAAAATTAATCCATTTGTAAATTTTATTCCCGTCCTTAAATCTTTATTCCTCCATCTTTGTGGCTCTGTATTAAACTAGGGACATTTATTTTAAGGAAAACAATCGGCCACTGCACCATGAACCAATTATCATATTGACTATTTTATACAATGTGGATAATAACAGTTATGTTTAGTATTTAATTAAACTCGGTGACTCAGTTGTAAAGTAATCAAATTTTATAGTGAAAAATGAATCATGATTCTATAATAACAAATGTTCACAGTATACAATATAAAAAGTTTCTGTGTATCAACAATTTAATTAATAATCTATGAAAGATATACTAATATTGTCTAATCCTTGGTTAGAAATATTTTTCCATCCTTTAATTTTACATAAACAATGTGTCTTTGTTGTATATATTTTCTTTTGTTTAGTTTTATTCTGTTTTGCTTTTATATGTATGGGAAAGAGTTTACAGAAAATATATATTATTATTCAGTTGAATTGATCACATCTATAAAACCAGTTATATGATCATCATTTTGAATAGCCTCTTAACGGCACAGTCATTTTTAAATGATAATGTTTGAAATGTTATCAGTAAAATGACTAATACTGCTATCTATCATATTTTATTGCCTTTTTTCTTGTATATTGTGTTTAAATAGATGATGTCATATGAATGATATATTAATTTCTTCTATACGTTTCAATAAGAATTTGCTATGAGAATTTAAAACTGCATTAAGTAGCTGTAAGTTGCAACAAGAATTTTTCCAATGAGTGTTAAATTAAATTATAGAATAATTCAGTGTTCAGAAATAATTATTACATTACAACGTTTATTCTCGTAAAGATCCATCACTTGGAAATAGAACCGAGTATTTTCAGTATCTGTTATCAATCTCCTCATTGAAGATATTCAGTAAAATGAATATAAGGAATACTCTTAACATATTGACTCAAAAAGGTGATTCATTTTAGGCAAAGAGTGATTTATATTGTAGTAAACTGACAATTACTCAATGGTAATTCATTTGTCATCATCATTTAACAATTTAATGACCTATCAATCCTATGTCATTCTAATGGATTTTTCATGCCTTATTAATTTTTTATAAAGGTGTTACTTAATTATAGTGTCATTCAATTATTTATCATGCACATAACAAAGGTTTAGCTAAAGCCGTTCATAGCTGATTAATACTCTCCTGAACTTTTTAGTGTAACTGAATACATGAATGAGTAATTTTTTCTAATTTCTGATTTCTTATGGAATATGATTTAAGTGGAATAATATTCTCACAATAATGAGAATTTTTATCTCTTTTACGCTTTACCATCATATCATTTAGAACAAAGTCAATTCACACTTTTTTTCAATCCAACTCTACTTTTATATACATTTTCATACATATAAGTAGAGATGTTAAAATTAAAAATTATTTAAAGTTACTAAAGTATAATTAGCAAATTTCAGTAACTTGTTACAAAGTAAACACAATAACAAACTTATATAAACCTGAAACAAGTTGTAAATTTCCACTTAAAATTTTGTTTCATTACCAAACTTATCAGTTCTCTGAAAATATAATTTGAATATCTTCTGAACATATTTGAAGATGATCTCATTGTACAGCAATGCGTAAACTTATTTCATGTAAATAACTTTATTAGTCACAAACATGGTATTATTAATAGTATATGTATTAATCATGTATATTATTTAGTGCAGTTGAATAACCTTCACAATATTCCCATATTATTTATTGATATTTCTTTAATTAATGGTATGCTTTATAATTTCTAAATAAATAATGTTTTACTCTCACAGAAATTACCCTAGCGTCTATTTATTCTATCTTAGAGTCTAAGTTAATTATTAAATTCAATAAACAGGGCATACATGTCTTTGAATAATTAATTTTTAAAGTTTTCCTTATGGTACTTACATTTAAAATTCAACCATATCTGAAGTTAGGTATGACTAATAACTTTGTACAAATGTTGATTTACTTCGTGCTCACATTCGTTTTAACTGGTTTAGTTAGAACATGTTTTCCGTTTTAGCATTTTCATTACTAAATATAACTTTCAATGATATTAAATGAATTGTTTTATGAATTATGTGTTAAATGTTTTATTACTCCTTCATTTAGAGTGCTTTGCAGTGATTATGGTCACTGGAGGAATGGGAAGACATATCTTGATGTCTTAGTCATCGAGCAATACTTACAGCTTTTTAATTATTGTTAAGTCTGATATAAGCACAAGAGATCACTGTCTTATAGTATGCTTGATGTTTGATTTAATTATATTTATATAATAATGAGATGCCAACCTATTTATATTACCTAATCATCTTCTTTGTTGAAATTGGGATGTTTTTTTTTTAATACACATATCCTCGCGAATCATTTTTGGTATGAATTGGTGGTGTTTCGCAAAGGGTTTCAGCAGTTTTAAATGTTTGATATTCTTTTTTTTTTTATACTACTATGCGACGAGACGAGCAAGACGTTCACCTGATGGTAAGTGATATGCTTGCCCATGACAACGTAGTGCTAGTTAAGATGGTACACACTGCACCACATTGCGCTCGTCGCCTTGAGACATGAGGTGTTAAGTCTCGTTACCCCAGTAATTACACTCTCTATTCGTGTTGATGGATATATGAAATTATTATCGTTGGTGGTGTTATCAATGTAAACGTTTCGTTGACGTCAGCGCGTAGTTTCGCGCATGCTTCCACCATGTACACCATGGCTGCGAAGTGACTCACGTGTAATAACAATGCCTGTACAGCCCGCGGCGCGTTGCCTTTGTATATTATACTTTTTGGACGTTACATGTACGTAACGAATTGTTATGACTCAATCAGGTACTTGCTAATGGATGGAAAGGTTCATACAGGCATATAAATATCCACTGGTTGTGTTCTGAATGGAGTTTCACTCACCATTCCAAACTCTGCGGACGTTCCACTGAGTGGGTTTTAGTGGGTACAAATCTCCATATAACCCTGCTGTCTTCCCCCCAGAAGACGGAGTATCTTTTAGAAGTATTCCTTCCCGAAAATAGACCGAGGAGCGGAACAGTTCTTAATCTGACCGCCGATTTTCAGTTTGAAGGAGACGTCTCATGATGATGATGACAAACTGACAACTTTAGGCAGTTGTAATTCATCACCCTTTAGCTCAACGTTTCTGTCAGTGCTGATTGTCTGTTCAAGACCACATTGAAAGATGTCTTCGTAAGGTAGCATGTGCTGTAGATACTAATTCAATAAGTTGGAATTAGTTGTTACTGTCTATGCGCATACCACTTTGGCATGTGTTTAAAATGTAATAAATTGTCTTTTGCAATTGTTCTCTTGTTCTCATTATGTACTGGAGGATATATTAATGTGTTTATTCACGCTGTTTTTAGTGAACAATGGCACGGAACGGGCTGGTTACGTTGCTGTATACCAGTGCCTATGTATCAGCAAAATGGCATCGCCCCAGTCAGTATGGATGTACTCTCCTGAAAAACTACGATACATCGCGATTTATGATCTTATCTCCTGCAAACTTGTCAGAGTTAGAAAGTTATTAGTTTTTTTATTTCATGATATTTTCAGCGAGTGCCACTCTTTAATATCTGATCGAAATTTTTGTTCATTAAAGGCAAGCCTACTTACATATTAAAGCAATTAACGAAATTAAAATATTTAAACCTTTATTGCTTACCAGTAGTCATTTCGCAGTACATCAGTAAGCAGGACTTGTTTGTCAGATTAGGTTCTTCCAGATGTTAGAACACGATAAATGGCAAAAAGCAATCTTGATTACCATCGAGTTCATTCCTCATTATCACTACTTGAAAATTGTTATCAAATTCTCTTTCCTGTTTGATAAAGTTAACAGTAGTATTTTATACTAGTGCAATATTTTATAATTACCATTATATTGTAATTGTTTACTTGTTGTTTGGCTGCTGAATGTTACTATTTATTTATAGCTATAAACCATACAAGCACTGATTATTAATAAGGAAAGCTATACAATTAAGTTTTTTATAAGTAACAATATACAAACCAAGTCATCTAGTTTCAAGATCTAGTGATTTAATAATCTGCTTCAATATGTATATGGAATATTAAATTTTTATATTAATGTATTTATCTCGTACCATGTGATGAGTTTAAAAAAAGCAGTTATTGAGTAATGTGCGAAACCATCGCATACAGCTGGGGAGAGTAACGGTTAATGTAACTGCGTTCACCACTGTTTTGTTCAAACTTAATTAACAAAGAGGAAGACGCGTCGCAGGAAATGAAAACTTGCGTTTCTGGTTTCAGTGCTAATATAAAATATAATAGCGTTATGTTTTGTTTACATACAAATCTGTCTATAGAATATTTTAGAACTTGTTAATAGTTTGTGAATGTTTGGATGTTATTGAATAATTATGTGTTCGTAATTAACATCGGGATGTTAGTGAATAGGTGAATGTTTGTGCGCTTGTATTTGTTCGGGTTAAGTCTTAAACGCTTGGTCGAAGCGTGCCCGAGATGAATGTCAAGGTGAGGCGCGCCGTCGGCCGAATCGGCCGCGCTGGTCGTCGAACCCTCGCGGGGAGGCGTCGGTGGAGGGCGGGGGGCAGGGTTACGGCGCGGGCCTGCGCTGGCGTCGGAGGGGGTGAGGATGGGTAGTGCGGGGGGATCGGGCCCACGCGAATATATGCGCCGCGTTTAACTTCCGGCGTTGCTCTGCCGCCCTGGTACTCGCGGTGAACTTTGCTGATGCGATGTCGCCGAATTCACCCAGTGTGCTTACTCGACTTATATCAACATGAAATTTGTATTTTTATAAAAAAAAAAATAGATAAATTACTTATCAATAGTCATAAAAAGTCATGTTAACTATGAATGCGGGAACATTACTGTATTCCAGTTAGAAATGCGATGCAGTAACGAGACTCGACTTCTTGCGACTCACGGCGACGAGCGCAACGTACCATCGTAACTAATTTTTTTTTATACTACTATGCGGCAAGACGAGCAAGACGTTCACCTGATGGTAAGTGATACGCTTGTATAACAACGTGGTGTTAGTTAAGATGGTACACACTGCACCGCATTGCGCTCGTCGTAAAACATAAGTTGTTAACTCTCGTTACCCCAGTAATTACACTAGCTACAGCGCTTCAAACCGGAACACAGTAATGTTCGCACACTACTATTTGTCGGTTGCAATAGGAGCTGCGGTGGTACCCAGACGGTCTCCGGCAACAGAGACCTACCACCTGGTAATGTCACGTCGGGGTGACCATCAGGTGATGCTTCGACATAACATCGAATAGTCTCGTTGTAGATCTTCGTTCCGTTTGTGATCAGTTAGAGAAAGTTAAATCGCTTATAATGATATTTTAATGAAGCGTCATCTCGAGTCTCGTCCAATTGCACACCGCGACAATCGATTTCGGGAAATGTCTTTAATCGATTTAATATCCATCTCGATTAAAAAATAATCCGTCGAGGTTATCGTACTAATATTTATTTGACACATTTTTAGTTAAAGATTTTTTTTAGATTATCTTTTATTAGAAACATCTATTCAAATATAAATTAAATCTGCTATACCTCTCACATTCACAGAGCTCACACCTCGCGCACTGCCCGAACACGAATGTGTCGAGAATTACAGTCATCTGTCTTTTATAGTGAAAGGATGTTACGTCATACCCTCCCTTTTTTCATTTTAGTCTTTTAAAAAGTCGATACACCTACTATTTTACTAACAAAATGTTGGTAATCACAATTATTTTTCTCAATATCTAACACTTTATTTATCCGTAATTTTTATTATAGTAACACCACTTCATATATGAGCTCTTAAGGAATATGAGCGCAATGTGGTGCTGTGTAAACGTCCTGTTTAATTAAACGTTCTTTAACTTTTGAGTGGGGGTTGGTTATAGTTTATTTATTTATTTATTTATTGAAACCAACAGCGTTAACAATTTATATTAAATTCTAATTGATTACAGTATGTAAGGCTAAATGAGGTTTCATTGTACATTAATTAAGTATGTTGGAAAGCGCAGAAAGAAATTTTTAATTTATTAATTATAAATGTAAGAAAATGTGGAAAATCTATCTAAAACTAATAACAACATAACTCTAATAAACTCTAATAAGTACAGATCCTATAAAATAAA
This sequence comes from Byasa hedistus, assembly GCA_029286795.1. Classification (NCBI taxonomy): domain Eukaryota; kingdom Metazoa; phylum Arthropoda; class Insecta; order Lepidoptera; family Papilionidae; genus Byasa; species Byasa hedistus. Next base: position 679,685 of record JAGSMW010000001.1, read on the forward strand.
ATAAAATTACAAATAACAATAATAGTTAGTGTTTAGTGATATATACAGACCCAGAACATTATTAAGTCTTATTTAGTATAAGCCTGGCAATGTGCTTCTTGAGCGCAAGTTTATTTTTATAAAAGAATAAATCTACATCGGCAAATTCAGTGTTATATGCTCGTGGCATTCTTATCAGCGGTGAGTTAGAAGCAAAGTTTGTGGACCGAGCTGGTACGTGTAACAAAGGCGTGTGCCGAGTGCGGCGCGAGGGCGTACAGAACGCCAGCCCCGCCACCAGCTCCTCGCAGTCCAACTTACCATTTATGATGTCATAAAGAAAACACACGTCCAAGATCTTACGTCTGTCCTCCAAAGTTACAATACCAGTTTTACCAGGTGGTAGGTTTCTGTTGCCGGAGACCGTCTGGGTGGGTACCACCGCAGCTCCTATTTCTACCGCCAAATAGTAGTGTGCAAACATTACTGTGTTCCGGTTTGAAGGGCGCTGTAGCTAGTGTAATTACTGGGGTAACGAGACTTAACACCTAATGTCTCAGGCGACGAGCGCAATGTGGTGCAGTGTGTACCATCTTAACCAGCACCACGTTGTCATGGGCAAGCGTATCACTTACCATCAGGTGAACGTCTTGCTCGTCTCGTCGCATAGTAGTATAAAAAAAAAAAAAACCAAATCGGCGTTAGAATACCCAATAGTTAATGCCTAGATCGTTGATTTCAAACGTTCGCTGAAAGTTTTGTATAGATCAGTTCCGGAAATCATTTATATAGATCGTTTTGCTTATTTGACGCAAGTGTGAGCCGTTTCCTCCGCCGTTTAAATTCAGTAATGTGAGCGTGTGCGCGTTAACCCGCCGGTTATCGGCTCTAAACTTGATTTACGATCAGCTACCACCTCCCCCTGCGGGGGTGGAGGGGAGTGCGTGTGATTTTAACCTTGCAGCGCGATTATTGATCCCCCCCATAAGTTTAATGAACGATGTTAATGAAATTATTTATGTTATCGAACCTTGATCGCTAATGTACTCTTGTCGTACCACAGACTACAAAAAATGTTACTTTGGTTCTTTGATTTTTTTGACAAAGTAGTCATGATGATTAAATAAAATAATGAATAAATTAAAATAAATAAAATCATTGCCGTCTTTTCGACACCTGTAATGTCAAGTCTCGTTACCGCAGTAATTTCACTAGCTTACAACGCCGTTCAAACTACAACACAGTAATATTAGCACAATACTGTTTGGTAGTAGAAATAGTCACTGCGGTGGTACCTAGACGGTCTGTAACAACGGACACCTACCAGCAGTGATTATTTTGTGTTAATTTTTTTTTTATACTACTATGCGACGAGACGAGCAAGACGTTCACCTGATGGTAAGTGATACGCTTGCCCATGACAACGCGGCGCTAGTTAAGATGGTACACACTGCACCACATTGCGCTCGTCGCCTGAGACATAAGGTGTTAAGTCTCGTTACCCCAGTAATTACACTAGCTACAGCGCCCTTCAAACCGGAACACAGTAATGTTCGCACACTACTATTTGTCGGTTGCAATAGGAGCTGCGGTGGTACCCACCCAGACGGTCTCCGGCAACGGAGACCTACCACCTACCTAACCTAACATCTGGTCGTTGAAAATAACATAGCTATTACAATATGTATTAAAAATACAGTAGTTTTTTTACTGGAGATAAGTACATATGCGATACATACATTACTGTTGTTGTTAGAAAATAGTACGGAGGATAATACTGTGTAAACATACTAACTAGTTTAATGGACACACAACTTGTTATCATTTGCATTTGTAATGCTCATTGAATAAAGATCATCGTTTTAACTAAACGTTGGAGTGAATTCTCGTGATCTTGGCAACGTGTATGCTACATGACCTGATCTCTGAGTATTTTACGAGGCAGTTAGTATTTATTACAGCGACGTTAACGTCGCGGGTGATTTCAGTGTCAGTGAAAAAAATAAATATTTAAAAATATCTGAAACTGGTGAAGTTTAATCGTTGTTCCCTATTCGATGTTCTTGTGAGAGTTGCTGGATTGCGAGAGCGAAAATGTCGCATTGAAACTTAAAAGTGATTTATTGTAAATAAATACAATAAATATAAAATGGTCTTGATCTTCTATTTTCTTTCTTCTTGATGACTTCACTGATCTTTGATTCTTGTATTTACTTATATCCCCGTCGGGCCGTCGGCATGGGTAGCGCAACTCGTGGCGGGTGGAGACATGGCGTAAGATAGCAATACTCTAAAATAATAAAAAAATACTTTTTATCCACTCCTATGTACCGTCCTACATAGTACTATTAAATAAAACTTTGTGTACTCATCTGTTTGCTAGGTGTATTGCGTTCAGCCCTGTAGTCACGGGCAATTAAAAATAGCACTAAGGTAAGCCCTGCCTGTCGTAGAAGGCAACTAAAAGGGTTTTCGAGTTCGCGGGCTTAGCAAGCGAGCCCAGGATGGACGACGATTATGAGGTGGACTTGTTTTTGTCGTAGCAAAGAGAGGGTATTGAGGAGGATTGTTGCCCTCCTAAGGACGTGCTCAGGCGTAGTGCAGGGAGGCACCGGTGCGTTCCGCAAGAGATCCCGGGGTCTCCCGCAAAGCATTTCGAATGAACACCGAGGGGGTTTTAGTGGGTACAAATCCCACATAACCCTATCTTCCCCCCAGAAGCAGGGTATCTTTTTAAACATTTCCCCCACGAAACAAAAAAAAAGGTGTATTGCGTTAAACTTTCAGCACTCGCATTTTCTGGTATGGTGATAAGAAATTAAATTTGCAAATGAATATGTGGGTGGGGTAGACGTGCCCCCTGATTGTTCATCAAGAATAGCGCAATTAAAGCCGATCAAGTCCGCCGTCCGTGGGGCGCCTGAAATAGAACCGGACGGCGGGCGGCGGCAGGCCGGGGCGCGCCGCTCTGCACCTCGGTGTTATCGAATACAACAGCTGTTACACTTAAAGTTGCCTATAAAGCGACTACAAGTTTACTGAACTCCGCAAAACTAATTAATTTTACAAAACTTCTCTGTGAGGTTTTAACTAGACTACTATTTAACTAGAAATGCTATGTTCCGGTTTGAACAGCGCTGTGAGCCAGTGAAATTATTGGGGTAACGAGACTTAACAGCTTATGTCACTAACTTAACTAACGGCACGTTATAGGCAAGCATATCACATACCATCAGGTGAACGTCTCGTCGAATAAAAGAAAGCTCATACTCGCTAAATGTAACTTTAGTTATCATTCTCAGTTTCCGTTTCCTTGTGATGTGTTCGTTCATCTTAAACTCGTCTTTGTTCTTAGTTTTTTTTAAAGATCTGTAGTTAAAGATGATTATCAATAGATTTCTTGAAATGGCAACATCGAGAAAACTATAGCTATCGGCGACTCACGCCACGGCCGGCATTATCGTTTATCGGCTGTATTTGGTATCCCTGATTGCATTCTATTGTTCGTATATCACGTGATAATGATAAGTGCAATGATGATAACACTGTTGAACTATTAAAAACAATCGAAATTTTTGGAGGATAAAATGGACAAAAGAAATGTTGAGATACACTACTGCTAACTGATAGTACTATATCCATAAGATACATATACTCTATTGTGACGGATAAGGTTACCAGTAACACTCGTGTAGAACATAACTCTTCTGCAACCAACACTACTTTAAACAGCATTACTCCGCCTCGATTACTATAGCCAAGTTATAAAAAAGGTTTGTCTTTGAATGATTATACGAACTATAAAAAATAATTAATAAAAGATTGAGTTATTAGAGCAATGCCGACTTAACCATGGTCCACAAGGGCACAGGATTCAGCAGCTGAAACTTAATGAACGTTTCTTTCTAATTCGACGACTATAGTTTCTTTATCGTTATTATATTGTAAACTATGAATTTCAAAACTGCTGACTTACCAGGACTCTCTTCACCCATACAGTCTAATGTAATTCTGAAACAAGTCCTGTAGTACTGTGATTGAAGTCGTAATTAAGTACCGCCACGTACACAGGACTCCAAACGTTGTTGCAACCGTGTAGGCGCGGAAGTCGCATGCTAAGTGGACGTGGAGGCTGTATTACCTCTCGACGAGTCACAACCGCACCCCAGGCAGACGGCGAGCCCTCCGAGCCGGGGAGGGGGTTGCTGTGGAGGCAGACAGGGGAGGGGCACAGGTCAAATGAAACTTTCAGACGGAGAGGATAGATTGTTAGTATAACCGGATACATCCGATGTACGACGGTCATTGTGCAGACATCCTGCGGAGGACGGCCGGAGAAGTTCTTACGATTGGAATTGAAATTCAAATTTGTTTCCGATTGAACTTCATGTACTAAACATCGGTGCTTAAACAGTTTAGTTTTTGTACTCTGTTGTTTTTTTCATGTTGCCTTTGGTGAGGCAAATTCAGCTTTGTTGTATTGTTTGTAAAAATGGACGAATTCGATGTGTCCAAAAAATTCAAATGAATCACTGGATAATGAAAAAAAAACTGCTTTTAGTGCCTGCTTTTAAATAGAAAAGGCTGTAGGGAGATGTTGAATGGAAAAAATGCGCGTACTCTTTTGCGCATGTGCTACTTGAAATTAAAAAATGCACTAGGGTTGGACTGGACACGCGGAATATATGATTTATTATTGATTTCGTGAGATATCAATGGAATCACGATCAATTCATGCGATAAATATAATCAGGGTTGTAGACGGTCTAGAAATCAATTTCCAGTACGTCACCGCTAAGAATGATTGGTTGCTGAAAAAGTCCTGTCTCGTCCTGTCTCCCTGGAGAAGGTAGAATGCAATTTATGAAGTAAAATCCTCACAGTCGGTCCTTGTCAGAGTTCGAAGAAGTTATCCGTTTGGAAAATAACTATAGCCATTTTAATGTTCGACGTCTGGGAATAGATCATTTGTTCATAATTTTAGATTTGAATGAAAAAATCGTAACTGTCAAACACATTGTTGATACGGTGTAGTTAAATTGGTAATGTTGACGCATGACGATGACGAGTGGGCCGGTGTGTTTGCGTTGGCAACACCTCGCAGCTAATGGGTAATGGAACAGCCCCACAGAGCCAACATTTACTCTCGTATTTTTAAAACGCTTTTCGTATTGTCTTGTAAATTTTTGTTTTCGTCAAGTATCTTTTATTTACTGAAATATTTGGACAATGATAGAGACAACGACAATTGGTGTTTTTATTTATTTATGGTCACATAGTTTGGTATTATCCAAGCCATAAGATATGTTTGTATTCTTCAAGCAATAAAGTTTCTTAAGTCAAATTTGAAAAGTTTGTCTCTACATTGCGGATGGGAATATATTTATATATGTAAGCGTTGCAATCTCGTCGGATGTTTACCCGCAGTGCGGATAGTTTACTGGCTTGTATTGGCGTTGTTACAGAAACTACATTTGATGTATATGTTATATTTGTGTATGTGACGTTATACCATAAACACATATGAGCTGTTCATAACTTATGAAGTCGGTTCAGCATATTCCTGATTTCAAAACATGTCCATTGATTACTGATTTTCTTATGTGTAGACATTCGTATTGCGATGATTATGGAAACATATTAACGGTTATGAACTAAACATTCTGCTCATTTTAATGCTTAGTTTTAAATAAAATCGTTTTTGATAAAACTATTCGTATCCTTCCTACATTTGTAGTGTATTCGTGATGCATCCCCAATTCCAGTTGATCGTGTAGGAACTTGTAGTGATCATCAGTTGTGTTAGTAATGTTGGCACGGTTTGATTTCCTAAAAGACAAATCCTAGGTACTCTGTTACGTGTCCGTTGTGGAAATAGTGCGCCGTTTATTTACGTTTGAAGCGATGATGTAATTCTCCTTGTGTATAGTTTATATCGCCATGTTGTGCTTCTGTTGTTAGTTGTGTACAATCATTTTAGACGATCTCAAGAAATTATTGAAGTAAATAGATTTAACATCTTACGTCTTGGGCAACGAGCTCAACTATGTAGTGTTTGACTCTAATCAGCGTCGTATTGTTATGGGCAGACTTATCACTTACGATCAGGTTGAGGTTTTAGACGACTTTTCGCTTTGAAATATAGAAATTGATTTAATTGTAATATAACTGTAGTATTTTAATTAAATTTGACTTTACTATAAAATTTGTCAGCCCTGAATCGGCCTCTGCAGAGGACACTTTATTTATCGAGCGGTCATGATGTCTGTCTGTGCACGGGCTGTTTCGTGTAAATCGAAAATTGAATTTCAAATTTGTCTCGACTTCGTGGAAAGGATCGGACGTTTGCAAAATGTTTTAGTTACCAAAGTAGATTTTTTAAGGTACGAATTAAAAATAGTTTCACTCTGCGTAAGTCTCAAGTAACTCTCTTACTCTACATATCTGTGTATTTATTTCACTATCGTTCCTCTTCTCATCCACCTTATAAAACTGCCCTGCTCTTCAACCCTACTTCATCCAGTATTTCCTTACCTATCTCCTCTCCTCTTTATAGTATTTCTACGTACATATTTATGTATATATTTATAACGTCAGCTCGCGGATGCCGGATCCGCGAGCCCAGGGTCTGATGTAGCCTTGTTGATGGTCTTAAAGGTGACCCAAAGCAAGAACATCATTCATCAAAAAAAAAAAACTGCGTAAGTGATGATTCATGATATGTGGCATGAGAACAAAGTCTACGATTGAAGCAGCAATTGAATTATTAAGAAATTTCCGAAGTGTTATGATTCTTTTAATGATTTTTAAAATGTGGAGAGTTTAGTTGAGGTTGGAACACCGCTGACCCTCTGAGTTCTCAGGAACTGGGCCGCTTTGCTAAACGGAGCGACATTCTCTCGCGCGACACCTTATCGGGCTCGTATCGCTTCTATCTGTGTCATTTGCTCACTCGGCCCGGTATATCGGCGCCGATTGAAATGAACGCAGGTCTGTTGCCGGAGATATTGCACGCTGAACAGTAATGTTTACATTTATTAAATACCGTAAGATGCTGTGCCTGGGTCAATGCATCTTTTAATCTAACACAATCTTTCTGCAATGAATAAGTTGCAATACACTTAAACTACAAGCGAATTAGCTTAATCTTTACAACAAAGCAACAAGACGATCGAGACGTTCACCTAATTCCAATAATCACCTCTGCATACTACTATGAGACAGTAATACAATGATTGTGTAATACATCCTAGGTGTACCAATTTCCTGTAATCTGTGTAAAGCAAGGGAGATTTATCACCAGTAAATCATTTGTATGTCATGGCGCTTTTTATGTAGTCATAAATTCACGTAGTCCAAAAGGAGAAGAATTATTACTGGAGATTGCTTAAAACTAATAACAACAAGGTTTTAATTAATCAAATTAGTGCAATAGTGTGGAATACTATTTAACCTTTCATCTATTACTTAATAGGAGGTTAAAAAGAGCTGATTTGACGCCATAATGGCATTATCTGGCTGTCAAACCTGGAAAGCAAAAGAATTCATATGGGTTTGAAGTCATTATAAATCCAAAAGTATTTAAATTGGCGAATATGAAATCTGAAAGTCAATAAACTTCTTAATCATAAAGGTTTTCGGTGTTCGAACCCGTGATTCAGTGGTTAGGTATGCTGACCGCGCCACCAGAGGGAATTTGTGGTTAACTCAGTCAGAAGTGCGAGCTGATAGTCACCCGACAATAATATAGCCAGCGCTCGGTCGTAATTCAATTTTCACGAGTTCGCAAATTGTCTTTCTCCGTGTCGATGACCTCCACGTATATTAAGAATGTTTTTCCATAATGCAGACGATGCATCGCGGCGGGGGGCTCGCTGCACAATGCGGTGGCTTCACTCATCAGCGATTTTAGTCCTTAAGATTTGAAGCGAAGAAGTCATTGTCCTATAACACAATAGAGTATTTTCGTCAGTGTACGCGGTAATTTAGTACCTATCACCCATTCCCGAAGGGTCAGCATCCCGTGGCGATGCGATGTTTCTGAACCGTACTTCTCATAATCAGCTCTTGTGTTTGCCCGGCGATATTTTCCATAGTTAATTAAACGTTTTATTGCTTTGTAACGTGAGACAAGAGGTTCTTTATTATCCGTTTAATGGAAGGCCGTGATGATGTATTGAATGTGCCATCGCGTCAAAGGTTAACAGTTCTACCTTTGGGTCTTCGGCGAGTTTAGTTAAGTCTTTTCTTTGCTAATAGGTCGAAAGTTACGACTATACGAATTGATTAGAATTGTTTCAACGAATCTACTAAGAATTGGTAGAAACATATCTACCTACGGTCCTAGAGACGTGGTAATACTCAATAGAAAATTCTCTTGCGGACTGGATCGCTGATATTTTTAAATCATATGTATTTTTTTTGATTATTACACGAATAATTACTGATAAAAAAGGCTGAATAAATATCGATTGCTTAAAAACATGTAGTTTCGCTTAAACTTTTCGAATAACTTACAACTGGACGCCCTACCTTTAATGACGCAAGTATGCTATTTAGGCTAAGGAACCGATAGGTCACGCAATACGCCCTCGACATGAATATGCGGAGTATTTACTCTGCTTCACATAGTATACAACCAAAGCTGATATACTTTTAATTCTTTCGAGAACAGCAAGAATTTAGACTCTGTCCGAATCAGCTAATATTATACTAGAAGTTTAGTTAAGAAACGGTAAAAAAAAAACTCCAAAACGCTAAAACTAAATTTACACCTAGGCAGTAGTTAGATTTTTGTGTTTTTCTTTAAAGGGAGAGTAGATATCGAAATTTAAAATCTTCAAAGGGCGGAGAGCATGTAAAGTAGTATATGGCATTCTGTTAAAATATCTACTTTTTCCATAACTTTTAAGTTTAGTGTGTGCGCTATAGACGACGTATCCATCACATATTAGATAATGATCATTTGGCTGCATAACTGTATCATCATCATCAACAGTCCAATGCTAGACATAGGCCTCTACCAAGGATCGCCATAACTGTATACAGATACTAAATTTTAGTAAAGACCATTTGACCTTTGGCTTGTGAATAGTAGACATAAAAGTTTTGCTTGACACTGATAAAAAGACTATAGTTTAGTCTAGAAGGGTGGAGAGGTTAGTTCTGTCTTAGGAATCAAAGGTTGAACTCCGCCAATGGATGGAAATTTTCTACTGTGAAATTCAAAATGTTTGTAGAAACAAGGAAAGAAAGAAATTATCGCGCTCTCTGTAGTAATAGAGTTATTCTTTTACAATCGATCTCTTATAACTCGGCCGTAAACTTATGAACATATTTCATTTGTAACGGATTTCATTTAATTTAACACGGCGCCGCCGATTGTGTGGCACGAAACTACTCGGCCATTCCACCATCTCTCAAGTTGATTTACACTTCAAGCGTTTAAGCGAAACACTTTACATAACTTTAGATTAACATCGACTTTAACGGCGAGATCCATTAATCATTCCGCCAAAAAAATATCGAACAGCCCTCGCGAGCGTCAGCCGAGTGCCGTTACTGCTCCAAAAATGGTGGGAGAACGTCACGGTATTTCAAAAGCATTGTCCTTCTCGAAAGCTGTTGGTAAGGTACGGCTAAACCGATCCGCCGCCGTCTACATCCAGGCCGTATAAGGCGTCGCTTTAGACGCCATATGGGCCGCGTTCTCCGTACATATGTTGCGCCGATACTCTCGAAACGGCGACACTTCGCAATCAACGGTCACATTCAGACATCTTACATGGCCCGATAGGTTTTTTACGATGTGAACGGTTCTACACTGAATCATGTGATAGATGTGGAATTGAAATATTCGTTATGTTATTTCAACTGAGTAAATTGTATCTCGGACCACTTCTTGGTGACGAAGCGACCAACCGTTTGCCTCGGGAATTTAGATGGTAGGATTTTTCCGAATCCGCCTCATTATCACACGCCTGTCTTCTGAGAATTTCTATGCTTCACCATTGTCGCCTGTTGTAGAATTGAGGTCAAGTGTGGTTAGCCCATAACAGAACCTATTGTCAATTGGTAACGAAGTAACGTAAATATTCATGAATAGGTAGATTAATGGTTTGTAATATTTCGTACTGTGAAATGATTGGAGACCACAATTGAAGATCGGGAGAATTCTTCGCGTGTACAGATTCGACTCTGATGATATTGAATCTTTTTAGTGTGACAGCAATGCACTTTCCCTTAATAGCATTTAAATTTAAAATAATTGAATAACTTTTTCACTGAGTTTAGCACTTGACCCAAATATAACAGCGTGTTTGCAATTAAAGTGGAATTCGATGCAATTAGAGTATTGATCACGATTTTGTGCAGACATTAAATGTTTAATTAAGTCTCATTAGCCGTTCGTTGTGATTTTTTATTAAATTAATGGCAATAATTATCGTTATGATAATTAGTAAATTATATACTGGATACATATTAATATATTTTTTACGGCAGACGCAAAAATGGAAGTGTGATAATAAGACGGGGTCAACGACGCACCCGTGATGCTTCGTGGTACAGGATACAGCATTACGACCATAAGCTACAATAATTGCCTGTATGGTATAAAAACGAGTCACCTCGCTTTGTTTGGGTGGTAATTCGATCGCTCTTTGGCAGCTTCTCTCTAATTAGACCTTTTTAATGATTCTCGAGTGATTTTGAATTTAAATTTATAATTAACGATGATTTCATGTTAATAACGTATATGTTTTATGAGTTTTAATGACATCCGGACATTTTCAAAAATGTAATAATAAAGATAATATGATGCTATTGAAATTAAAAAACATCCTAATTTTAATAGAGAAGATTGTTGGGTAATACCACCTGCTTGGGATCCTATTATCAATAAAATTAAACCAAATCCCAGGCGAACCACTAGAAGACTTCAAGATACAGTGAGCTCTTTCTGCGTAGATCGGACCATTAATAATAATTAAAAAGTTGTGGGTACCACGTGATAGCTGTGACATTAGCACGTCTGTCATCTCAGTCCTTCCGTGACCATGACTGCTGCAAAGCGGTCGAAACGTCAGGAATAAACAAACTAAATAATAAACGCGATAAAATCCGTAAAATTTAGTTTTAATAAACGATAATATGATACAACTTAGTAAGGAAAGGTGTTCGTAAGCTGCGCCGTGCGCTCGGTGCGCCTTGCGTAACCCCGCGCGCCGTACATGGCGCGGGCCGGTCCGGGCCTTCGCGAACTGGGTCGACCTCATGCCATATGGTCTTAAATGTGCACGCGCACGGCGCCGCGTGACGCTGACGATGTCTCCGTTCCCGGGGTTCGATCCCGGCGGGAGCGGCCGACCATTGTGACCGTGGGAATAGTATGTTTAACTATGTGTTATGTATAATCGCTTTAACTATTAGTTTACGTTTAAGAATTTATTTAGATATTAACTGTATTATAAGATTAAGATAACAGCGTTTATTTGCTTAAAAAAATCAGTCGTTATAACATACCAAAATATTATATTCACTGAATCTGATTAGTTTCTCTAATGAAAGCCAAATCTATCGATGATTATTGACGCTCTGAATCATGGATTATTTTTTTATTTTTCTCATGGGTAACATACAAATTTAAAATGTTACCTAATATAAAATCGTTTTCAAACCTTACATTGATCTGTTTCGATGTGATTTATACTAAGGCTGTCATTACATACGAAATACTACTTTTCGTAGATCGCTACTTTTAAATTTCATTTAACATTGGTACTTACATATCATTGCTAAAATAATTTCATCCGATTTGCAGCCAGCCTTGTTAAAGCAGTTTGTTATTATTATATAAATTTTACGAGGCTGTAGTTATAATGATTCGCGATAATGAACGAAACCGGGCTGCGTCGCTAGTTAGAGCGCGCGATAAAGGTATTACCTTATACGTACGCAATTTTCGCGGCGGCCCTGGCCGAAATACACTTAATCTTGAGTGCTACGGAGTTATGTGGCGTCGGTGGGAAATAAAAATTGATCGCGCAATAAATTGCAACTGTAACCTTTTATACTTGAGATATGAATTATCTCCATACAAGTAATAATATACTACGATATACCGCATAACTTTACTATATACCAATTGGTACCGTGAGCCGTGATAGCCTAGTGGTTTGAACGCCGGCCTTCCAATGCGAAGGTACCGGGTTCGAATCCGGCCTGCACCAATGAATTTTTCAATTTATGTGCAGTTAGCATAAAACACCAACTGATATCACGTGCTCTGACGGTGAAGGAAAACATCGTGAGGAAACCTGCATATCTATGTCATGACCATCAGTGGTCAGACTAGTATGTGAAATGGAGATGGCAATGGCAAACCACTCCATTATAACTGCCAAGAGAGTCGTCGTGTGTTTCAATAAAAACATGATGACCACGACCCTCAGTCATGAGGAAATACGACTTAGAAGAAGAATTGGTACAGCTCGAAATATTTAGAAAGAGAGAAATATATTTAATTAATAATATATACTTCCGGACATATCGGCCCACCACCCAGTGTTTAAAGTTTCGATGGTGTCTAGCTAAATAAATGTTAGGTGGAGCAATAAGTTTTAATGCAGTTTTGAAGCTGATTTATTGGTCAACCCTTATGTACGCTTTTTTTTATTTTTTTTTTGTAATTCCGGATTGATTTGGCCGGCAGAAGTTTTACAACTTGGGCGACAATTTCAGGCAGAGTATCCATATTTTTTGGTCAAAACTGGATCTAAGTTTAGATTTGCCTTTTTATGGAACCAATAATCGGACACATCAAAAAAAATCTAACTTGTGCGAAATAAAAATGTTTTCTCCATTCCTGGGTCGTTGAAAACAATAAACAGACTCGAATTTTCGTTTTTTTTTTTTCATAATCCTGAATTCAAAATTAAAAAAACAAAACGTATATAAAGGTTGTCCAAAAAATCAGCTTTAAAACTGCATTAAAACTTATTGCTCCACCTAACATTTATTTTTAGCCAGGCACCGTTAAAACTTTTAAACACTGGGTGGGCCGATAGATGTGTCCGGGAGTGTATATCTTCATCATAACATGTGTTGCATATTTAACAGTCGTCCTACTTATTGTTTCCCAAACTCAACAGTTATTGTATAGTCTATTTATAGTGATGCGATAACGCTACTCCCGGGCAACGCTCTTGTGATCGTAGTCGGAACAACAGCGCTAACGCCTAGCCAAGACCCCCTCTGCCTATTCCTAACAAAACCTTCGATTCTAGACCACATACTTGGTTTTTTTTTTTTTTTTATATTTTTTCTACTTTTCCCTGATATTATTGTTCAAGGGTTTTTTATCCTGTTTACGTAATTTGCTACTAATAATATTTTATATATCATTACGAAAATCGTATTTACTTATCCTTATTCCTATTGTTAACTATTGTACATATATTTACACAGAATTTGAAAAATTTATCTCTAACTTATTTTTTACGAACTCGCATAAACCTACTTTATCTATTTTCAGCCCTTTCTCTTGCTCGAATTCATGCCGTGAGTTCATATGGATAGGACACTCCGTTAGCAAATGAGGAACCGTTTCCTCCGTGGCGTTATCACATATGCACCATGGATTGTCCCGACACTTGAAACGGTTCAAGTATTGGGAGAATCCGCCGTGACCCGTAAATATTTGGGTTAAGTGACCAGTTGGCCGAATCTTATTAAGTTATACGCCTCAGTTGCGTCTGGGAAAAACAGTTTCGTGATGGACGCGGTTGTACCCTCGTTATATCGGGTGCTCCATCTCGCAACTGAGGCCTTTCGAAGTAGACACATACTTGGTTACTCTTGTCAATCTGCTGTCATAACGGCAATGCTTAAATTGTGAGAGTGACGTCTAGTGTTAAAGCATTATATCTAAAATTACCCACATAAGCGCCACTAGCAGACATTCTAAGAGTTAACGCTCTTCTCTGCCGTCCATCCATTGTTTATCATTTCATATCCGTTGCATTTTTTCCCATAATTATTAAACTTAATTTCTTTTACTGTTAACCGCTCGCCCGTTACGCGCCGCAGTCGGTTACCAGCGCCACGCTGTCATCAAAGCAAAGTAATATGTAATATTACTACTGTGCACTACGCACTGACTGAAACAAATTGAGATTCATGCACTGAGAAATTATGATATAACCTCCTCTACATTAATAACAAACTGATAGAATAAGACAAAAAACATTTAAATGCAACAGTCTCACTATGAAGTAAACTGGAGTTTTTTAAAGAATCAAGTTATTAAGTTAGCATCTAAAATATATATTATTATAATGAAAACTTTATCACTTATCAATTGTATTATATTAGAACACATTCGAGCGGCCATTTAAAGACGGCTGGTTGTTTTAAAATGGTACAACCGTTTTTTATTACTTACGCGATCGACTTTTAAAACAAACCAAAAGTCCACATAAAATTTTACCCATCCTTCAAATTTGCCTTAAATCTACAGAATCAACCTTTTTTTAATTCGTGTGTTAACAGGGTTTCAATTCCTACATAATATTTTTATAAAATTCTCACCATATAACTATCATCTCTACTTTTCAGGATATGGAAATGTTTTGCTTGCTACTTGAGTATTTTTTTTAACTAATTAGGTTAGTGCTTCACCATTAGAACATTTAATTTATTTTTCACTTTTTGTTACAGGTAAGTTCCTGGTTTCGAGTTATTTATGGTAGTACATAAATACAACTGCATGACTTTATATAATATGTCCAAAAAGCCTTTAAATTATATAAATTTATAGGTAAATTTGAATTTCTTCTTATTGCTGGTATAGACAAATTGGCCTCTACATAGCATATGATGCGCTATTAGTTCTACTGTGAGTCCTGAGCTTTGGCAACTTAAGTAAGGGTGGCCATTTTGTGAAGCCACTTAAGCACTGGTGTGAGGCAAGAGGGTGACTGTTCTCTTGAACAGGCCACAAACAATTGCCTTGTAGTCCGCTTAAAGAATAAGTTACGGTATTCGAACCCATTATTAAAGTCAAGCGTTTTATTATAAAGCTTCTGTCACAGACAAATATGTTTGTTTGTCCGTATGAATAGTATGATTGTCGGTTCAGCCATTTCATTGGTGTATTGATTCATCTGTTGTCTGACAATACAAAATATGCGTTTATTTCGAAATGCCGTCCGTGCGAAATCATCGTAAAGGTAAAAATGTAAAAGAAAAAAAAAGTGTGTTAGCTGTTCAGGCTTTTGCTTGTACCAGCCTCGGGGCACTGGGAACCGGTCCCAGCGCGGCGTCACCCATGGCATTTGGATTGTAGGTCGCGGGCTCCCGGCCACAGCACATGGTGACCGTCCAGCTTTCGCAGCTTACACAATTATTTATATTAAAGTTACTTTTACTTTATGGATGTCTAATTGAAGCTCCTTTTAATTTGGCAGCCATAGAAACCATTTTCATCTCAATGCTGGCAACAGAACTGTAATTTTTAATAATTGAAAATACATAAGAAAAGAGATTAGTTTTTGGAGTCGTTGTTATTTTATTTTGATAGAATGCTCTTGTTTATAATTCTGTTGTGAAAAACAGTTTGTAGATTAATCAACTTTATTTAAGAATGTATTTTGGAAGAAACGATGAAGGGTAGTGATTAAGTAACTTTCAAGATCTCGTTTACCAATAAAGTATATACATTAAACTCACCAGGTGGTAGGTCTCTGTTGCCGGAGACCGTCTGGATGGGTACCACCGCAGTGACTATTGCAACCGACAAATAGTAGTGTGCAAACATTACTGTGTTCCGGTTTGAAGCGCGCTGTAGCTAGTGTAATTACTGCGGTAACGAGACTTAACATCTTACGTCTCAAGGCGACGAGCGCAATGTGGTGCAGTGTGTACCATCTTAACTAACACCACGTTGTTATGGGTAAGCGTATCACTTACCATCAGGTGAAGGTCGCAAAGGTGTATAAAAAAAAAATTAAAAACTGTTACTAAATTTGTGCGAAGGTTATTTTTCAATTTCACTTATACATTTTTGTAATATAACAGTGTATATAAATATGTACTATAATATAATACATAAATACATTTTGGTGTAGGTATATAAGAAGTGTATGTAATCAAACGTGTTATCGGTAGAAGAAAATGAGTAATTAATATTAATAGCGTTTGTCGTTTGGACTAAATAGAAATGGTTGGTAACAAATTGCATGATTACTGTACTATCACTGTAGTGTAGTACAATTGGAATGTTTACGCACAACCCACTTAACTGAGCGATAGTAAACGACAGTTTAATGTTAATACGGGCTATCTAGCGCGTTTGACTCTTGAACATATAAATAACACCACAATCGGGCATCGAGTGCTCTGGAAAAATTATTTACAATTAACATAACCTCTTTTGTTGCCAATTTGCATGTTAACCTTCGCGGATAAGGAATTTCTCTCGTGGAAATAAACAAACGTTCTTACTATTTTTTTTTTATACTACTAAACGACGAGACGAGCAAGACGTTCACCTGATGGTAAGTGATACGCTTGCCCATGACAACGTGGTGCTAGTTAAGATGGTAAACACTGCACCACACTGCGCTCGTCGCCTTGAGACACAAGGTGTTGTCTCGTTACCCCAGTAATTACACTAGCTACAGCGCCCTTCAAACCGGAACACAGTAATGTTCGCACACTACTATTTGGCGATTGCAATAGGAGCTGCGGTGGTACCCATCCAGACGGTCTCCGACAACAGAGACCTACCACCTGGTATCATACTGAAACTATTTTACCACGATGTGTGTTTGTATATATATTGTAGAAACGATATTATTATTTTTTTATGTTTATTTATTTGAGGGCCTTCATCGAAGGCTACACATGTAAAGACAAAGCTGTTTAATTTTTCATCTTACATTGTGAAGCGTAAGCGATAAGAGACCAAAGCATGCAAACTTAAATATTTATACTACATACAGTTTATAGCATTTTTACATATATTAAAATTAAACAAAAGTGTAGATATCTGTTTAAACTTTTAATATCATACATTTCTCGTCATAATAAAAAAAAAATATAAGGTTACGTGGTTTGTTGAATTCGTGTATATAGCAAAAGGTTAAATTTCAAAATTATTAATCTCCTTGTACAGTACATGATTTTATTTAGAATAATATTTTTATAATGACGTAAAGATGTAATAACAATTAGACAGGCACAGTCACTGCAAGCTTTTAAGAACCTTGTCAGTAAATTCTATCTTTCATTATAAATGTAATAATAAATTACTTTAAGTATTCATGTATGTGTATATAAGTATATGTTACTACATCTATTCTTATTTATTATATTTCCTAATAAAAACCCACACCAAATTTACTTATTACTTTACATATTTTCCATCCAAAGGTTGTCTGGAAGAAATCGCGCTTAGTGATAAGACCGCCCATTGTGCATTTATCATATAACAGCAATGTGATTGGTAATTTCTGTATCTTTTGGTGTGCAATAAAGAGTTTTCTATTCTATTCTATTCTAAAGATATATCAAAAATTTGTAATAACTACTTTTTATTGTCGAATAAATTTACTAGAACAGTAATAAAAACGGTTAAATACTTTCATTATTTACGATTTCTATAAAACGATTATTTGTAGCTTTTTATAGATATCGCGTCAAGAAACCCGCGCAAGTCAGATTTAACATATACAGCATTATATGTTACTTCATGATAAACTCGATTGTAGTAATCAGATATTTTTAACGAAATTTATCTTTTGATTCGACGAGACTAGCGAGACGTTCACCTGATGGTAAGTGATACGCTTGCCCATGACAACGCGGCGCTAGTTAAGATGGTACACACTGCACCACATTGCGCTCATCTTAAGACATAAGTTCGAAGTACAGCGCCCTTCAAACTGGAACAAAGTAATATTATCACACTACTGTTTGTCGGTTGAAATAGTCACTGCGGTGGTACCTAGACGGTCTGTAGCCACAGAGACCTACCAGCGGTGACAAAATTAAAACATCTATGTGATGAATAAATGAATTTAAATGGTCATATTATATGGTACATATAAGGAAAATTATACGCGGGTTATGCGGCAAAATGTACATATTTGTGGAGACGATTTTCAAACCTGTGACTCATAAAGGACGTTAACATATTTCACAAGCCCAATTTAACGTTCGCGGCTACCAAACATATAATTAAACTGCTTTTGGCCCCGCAAGCGTTATATCAAAACGTTTTCATTCTACCTGCACAATTAATGCAACGATAATAAAATGAAACGTTATACTAAGATTTCATATTTCCAGTGCTTCTAATATATGTAGTACACAATTTCTTATATATATTATTGCCTCTCTTTCTTATATATAAATGTTAAAAAAATTCAGAAATTTTTGAGTATTCTCGCCAGCAATCAACCAACTTTTGCAATACTGATAAAGCGATAGATTTACAAACCCTTTCTAGATTTCTAAACGGATTAAAAAACAGTAACCTGAATGTAAGGATATGAGTAACCTAGATTTCAATAGTTTTTGACGAAGCGACAAAAATAGTAATAATAGATATTAAGGAAATATAATTGTAATTTCTAACTAGTAATTTCATTGACTTTTTAATCAAAGTGAAAAAGGGAGGGGATGACGTGACATCGTTCCGCTAGAAAAGACGGATGACTAAGCCTCGCCGCATTCATTCCTTTTCTCATCCCCCTCATAAAACTGCCCTGCTCTTCATCCCTACTCCATCCAATATTTCCTTACCTATCTCCTCTCCTTATAGTATTTTTATGTACATATCTATGTATATATTTATAACGTCAGCTCGCAGATTCCGGATCCCGGATCCGCGAGCCCAGGGTCCGATGTAGCCTTGTTGAAGGTCTTAAAGGTGACCCAAAGTAAGAACATCAATAAAAAATAAAAATTGCCGCATTGACGTTTGAGCAGTGCACGAAGTGAGAACTGTCTCTGTGAAGTGTGAATATAAAAAAAAACATAGCAGATTAAATATATAATTAAAGAAATTTTTATACTAATAGTAATACGTTAACAAGGTAGTAAGTAATAACCGTCAATAATTATGTAGCGCTAATTGAGGTGATATACACATATTAAAACATGTATTCAATAATAAATTCAAACTGCCATAGTTCTCGCATTCACATGTCACCAGTCACGGAGCTCACACTTCGTGCACTGCTCAAACACGAATGGCGTTAGACGTACAGTCATCTGTCTTTTATAGCGAAACGATCTTATGTCATACCCTCCTTTTTTCATTTGTCTTTTAAAAAGTCGTTACACCTACTATTTTACTAACGAAATGTTTGTAATTACAATTGTTTTTCCTCAATATCTACTACACAGCACCACATTGTGCACGTCGCCTTGGGATATTAAGTTTCGTTATCCCAGTAATTTTACTAGTTACAACACCCTTCAAACCGGAACACAGTAATGTTTAGCGGTAGAAATAGTTGTCAGATGGTAGGTACTTACTCTAAGGCAATTTAGATCTGCTATCATTAGTAATAAGTTATGAAGTAGCTCGAATTAATCCGTCGAAGCACGCGGGCATCAGGCGATGTCGCGCAAAAATGTGTCCCTCAGACCCATGGGCATCGAGCGATGTCGTGAGTTCCGAACTTTGTTTGAGTACAGCTTTTCGTATGTTATAGTCAATTTTATATTGAAACTGGGTGTCTATAGATTCTTTATGAATTTGCTACAAAATGAGCTCAAAATAATACTGGCCACAATAGAAAAAATTACAATTTTACAGTCAACGTTGTGTCTACCTCGCGTCAACGTGAGTATTTTTTTGTGAACCGTTTCCAAATATTTCAAGCGAAAATTAGAGAAAATTTTATGGAAAAGGCTAGGCAGTTTTTTATTAGTAAAATGGTCGTATAATTTTAGATAAAATCAATGTTTCGTGCTATTTCCACGAAAAGATTTTATAAACTAAATGTCGTTCGCGCGCAAAAACGTTCACGGCCCGTTTTTCACTAATTATAACATTATATTCATGAAGGAAAATACATGATCTTATGTAAATTTATTGTAGATTCTATTTTTACGTGTCGTTTTTTGAATTAAACACGATCAAATATGATTTTACGTGTTTGAAGCTGGTGTTTACAATTCAGACCCACCAAATAACACTCACACAACGACAAATCTACGTCCTGTGTGTATTACAAAATGACCACTGGGCAGGACCCGCAAACAGGATAACAAAAGGACCGCTAGGCTCGAGCGGCAGACCACAAACCGATGTTCACCTTTGTGGTTAGATTTCGAAGACAAAATTGAGATTTTTGTATATTCTTGAAAATTTTATTTCTAATTTTTTTTATCATTATTAGCGGCGCGGCGGCCCAGTTAAAGAAAGTGTCGAAACAATTACTACAAAACAACATCTGCGATGAGTATCATTGGTTTGAATGGGCCGTCTACTAATCCGCGCAATTTACTAAATATTTATTGTAGTAATAAAACCGATGCTTTATAAAGTCCCTGGGCTGTTGTTGGCCACGGTCCACATGCGCGAGTAACGCCAGCGAAAAGTTCTGCTTGTTAAAGTCATTTTTTTTTTTTTATTTATGATAGACTAGTAATTAGATAGAAATATTGCTATATGAAATTAGTAGATCGATAAACCACGTGGATGTCAACTCATACTGTTTGTCAACTGATTTACGCTCTTGATTTTCCTGTAGCATCACGCATATGTAAATACCACGCTTTTTTTTTTTCGAGGGGATACTGGCGGCAAAACGAGATCGACTAAGTCATGCGATCGCTATGTCCGCCCGCGCCTGGTCCTGGGACTCCACCTTCGCGGATAGGCTGTGAGCCTGCCATTTCCCTGCTCCAGAGCAACGTGCTGAAAACGCCCCAGCGGCGGCTCGCATTCCATGCTGTGATGTTACCGAGTGTAAGACTCCCCATCCAACCACCCGCAAGTTCCCGCTCATAGGGGCGGCATCAAGCGAGCATCAGCTGAGCCACGTATGGTTGAGCTGTGTCATCATCGCAATCGCAATGATGACACTCCGCGGTCGGTTCGGCATTCCCGGTACTGACAGCAGATACCTCCCGAAGCTACCTGCCCCCGAGGGGATTGCCACCAGCCGTAAGGCGACTTGTGGCGCCGGTACCCCTCTCTTTGAGATCGGATGAAAAGCCTCCCCGGTTCACTGCCCAAGCTCTCGGCTCAGCGAGCCGCGTTTTCCACCGCCGCGTGATTCCTCATGGGCTGAGCGACGGGCCCCTTTACCTTTCTACAGGTGGAACTACACCTCTAGCTCTAGCTCTGGCTCTGGCGCGCTGACTGAAGACCTCCGCTTGACACGGCCGTCAAAGTCCCAGAGAGGAGTTCCATGCGAGACGTGCGGTATGCCCGAATAGCCCTTATCGCCATACCGCTGACACTGCTAGACAACAGGGCAGACTCTCGCGGATAGGACACGGCCACAGTGCTCCGACAGCGCCCGAGCGACAAGCACACCGGTGTAAAGTTTTGTAAATACCATGCTAACCGTTAGAGAGGCAACTGCTGTTTACGATATGCTTTGTCAAAAAGGTAGAATAACTTTTTATTATATAAACTTTTTTCTTTCGATTCAATTTTGCAGTACAGCTAGCTGCGGCTTTTTTATGTAAATGCTTAGAATGCAAAAAAAGTTTCACTCTCAAAATGTCATGTATTTTCAACATCTTATTTGTGCTAGATATATATATATATATATATATATATATATATATATATATATATATATATATATATATATATATATATATATATATATATATATATATATATATATATATATATATATATATATATATATATATATATATATATATATATATATATATATATATATATATATATATATATATATATATATATATATATATATATATATATATATATATATATATATATATATATATATATATATATATATATATATATATATATATATATATATATATATATATATATATATATATATATATATATATATATATATATATATATATATATATATATATATATATATATATATATATATATATATATATATATATATATATATATATATATATATATATATATATATATATATATATATATATATATATATATATATATATATATATATATATATATATATATATATATATATATATATATATATATATATATATATATATATATATATATATATATATATATATATATATATATATATATATATATATATATATATATATATATATATATATATATATATATATATATATATATATATATATATATATATATATATATATATATATATATATATATATATATATATATATATATATATATATATATATATATATATATATATATATATATATATATATATATATATATATATATATATATATATATATATATATATATATATATATATATATATATATATATATATATATATATATATATATATATATATATATATATATATATATATATATATATATATATATATATATATATATATATATATATATATATATATATATGTATATATATATATATATATATATATATATATATATATATATATATATATATATATATATATATATATATATATATATATATATATATATATATATATATATATATATATATATATATATATATATATATATATATATATATATATATATATATATATATATATATATATATATATATATATATATATATATATATATATATATATATATATATATATATATATATATATATATATATATATATATATATATATATATATATATATATATATATATATATATATATATATATATATATATATATATATATATATATATATATATATATATATATATATATATATATATATATATATATATATATATATATATATATATATATATATATATATATATATATATATATATATATATATATATATATATATATATATATATATATATATATATATATATATATATATATATATATATATATATATATATATATATATATATATATATATATATATATATATATATATATATATATATATATATATATATATATATATATATATATATATATATATATATATATATATATATATATATATATATATATATATATATATATATATATATATATATATATATATATATATATATATATATATATATATATATATATATATATATATATATATATATATATATATATATATATATATATATATATATATATATATATATATATATATATATATATATATATATATATATATATATATATATATATATATATATATATATATATATATATATATATATATATATATATATATATATATATATATATATATATATATATATATATATATATATATATATATATATATATATATATATATATATATATATATATATATATATATATATATATATATATATATATATATATATATATATATATATATATATATATATATATATATATATATATATATATATATATATATATATATATATATATATATATATATATATATATATATATATATATATATATATATATATATATATATATATATATATATATATATATATATATATATATATATATATGTAGGACCAAACCCACGGTTGGAATTCGTTCGCGCCAAACGGGTTACATAAGTTTAACGGACGCCGTCACCTCCATGCGAGTTTAGACTCTAATCACATGGGGGTAAGGGCGTTAATCGCAACAATTCGTTTAGCAGTTGCGACTTCGCTTCAAGGACAACCATCGGCTTAGTGTTACCATTGTTATAAAATTGCAGAGCCTAATTCAAGTAGATGAATGTGTAATAGAAATCGTAGTTACTTTCTAGTCCATTACACCTTACAAAAGTTTTCAAGTAAGTTGTTTATTAAAAATTTAAGTTTCAAAAAGCCGCAAGTTAACAAAAGTGGTAGTTGTAAACTAAATTTTCTTAGCATGTCAATTTGGTGTAGTTATGATCGCAGCTGCCGCCACACTGCTATGGGTAAGAGTATCACTTACCATCAGGTGAACGTCTCAATTGTCTCCTTGCTTTGTCGGATAAAAAATACCAATGGTAACCCTATACACGTCTCATGCTTTAACGAATTTTTTTTCAAGTTCGTGATGCGATCCCGCGCCGCCGCGTCTCCCGCCCCGCTACCCCTCAACATCGTACCTCACCCCCCCCTGGCCCTGTCCTCCCCTCGGCCCTCCCCTCCCCTCGGCCCTCCCCTCCCCTCGGCGCGTCCTCGCCGCGCGAAGGTCGCCGCACGCGTTTGAAATTCAAATATGTATTCGTAATGACAATGCGTTGTTTTTGGTGTACGGGCGTGGCGGTGTTGCTAAAATGCTTATTAAATACCAAGTACATACTTCCATTGCACAGATAATAAATAAAATTTTAAATATACTAGCATAGTATAATCATAAATTACTATAATTTTTTTCTATTCATTAATGATACGATGTTAAAACGCTAACCGCAATGTGGTGTTCGTATGATAAACGTTACACGTTAATGCTGTTCGCTTTTAGATATAAGCTATAGTCTCGATACCTTAGTAATTTGATAACTAGAGTCCTTATAAGCAAAACTTAGTAATGTTTGGCGTTAGGAATAGACGCTGCATTGGCTCAGACAGCACTACTACGTAAACTAGAAAGTGTATCACATCGTAATATTTCGTGATGATGAAACAAGTATACAAATGTTTCACGATAATATTACTACAATTTTATCCTGATAACTTCATTTCGGTAAATATATTCGCCCTCGAAACCGTATCGCGAAGCCATTTGTCCTCATCCGATTGTATGCTCCGTGTAAAATGGTCGTCGACCGCAAAATTGTTCGGGTCGCTATCGCGTACTAATTAAACACACTGACTGTTATTAATTAACGGCGACATATTGCAAACAACAAGTTTTCAGTTCGAAATCTAACTAACTAATTACTTGTTGATTTGAAAGCTGCGCACTATACTACACTGTATTGGATGATAATGGATACAGCTTCAGGAATGATGTGATGAGCGATCGTAGCTTATCGTTGAAGATTTATGTTTCTTAAGATGCTGCGAACTTTCATGCTGAGGTCGACCACAAAACCAAATTTCTTCTTATTTGTCGTTGTCACTTTTGACGGAGTGGTCGTAGTCATCACTTCAGGTGTTGGTGGCAAGCTTCACAACGTGCCGCCACACCTCTCTGGTGGCCAAATTAACCAAACCGAGTTTAGTAGATTAAAACCTCCACTTAGCTTGGACTTGACGAAGTTATGTGAAGTCGGTAGAAGACGTCCAAAAATATATCAACGCTAGCAAAAAGAATATAGCACTGAAGAAATAAATTTAAAATCTGGTGTGACATTCATCGATGAAAGAGTTGTGCAACTGTATATTAGCTGCAGCAGCTATTTACTGGTGGTAGGTCTCTGTTGCTACTGATCATCCAGGTAACTACCACCGCAGCTCCTGTTTGAGCCGACAAACAGTAGTGTGCTAACATTACTGTGTTCCAGTTTGAAGGGCGCTGTAGCTAGTGTAATTACTGGCGTAACGAGACTTAACAACTTATGTCTCAATGCGACGAGCGCAATGTGGTGCAGTGTATACCATCTTAACTAGCACCACGTTGTCATGGGCAAGCGTATCACTTACCATCAGGTGAACGTCTTGCTCGTCTCGACGCATAGTAGTATAAAAAAAAATTGTGGTAATTACGATGATATACACTACTCACATTATGTTCATTGCGTTAACAATGTTTAGTTACTCTAACTATTGGCGTGCAGTAATAAAAAGATTTGGAGAATGTTCACCGTCAAAGGATTTTGTATTTAAAAAAAGCCGAAGCCGCGCTGAGATCGTGTTGTATGGGTATCTGTAAGGATTATTATGAAAGACGTCGGTAGAACTTACTAGCTTATGGCATTAATAAATTATAGTTTAGTTTTTGACAAACTACACAGACTCGAGCTTTCTTTTCGTTAACTTAACTTACAAAAAAAGTAATTTAAATAGATATTACACGATGAGCAGACAGCAAATGTGACCTGTATACTGTTTTCAAAAATTCTGAATAGTCTGTTTCGTATAGGCGCTATTCTTAAAAATCACATTAAAATTATACCTTTGAAATTTTGTGAACCAGACGTTAGTATTTTGATGTTCGTAAATAAACCAAAGTAAACGAAAATCAACTAAACATCATATGTGTACTTGATCTTTTTTCTCTGTTTAATCTTCGTAGATAAATAAACCAAAGTAAACGAAAATCAAGTAAACATCATATGTGTACTTATTTAGTATTTATATAATAATTGTATTTATTCTAATATGATAAATATTTAGTGAATTTTTTCACCGTTTTATGCCTCTACCACAAAACATCTTTCCACAACCCAAAGTAGATTGAAAGATAATGCCAAAGACATTAAGTCCTCCTCTACATGTGTATAAATAAGTAAAGTGATTCTTACAACATTTAGCGAGTTACATAAGGCTCACGCACCGAACCCGGAGCCGCGCGTTGCGGTGTGACGCACGGCCGCGCTGACTCATAGTAACGGTCGCGACTGTCCGGTGGCGGTTGGGGCTTGCGAGCGATAAGCACGCGGCCTCCACTTGCCCAAACATCACTTACTATATTCTTCTTCTTCTATATCGTATTTCCTCATGACTGAGGGTCGTGGTCATCATGTGTGATGATACACACGACGACTTGTCAGTTATAATGGAGTGGTTTGCCATTGACTTCTCCATTTCACATACTAGTTCGACCACGGATGTTCACGACATAGATATGCAGGTTTCCTAACTATGTTTTCCTTCACCGTCAAAGCGCGTTATATTAGTTGGTGTTATACTAACTGCACACGAATTGAAAAATTAATTGGTGCAGGCCGGATTCGAACCCGGTACGTTTGAAGTGGAATGCCGGCGTTCAAACCACTAGGCTATCACGGCACTTATTATATACACGTTACGAACTAGTCACCGATGGAGTTTCTCTTTCGTGACAAAATTGGTAGATGAGCACTGCAGCAACGAACCACTAGGTTGTTTTTTTAAATACTCTGTGTGGTAATAGGTACGCGAATGATATTAAGTGAAATAAGTTCTATTATTGTAATTTGCCACTCGTATAATGACAGCAGGAATAAAGAAAAACTTTTGCGGAATCGTGGCAGGTATCCTCAGCTACTGCACCACGAAGGCAGTTAAAAACTATGAAGCATCCCTTTAAATATTTGCATGGGAAACAAAAAAAGGTAGTGTTACAAGTTTATGTCGTTCACTCCTGTCCTGTAGCTGTGATAATCATAACATAATTTAGTATATTGAAAAGATCACTGTGAAGATATTTCTTATCTTAGACTGTCTTTAGCTGTTTGAATATTGTAAGTACTTTTCTAAATTAATTTTCATAAAATGTGACTCCATAAAATTCTTTTATAATCCATGTGATAATAGACGTCATATGCGAAAATAAGTAAAGCAGGTTTATCGTTTTACTCAACGTCATTGAAGCCTGTATTTCGGCAGAGGTGTCATACACCACGATGGTCAGAGGATCGATCGTTAAGAACTGAAGTATTTACCACGTGATCTGTGTATTTATATAAAATGATCGTTACTGATTTGTATATATCGACAGAAAGTAACAAAGCCCACGGCAACGGCGACGTTCATACGTTGTGTATAAAAGTTAAATGATTACACGATCGATGGCCTACTTGTCGGCGACGTCGGCGTTCGTGGTGTTATCGCCACGTAAACAGAATTGTAATGTATCTGGGTCGATGAACAACTACAACGAAAATATTCTTACGCCAATACCCAAACGGGTGATTCAATATGGTCGTGTCAAGGTTCAGTATCTTATGCGTGAATCATTAAATCGAGAGTTTGTGGGTTTTATGTAAAGCTTTTGATGTCCGCTCGAAGGCAACATACTCTCTAGAAAGTTAAATGTTATATACAATCGAGTAAACGACGTTCCAAAGTCATCATAGAGCATCTGCCCAATTAATTACTGCCAATGCCAGAACAAACATTTTGCGAAAATTTTAAAAAAGTGCAGAGGCCAGATTTAGAATTGAGAAATGTATTAAGATAATATTCAACTACAGTGCTTATAATTGTAGTCCATCCATTTCGATAAAGACATATTCAAATCAAACCAGAAAAAAATATTCCGAACTTAGCTACTTTAGACCGATCAGTTCATGTTATTACTCGTAATATTTTTTCCTCACCGGTTTTCACTTAATCTGTACGTCGATCGGAAACGCATGGTTGTGTGCACGGTGATTATTATTACATAACTTCATTGGCATCAGCTGATGAAAGATTCTTTGTTTTACAACCTCTTGTGAATTCCCCGCGTGTGACGGCGCCACTAACAATGCACGCCGGGTGACGAACACACGGAAGAAGTCACCGGGGAAAGGCTGTCAGGGTGTGCAACTCTGAGTCACGACACTAACATCTCGGAGCGTTGACCCAGATGATGACGACGAGATTGTTGGTATCTGACTCACATTGCACCCCTGTATCCCAACATAAACTTGGGAGAACCGTGCGAAACTTGTCAAATGAATATACTAACCCCTAATTGACAAATACATCCATAACAATGTTGGTTCTATTGGAGATGTGTGGACTAAACCATATTACTGTCTACTTTTAGACATACTATTATTTCAGCAAATACACACAAAAAAAAAATGTAGTTATAGAAAATGCGGCGAGTTTGATCTGAGAGGTGATGTAAAAAAGAGGAAACTTGGAATGTAAAAGCAAATAGTAAAGAATAAAAAGTGGAATATAATATGAATAAGAAGATGTTAAGTTAGGGAAAAGAGATGAGTAAAAAACCAAAAAGAAAGTTTAAAAACGGACCCTGACACGCAAGAGAACGAGTAAAAAAAATACACAGGCACCACTACAACTAAACTACAATAATATGAGCACACCACATTTTACCGGCTAAAAAGGACTAAGTTCGATTCTTGGGATACCTCTCCATTAGATTTATTTAAAATACACAACTTCGATGTACTTGTTAAATACTTGTGATCAGATTCTATTATCAGGATTTTTTTAAACGTGACCATTTATTTAAGACAATAAGAGAATTGGCAATAATTTCAAATGATTATGAGTAAGAGAATTGCTATCAAAGCATGTCATGTTGATTAATGTAAAATATATGCTATTACAGATAGAATACTAGAATAGAAAATAAATTGAAGCATAGAACATTAATGTCTAATACGAATGCTTACAATCCGAGGATGTGCGTTCAGGATAGGGAGGTATTAATAGGGCGCTTCGTAGACGGACGACTGGCGCCGTTTTTATTTGAAAAGGAGCGCCTAGCACTAGACGCTGGAAGTCTGGACTTTCGTGCGCCACTGACTCATGTGTTTGCGGATTTTATATCGTTAGCGAGTTCATTGTTTGTGGAAGCGATTTGAACCTTAACTCGTTGTTTATAAACGCGACGTAGCACTGGTAGCCGTGATTCATGCGCGGCTTTTACCTAGCGATAGTTTTTATTTTGAAATGTCCGCCTACCTATAAATTCTGTTTGATTATGACTAACAAATGCATTGTTTAATTATATATGTTCATTATAAAACGATGTTGTTAATATTATTGTAATATTACATGCAATTAACACACTCGGTAACCGAAACATAAACGCTTTATGCTGAAGATCCATTTGAAATAGCGCGGCCAAATTAGAAAATTAATTAAGGTTATGATCATTAAAGAATAACTAATGCTTCTATATACTATTCGTAGCTGTAAACAAAAATCTGTAATATATTAATATAAAGAAAAATCTGAATTGCTTTAGTCGTATGTGTTGATAAATATGATCTCGTGTAATACATTGATTTTTAATACGTTTACAAGCAATGGGTAAAAAGTGAAAAAAATATTACAACAACTGAAATATTAGATGTGATATTTGAGAAGGAAAAATTTAAACGTAGTTTATATGTTTTTATTTTTCAAAAAGACGAGCAAAGCGTTCACCTGATGGTAAATTTGCCCATAACATGCCGCTAGTTAAGATGGTATACACTGCACCACATTGCGCTCGTTGCCTTGAGACAAGGTGTTAATACTCGTTACCCCAGTAATTTCACTAGCTTACAGCACCCTTCGAACCGGAACACAGTAATGTTTACACATTACTGTTTGTCGGTAGAAATAGTCACTTCGGTGTTACCTACCTAGACGGTCACCGGCGACGGAGACCTACCAGCAGTAAATACTGTTTTGTTAATAATACTGTTTATTAGATACATGAATATAGTGAATCGCATCGCATCGTCCATGACACGGATTGAATAATTGCATGCGGTGCGACCTCGACGCACGCTTGCCTCTCCTCGCGTGTATCTTGTGTTGATGAGGTGGTGGCAAGGAGCATTTGATGGTAGGTGCTGCGGGACACGAACAATGACCATGGTTGTTTGAGTCGGCAGGAGCTGTACATCAGCGCTCGCAAAAGGCCTGTACCTAGACTTGGCAAGCTTACTGTGTGTTGACTCAGTGTACACAAAGGGGCCTCCTTTTATTAGACTGATGAGTTTTCGCAACATAACACGCTTTTATGTAAAGCCTTTAGGGTTTCGTTTTTACAACGAACATACGTGTTTCAGTTTTGGATATAAGGAGTTACATTGGCTTTTAACTTTTATGTAAACCCTTCACCGATGAGTGTCGAGGCTCGGGATCTCCCCACACTAGGAGTACCAGAACTATTTATTTGCAAAACTGTTGTCGTTTTGGTGGATGTTGATTTCTTTACTACGCATCATTCAAACTTAACTGATAATAGAATCCACACCTTTTTAGCTGTACAGCTCGTATTTTAACCGCACAGAGTTATCACGATACACTGCATTGTGTAAATGTTATGAAAAAAGTTTCATATATTACAAATTTATTACTATTTATTAATCATCAGCCTTTACTGACAAAGCGTTTCGCTTCGTCCTTCATAATGCGTACAGCGAGGGAGTGGAACAGTCTGCCGGCGTCAGTGTTACCGTCCAGGTATGATGTGGGGGTCTTCAAGAAAAGAGTGAACAGGCTTCTTCTAGACTAGTGCGCTTTACCACCTAGATTACATCGCCGCTTACCATCAGGTGGGATCGTAGTCAAGCACTAGTCTATCATAAACAAAAAAAAAAAAATTACTGTTACCGCGTTATATGATCACATCATACTTACATGCAATGTACGTTGTATACAATCATATGTACTTCTGAAGGCTCTGTTCACTGGCATGGGCGTGGTATATCGATTCCAAAGCTGCCGATTTTTTATTCACAAATAAGATTAACCTCCGTTTGGGTATTAAAGAAGAGTGGCGAGATGGCTGCGGCGACAGGTGGACGGCCCCGGCGGCGTCCCCTCCGGAGGGCAGGTGCATCGCCCTCCCAACCCGCCGGGCCCTCACTTGAGGGATTACCGCGTCGCCTGCACATGGAATAGCGTTAGGGGTTTGTGTTTGATTTATGCTTCTATATTTATCCTTTAAACGAAGTCGTTTTCGTTTAAAACGGGTATACCGCATCGCTGTAGATATATTAGCGTAAATGTATCGATATACAAACATCAATATAGTTTCTCAGATTTAACAATCTCATACAGCGACTACAGATTGATATGGAGGTTCTTGGTGGATTCCGGGGCCATGTAAGTTGTGGAGATTGGATGGTGATGATCTTTATGAACCTTGCTAGTTACATCGTTGTCAAAATGCCGCCGCCAAGAGAGCACTACTATGCTATATGCGAGATAAAATAAGTTGTTAGTTTTATGATATAAAAAGAAATGTCATTTTTACCTTTTTAACTTGTGATTCACTTATAATTAGACGAGTATATATTTATTGTTAAGAGATTATAGTTTGTAAATTAAGAAAAACGTTACAGCAGATAACGATGGGAAAATATTGATTTGTCCAATACTATTTTAGTTATACGATCGTGTTTTTCAGTGAATGTATCGTTTAAAAATTGTAATCCAAAGATATTAAACACGGTGCGTATATCCACTCTGAGCCTGGGAAGATATCGCGCTGAGTAAGATTAGAACATCGCCCGTGTAATGCGATAAGCCCGGTGACGTCACGACCGGAATACCGAGCTCCCCAACTGAGCTGCTCCGTGTTATCTCGACCACCGTGTCCCAGTTCTACAACCTAACTAATCCAACGCAAATTCGCAGCGGTGTGTTTATTATTTAACTTATAATCCGGTTTGATGGACGCGGTAGCTTACGAAATTACCGTGGTAACGAGACGACGCGACGTGGTGACCGTGTACACCGACCCGCAGCCTGTCCGAAGGCCGTCCGAGTCCATCGGAATGAGCTCCAACTATTAGTGATTGCGGTATCGCGGGTCGTTCAACCGCGCCGGAGGATGCAGCCAGGCTAGCTGCGTATCGCTGGGTATCCGCTGCGTTCGCTTCCTTTATACTACATTTTCAAGATACGATAAGAAAAACATCCGTTAATCGCCATGTTTTTATTTACACCTTACTGATAACCAAGATGATATTTAATTATATTATGAATAACCAAAATCTTAGTCTCCCATAGATCACACTTTTACTGGTTAGATTTTACTGGTGGTAGGTCTCTGTTGCCGGAGACCGTCTGGATGGGTACCACCGCAGCTCCTATTGCAACCGACAAATAGTAGTGTGCAAACATTACTGTGTTCCGGTTTGAAGGGCGCTGTAGCTAGTGTAATTACTGGGGTAACGAGATTTAACACCTTATGTCTCAAGGCGACGAGCGCAATGTGGTGCAGTGTGTACCATCTTAACTAGCACCGCGTTGTTATGGGCAAGCGTATCACTTACCATCAGGTGAACGTCTTGCTCGTCTCGTCGCATAGTAGTATAAAAAAAAAACACCCTTATAAAAGATGTATGTCGTGATGATGTTTATCATCGGACGTACAGACACACCGCAGGTATCCATCCCTTCGTTGTCGATCTCCCGCGCATTAGGACTAAGCGTTTCGCTTCGTCCTTCATAATGCGTACAGCGAGGGAGTGGAACAGTCTGCCGGCGTCAGTGTTTCCGTCCAGGTATGATGTGGGGGTCTTCAAAAAAAGAGTGAACAGGCTTCTTCTAGACTAGTGCGCTTTATCACCTAGATTACATCGCCGCTTACCATCAGGTGGGATCGTAGTCAAGCACTAGTCTATCCTATTAAAAAAAAAATGTAATTAGAAAATTAATTATAAACACCCCAAATGAGGTGAAGGGTATGTTGCTATTTTATCAGCTTTTATAAGTTTAATCAGTAATATCAAAAGAACATTATTGAACTTAACCTTAAATGCGTTCTCGTAAAGCATCAACCCAATGTAACCACATACCCGTACCACGTTCAGATTTAGTACAGTTCCATCATCATAGTGTACGTTGTAGAAGTAAATATGTGGTCTATAAAGTTCCTTTGCTGCATAGTCGGTTGCGTCTAAGTGTTGCATACAAGCTCTTGAGTAAACTCCTTGTGAATCTTGACGGCGTGATGAGAGTAGTTAGTATTACGAGTTGAGTTCAACCGACGAGTGACTTACCTTTTATACTCATAGCTTTAAAATTTACTGTAACTCCACCAATGTTTACAAGATACATATAAGAGTCAGACATATTATGATTATTCGGTCTTCTGCCGTTGTATCACCACCTGAAACTACGGTGATCATATTAATTATAATCACTTAGAAAAATATGGTTAAGTGTAACTGAACTTAAATTTCTGTAGCGATTATTCTTTGTTTTAAAAATATTTATGTAGGATTGGAACTGTATGGAATGTAAGCAGGTTGTAAGGAGATAGCGTGAACAAAGAAGGATGGAAGGGAATTAAAAAGCAAAGGAAAACAATGGAAGGACGGAGTGTCAGAGGGACAACGCGAACGAGAGGATATAGAAAAGCGTGGTGGTGATTGCGTGGATTGCTGGTTTAGATCACGACGCCTAAATCCCACATTTATGTAAGCTATGAAAGAAATTAATTAACGTAACAATCGTAATAGCAGTTAGCATAATGAATAGAGTGCGGTCTATGAAATTGTGGTCGCGGTGGGTCTTCTCAATTAATCCTGGTGCATATTCCAGTACTAATACTTTGGATAAGTTACCAAAAACATTACTAATAATCATTAAAGAAACTATTTCGTTTGTTTTTGTTGAGGTATTATCGTTTTATATTATTAAATGATATGTAACACTAAAGTCTAATATTCTATAATATTTGTGAAAGGCTCTATCGATATATTATATTATAGAGCAAAGATGTAGTAATATACGTGTTCTATTCATTTGTAAGTTTTCCAAAAAAATACAACAATACTTAAATACTATTCAACTTAAAATTAAACAAAACATTGTGCATCTTAAGTAGAAGGAGACACAGCATGCATTACTTACATATAGTAAGTAACACGTAAGTAACAGAATTTTTTAAGTGAAACGATAATTTATCGTAGATAATTTAGATATTAAAAACAAAAAACTTTCAATTATTAAACTGTTTACTGTAAATCAATGTTAAATCAAAAAAAAAATTAAGTCACCTAACATACTTTATACAGAAAGAAAATTAAAAAATAACAACTGAAAGTTAAAAAATAAAAATTTCAGACTTGATTCTACTTTTCATATTAAGATACTTGTCAAGTTTTTTACACAATCTCTGATTATTTTTGTACGTTATTAAAGATTGAAGTTGAATATAATCTTTTGTTTCGGTGGTACTGGTTGTAATATGTATAAAACTACATAAATCTTAAAATGTATTCTGTTTGTTTTGCTAATTTGGGGCGGCGAGTGGGTGGATAGTGCGTACTTACATTTAATATGTTTACAAATGATTCAATGAAGTGGCAATTGTTTGTGTCAGCGGTACTCAACGCGGGGCACGGGTTTATTCTTAGTATAGAAGTACAGCATCATCAGACCGCTGGAAATAAGCAGTTCCAGAGAACTACTTCTAACCCATCTTAAAAGAAAAACAATTAGTGTATTTTAAAGTGATTGCGGAAATTGAACCTAAGGTCGAATAAGATTAGTATGAACTGTAAATCATATTTATCATCAAGTAAATGTCTTAATTTCAAATATTTAAATTAACATCGTAATTTTGTGACAACTATTACATTTTTCTCCAGTTGAAAACATGTTTATGACCCTCTAAACTAATGTGGCCGGGGAATCGAACTAGCAATCTCTTTAAAACATGTGTATATATTGTACTAATTTCTGGATATCTGTTTTTGGACATGGTGTACATTAAAGTTATTTTTATCTCTCTACTTGCCTGTAGTTAAGTAAGTTTGAGGATCGCTGCCTAGAAGACATTTCAGAATCCATTCGCGCGAAGCGTAGGTTTCGTGTTGGCTAAACAAATTAATGACCACTCGCATTATATTTGTAAACATGCCTAATGTTCACGAATATTTGTTTTCTATTCCATCAACATTAATTCGTATAATGTAAAAATTGCAAAAGAAAAGTGTTTTGTTGGCTTGTTTATCGATTATCGAGTCTTATATCCTTTAAACATCTCTTCACGTTATACATTGCACTTCGTTCGTAATATTTAAGTGATGTCCATACTTAGAGGATATGGGTTTTGTTGTACTTGTAAAAATCTTTATTCGCTATATTTGGTAAATTGATCAGGCTCAATAAACTTGTGAGGTCGTGTCGGTCCTTCTAAGCGAGCGAAAGTATGTCAAAAGTTCAAAAAAACAAGTCATTTTTCAATTTAAATCAGTTAATATTTTAAGTAACATTCGCAATAAAGCTGTACAGAAATGGAGAACTTGACTGTCGAGTTTATATACTTAGCTACGTATATAAGCTAATGGTTGAAATTACAACAGGCGACTGTCATATTACCTGAAACCATTAGGTCATTGACGAATTTATAGACTGTATAGTATGCGTTGGTCAACTCTTTAATGGCCTCTTGCTCAGCATTACATGAAAACAAACAGCTGTAGTATCAAATATTAGACGGTAAGTTTTCCGATACCTCAGCCGCATGCTGTAAAAGAAGTAATCCACCATCAGGTTGGCTGTCATATAAAAAACACCTGACCTGAAAATTATATAAAAAGCATGCCATGTACGAAGTGGCTCGCCGAGGCGTTATTGCTCTATCGCGGGCGAGCGTTCAAATGACCAAATATGGTTAACTACACATCGTACCCAGTAAACGTTGACTGCCTTAAACGTGCCGCTGACTCATTACAACATGTTAAAATACGTTTAGCGAATGTACACCTTAACGCTCAGCGGTAAAGATGTTCGCATGTTGTGCTGACAATTGATAAGCGTTACCTCGCCCGCTACTCTTACTTGGAAACAGTCGTCGATTGTAGGCAATTAAAATTCTATAACTACTGTTTTGATGGATGAGACTTTAAGTATAAACAATTAAACGGATTTTGTAAATAATTATCATGCTATAGATGTTTTTTCGAAAATTAAAGGTTTGTTGTAGCTAAGAATTCAAATCGTTTGTCTGCTGCGATATCACAAACCTATTTAATCACACCCAGCAACATTAACAAGAATTTTATACCTATTTATATCTAAATAACCATTAATAGTAAAAAATTATTTATGTTTTATTTAAAATCTTCATTGAACATCTAAAATTAGGTTGTAGAAAGCGAACTTAATGCCTGTGAGCTTTTTCTACCAGACAGCCCCGAGAGAGATGCAGTGGTAGGTGAGATGTATTAGAAGAATTTAATATATTTAAAAAAAAAACAAGGTTTAGTGTACAAAGATACATAACAATAAAAAAAATATTTATGTTTTATTTAAAATCTTCATTGAACATCTAAAATTAGGTTATAAAAAGCGAACTTAATGCCTGTGAGCTTTTTCTACCAGACAGCCCAAGAGAGATGCAGTTTAATATATTCAAAAAAAAACAAGGTTTAGTATACAAACATACATACTAATAAATGTTTAATACAGATACACTAATACATATATAAATAACATACATATGTGGAACTACTTCTGTGTATCCTTGTAAAAATAAGATAATATGTGTATAATATGCCAGACTTAAACTTGAATACGGCGAGCTTTTCTTATGACTTAGTATCATACAATTTAGCACAATGTTTCTAGCAAGGCTTGACGCTAGTGACGGTATCATCGGCTGCGACAGTGGCACCTTGTTAGTATCATATAATTGCTGGTCTCGGTCTTGACATACTTCGCGAATGGTCTTTGGATACCGGCCAGCAGGCAAACGCGCATGCTTTATATGACCGTCGAACTTTAGAGGGTACGACAATACTCGTTTTGTTTTATAACATTTACTGGTAGATAACTTGTTGCTATGGTAACAGATGTTTAGTTCATCAGATCAATTTATTGAAGTTAATATTTCAGGTTCCTGTTAATCTTGAGCTATAGAAATATGAGCAGAGTTTAAGACAGGTCTTACCTACATTACTTCGATAGACTTTTAATTGACCGGTACTTAACTTTCGTCTTAGGTATAAATAAATCAATCTAACAGAGATTAGACTATTGTAAAGTTTCAGCAGCTCGGTGCTCTGTGATCAGGGAAGTAACTGATAACAGAGTTACATGCCTCAGACCTAACTGGTTATATATATGTGCTTATCAATTTATCTTATCGATATTACACGTTACTATTTGTGCTGCACTGATTATTTTATATGAATGATTGATTATTTAATACTGAGAAGTGTTTTTCATCATCCTCTTCTTCCATGCTATATACTTCTTGTGACTGACGTCATCGTTGAACCAGTTCAGTTTATTACAATTATATTATAAAAATGTAGCATTCCTTAAAAAGTTTGTAATTTAAGTGTTAAAAATTTTCATATCATATATACTGCGATTAGTTACTAATAGATGGACGGACAAACACACCGGCAACAAGAACTAATGTGTTGACTTAATCTGACATGTCTATCTCTAAGTACGCCAGGAATGACGTGTGGTTCGGAGGTTATCCCGATTAGCGTTTAATTCTATTATTTACTTCATAACATACCAGTACAAGTACACAGTTGACTTTATCGTTAAGCGGTAACATTATCGTCGGTTGAGTAATAATACAACTATATATTTACAAGTTATAAATAATGGAAACACCAATTGTCATGAACCAAATTATTGTAGATTAGGTGTTTTTAAGTTTCGCGAATATAATTACTAAAGTAATCTAAGTGCAGTTTCTTTACAGTAATACTTAGAATATAATATCGTTCCTTATATGCACAACTTACAGAATGCTTACACCATATGACAACTGTGTAAACAGCTGATCGACTACGTGAAGGCTCGGCGGGCGTTACTCATCGGATCGGCGCGCCTGGTTCCGAAACCACTTGTACCATTCCAGTAATACTGTCACCATCATCTTAACGTCAACTGGTTCACTTTAAGATTAAGCGTTTTACTTACCACGCGGTTTACGCGTTTGAATGCGGGCTTAGCGATATTGGCAGGCTTCCGTTATCAGCACTACCCGTTCTTAGCTTAGATTCACAACGGAAATAGCTTACCTACACGGACTTATATTTGCCGCTGTATTCAAAAGATTTTTTTTAGTAAATAATATGAATTTATGTAAGTTTATCCTCTAATAAATATACTTTCTTATGACAAACAGTTTCTAGTAAAATGATCTAGGTTACAACATGAAATTATATGTCAATGCGATGTCGTGTTGTGTAAACATATTAACTAGCGCCTCGTTATGCACTTACCATCATTTTAAATTAGCGATTATGTTTATTGTATACTATCATTAGTTACTTTATTGTATATTAGCATAAAACACCAACTAATATCACGTGCTTTGACGGTGAAGGAAAACATTTCGAGGAAACCTACATATCTACGACATGACCATCCGTCCTCGGACTAGTATGTGAAATGGAGAAGGCAATGGCAACACCACTCCATTATAACTGCCAAGAGAGTCGTCGTGTGTTTCAATAAAAACATGATGACCACGACCCTCAGACATGAGGAAATACGACTTAGAAGAAGAATACTATCATTTGTCCTTAAAAGTCTTTTAATGAAGCTTTTTTTAATACTCAGCATATTTTCCGAGTAAGTTTTTCGACAGACTAATAAGAAACCTTCGAGTGATTCTATGTATACTAGCTCGCAAAAACATGGAACATGATACTTATTAGTCTGGTTCGTACATGGAGAGCGACCAAATTAGGTTCGAGTCCAGCTCAGAATGCGGCTGCGCAGGTTCTTGCGGTGCGGGGCGGTTGCGTCATTATGTACATCGCGAGCGGGAGTAATTGATCAGCGGCCTCTCTAGGAAACGATGACGTAATGTAAACCATTACCACACAATAATAAAATTTCGTTGAACTTCAATCGTGATACATTACTTTTCTGTACTAAATACACTCCCGGACACATCTATCGGCCCACCTAGTGTTTAAAAGTTTTAACGGTGCCTAGTTAAAAATAAATGTTAGGTGGAGCAATAAGTTTTAATGCAGTTTCAAAGCTGATTTTTTTGTCAACCCCTGTGTATGTTTTTTTTTTTAATTTTTTTTGTAATTTCGAATTGATTTGGCCGGCAGAAGTTTTGCAACTTGGGCGACAATTTCAGGCAGAGTATCCATATTTTTTTGGTCAAAACTGGCTCTAAGTTTAGATTTGCCTGTTTATGGAACCAATAATCGCACACATCAAAAAAAAAAAAATCCAACTTATGCGAAATAAAAAAGTTTTCTCAATTCCCGGGTCTTTGAAAACAATGAACAGACTCGAATTTTCGTTTTTTTTTTCATAACCCTGAATTAAACTTTAAAAAAAAAACATCCATAAGGGTTGACCAATAAATCTGCTTCAAAACTGCATTAAAACTTATTGCTCCACCTAACATTTATTTTTAACTAGACACCGTCGAAACTTTAGACACTGGGTGGTGGGCCGATAGATGTGTCCGGGAGTATATATACTTAAAACAAAGCAATTATTAAAAGAAGCCAAATCACTTTTATATGACTAAAATCGTTTGAAAATTTTAGAAAACTTGTCGCATCATAAGAGTTAGTACATAATAACAGTGACTACTAAATACAGTACTATTAATTTTAAATGACTCAGTAATGTTTTTTTACTAAGAATATATTCGTAGGTAGGAAGTAGATAAAATTTATTGAAGTTGTGCTATTTTCGTGATATCTAAACTTCAAATGATTAAAATCTTTCAAATGAAAAAAAAACTGTAAACTTTGCTAATATTTCAGCAGAAATGAAAACTAAAGTGGTATTGAAATAGTCTTCGTTGAAAAACACCACCAGTATTATATTTTGATCGGCGAGGAGCCTGTCCAGCAGTGAAGGTCTATTGGCTGATGATATAATGTAGCGTCCTGTATACGACGGGCGAGCATATTGTTTATGCAAGCGGATGACCTGGCTGATACTGATGCCGATGCAAATTGATTCAGAGTGCCGTCCCGGCCATCAGCTCGGCCTCTCATCTCGCCGACAGACAACATATAAACGCTCCTTCTACTGATAACCCGTTGGAGAATATTTACAGCGTTGTTTACATAACTTCTATATTTATTACATAATCCAAAGTAACATTATATACTACAGATAATTAGTTTAATGTAATAAATAATTATATGTTTTTTTTTTATACAACTTTGCGACGAGACGAGCAAGACGTTCACCTGATGGTAAGTGATACGCTTGCCCATAACAACGCGGTGCTAGTTAAGATGGTACACACTGCACCACATTGCGCTCGTCGCCTTGAGACATAAGGCGTTAAGTCTCGTTACCCCAGTAATTACACTAAAATATGTAATATGTGGACATATATATAGCAGTGGACTGCCGCGAGCTGTTGATGATGATGATAATACATATTTATTTTTTAAAGGAATACACAAACTGTTAGTTAATAAACCACTCTTAAACTAAACAATATTTCTTACTTATTAAGTAAAACTGTAATGAGTACTCGCTAGTCTCTCTCTCTACTGCTAGTAAGTCTCTTTTGCCGGAGACCGTCTAAATAGGTACCACCGCAGCACAAACTGTAGTGTGCAAACATTACTGTGTTCCGATTTGAACGGCGTTGTGAGCTAGTGAAATTACTGGTGTAACTAGACTTAACACCTTATGTTACAAGGCGACGAGCGCAATGTGGTGCAGTGTATATACCATTTGAAATAGCGCCACGTTATGGGCAAGCGTATCACTTACCAACAAGTGAATGTCTTGCTAGTCTCATTAGAATAAAAAAGGATTAACTTAAAATCTGATTTAACCGATTTCTTTGCAAATATTTACTTTAATTAATCTATCTTCTCTTTCATATGGTATAACTTTGTCTCATGTGCCGTGTTTGTTTATATCTTCATGATATACGCAGTAAGCAGCAAGTTAACGGTGACGCGGGGTCGCGCGGCGTCTTCAGAGCTTTATCACACCGGCTGCACCAGCAATTGCTCTGAGGAGCACCGCGCAGTGCCCTCACCGCTAATTGCTTGTTTACGTTATGATTTTATTGATGCTTTATTGCTATATTCTTGACCTGGTTCCTTGTCGCGATATAGCGAAATTTAATTTACTATCCAATTTATATACGTTACA
Source organism: Byasa hedistus (assembly GCA_029286795.1). Lineage (NCBI taxonomy): Eukaryota > Metazoa > Arthropoda > Insecta > Lepidoptera > Papilionidae > Byasa > Byasa hedistus. The sequence continues at coordinate 721,514 of JAGSMW010000001.1, forward strand.
ATTAAGTATTGATATTGTAAGATTTTCATCTGCAGTCGATAAACATCCGCCGCTGCTTTTGCATTAGACCTCTCTTTTTCTCTAACTCTTAAGACAAAGAAATATAAAAATATTTAAAACATTGTGCTTACTGTTTGTTTTTAACGTCTATCCGTAGTTAAATTTTATAAGGGCTGTAAAACCGTATAATTAGTTTAACGGTATGGCAATAACGTTATCTAATACATTGATGCCGGCGTGAAGTAAATTAGACGAGCCCAATAAAGTTCTATCCATTAATCTTCGCACTTTACTGATGTACAGTGAGGAACAGACCGCGTCGAATATGAATCTAGTCAAAAGCACAGCCATTAAGAAGTTTCTCGGTACCTAATAAGTCACTTAAGTTTAAGTTTCATGTTATTGATAAGTTTGTTCTTTGTCTCGATGATTAGGTAGTGAAAGATTAATTAGTATCATGTTAAGAACATTCTTAACATACACATCATCAGTACCATCATTGTTATTTCTTTAAGCAGTAATACTAACCAGTTTGTTTATGCCCGCAGACGTACTCGGGGCTCTTCTGCGTGGTGGTGAACCCGTACAAGAAGCTGCCGATCTATACGGAGAAGATCATGGAGCGGTACAAAGGCATCAAGCGGCACGAGGTGCCGCCCCATGTGTTCGCGATCACCGACACGGCGTATCGCTCCATGCTGCAGGGTGTGTATATACATTTACTTTAAATGGAAATGGACTTGCAATACATTTTAAATTCTTTTTATTTTAAGTCGTGTCTACCAGGTGGTAGGTCTCTGTTGCCGGAGACCGTCTGGATGGGTACCACCGCAGCTCCTATTTCAACCGCCAAACAGTAGTGTGCGAACATTACTGTGTTCCGGTTTGAAGGGTGCTGTAGCTAGTGTAATTACTGGGGTAACGAGACTTAAAACCTTATGTCTCAGGCGACGAGCGCAATGTGGTGCAGTGTGTACCATCTTAACTAGCACCACGTTGTCATGGGCAAGCGAATCACTTACCATCAGGTGAACGTCTTGCTCGTCTCGTCGCATAGAAGTTTTAAAAAAAAAAAGTCGTATTTCCTCATGACTGAGGGTCGTGGTCATCATGTGTAATGAACAACACGACGATGTTCTTTGCAGTTATAATGGAGTGGTGTTGCCATTGCCTTCTCCATTTCACATACTAGAGCGAGCACGGATGGTCATGACGTAGATATGCAGGTTTCATCACGATGTCTTCCTTCACCGTCAAAGCACGTGATATTAGTTGGTGTTATACTAACTGCACATAAATTGAAAAATTCATTGGTGCACACCGTATTCGAACCCGGTACCATCGAAGTGGAATGCCGGCGTTCAAACCACTACGCTATCACGGCTTACATTTTAAATACTAGAGTTATTTTTTTCCAACAAAGCTAGCTACGGCATGCATCGATTATTTTCTTCACTTAGCATTAGCTTAAAGGCTTTAGTGGAGTGAGCCTTTCCGGCGCTCCCTCGTCTGCGCGCCTTAGGACTATTAGACAAATGGAAACTTGTCGCTTATCCACAACCAGCCACTGCCACTCCCAAGTATTCAATATTTATATTAGTATTTTTTTTATAAACTAAGTAAAGTTACTCATATTAAATTGTATTAGAATTTTTCACACTTTTCTTTTTGATTCGAAGTTAATAAACTTGAAACAATGATTAGTAACATGTATGTAAACGGTAACGCAAATCTATGACCGTCTGCAATATCCTTAAAATTTACTAGTGGTAGTAGTAGACTGGTTAAGGTACGTGCTTTTTTTTTTGTGCTACTTTGCGATGAGACGAGCAAGACGTTCACCTGATGGTAAGTGATACACTTGCCCATGACAATGTGGTGCTAGTTAAGATGGTACACACTGCACCACATTGCGCTCGTCGCCTGAGACATAAGGTGTTAAGTCTCGTTACCCCAGTAATTACACTAGCTACAGCGCCCTTCAAACCGGAACACAGTAATGTTTGCACACTTGTTTTACGTACAACCATATCGCGTATATTCTAAAAGGAAATGGTGTTCAAATTTAACTGTCATTTGGTTAGGAGAGGATAGCTAGTCAAATAGCTAAAATAAGAAGTCTTAACATATTTGTGAGAAAGCGACGAGCTCGATGTGGTGCTGTAGAATTATCTTACCGTCATATAAGTAGTTAGAAGGTCCCGTTCGTAACATCGTTTCCTTGGGTTATACATTCTCAGTTTGCTATTAAATTGTGTATAAATAAACTGCGTTTTGTTTAGTTTAGCGGGTATTTAAAAATTTGTACTTAGACAAACAATTAAATGTTGATGCAGTCGATAACGTCTTCGTTGTCGTTCATTGGCATTCAAAGTGTGTACACGAAGCCGGCCGGCATAAAGCGCACTCGATTGCATGTGCATGTGATGATGAATAGGAATCGGTAATGATAAAATGTGAACTTCCTTGTGTCGGTACATCACTGGAGGAAACGTAGGAAACTTCCATGCAAAATAATTGCAAGGTTACGAAGTTTATTAAACGGTTTTATTTAGCTCGACCCGTACGGAATTTGTTTGTTTGGGTCAAAATTAGAAATTGAAATTTAAGCACCTTCCCGTTGTCAGATTGATCTGAAATTTGGTACACACGTTTAATTTAGATGACAATACAATATAATAAAATCAATAACATTATAAATCTAAGATGGCCGCCGATACAAAATGGCGGATTACATATTTTACCTTAACCCCCTCAATATGGGTATCAAATGAAAGGGCTGCACTAGTAAAACACGATGATTATGTCAAAATTTTAAATTCAAGATGGACGCCGTCCAATATGGCGGACTAGGTACATATTTTTCCACAACCACCACAATATGGGTATCAAATAATAGGACTACACTAGCAGAATACTGTCATTATGAATATATAATATATGTCAGAATATTCGGTAGACAATTTCACTAAATACTAAAAACAAGAAAATAAAAATCGGTAAAAAAACTTTTAAGTTAAACGGTTTTCTTTATGTGCACTGAAAACTACAAAATAAATAAATAAAAAAAACTATTAATAAATAATAAAAACGTGAGACCCATTAACTATTACTATTACTTTCTGGGCCCCACGTTTTTAATATTTATTGATTGTTTTTTTTTATTTTTTTATTTATTTATTTTGTAGTTTTCGGTGCACATAAAGAAAACCGTTTAACTTAAAAGTTTTTTTACCGATTTTTATTTTTATAAACATGATGAAATTCACAAGACCCTTTATTTCGTTTTATATAAACATCGATGAGGACAAGATGAAGGGTTTATATATTTATCGTATCTATGTTACGGCTGTTTGTAGCTATGATATGCAAAACGACGAGGACCGGTATTGACGGTAAAACAGAAAAACCTTATGAAGAACATCAAACTAGTTTCTATAAATGATAACTGATTGCCACGACCACAAAAGTCGTAAGTGATGAAATGAAGTGGATATTAAACAACAATTTTAAATTATAACATTCTTGACTTATATTACATTTAAACCACTGTTCTGATTATACCGTGAATTTTACGAAATGTATTTCTTTCCAGATCGCGAGGACCAGTCCATCCTCTGCACGGGTGAGTCCGGCGCCGGTAAGACTGAGAACACAAAGAAGGTCATACAGTACCTCGCTTACGTCGCCGCCTCCAAGCCCAAAGGATCCGGAGCGGTGAGTCTACAATAATCATATCTTATACCTTTCACGTCATTTTAACTTAGAAGTTATACTTAGTTAAACAGAAATAATAAATGATACATTTCAGGTATGATCTATAACCACTCGTTGCTCAGCGACCATAAGAAATGTTTACATTGTTAACATACACTTTAATTGGTTAATACAATTATGTTTTGCTTATTTTAATTTAATTTTGATTTTTAAAGCGCTTACTCTATTGGTTTGACTACCGCAATCGGGTAAGAGTTTCTTTTACCACACCCTCGTACAGCCAGGAAACCAAGACCTTTATATATTTTATTATTATCCGTCTAATTTTGCTACTGCTATATCATCAAATAGGATTGTGGCCCAATAATTAAACATAAACTTATTCATGACTCCAGTGCGTTTTGAAAACATATCTTTTACTTTAAGCTGTTGAAATCATTATTAATGAGAAAACATATAAACTTATATGTTATATTTGAATAATGTAGAATTGTATCAGTCTACCCTATCACAAGTATATAATACAACTTTGCGTATAAGTTTAATTTTTTATAGAGAGCTTTAGGTCATTACCTGAACATTCTTTATTGCTAATGTATGGAGAAGTCAAAAGTGCTTTTTGTTTATTAAAAAATATATACTTTGTTTCTATAAAATATATATTTTAGTATAAGATAATATATACCGTTATAATTCACAGACGGTATTGGGAAGCATTGGTTGCGACAGATCGATTCAGAATTAGTTCCTCTGTTTTCCTTCCTATTCATTATTCGTTACCAAGTTAATCGAATGTTTCCTCTTAGCTACGGTTTAGTGAACTTCACTTAAACTTTAAAATACTGTATCTATTGGAAATTACAATCGTTTATGTAAATTATTGTTTCTTTCGTATATAATCAGCTCATCTATATAAATAAGTTAAAGCTGTACTGCATCACATGATCAGTATCGGTTAAATATAGACATCCTGGTATTAATTGAGACATACCAAAACATTTTTATACTTGATTATTATGTAGCAAAATTTTTAAGTAGTCTGTTGTTTTTCTTATGTCTTCATATAGTATCTAAATCAAAAGTTCCTGGTTCGATTCCGGTACTAAATATTGCTGAGTTTGCTTCGTGTTTGATATAATCGAATTAGTTTAGCTAATTACAGTTATCTTGTGTAAGTTATATTATTTCGCTATATAATCAGCTCATCTATATAAATAAGTTAAAGCTGTACTGCATCACATGATCAGTATCGGTTAAATATAGACATCCTGGTAAAGATATAAACTTAATCTTTAAATATATATTCATTGAGAAATACCGAAACATTTTTATACTTGATTATTATGTAGCAAAATTTTTAAGTAGTCTGTTGTTTTTCTTATATCTTCATATAGTATCTAAATCAAAAGTTCCTGGTTCGATTCCGGTACTAAATATTGCTGAGTTTGTTTCGTGTTTGATATAATCGAATTAGTTTAGCTAATTACAGTTATCTTGTGTAAGTTATATTATTTCGCTAATATTGTTGTCGTTGCTAGTAAATGTAGTGTAGTGTTGAGCTGCGTCGGGTTTAGAGTTATGTATATATAAACAGCAATGACCGCGCTCTGGGTGTGGTCCCGACATATTCAATATTAAACACCATCAAACACGATGACTCACCGTCTACAGCTACGTGTGTTAAATTCAATAATATTTTATTCATTACGACTTAACTCTTTCTAAAATTAGTAAACGTATACATATAACGTGAAGTTAACATAATCTCGAGTATACTTTATGATGACTACAAATCTACAGATATAAAGGTGATACAATACAGTACAAGAAATTACACTGAATGTTTCAGGTTACGGGTAGCACAAGCATGAAACATTTCTTTATACGTTTTTTTCTATGGTTACAAAAATTCTGTTTAGATCACCACGCAGACATATGTACTGAAAAAGTTTTTCAGTAGTGCATATGTGTGTGCGGATGATGTCTTTATTTTACGAAAGTGTAAGGTGTACCTTTGTAATATATTTTTTATTTCCTCCCTCTCTTCTCCGCACCCGGCCGTCGATGACCACAGGGACCGTCGCCGCAGTTGATTATTGTAAGTGTGAATGTGAAAAATCGGTGCTTGCTTTCATACGTCGGAGGCATCATGCAAACATTCGTTAAGCTTATATGCGTAACACAAATAAGACTTACCAGGTGGTAGGTCTCTGTTGCCGGAGACCGTCTGGATGGGTACCACCGCAGCTCCTATTGCAACCGACAAATAGTAGTGTGCGAACATTACTGTGTTCCGGTTTGAAGCGCTGTAGCTAGTGTAATTATTGGGGTAACGAGACTTAACACCTTATGTCTCAAGGCGACGAGCGCAATGTGGTGCAGTGTGTACCATCTTAACTAGCACCACGTTGTCATGGGCAAGCGAATCACTTACCATCAGGTGAACGTCTTGCTCGTCCCGTCGCAAAGTAGTATAAAAAAAAAAAAACAAATCCTTGGTTCAATTCTGTTGCCAAATTTGTTGTAGTTTGGAAGATGTTAGAGCCTGGTTAACTATCTAATTCATATAGTTAATCTATCGTCATAACAGCATCGCTGTGTTTATGTCAACATACGGAAGAGTCGAACTCGATTTGCCACCATCGCTCCCATTGTCACTTATGTGATTTTAAAGTAAAAGTTATAACAAATGTTTGTACGACGCCCTGCTAAGTTAACTAATAACATATTTGTTAGCTGCGACTAATGTTTAATGTTTGTTATGCGCCGATTGTCATGTGGATATGTGCATGTTTAATGAAATCATCTTTGACTAATAAAGCACGAAATCAAATTACGTCTTTATGAGCTTTGTATGTGGTAAAGTTTTTGCATGTTTCTTATATAAATTAATTATGGCATCTTTGTACATTTATTATATAAACAAAAAGATCGTAGATACTTTATCACGGTGTAAATTATTAATATGTTTCATACAATCTATACCAACATAAATAAATCTTTATATAATATGCAATATAAGAATCATAGAATTACTGTTTCAGTGTATGTGATTATTATAAAAACGTTGACCGTTCATATATCGGCTATATTTATATATATAGTTAATAATGGATACTTAAATAGACAAAAAGTTAAATATCAATAATGTTGTCTTCGTGATTTCATAAAATGCCTAATTTGCTTTTTAATGTTACCGTAATCTAAATGAATCGTAATGAATTCGTGATATCATTATAATGATCTCGTTTATAGTACACTAACATTTATGTTACCAATAAGCGAACAGATTTTAAAGCAATTAACGTGTGTCGATTAAAATATCGTTTAAATTCGATAACTCGATCACAGTAATGCTTTTTGTAACATGTTATCGTTTTTTATTAAATTTGGGCAAAGACATATTATGATTTTGTAATAATACTCTTCTTAGACCGCACATTTTTTCTCATAACAATTCATATAATTAATGCGTAAAGATTCTTATTGTGGTCTATAACTATTATTACATTAACAAGTTTCCGTTAACATTGAGCTTAATTTTTCACGCTGCTTGTAACTTAGAGCAATGGACCTACGTTCGAGGTAATTATTAAATAAATTCAACGATTCGTCCTATCATTAAACGTATTCGTTTTAAGTCTTAACATATATATAAATATATGTATGAACCGTTACGATTTAAAAATATTTTTAAACAATTTTTTTATTGTAACATCCTGTGTATTTTCGATCGGAATAAGGATTCGGTAACAATTTTTTTAACAGACGAAAATTCAGTAACTAACGCTTTTTTTTTGTGTTTGTACTAAAATCTTTTTATGTTTATAACCATCATTCATCTGTGTTTGGGTACTATTCACTAACAAACTCATCACAAATGTATGAAGTTATTTCTATTACCGTAAATGTGTTTTAGGGCGAGCTTGAACAGCAGCTGCTACAGGCCAATCCGATCCTGGAGGCCTTCGGTAACGCGAAGACCGTCAAAAACGACAACTCATCAAGATTTGTAAGTATAACAATTATATACTTATAGTAGGTTTCTTGCTGGTGACCGTATGTTAGCTATTTATTATATTTCTGTCACCAAAAGCACCGTAGTTAGTAAAATGATAAGAGCGCGATCGCAATTTAGATTTTAATAAAAATCTTAACTAGTGTATCTCATTAATATAGGTGAGATTATCATTTTCGTAAACAATCTTCTCATTCTGTTGAACAAGTAAAATAATGATCATGTTTCTTTTTTCCTGTGATCAATCAAATTTCAACTTTATTTGTTTCTATTGTACTCGTTTTAAATATTTTTACCAATATTCTTAGAAAATCAGATATGTACATACATAAGTGTCACGTTTTTCATAAAATTTTACGACTTTAGCTATGCTTCCGGTTAATAGGCGGGAAGTGTATTATGCAGATCGAAGCCTGCAGTAAGGAGTATTCGCGTAAACATGCAGCTACGTGCGATCACCTTCCTCTGTCCGAAGCGACGATAACATCGAAGGAAACGCTACAGACAGTCAAAATATATTTAAATTCAAAATAAGTATTGGGGCGCTATCGGCGGCGGCTTTGCCTTAAAATTTTTATGAAAAGTTCCTTCTCTTTAATTAAACGTTAATAAACAAATGCGCAGGTACCACCGGAAGTACAAGGGGCGATAATAACCTCGCCAATAACGGCCCCGTCCCTCATAATTAAATGTACATATTGTAGTGGATCCGTGCAGCAATTTTCGTTTGGAATACAGCCAAAAGCCCATAAAACCAGCAAAATTGCTACGAGAAGCTTTTTTAATTATAAGTCTTTTTAAACATTTTACTATTACAACTTACAATGTTACTGAATATGTTAGTTTTGATTCCTTCTTTAATCATGAAAAAACAATTAAAAACCGTACAACAATCATTCCAGGGTAAATTTATCAGAATAAATTTCGATGCTTCGGGTTACATCGCCGGCGCGAATATCGAGACATATTTACTGGAGAAGTCGAGAGCGATCAGACAGGCTAAAGATGAGCGAACATTCCACATCTTCTACCAACTGCTCGTCGGCGCGACACCGCAGCAGAAGGCAGAGTACATTCTGGAAGATCCAAAGAATTACCCCTTCCTGACCAGTGGCTCGCTGCCCGTTCCCGGAATCGACGACGCAGCTGAGTTCCAGGCTACAATTAAATCGATGAATATCATGGGCATGAACATGGAGGACTTCAACTCCATATTCAGAATAGTCTCCGCGGTTTTGTTGTTTGGCTCGATGCAGTTTAAACAGGAGAGGAACTCTGATCAAGCAACGCTGCCCGACAATACAGTTGCGCAGAAGATCGCCCATTTGCTTGGTAAGAAATACAATTTTGTAACAGTAATTGATGATTTCGTCATAGTTTTTGAAAACTCAGTATTCTGGGTAATAATACACAAAAGATCTAGTGCTAATTTATTAAAATTACCTGCGCATTGCAAACTCGTTTTGTGATATTCTTTACAAATTGCTTTACCTTTTGTTTTACAGGTCTTTCAGTAACAGAAATGACGAAAGCGTTCCTAAAGCCTCGCATCAAGGTTGGCCGCGATTTTGTAACGAAGGCCCAGACTAAGGAGCAGGTGGAGTTCTCCGTGGAGGCGATAGGCAAGGCCTGCTACGAGCGATTGTTCAGATGGCTGGTGAACAGGATCAACAGGTCTCTAGATAGAACGAAGAGGCAAGGAGCCTCATTCATTGGCATTCTAGATATGGCCGGTTTCGAAATCTTCGATCTAAACTCTTTCGAACAACTCTGCATAAATTATACGAACGAAAAGCTACAACAGCTCTTCAATCACACCATGTTCATCCTTGAACAAGAGGAGTACCAACGGGAAGGAATCGAATGGAAGTTCATCGATTTCGGTCTTGACTTACAACCTACGATCGATCTCATCGACAAACCAATGGGCATAATGGCTCTTTTGGACGAGGAATGCTGGTTCCCCAAAGCCACGGATAAGAGTTTCGTAGAGAAACTCGTGTCGGCCCACTCCGTTCATCCCAAGTTTATGAAGACCGACTTCAGGGGCATCGCCGACTTTGCTATAATTCACTATGCTGGCAAAGTAGACTATTCAGCCTCCCAGTGGCTGATGAAGAACATGGATCCCCTGAACGAGAACGTCGTGTCGCTACTTCAATCTTCCCAAGACCCATTCGTCTGCCACATTTGGAAGGACGCCGAAATAGTCGGCATGGCACAGCAAGCGATGACCGACACGCAATTCGGAGCTAGAACTAGAAAGGGTATGTTTAGGACCGTATCCCAATTGTACAAGGAACAGCTGACAAAGTTGATGGCAACGCTCAGAAATACAAATCCAAACTTCGTGAGGTGTATCATCCCGAACCACGAAAAGAAAGCGGGCAAGATCGAAGCTCCCTTAGTGCTAGACCAGCTCAGGTGCAATGGTGTGCTTGAAGGCATCAGGATATGTAGACAGGGCTTCCCTAACAGGATACCCTTCCAAGAGTTCCGGCAGCGATACGAACTGCTCACTCCAAACATCATTCCCAAAGGTTTCATGGATGGAAAGAAGGCCTGCGAACAGATGATCGAGGCTTTGGAACTGGACCACAACTTGTACCGTGTCGGTCAATCAAAGATCTTCTTCAGAGCCGGTGTGCTGGCGCACTTGGAGGAAGAGAGGGACTACAAGATCACCGACCTGATCGTGAATTTCCAAGCGTTCTGTCGCGGTTACCTCGCGAGGAGAAACTACCAGAAGCGGCTTCAGCAACTTAACGCTATAAGGATCATTCAGAGGAACTGCGCTGCTTATCTCAAGCTCAGGAATTGGCAGTGGTGGCGACTGTACATTAAGGTTAGTGATCATTCTTTAATGATTAGATCTGTTACGCGTTGTTATAAATATAGATTAAATTAATTAGGTCTACTTTATGCTTTCTATCTTGTCTTTTTTATTCAGCCACTCAATGTTCCCTCTGCTGGCGATTAGGTCCTTTTCACAAAGAGTCAAGGCCATTTATCAACCACGCTGGCCTTGTGAAATCCTAGATTTTCGAAAGCTTTTTGATACCGTGTCGATTCTTGCGAAGTTTTCCTTCTCTCGAAGTTCATTACCGCAGCTTCTATTTCTACCGCCAAACATTAGCGTGCCAAATATTACTGTATTTCAGTTTTAACGGCGCTATAGATAATTAAATAACTTGTGCGCAATATTGTGTAGCGTAGATCATCTTAATTAGCGATACATTGTTATGGGCAGGCGTATCACTCACCATCAAATAAACATCCTGGTATTCCCGTCGCTTCGTCGAATAATAAGTGATCACGCAGGTTTGAACCCCAGACTGTTCTAAAGAGCTAGACACCTGCACAATCCGTGACATCATGACAAAGCTGTTGACCTAGTTATTGAAAATAAATGTGGTTCATGAAGTAAATTATGTTATTTAAATAAATCTTTGTTATGAAAATACTGTTCGCGGGGTGTCTTCGTGTGACGAACTATTGCTATTGTTGTGTAACCCGGTACAGTGTTATGTAACCTTTTGTTGAACAAGCGGACAGATGGGCTCCTGTGTACGTTATATAAAGGCAATATATATTTATGATTTTTTGGAAAACCTTAAATTTAATGATGATAACTATTCTTTTACTATTGGGTAATTAGATCCATGCTATATAGTATCTTTATAGTAGATGCTGGAAACTAAAAACTTACTTGCTATTTGTTCTAGGTGAAACCGCTGCTAGAAGTAACGAAGCAGGAGGAGAAATTGACACAGAAGGAGGATGAGCTCCGCCAGATCAGGGACAAGCTGGATAATCAAATGAAGCGTTGCCAGGAGTACGAGCAGAAGTTCCAGGTTGCCAACCAGGAGAAGACACAGCTCGCCGAACAATTACAGGTTCAATCTTCATTCCTTCTTAATGAAGATTTTGTAGCTTTTCACTGATGATTCTTTTTGCAACAAATTTAACATTTTCTTTTAGGCTGAGTTAGAGTTATGCGCGGAAGCGGAAGAGAGTCGCGCGCGCGCTGCCGCAAGAAAGCAGGAACTGGAGGAGTTGTTGCACGACTTGGAGGGGCGCATCGAGGAGGAGGAGGAGCGCTGCAGCGCCCTGCATCAAGAGAAGAAGCGGCTACAGCTCAACATTCAGGTGAGTTTTTGTAAAAAAACTGATAACTACCGATGAACCTTTACATACTTTATTTTGTACGCTGTGTGACATTCTTGTTATACAAGATTTGATTTCTTGTGCAAATAGTAGCTACCAGCAATTATTCTATTTTTGAAATAAAGGACAAATAAAATACAGGTTTTGCTCTATGATAAAATCACTCACTCAACCCACTTAGCACAATGAAGTGTAAAAATTCACGATCCAGAAACCATTACATATTGAATTGATCCAAAATATCGGTTATTCCCTTTTCCAACAGGACCTGGAGGAACAACTGGAGGAGGAAGAGGCGGCACGACAAAAGTTGCAATTGGAGCGCGTGCAATGCGATGCAAAGCTTAAAAAGCTCGAGGAGGACCTGGCTCTTAGCGATGATACCAACCAGAAGCTACTCAAAGAGAAGAAGGTATAAGAACTATATTTAGTGATAAAGCTCTTATTTCTGACATATATTTAAATAGTTTTTTTTTAATCTTATTTGTCCATTGTTGTTTTGTTCTTCAACTAAGGCCTCCACTAGAAGTTTTTTTTTTCAATACCGGTTACGCCTTTCAGTTTATTTTTTAATTATTTTTAAATTATATTTTCTGAACAAATAAGTTTGGCAATTAAAAGGCAAAACACGATTTTTTAAATATATCTATTAAAATTGTATATACCTTTTTTTCCAAAACTGTAGATTGTTAAATTATACATTTGTGACCACCAGATATTAGAGGAGCGCGCGACGGACCTCTCTCAAGCACTTGCTGAAGAGGAGGAGAAAGCTAAACACCTCAGCAAGCTGAAGACCAAGCAAGAGTCGGCCATTGCGGAACTCGAAGAGAAATTGCTCAAGGTAACACTCCTTGTCCAATCTCTGCCAAAAAGAAAAGATGTAATGAGTTAAGAATGTACATCGGTCTGTGACATTGTTACCCACAAGCAAAAAAACTGTTTTGATATTTAATATTTTTTGGTTTGAAAAGTCGACGATCGAGACTCTTCTTCTAAGTCGTATTTTCTCATGACTGAGGGTCGTGGTCATCATGTATCATGAAACACATGACTTGGCAGTTACAATAGAGTGGTTTGTCATTGCCTTCTCCGTTTCACATACTAGTCCGACCACGGATGTTCACAACATAGATATGCAGGTTTTCTCACGATGTTTTCCCTTCACATGATGAACATTTACATATTAATGTATCAAACTTATTCCAGCATCACACTAATGAAACATTATACTAGAATTCAAAGTAGGATTTAACTCCAAACATTAGGGTTGATTTATTTCATATAATTACAGGATCACCAACTCCGTCAAGAAGTGGACCGCGCGAAGAGAAAGTTGGAGACGGAGCTGCAAGATGTGAAGGAACAACTTGCGGAAAGAAAGGCGCAAGTCGAGGAGCTACAGATTGTTCTGAGTGCGTTAACATAATTTTCATCCAAAAATTATTATAAAATACTTTTGTACTTTACTGTACCATTAAGATTGAGACACTTGTATAAGTGTTTCCTACCGTTCATGAATTAGGGTAGTACTTCTACAGCGCGTGTATTACGGTTATTAATTGGCGCTGTAGCTACTGATAAACTATGGAGGTATGGCAATGTGCCATCTTATGTCTTAATCGATGAGGGCGGCAGTATAACAACTGGGTAAAAATCATTCCCGTAACGTCGATTTTATATATATATATATTATTAATTTTATTCGATGGTGTGACAAACTTAGCAGAATTTTCATCCGATGGTAAGTGGTACGTCCACTCGTAACAATGTGGCGCTAGTTAAAATTATATACGCTGCACCACATTGATGCAACATTCGTCGCCTTGAGATACAGGATGTTAAATCTCATTATCCCTGTGATTTCACTAGCTTCCAAGACCTTTAAATCGGAATACAGTAATGGTTAGCACAATTGTATTCGGTGGCAGAATTAAGCACTGCGGTCTCTGGCAACATAGACCATCAGTATAATTTGTACACAATAGTTGAAGATCTAACAAAGTTGTTTTTACTAATACTGCATTTCGTTGTTGTACAGCCAAACGCGAAGAGGAGCTCGCTGTGGCAATGAGTCGCGCGGACGAGGAGGGGGCGCTGCGTGCGGCCGCACAAAAGGCGGCACGCGAAGCGGAGTCCGCGCTTGCCGACGCTCACGAGGACTTGGAGGCGGAGCGCGGTGCACGTGCCAAAGCGGAGAAGTTGCGCCGCGACCTCAACGAAGAGCTCGAGGCGCTCAAGAGCGAGCTGCTTGACTCGCTTGACACCACCGCCGGTGATTATATATACCTATATTTACTATTCCTCATCAATTTTTTTTACAAGGTATAAAATGACAAATAGGCTGTGGATATGCAAGTGCGCTCGCGCGTAATATTCCTACTCTGATATGTTGACAAGCGGAACACGATAATGTTGTTATGGCGTATGGATTTGCAAAATGAGATTGGGAACTAACTGTCCAGGGAAGTTTAAAAAATTTTGTCTCCAATCAAACTTCATAATATGTTGCCACGGAATCGAACTAGATCTCGAACCTCCATGTCCATGTAAGCGCTTAGCAATTGCACAACGGCGGTAATTAGGTGTGTCTGTTATTGTAAGAAAAGCATGTCAATAAATATGTTATTAAATATAATTTACTTTACCTTAAAAGTGAGTATTTTATTTTTAAAAAGGGTAATATTTGTTTACAAATAACGTACAACATGGTCTTACCCATTCAGCGCAACAAGAGCTTCGCTCTAAGAGAGAGCAAGAGGTGGCGGTGTTGAAGCGCAGCCTGGAGGAGGAGGCAGCCTCACACGAGGCGACACTTTCCGATCAGCGCCACAAGCACTCGCAAGAATTGCAGCAGCTCAACGAGCAGCAAGAACTGCTCAAGAAGACTAAAGCCGGTAAGACACGCAATTTACGAAAACTATAACTCTATACAGCTCGTGCGAAACTCGACGAGCTTGTACATCGTCATCGATCGATAGGCGGTTACTGCTGGACATAATAACCGCTCATCAAAGTCCAGCAGCAAGACGTTTGTCGGTTGAGAATGTGGTGGTACGGTCTCTGCGCTTTTGCCGTGTCACTAACACCTGTACTATGAGTACTGCGCGTGCGCACACTCGCGGCGTATAGATGCGCTCATAAAGTTTTTGTGGGTTCTTGCAACTTTTGTTTTATTTCTTATTCACTTTAACTAGTTTTATGCTTAACTGGCTTATTTTTTATCGATATTATTTACTTTTTTTTCATCTCATTATTTTTTACTTCTTTTCAATATTACATGAAGAACTATGTTAGATATTTTGTGTCTTAATTAATACTTAATTTCAAGATTGGATTACATGGTTTTGGTCATGTTTTTATACGTTTATGTTTATGCGTACAGATATACAGGTTGTCGGTGAGTTATAAAGGCATATCGCGCATTTTGAAATCACGTGTCATTTTTAAGTTACTTAAAATTTCAACATTCATCGAGAGTGTTAGGCTTCTAGTTTGAACATGCTTACATATTTATCATCAATCATCGTAATAAAAGTTGCTCATATAGATTTTTTTTACAAAATGTATTTGTGTATGTGCGGAAAACAAGACATAAAATGTAAGTTGAATTTGAAATTAAAAACAGAAAAATGAGTTGACATGGTATGAAGAAAATGAATGATGTGAATGGAAGAAAATAATTTTACTGGAATGAAAAATATGCTTATGGATAGGTAAAAGACAAGTGGATTAATTAGCGATACATGGATATTGTGAGGATAGGCGTGTAAAATGTGTGGATTGTGAGTTGGGTTGATAGAAGAGAATGAAAGAATAAATCACCTCGCCTCCCAGGAAGAGGGAGCAGGGATTATTAATTAACAACAGAACGGTATAAAAAAATCTGTATTTACAGCTATTTACAATAATTTGTGAGACAAATTAGAACCCAGTAAGACTTATAATTAATTTGCTTCTCTGGCTCAAGCAGATAATGCGAATTGTTTTATTAAATGCACATAATAGTTGCTCTGATCGATAAGGAGATCTTCGAGGAAGTTTTATCTACATTTCCCTGTAGGCAGTTGGAATATTTAAATTTTGAGGTCAAGTTCCCGTTATGGAAACTTTTTAAGAAGACAGTTTATTTGTATTTTGTGCAGCTGCAGTGTGATTCTATTTTCGAACAACTTTACAACAACAATACAACACGCTGACGGCTGACGTGTACGTCGGCTAACGTCAAACTTTTCGAGTGTCAAGTACAGGGTGAAATTTTTATGAGAGTTTTTTTGCGGTTTTTTTTAAACATAGTTTTATTTTAGATTTAGAGTGTAATTATGGCAAACGTGAAAGAGCGTAGGCAGAAGAACGTTAAGTTCGGACTGTCTAAAGATGACAACTTCGATATATCGTCAACGGGGGTGCCGCACGACGAAGGCAACGCGTTCAATTCGACCAGGGAGTACTGGCAGCACATTTGCACCGGTGGCAGCTCGCCGGACGTTAAGGACGACCTGACCGACAAATGTAGATGTTAGTTGACTATCTGGTGGTGGTAAATAGGAAACTAGCCGGAAAGCAAAGTAGCTAGTTAATTTACTGAGGTAAACTTACCATACTGTTTCATGTCGATGAGCAACTTTTTGTCGCAGCTTCAAATGTAGGAGAACCATGGAATATAGTTGTAATAACAATGTATGAATGTAAATTGAGATGAATAGTCACTACATAAATACGATTAACATTTAGGGCTGACTGTGCCTTTATCAGAAGGTACAACTAGATTAGTACATATTTCAACTAACATATCGCTAGTAGAAAAAAGTACATAAATTTTTATTTTAATATTTTTTTAATTTAATTTATGTATTTGTGTGATAGTATTGTATTTGCTATTTATCATATTGCTTAAGGATAGTGTACGATATAAATCATCTTTTCGGTATTAACGAGTGATAAGAGTCCAGATATAAAGTATTAAAGAAAATGCTACAAATTTAACACGATGTCTTTCAATTAGGATTTTTGACCATGCAACTGTTACTTTACCAATTCATAAAAAATTATGTGTGTATTACATTGAAAAATGTGGGACTTGAAACTTTGTTAAAAATTTTAATAGCCGCAAACGAAGGCGAAAATAATTTGAGTACTAAAAAAAATCTGTGATCAACAGATGACTAAGTGTTAAGGATAGATATAAGCGCTTGTAATTCTCATTTTCACATTTCCATTAATAATGACAAGTGAGTTTGTTTGTATGGTGTGTAATGATTACTTGTTGGCTCCCAGCGCTCGAGAAAGCGAAGCAAGCGCTGGAGGCGGAGAACGCAGACCTCGCGACGGAGCTGAAGAGCGCAAGCGCGGCGCGAGCGGAGGGCGAGCGCAGGCGCAAGCAGGCCGAAGCACAGCTGGCCGAACTCGCCGCCAAGCTGCAGGAGGTAGACCGAGCCAGGTGGGTAATGCGTAAAGAGATCATCATTCTTAACCTTATGTGGGTAGTTTTTTTTCATTATTATTAAACCCTGCTTCATAATTTTACAACTTGACTTTTTTACGCCTTAAAAATATATGATAATTGCTTCCTACCTTAGTACTAACATACCTTGCTACTACTACTTACCTTACTACTTAGTTATTAAGTTAGTAGTTCTTTTCACGTTTATGAGTGCATGAGTTCTGCATAGAAGTCTTTTGGATTTTATTATCTTATTTGTTGGACATAAGATAAACACTTAGTTTTAAATATCAGTTAAATGGTATCATTACATAGTCAATCAAAATCACTATTATTTTCGATTTTTTTTATTTATTTATTTATAAGCCAACTTTGTTTCCTAACTTACATAGGTTTTTTTTTTTTTAGTAATAAACATAATTTTTTTATAACATTTTTGTGTTAGTAGGAATCCCTTTTTGGGTGAAGGCCTCCTCCAGCTTATTCCATTTCTCCTTAGATTTTGCCTTTTCTATCCAATTAGTTCCAGCTATTTCTTGTAAGTCGCATACCCATCTTTTTCTTGGGCATCCTCTTCTTCTCTTTCCTTTTGTTCCTTCCCACAGTGTTGCAAGTTTTGTCCATCTATTATCCGTGCATCTTGCAGGGCCCATCGCCATTTTAATTTCAGAGCGTGTTCTGGAGCATCTATAATTTTTGTTTTTTCTCTTATATATTTGCTAAAAAAAATTAAGAAAATACAAAGAATCAAAAGCAAATATATTATTTACGATTAAAAACGCTTTAATAGTTTCACGGTATGATCATCAGGGCGGAGGTGCAAGAGAAGTGCTCACGTCTGCAGAGCGAGGCGGAGCAGGCTCTGCAGCAACTGGAGCAGGCGGAACTGAAGGCGTCTGCTGCGCTTAAACAGGCCGCCACTGTCGGCGCCCAGCATACCGAGGCGCAGGTAATACCAACAGCGATAGCTGTTGCATAATAAACCTGCACTTCAATGCCCCAAAAACTAATCTATAGTTTGCAATAATCCAATGTTCGACACAAACTTTTTAAAGCATCGTAATAATCAGTATTTCTAACCATTGGTTAATGGTATCACAGGCGCTTCTGGAGGAGGAGACGAAACAGAAGCTATCGCTTCAGACGCGGCTGCGCAACGTGGAGCAGCAACTGGAGCAGGCGCGTGATCAGCTGGAAGAAGAGGAGGAGGCCAAGAAAAACTTCGAGAAGCAGGTTGGTGAAATATTACAGATCACAATATAATAGTATTTTGATATAGTCTGTCATGTTAAATATGCTTACACCTTATTTTTATGTGGAGGAGTTATAACTTATTATGAGGTAATAAGCCTGTTGTTTTTATTAATCAAACCTGACAAAATTTACAAAAATGAATGTGGGTGTTGTTATAACAACATATGGAGTTAAGTTATAAATTATGTACTCTTTGTAACCCTTTCATACTTATTAATTTTCATATGTTATCTTAATTATAATTATACAAATTTTCAGGTGGCAGCCCTAACACAGCAAGTTATAGACGCAAAGAAAAAGGCAGAGGAGGAAGCAGAAGCCGCCGCTGCGCTGGAGGAGCAGCGGAAGAAGCTCAGCAAGGACGTCGAGGCACTGCACCGGCAGATCGACGAGCTGCAACAGGCTAATGACAAGTTGGATAAGAGTAAGCTGTGATTTAACTCTTTCAGTAACTGCTTTAACACACTGAACTATCCACAGCATTGGAAGATTTCGAATGGTAAATCACTACCAGTAATATTGTTGTCCCAACTGGAAAGCTAAATTGCTCTATCGTTTAATATATGCTGTTTGATTAGGCAAGAAGAAGGTGCAGGCGGAGTTGGAGGACACCAATATTGAGTTAGAGGCCCAGCGTGCCAAGGTGCTAGAACTGGAGAAGAAGCAGAAGAGTTTCGATAAGGTACGTTGTTTTGTAACACATATATCATAAACAAAAGTAGGAATAGGAAGAAAATCTTTTCAGTATCAAGGTCTCGCCTTTATCCAAGAATTCCGATTCATTTTTTTTAAAAAGTGTATGTTTACGTGTATATTTATTATTAATTTCGTATATATTATTCCAAAGAATAAATAATCTAAGACGATGTCATTTTTTCCTTTTGCAGGTGGTCGCTGAGGAGCGGGCGGTGGCGGAGCGCAATGCGGCGGAGCGCGACGCGGCCGAGCGCGACGCTCGTGACAAGGAGACGCGCGTGCTAAGCCTCACCCGCGAGTTGGACGAAGCGGCTGAGAAGGTGGGCCTCTTACTCCGTGTATAACTTTTTCTTAAAACTCCTTCAACTGTCAGTCACTGTGTATTAGACAGGGTATAGGTTCTCTTATGGGGGAGGGGTGGGGGGATCTTGACCTCTCCCAGAAGTATCCAATTGAGTTATGCGGCACGTAAAACCACAGAAGATGGTTTAGGATTTATCACGCTGTCTATATAAAAAAAAGAGTAGCCAAATTATATACTTTTTATAAATAACGTTTTTAATTTCGCATTGAAGAAAGTTTGTTGTAACTTGCGTATTTTACTATCTGTCTAATTTTTTAAAACAATTCAATCCTTAACAATGAGTCGTTCTAAACGATTTCAGATCGAAGAACTGGAGCGGTGTAAGCGCGTGCTGCAAGCGGAGCTGGATGAGCTCGCGAACACACAAGGTACCGCTGACAAGAACGTGCATGAGCTAGAGCGAGCCAAGCGCGCTCTCGAGTCGCAGCTGGCAGAGCTGCGCGCTCAGAACGAGGAGATCGAGGATGATCTGCAGCTCACTGAGGACGCAAAGCTGCGCCTAGAAGTCAACATGCAGGCCATGCGCGCGCAGTTTGAGCGCGAGTTGCAGGTGAGCCGAGAAATAAGATTACCAACACTTTGTATTGATGGTTTAATAAAGTATAATGTATGATAAACTGTACTGCGTAGTAGTTAAAATGTCTTTGGTTAGTTAATTATAATCGAATATTTGTGTAGGCAAAAGAGGAGCAAGGGGAGGAGAAGCGTCGTGGCATAGTAAAGCAGTTGCGCGATCTGGAATCTGAGTTGGAGGAGGAACGCAAGCAGCGCGCTGCCGCCATTGCGCACCGCAAAAAGCTCGAGGCGGACCTTAAGGACTCGGAGCAGGCGCTGCATCTCGCCAATAAGGTCAGTGACAAGCGTTACTATCCATGGTTGAAATTGATAAAATGTACAGTTTGATCTGGACGGCCCGTTTTGTTGATAAATACTATGTGAAATTTGATTATTAGAACATTTGTAACATAATTACCTGTAGTTAAAAAACAAATATAAAAAAAATAGGAGTGCATTTACTATGGACGTAAGAATTACCAGAATGTTAGTTAACAAAAGAAATTTCTTAAAATTATTTTAAAGTATTTATATTTCTTTTCTTTTTACACATGTGAAATAAAGTTTATTCGATTAAAATTTAAATTGTTTTTGCAGGTGAAGGAAGACGCCGCGAAGCAGGTGAAGAAGCTACAGCAACAGCTGAAAGAGGCCGCTCGCGAGGCGGAGGAGGCGCGAGCGGGCCGCGAGGAAGCCGCAGGTGCGGCGCGCGAAGCGGAGCGGCGTGGCAAAGCGCTCGAGGCAGCTGCCGCACAGCACGCCGAAGAGCTCGCAGCCGCGGAACGTGCGCGTCGCCACGCGGAGGCTGAGCGCGATGATCTGCTCGATGAGCTAGCGGCCGCTGCGGCTAAGGTATATAATCATCACACATATTTGCCCTTATCCAGCCAGAATTACCTGAAATGGGCAGAACGTCATTACAAGTATAGTTGGTTTTTCTAGCCGTATATTTATGCAGACGAGCATTAGTGCGCAAATACTACTATGTTCTGGTAGCGACGTCGCCGCGACGTATGATGAGTCTCCAAACACCGTCTCATTTCTGCCACCGAACAATAGTAATATGCCAACAGTATTGTGTTTTTATCTAAACAGCGCGACAGCAAGTGTAATTACTAACATAACGTGGCTTAATAACTAGTATTCAAGTAGACGGGCACAATTTATTGTTGTGTATACCATCTTAGCACCACTTTATCATAGGCATGGGTAATCTATATATAACGCGCGTACCGTCACTACGTGATATAAAAAGGTGACCATAAAATAACCTGAAGTAGCATGAATGTGTTTCTATGGTCACGTGTTTCTATGGTTAATAAATTAACGACACTTAGGCTGATAGGAGAACGCCACTTTTATTTGTTTAAAAAAAGGCAAGTCACGTTTTTGTATTTAAGATATAGTTGAACTAAGATAAAAAAAAGTGTGAAAGGCCATAGAGATTATTATTTTGCGTAATAACCAAGGTATACATTTATCTTGTTCACAGAACACTTGCCTTGTGGATGAGAAGAAGCGATTGGAAGCTAGGATATCTGCACTCGAGGAGGACCTTGACGAAGAGCAGTCTAACAACGAGATATTAAACGACAGGATGAGAAAGGCACAGGTATACCATGTTTGATAACTTTAAAATTTTTGCTTGTAGTAAAATTTACTGGAACTGCATCCATTTCTATCGTAACGACGTAACGTTCCACCACTTATACTCCTGCTATTAATTTAAAAACAAAGTATATTAATTCTTTAGTAATATAAAACTTCATATATATTGTATCATTTGTTCTTCCAGAACCAGATCGACCAATTAACGATGGAGCTGGGAACGGAGAAGGCGGCCACGCAGAAAATGGAGAGTGGCAAGCTGGTGCTCGAGAGGCAGAACAAGGAGCTGAAGGCCAAGCTCGCCGAGCTGGAAACCGCCGGGCGTACCAAGACCAAGGTCTGGCACCGCCTCACTTCAACTACACCACCCAAATCCCTCTTCCGTCGCTTTTTTTCTGTTTCGCCCTTGTTTGGAGTATTTTCTATAGTAAAAACTGTTTCATTTTGTTGATATATTTAACGTAATTTTGCACTACCAGGGTGTCATAACGTCGCTAGAGCTGAAGGTGTCCAACCTGGAAGAACAGCTGGAGGCGGAGTCCCGAGAACGGCTCGCGCAGCAGAAGGCCTCGCGTAAACTCGACAAAAAGATGAAGGAGTTGGCGCTGCAACTGGATGAGGAGCGTCGCCACGCCGATCAATACAAGGAACAGATAGAAAAGGTATATTACATTGGGACAAGAAAGAGGGAAACTGGGGAAAATGCACAAGCTGTTGATGAGTACATGTTTCTATAACTCTAATCTTCTCCAAATGACGACAGAACATTTTTTCGTAACGAAAATTTATAATTTTTCATAATGACCTCTTTAAACCATTACCATATTAAAACCTATACACCCTGTCAGATGAACACCCGAGTGAAGACCTTGAAGCGTCAGCTGGATGAGACGGAGGAAGAAGTGCAGCGAGAGAAGGTCGGCAAGCGCAAAGCGCAGCGTGAGCTCGAAGATCTGCTCGAGACGCACGAGACCCTCGCACGCGAGTGCTCCAACCTGCGCAACAAGCTGCGGTATGTGCGGTTTAATCACACATTAGTTCATTCGTTTGGTCAAACAAGTGATTTGTTGCTAATGATAGGTCTCTGTTGTCGACGACTTTCTGGCTAGATCAACTCTGCACTTATTTATGATGGAAAACAAGTGTGGCAAACACTACAATTCAAAAATGTGACCTGACCTAACGTAACATCCGAATTCGCCAAAGGACATGACATTACTATTTAAATTATTTTTGTTTTTGTTATTAATATATATTTTCTTAAGTAATAATTATAAAAAGGTACTATGAGATTGGTATTAGAGGTAACAATCCCAAAAAAGAAGTTAGTTTTTTAATTGCTGTTTTTTTTTTTTTTGTGTGATTATCTTTTAGATTAGTAGCATAATAATAATTTTCTAGACTTTCATCTGTTTTTCTTAATTTTGGGTAATTTTTTTTTTATCCAATAACTGAATTTACACTTTAACAAACTAGACACGAAAACGTAACAACATTTACAATATTTTTCATCTATACTGATTTGTATATAAACCATATCTGTCCTTTTCATTGTGTAGGCCGTCCTTCTCGGACAATAGTGACTAGCCGACTAGCGGTGGACGCAAGTGGTAAGGTAAAGGCTGCGGGGTTGTTCAGTTCTGCTAATAAATGTTTAAATAAAGCCAATGGCTAAGAAAAAATTATATGAAATTATTTGCTGCAACAAAATAACTGGTAAAGCGAGGCCTTGTGTCTCAAGTTGATGTGCGCTGTGTTATGTTGCTTGTGTAAACATCCTATAACAAGCGCATCATTGCTGTAGACTGAATGTCCGTATTCCTCTGGACGCTTTAGTATTTTTGGGCAAATCTAAAGTGCTTCTAAAAAATATTAACTATGTTAATCATTTATTAGTGGAATTTGAACTTAAGGGAGTTTTTTTATCTGTTCGTCCGTTTGTTTGCTTCCAAGTCGGTCACAATGATCGCAGCTCGCGCTTCGCTGCATGATTCATGGGCGTAGTCGCTGCAATTCATCCCATCGATTGTGTTTCTGTCTCTAATAACAACATAATAGGACACAGTTCGCTAAAATTATTGTTATTAAAAACTGTTCACTAACAATTTGATTAAACTTTATTTAAAAATCATTAAATATTTTATATGTTCGCTTCTCTAATATCGGAGCCTTTATTGATATATATACCAACTACACACATTACAGTTACAATTTACTAGCGGTTCCGGCGGGCGTACCACCGAAACAATGACTTTTTTAATTTATTTTTATAATGTGAAGAAATAGTCGGAGTATTGTGGTCAAACTCGCATCACCATCTAAGGCCTTAGTAAAAAAAAAAATTATTTACAGAGGACGCTCCAATAGTTTTGTGTCTGTTTCTTTATCCATTTTGTATAGTTGATACCGTCAAAGGATTATAAGTAATACCCTGTGTACACGGTACGCGATAAGGTTTAAATGTGTTATGTTGTGTGCGTGCGCAGGCGGCAGGGCGGCGGCATCGGACTCTCGGGCGCGTCCTCCGCGTCGCGCATCAAGCGCAGCTCACTGGCGCCGGGCGCGGGCTCCGGCGACGAGTCCTTCGACGACGTCAACGACACCACCAACAGCGTCGAGTGACCGCACCACAACACCACCACCCCCCGCTCGCACCGCAACAGTGCTCGCTAGATTCATCACCACGCTATAACTAAACAGTTGCGCATTTAATATCATCGTATCGCTCCGTTTGCTTTGATTCCTTTGAAAAATCGTCATTTTTTTAATTCGTAGTTTTTATGCTTATATCGATATGAATTTACAGCCGTTATGTATTTATTAAACCGTCCGCCTGCGATGGCGGACGGTTTTTATTCACTTATTTATTTGTTTTGTCTAATTTTAACTATTAATATAGTTTGAATTTGTATGAAATGCAACGTTTAACAAACATTTATATCTGATGTAGGAAAAGCAATATTAATCATAAAAAAGAACACTTAAAATATACTTTGCTTTGATTACGGTTGCGATTAGTTATGTAAATATTGGATTTAATTTTTTCCTTCAATGTTGCATACACATTAAAAACTTTCCCCAAAACCCTGTTAAGAATTTTTTCAAATTAAAATAATGTTCATGTTTTAACATTGTATATATTTTAGGTTTTATTATTTATGCTACTTTACCCAATGTTCAGTAGTCTAACGCGAAGTAAAAAAAAAATATGTGAGAAACTACCTTGTTTATCGTATGAAAAATAAACTTTTAAAGCTTAGTAGCACTAATGTCTAAAATATTGTTAAAATAAATTGGAATCGCAAAATTTACGGAATTGTCTTGAGACTACTATAAAATCCACGTACCTACCATTTTTTTGTTACAAAGTCGCTACCAGCTTTGAGACAATATGATTACGCCTCTCCGATGTAACATTATTAAATGCTAATGCTTAGAAAATGTAAATTTACATTTTCTTTAATATGTAAACCCTGTGTTTTGCACTTAACCATAGACAATCGTAGGTGCTCAGAATGCATTTAAATTTGGCGCCGTTTTGCGGAAAGCGCGCACGCCATTGTCAGACACCATCTTGTTTTTATATAATAATCAGGCATTGTAATGCAGCGTTTGTGCCAAAAATTGTCAATCTTTAAATACTACATTATTTGGATACAGCGTTGCGTATAAAGTACGAGCGGGAAAAACATAATGGACTGTATGTATTTTTATAGACTTGTTTAATAAACCTCCTCCTACCCACACATACTACTATACGCATTGTTGTTCCTGTACGATCTATTTTCAGTGTAATAATAACGGACGTTGATTTGTTATCTCATGATTTTCCACAGAACCAGTATTAATATCGAGACATTCCTTATCAATGGAGTTTGCCACTTTGCCTTGACTTAGTCGGGACAGGTAGAATGTTAAATTACTCATTGGGTGATATTGTGTTTAAATTGTATTTAAAAAAAAATAAGTATTATTATCTGTGGCAAAATTACTTTATAATTTGGTTACTGCATTTATTAAGGTTCAATATAGGCATCGCAACGAGGAAGACCAATTGGCGGAAAGTAATATGAAGCAATTTAAAAAAATATTACGGATGCTATCCGCCGCTTCCTCTTATCCAAGTTTGGCTACTTTGTAAAAGAACTGGTGTTGCGAAAATGTTACTGCCTCCGTATAGCATGAAAAAATATTAAATTTCACTTAATTATTGATTTTTTTTAAAAGCAGCATGTTCAGATACTGTAATATTGTTATTTTTTATTTTTACGCCGTATATCCGTATGATGATTTAAATGAGTCTTATGTCAAAAATAGAAGTTAATAAAATCCCACTGGTCTTGTGTCTGGGCATGCTCAGTTAGCGCGGTACGTCTTAATACGTCGTGTAAATAATTTCAGTGTGATTATCGCTGAACGCTTAGTTGCCATACAAATTATATTCATAGTTAAGTAAGGACAGGAGCTTGGGTGTAACGGAACGCGCCGCTTCCCTTTACTTATCAACCATAAATAAAAGATTTTATGTAACGTCAATTAACATCGAACAAAAGGTTGTAATGGACCGACGCGTTCCGTATAAGTTTTTTAACAATTTCAAACATTATTTCTTTTGTTTCTATTATTCACTATTTGCCGCCGGCGGGGACATGGTACGGATTGCCGGCGGCATGTAAAGTATGTTATAACGAACGGTATTACCTGTATTGCGAAGGTACTCGCCGGTAGGGCTTGCTTTGGTAGAGTTAAGTGACGTTTAGTAATAAATGGTGGCCTTAGGAGTTTGCAGGAGGCGGCTCTCCGAACCCCACGCGTGCGGCGAGATCGAAGCATCTTTGCGAACGTTTTTATACAAACTATTTAACGAAGTCTTAATTATTGTGACGACCTCGACCCTTTTTACTATATAATTTTTTTTTCTCTGAATAATAATATAAAAAAAATTAAATGTAAGTAAACCATTGAAGCATAAACATATTTTACATAAATATTATATTTAATTATTAACATTATTGATAATTGTAAAATTGGCGATAGGTTGTAACAAGTTATCAGTTGGTATGCCAATTAAACAATTTTTCATGATTTTTATAACGTTTGTTTTATTTTGAAATAACCCCTCTGAGGCGACACATGTGCAGCAATAGGTTGGTGCAGTCCGATTATATTAAGTCTTCAATGTCGACAATTTTGTTAATGGAAAAATCTTTGTCGCAGTGGCACTTGAATGTTGAGGATATTCTGTTACATTCGGTTTGGAGTAAGTAGAGATATCATTACAATTTTCTGTAATTTATTTAATTAGTAGAGCAGTGGCTAACAAAAGGTGGTACTGTAACCATATTCCCTGGTTATACATAACAATAAAAGAAGATAATCACTTTATTTTATTTATCCTTAGACTTTTCTTGAAATCTTGAGGGTGTTAACACTAATATAATTTTAACGATGCTGATATATCATGTTCAACCAGCTTATATAATAAATTATATTAAAATAATCGTACAAAATATGAGACAAGTTGGCAGTCGATGTCGCAACACAGGTACATCAAATTTAATTGAGGCTATTTAAAAATGGGATTAATTATAGGATTAAGTAGTGCATGAAAAACAACACTAGGGCGCCCCAGTAGTTTTTACTTATCGGGCTAGAGACCTAGTTTAAAAGCTCGTTACATGATTTTAAAAAACAGTATTCACCATATAAAACAAGAAAATTAAAAAAAAACAACCAGTAATTAAAGCTTTACATAAAAGAGATTGATTGTATGATTAATATAGATTCTTAAATATGACAAATACTTGGAGAAAAAAACCTTTAAATCTTATAGAAGCAAAATAAACCGAACGAAATGAAAATACCTTGTGGGAATTATACAACAAAATTATAAACATCAATTTAAGTAGTAAATTTAATTACGTGCTAATTTAATGGCAAAGGCTTAATTTTCTTTTACCCTCACCTACTACTGCATTTCCCCACTGCCGAGGTTAACTGGGAGAGAATGCCCTTTGGCATTAAGTCCGCCTTTTTGTACATTTTTTATTTATGTGAGCAAACAAAGTTTTAGATAAATAAATAAAAATTAATAATTAAAAGTGTTATGTATGGGTAAAAATATTTCACAAAACTATTCAAGTATTAAATACTTAAAAGTTTTTTGTTTCGGCATCTGTATCTTGTCGCATACATGTCTCACCCCACTATAATTTTATTCAATCCAATTAGTTTGACGTTTATGGTTTAAGGTTTGTGTTGTCCGAAGAATTAAGTTTCAGAGTAAATTAATATCAAATTATAAAAGCGAAGCCAAAGAAAATCCGTGCAATATGAAAAATACTATTGATGAATACTTCGATGTTGCTTTGGAGCTTGTTAAGAAAGCCGGTAATTTTATCAAAAAACACTCCGGCGGCTGCGAAGAATATGAAGTGAAGTCCTGTGACATTGATCTCGTGACTGAAATCGATAAAAAAGTCGAAGAGTTTCTTGTCGAAGGTCTATCGAAACAGTTTCCAACTCATAAGTTTGTCGGCGAGGAGGCCGTGGCGAATGGGGCTAAAGTCGAGTTCACGGACGACCCCACCTGGTTTATCGATCCCGTGGATGGTACCATGAACTTTATACACGGCTTTCCCTACAGCTGCATCTCTGTTGGGTTGCACGTGGAAAAAGTTCCGGTTATAGGTATAATCTACAATCCGATTACGGACAAATTGTACACAGCCAAAGAGAACCAGGGCGCGTTTTTGAACGGGCAACCGATTCATGTCACGAAAGTGAAGGAGTTGCGTAACGCGCTGGTCGGCTTTGAAACGGGCACGAGTCGTGACGCGGAGAAAAAGGATGTCGTTTATGAGAACTTCAAGCATATGGTAAACAATGCTCACGGTATTAGAGCCGTGGGCTCCGCTGCTTTGAACATGGCCTTGGTAGCAGAGGGAAGACTTGACGCTTATTTTGAGTTTGGTATTCATGCGTGGGACATTGCTGCTGGCATCGTTATAGTTAGAGAAGCAGGTGGTGTGTGTGTCGATCCAATGAATGAGCCCATTCACACACTCAGACGGAAGGTTCTGTGTACTGGCACACCGGAGTTAGCTCAGGAGATTGCTTCCACTATAAAGCACTACACACCCGAGACTGATTAACTGAGCATTGATCACTTGCATGTAGCATAAGAAATGTTTAAAAAGATCTGCTAATGTGTTTCATTAATGAACACAAACAATTGAAGTTATAATATTTTCATATATTTTATAATTATAGTTAAATTATGTTATTCTAAACATAAAATGTATTAATTTGCTTTTAATTTTTTTACATACCATAAACAGCTTTGATATTTCCCCTGACGGGACACTGCATTCTCTCATAAGGAGAGACTGAAATTCAGCTGCTGATATGAGATCTCATATTTGTTTTTAATTTTTACTGTACTTAATTTTACTTCACCGATTATATAGTGACATTCACTGCAATGGTGTGCTTTAGCTTCAACTGTCTCAGTATTTCATGATTTAGTTTAAAGCTGTGATGTAATTATTGTATATCGTTGTTGTTTATAGCCAGAGTGACCCTTTCCAAAGATATAATAAAATTATGTATACATTCCAAATATTTATTTACAGCAAACATCTCATGTTTTAGTACTTTACTAATACAATTAAAAGAGTACAAAGTCTTACTGCTTGTAAGTATTATATGATACAAGTAAATTTGATACTTAATCTATGTACTACTTAATGTATCTACGTGTATCTCATGTAGAGTTCAACTTAACCGAATAAGTGTTATGTGATTGTGACAAATATTAATAAATGTTTGAAACAATTTGATGTTTGTTCAATACTTTTGTCCTTTTTATGGTGTCATAGGTTTTTCGGTGGTTTAATAATTCAGAACCATCATCAGTTTTGATTGATCATAAGGACATTGTTTGGTTTTATCAATTTTATAAATAAGGTAGTAAAATTATTTATACCAGATAATATGATATTTTTGGACAATTTTAGTGTTAATACTTGTCTGAGATGTTTTCCATTTTGTTCGACATCACATGTTTAATGGAAATTACAATAAAAGTGTAATCATTTTGTTTGTTGTCAAATGTTGTTTCTGTTCATAATGTTAATTCTGTGGTTATAGTTTCAGTCTTAATCAGGGATACAATGTCTTGTCTGTTGGAAGCTGACTAAAACTGGTTAGACTTCAGTAGGAGTCAACTATGCAATTTTCAAGTAATCACTAAAAAAGTTATTGGCTTAGTATTAATTTTTGCAACGAGGTTATGTAGAAAAGAAAAATGTCAGGTTGTGATAAATCACAAAGTTTCTGTCATGTCAAAGTTGGGTTTATGATCTCATATATTTAAAAGATAATAGTAAGAAAGACTTGTATAATTTATGATGATCTCTTTTCTTTAATGTCAATATTCAGGTCTTTCGTTTTTATTTATTAAACATAAAGTATACACCATACCGTGTTGGCGGTCGCACACCAATAGTCGTAGTGCTGAAAGGCTCTACTCGTTGGAAACCAACAATCTGGCGAGGGTCTCCAAAAACTGCTAACTACAGACAGCACGAGTCTGATCGTTGTGGGAACATTTGTGAGAGGCCTATGTCCAGCAGTGGACGTTGGCAGACGATGCAATACATGTATGTTAAATAATTAAGGAAATATATTCAGTCAGTAGTCATGGTCTTAGTCATAAGGTCTTAAATTATCAAGTCATGTCAGTCAAATTCTGTTACTTTCAGTCGGTTGTGTAATCTTGTCTTAGCAATATCAGTAAAGTTTAATTTGTGTCAGTAGCTGTTATCGTTTAAATAAATACATTTCAATTAGGTATCCTGCCTGCTGATACACTTGAAGAAAATTAATGCGGCGTTTCTAAATTTACATTTCAAGTTATACAATGTCTTATTACGTTAATTTGAAGAGGCGGAGCTAAGTGTGTCCTAGGGGCGTCCGGGGCGGCGCCTCGCGGGGCGCGTCAGGTCCATGGGTCTCGGTATTTCCCTCAGCGCGTGAGGATCCACCTTGAGCGCCGGCATGCGGTGCGGCGAAGCCTCGCCCAGGTCCGCGCTCTCTTCGTACACAGCCCACAGCGACGGACTGTAAAATTAAAACTTATGACATTGCATGCTTTGCATCTCTAGTATTATCCCTTCTGGGTTGCTGCGTGAAGAAGTAGAGCGTAAATATTACTGGATTTTATTTTAAAGACTGTTATTAGTAATGAAATTACTGTAGTAACAAGATGAACCGTTTAATGTTTTTAGGTTATGAGAGCTGTTGTAAGGATGCGGTGATGAGTAAACCATTACATAGTTATGGTATATCACCCATTATCTCATGGACACCCTACACGTTTTTTCGATTAATTGTATAGGACATGACTTAAAAAACTTACCTATTCTCACTGGGTGTGACTTGGAAGGCAACGGAAGGTGTTTTCGGTTTCGAAGGTTTTTCAGGCTTTTTTCTTAACCGGTTCGCAGGTATCTTCTTAGACTCGGTCAAATCTAATGAAGATATTTTATTTGGAGAAGACCTTTCTTCAACACTTATTTCTGGAAATGCGGGGTTGTTATTTTCCATAATTTTATCGGTCACTGTGTTACGTTTCGTTATCGTCGAGTCAGTGTCTGGGTATTTGTGTAAAACGTTCCTCACATAGTAATATTTGTTTTTGTTCGCCTTCACCTCTTCATCATTGCGTCGTGTGGGTCTGTTTGAATTGTAAGGTTTTGTTGCTGTTTCGTATAAGAAGAAAGTGGAAATTTTGTCTGGATAGGTGTTATGGGCGTTGTCTTTTATTGTGTCGGGAATTTTAGTGTCTAATGTTGAGAAGTCTTTGCTTATGCTGTCGTGTTTATCCGTTCTTTTGTCATTGTTGTCTTTCGTTTGTTCAGTATTCTCACCTCTGTAAGTGCCGATGTAGCTGAAAGTGCTCAGTTTATATTTGTTTTCAGTTGTAGCGTCGGTCGTGTCAATTTTGTCTGTGTTCAGTTTAGTTCTGTTCAAGTCGTAGTCATTGGATCTGGCGGATGAATTGTTGTTCATCAGTTTTGTGTCTGGACTGTCGCGTCTGTATGAGTCAGTGTTGTAGTCGGAGTCGTATCGGTTGTAGTAAGGGACGTTCGGTCGTCTACTGTCGTAATAGTAAGGTCTGTTAGGTCGTCTGTCGTATGTGTCGTCGTATGATTGATAAGTGACTTTAACTACGTCTCTGTCAGGAGTTCTCCTTGTTGTCTGTCTCCAAGATTGTGTGGATCTCGGTACGTAATTGATTAGGTATGTGTATTTGTCAACGTTTTCGGTCACCGAGATGACGGGTCTGTTGTAAGGTCGTTTCTGTTGTTGCAGGTTGTTGACTAGTAACGATTGTACGCTTTGTACGTTATCGTCGTAGTCGTAGTTACTGTAGTGTCTAGTTGGCACGCGGTGTCTTGTGACGATGTTTTCGAAGTCGCTGTACCTTCTGGTCTTATTTCTAAAGTCTAGTTTGTCGTCTATCGATACAGTTGTCTTAGGTTTCGTCGTGGTGTTTACTGTCAGTTGGTCAGTGTTTTTGTCTGCGTTAAATGAGTCTGTGTCGTTAAGCCTGTGACTAACTTTATGAGGCCTACTCGTGTTGTTAGTTGAACTTTGTTGTTGAGTTTTCTTTATGGTCGTCGTGAGTTTTTGGTTCTTTCTAGTCGTCATAATCGGTCTACCTGTTGTGGGTCGTTTAGTTTTTGGTTTAGTCGTAGTTGTGACATCGTTGTCAGATTTATTGATGTCGTTGCTGGCGTCGTTGTTTATTTCAATCCATGGGGATAAGTCAAAGTTGTTCAGTAGTCCGTTCTGACAGGAGATTCTCTCGTTGTCGGGATTGTCGGGGGACAGAAAGACGAACGGCTGTACGCTGTCGATAGTGTCGAGTGTCCTACAAAGAACTTGTGCAAGGGATATGCGTCGAATTTGTTGCAGTTGAGCGGGAGTGAACGATGATTCGAAACCTCCGTTTTCGTACCTGAAATATATGATAATCGATATAAATGTTTATAGTTGCACTTCTTTAGACAAAACAGAAATAACGAAAATGTACCTCTCGTTGTTTTACACATTGTTGATACATCTATTCCAACATATTTTGAAGTGATCATTTATAATAATATTTGACAAACACTTTAATCTTGAAGACAACAAAGTGCGGCTTTTTATTATATTATTTTGTATTTTTAGTAACCGAGAGAACACTTACACGGGAACAACTTACATGTCCATGGTAAGCGCATGTAAGGTTTCTATTATAATATTCTCTTATCAATCATTGTTGTAAAGAGCTTCGCTTACCAGAACCGGTCGCCTTTCCGCAGATTAGAGAACTGTTGTGCGATGATACAAGCGAACGTGGGTCCCACCAGTCCGCCGATGACTGGCCTCTCGGCCATGCCTCCGGTGAACAGATCGATGTCATCAACGTGCCTGAAACAAATATGCTTATTTCTTTTGTGTACGTCTTTACAAACGGGACTGGTTTTAATAAGTTTGTTTTTACTCTAAATAAGTTTAACAAAATTTGTTGTGGATAATTTTTAAACACATTCCATCACTAACGGTGGGAATACGCAAAATGATTTCTTTACCTGTACAAGTTCTTCAACTTTCTTATCACCCTCATCGGCATCACTCTCACCAAGTCCTCAAAGTCCCTTATCGCTGACAAACCGCAGGGTTCCCTCCACGCCGTGTACGGTGGAACTCCGTGGTCTCTCCCCCTCTGGATGTTGATCGCCGCCAAATCCATGCCGAAGTCGAAGTGAGGAGTTTGGAACAGGTGATTTGTGAGTTCTTCCGTGATGAACTCGTCACGCTTCTGTATAGGCTGGTTGATCATGCCGATGAGTAGGCGGTCTACGGCGCCCATGCTCCAGATGTTGGAAGGGTTTGTCAGTTCGTTGTGGAGGGAAACGTCTACAGGAACCAAGATTCAATATTAGTAACATAGAGTGCATTTCATGTTTCAAGAAAATCAGCGCAATGTAAACATTCTTATAAGACATACATTGTTATGGGCTGAAAGTTCTATAAAAATATTAGTACTTACTATTGCTCAAGGGTCTGTGGAACCTGTCGTACCGCACCATGGACGGCTGGACGAGGCTGTGGCCGAAGCGGAACGCGGCTGAACTGAACGAGCTCGCCGGGTTTGGATTGATCTTCGGGTTGTAATTTTTGTAGTAACCTTTCGACAGTAACTCGAGATCGAAGAGGCGCATCACTTCCAGTCCTGAAGGTAAAGACATTCGAATCAATTGAGGTAAGGTATACAAATGGGCTTCTTTATTATCTGCAACACATAATATATAGTAATGTGTGCTTGCTCGAAATAGTTGTCATATTATGTCAGAGGGAACCTTGCAAAACTGTTATTATGGCAGATTGGCAATATGAAATCGGCAATTCGTTTGGCTATTTGCCACCTTCATAGGCTGAAGAAATTTTGACGTCATCTGTAATCGAACCAAGTCTTTCCGTGTAACAAAGTTATCAGGTAACCACTACGCCACTGAAGCAGTGAAACATTAGTAATAGATTGTAAACAAGACGACCTCTAACATTTGGGTAACTTTCAGCTTTTTTATTTTTGTTTGATGCTCAATGAATTAGTTTCGCTGAGCGGCGTGTCGGTCTGATTGCTCGTGTACTAGATTCGGAAGGCTGTTGTGTAATCGATAAGGAGGAACGGTTAATGGCAACCCATCGCTATTTTAAATACGTTAAGTGACAATGAGACCGTAGATGATTGCGTGCTTGCGCAGGATACTTTGACTTTTATATGCTGACAACTAGGACGCGTAAATCCTGTTACAATGACGCCAAAGAGGTTTATTTTAGAAGTTATACCCTTGAGGTATTTTTTCCTTTCGTTACGTATAACTTATAATTTTATATACCATAGGTCAATATTGGTCTAAAATATTAGTTGAAACTTCTTGTTTTTGTTTAGTTTCTATTAATCATCGACTTTAGAGATTTAGTAACAACTGTGACAAAGTATAATTATTTAATGACTTACTATTTTTTGCTGTGTAAAATAGCAACACTATTATAATTTAACCGCTATGTATTGAAGGAAGTTCGTGTTCAACACTTCTATTGTAATTCTATGCGAAGGTTCCGTTCCTTTAGTATACTACGAAACTTACCTAAGACCACGGGCAGGAACTCCCCATAGGTGATGTGCTGCAGCATCGCGCCGACGATCTTGCGCGTCTCCTGGTAGATCTTCTCGTCACTCCAGTGAGGGTTCAAGTGGGCGAGCTCTTGCGCCATACTGCATATAACCATGCATATAACATTAACGAAATAAAATTGATAATATATGTGGAAAGACGTTAAGGTTTTACTATTTGTGCTATAAAAGAATAAAGTAAAACGCCAATTGTGACATACAACATTCCAGTTGTCAGTTAGACGAATAACAAGGTTCAGATGAAAGATTTAGCGAGGAATAGTTATTAAAAAATAATAAAGATTGTAGTGCTTAACCTGTTTCTTTCGCCTTTCAACAATGCCACATATATATGTTGGCACTTAGTTTTCATCATAGTCATACGTTTTTTTCTAGTCAAAGTCAAAATTTTTATTCAACATGGGAACAATAGTTCACTTATTGAACGACAAAATCTACCAGCCATTCGCAAAACAAATGCCACGGACCTGAGAAGAATGGGCAAGAAACTCAGCGGGCTATATATATGTATATTTTTTTGTCGTTTTTATTTTTAAATGTCTTACACGTACTGACACATACTGTTTGAGAATCAACGCCAGTTATTACCATTTATTTCGTAGTCTAAAGATCGCTTCGTACTCTTTTACAGCCAGTGGGCTATTTAAGCTGCATAGAGATAGATTAGTGTATCTGATATGACGTCGAACCATTTCTCACGTTTTCCGGGAATTTTGCCCTCCAGGATCAACCTTGGGAAAAGAATGGACTGGGCTTAAATACCACCAATTAAAAAGATTAGCCCAAGATCGGAAAAGTTTTCTCAATCTGACCGCCAAACTTCAGTTTGAAGAAGGCACCTTATGATGATGATGATCTGATATGTCGGTGGTGTGCTGGTGTGCTGGTGTGCGCTGCTCACCGGTTGTGCTGCCGCAGCCACACGATGTGCGCGGCGACCAGGCCGGGGTGCTCGTTGACGCGCGCGTCGCCCGAGCGGAAGCACTCCGCGGACACGGCGCCCGCGCGGCACAGCCCGTCGCGCCGCCCCGCCGGCAGCACCGGCCGCCGCTGCTGCACGCGCCCGTACTGCAGCATGCCTGCCATTGCCAACAACACAAACTATACTAATGGAGTTATTAAACGGTTTCATTTAGCTCGACCCGTACGGAATTTATTTGGGTCAAAATTAGAAATTGAAATTTAAGCACCAGGTGGTAGGTCTCTGTTGCCGGAGACCGTCTGGGTGGGTACCACCGCAGCTCTTATTTCAACCGCCAAATAGTAGTGTGTGAACATTACTGTGTTCCGGTTTGAAGGGCGCTGTAGCTAGTGTAATTACTGGGGTAACGAGACTTAACAACTTATGTCTCAGGCGACGAGCGCAATGTGGTGCAGTGTGTACCATCTTAACTAGCAGCACGTTGTCATGGACAAGCGTATCACTTACCATCAGCTGAACGTCTTGCTCGTCTCGTCGCATACTTGTATAAAAAAAAAAACCTTCCCGTTGTCAGATTGATCTGAAATTTGGTACACACATTTAATTTAGATGACAATACAATATAATAAAATCAATAACATTATAAATCTAAGATGGCCGCCGATACAAAATGGCGGATTATATATTTTTCCACAACCCCCTCAATATGGGTATCAAATGAAAGGGCTGCACTAGTAAAACACGATGATTATGTCAAAATTTAAAATTCAAGATGGACGCCGTCCAATATGGCGGACTAGGAACATATTTTTCCACAACCACCACAATATGGGTATCATATAATAGGACTACATTAGCAGAATACTGTCATTATGAATATATAATATATGTCAGAATATTCGGGAGACAATTTCATTAAATACTAAAAACAAGAAAATAAAAATCGGTAAAAAAACTTTTAAGTTAAACGGTTTTCTTTATGTGCACTGCAAACTACAAAATATTTACCGCGTTATCATGGGCAAGCGTATCACTTACCATCACGTGAACGTCTTGCTGGTCTCGTCGCATAGAAGAATAAAAAAAAAAAACCTGCCAGCAGTAAGTCGTGACGTGTAGTTACCGTTTCTGAACAGCCTCAGCCTGTCGGAGTTCCTGGCGGAGCTGCCGTACAGCGGCGAGCCGTCCACGTACGCGGAGACCTGGTTGAGCTGCTCGCGCCAGCCGAGCGCGCAGTCGTCGCGGGGCGCGGGGGAGGAGCGCACGAACTCCAGGCACCGCACGCCGCGCGCCCCGTAGAACGCGTCCGACGCAGCCACCGCGATCGGCATGCACTCCGGGTGCTGCATCAACAAACACAATCTTCATCACATACACGTTAACCTCATTTATTGTACACAATACTATAATGATTTATATTTCCGCGAATGTTAACCATTACATCAGATTCGATGAACCTCAAATCCTCGCCAAAGAACACCGATTCCTGCGAGGCTATTGAAATTAAAAAACATCCTAATTTTAATAGAGAAGATGTTTGGGTAATACCACCTGCTTGGGATCCTATTATCAATTAAACTAAACCAAATCCCAACCACTAGAAGACTTCAAGATACAGTGAGCTCTTTCTGCGTAGATCGGACCA
The DNA here is from genome assembly GCA_029286795.1 of Byasa hedistus. Taxonomy (NCBI): domain Eukaryota; kingdom Metazoa; phylum Arthropoda; class Insecta; order Lepidoptera; family Papilionidae; genus Byasa; species Byasa hedistus. Next base: position 759,155 of record JAGSMW010000001.1, read on the forward strand.
TTAATAATAATTAAAAAGTTGTGGGTACCACGTGATAGCTGTGACATTTGCACGTCTGTCATCTCAGTCCTCCCGTGACCATGACTGCTGCAAAGCGGTCGAAACGTCGGGAATAAACAAACTAAATAATAAACGCGATAAAATCCGTAAAATTTAGTTTTAATAAACAAAAAAGTACATAGGTAAGATAAATGTACATGAGCTTTTAACCCTAAAAGAGTTTTCTTCCAGCAGAGCTGTGAAGTAAGCAAATGAATGAAAAGTATAAAAAAAATAAAAACTTTTTATTTACTTCCATTTAAAATGACATTAATCTATTACATTGGATTGGAGCCTTCTATTAAGCAAATAGATGCTTGTGCCAGGAGACTCGGCTCTTCCTTAACTATTACTATAACCTTTATGGATTTTTTCCTACTTTTATTTTATATATTTAGGCTTTTTGATTCAATCACATCTAGCATGTTTATGTATGCATGTGTGTTTGTGTATGTGTGAGTAAATGTATATTGTACATGTAAGTTGTATGTTTGAGCGATTTTGAGTTTTGTTTTTGCAAAGTGTTAAAAATCATTATACTAGTAGCGTCAGTTATTTTCTAACAAATTTTCCGTATAAAGCAGGTGTATATAATAAGGGGAAACATAATTTGAAGAAAGAAACTTAAGGAAATACTACTGCATAATATATTACATAGAAATATAGATTATATACGAAAAAGCGTATCAATGAACGTTTCTGATAAATACATATAAATTAAAGAATACACAAATACAAAAAGTAAGAAACAAAGGAGACAAAACATGAATTATCTTTTATATAGGTGATGAAAGGAAACACTTTTTAACTTTCATCCGAAAAATAGTAAATTTTGGACTGGCGCGTATATCACGAGGAAGCGAGTTCTAAAGTTCAACTGCCTGCACAGTAAAAGACTTATACAAAGGTTACTACTTTACTTTACAAAGTTTACTAGTACTTCTCTAATATTAGACACTTTGTAATAAAGAAATCTAAATCAAACGTCACCATTTGGGACTATCCCAACAATAAATGGACACGCGCGATGTATTAAATAATAAAGGACTACAATTATTAATAAGTGACGTCCTGCTCGCTAACTTAGAGGCTAGTTATGATGATACTTTAATGCATTAATAGATACACAGTAAAATTTTTTGGGACTTAATCATGTCTTTCTATTCATGTATTTTTCAGACGAGATATTCACCTGATGTTAAGTGGTACGCTTGCCCATAACATGCCATGCATTTACCAGGTGGTAGGTCTCTGTTGCCGGAGACCGTCTAGGTACCACCGCAGCTCCTATTGCAACCGACAAATAGTAGTGTGCGAACATTACTGTGTTCCGGTTTGAAGGGTGCTGTAGCTAGTGTAATTACTGGGGTAACGAGACTTAACACCTTATGTCTCAGGCGACGAGCACAATATGGTGCAGTGTGTACCATCTTAACTAGCGCCGCGTTGTCATGTGCAAGCGTATCACTTACCATCAGGTGAACGTCTTGCTCGTCTCGTCGCATAGTAGTATAAAAAAAATATGCCGCTAGTTAAGATGATATACACTGCACATTACGCTCGTCGCCTTGAGATAAGTTAAGTCTCGTTTCCCCAGTAGCTTCACTAGCTTACAGCGCTCTTAAAATCAGAACACAGTAATGTTTACACTACAGTTTGTCGGTTGAAATAGTCACTGCGGTGGTACCTAGACGGTCTGTAGCCACAGAGACCTACCAGCACTAAAACTACACTAACGCTGTAAATTTAATTACTTATTAAAAATTTTCTCTCAATTATTGTATGTAAATGAAACATCGTCTCACCATCAACTCCTTCGGCATGAAGTCTTTCCCACCGTCCTTACAGCACCGAGGTACTGACCCGTTGAAACCACGCGACTGGGACGAAGAAGTCACATCGTGATCCAGGAACTGCCCCCACTGCATCAGCAAGTGAGTTATGCCGTGGTTCTCAGCGTTCTGGTCCTCGTGTACCAACGCGCTGATCTCTCTGGCCGACGGCAACTTGCTGCCGAATAATGAACGCCGCGGCGCCTGGATGCCGTCGGAGTAGGAGGGCTGCAGGAAGCGCTGAACTGGTGTCATGGTGGAACCCCATCTCGGGCGGTTCAGGTTATTGCAGGTGCCATCGTGAGTTCGGTACCTAAGAATAATTATACTTTTAAACAAACTATCGACGTATATGGTGGTAGTTGAATATGTATATTGAAAATACGAAAATTCCAGTATTTTAAAGCTACACGTAGTTTACTGGCATGCGATAAGCTACTCGAGAAATATTGATTGAAAATAGCAATAGCCGCTAAAGAGTAGTACACTTCTCACCGTTTTGAAGCGGGGGGACATTTGGGGGAGGTCCGGAGGGGACATTGCTCCAGGAGCGGTGACTGACGTAACGCGCTGGCACTTGGGAAGTGTTGCTCCTCCGTTCTACTCTCCAGGTCCTCCCCATCTTCACTGTAAACAATACCCATGATTAGAATAACCTTTTTATGAGTAGCTTCCATTCTTGTTTTTCTTAGTATTTGTTACTGGGTGACCTACACAAAGGTCACTTTTCGTAATAAGCTTTACCAAAGACTGACATAATAGGTACAACGGCGACGCTAACTTTTGCCAATAAGCAGTAGTACAATCATTACTGTGCCCCACTTTAAAGGTAGGTAGTTATGTAACTATTTTAATGAAACATTTATTTTTACTAAAAATTGTCAACGATGTGAGGCAACTTACCACACTGCGAATATTTGTCCTAACAATTACATCAGTTATGACCTCATCGAAGAAAGTGAAGAAAAAGGTTAAATATTCATACAACCATACAATATAATACATTAAAATAATATTATACAACAAATATTGAAAAATATAAATAACGAATTCTAAACGAAACTAAAAAAAAATACTTTTTTTTTATTTCATAAAAAGAGTTTTCATTATTTTTTTAATTAAACGACACTGGCCGGTTGCATCTGACGAGCTGTCAGCGCAATGTTTAATTTAAAAAAGAGTTTTTAGTTTTTCGATATAGGACATCAGACCTGGCTGTATAGACTAAAGTCCTTTGCCTTTCTCATTAGCAATAAATTCTTCTTCTTCTTCCCAATTGATGGCATGAGCACGGTTTGTGCGTGCGCCAATGTCATGTTTAGACGTACAAAATAAAAGAATACAAATCATTCATGTTCTCATCTTTTCATCTTCGCAATTGATGGCGAGAGCTAATGTTATATATAGACGTATAAAATAAAAGGATACAAATTCTCAAAAAATTGTTTGCGTGGTCAATTCGTCCGCCATGTTTCAAGTCGAGAGGATGTCATTCCATAAATTAATCATATTAATTTAAAAACAAACGATGCGTCGGTTCGCGGTTATAATTGTTTATTGGCGCGCAGAGTATAAACGGTTGGACATAATCGGATGTGATAACCACACCAACGAATTGTGGGGAAAGTGAAGAGTAACTTTCGCTGGGAGAGGAGCGCTCTCACCGCTTGCATCGATAAGTGCTCGCGTACGAAATCCATATGCGAGAGGCGGCCGGAGAAATTATTTATTCGGATGTTAACATCCATCTTTGTTCGTGTATGTAGAGAATGCTGATTATTTTTTACTTCTGCCGCCAAACTGTAGTGTGCAAACATTACTGTGTTCCGCTTTAAAGGGTGTAGATAGTGAACTTACTGTGTGTATTACGCTTAATGTTGTGCAGTATATACCATCCTAACTCACCGCTAACTTATCATCAGGTGAACGATCTACTATATTGTCGCTTCGTCAAATAAAAAATACTGTTATCGATTAGTACAAAATTTTAATTATGATCTCTAATGTTTGTTTAAGACAACGGGCTTGTATTTACGTTCGGTTCGTCGAGTTAATATTTGAACTACTACTTATACAAAGATTAACACGGTCATTTGACGGACTGTATTTGTGAATACCGTTTGTTTCAATAACCCCTGACAAAAAGAAGCGTTAGTAAGTTTAATCCTATATGTTTGTCTACTCCGACATTTCGACTACGACTAATACGATCATTGCTTTTCTTTGAAAACGTTTGAAGATTATCAGTAGTTTTCTTGTTAAATAAAATTAAAACACCTATTTTATATTACCCATATACTTTTTAAGATTTTGTTTACGTCTAAATTGTTTTAAAATTTTCATTTTCATATTTTAATATGTGTGGTTATTTGTTTTAGTCGTTATTTATTAATTCTACTTAAAGTTTTAACTTTAGTTTATTTAAAAACGTTAACGTGAAGTGAAAATGATGTAAATCATTATTTAAATAGTGCCAATTCATAATATTAAAATACTGTGAACCGTACTTTAGTAGTAAAAAAACTCAAAACATTTATTAATTATTGTACGAATATTTAACATTTGTCAAGGAACTAAACCGTGGGCAAATTAGAAGTATTACCAAACACAAAATCATTTTATAAGCGCAATTAACTATTAATAATACAGTACAACTAGATATCTCAGACTTCGGATGGGTGATTACAACATACTAGGCAGGATTGAACTCAATATTTCACACATCGTCAAATGTGTTGCCATTACTGTGTCAATCAATTATTTAATAATATATTGAGACTATATGATGTAGAAATTGCAGAGGATTTCTACTCAGGAAGATGTTTAAATAATTGTAAAAGATGAAAATGTTATGGTGATACCACAGAGGTTATAGTTAATATTAGGTTTTAGTTCTATTAATTTACATATTTAAATACAACTTCATTATAAAATAGTAAGAAAATATAAAAAAAAAAAAATACAAACTTGATTTATCCCGCGTGCGAAAATGATCAGTCAGTTTATGAATAATCCAAGTCAAGTCACTGTCTCAGTAATTAGTCACTGTTTAAGTAATAGTCAATGTCTCAGTAATAGTGAATGTGCACTGGCCGGTCAGGACATAGTCGTAAACGTCAGTCAGTTTTAATTTTAAAAAGTCAACATTCGAATTTCAAACGGTTAGAGCGCGTGTTTGAATTTGGCGCGCGTCGGTGGTCGTGGGGCCGCCATCGCGACCGCGCGGGACTGTCGCGGAGGGAGGCGCGCGCGCGTTCATATACTTCCACTTCTACCCCACGGCGCTCCGTCGTTTCACGTTGACAAATGAACTGTACGGAGGGTCCCAATTAATTACACAAACAAAACTTAATTTTACCAAGCGACACATAATCCGTTCGTTTCGCTAATTCTTGACCGAATTAACTTTAATCAAAAAGAGAATTAAACGTTTTTCTATGAATTGTTTTTACCAAGCTCGAGTTGCAGCGGCTGTTTATAAAGATGACCGTAAAATTACAAATTATCTTTAAATGAAAAACTATAGCTGTAACTTTTAGTTGCTGTAGGTCTCTGTTGTTAGTGACCGTTAAAGTACATATCCACCGCTAAACAGTAGTCTGCGAATATTTTATTTAAAAACTTTATTGTATACTAGCGCAATCTCTACCAGTCAACCGCGAGAAAATGTTTAGAACTTGAATAGAACGGAATGACGAGTGCTAAACCTATTTTAATTTAAATCGTGTATATGTATATATATACTAATATATTGTATACTACATACATAATACTTTAGTTCAATGCGTGAGGTGCTCGTGTTGCAGTAAAAAGTTTTTCAAACGTCTTGGATTCGGTCTAAACCAGTGATTCCCAAAGTGGTCTATATCGACCCCTGGGGGTCTATGACAACCTGCAAGGGGTCTACGTCAGCGAAAACGAATTTAGGGGTTCATGAAATGAAAATGAGGTCCACGATAGTGGATCTCAACACATACATTGATAGTACCTATTTACTTATATCATACTATCTTATAATATCAAAACATATACATTATTTATAAAAGTATCTATGAAGTAAAAAAATTATTATATATGTTTATAAAATTGTGTAAGTTGTAAGTAGGGGGTCTACCCAATACGGAAAAACATAGCAAGGGGTCTACGACACACAAAAGTTTGGGGAACTCTGGTCTAAACTATTGAGTAATTTGTTCGTTGTTAATTTCACTATTTAATGTTAAATTACAGTTATAACATTTGAATTCAATAACATCATAATAATATAATAATGTTATTTTTTTCCATTTTGCCTGAGTTCTACTTTCGTCACCTGTCGCTAATGCGTCATTAGCGCGCGCGGTAACATTATAAAGCGGCAGTTTCAAAAGCGTTCCGTTTCACCGACATGTCATTTCAGTTCTATTTTCGAATTAATTAATCATCATCAAATTCGAATTACGAATGAGAAAATCGTTTTATAAAAAAAATAAATTGTATCGCTAACCGGTTTAACGGTTTTAACAGTTTAATCATTTAGTCCCTTTTCATAAAATCGTAGTGTGGAAATAGAATTATTCGTGTGTTTGAGATTCCGGTAAAAGAAAATATTGTGAGGAAATCAGCATTCCTCAAGAACAATTGAACGTGGTTTGTGTACTTGATAAACGGCTTGTTTGTCTGTATTTATAGCTACAATAAAAAAATGGTGCAGCTGATTGCTCCAACGCTTTCAAGTTTCCGATTTGAAATGATCGTCGGAAGGTATTTTAAAATTTTTGCTTTTTTATATAAACATTACAATATGAATACTAAACCGTAATTTTCTTTTTTTTTTTGCAGTTGATTGCAGTTGGCAAAATAGTGGCGCGTTACGGAATTAAATGAGAATTGTTCACAGTTCACAGATCGATGGACACGTTATTTGCGACATCTTGCGGCCGCGCGCAGACGATCTTTTTGTATTTGAATATACCACAATTGCATCGGAAATAAATTGTTTTAGGTAAGTTTATAAGAAATCATTAAAAATATTTAAACTAATATCAAATATACGTCGCCGCGATTGGAAATTAAAATTTTATTATAATTTAACATCTTCATAGATTTTTTTTTTAAAATATCCAAAATTTCTTTTCTTTGTAACATATTCTTGTTCAAAATCTTACTTAAGACTCCACGTCTTATTATCTTTGTCTCATCTTTACTAAGAAAACTTATAATTGGCGATAGTTTATTAAAAACTAAGCGAAACATTTAATGACAAGTTTAATCATTTGATGTTAGATATTACATTTTATATAATAATTATAACTAAGTTGTAATATCATATTATTATTAAAATTATGAGTGAAAAAGATCTCATAAAGTCGATAAATTAATTACATAAATCAAATGCTATACGTCGTAAAGAAAAATTCAATACCATCGGTATATAATAAAATGGTGCATCATGCAATAAATCATTTGAAAATATGTTTAATCGGTTAAGATTGAAAAAAATGGTATCCAATTAGAGGTCGTTGCCGCACTTTACGTAATAATTATAAGTTACGATTATACAGCGAGTGTTGAGCTGGTTAGTAATCGATTTCTCGTTGCGAATCGTTATAGTGTGACCGCATGCTAGTGTTGTCATCCGTTCGGTATTTACCGGATTTGATCTAAATATAAAATCGATTTGGCCCACTTTAACGATAGTTTCCGATTATAACATTCGAGTTATAACGTTTATGTAATTTATTGCGAATATTTATCGATGATAATGTCCGTGTTGGTTTCCATTTTGAACTTGAACTACTATTTTTTGAATGTCCTAACCTACTTCCTTTTATGAGCGTCCCTTCTAGTATCAATCGCCGTACTAAATTTAAATACTACCCTCGAAAATTTTCTGAGATTATGGGAAATGTAAAATCTATAGTTTGTTTTAACTTTTATTGGTGATAGTGTATTGATAAAAACATTTTAAAACACAAAGAAATTTCTCTGCGGACATAAAAGGAAAATATTGGTGTGCAAGAAACTTGACTGCACCGGCTCCGCTTCCATCGCGTGTTTGAAGAAAAGGAACAGGTTTTTTTATATCCGTATCGCGGTTAAATATATCCGCGAGTGGAGCGTGGAAATGGCGCTGTGAAAAGCCTCTCCGACCGCCGCCGGAAGCGAACCGGTGACGTCGTTCTCTCTACCGCTTTGAATTGTAAAGGAACTAAATTTCTAGAGGAAACGCAATCAGCGCCGGTTTTTATTAGACGAACCGAAAAAACTGTTCGTTGAATGTTTGCTATTCCTGGTTACTGTGTAAACAACAAAACTATTTTTGAAAATATTTAAACTAGCTGACCCAGCAAACTTCGTTCCGCTTCAAAATCAATAAAAAAAACGCTTATTGATAATTCGAGACTGTTTCAACTTTAGTAAAGAATGTGATGAAAATTTAACCAGAAAAAAATAATTCGTAATCATAAAAAATGCCCGTTATTAATTTGGTTTTTCTATTATATTTAAATGCACATGTTGATTGACCTAGGTCAGGATATCTTATCTTTGGCATTATAAATTGTAGATAATCAAAGTAGGGAAAGTTCTCGCGCACTCAGCGGTAAATAGTGTCACTATCACAAAAGATCAACAAAGTAAAGTTAAGACTTAACTACTATTTTGAACCAATCTGAACTTAGGAAAGTCGTGTTCCTGCTTGAATTCTACAATCGCTGCACACGAACACACTAATTTACTGCATGATACACACACATTGAACATTCAACTGCATTATGCACTAAAAAAATTCAACCGAGACAACGCGACCTTTACGCCCAGATTCCCGCTAAAGTTCGTAAAATATTATAGTTGCATCAGAAATTGTTGGTTGTCAATATCAAATGTCAAAATCAAAAATATTCTTTTAAATTGTATTTGGTGTCTAAATGAGGGGACGAACTTCAAATTTTTGACGTTTTATGTATCTAAAGTAAGGAGACCAGACATCTCGCTTTTAGCGGGACAGTCCTGATTTTTTTACTATTAATCCCGCGTCACGTGACGTTTTTCAAAAGTCCCGACTTTTAGAATTAAGTAAAATTTTAAATTTATGAAAATCATTGTTTTGCGTAACATATTGCTTTTGCTACCCAGTTACATTGTATTTGTCTCTCAAATGATACACTTTGTATCCGTACTGCGTGCTAGCAAGATAATTAAACAAATAAATATTACAAATCTGTTTCTTACCATAGAAAAATAAAGTAAGTAATTTATTTAAATATTTCATAAATGCATAAATTTTCTTAAACTTAGCTTAAAATACTCGTAGTCTTCATATTTTATATTGATGACAAAACGTGTATCACCCACCTTAACCTCGAAAGAAATTTTAGAAAGTAATACACGAATAAAATTTTGCAAATATTTCAAGTCAATCAAACTAATTTATCAAATTCTTGTGAAGATTTTTACAATATTTTACAAAATTACTACAATCTACTCAAACAAATTCACTTATATAAAAAACATTTATAAACTGTACTTATGTTAAAACTAAAAAAAAATTACGATATTATTATTCCTTCAGAGTTGTCCCGCTTTGCCTATCTAAAAATCTGGTCACCTCAATGAAAAAGAGAAATTGTTATTTTTACCATATTCCAGGCACTTTTTCCATATTTTCTCACCTTACTAACCTTCCCTGGACTTCCACGAATAATTCAAGACCACATTTAGCCAAATCGGTCCAGCCGTTCTCGAGTTTTAGCGAGACTAACGAACAGCAATTCATTTTTATTATATAGACTACACTCCCGGACACATCTATCGGCCCACCTAGTGTTTAAAAGTTTTAACGGTGCCTAGCTAAAAATAAATGTAAGGTGGAGCAATAAGTTTTAATGCAGTTTTAAAGCTGATTTTTTGGTCAACCTTTATGTATGTTTTTTTTTTAATTTTAAATTCAGGATTATGAAAAAAAAACGATAATTCGAGCCTGTTCATTGATTTCAATGACCCAGGAACGGAGAAAACTTTTTTGATTTCGCACAAGTTGGATTTTTTTGGTTGTGTCCGATTATTGGTTCCATAAAAGGCAAATCTAAACTTAGAGCCAGTTTTGACCAAAATATATGGATACTCTGCCTGAAATTGTCGCCCACGTTGTAAAACTTCTGCCGGCCAAATCAATTCGAAATTACAAAAAAAATTAAAAAAAAACATACATAAGGGATGACCAATAAATCTGCTTCAAAACTGCATTAAAACTTATTGCTCCACCTAACATTTATTTTTAACTAGACACCGTCGAAACTTTAAACACTGGGTGGTGGGCCGGTAGAAGTGTCCGGGAGTATAGTTTAGAGATATCGATCTCTCTCTCTTTGTAGTCGGAGACCATCTATGTAAGTACCACCAGCTCTTATTTCCGCCGCAGATCAGTAGTCTACAAACATTACTGTGTTCCAGTAAAAGGACGCTGTAGATAATGAAATTAATAGGGTAACGAGTTAAATCTTATATCTCGATGTGGTGTATATCATCCTAACAAGCGCCATTTTTTAATGGCTATTACCATCAGGTGAACGTCCAGCTCGTCTCGTGATGATTAACTGTGATTGAAAGTTTATTTATATATCCTTCCATTAACTAATAAACTCTTAGTCATTATCATCATTTCTGCCTGCTCTAAATATAGATTTACCCAATCTATTTCAGTGTTGCCACTTAATCAGATATTTCATAATATTTATAACAAATTATGTCTGAAACCACCTTCAGTTGCGAATTGAAGATGTATTACTTTGTTCAAAGCAATTTGCTGTGGATCGAGATTTTGTAATAAAATAAGTTTAATTATGATTTAAGGCCAGTAGATAATACTGCGTGCAGTTTTTTTTAATTATCCATTGCTATAACTAATTTATAATCATTCGGTTAAGTTTGTTGTTTCAAGTATTTAGAAATGGAAACCTTGTGTTAGAGGCCATGTTGGATGTTTATCTGCGTGACGCAAGAGTTAACTTACAGGTCTCCGGTTCGATTCCAGGTCACATGTTCATTTCGCTGATGATGGTAATAGTTTTCATATCAAGATCAATTTACTGATGGTAGAATCTCTGTTGTCGGAAACTGTTTCGTTAAGCACCACTGGGCCGTATTTCTGCAAGCACGCAGTAGTGTGAAAAAATTACTGTGTACCGGTTTGAATGTTGTTGTAGGTAATGAAATTACCGTGGTAACGAGACATAATGTATTTTCGCTTGGCTGCTGGCATGTCACTTTGCTTCCTTGTTCGCCGTAGAAAGTGAAACGGGCCACTAGACAATATCACTTTCATTGGTTTAAACATAACACGAGATCTTGATAACTTTGTATTTACTTAAGTATATTGTCTATTCTTTAATTTAACAGTAGTAATAAAATATTAATGCAACCATTTTCATGTACAATGAACTTGGTTTATATATATTTTTTATCTGTACCTCACATTTTTGGTGGATCAGCAGCTATGTTCTTATTAACCATAGAGTTTGTTTAATTGATATAAATCTAAAGAAAGAAATCCAAAAGATTAAATATCTTTGCAAAAATGTTCTTGATTGAAGATATCAGAACGAACCAGGTGGTAGGTCTCTGTTGCCGGAGACCGTCTGGATGGGTACCACCGCAGCTCCTATTGCAACCGACAAATAGTAGTGTGCGAACATTACTGTGTTCCGGTTTGAAGCGCGCTGTAGCTAGTGTAATTACTGGGGTAACGAGACTTAACACCTCATGTCTCAAGCGACGAGCGCAATGTGGTGCAGTGTGTACCATCTTAACTAGCACCACGTTGTCATGGGCAAGCGTATCACTTACCATCAGGTGAACGTCTTGCTCGTCTCGTCGCTAAGTAGTATATAAAAAAAAAATTGATTCCAGGTATATAAAGCTTGATCTTTATCTTTTATCGTTAGTGAAATTAACTTATTGAAAATGTACATATAAAACCTTATACCATACCAATATTTGTAATGCTGATAACTTAAACATTTTATCAGGAGAAAGTTTTTTTTCGGAGCCCATCAAATATTATTGACTGGTTAAGATGTGTTGTGAAAGTCTGCTTACGTAAGTGTTATGGATGGGTGGGCGCGGCTGTAAAAGCGTTCGTTCGTTAGTTCCCCCGGACGCCACAATGCGTATTAAACTTGCGCATAAGTGTACACTTATTCATTAGGAAGGATTACTTACTAATGAGAATTCAACTTTGAAAATTACGATGCACATAAATACTAAAGCAGTAACACTTTGAAACGTTACGTAAGAATGTTTGATTTGTCAGGACTTCAATTATTAGTAAGTGATGTCCTGCTCGCTAACTTAGATGCTTGTTATGATGATAAAGACTTTAATAAATTAATGAATATACAGTAAAATACAAATTTCTTTCTTGTTATTTATTTTGGGACTTAATGCAATTACATTGTTAGTAAACATGAACAGTATTCTGGTCATCTTGCCCGGAGGAGACAGGATACTGTGATATGGACTGACATTATATTTATTTACGTTAACAGACTCCATTACAATCTTCCTGCTTAATTAGATCTGGATACATTCCTGAATTTCTTTCATTCTACTTGACGAAGAGACGAGCGATACGTTCACTTAATGGTAAGTGGTACGCTTACCCATTATATCACCCTGCTTCTATACATCTTTCAAAACTATCAGATAATTATAACTATATACCACTTCCAATTCTAATCACCTTCCTACTTATATTACACTTAACTTATCTACATAGACTTTCCTAAAATAACTATTTGTCGAATAACGCATGTTATTATACGAGCTCTTCTTACCCTTTTTCCATAATATGTTACCCTACTTAAGTCAAATCAAGAGACTCAATATTACTCAAATCCTAAAAATTTTTTACAAGTTGTACAGCCCTGTATCCAATAGCGGGGCTTTAAACTTTAAAAAAAAAAAAACCATTATATCGTGCCGCTAGTTAAGATGGTATACACTGCACCGCATTGCGCTCGTCGTAAGACATAAGATGACAAAACTCGTTACCGTAGTAATTTCATAGGTTACAGCGCTTTCATAACGAAACACAGTAATGTTTACACACTACTGCTTGTCGGTAGTGTTTGGGGTTCGTAGGCTGAAGAATATTTATTAAAATGACTTCCAGTGTTCCAGATATTATTTATTTAATTAATCACTACTTACATGTCTAGCCTAAAAAGCGTCGAAGGGAGAAGAGAGTCTACCCATAGACACGGGCATAGATTACACTTAGTGACATAGACAATATACAACAGGTAGAAATAGAAGCTGCGGTGGTATCTACCTAGACGGGCTACCAGCACTAAAATTTATAAGATACCACCAGTGTAATATTTGATCTACGTCCTGTTTATATACTTCACAATAAGGTGAAGGTACTTTTTTTTTCATTAGAAACTAAAATTTGTTTAAAGGAACGTATCCAGAATGAACTCTATGAACTTTTAGTCTTCAAGAGGATTGAACTAGCTCTAACTATGTTATGTGTGGCGGTTCATTGACTAACGTTATGTACCACATTAATTTATCTTTGGACCTTTTATTAAAGTAAGTCTTTTTAGACTTACCGCATTTTTTTTCCTATATTTATAAAGAATCTCAGTAAAATTTGCACATAAATTTCCACTCCGTCGTTATTATCATTTATAAAATAATACATCAATCATAAAAAAACATGTTCTCACATGTATTTTCTAATAAAGATATAACAAATTACTGTAATGACTGTTAAAACTATTATTGAAGAGGTTTTCGAAAGCAGAGGAAACGGCTGCATCCCAATAGAGAGAGAGCGAGCACCGCCCGGTGCCTAAGCTAGTGCTTTCTAGTATCACAATTTGTTTTCTCCGCGCTAATAATACCGTTGAACACTAAATATGCTAATTCGCGTTAAATAAAAATATCTTGCGTTACGTAAAACGTTTATAGTGTTATGCTTTCTCTCTGCTTTTAATGTTATAAAGTTACGAGTCAAGTAATGACGCTTAACAATCGGAGATGCGAAGACTGTGTCGAATGAAGATCACTTGGAAGCAGTTTGTCTCCAATTACCAAGTTCTTGTGAAAGCTGAGCTGATGACAATTGTAATACAGATAAAGGTTGGGGTTTTGGACATCTGTAAAGAGGATCCTTTTAAGAGTTCCTAAGGGTACTCTGGAAAGCGTACTCTTGTTAGTTGGAGATGAAAATGGTTTGATGATATAAATTTCACCAGGTGGTAGGTCTCTGTTGCCGGAGACCGTCTGGGTGGGTACCACCACAGCTCCTATTGCAACCGACAAATAGTAGTGTGCGAACATTACTGTGTTCCGGTTTGAAGGGCGCTGTAGCTAGTGTAATTACTGGGGTAACGAGACTTAACACCTTATGTCTCAGGCGACGAGCGCAATGTGGTGCAGTGTGTACCATCTTAACTAGCAGCACGTTGTCATGGGCAAGCGTATCACTTACCATCAGGTGAACGTCTTGCTCGTCTCGTCGCATAGTAGTATAAAAAATAATTAGTCTGTGGTTCAATTGAAAAGAGTAGTTAAAGATGAGCATCATCATCATCATGAAGGTCGATCCATTCTAGATTAGAATAGTTTTCTCAATCTAACTGTCAATCTTCATTTCGAAAAAGGTTCAGTATCATTATGAACTGATTAACATAATTATATCTTCTTTTTAAACATTAACTCTATCGTTTTGGTTGAATTTGTCATCTTATATACTAGATATAAACCAGAGCTGTACGTTTTCTAAAAATCGTCGTATCAGTTCTGTAGTCTGAAGCACGTAAACATATGAGTAAGGCCTAAGCGCAAGGCAAGCAATAGTATGTCGTTTAAGTAAAAGTTATATATAATAAATCGCTGAGAAATTGTATTTTTGTTACAAAACGCGAGAGCAGTACGAAGATGTTACACAATGAATGTATGAAGATCGCATATCGCTGTGATTCACGAACACGCAACGTTAACGGCGGCCGAGCGACGTTTCTGCTAATTACCTAATAAACGTAACTGCTTACTGCTGACCAGTCACCGTGCGAGAGTACGCGATAAATCATCTCGTTATGACGGAAAAGAAATTTTATATTTCACGTAACAGTAGTAACATAACGAGTAACTTTTAATTATGAAATAAACAAAAATTGGTAATGAAGTATTTAATATAATATACATGTCTTGTTAAATATCATAAGATTTACAGTTATTGTATAATAGTTAAACTATCAAAATGTATCTAAACATCTTTTAACTTGTTTTTGTAGAACAAGTGACGTCATCACTTTGCAGCGACGCTGATGTTTGCTGATGTACAACAATTTGTTTGGTGGTGTTGTTTACCAATTAGACGCTGTTTAATGTGATCATCAGCTTAAATACACTCCCGGACACATCTATCGGCCCACCTAGTGTTTAAAAGTTTTAACGGTGCCTAGCTAAAAATAAATGTTAGGTGGAGCAATAAGTTTTAATGCAGTTTTAAAGCTGATTTTTTGGTCAACCTTTATGTATGTTTTTTTTTTAATTTTGAAATCAGGATTATGAAAAAAAAACGAAAATTCGAGTCTGTTCATTGTTTTCAACGACCCAGGAATGGAGAAAACTTTTTTATTTCGCACAAGTTGGATTTTTTTTTTGATGTGTCCGATTATTGGTTCCATAAAAAGGCAAATCTAAACTTAGAGCTAGTTTTGACCAAAAAATATGGATACTCTGCCTGAAATTGTCGCCCAAGTTGTAAAACTTCTGCCGGCTAAATCAATTCAAAATTACAAAAAAATTAAAAAAACTCTTATATAAGGGTTGACCAATAAATCAGCTTTAAAACTGCATTAAAACTTATTGCTCCACCTAACATTTATTTTTAACTAGACACCGTCGAAACTTTAAACACGGGGTGGTGGGCCAATAGAAGTGTCCGGGAGTATAGTAACACTGATTTCGATTGAATGATGATCTACGCTAACTGGTGATGATGACTGATCTAATCGTGCGGTTGTTAGAGAGCTGTTATAATGTAATTCATAACTAGGAAATAAATGAGTTGCGTCGGGTGACATGCGCGAAATAGAAAGTGGTCGTCACGGCGGTGGCGGGACGGGTTCGTATTATATGGGCACGTTAGCCCGACTTACGCAATGCTGGAACAGATATGGTAAACCCCACGAGCTGGCTTTGGTACTAACTTTCAATCTGCCTCCGATTTTTTGTTTTTTTATACTACTATGCGACGAGACGAGAAAGCCGTTCACCTGATGGTAAGTGATACGCTTGCCCATGACAACGGGGCGCTAGTTAATTGGTACTCACTGCACCACATTGCGCTCGTCGTGAGACATAAGGTGTTAAGTCTCGTTACCCCAGTAATTACACTAGCTACAGCGCCCTTCAAACTACAACACAGTAATGTTCGCACACTACTATTTGTCGGTTGCAATAGGAGCTGCGGTGGTACCCACCCAGACGGTCTCCGGCAACAGAGACCTACCACCTGGTAAACCACCGTTACCAAGTGTTTACATCGGCTGAAACAGAACTGTTTCTGATTCGATTCTGGAGTAAATATATTGTAAATCTGTCTGCAGCCTCGAAATAATAGCTAGGATTTCGCTCGCTTTAACTTCATAGTCAATACCAAGTGATATTGAGCTAAGGACTATAGTAAATATAATCAAGCCCCTGTACAGTCTTATTATGTTTAATGCGGTACGGCGGCGTGGTTAATCCACAATGGTGGGAATTGGAAATCGCTGTGTAAAATCAAAGCTAGTGTGAATTCACGTCGACCTTAACTACGGCATTATATTTAGCAATCACAAAAAAGATTACTTGTATTGCAATTTGAAACTTTCTAATACGAGAAGCTTTTTTTTTTTGGTTTTATCTTTATTGTATTTGCAACGAGACGTGTTTTTTAATCAAAAGCTTGCAGTTATATTGTTTGTTTAAAATGTAGTTAAGAGTAATTCGTAATTTTAACCGATTAACGATTATATCTTTTTGAAACGGTATTTATTAGAGTTTTTTCAAGGTTTTAATAATGTCGCAATAAATTTGCAGTATTTGTCATGAGATCTCTATTATGTGGTTGTTTTTTCCCACGTTGCAATTGCTTTGTGATTAGCTACAAAAAGAATGTGAGCTCTCCCCATTGTGCTTGAACAATGCGTAAGATGGCACTTTCTTTTGGCTGCTACACTCTACAATGCATTAGTGTACGTTTATCTTATAAATGCAGGTTTCATTTCATTTATATCTGATGACAATCGTCGTGTGGAGAAAAATTGCTTTGTTATGCCATTAATAGAGGGGACGTCTTTTACAGTTTCTAAACTTGATTCTGGTAGGCAAAGTCAAGAAAAAAAGCATTCGGAATATAAAGTAGTGGTATCATTAAAGCTCTTGTTCTGCTCATATGAGATTGAATATTTAATTACTCTATCCGGGATAGTAATGTTATCTCCAAGTGACTGTCCAACTTCAGTCATGATGATTTCACTTACGATGATCTGTTTTGAATGGTATGAACAGTAAACACTTTATAAACACGCTTTATATTTACCAACGATACAAGATAGGTTTGTTTATAGTATAATTTATCAGCATTATGAATGGATAATAAATTTTTAGTTGTACTTGTGGCGCTTCTTTAATTGTGAAGCTGATAAGTCGGAAATGGTAAGGTTACTGTTGGAAGTAAATTTGTGAATTTTGATTTCTGCTTATAGTTTAACTATAGTTTTTCTATTCGAGCGGATGGGTGTGACGCGTGCAACGTGTACGTTACCCGGCTGCAGGTCTATGAACAAAATCGAAAGTGCATTCACTTGGCGCACAGTGAAAGTCGGACCTTGGTCTTGAAAGCGAAAGGCGACGCACGACTCCTGACGTCACACCAACCGATTCGCAGTAAACACCTTGCAAGGCCACTGACATTAGACTGTTACAGAAGCGTCGTGTGCAGCACATCTCGAACATGACACGGTGACCGATGAGAAGTTTCCTAAATCACTGTTGTAGATTATTAACTGTCTGCTACTGATGACAGCAAAAGATCAACCGTTACTCCCACTAGGTACAAGTCCTAATAAGACACAATATTTTGACAAATTTGTTTGAATGAGACTGACTGAAACATCAGTATAGATATTTCAAAATATATATAACAGTGAACAATTATTTCAACAATTTAGTATAAAAGATAACCATTACAGTAGCCGGGAGTATGAAAAAAGCACAGCTTGTAGTTTGTTGACAAACTGGTGAGTTGGAAAGAAATGTCGGAACCGGTTGTGTGTGTGCTTTCTAAAGTAACTTTCGACAATCGCTTTTGGGACGTGTGTGTGGATGTTTATTTTAATTTGTGAAACCTGTTAAGGTACTCTCACTACACACCAACATAAACATTTATCAACAACCAATCAATTTCTTTTTGTTAACTATTAACTGTTGGTAAATAGATCTCTGTTGCTGGAGACAGTCTCGGTAGTTACCGCAGTTGTTATTTTCACCGCCAAATAGTCGTGTGTAAATTTTAGTGTGATCCAATTTGTAGGACGTTGTAGCTAGTGAAATTACTAAGGTAAAGATGTAACACTCATCATACTAACTGGCGCCTTTGTTATGTGCGGTCTATATAAAACATGTCTTCGGTTTTTAGTTAAAAATCCATATTGATACTTTGTAGCCACTGTTCCCGCTGCATTCAATGTAACGAGCGGCGAACAATGATCAGAACGGGACTGATCTTAAACAATTGTGAGATTATCAGCATCCTTGAACGGCCGGGTTAATTCTTTACGATTGTTTACAGCTGAACAATTAAAATGGCGCGCCGCGATTCGTATCGGATTAAATCGAGTCAAGGAATTTGTCCCACCGCCGCCCGGCTCCCACGATGGACCCAATGAGAACAATCGCGACACTATTAGTACCTAATGTAACTGATTGTTAATTAAGAAAAACATGTAATAACGACAGACTGCTTATTTTTTATCCTAAATTAACACTCATTTTTACGGATTTTATCGCGTTTATTATTTAATTTGTTTATTCCCGACGTTTCGACCGCTTTGCAGCAGTCGATTAGTACAGAATAACTATTTGCATTAAAACCTAACCTCACTTTTGAGTACACCAGTAAAGTTTTTTTAAATATTCTGATGATATATTATGATTTCTTATATTTCCGCGAATGTGTGTATAACATTCGCGGAAATATAAGAAATCATTTTTATCCTAAAGTTAAAAGAATATTTAAAAAAACTTTACTGGTGTACTCAAATGTGAGGTTAGGACTTAATGTATATAATCATTCTTTACTAATCAACTTGAAACGACAGTCGTAAGTGAGCTGGAAAGTTGGCAGGAGAACAAAAGAAAATCTTCATAACTTATTATATTATAGTTATTAATATTTAAATGTCGCTAAAATAAGATCCACATGCTTTTTTATTACATAAGAAGAGTGAATAGGTTTCTTCTAGACTAGCGCGCTTTAGCATCAAAGACTACATCGCTACTTACCATCAGGTGGGATTGTAGTCAAGCGATAGTCTATAAATGATTAAAAAAAAAAACATAATCATTCTTGTTTTGATCTTTAGTTATCGAGGATGGAAATTTTAGATGATTTCTAGAAAATATAAAAGGTGATATTAATTAACGAAAATTAATAGCCCACTTATTACACCCACTACTGGGACTGGGATATATAAACATGAAAAAATCTAATAAAATACGTTTTAAGATTTTTCTACATTGATTCACAAAGTTAAAGCGAATGCTTAAAATTGTGTTTTCTTAGTTTAACAATTTCCTTTATTAAATGGGTTTTTCAGTGTAAATCATTATTCTTTATTTACTTCTTAAACGAGACGTGTACCTGCACGACATGTTCGATTGACAGGTATAAAAGTTGGCGTTGCCAGTCGTAAGAAGTGAACAGCTTCGCCAATTTAAACTTCCCGTTCCGGCCAGGGCTGCCAGATACGTTTGCACAGGCAGCGTTAACAGCTTATACAATACTTTGATGTAACAAATGTTATATTTAAGAGGAGACGACATTTTATAATATTTCATAGAATTATAGAAAAAGGTAATATACTTTAAAATGTACTTACACTATTTACTTGATGGAGGTTGGTAAGAATTTAATTAATAATAGTAGTAATAGTATCTATTTGAATTTTGCTCTTGGTTATGAATTTATCAGGATATTGAGACACTAAGACCCCGTCGGTGGTCACCGTCAGCGCGTTGCCGTCTGCACTATGCTTAAGCATGCCCAGGGACAATAGCCTTTCCCCAGCTCCTGAAACAACCCTGGCTCCCACTGAATACGATTTACTTTCCTGTTTCCTGCTCCGACATGATTTAAACTTGTGAAAGTTTTAACACTCCCAGTTCCGTTTAATGGCGCGCGAAATTTCTCGAACTCTCCGATTGGCGGAAGAACATCGCTCACAGTTATTTAAGTAATGTAAGATTGTAGGAGAACTATATAATTATTATTATACTTATTAATAGAAATTATTTTTTACCTTTGATCAGAAGGAAGGGTGTTCTTGTAAATAAATATCTGTGGCTCCATCTAGTTTTGTATATATGAAAGACAATAGTCAAAGGTGTTCTTAGCTATAGCTATAAAGCACGAAATTTTAAAGCAATGATTTAGGGTTCTGTTCTGGTCTAGTTGCCTTCTTTCATTTTCTGTATATAAACAATAATAATAAATTATTTTAAAACGATCTATATTAAATTTGACATTGGTTTGGCTATAAGAGGTAGTTACTTTTTGGATTACAATTAAAGCTGCTTTAGTTAAACCTGTGTTATGTACAACTTGTACATTATGTTGATTAAATGAGTAAATTTATATTTTAAATTGATTTGGAGTTTGAACTACAACTTTTACTTGCTATAGAATCCGAATCTACAGAATCAGAATTGATTTCGTTGATCAATTCAGATGTATATATAAAAAACGGTATCCCGTCCTGGGTGATAATTCTATTGGGATCGAATGTGTTCGCAGGTCCTATGGTCTAAACTAAACTCATAAAAATTGATTCAGGTTTATAACAGACGTAATGGTTGTAGGTCACGGCTAGAGTGGTACCTGAGATAGTACTACTAGTGAATTATGTCCGTGCGAATCTGTAAAATTCATTGCCAATTAGGCAATTCGACATTGTATAGTTACGCGCTGTGTATGTTGACTAGCTGTATGTTTGTATGTTAATTTTATGAGGCATCATAAGGATAGTTACACGCTGCGAATGCTAAACTATCTATTGCTGTTTTTACAAAAGAAGCTTGCGATTGTGATCGAACTGCGACTTGTAGAGACGTGTGTACTTCCGGTGAAGAAAAACATTTTATGAAAGCATTTAAACAACTTACACTTGACCAACTTGGGATTGATTCTAAACTCGAAAAGAAATTCGTCGCAGCTATCGTAACGTATACTAGTCAGTTTATGTTATGAAAAGCCACAAACAATACTAAAAGTAATTCTAGAAGTTTTTTGTAATTTTATCAGAACGTTTTACTTATTATTAAAATCCTTATTATGTTATCGCATTATGTATAGGTTAAATCAATTAGTTTGTGTAGCATTCTAATAATAATTCAATAGTATGATAAAGTAATAATTATAAACTTAACTCGCAGGACTATTTCGACATATTAACATTTCGCTTGAGATTATACCGCAACGGATGTGCTTAGGTTAAATGCAGGATGTTAGCCCTTCGCGTCCATCCGGTTTAAATGTTAGACTTCTCACACAGTATATATTCAAATTTACAGTTTACATTAACGTTTTAATCAAATCAATCAAAAGACTGGTTTTGTAATTGATATGATAGCAATTTCGAGTTGATGACATCTTTATATAGTATTTTTTTATCCACTTCGGTTAACACGCTCATTTTCACTTCACGCCACGTGATGGTGAAACTTGAATATCACTATGTTCAATTGTCAACATATAAGAGGTAGAGTAATGAGGGTGAGTACTTGTAATCACCGATAACTTCATTCCTAACATCATGTAAATTAGATTTCAAATAACCTTTGCATACAAAATACAAAAAAATACTGCTTTGGGGTGTTAATAATTTTTTGGTGCAATAGAAATGCTTGAAGAGTACTTTCACCTAATTATGCTGTGCTTCATTTATACTCAGTTCTACCAGAGCGTTAGCTGTCTGCAGGCACATTAATTATTACAAAAAACATTTCCTGTCCCATAGATGCCTTAAATCATTAATTTCAAATTTGATCCGAGTTATTGGTTCATCAGATTTGATTAAAAATGTGTATGTTAATATTGATTTGTTGCAAATAGATCTGAATACCATCTTTGTAGTTCTTTACAGTGTTAATAGCGTGGTTTTGCGTGGATTTTTACATAAACTAATTTTTTTTAATACAGTGCGTCTGCGTTTTTGCCTCATCGGTGAACTACTTGAATTATATGACAGATGTCCTGGCTTTGATTCCTGGTTCATATGTTGTGGAACTTAGTTGATGGCAAGGTCTTTTCGAACCCGTCTGGATAGCTACTACTCCTACAACAGATTTCTTGGTGGAGCACGCTTCACCACCCACGGCCTCATCTTGTAAAAGTCCATCCACAGACAACTAATTCCAAACACTGTGTAAATTTCCACGCGTTCCCATCCTGGGTCAGAGTTTAAAAGAAAATATCTCGAAGATACAGACTGACTCATTCTAATAATGTTTATATAAGCAAAGATTATGATTAACAAGAATCCGATGATAAACTTGGCGACAAGAATTTCCCGTTGCAACCTGAACAAGTTTCATTCGCGTTACTATTTGCTGGATATTTTAATGTAAGTGTAAATTAAATTATCATTCATTAAGATTCATTGAATGTTTTCGCCTTTAAAGTAAATTTCATGGTTTGCTATCTAAATTATCTATAATAAAATGTGTAAAGACTACATAATTAGTTTTACTAGTGTTCAGTCAGTAATCAAAATTCGAGAGGGTAACATGTCAATTAAAATTTGTAAGGTCCTTTTTATTAAATTATGCTACCGATTTAGACACATTTCAAGATAAATAAACTATTTATAGAATAGCATTAAAGTTAATTATATTGTCAACAACGGCATTGAAAAATGTCTTAGATGTCCATGTTCAATGATCACATCAAGACCATGTCAATGACGAAGTGTAAACGGGAAAGATCCGATTGCGTGTTCGCGAAGTGACCGACTTTTGTATTACATTATCAGCTGGAAGACCAGCTAGCTTCTTTAGCTTTGTTATCATCTCATGAAATGGTATTGAATGTTAGCTCATCGTTATACTATTGCAAATGAATACGAAAGCTGTGCTATGATATAAAAAAGTAAGGTACAAAAAGGTTTTGTTCAACGTTTCGCAAAACGATTTAAATGAAAAAAATGTCGGTGGTGTAGTGTGATGGTCGCGTCGTGTGGTCGCCGCTGATGCCAATACATCGCATGTTCCGTATAATAGAAATTTTAATGGATTCTCTTAACGAATCTCCGCCGGCGAGTTTTTATATCGGAAATAGTTGAAAGCAATTTTTACTTACTGAGACGTTTTAATTGCCTTCCTTTGTTGGATTCGAGGCACTCTTATATTCCGGCTGTGCTATTAATCTAACTTGGGTTTTTGTGTGCGGTTTAAAGTTATTTATCAGTGACGGAAGATGTTCTAAAATCGTATTTTATGATAGCCTTAGATAAGTAGACATGGTTCATGATCTGCTAGTTACTAACTGCTTGAAAGATTGCCTTGTGACAAGAAGCAGCAGTGGATGCCCATCGTATGATGCTGATCATTAAAAAAATAAAGCAATATAGAACAGATGAAATGTTCCACTGCTTTGTAATTTATAAAAAGACTTAAAGTAACACACAGTAGTAATTTACTCTCCTCAAATACATTAATAAAGTCATTTGTTCATGTAATGACGTACATTCATAATAAAATCGATTTATAACATCGATACAATACCTCTGAAATTACTCTATGCATATTTGAATTATTGCTATACCGTCTTCAGATATTAAATTAATCGTGTTGCGGATAATACTTTACTGATCACAGAACTTTGTTTGCGAAGGCAGTCTAGGTAGTTCTATTACTAAACATTAATGTGAATGTTACTGTCTTTCATTGTGATGGGTTTTGTAGCTAGTAAAATAACTGGAACTAACAAAACTAAACACCTTTTGTACATCATTCTAATTAGCATCGCATTAGATGAACTTTCAATCCGTCTCGTAGCTTTATCGAGCAAAAACAAATATATCAACAGAATCGAATCGGCACGTTGATCGTTTGTGTTTCACAACGTCATTGTGAATTCATCGAAATCTCGCGAGTACTCGGCCGTTACAAAAACAAATCAAAAATCGAGATGTCGTAACTGCGAAGTAATGTTTCTATAATGATGCAAGTGATTGCGGATCGTTCGCGCTGCTAAGCAGAGGCTGAGGGACGACGCGGATGCTGACTGCGACACCACTCGACGGGAAGCGGAGATGAAGTCTAGGTAAACGGACTGGTCTAGGAAAAGCCGTTAGATCTAGACGGAAACACTGACGCCGGAACACCTATCATGCTATTAAGTTAAATTCATAGATGTTCATGGTTGTATTTTAAACGAACCCCAATCCGGCACCTTCAGGGATTAACTTTTCACATTTAAATTTTAACTGGATCAACTTCAAAGTATATAAATAGATCGGATCATACTTAAAAATATTGTGCGTGGTTATAAAAAAAATAACAGAAAGAAACGGTTTAGTATTTTGTATCCGAAGACTGGCAATATAGGTACCAACATTAGTTTGGAAAGTTACGTTGTTTTGAAGGGCGTTGTAACTAGTGAAGTTAGGATTATTATCGCTTCGTGAATTTATGTTAATAATGTAATGAAAAGTTGTGGATTTACTGACCCGTTCAGTTCTTTTAATTTCGCAGCAGCCTGCAGGGTCGCGTAGCCGTAGTGTGAGTATTTTTCGATGTCCTCTGAGGGCGCGTTGAAGGCCGCCACGTAGCGAGCTGGGTTCGTGTCGTCCAACCACAGACCTGGGAAGACCAAATCGGATAACGTTTCCTTATCGAATCAGCATCTTAATGTACGTCTACACCTGGTCTTAGGTATTTTGTAATGAATTCTAAAAAATACGTGTATAAAATTTTTAAAGCTCAGGTTAAAAATCATATAGTATCTTGATCCGAACAGCAGAGATCTATTTGTATTCTCGTAGTAAGCTTACGGTTCAGTCAATTTTGATCTAGTTTTTTTTACATGCAAGTAAACTTGATGAGGTTAGGATTGTAGTAGATATAAGGAAGGTAGTAGATATAAATATAAATGAGTATTAGTTTTTAGAATGAGTAAATGTAAGTTTACATAAATTACAAATTTTACTAACTTCTGTTGCTAAAGACGTTACGAATTCGTTAATAAAAAACACTCACCCATAGAATATAAT
This sequence comes from Byasa hedistus, assembly GCA_029286795.1. Lineage (NCBI taxonomy): Eukaryota > Metazoa > Arthropoda > Insecta > Lepidoptera > Papilionidae > Byasa > Byasa hedistus. Next base: position 784,557 of record JAGSMW010000001.1, read on the forward strand.
TTCGGTTCTAACACGCTGTATAACTCATGCATTTTCTCCATTCCATATTTCGCAGCTTCTAGCACATCTTTGTTTTTATTTATTGTTGTATTAGCACCGGTTTGGTCGTTGTCTTTATAATCTTTGTCAGAATCATAATCATCTTCAATGTCTTCTTGATTTATTACTGGTAATTCTTTATTAGAATCCACGTAATCATCAGAGCTCGCATATTCACTTTGTTGTGTTTTATTAGCATCATTTAAATTTACAGCTGTTATATTAGCATTGTCGCAATATTTAACAACCACCGTCGATATGTTCTTAGTTTCTGAAACGGATTGGTTCTTACTGCGATTTCTTTCAATAATTGTTACACTATGAAGTTGTTTATTGGTTGAACTGTTCAACATTGGCATTAGATGTTTCAACACTTCTATTATGTTATGTTGCGAGGTGTTATTAACGCTTGTGTTGTTTGGTTCTATTGTTAGTATTTCAACATAATCTGGTTTATCTTTTTTCTGAATACTGTCGGTTTCTTTAATATTATGTTCAATAATTTCTCCATTTCCTTTCGAATAGTTTTCAAAGGAATGCACGTCCGTTTTATTTTCAATTCCGCTTTTTACTGTAGTTGTTATGTTTTTATTAGACTTGTCGTCGGTTCCATCCGCTCTGATGTCGCTTTGTGGCACTTTTAATATAATGGCTTCGTTAAGTCTGCTTTCGTTAGTGTTTATATTTGAGGACATATTATTTTTAATCCTGTTAATCGATGCTATAATGTCATTAATTAATTCCTCTTGAATCGATACATAAGTATTATTATACGTTGTAAGGTTAGTGATTGAGTTAACATATATTTTAGTAGTTTCACCCTCTTTCAGCAAACGCGGTCTTTCCGAATATTTCTTTTTTATTTTAAATATATCTTCAATGATTCTTTTGAATGGGCAACTGTGAGTTGTGTTATCTATTGAAGTGATTGTTTTGTTGAAATTCCCAGTATTCCCATTTACCAAAAGCGGTAGTACAAACAGGAGGTACTGGTACCTAAAAATAAATAGGTTTATGTAAACAATATAACGTACCATATCTTTTAACTAAGTATAAACTATTTATGTGCCAAAACAACCTTATTTTAACCGACGTTATTGCATCAAAGTATGTGATGACACCAGAGATTGTGATTAATGAAAGTGTTGGATTTATTGATGCTCTTACTCTAATCAACATGGAATCTTAAATGAAAACAATTTGTCATTACTTTATATTTACGATTAAAAAACGGACACAGATTATAAATAAACATTTAAAAACTCTCCAGTAGCTTAATTGATAACTTTTACTTTCATAACAACATTAAGCAATATCTATGATATCATTTAGCAGTATTTGCTCTGAAATTATAATCTCTTAGAAAGAAGCTAGTGATTTGTTAGAAAATTCATTAAATTTTTCTTTATTTTCATGGCAATTAACAACATACTCTTCATATAATTTCCTCCTCCATCATATGTTTTCTCGAAATTTCTATAAAGACCTTGCACATACAAAGTGACCAGTGAAAATACGTGTGCACAAACAAGTTTTATGGTAAAAGCTGTAGCCCGCCGGTCGTAAATACATAATTATAATAATCGTTTACAACTAACTTTCTCATTGCGTCCGTTTATACGTTGAGGGAAGGCGACTTTCCCTGTTCAGTGCCAAAAGGATATTTATCGTAACTCATAAGGTAAGAACAATACTGTTAAAGAAATTCAATTACTAAAATAAAGTTTATTTGTATGTGGTATGTACTTGAAAAAAAATATGAACCAACCAAGCTATTATAACTAAGTTAATAAGTCTTATTCTAATGACGAGTGTAATGCGGTGGTAAATAAACATTTTTCAAGTGACTGTTTTGGGGTAAGAATATCACTAACTAACAGTTTGTATTAGTCTTGTCGATATATGTTATAAAAAAATTAACGTAACAAGCATTGACTTGACTCGAACTGGAATCGTTAATCTTTTCTATTTATACTTAAGACTAGTTTTTTAATATAGCATACCTCTAGCTACAACTCAACTTTGTAAATTTAAACATTTCGCTTAAGTTTAAAAGTTATTCAACATGTAAAAATTGTTAGGAATTATAATTCATATTCAATCATTGAAAACTCTTTCAGAATTAACTGTGTACTGACCTGAACATCCTCATTTTTCAGAAATTCAATTGTCCTAACATAGCTTCACAGTGAACATGTGCGATATCAATTTTCAAGCAAAAAGTTTTTATTTGATATTTGGCCGGTTTTACGTTTGTGTTGTATTGAATTTGGTAATTAAAAAAACACAGGACGTCTGTCGTGTAAGTTCTCGATCGTTCTTTTTCCACCGGTGTCGCAATGGAGCGGGTCCCGTGGCGTAGTGCGGTGCCGCCGGGCGCGGAGGGACTAGCTGTTGCATAACGCCGGGAGGCTGCGGAGCCCGAGGTACTGTTAGGAGACCTCGCCCCGTGCGATGATCTCCGGTTCGCGTGCTTGTTTTGCAGCGGTGTGAGCTTTTTCGGTCTCAATCACACCGCACGCTTCGAACACACTCATCAATGACTGAGAAATCTTCAATAGTTTAGTATGTTGCTATAAATCATTATACTTCATATTCGTTGCTACTTAATCATATGAATTACAAAACTATTTCATAATTTTTCGAACTTTTCTTCTGTCGTCTTCTAAGTCGTATTTCCTCATGATTGAGGGTCGTGGTCATTATGTTTATGAAACACACGACGACTCTCTTGGCAGTTATAATGGAGTGCTTTGCTATTGCCTTCTCCATTTCACATAGATATGCGGATGGTCATCACATAGATATGCAGGTTTCCTCACGATGTTCTCCTTCACCGTCAAAGCACGTGATATTAGTTGGTGTTATACTAACTGCACATAAATTGAAAAATTCATTGGTGCAGGCTAGATTCGAACCCGGTACCTCTGGAGTGGAAGACGGGCGTTCAAATCACTAGGCTATCACTCTACTTTCTTCTGTACTTATTCCAAAATAGACGCTGTATAACATTTGTTTGTTTTACAAAATTAATCCAATACATAACGCTACTCAATAATGTATACTTTATAAATACATGAAATTCTATATTTGTATTAAGATAAAGAAACACAGCATCACAATATTTTTAACAACTTTGAACTTTAAACATAATTTCTAGATTATTGCGTTACTTCCCGTGTGATGTTTTGTCTGTATATACATTATTATATTGTTTAAATTGTTTAATAATAAAAAAACAGAAGTGATATATACAATTAAGAGAAGAAAGCTGGAATACTTAGGACATATAATAAGAAACGAAAAGTATGGACTGCTGCAGCTCATCGTGAAGGGGAAGATTCGAGGAAAGCGAATTGCGGGCCGAAGGAGATTATCCTGGCTAAAAATCTAGTGGTATGGAAAGAGCACCCGTTCCCTTTTCAGAGCCGCGGTATCGAAACTCCAGATTGCCTTAATGGTCGCCGACTTTCGAAGGAAGATGGCACTTAAATAAGAAGATTGTTTAAATATTTCTGGTATGGTTAGATTTATAAGGTTTAATAAACATATGATAAAAGTAACGTTACGGTGTGATCGGTCGCCAGGCGATTGCGGAGTCATTAGAGGCGGGCTTCCGTCAGGCGGACGCGAGCGATTTGGGGGTCCGGTTAAAGACCCCGCGAACAAAACGCGAACACATAACGACGTCTCTAGATCGAGGTGCTCACGATCGTTTTTTTTTTATAACAAACTGTGAGATCGCACAGCGGTGGGTCTAATCGCTGCTAATTGGGCTACGGGTTACGGTTTACAGCCCAACACCACGCTTAAGTTTCTCGGAACTATATGTAGCCGTAATTGGTTTTATTGATCGTGTTACATTGAATTTATTACGTCGCATATCATTAGTTAAAAACTTTAATTTGTAATTAAACTACTAATAAAGTATAAATTGTTGTACTAATAAAGTTAAACTACTAATGATCAAACGTTAATGATTCTTTTGTATCATAACTTGTGAACCAGGTTTGATAAAATACATTTTATGATACTGATATCAAACATGGGAAACCGCTGGATGCGAATAGCGCAAAGCCAATTGGAGTGGAGATCTTTGGCGGAGGCCTTTGTCCAGCAGTGGGCGTCTATAGGCTAATGATGATATCAAACATTCTTATTTAAATTGATATGGTATGGTAAATGCCGAAGTGATGGCTATGACTTTAGGACATCTGTGAGCTGATACCTCCTATGACCATGGCTAAAGTAATAAAAGCTATGATATACATAAAACTCGATAGCTTGGGTCACCGTCGTAGAGTAGCTAGTCTCTCGGTGTTCTATCGAATGCACTTTGGAGAGTGTGCTCAAGAACTGCATGATCTAATACCGCCTTCGTTCTTTTATCATCGGACGTACAGACACACCGCAGGCATCCATCCCTTCGTTGTCGATCTCCCGCGCATTAGGACTAAGCGTTTCGCTTCGTCCTTCATAATGCGTACAGCGAGGGAGTGGAACAGTCTGCCGGCGTCAGTGTTTCCGTCCAGGTATGATGTGGGGGTCTTCAAGAAAAGAGTGAACAGGCTTCTTCTAGACTAGTGCGCTTTACCACCTAGATTACATCGCCGCTTACCATCAGGTGGGATCGTAGTCAAGCACTAGTCTATCGTAAACAAAAAAAAAATTTTTACTAAATTAATAATATCAATGTAACTTTAACAAAATTTCAGATGTCCACTACTTATTTGTTACATTAGTATTCATATTTGTGTAAAGGTGAATTTAGTCTAGTGAAGGATGTAAGAGTACAATGTGTAGTCACTGAAATTACTTATCGTGGAGGAAAAATGATCCGACGCCAACTAGTGGGCTGAGTGCAAGAGATGAGTTAACTTGTACGTTAAGCTCAAGCTAAATCCGTCGTAGCCATTGAAAGGGAAAGTGTATAAACATGGTTTGATGTCACGCAACGGCAATATGGGCTATGGCCAGGTTGTGACATGGTGTAATTAATTAAAGAGGCGCGCCACGTCGCGCGCGCAACGCTCGCCTTGGATGGGTCGCCGCGCACTCGCGGGACACTACATCCTGCCTTTATATCACACAGACAAGTTTATGTAAAGAACAATTACTAATATAATTATAATTAGTTAATTTACCAATAATGGAAAGTGGACGGTGATTTCCAACATTATTTTTCAAAGGGTATTGTGTGTGGTTTCAAATAAAAATGTGTTAGATATTAAGAAAAATAATTGTGATTACCGACATTTTGTTAGTAAAATAGTAGGTGTATTGATTGAAAGTGAAAAAGGGAGGGGATGCCGTAACGTCGTTTCGCTATAAATAGCGGATGACTGTGATTCTCGCGACATTCGTGTTTGGGCAGTGTGCGAGGTGTGAGCTCTGTGGTGACGTGTGAATGTGAGAAGTATGGCAGATTTAATTTATATTTGAATTGATTGTTTCTAATGTTAGTTAGTTTACCAATAATGGAAAGTGGACGGTGATTTCCAACATTATTTTTCAAAGGGTATTGTGTGTGGTTTCAAATAAAAATGGAAACAATTAGATATGAACATAAATAAAATATTACAATCATTTTCATAAATCAACATGATCACCGTTACTTTATCATCAACAGCCCGCGGCAGTCCACTGCTGGACATAGGCCTCTCCCAAGGAACGCCACTTAGCCCGATCTTCGGCAATGCGCATCCATGTCGCTCCATCTGGTCAGTGGGCGTCCCGTGCGACGTTTGCCTAAACGCGGTCTCCACTCTAAGACATGCCTACTCCAACGGTGGTCAGTTCTGCGACAGACGTGACCAGCCCATTGCCACTTTAGCTTGCTCACTCGAAAGGCTATGTCGGTAACCTTAGTTCTCTGGCGGATTATTTCGTTTCGAATCTTATCCACCAGAGAAACGCCGAGCATAGCTCTTTCCATCGCTCTCTGAGCAACTCTGAGCTTATGGAGTAGACGGATCGTTAGTGTCCACGTTTCAGCACCATAAGTGAGCACAGGTAATACGCACTGGTTGAAGACTCTCGTCTTCAGGCTTTGGGGTATGGGCGACGAGAAGACTCGTCGAAACTTACGAAAGGCAACCCAACCTAACTGAATCCTCCTTTCGGCTTCCTTCTCGAAGTTATTTTTACCTATTTGCAAAAGTTGCCCGAGGTAAATGTAGTCTTGTACAACTTCGAGAATCTCACCATCGACGATGATCGACTCTGGTACGACGTGACTGTTAAGCATGACTTTCGTCTTACTTAAATTCATACTCAGGCCAACACGACGGGAGGACTCATTTAGGCTGTTCAGCATCTCCCGTAAGTCATGCAGCGATTCTGCCAATCACAACGATGTCATCCGCAAATCGGAGGTGTGATAGATACTCGCCATTTACATTTATGCCGCGTCCGTTCCAGTCTAGCGTCTTAAAAACATCTTCCAGTGCATTTGTAAACAGTTTCGGAGAAAGGACGTCCCCTTGTTTAACGCCTCTATGCAACTGGATAGGTTTCACGGTTACTGATATGTTATAATTTTTAAATAGCAACTGTTACTGGCAACACAGGCAACGAAGACGCGGTCAGAGTGAGGGTAGTTACAAGTAATTTATATCGGATAAAAGTAACGGGACATTAGCCGCCGGCACGCGAGGGAGAACGGACGTGTGTCATAAAATATTGTTTTTAGTAAATTCAGAAGTCAGTCTGGCAACTAATGGTTAAATATTTAAGTGAAATTATAATAAAGACACTGTGATAACATGTTGTCTCGTATTTGGAAACCATTGGAGTTTCACTAAAATTTAATTAACTTTTGACTAGTTTTTGCATACAAGCACTACTATATAAAATAACAAAAAGATGCTTTATTTATTACACTTCGTTTTCATTGTTTTTTAATGTTTCTTTTAATATTTTATTTAGACGTAAAAAGACTTTACACTAGTACCCATTATACATAGTACACAAATAAGACGATATTTTATAATGCAGTCCATACTTCTTTAAAGACAAGTTACTAAGCATTTATTTATATTATGTGATGATGTACAGAGCCTTTAAACTCTGGCTTTTAACTGTTAAAGTTATCAAGTTGGGGGCTGATGAGAACCAGGTTCGTTAACTTTAGTCTTTCTGTCCTCAATCAAATACTGCAATAGTCTTATGTAAGTATAATGTAATGTAAAGGCAAAATGTTTCACTTTTACATGAAGTAGTGCTGTAGCTACTGAATAAAAGAGGAAATGAGGTATACCATCATAATGTAAACTAAAGACAACACTCATTTTATGCTATAGTGGAACTCATGCAATATGATAAATAAAAACAATTTGAATATAATTTTTATTTATTTAGCAAAAAAAATCGTATAATATTTCATTAATATAAAATTCAAACGCGTACAAAATAAAACATTAAAACATTAGGAATAGTAAACTGTTCGTTATAAAATCCTTTTAGGTAACCTAATAGTGTTTACATCTAATAAATTTCCTTGTACTTTAGTTACATTATGTCGAATTAATAACAGAAATACGAGTGACACAAAATTTTATAAAATTTACCTTTATCGGATATAAAATAGTTCTTTTTTGTTCTTATTACTTTTATAAAATCTATAACATTACATATGAAAGACAATGCGGGAGGCTAGGTTTAATTATATCATGTAAATTGTATTTTTTTTTGAGTGTTAAACACATTTCATAGTTTCCATTAAGAATATAGTCTCTTAAAAATTTCTTTCTTAGTATAATAAGAATCTAGAAAAATATATTTTATGCACACTTATTCCTGTCTTCCGAGATCACTCCGTAGCTTCCATTATTTTCTTATCACATGAATCATAGCTTTCGCCCTGGAACGAGAAGATAATACATTATTTATTAGATATTTTTAAAAGCATGCAACTTTGAGACATTTTCTAAAAAGTTAGAATAAAAAATGTTTACTTTTATATAAACTGCTGTAATTAAAAAAGTATATATTTCATTGGTCGTAAACCTCTGCTGTTGACGACCCTCTAGAACTCTAGTTACTATCGCATTACCTATTTTTTTCGTCTAACCGGAGCAGGCAAACATTACTGTGTTTTAATTGGAAAGTCGCTGTAGCCAGCTTAATTACATGGAAAACGAGACTTAACATCTTGTTTTAAACCAATGAACATAATAAATAATTTAATTTAATTTAATTTAATTTAATTTAATTTAATTTAATTTAATTTACATAATTTCCTGTATATATGTACTGGTTCCCTAATAAATGGTTCTTTCTTCTTCTTTCTTATAATGTGGTGTTACTCTCATCTAGCGCCACATTAGGCTTCGTGAATATAAAACTTATCCGTATATTTCTATATTTCCAAAAAAAAATTTTATTAGTATTATTTGTTTATGCAAAAAATGAGAATATTTAGCTTTCAATATAAACAAGCAGACTAAATTTAATTTAAAATTACTTTCAACGCCATCTATTGATCATGTTGTAAACTATGATGTTGTGCGGTTCGGAAATATTAATGTTATTATACTAACCTGTTCGCTAGAGGGCGCTAGTGCGTCCGCCGCACGTCCCTCTCGGCCTTCTCCTGCCGCTTGAGGTCATTGATTGCAGTCACGCTGCCGAACAGCACTTTCGCCGTCACTTGCTGCAAAATACGTTTGATTGCACGTCAGTGATACTGATAGAGACATTGATTGAAATAACATTGTCAAATAATAACATAACACAATAACATCTCATTCTAAAAGAGCTTCTGATTGATTACATCGTCCTTAAGTCACATTCCTTATGTCCGAGGGTTGTGACCACCTTCATCAATCATATACATTTAAAAAATTGTAGCTACGTAATGTACACATACATTAATGTTTAATATTTTTTTCTACATTAATGTTTAATATTTTTTTCTACATTAATGTTTAATATTTTTTTCTACATTAATGTTTAATATTTTTTTCTGATAAAGCCAAAAAAGAAATATTCCCATTTTATAAAAATAACTATGGAAATACGCTAAAAATTTAATAGTATTTGTATTTCTATATGTATAAAATAATAATATTTACATATATTATAATTTTAATCATAAAAACAAAAACAATTAAATTAAAAAAAAAATTAATTGATGCAATAAGTGAGTGGCTGAAATCTCCGCCCGCTTTTTAAAAATACACGAGAAAAAAAAAAAAAAAAAAAAAAAAAAAAAAAAAAAAAAAAAAAAAAAAAAAAAAAAAAAAAAAATTAATTGATGCAATAAGTGAGTGGCTGAAATCTCCGCCCGCTTTTTAAAAATACACGAGAAAAAAAAAAAAAAAAATTAATTGATGCAATAAGTGAGTGGCTGAAATCTCCGCCCGCTTTTTAAAAATACACGAGAAAAAAAAAAAATGTTTTTAAAATTTTCAATATTTTTTTCTGATAAAGCCAAAAAAGAAATATTCCCATTTTATAAAAATAACTATGGAAATACGCTAAAAATTTAATAGTATTTGTATTTCTATATGTATAAAATAATAATATTTACATATATTATAATTTTAATCATAAACAAACAAAAACAATTAAATTAAAAAAAAAATTAATTGATGCAATAAGTGAGTGGCCGAAATCTCCGGCCGCTTTTTAAAAATACACGAGAAAAAAAAAACATGTGCAGCAGAGATGTCACAGTTTGACATGGCGGGAAACGTGCGAGTATTTCGTGCGTGAGTTACCTTTCGGTTGGGTTGTTAAAAAGCGTACAGATAACGCGGAATTACAGAACTGAGTGACAGAAAGCAAGATGCTTTGCTTTTATCTGAACGGTGAAGTGCGCCCGCGATGAAATCAAGAGCGTGCATAATTAGTGTACTTTTTTCAACGCCATAGAACCGTAAGCAACGGTTATCTTTTGACTTTTCATCTTACAACTTAATAACTGACGTGTTAATTAGTCTTTTTATTTTAATGTTCTTCTTCTTCTTTATGCTTAATGGCCTCTCTTAAAAGAATTTTGCCAACATCAAGTCAGTTATTATAATGTTATCTCAAGATTTTACGTTTACCACTGACTTGTGTTGAAGTTTTTAATTAGATAATAAATTATTTCAGTTAGTATTTCTTATGCCTGCTTAAGTTCGATTATAAAACAGATCCTTAATACTTTTACAGAAACCATATCATTTTATGAGATAATTGATAGAATTATACGTTGTAGTTAAATGCGAACATAAAACAAAATTGCATGAAGAATCACTTTTATACTAATTGATTTTACTTCCTAGTGCTTTGTGGAAAGTGTTCACTTTTCTTGATAAATAATTGCTTAAATGTAAGTGTCGTGACTTTTAGTACATTCACTTGGTATGTGATGCACAAGTTAAACGCTAAGTGTTAGTTATCACGTTTAACTGGCTCCGTGGCACAGCGGCTGACTCGTGTTCATTCTTATCCTCTTCATTCAGATAAGTCACATGTAGTTTATTTTGGATTACTGTTGTAAAAATCGTCATTTGTAACGCTGTGATGAAGTTAACACAGAATCACTATTCTGTGTGGTTATAACTTATAATAAATTTAAACAATATGTTAGTTATATCATCTAAATTGTATATTGATTAACTGTTTTATGATCCATGTGCGGGTTCGGAAGTAGTGTATAGATGCGATGACATATAACTTAGATTTAATGTCCAACAAGCATCAAACTGGTGCAATGCTCACAATTAAAAAAAACCGTTTATCCGTGAAGTGATTTATCCGTAAATCCAGTTTTATTGCGATGCGATGGATTCATGATTAGTCACAGACGGCGTCTAGACGTTTTCTTATAGCACTGACCAAAATTCAAAGGTAATAAGTAATCTTAAATGAACCCAACGATAGATCTCGATTGGATGGTTTAAATTTTAAATCAACTAAAAGACTTGTGCTAATACTGTAATATATCATTCGGATGTTATAAATGAAAACGAGCTCGGAGACTGCGTCGCGTTTGATTTTAAATTTGTAATGTAATGACTTGGTTTAGTTACAAGTCTCGTATGGCGTGTATATGCACCAATAAAACCTTAATTGCTTACACATTACAATGTAGTCGCTAAACATGAAACAGAATATCTTGTTACCTCATTAAATTCTATGAATAAACTTTGTATATTACAAGGAGATGGAGATTTCCGCTACGATATTAACTCTGGTGTCTAGGAAGTAGAAAGTAATTTCGGTAAAGACGTTATCACTTACAAGTCACTGAGATCAGTCAAATATTAAGTTGTCTCATGTTTGACGTAGTACCATACTATGGCTTTCGTTAGACGTAAAAAAAAAATAGCTTTTATTGATTCCTTACAATAAGATAAGATAAGATAAATATTCTTTATTGTACACCAGTAACAAAATTTAACAAAAGAAAGAAATACATGAGTCAACACAAAAATGTACAATGGGCGGTCTTATTGCTCAGGCAGCAATCTCTTCCAGACAACCCACTGGAAAAGAAGATATAAATAAAAAGTAAGCAAAGTTAAGTAGCGGTGCACTAAAAATAATTATGGACTATTTTGATGATAAAATATACAAGCAACAGTACAGTATAACAGAAGAAAGAGTTTAGCCATTATGATAGTAATCAGTTTTTTAAATGAAGATTGTGTTTTGGACAATCTAATATGGATGGGTAATGAGTTCCATAAGCGAACTGCCGTGATAGAAAAGGAGTTTCGGAAAAAGGAAGAGGAGTGCGCGGGGATACTAAGAGAAAGATTTATAGAGGAACGGAGAGTGCGGTTATGGGAGTCGGAAATAAATTCGAAAAGACAATTCATAACTAATTAAATTAAAATTTGTTTATTAACATCTTATTGTTTGTTTTTTTTTCTTCCTTTTGATTTCTATATTGAATGTCAGATTTGTCTGTTACATTAAGTGTAAGGACGGCGGTAAAAGCCTCCTTCAACTGATTCCATTCGCTTCTACTTCTACTCCTGCTCCAGATTTTTCCAACCAGTCCCGTTATGTCATCACTCCATCGCTTGTATGGTCTACCCCTTCTTCGTTTTTTATCTATTGGGTACCAGTTTGTTACCACTTTCGTCCATCTTCCATTTTTTACCCTTTGTAAATGTCCTGCCCGTTTCCATTTTAATTTTATTATTTGTAACACAAAGTCTTTAGCTCTCGTTTGTTCTCTAATTTTGCTATTTCTAATTTTGTCTATTAGTTTAAGTCCCATGTAACTTCTTTCCATAGATCTCTGGCAAACTCTTAGTTTATTTAATGAATTTTTTGTAAGTGGCCAGGTTTGGCATGGCAACAAGCAGGCATCCATAACCTTTGTCTTTAATTTAGTGGGAAGATTACTCTTAAAGATTTCTTTCATAGCCCAGTATTTATTCCACGTGATTTTTATTCTTCGATCTATTTCGTTCTTTGTGCAGTCTTTGAAAGAGATGTGATGTCCCAAATACACATATTCTTTTACCCATTTCTTTCTTTAGACGTAGTAAGGAATAATGTTTAGGGGCATCAGTGAGATTACAGTTCGACACGATATCACTTGAGATCTGTTTCCCTCGCTACGCGAAATACCTGGCAGGAGTAACCTCGCTAAAACTTTGCTAATTACGTTTACTGTTTACGAGTAATAAAGGAAAAAAGAAATGAAATCTGATCTGATAATCATAAACCCGGCGACAATATAAAAGTGTGCGGTAAGTAAATAAAATTCCGCGAAAGCCGAACGCGCCGCGGCTCGGGTTGCGCGTTAACGGTTATATTATACGGCGATTGGCCGCCAGAGTGCTCCACATTGCTCCACATTCAGTAATTATAACATCGCAACGTTGCGGAATGCAGCCGGCGGACGGCGGACGGTGGACGGCGACCACCGGCGACCATCGCCGCCAAACGCGAATAATACAACTATTCAGTTTCAGCTCTGTTAGCGGAGACCTGAAGTAAAGATACGTCTGCACTCAATATGCTGGTAGGACGGTAAACTACTCCTAGCTCCTAACTAGTGTAATTACTGGGGTAACGAGACTTAACAACTTATGTTTTACGACGAGCGCAATGTGGTGCAGTGTGTACCATCTTAACTAGCAGCACGTTGTCATGGGCAAGCGTATCACTTACCATCAGGTGAACGTCGCGCTCGTATCGTCGCAAAGTAGTATAAAAAAAAAGACTACTTCTTATGATGTTGAGTCTCGTTACCGCAGTAATTTAGTTTTCTAACTGGTAACTAGTAACTATTTCAGCCGCCAAACAGTAGTGTGTAAACATAACTGTGTGTATAGGACGCTGTAAGCCTGTGAAATTACTGGGGTAACGAGACTTAACACCTTATTTTACGACGAGCGCAATGCGGTGCAGTGTATACCATCTTAACTAGCAGCATGTTATAGGCAAGCGTATCACTTACCATCAGGTGAACGTCTTGCTCGTCTCGTCGCAAAGTAGTTTAAAAAATGACTCTACTTATGATGTTGAGTCTCGTTACCGCAGTAATTTAGTTTTCTAACTGGTAACTAGTAACTATTTCAGCCGCCAAACAGTAGTGTGTAAACATAACTGTGTGTATAGGACGCTGTAAGCCTGTGAAATTACTGGGGTAACGAGACTTTACAACTTATGTTTTACGACGAGCGCAATGTGGTGCAGTGTGTACCATCTTAACTAGCGGCATGTTATAGGCAAGCGTATCACTTACCATCAGGTGAACGTCGCGCTCGTCTCGTCGCAAAGTAGTTTAAAAAATGACTCTACTTATGATGTTGAGTCTCGTTACCGCAGTAATTTAGTTTTCTAACTGGTAACTAGTAACTATTTCAGCCGCCAAACAGTAGTGTGTAAACATAACTGTGTGTATAGGACGCTGTAAGCCTGTGAAATTACTGGGGTAACGAGACTTTACAACTTATGTTTTACGACGAGCGCAATGCGGTGCAGTGTATACCATCTTAACTACTGGCATGTTATAGTCAAGCGTATCACTTACTATCAGGTGAACGTCTTGCTCGTCTCGTCGCAAAGTAGTATAAAAAAAATGACTCTACTTATGATGTTGAGTCTCGTTACCGCAGTAATTTAGTTTTCTGACTGGTAACTACTAACTATTTCAGCCGCCTCACAGAACTGTGTAAACATAACTGTGTGTATTGAAGGGCGCTGTAAGTTATTAAATAATTGGTAACGAGACTTAACACCTTATGTTTTACGACGAGCGCAATGCGGTGCAGTGTGTACCATCTTAACTAGCACCACGTTGTCATGGGCAAGCGTATCACTTACCATCAGGTGAACGTCTTGCTCGTCTCGTCGCACAGTAGTTTAAAAAAATTACTCTACTTATGATGTTGAGTCTCGTTACCACAGTAATTTAGTTTTCTAACTGGTAACTAGTAACTATTTCAGCCGCCAAACAGTAGTGTGTAAACATAACTGTGTGTATTAAAGCTATAAGCTAGTGAAATTATTGCGGTAACGAAACTTAACACCTTATGTTTTACGACGAGCGCAATGTGGTGCAGTGTGTACCATCTTAACTAGCATCACGTTGTCATGGGCAAGCGTATCACTTACCATCAGGTGAACGTCGCGCTCGTCTCGTCGCAAAGTAGTATAGTATAAAAAAAGGACTACTTCTTATGAAGTTGAGTCTCGTTACCTCAGTAATTTAGTTTTCTAACTGGTAACTAGTTACTATTTCAGCCGCCAAACAGTAATGTGTAAACATAACTGTGTGTATAGGGCGCTGTAAGCTAGTGAAAAAATTGGTAACGAGACTTTACAACTTATGTTTTACGACGAGCGCAATGTGGTGCAGTGTGTACCATCTTAACTAGCGGCATGTTATAGGCAAGCGTATCACTTACCATCAGGTGAACGTCGCGCTCGTTTTGTGGCTGAGAATAAAAAATTCTTCGTAGTGAAAAGTAGTTGTAGTTTAACGGTCACTTTAGACTTTCGTATGTGGTGGTGACGGTATCTCATCGCGTTCATAAATTATTTATATATATAGCGAGGGGGGTCCGTCTGTTGCTCGCCGATACCCGCGAAGGGATTCGCTCGGGAGCGTTGCGTACAGTTTTGCGCAATGCGGAACAGCGCTGCGTATCATACGGACGGATTTTAGTACTTTTTTTTAAATCCTTTCTAGCTATATCGATTGTAAAAGTTATACGACGACACAATGATTTATATACAACTAGCTAACCCGAACCTCGCATCTCCGCAAAATTAATAAATGAAAAAGTTGAATGTTTCAACTTTACTAAAATAAAAAAAAACCTTTACGTCTAGATCTTTAAATTATTACAGCTGCGGTTAGAAATTGTTGTTAATCAAATGTCAAACACAAATTATTTTTAATTGTGTTTGATTTCTGAACGACTTTTATATGTAATTGGTGGTGTACCAGGTGGTAGGTCTCTGTTGCCGGAGACCGTCTGGGTACCACCGCAGCTCCTATTGCAACCGACAAATAGTAGTGTGCAAACATTACTGTGTTCCGGTTTGAAGGGCGCTGTAGCTAGTGTAATTACTGGGGTAACGAGACTTAACACCTTATGTCTAACGACGAGCGCTGTGTGGTGCAGTGTATACCATCTTAACTAGCAGCACGTTGTCATGGGCAAGCGTATCGCTTACCATCAGATGAACGTCTTGCTCGTCTCGTCGCATAGTAGTATAAAAAAAATTTGATTGCTAAACGGACGGGACGGACTTGAAATGTTTGACATTCAGAAAACCATAGGGGTAGTTTCTATGGGAAAGCGAAATTGTTGTTTTTACTTTATTACCAGCATTTTTTTTTAATTTACTCGCCTTTTAAACCTTCCCTGGACTTCCATTTTTTTATACTACTATGCGGCGAGACGAGCAAGACGTTCACCTGATGGTAAGTGATACGCTTGCCCATGACAACGCGGCGCTAGTTAAGATGGTACACACTGCACCACATTGCGCTCGTCGTAAGACATAAGGTGTTAAGTCTCGTTACCCCAGTAATTACACTAGCTACAGCGCCCTTCAAACCGGAACACAGTAATGTTCGCACACTACTATTTGTCGGTTGCAATAGGAGCTGCGGTGGTACCCATCCAGACGGTCTCCGGCAACAGAGACCTACCACCTGGTTCCACCGATAATACAAAACCACAATTATCCAAATCGGTTCAGCCGTTCTCGAGTTTCAGCGAGACTAACGAACAGCTATTGATTTTTATATATATAGAAATAATTTCTGTTAACAAATGTCAATTGTAAGTGTAATTGTTAAAATTTCATGATTAAGCTTGCCGTGAAATATTGAGGTTTTCGGTTCGATTCCAAGGCTGAAATATTTATTGGCATTTTACCATTTTACAGTAGTTTTCAATTAGTAATTGAGGTTTTAGTGTTGGTGGATTGTGAGTGCCTGGTATATACTCCGTCCATCGTCCATGAATACTCCTTCCTTTCCATCTTATCTCAAAGATAAATTCCATTATATCTCTACCGCCCGTGATACCTTCGGTCTTCCACTCGGAATAAGATCTCGATCCCTTGTCACACGTCTGGGTTCTATGGGTACTCATTTACAATTCGGACTCCACTACTCTGGACCTCCTTGTCTGAAGAAACTCGAAATGCTTCAACAAAGCATATGTTTAAAAAATTGGTTGGTTAACACCTAAATCAGATACAGACATCGTACTACTATTTATGTATGTGCATTTATGTAACCCTGTACATGTATCTATAAAATGTGAAAGTATGTATGTATATGTAAGTTTATGTATATAAATATATGTATTTATCTATATGTATGTATACACATTTCTTTCTTTTTATTTCTATACCTATAATTTTTTATGCTAGATTGCCACCTACCACAACATCTCGCCTCACCAAAGGTTGGCTGGTAGAGAATGCCTTCAGGCATTAAGCCGCCTTTTGTATTCCTGATGTTGTACAATAAAGAATAAATAAATAAATATATATCTGGCTATGTATATACCTGGTAGTTGCCGCTGGTGGTGTTGGAGGGCGGCGTGTACCCCCTGCCGCCGTAGCCGGTGGCCGCGCTGCCGTGGTACAGCGTGTTGTTGTTCGCGTCGCGCGTCGTCGCCGCGCTGTAAGTGGACTTGCAGTTCTGTGACATTATGCACCTGCAATCGCAAACAACCAACATCACAATCTGTACACGCTTTAATACACTCCCGGACACATCTATCGGCCCACCTAGTGTTTAAAAGTTTTAACGGTGCCTAGCTAAAAATAAATGTTAGGTGCAGCAATAAGTTTTAATGCAGTTTTAAAGCTGATTTTTTGGTCAACCTTTATGTATGTTTTTTTTTTAATTTTGAATTCAGGATTATGAAAAAAAAAAAAACGAAAATTCGGGTCTGTTCATTGTTTTCAACGACCCAGGAATGGAGAAAACTTTTTTATTTCGCACAAGTTGGATTTTTTTTTTTTGATGTCTCCGATTATTGGTTCCATAAAAAGGCAAATCTAAACTTAGAACCAGTTTTGACCAAAAAATATGGATACTCTGACTGAAATTGTCGCCCAAGCCGGAAAACTTCTGCCGGCCAAATCCATTCGAAATTACAAAAAAAAATAAAAAAAAACTTACATAGGGGTTGACCAATAAATCAGCTTCAAAACTGCATTAAAACTTATTGCTGCACCTAACATTTATTTTGAACTAGACACCGTCGAAACTTTAAACACTGGGTGGTGGGCCGATAGATGTGTCCGGGAGTATATAAACAGACTTTAATATTCCCACTGCAAGGATTTCTTTATTCGAGTAGAGAGTCAAGGCTTTCATCGCGCTTTTCAACGGTCGAGCATTTTTAATATACTTATTTCCTTTTTAAGTTAACGAGCTTAACCTCGTAGACATCATCCAGCTATTATTTATAAATTTCACACCGATCACTATCCTATATAAAGTTGAAAGTATCTGGTGGTACTTCAGTAAAGACCTTCGGTGTAAACGAATTGTAAGGTCGAACCAATTTTCATGATAAATTGGTACGAGCTAATTGAAATCATTTTATTATATACATTTTTATATATAGTGTAGTGTAGTTATTATGCTGGTACATGCCACTATGGATTATACTTACCAAAGTTATTTATGTTAGTCAAAATAATTTAAGTTTTTCTTTTTACACTGCTAAGCGGCAAGACGAGCAAGACGTTCACCTGATGGTAAGTGATACGCTTGCCCATGACGACGCGGTGCTAGTTAAGATGGTACACACTGCACCACATTGCGCTCGTCGTAAAACATAAGGTGTTAAGTCTCGTTACCGCAGTAATTTCACTAGCTTATAGCTTTAATACACACAGTTATGTTTACACACTACTGTAAGGCGGCTGAAATAGTTACTAGTTACCAGTTAGAAAACTAAATTACTGCGGTAACGAGACTCAACATCATAAGAAGTAGTCTTTTTTTATACTGCATTGCGACGAGACGAGCGCGACGTTCACCTGATGGTAAGTGATACGCTTGCCCATGACGACGCGGTGCTAGTTAAGATGGTACACACTGCACCACATTGCGCTCGTCGTAAAACATAAGGTGTTAAGTCTCGTTACCGCAGTAATTTCACTAGCTTATAGCTTTAATACACACAGTTATGTTTACACACTACTGTAAGGCGGCTGAAATAGTTACTAGTTACCAGTTAGAAAACTAAATTACTGCGGTAACGAGACTCAACATCATAAGAAGTAGTCTTTTTTTATACTGCATTGCGACGAGACGAGCGCGACGTTCACCTGATGGTAAGTGATACGCTTGCCCATGACGACGCGGTGCTAGTTAAGATGGTACACACTGCACCACATTGCGCTCGTCGTAAAACATAAGGTGTTAAGTCTCGTTACCCCAGTAATTACACTAGCTACAGCGCCCTTCAAACCGGAACACAGTAATGTTCGCACACTACTATTTGTCGGTTGCAATAGGAGCTGCGGTGGTACCAGACGGTCTCCGGCAACAGAGACCTACCACCCGGTAGTTGGGTTACAGTCACAGGAACAGACACGTTGGTGATATAACTACTCTCATTTCTGTCCGGTAGTAAAAAGGGTGGGCCGTTGCACTGTTCGTAATAACGCGCGAACGGTGTTGCCATATATGATTTCGAAAGTATTGCTCTCGTTTTAATTTCCAACACAATTACCGAAATGAATCGGCCGCTCGCGCGCCGAGACATCGATGCGATGTGAAATAATTGTTTTATTTTTTTTTTTCACGTTGTTATTATTAACTCGCTCAAATTGCATAAAAGCAGAAAGCTCGGCCACCGAACTTTAAGTTTGCGTCAAAACTGTGACTCAACTAAAAGCACCGTCTCAATTTACTTCAAGATAATAAAAAAAATTAAGTAACTTTTGTAATTGTAGACTTTGCTGTTCAAGTTTTATCTTAATTAAGCTATCATCAGTTCTTTAACTTTTTTAATATCTTAAAAGGTAGTTGTAATAGGCGGAATGACAATCTTGTACAAAGTTTCCATCACCACTTACACTAGGACTTGGCTTTAAGATGGAGTGGCTAAGGGCTTGCATTGTAACAAGAAGCTCCTGGTTCGATTCCAGTGCAACATGATGGCTAGATACCACCTTCGTATCAATACGAATATATAAAATTGGAGTGTTTGTTTGTAATATTGAAATAACTGCTCCTTACTAAGTGCATTTGGATGTATACACCAAAACAATGTTTTTAAAATTTTTGTCTGTATGTTCCGGCTAATCTCTGAAACGGCTGGACCGATTTTGATGAAACTTTTGCAACATACAGCTGATGTAAAAAGAAGTAACTTAGACTACTTTTATTTTATAAAAAAAATGAAGAAAGTCTCGAAAAATTAATACTCGATTATATATCTCGATTATAATATATATCGATACTGAATTTAATAATATTCGATGCTAAAAGTGAAGTTGTATGTTGTTGTAAGTTATATGCATCATACATTATGTATTAAATCTATATTTCTTCTATTTAAATACCATGCAGACGAAATCGCGGATAACGTTTAGTTGATAATAAATGTTTATTGTGTGGTTAAGATTTAATAATACCGTCGCTTTATAACTTGACTAATAATATAACGCGAAATTGAATACGAGGTCTTAAAAAAAAATGTTGCATCATTAAAAATGTGCTCTGATTAAGAGTAAAAAAAAAAGTAAGCACCGAAATTACGGAGTTGTCTTCGTGGAGCGGCGGCGGGGCCAATTAAGTAAAAAAGAGCCGGACCCGTCCGAAAGTGTAGCAAGTTTTGGTAGCCCCCGTACAGTTATTAACAGTAAATGTAATACAAGATGGACAATTAAACTTGAGGCTCAAGTAATGGCCGCATCGCGTTTAATGCACGCGAGCGCGGTATACTTAAGAATTAAACAATTCAGATTAACACTGCAACTTGTTTCGAAATACTTTAGCTATATGCATACCTGAATGAAAATGTGTGTGTTCAATTAACTGTAAGTGATACTCATAATAACGCGCCGCTAGTTAAGATGGTATACACTGCACCATATTGCGCTCGTCGATCTTGAGACATATATTGTCTTACCATAGTAATTTCATTAGCCACAATAATCTTGAAACTGGAACACAGTAATGTTAGCATGAAAAATGTTTTTATTTCAGCAAAACTTACAATGTCAGTACAATATGATGACATTGACTATAAGGTAATTTTAGTTTGCGCACCGGTTTTTTAATTAAGTTTTAACTATTGGGTTCCTCACTAGGCGATGCCTGTATCGAGGAAACCCGGGATACATACCTACGGGCACATAGAGAATTCTAGAATTTGATTGGCAGTAACTGTTTAGTACTGTAGGGTGGAGTGTTCGCCAAGAAAGGCTTTACATATATATATATATATATACATTAAATATTTATAAATAAATACATATACAAAGCATACTGTTTGGTAGTAAAAATATCCGCGGTGGACGGTCCATATCACGCCAGTACGATCAACTTCACATGTTTAAGTGACGATAAATACTTTCATGTTGGAAAAACGTTAGTTGGGCGTTAGTCGTTAGAAGCGGGATTAAAAAATCCAACCAAACTGTACGTTACTCGTAATTTAATCAGGAGTTTCTGTAGTACTTTTTTCTAAGTCTCAAGTCGTATTTCCTCATGACTGAGGGTCGTGGTCATCATGTTTTTATTGAAACACACGACTCTCTTGGCAGTTATAATGGAGTGGTGTTGCCATTGCCTTCTCCATTTCACATACTAGTCTGACCACTGATGGTCATGGCATAGATATGCAGGTTTCCTCACGATGTTTTCCTTCACCGCCAAAGCACGTGATATTAGTTGGTGTTTTTATGCTAACTGCACATAAATTGAAAAATTCATCGGTGCAGGCCGGATTCGAGCCCGGTACCTTCGCATTGGAAGGCCGGCGATCAAACCACTAGGCTATCACGGCTTATCTCTGTACTACTAGACATCCGAAAAAAAGAAACTGTTTTGTGAAAGAGAATGAAGATATTTACTGACCTCTCCTAAAGTGGGAACAGGGTGAGCAGGCGATGAGTAATTACTCAGTTTTAGTGATACGAATTACAGTTTACCAGGTGGTATGTCTCTGTTGCCGGAGACCGTCTGGATGGGTACCACCGCAGTGACTATTTCAACCGCCAAATAGTAGTGTGCACACATTACTGTGTTCCGGTTTGAAGCGCGCTGTAGCTAGTGTAATTACTGGGGTAACGAGACAACACCTTATGTCTCAAGGCGACGAGCGCAATGTGATGCAGTGTGTACCATCTTAACTAGCACCATGTTGTTATGGGCAAGCGTATCACTTACCATCAGGTGAACGTCTTGCTCGTCTCGTCGCAAAGTAGTATAAAAAAAAAAAGTCATTATAACTTCAGACTAGTTCGTTATGGTTATCCAATTGAATTTTCAAATTGTTCATTAAAAGCTCATATCAAGTCTTGTTTAATCTTTATAGTTGTAAACAACTTGTAGGTATCACAACTTGTTTACATGCATGGACAATTTAATTGTACACATGCACGTCGATTGCATGTTCGTAACTTGTGACGTAGCTCATGTAAAAGTTAAATAAAAGGATTAAGTTAATTTAATAGACTTGACATTACATTCTTTAGTTAATTGTAATAAGTATTTACTTTTATTATGTTATTTCTTCTAAGTCGTATTTCCTCATGACTGAGGGTCGTGGTCATCATGTGTTGTGAAACACACGACGACTTGCTTGTCATTTATAATGGAGTGGTGTTGCCATTGCCTTCTCCATTTCACATACTAGTCCGACCACGGATGGTCACGACATAGATATGCAGGTTTCCTCGCGATGTTTTCCTTCACCGTCAAAGCACGTGATATTAGTTGGTGTTTTAAGCTAACTGCACATAAATTGAAAAATTCGTTGGTGCAGGCCGGATTCGAACCCGGTACCTTCGCATTGGAAGGCCGGTGTTCAAACCACTAGGCTATCACGGCTCCTTATTATTATGTTATAGGCTAGTTTAAACTTTTTACTGTATGAAGAAACTTGGTGAATGCAGTGTGATATTAGAATTAGTCGTCTCTTACGGCATAACGATGGCGACGGTGATATACTCGTCTCCCACACGGAGCGATATTACAAATTCTGACTCTGTATAAAGCCCAGGTCCGATCGTGTGTGGAGTACTGCTGCCACATCTGGGCAGATGCTGCTAATTACCAACTGGCAGTCCTGGACTCGGAGAGGCATGCTATGAGAATAGTCGGTGACCAAGAGCTTCTGGATGCAAAACTCGATAGCTTGGGTCACCGTCGTAGAGTAGTCTCTCGGTGTTCTATCGAATGCACTTTGGAGAGTGTGCTCAAGAACTGCATGATCTAATACCGCCTTCGCCCTTTTATCATCCATCCCTTCGTTGTCGATCTCCCGCGCATTAGGACTAAGCGTTTCGCTTCGTCCTTCATAATGCGTACGGCGAGGGAGTGGAACAGTCTGCCGGCGTCAGTGTTTCCGTCCAGGTATGATGTGGGGGTCTTCAAGAAAAGAGTGAACAGGCTTCTTCTAGACTAGTGCGCTTTACCACCTAGATTACATCGCCGCTTACCATCAGGTGGGATCGTAGTCAAGCACTAGTCTATCCTAAATAAATAAAATAAAAAATTAAAGAATTATTTAAAACTGCATCAGTGCCGGCGGGTCTAGATTTTAGAGGTCACTTTTGTCGCGGAACCATTTATTTCGATTTAAATAAAAAATATTCGCCGTCGTTTCGCGAACCGCTTCCTGCTCTCCTTCCACGCGCATACAATTTTTCCACTTCCCTGATACCGATCGTGCGCCGCGCATTCAATTAAACAACACCTCGGCTAATTAATAACAATTATTGTCTTAATAATGTTATACGAACGCGCGATTTTATTGCTTCTATATTCATTTAGAAATATTTCAAATGCCCGCGCTGACTCGCAGCCTTAAACACGGCTCGCAACGGATACTGGAGTAATTATGAACTACAATGTCGTTCAATTCATTTAGCTCATGGTGATTAAATGAATAAATCATCAGTGTAATGACAATGTAATGCTGCGATTGATTCGCTTAATTGATGATATTATTAATTAGGATAGACTAGTGCTTGACTACGATCCCGCCTGATGGTAAGCGGCGATGTAATCTAGGTGGTAAAGCGCACTAGTCTAGAAGAAGCCTGTTCACTCTTTTCTTTTGAAGACCCCCTCATCATACCTGGACGGGAACACTGACGCCGGCAGACTGTTCCACTCCCTCGCTGTACGCATTATGAAGGACGAAGCGAAACGCTTAGTCCTAATGCGCGGGAGATCCACAACGAAAGGATGGATGATAAAAGGGCGAAGGCGGTATTAGATCATGCAGCTCTTGAGCACACTCTCCAAAGTGCATCCGATCGAACACCGAGAGACTAGCTACACTACGACGGTGACCCAAGCTATTGAGTTTTGCATCCAGAAGCTCTTGGTCACCGACTAGTCTCATAGCATGCCTCTCCGAGTCCAGGACTGCCAGTTGGTAATTAGCAGCACCTGCCCAGATATGGCAGCAGTACTCCACACACGATCGGACCTGGGCTTTATACAGAAAGTAGGAACGTAGGAAAACCTCTCAAATATGGCGACAGTGAACCATGTATTTGAACTTGCGTAATTGTTGAAAAGTAATGTGCTACCAGTTAAGTTTTAAAAATTTTGTATTAAAATCATATTTAGTTGAGTCCTAGTCTGTTGCAGCAGTGACTTAGTGACTTGGAGGTTCACTTATGAGTTACTTCATTTATCTGCGTTACACTACGTTAGTCATGTGTAGTAATCCTGTAATACTACTAATTAGTTTTAAATGTACTATTCAATCATTCGTAACAAATATCCGCTATATTAGTTGAAGGTAATGTAAATAATAAATATTGTATACATCATTTGAATCATCGTTATAGACTAGTGGTTTGAACACCGGCCTTCCAATGCGAAGGTACCGGGTTCGAATCCGGCCTGCACCAATGAATTTTTTAATTTATGTGCAGTTAATATAACACCAACTAATGCACGTGCTTTGACGGTGAAGGAAAACATCGTGAGGAAACTGCACATCTATTGATCGTGACCATCCGTTGCTCAGCAATAGTCATGTGAAATGGAGAAAGAAGGCAATGGCAACACCACTCCATTATATCTGCCAAGAGAATCGTCGTGTGTTTCAATAAAAACATGATGACCACGACCCTCAGTCATGAGGAAATACGACTTAGAAGAAGAAGACATCATTTGAATAAAAGAGAGAGTAATCGTTTATCATATTTAAAAGCTAACTACACTAACTCGGATAAATCTTGGGATGTCTCACATGCGTTTCACTTACCACCAACTTGCTTCGTACTGTGTTCTCTAAAGTGAAATCCGCTGTCGCTTGTGCGTTGCGCCCGGGCCCCCGCGGCGGGTTCTTCTGGCGTTATGTCAAAACGGATTAGCCGTTTTTATTTCGCGAGGCGCGAGCCCGCAGCGGTTTTTACCGCTCTACGAGAATTTAAACGTATCGCGTTATATACATTCACGTTCTCAATTACAAAAAGCACAAACAGTCCGATTAAAGCTGCGCTGTGAAAATAAATTAACGCGTTGTGCGTTTCACTGTCCAACTTGAGACGATTTACTTAGCTTTATTAACTTGAAATCCCATGATGGATATTATAAAACGATGTTTCTCCTTTTCTTTATACGATGATGAGCTCAATTCGATTATATATACATAACGCACCTTTTTTGTGGTGGTCGGTTTTTTATTTAATACGAAAAAAATCTCAAATATTATTTAGTTTTTTCTTAAAGTAAGTAAACGGTACAAATGATCATCGTCTCTTATAATTATGATTAGATCTGCCTTTAAGTGAAATCATAATCAAAATGTTTTATTCGTTATAAATGTACATTAAAGAGTATCCATCGTTATAAAAGCAATGGGTTCGATTCCAAAAAATATTTCTTACTGTCACATTTAAACGTTTTATTATATTACTATTAATATTTTTGTTTATTTATTATTTTAACAAAATAATCGCATATGAAAGAAACCTTGTAGTCGTTAATAATCGAATTATAAAAGTAATCTAGTGTTTAGTGGCTATGTACTAGGTTTAGGAATTAATAGATGTTGAGTCTGCAGTAGTGAAGTATACTAAAGCAGAATAAAGACAAGTGCCGTTAGTTGCAATTAAGTTCAGTTGCGGACGAAAACAAAGAACCTCGACTGCGGGTACAGTCGCATGCGTACATTAGTTCAGAAATATATAGTAGTACTACTAAAAAGTGTTAAAAGCTGGCATATTTTTAAAACTTCGCTTGTTAAGTTAACCTTCACCCTCTTGAGAACAAAGATCCAAATCCCAGCGGTGGTAACAACAAGGATTAAGTTTAAAGTAGAGATCAGTTTTTGATAAATATTTAAATATAAAGGATGTAAATACTTTTTACGTATTAACCAGGGTGGAGGTATCTGTTACCGGAGACGTCTGGCGGGTACACCGCAGCTCCTATTGCACCGACAAATAGTAGTGTGCGAACATACTGTGTTCCGGTTTGAAGGGCGCTGAGCTAGTGTAATTACTGGGGTAACGAGACTTAACACCTTATGTCTCAAGCGGCCGAGCGAAAGGTGGTGCAGTGTGTACCATCTTAACTAGCACCACGTTGTCATGGGCAAAGCGATCACTTACCATTTACGGTGACCGTCGCGCTCGTCTCGTCGCACAGAGTTTTTTAAAAAAATTACTCTACTTAGGCTGTTGAGTCTCGTTACCGCAGTATTTAGTTTCTTACTGGTAACACAACAGTAGGTGTAAACTTAACTGTGTGGTATATGGCGCTGTAAGGATGTGGAATTACTGCGGTAACGAGAGACTTATCAACTTAGTTGTACGAAGAGCGAATGGGTGCAGTGTGTACCATCTTAACTAGCACCACGTTGTCATGGGCAAGCGTATCACTTACCATCAGGTGAAACGTCTTACTCGTCTAGTCGCAAATAGTATAAAAAAAAAAATAACGAGTTGTTAGTTTCAAGTCCAACTTGAGATGATTTTTACTAGCTGGTATTAACTGAAATCCCATGATGGATATTATAAACGTGTTTTTTTTCTTTCTTTATACTGATGAGCTTCAATTCAATTAAGACTAATAACGAACCTTTTTGGTGGTGGTCCGTTTCTTATTTATTACGAAAAAATCTCAAATATTATTTAGTTTTTCTTAAAGTAAGTAAACGGTACAAATGATCATCGTCTCTTATTTCTATTATTTAAAAAATTTAGATCTGCCTTTAAGTGAAATCATAATCAAAATGTTTTATTCGTTATAAATATACATTATATCCATCATTATAAAAGCAATGGGTTCGATTCCAAAAAATATTTCTTACTGTCACATTTAAACGTTTTATTATATTACTATTAATATTTTTGTTTAATTATCATTTTAACAAAATAATCGCATATGAAAGAAACCTTGTCGTTAATAATCGAATAATAAAAGTAATCTAGTGTTTAGTGGCTATGTACTAGGTTATAGGAATTAATAGAAGTTGAGTCTGCAGTAGTGGAGTATACTAAAGCAGAATAAAGACAAGTGCCGTTAGTTGCAATTAAGTTCAGTTGCGGACGAAAACAAAGAACTCCGACTGCGGGTACAGTCGCATACATTAGTTCAGAAATATATAATTTGTAGTATTATATTTGTAGTACTACTAACAAGTGTTAAAAGCTGGCATATTCTTAAGACTTCGCTTGTTAAGTTAACCTTCACCCTCTTGAGAACAAAGGCTCCAATTCCCAGCGGTGGTAACAACAAGGATTAAGTTTAAACTTAGAGATCAATTTTTGATAAACGTTTAAATAGTAAAGTATGTAAATACTTTTTACGTATTAACCAGGTGGTAGGTCTCTGTTACCGGAGACCGTCTGGGTACCACCGCAGCTCCTATTGCAACCGACAAATAGTAGTGTGCGAACATTACTGTGTTCCGGTTTGAATGGCGCTGTAGCTAGTGTAATTACTGGGGTAACGAGACTTAACACCGTATGTCTCAAGCGACGAGCGCAATGTGGTGCAGTGTGTACCATCTTAACTAGCACCACGTTGTCATGGGCAAGCGTATCACTTACCATCAGGTGAACGTCTTGCTCGTCTCGTCGCACAGTAGTTTAAAAAAATTACTCTACTTATATGTTGAGTCTCGTTACCGCAGTAATTAGTTTCTTACTGGTTAAACACAAACGAGGTGTGTGTAAACTTAACTGTGTGTATAGGGCGCTGTAGACTAGTGAAATTACTGCGGTAACGAGACTTATCAACTTATGTTTTACGACGAGCGCAATGTGGTGCAGTGTGTACCATCTTAACTAGCACCACGTTGTCATGGGCAAGCGTATCACTTACCATCAGGTGAACGTCTTGCTCGTCTCGTCGAAAATAGTATAAAAAAAAAAATAACCGTAATTTTATCATTTGTCGAGAAATGTCTTTGCTGAACTAAGTAATGTTTACTTTATTGCTTTGCGGTTGCGCTAAGTTGTACCTCAGTATACATCACTAGACAAGTTATTGTTTAATTACGAGAATGTGCTATTGAAATTGTTAAAAAAGCACCAAAAAGTTAATCATCTTTTATTTTAGTATCATGTGTAATGGTTCGCGAAAAAGCTTATAAGTTTTTTATGATATCACAAGCTATTGTATTAAAGTAAGATTTGTACGCGAGTGTAGTCAGCGAGTCTATTCCGGATGCGTTTGACCCATTGATACAGTTCCCGGGGACCGGTCCGACGGCGTCGAGATTCGATTCCTCGGCACAATTAAACGCGGCAGTGATTTAACTAATCCGTTCTCAGGTACAGTTAAGTTGACCGGACGCTCATTGCGTATACTTAGCATTGTATTCATTAATATAAACGAGTTGATTTTAACGGAGTAAATAAGCGTAAGTTTAAATTTCTAATTGCTTCGGTATTAAGATGATTTTAACCGGTAAAAGTTAAATATGACTGTTTCGTTGTCTTCGCAGTGGTTAAGTATCGAATGTATTATTTCGGTACGAACAAAACATATTCCTTGTCGAGTAAAAACTTTAAGTTATATCTGCTAAGATTAGTGTTTCGTGATGCATGGTTTTTAGCAACTACTCCTGCTTATTTTAGTAGGTATTCCTGTAAGGCTGTAGTCGAGTAGTTATGTGAAAACATTACTATGTTAAGGCGAAGGTATTGATGAAGTGATTGGGTCAGAGCTACCATAGTATGACTCAACAGAGGGATTGAAAAGTACTCGGCCTAACACAGATCCATTCAATTCTAAAAATCAAATTTACCCACATTATTTAGTTCAGTTCAGACTAGTTCATTGTGTGAAGTTCGAAACGTGTGCGATAATTAGTTGTGATTTTATAAATTTATTAACAAAGTAATCGGACATAATTTCCGCGAATGGAGCAAATCGAGCAGCGTGCCGTCATTAAGTACCTCCATAAGAAGGGGCTATCATCAAAAGCCATCCATGATGACATGGTCAGTACATTAGGCGATTATGCTCTGTCATATTCATCCGTCAAAAAATGGATAGCAGGATTTAAGCGTGATAGAGAGAGTGTGAAAGATGAACCCCGCTCTGGAAGGCCTTCGACGTCAACTACTGACGAAAATATTAAAAAAGTACTTGATTTAATAACGGGAGACCGCAGATTGAAAATTAGAGAGATAGCCGAGATTATAGGCATCTCTTATGAACGAACTCAAAACATCATTGTCAACGAGTTGGGTTTCCACAAGGTACCTCGTACTAACTGGCATCATTTGACACAAGATATAACGATAACATAGTTAAAGAATTTTAGATTTTTTATGAAATGGCAGTCCGTCGTACCGACTCCCGATGTGTCAGTTGTCGATCGCCAGTCGAACTTCACATCTGAGTAGATTAAGTCACGATAAGTGTATTTGACGATATCGTGGTAAGTGATACGTAAGTGAACGCGATCTGTTCAATGCGATTTCGTTGGTGACAAACACTGGGCGCGGTCTTAGCGGACTCGGTTTAGGATGTCCGGGTAACTTAACGCTGATTTATGAACGGATTTCGACGGCCTCGCGCCGGTGCTGGAGGCTAGCTCACCCATCAGGAATGTAGAGGTGACGCCGGAAGGGGTCCATTACATCAATAATATCTTTATAATATTCTACTTTGTCAAATATTTAAATGCATTGATTTTACTTAAATCAAAGTTATCTTCATTGAGACCCAATAGCAATGGGCTAAAGCTGAAATGTTGATGATGATGACAACTATTTTGCATACAACGAATATAAAAGCAATTTTGAAGAACTAATCATAACTTATTCAACTTCTGTATAGTGTAACTGAAAGATAGAGTTAATGCATACATAAACTTTAAAATTTACGTTAGAAATGTTAATATTATGATAATATATTCAAAACTGTTTGGTAATGAACCTCATGGGTGCGAGACCATGTTGACGTTCAGAGTTATTATAAATACAAAGCTTTTTAACCGAATCTCAAATCTTAAAAAAATACAGCAACCATTGTTTCTTAAAGCGATAATAAAATTTAGTTCATAATGTATTAAAGGTAAAAATCTTGTTATACTTATTTCAAACTTATCTGCATTTTGGATGGTGGTACAGGAACCAAACGACTTAGTTTGGTGTACAAATACAATTAGGTTCGTTCTCGGATTTCACAAATCCATTGCTTAGCAACCGAACAATTAATTAGCTAGCTTTTGAAAACTCTGTAAATAGCCACAACGGAACAAGTTATCCAATATCTTTATTATTCTGCTTTGTTTGTATAAATAATTCAAAACGGTAGCCTTTTTTTTCGTTGCTTTCTTTGATTCTTTATATACTCGTTATAAGTTAACTAAAATATAACTGATTTACAATTCTTAATTATATCTCTTCAAAGTCATTTCAAAAAGATCTTTGTTCTTTTAGTTAATAACGTAATACCGTTTAATTAAGTTCAGTTAAACACAAAAATAAGATTAACGATAAATCGAAAGAATATTTCCGTATAAAACGCACACAATTTGTGTAAATACTTATAAAAGACGCATTAAAGTTATCCGAAAGTACTTACTTGATTGTTAAATGGAAACGTAAATGTTAACGAACACACAAACACTGTTAGTCGAATATTTATAATATAAATTCGCACTGAACAACAAGAGACAGCTCATTGGCGCCGCGGTTAAGTTGCGACTAAGTAAATCAGGAATCGTAAAAAAATAATAACAAACGTGCCGGCGGGCGGTGGAGCTGCTTTTTATATGCGCTATTGACAAAATCTCTATGAACGGGAGTAACGGACCCGACCACATCCGGGTGAGCGTGACCGGGACGCCGCCGGTGCTGGGCCGGGTAAACCCCGCTGGTGGACGAGCGACGTCCGCAACACGATTTTTTACTCGCGAAGTGCGAATTAATAGTTCGCTATATTAATTTGCGAGCGACCGCAAGACTGGAAGTCGTGTTACGGTACATTTTTTCTATTCACTTCTTTTATTAGTTATTACCTCGATTAAGTT
The DNA here is from genome assembly GCA_029286795.1 of Byasa hedistus. Lineage (NCBI taxonomy): Eukaryota > Metazoa > Arthropoda > Insecta > Lepidoptera > Papilionidae > Byasa > Byasa hedistus. Next base: position 815,735 of record JAGSMW010000001.1, read on the forward strand.
CACGCTGTCACTTGCGACTTTTGCAGCTTCAAACAACACAAGATAAAAAAGGCAAACAAATATGATGTTTGGATAATTTCTTTTTTTTTTTTTCTGTTTATTTTGGCACAAACAGTCGTTACATATAACAATATATATTAACAAAAATATTAACTGATTAGAGGACAAGTAGTGCCCAACATAACTAATATAACACAAACCTGACAGACAAAAAACACAACACTTAAGAAGGAAAAAATTAATAAAAGAAAATTAGAATTAATTTGTAACTATAACAGCGGTTCAGACTGACATATCAAAGTAAGATTTTGGTTTTGAAGGCATTCAAAGAGTTATTAAACAGATCAATTTCATAATTTTTTTTATTGTATTTAGTAACACATCGAGTGAAGAAATTATTAAATGTATAGGTCTTGTGAAATATTGGTGGAGAGAACATATTAATCATGCGAGAGGAACGGACGGGGAGTCGAACTTTAGAGATAAAATTTATTTTAGAGAGAGTTACGTAACCACAACATGGAATAAGTGTAACTTAAGTACTGTACACTTAGCGATAACATTCATTCTGTAACATAAAGCCCTTATTGTTTTTCATAGTGTATTTAAGAAACAAGTTATATGTAAAGTTTAATCCGCTTGCCAGTGTACTACAGAGCGGTTGTCTGCCTGTACAATAAAGTATTATTTTATAAAAAGCTTCTTTATTGGTTGCACAATATAACTAGTTCTCTCTACACCATTACATGGGACAGTAGTCCCAGAGTTTTATTTAAAAAAGCTCATCCGCCCGATCGCCCAACATAACTGGCGCAGTCGTAACGGATAGCATCTCCGGAAGATTCTACAACAGAACCTACAAGAAGCATCGGGTGGAGCAAAGAAACTCGCAACCGCAACAAATCGTGTCTACGAATCCGCTCAAAATCGCGAATACGTCCGGCATCGATTCTACAACAGAACCTACAAGAAGCATCGGAGGAGTAAAGAAACTCGCAACCGCAACAAATCGTGTCTACGAATCCGCTCAAAATCGCGAATACGTCCGGCATCGATTCTACAAAAGAACCTACGGTGTAGCCAAGAAGTTGAAGACAGACAACACGCAGCAGCGGATTCCTGGAATAGCACGTCCAGTCGCAGGAAGAGAACTATATGGACAGCAGGATGCTCTATATGGGGTAAGGATATTTTCATTACTCCGAGTATTTCCTTTTGTACCATCCTTCCTCGAAAAGTGTAAACTCATTGATAGGTATTGCAGTCAGTATTGACCTTTAATTAGGGTGTACCTTGTACTATTGGTTATAATCCCGTCGGTTACCAAACTTTTCTCCAATTAGATAAAATTTCTACCGGAAACGAAAAGGGTTAATCGTAGAAAGATGGCGCAAGGTACACAAATGCAAAAGCGTACCGATTATTGAAATAGATCAGTCATGCTTACGGCTAGTGCCGAATACGCAAAAATCAATGAGCTGTTGCTATCCTATGATGAGAACAGAAAGACTATAAATTTCTTCATAAAGACAGTAGAAAATGTCTTAGAAATTGTTGACAATAAAATAAGGATCCTAGCATCGGATTGCTTATAATAAAAAAGTTGGTAGGTAGAGCAGCTGAAGTTTTTTTCAGAGGTGTCCAGTTTTAAACTTGGCCCAAAATTAAAAGTATGTTAAAAAAACGATTCGGCGAGACTCGTGACGAGATCACGCTAGTCCACGATCTTAACAATTTATATAGAAATAAAATGGACTTGGATAGCTTTGGCGATAAAGTTAGGTACCTTACTTACACTTTAATTAATCTGGATCCGTTAAAAAAAGAGTTTTACAATAAAAATGGCTATCAACACATTGTGGGGCAACTAAATCCATATGTATCACTCGCTACAAGGATGCATAAACCAAGTAGCCTCGAAAATGCTATTTGGCTAGCAATTCAAGAGGATATACTCGTAAATTAAAATTATACGAAAATAAGAATAACTTTTATAACTATAGTAATAAAGTAGAGCTTGCGTCAAACCGGATTATAGTAATTATAGTTCGTTTTCAAATAATAGATTTGTAAACAAATCGGACTCACTAACTCCGATAAAAAAAGAAATTAGCTAGAACCATATAAAAAAGTCAGTATGAAACAAACGCCGACGCATTATCACATATAAATATAAAAGCTCTTGACATTACCTCTCAAGAAACAGGCGACCAATCGATAAATAAATTTATTGAAAACTTATCGGGTTCACCTCCAAACATTCCTATTAGTAACAACACCGACCTCACCAATATAAACATATCCACTCTTTTTAAAATGCCGAGCACTTCAAATTAGAACAATGAACAAATAGAATCTGATATAAACAAAGACTTATTATAATGTTGATACGCATTAATAAACAACTTAAACAACTTCACATTAGAAGCTCTCCTGGTATCGATATCCACAATTTATAGAAAAGTAGTCATGTTAAAGCTTATACAACTAACGAAACTTTAAATTTTTATATTAGAGATACAGTTAGTCATGACAGAATTGTTTTACCATCCTACATCTATATACTCAACCCTTTACCTAGATAACTTTATACTTCTTCCCGGGCATCCTTCCCTTATACTCGGTATTAATGAATACGCATACCCTCAAGAGCCTGTACACAAAAAAACCAAGAGCTCCTGATCTGCAAATACTTGAATTGGCAACTTTTACAGTTATCAAAAGATTGCATTGCACAAACAACCACATAAAACCTAAATAATGTAAGAGTTTTAGATGCTGAAACAACTATAGAAAACAACAAGTTACTAAAAGCAAACCCTGTTGGCTTACAATGGTTACTACAATTAATCACTATCGTAAGTTATGTCACCATAAGTGCAGTACAAAGAGTCAAGTCTCGACGGGCAACTGTACAAGCATCGAGATGCAAGAAGCTCCTAACCTAAGGGTTGAAGATTCACTCCAACCCTCAGTTCCAGTACGCTTCGTTCTTCGGCGGAGGAGTTACGTAACCACAACATGGAATAAGTGTAACTTAAGTACTGTACCTTAGCGATAACATTCATTCTGTAACATAAAGCCCTTATTGTTTTTCATAGTGTATTTAAAAGAAACCAAGTTATATGTAAATTTAATTCCGCTGCCAGTGTACTACAGAGCGGTTGTCTGCCTGTAGAATAAAGTATTATTTTATAAAAAGCTTCTTTATTGGTTGCACAATATAACTAGTTCTCTCTACACCATTACATGGGACAGTAGTCCCAGAGTTTTATTTAAAAAAGCTCATCCGCCCGATCGCCCAACATAACTAGAGTAAAACTGGAGAATCGATTTTATTATTAAGTAATTTATATAAAGTAATTAAGTCAAAGAATACGCGGCGGTCTTCCAACGAAAATAAACGATATTTCGTAAGAAGGTCTTTGTAGGAGGCATGTGAATGGTGACAACGATAATTAAGAATTCTTAAAAAGTACTTCTGTATTTTTTCAATGCGATTGATTTGAGATTTATAAGTAGGGCTCCATACGACGCAGGCGAAATTCTTAATAATGAACCATTGAAACAAAACAAAACATTGAACAAAAGCAATCATCACTTTTTTATCGTCAATCAGTTTTTTAAGAACTCGTTCCCCGGTACGGTATTACTTAAAAAAATTCTTCTTATGTTCTTTCATACTCAATTTTATGCATACCGTTTCTTCTTCCATCCATCGCCTCAACGTTTTTGTCACATCGCTATTTGTTGTTCTGTAACTACTTTTGCTATATGTTTTTTATTTACATTCTTATTCTTTTATTAGGTTTTTTTCCCGTTCTTTCTATTTCTATTATGTATTTTTGATTACACACTACTGTTTGAGGACGGCTGCTGTTTCGGGAGTTGCGATGATGATGAATCATCTCGGTAAGACAAACCTATCACTTGTCATCAACTTAAGGTGATATATCACGAAGCTGATGAGTATCATTAGGTATTTGCGGTGGCACTGGCTATAGCACCATTTGTGACTGATATGTAAACTTTTTGTATTTTTCGAATAACTTTCAACAGCTAAAATACTACAAGTCAAGTCAGTTTACACATACGACTGTTTTGTATAAATAAATTTTTCGTTACTTAGTAGCCATTCACTTTTAAGTTATAGCTTTATATCTGTTACGAATTTTGAATATATTATTTTAGTAAGATTAATCTAGGTTTTTACTACACACATTCCAACGGATCTGGGCGATGTTGATGCTTGCAAAGTATTGCATAGAGGTCTATAACTTAACGCTGCGCCGATAAACTTTCTTAATGTGATCACAACGAATAAGTAGTATGTCCTCGCTCATTTAAAAAAATAATCACTGTTAACGGACTTGCTTAAGTTGTTTGAAATAACTTTATAGAAACTTGTCCGGTATTATCGCGTAAGATTTTATCTATACAAATAAATACAATTGTACTTCCTGTTTGTTATATAAAATAACAGCTTTTTTAGTTAATCTATGAAACGGCTAAACCGTTATATAGATGGTGGTTTAGAGAATGTCAAATTCTTTCAAGTTTATATTAGATTTAACTTAATTAACCCCTGCCGGTGTGTACTAAGAAATTTAAGGTGAACAGTTGATCATGGAATTCCCTGACCCTGAACAATGTTGGTAGAGGAAGTGATTTACAAAGTTTTCTCCGCACGAACCTTTACCGGCTTCGAGTAAAGTGTCGCTTGCAGTAAACGAGAGCGGTTTTCCCTTTTCGGTTCCGTATGCCCCAACTAGATAGTTGTCTTTCTTGTCTGTCATACATAATGTAGTGGTGACCGTTTAAAAATACATTCAGTTAATATGTTTCATGAAGAATAATATAAGTTATTTACTCGTTTGTCATCATCATCTGCGATCGACATTGATTTCTTGTTATATATCTATAAAAGACGGTCATGTGATAGTTCAGGTTCTCATCTTTTTCTAGTTTAGTGAATATTAATAAAAGCAATGAATGTTTCGAAAACCAGTTCTAGTTACTTTTTTCAGGATCGTGTAGTATGATTCTTAGGATGTTTATACAGCGCCGGGAGGCGTTTCTCCGTCAGTCGAGCAGGTTTCTCTTCCTTTGACCGTAGACGACTAGACCTCAGTTCCAAAGCCTCACGAAGCAGCAAGTAGCCGATAACCAGTTCCGGACCCGACGGCGGAGACCTACCGTTAATCAATCGAACGGACACGACCGCGTGTAACTTGACAGGCCGCAACTTACTAATAGTCGAGATGATGTTGCCTACTTTCAACATAACCAGTAGTTGTACAAGTGTACTTGTCTATTTATGTCTTACAAGTACACTAGACGGTCCACTAAACTCTTGTGCCAATTTCTTGACGAAGTGACCGGGCCGCGAAGTTTACGGTTTAGTTTTCAGTTCTCTATTTATTTTTGTTAAAGTGTCGGGACGAGGAGAATTTTCAGCTGATGGTAAGTGACACACACATCAATTGTTAACTTGAGACATAAGATAGAATTCCTTTTATATGTGTTTCTTTCTTTTTATAACGACAAAGATAGTGCTTCTGGTGTCGCAATATTTATAAGTCGCATGATGTCTTATGTATAACTTGTAAGTTGTGTGTGTATTAAAATGTTTCGGTGTTTATTTATTTTTTGTAATTAAAAAGGAACAATTACGCTAACCGTCGCTGTTCTCGTGGCCCGCTAACAAATGGAGGGCGTTGACCTGCAATAGTCAAACATCCGGCGAGAACAGAAAAATGTGTTTGTGGAAGCGTTGCGCATCCGGTTTTGTAACTATTCGTTTCACAATCCATTTGGCTGACGAGGGTACTGAGGGAGAGTGCAGAGAGATAGAGATCTCCTTTTCACGCTTTAAGAAGCAAACTAAGTCTAATTGCGAAACTCTGATTTCTTATTGAGAAAAAATGATGTTAGCTATCCAGAGGAACATCGAATCAGCAGCTCTATCAATGAAAAAGTCGAGGCGTAGTCGACATGTTCTAAGATCTTGCATATGGTCTGCGTGGTGGATAAGCTGTCTTCTTAAACCTGAATGCCGTGTCATAAAACTGGTGTAAAAAATTTAATGGAAAATCGCCAGTAAGTGCATAATTATACCGGTTCATAATCTATATTAGGAAGTGATCAGATCAATTGACACTGTCACATGCGCCGCGCGCACTCGCCTACTTTACATACGCGTTATAAAGCCTAACACGGAAATCGAACTTGCGACTGCGCGAACATGTCTAATATCTTTGTTTGATAGAAATCTAAACGATTGCACTGGCGATGATGAATCATCGATACAAGCCACATGCGTATCTAGTGCGGTTGCTTTTAGTAAGGTTTCAGTTACGTATCCGCCAAACAGTAGCGTGCAAACATTACTGTGTTCCGGTTTGAAAGGAAACCTAATGAAATTACTGCGATGACGAGACTTAATCATATGTATCAAGACGACGAGCGCAATGTGGTGCTGTGTATATCATCCTATTAGCCATTGGTTTGTTACGGGCAGGCGTAATATTTACAATCAGATCAATTACTTCAACAGTTGGAGAAGATGATGATGTACGGCCTGCTTATCAAATATAAAAAATTGCAATAGTTTTTAGGATGGAAAGAATTCTCTTGGTGTTCGGTGGGTATTGTTGTAGTGTTCCGCTTTGAAAGCTACTGCAGTAAGGTGATCTTGTGTGAAAAGTGAATGAGCGTTATGTGGTGTTTCATTATCTATCAACCGATCGACGTTAAATGCTGTACATAGGTTTATTTTTATGTATTCCAAAATATGGTCTTTTGATGATTCTTTTGATGTTATCTATAGAAATTTGGAGAGATTCTCATCTAAATGTCTTGACTGTGAGTTATCAATCAGTATTTCATCCAACCACCAACAATTTATTGAATAATTATTATATTACATTATTATTCATTAAATGAATTAATGTTTATTGAATTATGAAATGTTAATATATAACTAGATGATACAGCGTTATAAATTATTGAATGAAATCGATAGCTGTTTAATATTTAACAAAAACTTATGGAAGTTATCGCAAAACGGAGTATCGTTACCAGCAAATTGTACACTTGTTAGTAAGTGATACAGGCTATAGCTTTGTTAAGCTTGTTAGGGTCTGTACTAATCTGTTTATATAAATGTAATTAACTTATTAACTATAATAGCGAAAGTGTTTTAATAAACCAAAACACAGTATTTATTTATTCTTTATTGTACCACATTAGGAATACAAAAGGTGGGCTTAATGCCTGAATGCATTCTCTACCAGCCAACCTTTGGTGAGGTGAGATGTTGTGGTAGGTGGCAATCTGACAATAAAATATGGTATGGAAATAGAAAGAAATGTGTATACATACATATATTTATATACATAAACTTACATATACATACATACTTACATAATTTATAGATAAATGTATAGGGTTACATAAATGCACATACATAAATAGTAGTACGATGTCTGTATCTGATTTAGGTGTTTACGAACCAATTTTTTAAACAGATGCTTTGTTGAAGCATTTCGAGTTCTTCCGACAAAGAGGTCAGAGTAGGGAGCCTGCGATGTAATGAGTTCCCATAGAACCCAGACGTTGACAGGGATCGAGATCTTATTCCGAATGGAGACCGAGGTATCATCAGGGCCGTAGAGAGATATTTGAATTTATCATTGAGATAAGACGAGTATTCAAAATAGAGAAGAGAACAATAATGTTTGTTAACTACTCTTTACCCATCTAGACGGTCTTGAAGCTACAGTAATAACTATTAGATATAACTAAACAGATATATTTGTGTTATAAAATGTGATGAACGAATCGATCTTGCGCCGAAACGGTTTGAATGTAATCGAGAAAGGCGAACTCTAATCATTGCCACACATAGTTCCCTCGCGCGATACTGTCGCGTAAATCAACCGCAAGGGGACCAGTTGGGTTTGTTAATCGATGTTAGTTTAGTACGGCGTATGATTTATCTGTAAAGAACATCGTTATAGCTGTAAACTTGTAATGGATAAAAGAGCTTTTACTAATGGAACCTACCCTACTAAACTACCCAACTAAACCTACCCTTACTACTAATGGAACTGGATGCTTTCCTTGTGAGAGTCATGAGCATTTATTTTCACTGGTCAAATAAGTGATTGTCTACAAAAGTAGCTGCTGTGGTTTCCTTCACCGTAAGTTGAAGCTTAATTGATCTTCTCCGAGACTTAGACCGTGTAAGCTACTGCTACTGTAAGTACAGTGTAAGCAAACTCATTGAACGAACGATACCGTTCTTAGAAAATTTTTAATAATTTACTTTCTTTCATGTATGTTTTACTTTTTTATATTTGTTAATAAGTCGAGTAACGAGACGAACGTGAATCTAGTGTAAACATCTTAACTAGCATCTTATTGGTGTAGTTATGTTTATACCATCAAGGTTTTCTTCTGCTCGCTATGAAACTTATTTAAACAAAGTAAATCTTTAGTTAAAATTCCTGTGTAGTTAAGTTTAAATATAATCGAAGTTATTTTATTGGTATTGTGTTAGTTATGATTATGTTTACACATGTATAATGAATCATGGCGGTTTATGACTAGCTAGCGGGCGCTGTGACAAAGAAAGCGTCGATGTGTGGTTAGTCATACCTTTAAACAAATAGTCGCTTAAGCATTTTATAGTGTTAATAAATCCCTGGTATAAGGCAATAGGTGAGGTCCGGACGATTTATGGTTATTGAACGCGAGGAGTCAGGGAACTTAATGCTATCGCCTTGACAAATGTTATGAGGAATAAGCGTCTGGCAGATCTTAATGCGCGCGGAAATATTTATAGTATAACCTTTGAATCATAATTTAAGTACAACTTGAATTATAATAAGGTAAAAGCTAGCTTAGTATCTTTTGTAACATGGGCTGGAGTCTGGATGGTTGTAGTTCTCTTAGAACCCAACTGGAACATATTGTAAATTTGTCGCCATAAGAAGTTGTGGAAATCCGAGCATTCGTGGTGAAAACGCTTCACCATCATCGACATCATTGTCATTAAATAATATAAAATCTTATGGATTTGTTTTAATATGAAAAACGTGATAACTTTCCAATGATTGAAATGTTTCAGAAACATTTATGATATCTGCGTAAATTTAAATAGAAATATTAACGTAAAGTGAATGCCCAACGTCGGAACATCCCACGTGTACGTGGGGAAAGTGTGGGACTTCGACACTTGCTTATAGAAAGCTTAATACATCTCGGAGTAAATGCCAGCTTAAGCATTAACTTGGTGTTTCATTACTTCGATTTATTGCAGTAGGTATACATTACTTAGATTCATATGTTTTCTAATTATCAAAGCGGTTCCGAATGACTTGACACTTGCACGATCTCACTTTAATTTACGTATGTCTTCTATTTCAGTGTATTCGTTTGCAGAGCCGTCTGTAGCGTTTATTGCTTATTCTAGAGTCTATAAATTAGAGAAATACAAGTTTACATACAATTAAATGAAAATATTAAACATTTACCAATTCAAAACTTTGTTGCAGGAGGCGGTCTAGATATCAAAGCATCAAATATGTGTATCGTCGAACAGTATGCTAATGTTATATTTAAACTCTAATGACTTTGGTGATTTTAAAGGGCTGACTGATTAGTTAAAAAATAATTGAATGAAATTAGTTTTTAAATGATTACGTGATTTAGTATTTAAATAAGAGCGCCGAGTCGATTATGGTGACAGACGCCGTACGGGTGAGACGACAATTATTTTGAACTACCTTCAATAAGCCGTTTGTAGCTATGTTAAGTATAATTTCTAAATATACTCCCAAAATACACTCCCAGACACATCTATCGGCCCACCTAGTGTTTAAAAGTTTTAACGGTGTCTAACTAAAAATAAATGTTAGGTGGAGCAATAAGTTTTAATGCAGTTTTAAAGCTGATTTTTTGATCAACCTTTATGTATGTTTTTTTTTTAATTTTGAATTTAGGATTATGAAAAAAAAAAACGAAAATTCGAGTCTGTTCATTGTTTTCAACGACCCAGGAATGGAGAAAACTTTTTTATTTCGCACAAGTTGGATTTTTTTTTTTGATGTGTCCGATTATTGGTTCAATAAAAAGGCAAATCTAAACTTAGAGCCAGTTTTGACCAAAAAATATGGATACTCTGCCTGAAATTGTCGCCCAAGTTGTAAAACTTCTGCCGGCCAAATCAATTCGAAATTACAAAAAAACCTACATAAGGGTTGACCAATAAATCTGCTTCAAAACTGCATTAAAACTTATTGCTCCACCTAACATTTATTTTTAACTAGACACCGTCGAAACTTTAAACACTGGGTGGTGGGCTGATGGATGTGTCCGGGAGTATAGTTTATTTACAAAATTACTTTAATGTGTAACAACGTGGTAATCATGTAAGTGATTGGGATTGTGTAATCAAATGGTTTTCAAAAGATTAACAATTTGTTTAAGATGGGATGTCGGCAGTTGTTAGATTTTATATAGGGGTCCTTCAGTGTATAAAGATTGGAGACCGCTGGTGCAGTAGTGTAGTCTATCTAATTATCTACGACTGTATAATGATACAGTGGTAGTTAATTGCAAACGAGCGCCGGTCCGGGGGCCGCGGCGAGCGTGGGCCGGCTGGAATCGTAAAACGTTCGCAATCATTGTGAGATTCATTTGACGTTAAATTAAATTTAACGATGAAACAGAATGTTTGCGTCGATAATTACTGCGCCGTTTGCTGTCAGGAGCTGTGCGTTTAAGTCCCACGTTCACCTGGTCTTGAGTGATACGTTCTCTCGTAACAACTTGCCGTTGATTAGGATGGACATTGCCCTCGCTATTAGACACGAGATGTTAAATCTAGTTACCTCTAATTTCATTAGTACACTCATCAAACTGGGACGCAGTTATGTTTGTACATTGCTGTTTAGCGGTAGATGTAGCTGTGGTAGACATCACCACAGCTACATCTACCTTTCACATTGAATACTAAACAGTTCACACCATCATCATTTCTTAACAGCTACAAATTTATTTATTTTATTTTATTTAAAAACTTTATTTGCACACAAAGAAAAATGTACAAAAAGGCGGACTTAATGCCATAGGGCATTCTCTCCCAGTCTACCATAGGTTGAGCAGAGAAGATAAATAAGGGTGCATTATTTTTATAGTTGAGTATAATTACACATAGTACAATATAAAACACAATAATAGTGGTGGACACAACTATGATTGGTACATATGTTATAGGAAAGGTTAGTGTTATACATTGGCTGAAGCATACACATATATATAAATGATGGCTGATATAAGTACAGAAAAGGAGGAGAAGAGCATATATCATAGTGACAAGTAGTGTTGCCACAACATTCGCTTAAAGGAAGCCTTACTACGAGCTGCCCGAATATTTGGCCCGAATTTTTAATTTAACTCTTAATATCGATACAGTTACTTTAAAATTAAAGAACTTAAAATATCTGAAAAAAGATAACATGTTACATAGACACTCTTTGAATAGCTTTAAGTTTTCTACTTGTAACACGAAGGTCTCTTTTGATACTGGGGTCAAATGTAGTTGAAGTTTAGACAGTGGTAGGAACTTCTTGAACCTCTATTTGGTAATCACTGTAAATCCATCATCTTCTGTCAAATACTAGTCTAAATAATATGAGCAGTACGCTACATTACATTTAAGCTTAACATTAAGTGATATTATCGTAAAGTGATGGACAATTGTAGTTAAGAGACTATGAATCTTCAAGTTATATATATCACCGTCTAGACGTTTTCAAGTGAAACTAGTTGGTACAAAAAGGACATTCTTATCGAATCGCAATAAACTTTGTTTGTGCGAAGTGTCGACTTTTATTAATGAAGAAAAATCGTATATTTTTTTTTAATATCTCACAAGAAATGTCAAACGGCCGCCGTCCAAGGCCTGGTGTTTAATTATCAAAACGAATGAAAGGTTCCCGTTCTATTCCGTGCATTTTTACACTGAAAATGATCGATCGTTCAATTATGAACAGTTGTGGTATAAGTTTTTTTTCTTTATACTACTAAGCGACGAGGCGAGCCAGACGTTCACCTGATGGTAAGTGATACGCTTGCCCATGACAACGTGGTGCTAGTTAAGATGGTACATACTGCACCACATTGCGCTCTTCGCCTTGAGACATAAGGTGTTAAGTCTCGTTACCCCAGTAATTACACTAGCTACAGCGCTTCAAACCGGAACACAGTAATGTTCGCACACTACTATTTGTCGGTTGCAATAGGAGCTGCGGTGGTACCCACCCAGACGGTCTGTAGCAACAGAGACCTACCATCTGGTAAAAAGGTAAAATAAAAAACTTGGTAAAAGTTATATTCTGTTTGCTGAGAATACTCTGCTTCGTTGTTCCAGAACAGAGTAATGTTGTTTAGATTGAAAACATGGGAGTAGCTTATCTATTTCTAAAATTACTACCATTCAATACGTTTCTTCGTAATGGTACCCGGGTCATTAGAAAGGCAAGGCATTAGCTACAGCGCCGCGGAGACAATATATAAGTAATAATTTTTTTAAACCTAGTTCAACTTTTTTATTACTTCGAGAATGTATTATTTTGACCTTAAATTTTTTGATTTTAGTATACAAAATGAGTAAACTTTAGTATCATTCATTTTGTTGTATATGTAGTTTATAAATTAATACAAGTAATGGCTGATTTGAAATATAAAGTTAGATCTCGTCATTATTTACGTCGGAAACTTATGTTGTTTTCTAGCTAAATACACACACAAGTGTTTAATAAAGTATCCAAAAGTTATTTATACATATATATTATTTTAATAAAATGATAACAGACTTACGGAAAATTGATGAGTCGCTGGTTTAATGCTTACTTTAGCTTAAATCTTTGTGAAGTTCCTTACGAGTCTTTCTGTAGCAGAGGGCGTTTCCTGTTGATACTTTAATATCTATATGTTGCTTTACACTTGAAAAGGAACCATCTCGACTCTCCACCAAAATGCTAACTAGTAGTGGATGTAAACGATCAACAATCCAACGTCACGTAACAACCTGAACTAGGAAGTCTACTCGACGCTTTAAGTATTCAGATCAAAAGCTTTATTTGCATCGTGACATTTTATCGGTGCAATTTTTTCTTTGTGATTTTCAGCAAAAAAAACGGTTTTAATATCATTTTGTTGTTGTTGCGTCATGCGACCTTCGCAAATAGTTTCTTCTTCGTTGAAAAACAAATGTAAGTCATTGATTATATTGTTGTATGTAAAAGCTATTAGATATAATAGTTAGTGTTATGTTTGTAGTCTAATAGTCTCCGTTTGTAATTCCACTGAAAGAATTTTAGACTTCTTTCTTAGATTGACTCGATTCAGTCTTCTTCTTCTGTTTATTTATTTTTTTTTTTTTTTTTTTTTTTTTTTTTTTTTTTTTTTTTTTTTTTTTTTTTTTTTTTTTTTTTTTTTTTAATATCATTGTGAAAAAAGGCTGTAATTCAATTTTTTAATTTCTTTTGTATAATTAAGTCCGTTTCCGCCGTTCCAGCGGAGACTTTATTTACGAGCTCCCCTCTCCAATCCCTCCATTGGGTCTAACGGGGTTGAAATTAAAACGGTCGTTTATTGCCATAATTTATAATGTGACGCCGCGTGATATATGAATCCGTGAACCTTTATAAGCCTGCTGACACATCCTTCTCGACGAGCATGTTTTCTTATCTGTTCCCCTTTTTAAACTTCAATTACACATGTATTACACTCTGCTTCTTCTTCATCTAACTATCCTTATGTATGTATGAATATTCTTTTATTATATCGTGGTTTCAAAATCCGCGATCCCAGAATCCGTTGCTGTAAAACTGACGACAATTTAATTATGAAACAATACTAATTTCTGATTCTGTTAAAGTTATAGTCTTGTAAAGTATTTCGATATTTTTTGTACTTTATAAAAGATCCGGGTGTTAAAAGTACATTATAGTTAAAAATAACTAGTGGTTTACTATTTTCTTTATCCCTGCCGCTGAGCAGTCGTGGGCAATGAATACTATGTTCCAGCTTGAATGGCTTCATACCTAGTAAAATAACAGGGTGATGGGATTCAAAATCTCATGTCATAAAGCTACAAGCATAATGAAGCTTTAATGCTACATTATTGGTCTATTATCCACCATCAGGTCATTAAAAGCTAGCTTTTTTTTATACTACTATGCGACGAGATGAGCAAGACGTTCAACTGATGGTAAGTGATACGCTTGCCCATGACAACGTGGTGCTAGTTAAGATGGTACACACTGCACCACATCGCGCTCGTCGCCTGAGACATATGTTAAGTCTCGTTACCCCAGTAATTACACTAACTACAGCGCGCTTCAAACCGGAACACAGTAATGTTCGCACACTACTATTTGTCGGTTGCAATAGGAGCTGCGGTGGTACCCACCCAGACGGTCTCCGGCAACAGAGACATACCAGCTGGTGCTGGCGGTGGTGGTGCTGGTAGCTTATTTGCTGTTGGTACTAGACCAATGTTAATCAGATTTGTTAAGAAGTGTAGTGTAGTGTGTAAACACCTTTGCAGCGCGGTAAATCTGCGTGATGTCGTTTGTCCCTGTATCTTCGTTCTAGATGGAAGCGATACCGCCTATCGCAAAGTGACGCATGCCGAATTTGTTGGATTTATAGCTTTGTTTACGGTTTTATGGTCCCGCCCGCACGGAGATTGATGTAGAGTACGTATCCGGATTCGATTCCAAGGCATATTTTTCATTAACCATCCAAGCGATTATTAGAATTGGATGCTTATGTATCTGATTCATCATGGTGATCTCTGTTTTTAACACATGCCTTGCTAACACGGCTTCTTGTAATCGAATTGATGACTCTAACTGATGTTACCAAGCTAGTTACCAGTTATTCACTCTTCTCTTGAAGACCACACGGAACACCGACATGTTCCTCCGCTCTTTTGCTGGTCTTATCAATAATGAGGACTTAAACCTCTTTGATCGTAAACTGATGTTTACATGTCGGATGAAGTTCGGTGGTGAAAGTTAAGTTAATCATCCATGCGAATAAATAATTTTTGCTCTGGTTTTCTTTTATCTGTAAGATTGACTTATAGAAGAGTAATAATTTTAATTTGGATTATTAGTTCAACGAATCTCATCAGCGGAGGAAACTACTTGCTTAAATGAGGTCTTCTGAGGATCACGGAGCCAAAATTGACTGCGGAACACCGGTTCCGGGAGCGAGGTATCAACTTGAACTGGTGACACGTCTCCACGTTAATGATGACTTCCGTATAAGTTTTTATTTCAACAGAACCTTCCCCTGATATTCCGATCACAACAGTAACAGGATATTGAGCTCGTCTCTTACAAATATTACTTTCATCTTCACAACATTCAACCTCTTTCTTTCACGGTGTTAAGAATGAAGAAACGTGTTGGTAACGAATGCTAATTATAACTACACGTTTAGAATTAAAATGATCTAACTCGATAACATTTTATAGAGAATAAGACACATTAAGGTTATTCAACACATTTTAACTTGATCATCATTTCATCATATTAATATTAACTGCTAAAAAACAATAAATACAACTGCAACACAGTTTTAATTAAAACACAGTAAGTACTGTTATAAATTTTAGTGTAGCTTTAAATAAGTAATTAGTGCTATGGTATCGTCATCACTTATCACTCACTATAAAGTGGACGTCTTATTAGTCCGGTGGAATTAGAGACTTCGCATTAAACAGGAACTACTAGAACTAGTAGTGTGGGATCTTATATTACTGCGTTGTATTGTCTTACCACTTTTTTTCTTCCGGCGTCCGTACGGTCGTAATGACCTGTTATTAAAAAACAATTGAGGTTGGTTTTTTAACTTACACATTTGAATAATACCAGTGCTTTAGAAATAGCTTTTAAAAAATTTACCGTTGCTATGTCTAATTGAATCGAACTTTTGAACCGGTCAGACTTTGATGGAACTGAGTCCATAGATTAAGACGGTAGATGTTGACAGAAATTAAATATTCCAATCATTGCTGTATCTATATTAACTTATCTTTTTATTGTCTACAAATACAATTATTGCTTAAACTTGATATGTTAGTAAATCTCATTTAATTTATCTTAGTTAGACAAAATTTTTATTAATGGCAAGCCTTTGTTGCTGGGGACTTAATAGACTGGTGTATACATTACTGATCTCCAGTTCAAAAGAGGCTGTAGCTAGTCAACTTACTGAGGTAGTAAATATTCTACGACTACATTATCGTGTGTCGATTTATCGTATACCGTTTGTGGAAAATGGAACAGCTGCCAAACCTAATCACCAATCAGAATAGCATCCGTAAGTTAAGGTACTCAGCAATACTATCACAACAGCAGATTTACAATGAGGGTAGTAATAAACCTCGCGGTTTGGAAAACCCTTAACACTATCTAAACTCCAATAAATTAGGGATCGAATCAAAGGGTCTCGGTGATGCAAGGGCAGCGGTTAACAGCGGAGGCAGTTGAACGGAGGTGCCACCACTAAAATTCCCGTTAACCATTTGAAGTAACTTCGATTTATCAGATAATCATGACGACGGTCGTGTCGAGTTTGACCTTCCGACCTCGGCTCCGAGTCTAACCTTTTAGCGTTAATATTTTACCGTTAAACTTTAGGTACTCGCATCAAACCGAACTGTGCGATCTTTACAGTATAGTACAGTAGAAAAAATAGGTTAAACTCCTTGCCGAGGTCTCTGATTCTCGCGTCATGTAAATAGTGGGATTTTGGCGGTGGTCGTTTCTTTCGTATCTGACCAGTAGTGACCCTTGTCATGTGTTCTAGCTGTCGTAAACACGAGAAAGAGTATACTAATCATACACGGCAGTTTTATCACCTAACTTCAAGTGAGGTGAACAACAATGAGATCAAGTGTTAGCTCATTAGAGTTTTCTTTGATTGCTGTCTTTCCCTACATCAAGCAATCTAGAACTTTTTAAGTATCTAAATATTGAGGTTATAAATCAATGTAATCGATTTAATAATAAATTCTTGAAAGGAGTTGATATTAACGCATTTTTTTTAATCAAAGCTAGTGCTAAAAGTATCAAGGTTGAACAGTTGATCGGAGACACGATGCCAAAGTATTTAACGCCCATCTTTTGTGTAGTAAACATGTTTCACTTGCGTTATATTTAAATATAATTATAGTCGGTAGAAATAAATCATGTCAGGTTTCTTTTTATCAGCAGCTACCGGCATTCCGAACCGGCGACGGCTGTTATAATAATTGCACGTATCGAAAATTCATTTAAAATACTTAACTGACAGTTTATTATTTAAGGAGTTAATACAATGGTATCGAATCGAAAAAAATTTGACTTGAGTTACGTAACCACAACATGGAATAAGTGTAACTTAAGTACTGTACACTTAGCGATAACATTCATTCTGTAGCCTAAAGCCCTTATTGTATTTCATAGAGTATTTAAGAAATAAGTTACATGTAAAGTTCAATCCGCTTGCCGGTGTACTACAGAGCGGTTGTCTGCCTGTAGAATAAAGTATTATTTTATAAAAAGTTTCTTTATTGGTTGCACAATATAACAGTTCTCTCTACACCATTACATGGGACAGTAGTCCCAGAGTTTTATTTACAAAAACTCATCCGCCCGATCGCCCAACATAACTCTTGGTAACTTTGAAATCAAACTCGCAAACGAAAAAATGATTACTAGATCAAAATTAGTCGCGACGTTCATGAACTTCATTATCTCAGTATACAATATAGATTAAACCATTAAATAACATTCTATTGGAGACGATTGCTGAACGTCTTCTTCATCAGTATCTGCGAGGGTCTGGACTGGTTGCTATTTGTTCTGAACGAGCCAAAGAACCAAATGTTAGAGACGACCATAGACCTCTTAATCGTAATTTTTCCCTTTATAGTTGTTATCCATACCATAAACATAAGAAATGTAATTGTTATCCAACGGTTGGCTTCAAATTCGTAATCCAGTTTTTACTTGTAGACAGTAAAGAAGCAATCTGATATTATAACATTTTATATTTTCCGCCAAAATACGAGCGTTTCTATATCATTTATAATGAATGTAGTAAACAGCAGCTATATTGTTTTTGAATAACAAATTCAGAATAATATTTTGCAGCGCGCGACTTATTTGCATATGCTAAAAAGTTTTCTAAAAACTGTGAGTTGGTTCAGTTCTACGTAACATTGTTAGAAGTTATGACATGCGGGAAGTGTGAAAATACTTTTCTATCTGGAGTTCAAAATAAAGTTTTGTTTATTTATATAAATTAATTAGAATTAAAAAAATAATTTAAATATCTGGTAATGCGATTTTAAACAAGTATCATTTGATTTGTGGTTAAACATTATTTGAGATTTGGTTAACTTTTAAAAGTTAGACTATTTCATGATATATGAAGCTGTCGTGGTAATTAAACAAGTTAACTGTTATAAAAAACTTAAAGCCAAAAAATCAAATCACTACTCACTTTTTATAATATCCACCGGAAGAGAGTTGTAGTATCGTATTGGCAGCATCCACAAAAAACAACAACACAGACGCGCCCGGCCGGGGAAAAAAAATTGAAAAATGGCGCGCGAAACTGACAGCTGTCAGAGATGAAAAATCGGTTAGTGCGGCGAACGGGACGGACGGTGTGGATTAATTGTAAATATGAATTAGAGTTAGTTGTGCGAGTGCATCGCGGCGGTGGTGGAGGCGGTGCGCGGCGCGCGTAATGAATGGCGGCGCGGCGCGGCGAGGTGCCTCGTTGAGCGGCTTTGTCGGTAAATGTGCGCCTTGAATGTGACGAGGCGCGCGCGTCTTGATAGTCGCAATTAGCGAACGATCACACATAAAGAATACCTTTTCTGATATCATAGTAGAAAGCTTTACATTTTAGATTGTAAATCACATTTTTAATCAAACTAAATACACTCCCGGACACATCTATCGGCCCAACTAGTGTTTAAAAGTTTTAACGGTGCCTAGCTAAAAATAAATGTTTGGTGAAGCAATAAGTTTTAATGCAGTTTTAAAGCTGATTTTTTGGACAACCTTTATGTATGTTTTTTTTTTAATTTTGAATTCAGGATTATGAAAAAAAAAAACGAAAATTCGAGTCTGTTCATTGTTTTCAACGACCCAGGAATGAAGAAAACTTTTTTATTTTGTACAAGTTGGATTTTTTTTTGATGTGTCCGATTATTGGTTCCATGAAAAGGCAAATCTAAACTTAGATCCAGTTTTGACCAAAAAATATGGATACTCTGCCTGAAATTGTCGCCCAAGTTGTAAAACTTCTGCCGGCCAAATCAATTCGAAATTACAAAAAAAAAACCTGCGTAGTGGTTTACCAATAAATCTACATCAAAACTGCATTAAAACTTATTGCTCCACCTAACATTTATTTTTAGCTAAACACCGTCGAAACTTTAAACACTGGGTGGTGGGCCGATAGATGTGTCCGGAAGTATAGTTGGTGATCAATTTTTTTTTATCAGGAAACGAATAAGATGCTCACCTGATTGGTAAGAGATACATCTATTCATAACAATTTAGTCCTAGTTAAGTTATAGTATACTGCAGCACACTGTGTTCTTTTTACTATGTCGTGGTTATATATTATTAATACGAGGTTATATATAATAATAGAATGTTGATCAACTTTTTTTGTGCAGTTACACTGTTTTGTTGTTACGTATTTTATAATGAAATTAAAAAATCCGAAAGATTAGTTCCGAGGCTTTGTTACATAATTATCGCGTTATCAAATTTATATTCGTCTTTTATCGTATAAGCAAATTAGGAAACATTAATGCACTTAAACACAGCTAACTATTCTTGTATAAAAACCTTATGTTTGCGTGTATGTGTGTTTATGGGGTTATAACGTTTTTATGTATCTATTTATCTATGTATCAGTAGTATTGTAGTCAGCATTGAGTATCAAGGGGATAGTGTCGCGGTACATTTATAGCGGTCCGTAGTTTCGCACCGAATCAACTTGGCATTTTGGCTGACAAATGTCTGCGCGGGGCTCGCCGGTATGGAGTCTGCACTTATTTTAATGCGCTGTACAGATTAGATATTAAAGCAGAAGAAGAATTAGAGAAAGGAGAAGTAGTGGACGGTAATAATGTTATAGAGATAGCAAATAGTAAAGCAATTAGAGATTCGCGAAATATTTTACATACGTTAAACAGTGGGTGTTTGCAAAAATAATTAGTACTTTAAGTAATACATTTCAAGTATACAAAATAAGTCTTAATTGTGTATAAATGTAAATAGTAAATGGAAAAGAATCTAATAACGGTAGTGTAGATAAAATATGTAAGATAATGTAGAAATAAACGAATTGATAAGAATAAGGCAATAAAAATAAAAGGGCGAAGAACAAAGCTATACACAGTTAAAGTTGATTGTCAAATATTTTTAATATCAAAATTTCTAAAGTACTTACTGAAAAACCTTAACGTATATATATTGATTTGGATTTGAGTATATAAAAAACAATTGATGATTTGGATACAATAAATGTTTTATTGAAAAATCTGTTTGTAACTCAAGAATTTCAGGTAAAAATAGTGGATACCATTATTATCGTCTCGATCAATCAAGTTGTACTCTTCTTAATTGGATATACACTTAAAACGAGATTGTTGAATGAAACGAAACTTATATTTAAATAAAATTGACGTGGAGTCATAAATGAAAGTAAAATTGTCAAGGGAAATGGCCAATGAGGTTAAAACATGTTTTTATAAAAGCTTAAAACATAAATAACACATTATTATGCATACTTTATCCCGCTCCAGTAAACTGTTTTGACTTTGGTTAATTTTTACAGAAAGAAAAACTGATTTCGATTTTGATTCATATTGATTACTGAGAAGTTATCTATTTTTTAACAATGTCTAGATCTTATTAGAATTAATAATTATCCGGGATCATTAATATCTAAGAGTTTTATGAACTAATTGGTAATATTGTTCAAAGGTTTATACTTTATCAATGTAAACAAGTAAGATTGCGTAAATTGATCTACTTTATTTTATCCTTATAACTTTTGTATGGAAATTGTAATGCTTCTAGATCTAGGTTGAAATTTACACCTAAGATAACACGGTGTCGTTCAAAGGAAACCTGTTTATCGTGCCATTACGACCATGGTATGCCTCTTGCAGGTTATCATTATTTAAACGATCGATTATTTCAGTGGTATTTTTATTAAAAAAAGGTACATGATGTCCGAATTAAATTTGGAGTCAACAGATTGTACGAAACTTTACAATTTTACATCCAACTCAGTTACAGTTGATAGTTAAAGGCAAGTTGCCTCATTTTCTGTATTTTAACCAATGATTATATTTGGAATGAGAATGAGATTTCGCGTGAAAAACCATTTTCAATCATTAACAGTCATTAAACTGTTATTAACGTGCTAATCACTTTCATACAGACAAATGAAATGACGACACAGTAATTGTATTCAGTCACGATAGTAATGTAGGTCAGATATCATGATCGCTTTTCTAGATAATACCTCTCCAAATGGGCAAACGTTTTCTCTTTAAGTCTCACTTCTAAGAACTTATATTTAGCAATTATGTATATTTTATAATATTCATCTGTGACTGTATAAATTTTTGATTGAGTTTAGTTATAGTATGTGTATTATGTATAAAACTATAAGCTAATGTTCTTGTAATTCAATTATAAGGATATTGTATTTAAAAACAGTGAAGGGCTTGTTGTTAGGAATATAATTTGAAGGTGGGTTTGTTGGTAACAGAAGCCGCCTCCATACAATCTGTGTATCGGCGGCTGCATCCGACGTATCGGCTATAGGTAAACTTCCCACGTCGGATAGCACCGGGCTCTGATGCAATTCCAGTGTCTAATGTCAGAGGTTCTCGTTTTTTGTACACCGTTAGCCCTGCAGTGCGGCCGCGTGCTCCAAGTCACGAGAGCGGTGCGATTTCACACCGACATACTTTCACAAAACAAAAAAAATAACTTAACTCAGAAATTTTAACTACAATACAACGATTTTGATTTAATACAATGCGATGAACCAAGCAACAGCGAACAGCGCAAAGCCGATTTTAGTGGAAATCTTTGGGGGAGGCCTTTGTCCAGCAGTGGGCGTTCATAGGCTGATGATGATGAACCAAGTAAGACGTTTAATTGTAGTATCCACATCGATATGATCAACAGATTACTAGTATTAGGCCTCTGTTGCTGGAGACTATCTAAATCTACTGCAGCCTTTATCACTGCAATCAATAGTGTGCAAATTTTACTGTGTTCCAGTTCAAAGATCGTTGTGTTAACTGCAGCTAGTGTAGTTGGTAACGAAACTTTAACATTTTCATATCTTTAAGTAAGTAAACGGATTCGTGGTTTATCACTTACCAGATTGTAGTATATAATGAGGGTAGTTCCTCACTGTACATTATTGTCGTGTCGTAATTAACGAATAAAAGTCAGTTATATCTACCGCCACTGTTGTATTATTACGTAGTTCACAATTGGCGATGAGAAATTCGGTTTTTTCGCGTAAATGATTAGTTTTTTTGTGTTCTTTGTACGAATGTTCTTCATTAATTAATATGCCGTACGGAAAAATAGAAAACTTTGACCTAGCGTCGCGTAAATGGATTTCTTATGTCGATCGGGTGAAACAATTCATAGCGCTTAACGAAGTTAAAGGAAGTTTACATGTTGCTACGTTAAAAACTGTCGTCGGCTAGCCCACCTACGACTTAATGTGTGATCTGTGTGCTCCGAGCAAGCCGGAGGAGAAGACTTTTAGCGAGCTGGTCGAAATCGTACAGAAACACCTAGAACCCAGGCGGTCGGACATCACTGAGCGACACATATTTCGCCAGCGACGTCAGAAACTCGGCAAGGACTTAGGAGAGTATCTCCAGCATCTCAAGCATCTTGCCAGTACATGCAATTTTGCAGAGAAACTAGAAAAAAACTTCCCGCCACTAATTATACTTACTGTGGAGTGACTGTCGTACTCATATCTTTGTTCCGGATAATAACAAAAATTTATATATTTCCACGATAAAACTACGAATCGTCTATTTAATGATACACATCGTTACCCCAGTAACTTCTCTATCATATTATTGCTAAGCAGCTGAAAAATATGCTGTGGTCGTGGATGGTTACACCAGTGAATACAAGTCACGAGAATGATGTCGTGGTATATGCGTATCATTAACACTAGTCGTTGATGACATCGGTAAAAAAACGAGGTTAAATCGTAAACGGGTTAATCATCATTCTCTGTATAAGTTGTGATTGGATCTCCACCTACGTCGAGCAAAATTATATACTAGATGATTTGATTGCACTATATATATGCCGCTGCTTTGGTCGCGTTTAAGAGAGACTTTAGACGACAGATAGATTATTTATCATCACTATTAGTTCACTGAACATAGATCTTTTTTAGAAGATTCCACAAAACTATTTAATGCTGCTTGATACTATTACTTCCAGCAAATCTTTCAAATTCGCCATTTCGACTATTACTAGTTGGTTTTTAATGAGGTCCTCCATTCAGGTCCACAGCAATGTTTTTATCACACCAGATATTAATTACGGTGATAACCTGGTCGTTTTAAAAGGCTTAACCACCATCTAAACCTTTGTGGACCCTTAATAGAGGCCTCCTGGTTACAATGAAATAGTTTAGCTGTTTATATTATTACTTCTGCTAAAAAGCAGTGTACAAATATTACTGTAAGAACGGCGCTGTAGCTGTTGAAATTAGTTGAGTAATGATAGTTATTCGTTTTCCGAGACTATTTGTTATTTGTGGGGATTTATACCATCTAGACTTTCACCACATTGTTACAGCTACGTGGTTTACTACTGCGTAGTCTAGTAAAACAGGCAAATTTTTATAATTAACTCGCGTAGACTGTGTCGCTAGTACTTCATGTTCAGATGATGTATACGAAAACTATTAATCTTGCAGTAGAAACGGCTCGTGTTTAGTTAGGTATTAGTTTAGTAATCCGACTGGTAACTGTACAAGTCGGATCGGCACTAGAGCTTCAATTTACGGCGTTTAGAAGGCCGGCATGATTTATAACTTACAGGTCGCGGTAAAGGATTTAACTGTAATACGTACCAATGGTTAGGAAGCTGCTCAGTTTAATTATTTATAGTGTTTTCTGTTTCCTTTCACTCAGAGAGTAGACTTTTAGGCTAACATTTGATTTTAATTTTAAATGAAACGTAATCATTACCAAAATCAGCTTAAAGATCATACTGAAGTATAATCATAGAAACATTTGTTCATATTTACACCTCGAGTGGGAAAATATTATGATAGCAAATTCTCCAGCTTTTCTGCTTTATATCCTCTGCGCTGTGAAACTAGAATTAAGATAGGTATCAACATTCGATGTATGTAAACTAAATCATGTGTTATCCCGGCGTCTGTTTCCGTAGAAAACTGATGTAACGTCTCACAGTTTGCTGTGGAATAATTCTGTTTCTTTTTTCCGTGTAAATTATCTGAATTCTGCGGGTGACTCGCTCTATTGGAGAGGGTCCAAATGTTATAGTGAATCTCCGGCTGCAATATGCGCACATAAAGCGGTGCTCATTATTCCACGAGCGAAATATATATGAAAGAAAAAACAGTAGTTGCTTTAAGTAATTGAGAAAAGAAAAATGCTATTAAAGCCACACATTAAATTTTGCATTTTTTTTTAAACAGTGTAGTGATTGACGTTAATGCTTAGTGTTAACTGGTGATGTGGTCTCCGGTAGTAAAGCACTGATCCAAACACTTATTAAGCCTTTATAGAAACTCGAGTCATTATGTTATTACACTTTGATGATTCTATAGGACTATTTGAGGGTAGAAATTGTTGTTGTGGTTGTAGCTCCTATCTAGACGTTCTTTTAACGTATAGGTCTTGCGCTCACGCACTCTTTCCCTGCTGCTAGGTCTCAGTTGCTACAGACCGTCTAGGCTTAGACCACTGCGGTGGTACGCAGTGACTATTTCAACTGCCAAACAGTAGAGTGTAAACATTACTGTGTTCCGGTTTACAGGGCGACCGTAAGCTAGTAAAATTACTGTGGTAACGATACTTAACAACTTATGTTTCAAGGCGGTGTATACTATCTTAACTAGCGCCACGTTGTATATAAAAACAATAATGATACACTCGCAGTATAAACAAATTACGACATTTGTATTAAATCATTCATTATTTACATTAACAACAAACACGCAACACAATTCTCTTTAATTAAGTTAATTGCGATACACAAACAAATTACTCGGGTAACTTACGTAAATACTAGGTTATGTGAAAATTACGCTTGCTTTTACTTCTCGAAATCTAGACTTGAGTATGTCTTTTCGTGTATCTAAAAACACTTAATCGGCTCGATTTTAATCTATATTTTTATCTTGTATTATTAAGAATATTTACTATAATATGTTTTAATATTACAGGAACTTCCTTAATATTAGACGAAGATTGTTCTGACAATAGTTTTCTTTACTAATCATTATTTCTTCACATACATTTTGCTACTGCTGTGCTGTGTTCACGTTTGCAGTGTATCGGCAGGTGGATTATAAGATCGGTCGTCAGCTTATGACGGGGGCTTACTAAACTTAACTTTGTTAATAACACTTGTTCCACAGCCGTAGTCAGCGAGGCACGGGAAGATCGCGGAGATAGGCCTTTGTACCGCTCAGGGACAAAGGTCTAGCGGATCGGCAGCGGATAGCCAGGGGCGCAAGGCATTCCGCAATTAGCCGGACTGCTCGCTTGTTGTTGTAACATGAAATTCCAGGAGCTAAGGATTAATATATTAACATTCTGTATAACTTCATTCAGAACCACTCAATTGCTAATTAAAGTACATCACGCTATATTACAGAAAACTTATAAAAAAATTCCAGCACTTTCCTCTGTGTATATTAGTTTTTGTTGTTAACTTAGAAACTAGGTTAGAAGTTTTCAATCCCAAGTGGCATTTTCTTCATGTTAACAAGATATACTGAAAAACTTAAAAAAAAATACTTTTCATATTTTTTTAAAACAAATGTTATTATCATCATCAGTTACAAGACGCCTCCAATCGGTAATAGGACTTTCTTAAACGGTTTCCATGGTGATGTATCGGATCACATATAAAATATACTCCCGGACACATCTACCGGCCCACCACCTAGTGTTTAAAGTTTCGACGGTGTCTAGTTAAAAATAAATGTTAGGTGGAGCAATAAGTTTTAATGCAGTTTTGAAGCAGATTTATTGGTCAACCCTTAGGTATGTTTTTTTTTTATTTTTTTTTGTAATTTCGAATTGATTTGGCCGGCAGAAGTTTTACAACTTGGGCGACAATTTCAGGCAGAGTATCCATATTTTTTGGTCAAAACTGGCTCCAAGTTTAGAATTGCCATTTTATGGAACCAATAATCGGAAACATCAAAAAAAAGTCCAATTCAAAATAAAAAAAACATTTATAAAGGTTGACCAAAAAATCAGCTTTAAAACTTATTGCTCCACCTAACATTTATTTTTAGCTAGGCACCGTTAAAACTTTTAAACACTAGGTGGGCCGATAGATGTGTCCGGGAGTGTAATTCTGTCAGCGAAGTAGTGAGCTGATGTGGTATTAAGTGGGAGAGGTAAAGACCACGCGAAGATGGAAGGGAGTAGTTGAAAATCGGTTGGGGAAGCCTATTTCAGCAATGAAAGACTGGCTGGATTATACCTATGCTGACCAGATTTATGGTAAACGTAGTTAGGCGATTGTTTCGGACGTGAGAGCCGGTATCGGTACGAATTTCGTTTAGTACCCGTTCAGCGATAATGACGCGATGTTTTGTAAGCGGCTCGGTATCGGCGCAGCATCGCGAAGGGGTGGAGCCGTGGTAATGTCAGCGCTTTAAAAACATCGAACTTTCAAAGGAAATTCAGCTAGGAGAGGATCTCTCAAGTAACAAGGCTTTCGCTCACCGGTAATAGCGCACTTCGATGTTCTCCGTCTGCGGCAATACCTACGTACAAAATGATAGAGCTAACCTGTTGTGTTGTTTGTGTATAAAACTTGAGGACAAGATCTTTATTTAATTCTTAACACCGCTACTATTAGGTACATAGTTTCTTTCTTAATGTAAAAATTTAAATCTAATTTTTAATTATGATATCACCAGAACTCGTTTCCGCTCTCGAATGAATTTGCGTAATCATTTTGCGGTGGAACTTCGTCATCAATCGTCTCATAATTACTTAAATCAAACTTATCCGCTAGAAACGTATCCGCGGCGTAAGTTATTGCCTTCTCCGTTGAGAAGAAACTGTCGATCTTCGATGTGGTAACTTTTGCTGTCGTCGTTTCCTTCTGAACTGTTTTACGGTTTCTACGTTCGCCAGAATTGCTCTCAGCTTCTCTGTCTGCGGGTTTCTGCCCTTGCGGTTCTGGCCGGCAGAATCCGTCCCAGAAGTACCAGCCGTGGGGGCAAATGAAGACTTGGGGATGAAGAGCGCCGCGTTTCAGTAAGCAGACGTAGTAATGGTTCGGACTCGCAGCTAGAGCTCCCATTTGTCCGACTTCCGCACATTCCGGTACCGGTCTTTCGCTACATTGACCATTTGAAAGTTTCACCTGTGGTTTAAAATGGTTTAATTACAATTTTTTGCTATAACCAAATAATCAAAGAAATAAATGTTCTTTTACAAAACAAGTGTGATCATACATTTCTCCCGAGTTGGTTGCTTAATTAAATTGAGTAGATGGGATAAAAGTTACTATGGTTTAGGGAACATCTTTGCCTTTCCTGTTATGAGAGAGAACAAAAAGCACCTGTTGTTTTGGTTAAACTGTAGCTGTTAGTAGTGTAGTAGTTAGTAGAAAGTTGGTTAAAGACAACAGTGTGACGGTAGCTGAACCGATTTTTTTTTGGGGCTTATATAGCCCTAAAATTGTTTTGTTTGAAAGTTTATTACATGAGTCATAGCTTTTATTTAAAAAAATGGCACAGCCGGTTTATGGATGTTATTTATTATCTGGATCCTGCTGCAAATTATTTTATATATTCATTTTGTTTATACCGGGTAAGTTTTGAAAGTTTGATACCAGCATTAAGTTGCCGTTGTTCCACAAGTTGCTGTACTCGTAAGCAGTTTTCAGCAAAGCGTTAACATCGTTAAGCTTTCACCTAATAAACCGCCGCTTTGAACTCGGCGAAGGTAATTGTTTCCGGTGAGCGGAAAACTTTTGGGGAAAACGCGAAACAGCCGTAAGGGGTACCTTTTAGCGGATCCCCCTCGAAGATAAGTGAAGAATAGCACAGATGAAAGTAATAAATTTTGGTGTAAACAAATTATTTCGCAAAAGCATGAGCTTGCTTTTATAAACGGTGCAGTAATAAAATACATGTTTTAGATAAAATTAAATATTTTACATTGTAATTACTACTTAGTAATCAAGTAAGGGGACTAGATCTGTTTGTAAGTTAGAAACCGCCAAAGTTTTGATATAGTGTGTTAATTACATTAGCTCTGCTCAAATATAAAAGTCTTATTATCCAGGTCTCTATTACTTTATGTGATTAGAATGGGCATGGTCTAGGAGCTAATTTTCATGCTTTGGACACAAAGGTCATGAGTTCGATTGTTAGTTAATTTTTTTTCCTATTCCACAGTGCCAGCTTTGACCTTTCATATCTTCTTAACTGGAAGAGCTATAGACTTATTATTTCGGATGTCTCATCTCCATATCCTGTACTCCATTTTATCCTGCAAGGGTATCAATGTAGCTCTTCTAGTTTAAAAGTTATTTTGATTAGCGCATCAGTCTCTTACGTTATTTTAAAAGATGGTAGGTCTCTGTTGCCGGAGACCGTCTGGGTGGGTACCACCGCAGCTCCTATTGCAACCGCCAAATAGTAGTGTGCGAACATTACTGTGTTCCGGTTTGAAGGGCGCTGTAGCTAGTGTAATTACTGGGGTAACGTGACTTAACACCTTATGTCTCCGGCGACGAGCGCAATGCGGTGCAGTGTGTACCATCTTAACTAGCGCCGCGTTGTCATGGGCAAGCGTATCACTTACCATCAGGTGAACGTCTTGCTCGTCTCGTCGCTTAGTAGTATAAAAAAAAATTACAATCAGGTTACTAGACTATAATGCAGTGATAAATGTAGATGGTATATTTTATTGTTATGGTTAGTAACTTACTGAACATTGCGCGTTCTGTGGGTTGTATCCGTAATGCCTAGGGCATAGTGCCGCGCGGTGGTCGGCTGGCCGTCCGTCCGGTAGACCCTCGGCTGGTGAGCACAGGTGGAACTTTCTGCAGTCGTACGCGTCCGGAAATATGCCTACCTGAAATTACATGATAATACTTTTAAAGTTTGATTTCTTTTTTATTCGACGGGATGACCTGATGATCAGTAATACGCTTGCCCATAACGCGGCGCTAGTTAAGATGGTATACACTACACAACATTGCGCTCTTTGCTTTGAGACATATGGTGTTAAATCTATTTACTGCAATAATGTCACTAGCTTACAACACCTTTTAAACCAGAACACAGTAATGTTTGCACACTTTTTTTTTGTTATACTACTTTGCGACGAGACTAGCAAGACGTTCACCTGATGGTAAGTGATACGCTTGCCCATGACAACGTGCTGCTAGTTCAGATGGTACACACTGCACCACATGGCGCTCGTCGCCTTGAGACATAAGGTGTTAAGTCTCGTTACCCCAGTAATTACACTAGCTACAACGCCATTCAAACCGGAACACAGTAATGTTCGCACACTACTATTTGGCGGTTGCAATAGGAGCTGCGGTGGTACCCATCCAGACGGTCTCCGGTAACAGAGACCTACCACCTGGTAAGTACACTACTATTTGTGGGCAGAAATAGTCACTGCGGTGGTACGTATCTATGTAATAGACACCTATCACCAGCAAAATGGTTTGCTCTATGCTAAACAAGGAATTCTGTGTCGTTATACGTTATAGGAAAGAATAACACCTTATTAACAGCATCTTATTTCTTTGTTATATAGTACGTCTTGTTATAATGTTCAATCACCACATAAAATTGTTGTTACTAAGTTCACACCAAATAATATTAGTTAATGATTTCTTATATTTCCGCGAATGTTACACATTTATTAAAACTCAATTTTACAGATTTTATCGCGTTTATTATTTCATTAATTCCTACCACCTGTCAAGTGCAATACCCCTCTACAAGATGCAGGAGTATACAAGTTAGATTGTGAATGTGGTCTCTCTTATATAGGTCAAACAAAGAGATCAGTGAAAACTCGCGTGAAGGAACATATAGCTGACTTGAAACATCAGCGCACTAAGAAGTCTGCAATCTGTGACCATGTTATGGATCATCCCAACCATTACATCAGATTCGATTAACCTCAAATCCTCGCCAAAGAACACCGATTCCTGCCAAGAGTGATTCGCGAGGCTATTGAAATTAAAAAACATCCTAATTTTAATAGAGAAGATGGTTGGGTAATACCACCTGCTTGGGATCCTATTATCAATAAAATTAAACCAAATCCCAGGCGAACCACTAGAAGACTTCAAGATACAGTGAGCTCTTTCTGCGTAGATCGGACCATTAATAATAATTAAAAACTTGTGGGTACCACGTGATAGCTGTGACATTTGGACGTCTGTCATCTCAGTCCTGCCGTGACCATGACTGCTGCAAAGCGCTCGAAACGTCGGGAATAAACAAACTAAATAATAAACGCGATAAAATCTGTAAAATTGAGTTTTAATAAATATTAGTTAAGGTAACTTTATAATAATTTAGAGGCATTATTAATTTGTCATTCGTACGGTTATTATATGGCAGTCCGTTTAAATTGATTGTAATATAACGTATATATTAATCTGTAATTGGATTATTTAAATGAGTATCAGTAATGAAATGATTTTGCTTAATTTTGTATCAATTGAATGCTCACATGAATTATTTCATTCCTATTCATTTGGGTCGGAGGCGATAACGTGAACCGTTTCAGTCCGTGTTTGTTCACACCAACTTGCACAGATCCGATTAAGTTTTATGCTGAGTTTTCCTCGAGGCCGAAGAAATTAAATGGACCGAATTCTTAGAAGCATTTCTTAATCCGTACGACATTCATTCGAAAGCGAAAACGATAAACTAAAAGGAGATAAGGCAATACTTTTATATATTAAACTGTTTTAAAAAATATATTCAAGAAAGAATGATATTTATTCATTAACTTATTGGTGACTTACTACTTATAAGTGACCGTCTAGTTAACTTGTTTATATTTGAATAGTGCTGTAGCTAATGAATAATAGATGTGACGTGAAATATGTCTTCTTAACTAGAACTCTCTCTTATCTAAGTCATATTTCCTCATGACTGAGGGTCGTGGTCATCATGTGTGATGAAACACACGACGACTTCCTTGGCAGTTATAATTCACATACTAGTGCGAGCACGGATGGTCACGACATAGATATGCAGGTTTCCTCACGATGTTTTACTTCACCGTCAGAGCACATAGGATATACGGCTTTTAACTAGAACTAGACGCGTGAAGCCTAGTGGTTTGAACGCCGGCCTTCCAATGCGAAGGTACCGGGTTCGAATCCGGCCTGCACCAATGAATTTTTCAATTTATGTGCAGTTAGCATAAAACACCAACTAATATCACGTGCTCTGACGGTGAAGGAAAACATCGTGAGGAAACCGCCTATCTATGTCATGACCATCAGTGGTCAGACTAGTTGTGAAATGGAAGATTTTCACTTCCCCTCTTTCGAGAAGCAATGGCAACACCACTCCATTATAACTGACAAGTGAGTCGACGTGTGTTTCATCACACATGATGACCACGACCCTCAGTCATGAGGAAATACGACTTAGAAGACGCGTGAAATTTTATTTTACAATACACCATAATCCGTTTTACCGAAGATTGAATTTGAAAAAGTGAGCGTCATCCATAAAAGCCTTAAGGGAATGCAATCAGTCAACCGGCGGGTGTTGATGGACTGCGAAAGTTTCACTTTAGATTAACGATGAAGTGACTATTGGAACTGATTCCATTTTTACTGAAGTTGTCCCCAGCTGTCCTGTAGTGGTAGAGATAGCGGTCTGGTGATCAATGTGGTCACCAACGACGACAGAAGTGATAGTAAAAGGCATTTTTGAAATATTCTAAAGGCACTTGATGATATAGGTTTGTTATTGAAACGATTGTTACACATTTAACAAAATGAAATGTTGTGGAATGCATCGCGTTTGTTTAATTATTTATTACTCCGACATTTCGAAGGATTTGCAACAGCCATTATCACAAGATGAGATGTTAGAGATGTTAGAGATGTTATGACATCATATTCACTATGGAGTATCTACAGCTTTGCATTATTATTCATAGTCCAATCTACGCAGAATGAGGTCACTGCGTCTTGAAGTCTTCTAGTGTTGTTGATGTTTGATTTAATTTGATTAATAATGGTATCTTTACCCTTGTGACTACAGGGTTACTACATCTTCTTTATTGTTAGGATGTTTCTTAATATCAATTGCCGCGAATCAGTGTGCTTTTGAAATAATTCATTATTATCAGAGCATCTGTCAGTTAAGTCTTCTTCTTCTTCCCAATTGATGGCATGAGCACGGTTTGTGCGTGAGGCAATGTCATGTGTACGTACACAATAAAAGTATATAAATCCATTAAAAATTGTCTGCGTGGTCAATCGTTCATGTTCTCATCTTTTCATCTTCGCAGTTGATGGCTAGAGTTATATATAGACGTATAAAATAAAAGGATACAAATTCTTAAAAAATTGTCTGCGTGGTCCCTCAGTTAAGTCATTCTATGAATCTAGTTGTTGCTATGTACTCGAAACGATGCGTTATAAATAGTTGAACGAATGCGGTAAAATCTGTTAAAGTTAATACACATTCTAATTAGTTTTGGTTAGTATAAAAGTAACTTTAATCTTTACAGTTAAAGTTTTCGCAATGCAACTCGTGTTACGTCCAGCGCTCGAAGTGGAACGGCCCGCGATAATATAATATCTGCGCAGTTATTTTTTAATCGGTTCAAGGGAATATCGTTACCGGAAATGTCTCCGTGTTATTCGTTTTGGTGTTGAACATTGATTGTGCAAAATTCAATCACCTTGACCTTTCACTGCTGATTATATCAGAACGAAGCTATTACGCCTCAATATATAGCCGTTTAAGCGGCATTATTCTTATTTAGGTTAAGTTATTATTGCGGACAAACACCTTAAACTGTGTTTGCTACAGTTGCGTATGAGGAAGGTAATTTTTTTTATTAAAAACCGGCGCAGACCTTTTTATTAAAGGAATTTAACGCAGCTCGTGTTACTTAAAAATTATTATTCGTTATAAAACTCGATTATCGTTTTACTAAAGTTTTAACCTATTATTGTAAAATTACTTTAAAGTTCAATTAGGTTAATTGTACAAAATACATTCGATGGATCCCGTTGCTATCTTTAGAGAGGGATAATTGTTTGGAAAAACTGTATTAATTAATTAATTATGTTTACAAGTAAATTAATTATGAAAATGCTTTCGTGGAAATGTAATAACTCGTACTTAGGCTTAGATGAAATCCCAGCAGTGGATTCAAAAATGGGCTGTTTAAGATATTTCATATGACGAACCTGTTCACAGGAATGTTTGTGCCTGTGAGTGTTCAGTTCACATTCAGGAACAGCTTCAGTTGAACAGCCTCTGTGGTGTGCGTTGCAGGTCTGTCCGTTGGTGCAAACTTGCAGCGGAACCTACGGAATTAGAAAATTCATATTAGTTTTCACGTAATATCATTTAGAATTCAGTCTAAATGTTAGTCTCATTTAAAAAATTATACCATTATACTTTTGGCACTTAACTGCACTTAGACTCATATTATCTACAAGGAAATATTTACACATTTGCTGAAAGAAAAAAAAAGTGTAGCAACAAAACGTCTGGTATAGATTTTATTAGAGATATTGGCCGGCCTTGATGTTGGATTTAACAAAATACTTTCGGTTATGAAATATTTTAACTGAAACTAGACAGTTGATTGAATTCGTTAGATTAGTTAAGAGATTACCTTTTACTTTTATAATATTTTGACTTTAAAGTCGCAAAATGTTAAAACCCTTTGGTAGGTTTTTGTTATTGGAGATCTAGAGACATAGATGATAAATATTATTTACGATACGCCAAAGAATTTTCGGATACTAAAAGTTTCTTTTTTAGTCTTATTATAGGATCTACTCCTGGTCATAATAAACGTTAGTTAAAATGTTAACTGCATCACACTGTACTTCAATTTGTCAATTTTTTTTATGCTACTATGCGACGAGACTAGCAAGACGTTCACCTGATGGTAAGTGATACGCTTGCCCATAACAACGCGGCGCTAGTTAAGATGGTACACACTGCACCACATTGCGCTCGTCGCATTGAGACATAAGGTGTTAAGTCTCGTTACCCCAGTAATTACACTAGCTACAACACCCTTCAAACCGGAACACAGTAATGTTCGCACACTACTATTTGTCGGTTGCAATAGGAGCTGCGGTGGCACCCAGACGGTCTCCGGCAACAGAGACCTACCACGTGATGTACTTATTGATATATAAAATTTAAGTATTCAGCGACTGTTTTAATGTCCTCACTTTTAAGTATCCGTACGGTAATGCGACGCAGGTGACGGCATGAGTGCAGTTCTGGCATGCCATGCCGGGCTCCAAGCATATGCCCTCCACATCCAACTCCCCGTCGCCAAGAGATCGCCCCAGCGGCACACCAGCCATCCGGTTCCCAGATATCACTCCGCTAACATCGATCGATGTGGTCAGCTGAAAAGAATAGAGAAAGATATGTTTTTTTTTCTTTTTTTTATCCTTCTTTGTGACGAGACGAGCAAGACGATCACCTG
This sequence comes from Byasa hedistus, assembly GCA_029286795.1. Taxonomy (NCBI): domain Eukaryota; kingdom Metazoa; phylum Arthropoda; class Insecta; order Lepidoptera; family Papilionidae; genus Byasa; species Byasa hedistus. The sequence continues at coordinate 850,821 of JAGSMW010000001.1, forward strand.
ATGGTAAGTGATACGCTTGCCCATGACAATGTGGTGCTAGTTAAAGTAGAGAAATGTTTTAGATTAGTCCCTCATATTCAAAATCTGCCACTGCTCCTATTTATAATCAAACGTCACTTAAACGAGTGTTACTTATTGTATATAAACAACTTGGCTACTCATTGCAATCAGAAGAAATAGATCATTTGACAATTTACTGCTGAGTAGTTAATAAATATAAATAATTCTTATCAGAGAATCGTTACAAGAGTTTACTACTACATAACTTCCTATATTACTTGACTTACTTAGGTAATACAGTAAATGATTTATTTAAATATTCTTTCAGTATACTTTGGCTGTTCCTCACAACTTAAATTTTATTCGTATTGTATTAAGTACAATTAAGATTTAACTCGACAATGATAACCTAGAAACAGTATCTGGATTTGCAGAGTCAAAGTGTAACGGCCGAAGTTTGTTTGTTTGGAACATTGTAAAGAAAGTTCTAGAAGATAAATATAAGAAACATCTTTAAAGTCACTATTTAAATTTCTCCAGTAAACAATTTTTAACCAAAATCGATTATGACGTGAAATGAAACAAGACATTTTGATATTCTTTAAATGATAACCTGTGAGATCTAGTTTTTTAATATTTACATATATGACTTAAACATAAAAATAATGTAAAACATATAGCAAAAGATTCTGTTTTGAAATCTAACGCTGAATAGGAAGTTTCGGGGACGCATATTTTATATGTGATGTTTTAGAAACTCGGGAAGTAATGGAGATCTTAAGGAGATGCCAAAGTATACTTGTGAACGTCTTTCGACTGATGATGATTCAACTGCTTAATGTGCTGAGGTTTCATAGGTTTATTAGGCGTGATCTTCTCATAAGAAGATACATTATCTTGAGTAGGTTTTTCTATGATTTTTCTCATTCTACGTGGCGACGAGATGAACAAGTTCATTCTACGTGGCGACGAGATGAACAAGGCATTCATCTGATGGTAAGTGATACGCTCGCCCAAAACAACGTGATACTAGTTAAGATGGTACACACTGCACCACATTGCGCTTGCCGCCTTGAGACGTAAGGTGTTAAGTCTCGTTACCCCAGTAAATTCACTAGTTTATAGCACCCTTCAAATCGGAACACAGTAACGTTTGCACATTACTGTTTGTCGGTTAAAATAGCCACTGCGGTGGTATCTAGACGGTCTCCGGCAATAGAGACTTACCAGCAGTAAATGATACTTAAGGATTAGTAAAACTTTTCAGTTAATATACAATAATTTACAGCCCATCATGATATAGTGTGTTAAAATATAGTAGTTGATTTATTAATAGTTGTTAAATCTATATTTAACAATTGCAACTTCCTGCTGTTAATTAGTGCTATAATAATAAACTATTACTCACAGTACCGCTGCAGCAGAATATTGACAGGATTGTGCACAACTTCCACATTATGAACATTTACTTACAAGTTGTCACTTGTAATCTAAGTCCCCCGACTGGCGCCGCGTCGTGCGGTGCTTTAATAACTTAAGTACGTTAATTTTTGGAGGTCGGCGCACTGTGGCCCTCTTATCGGGCTTTATCATTTGAACTGAAGATAAATGCGTGATCTTAACTACGAAATGTAATACAATAAATATTTTTAATCTGTAACTGTCCAGTATGACATTGGCGGGGAATTTTAATAAACAAACCATTCTGTTTTGATATTTGAATATATGTTTTCGTGCTACCCTCGTTTTAGTTGTAGGAGAACATATAACTTCTCGCAATGTCGGCTAATGCTAGTAAAATTACTGAGGTAATGATACCTAACATTAAAAGTGTGATGAGTGAAGACGCCAGTCGTCCAAAGTTTTGTGAAGAGGTTATAGCCGACAATGTAAAAAGAAATAAGACACTAAATACAGGAATAACTTAGATAGACATAAACTGTGATACTAGATTAAGGCTATAGCGTAAGTATTAATGTGAGCAATGAGAGAGCTGTGATAATAGAGTAAGTAGCAATAGGAAAAGGATAGTAAGCAAACAAGATAAACAGATAGTAGTAGTAATTAAGAAAAATTGTAAGTATAGAAAACCCAGAGGAAGAAGAAGAGAAGGAGAAAATGTATGGGATGATTTATTTTTCAGATCGATGTTTTAAGTATGCTCCACAGCTCTCCATGCAGCAGATGAAAAAATGTAGAGACGACGGAGTCTTCACTCCAAAGAGCGCGATGTATGAGAGAAGGATGTAAATTAGCGGAATGATTGATAGCAAAATTTAATAAAAGCGAGAACTGGAATGAGAGAACTAGGTCCTGACCATCCACGCAGGGGGACGATGGAAAAAAAACATTAAAAGTGACGAATGGGATGCTCTAGACATAGCTTAACCAGCAACTTGTTATTATACTTTGAAGTAATATTAGTATGCACTCATTACTCTACCGGGTATAGTGAAATATAATTAAAACGGAAATTTAATGAAATTTTCTTGGATGTGTCAGTTTTGAACATAGATAAGCTAAAAATATGTATCACTTATTATCCAGTGAACTTAGAATGTAAATATCGCGTTGTGTTAAGCGGAACTGTATAATTTTTCAGCGAATGACTGTTCGGTGTGAAGTTCGTTGCTGGATGTTTATTAGCTACGAGAGACAGATGATGGTAATAATGGTGATATTACAATAGCAGCTAAACTTAATAATCTGTAAATTTATATATTAATGCGTTTATAAACTTTGTTGTGTAACGAAAATTCTTAGCATTATCAAAGTGGTTGAAACACATGCGTTAGTAAAAGCTCAGCTCGTTCGGCTCCTCTATTAGTGGTTCCAGCATCATTCGGTTGCTCGTAAACGGAGGGGCATCCACTCCATCGCAGTTACGATGATCCCACGAGACAAGACCTTACTTTACCGCAAAATTTGCCAATTTCTCCCCAGGGATTTCGCGCTTATTGCTTTCATAGAGACGCTGTTTTCTTTTACACCTTCATAATTTTATAAAGATTTTGACAATTGTTTTTTGATTAACGTAACTTAATGAACTAATTTCAAGTAAGAAAACAGCTTAGCCTGTGAAATATTTCTTTTTATATACTTCCAAAAAAGGTATTTGTATGTAATAATTAAACGCCTGTTATGATTTAATAACAAAAAAATGCTTTTAAAATTGCCGGTACAATTTCTACAGGCGTATTAAAAAAATAAATGCGTAAGGTTTATCATTATTTACTGGTGGCTAATCTGTCGCCAACAGTATATAGATATTATTAACTAGTGTAATTACTGTGGTAAAGAGACAATATTACATGTCTGTAGATGACAAGCGTTATGAACGTTCTAATAATATACATTATGTTTTGATCATGACATCGGATCCACATCTTACTTGTATCATGATTTATTTAGTAAAAGTATGAATTGAATAAGTAATTTATTATTTAAGTTTACTTAAACTTGATAGGTTACTAAGTGTAAGAGTGAAAACCGCGTTAATAATATTGCTATTACTACTTAGCCGTATAAAATGGTGATCGTATAGAATCATTTCGTATAGATTTGCAAATTTGTGTTTAACTTTAAACATCCTGTTTTTGTACTTTAAGTTGAGCACATATAAGTCATCACGTCAATGTCAGGGGAACATCCGTCTACAAGCGCGACGGGATCACAGAATTTTTTGCGCCTTATTTACACTTCTTTATGTGATAACGAGGAACGTGTTGCGTGTTACGAGCTGTGATTTGATCTGCGGGGGTGTGCGGTTCAATCCTAAAACTGTAGCGAGGAATAAACTCAAATTTTTCTACCAGACGAGCGAGATATTTACCTGATGGTAAGTGATACGCTTATACATAACCATGAGGTGCTAGTTAAGATGGTAACACTGTTCCACATTGCGCTCGTCGCTTTGAGACTGGAGTCAAGTCTCGTTACCATAGTAATTTCATTACCTTACAGCACCCTTCAAACTATAGACGAATTTCTTCCTTCTTAGTCGTATTTCCTCATGACTGAGGGTCGTGGTCATCATATGTCGTGAAACACACGACGACTTTCTTGGCAGTTATAATGGAATGGTTTGCCATTGCCTTCTCCATTTCACATACTAGTCCGACCACGGATGGTCATGGCATAGATATGTAGGTTTCCTCACGATGTTTTCCTTCACCGTCAAAGCACGTGATATTAGTTGGTGTTATACTAACTGCACATAAATTGAAAAATTCATTGGTGCAGGCCGGATTCGAACCACTAGGCTATCACGGCTCTTCGAATATATATAGAATATAGAATAGACGAATAGGCGTTGCTTAATGACGAGAACCAGTGTCTCTTACCAGCAATGAATTTATGTGAGCTGATGATGATTTGATTAAAACGTCTTAGAATAACAATGATATAAAAAAGGCGAAAGACTTTAAACGCTGATCCATACATAAATACTTACATAAATGTTACATTTTACCAGGTGGTAGGTCTCTGTTGCCGGAGACCGTCTGGATGGGTACCACCGCAGTGACTATTTCAACCGCCAAATAGTAGTGTGCAAACATTACTGTGTTCCGGTTTGAAGGGCGCTGTAGCTAGTGTAATTACTGGGGTAACGAGACTTAACACCTTATGTCTCAAGGCGACGAGCGCAATGTGGTGCAGTGTGTACCATCTTAACTAGCACCACGTTGTCATGGGCAAGCGTATCACTTACCATCAGGTGAACGTCTTGCTCGTCTCGTCGCAAAGTAATACTACTTTGCGACGAGACGAGCATATTACGATTATACAAAAAAAACGTATTTTAAATTGAAAAGCTTCTTTTGATGCTAGAATACTTAAGCAAACTAAGTTTCAATAGAAAACTTAATACGTATCTTTATATTTTTTGAGCAGACTATGACATATTTAAATACAAAAACAGAAATCGGAACTGTTCAAGTTAAAATATGTTTATAGAAATACTTACGCTTTGGACTGTAGGATTATAAAGGATCCACCATTCATCAGATCTGTCGTCACTTTGACTTTTTCACGGGTTTTCCTCTTGCATATATGATTTATTTAATTATAAGAGCCTGTGAATAAGATGATAGCTGTTTATGAATTTGATAAGAACATTTTTTTTTCATACTACTATGCGACGAGACGAGCAATACGTTCACCTGATGGTAAGTGATACGCTTGCCCATGACAACGCGGCGCTAGTTAAGAAGGTACACACTGCACCACATTACGCTCGTCGCCTTGAGACATAAGGTGTTAAGTCTCGTTACCCCAGTAATTACACTAGCTACAGCGCCCTTCAAACCGGAACACAGTAATGTTCGCACACTACTATTTGTCGGTTGCAATAGGAGCTGCGGTGGTACCCATCCAGACGGTCCCCGGCAACAGAGACCTACCACCTGGTAACATTATACAATAATAAAAAATAATTGTCATAGATGCTATCACACAATGAAATAGATAATGGTCAGTTTATCAGTAATCTTATTGTTCCCACTACTGGTATTAGAAACATAATCTTAAACGGAGATACTCCAACTAGCCACGAGCTATTTGTGAATGTTACGAAAGCTCCTAAAACATGTCGGTTTCCTAACCATGTTTTCATTCACCGGAAACTCAATTTCCATACAGCAACGCGGTACTAATTAGGATGATATACACTACACCACATTGCGACTTTTAAACATAGTAATTCTTTGAATAGTTTATTTGACTTGTTTTTATTGTTAAGCGAAATTAAAGTTGATCGCGCTAAGAATATGAAAACTTAATCTTTTACTTAATGTAGAGATATACAAAAGATGGTCTTGTATGTTTTAATAGTTTTTTCATAACTACACTCCCGGACACATCTATCGGCCCACCCAGTGTTTAAAAGTTTTAACGGTGCCTAGCTAAAAATAAATGTTAGGTGGAGCAATAAGTTTTAATGCAGTTTTAAAGCTGATTTTTGGTCAACCTTTACGTATATTTTTTTTTTTTTTTTTTTTATTTTTTTTTATTGTTAAGCGAAATTAAAGTTGATCGCGCTAAGAATATGAAAACTTAATCTTTTACTTAATGTAGAGATATACAAAAGATGGTCTTGTATGTTTTAATAGTTTTTTCATAACTACACTCCCGGACACATCTATCGGCCCACCCAGTGTTTAAAAGTTTTAACGGTGCCTAGCTAAAAATAAATGTTAGGTGGAGCAATAAGTTTTAATGCAGTTTTAAAGCTGATTTTTGGTCAACCTTTACGTATATTTTTTTTTTTATTTTGAATTCAGGATTATGAAAAAATAACGAAAATTCGAGTCTGTTCATTGTTTTCAGCGACCCAGGAATGGAGAAAACTTTTTTATTTCGCACAAGTTGGATTTTTTTTGATGTGTCCGATTATTGGTTCCATAAAAAGGCAAATCTATACTTAGAGCCTGTTTTGACCAAAAAATATGGATACTCTGTCTTAAATTGTCGCCCAAGCTGTAAAACTTCTGACGGACAAATCAATTCGAAATTACAAAAAAAATAAAAAAAAAAACATACAAAGGGGTTGACCAATAAATCTGCTTCAAAACTGCATTAAAACTTATTGCTCCACCTAACATTTATTTTTAGCTAGACACCGTCGAAACTTTAAACACTGGGTGGTGGGCCGATAGATGTGTCCGGAAGTATATTTGTATCTATTTATCATCAGTTAAATTATTATCTGACGGTACCTATAACTCGTAATTTGATGTTGATAGTATATGAGAGAGATAGAAGATTTGCATTAACATGAAACATTTTTAAAATTGAATAACCGTTCAGCGGTTTTTCAATTTATTTCAGTTATGTAAAGGTTTCGTATTATTTTATTCGTTAAATTTGTTTATCCAATAAAGCAGCCTGTCCACTGCAATGCCGTAGATCGTTTTGGCAAATTCGCAACCGATTAGGCCTGATGCCAAAGTGATTTCAATTTACGAATCGATGCGGCGAATTAAAAACTTTGATTGTAATCGAGACATCCGAAACATTCGAAACGTTTTATTTCACGAGCGTAATACAACTTCGCCTGACAATTGATACACACAAAGTGACGCTAGTTAATGTGATATACACAGCACCACATGGTAATAGTTTGACATACGATGTTCAATCTCGTTACCGCAGTAACTTCACTAGTTGTTAGCCTTTAAAACAGCAACAAAGTAATTAAATGTGAAACTATTGTTTGTCGGAAACAGGACCGGTACAATATATACTTCCGGACACATCTATCGGCCCACCACCCAGTGCTTAAAGTTTCGACGGTGTCTAGTTAAAAATAAATGTTAGGTGGAGCAATAAGTTTTAATGCAGTTTTGAAGCAGATTTATTGGTCAACCCTTATGTAGGTTTTTTTTTTATTTTTTTTTGTTATTTCGATTCGATTTGGCCGGCAGAAGTTTTACAACTTGGGCGACTCCATTCCTGGGTCGTTGAAAACAATGAACAGACTCGAGTTTTCGTTTTTTTTTCATGATCCTGAATTCAAAATTAAAAAAAAAACATACATAAAGGTTGACCAATAAATCTGCTTCAAAACTGCATTAAAACTTATTGCTCCACCTAACATTTATTTTTAGCTAGACACCGTTAAATCTTTTAAACACTAGGTGGGCCGATAGATGTGTCCGGGAGTGTACTTTATTTATTATGAATTTTTGTATATGAATAATTAGTATTATGCTATATTTTAGTTAACATACTGTATAAAGAACTTTTAATAAGTAATATATATTATATTAATAGTATTTATCTCGTTATGTTGTAAGGTGATGTCTAGTGCTGGTTAGTCTCTGTTGCTACAGACCGTGTAGGTACCACTGGAGTGACTATTACTACCGCCAAATAGTAGTGTGCAAACATTACTGTGTTTCGGTTTAAAGGGCGCTATAGCTAGTGAAATTACTGGGGTATAAAGACTAACACTGTCTCAAGGCGACAAGCGCAATGTGGTGCAGTGTATACCATCTTAACTAACGGCGCGTTGTTATGGACAAGCGTATCACTTACCATCAGGTGAACGTTCCGCTCGTTTCGTTGCCAAGTAGAATAAAGTAACCGCACCATTCAGACGTTTACTATTAGGTGGTAAACGTGTAGTCGCTTTTTCAAAATATTTTCTTTGTTACCTTAGTTACGAGTCAATCGCAAGGCTTGCCGAAGCCAGGCTTTGGCCTGCGAGAATGTTCGGGCCTCGGGGTTCTTCCCCCGCCGGTCCTTAACTGCCTTTAGGCTAAATTAGGTGTGCCTATGCTTACGCAGTTTTCATCTTACGTTGCATACTTGTTGAAAGATGTTCTAAATTCTTACTTCTTAAAACACCTACACATTCTACCAAACGCTACAGTGATTCTTTTACTGTAAAAGCAGTGAAGCTTTGGAAGGCTCTACCTCACGACATCCATGCCTGTCCCTCCTTAGCAATGTTTAAAAAGAGAGTAAAAGACTATTATCTTCATCTCTAGTTGCATATCTTATTTATATTATTATATTTATAACTATTTAAGTATTGAATATTTTTATATACATTTTTGTTTATTGTCCGTTTTATATGTATTTGTTGTTACTTTTCTGTAGTACACCTGCTTTTTCCTTTTTCAGGGTTTGCTGGAAGAAAACTCTTTTTAGGGTTAAGCTCGCCATTGTTCCGTACATTTAGAATTTTTTATTTAATTTCTATGTATTTTTCGTGTATGTGTACATCAAGAAATAAATAAATAAATAAATAAAGATATTCTTACAATCATATTTGGCGAACATACTATAAGTCATCATAATCATACAGGTTCCCATGAACGAGAGCCGATGGACTGTAGCCCTCAGTCTGTCGACTCATGCAGCAATTCACGATCTCTTTTATTACCTAAAACTGTTTAATAGATACTGAGAGCGCATCGACGGCAGTAGAGAGCTTTCAGTTGTAAAAGCTTGATTGCGTTCGTTTAATCAAAGCTGACCCATTGACGCAATTAACGCCAGCTCTCGAAGCTCTTTCAGGCCGAGAGCTTTTGTACAACTCTTCGCGTAATTATGTTTTATTTTAATTAGTAAATTTATATTAATTTAGTTGGAAATTTCCCGTCTCCCACACGTGGGACATGATTTGTTAGAGCAACGACCTGTTGCGGTGACAGCTGCTGTCCCACGAGGGTCATGCGTGAAACCGTGACCACTATGTTAAGTGCTAGCGACTAACGATATAACACAAAATTAAATTTTTAGATTTATTTTTCACTTTGTAACTGTTACTGTTATTCTCTATTACCTGTTTACATCAACGTAAGAGACCGGTGCTGATTTAAATAACTTTTAAATGGGAAGAGCTACATGGATACTCTTTCTGGATAAAATGGAGAATAGGATTGGGAGATGAGAAATCCGAAAAAATAAGTCTACAGCTCTTCCGGTTAAGGAGATATGAAAGCTCAAAGTGAGAGCTGTAAAAGCGGGGAAAAGTAAAATAGAAAAAATTCACTGAGAATCGAACTAATGATTTTTGTGTCCAGCATGAAAATTAGCTGCTAGACCATTCCGGCACATTCTAATCTAATAATGTAATAAATGCGTCGTCTTTTGGACTTGTTTTATTTTATACTTTTTGTCTTATAACGAAAACAAAACGTTAGGTGTGTGTTGTAACAGTAACCTGTTGTTACACGTTTTTTGTACTGTCCTTATTCTGTTTTAAAATATGTGATAGCTTATTGATTATTGATATATCCCCGTCCTAATACGATGTGGGGTTCTTCAAGGAAAGAATGAACAGGCTACTTGTAGACTAGTGCTCCTTAACACCTGGATTACATTGCCACTTACCATCAGGTGGGATCGTAGTCAAGCACTAGTCCATGTAATATAATAACAGAAAACAAATAAGTAATTGGTTTCTTATCTATCTTTCTAATATTGTTAGCGAGAGTATTGCTATATATTTTCTTTTCCTTTTTCTAATCCGTGTGAGTGTACGCGGTCGGGTGAGACTTTCAGCGTTATGAAAAAGAAATAAAACGTTATGCGTTTGTTTAGTTGAATATGACACCGTAAGCAAATTGAAAGTGTACCCGTCCGGTCCCGGGGGAAATAAGCAAACAACTTAGGGCCAAGTAAACGTTACCTGGCACCTTCGTATGAATTAACAAACTACATTTGGACATAAATATACAAATTTGAAACTTGCGACTTTATGCTGTTAAATTTTCGGTCACTTTTTTATATCTTATTAATGTTCCCACTGCTGAAACTCGGAACCTTTTTCACAAGCAAAGAGTCAAGTTTATTAATTTAAAACACTAGCAGTGTGGTCAGATTTCACCGACATTTTTGTTAAGAAGGATACATATCGAAAACATATGAAATAAATCTCATCAGAAAAAGTTTGGTTTAATAAAAACAAGGACAGTGTCAATAGAAACTTTGTGTCTTTTGATTTTTGTGTTCTTTGTAAACCTGTTATTACTGGTAACAACATATACAATCATAAGATATTTATAAAAAATAGTATTGATTTGAAATTGTTTATATAGTAACATTTTGCAGTATTTTTTTTTATACTATTTTGCGCCGAGACGAACAAGACGTTCACGTGATGGTAAGTGATACGCTTGCCCATGACAACGTGGTGCTAGTTAAGATGGTACACACTGCACCACATTGCGCTCGTCGCCTTGAGACATAAGGTGTTATGTCTCGTTACCCCAGTAATTACACTAGCTACAGCGCCCTTCAAACCGGAACACAGTAATGTTCGCACACTACTATTTGTCGGTTGCAATAGGAGCTGTGGTGGTACCCATCTAGATGGTCTCCGGGAACAGAGACCTACCACCTGGTAAAAAAAGTAAAGTGTTAAAGTACGATCGAGCACATTATTCTCTGATCCCAGGGATTTCACGGCACTCCTCGAGGATTTTCCTTTCGATGCTTCGAAGTGAACGCTAGTGAAATGGACGACACAAAGTAAAAAGATTTCAGTAAAATTTGTATACGAAAGCGGTAATATGCTATTACTAAGTTAAAGTATTGAATAATTATAGCACAGGTTTTCTGGTGTCTACACCAAGTTTTCTCTTTCTACTAAACACGGAGATGAGCAGGACTACCTCCTGATGGTATAAACTGAATGTGTAATACATTATTAGGCTTGTAATTTAAATAGTAACCAAAGTGCACTACATCGCCGATTAAATCGAAACAATAACATATTTATACTTGTCTTCGTCTATACGTAGTTCAACAATTCAGGTTATAAATAACTGAATCCTTACAATGGACACTAGATCTAGATTTAAGATGACAGTAGTCTCGAAGGATAAATGTGAAATTGAAATCAAACAAGTTTCAATTGAGTTTGCTGATCGATTAATTCGTTTGTTCAGTGCAGATGGGATGTCATTCGGAAATTACCAGTTAACGTTTTTATTCTGTTCAGGAAGTTAGTATACTTGAAATTACTTGGGGAGAATATTCATTTTAGGACAGTGCTTAAGTCGTGTATTAAATATTCTATATGGGGAATAAGTTCGATGATGATGATGATGACATGACATTCAAATGTTTAAAGATTTCGAATTTGTGTCTAAAAGTTTAGTTAAACTTTAAATATTAATTTTATTTTTCTACAAGTTAAATCCAGTTAAAGTAAAACTTACATTTAGAATTATCGAATCGTTAAAAGAAAGTTATAACTTGAATTTGTTAAATAGTTCTATTGAACGTCGTTTAACTCAACTACAAAAGTCTTCGTTAAATAGTTTTGTACTTTTCTAATCTTTTTCTTGAATTTTTTTGCTTTTAATCTCATCGTAACTTTTATCATTTTTCTAGACATTTCATTATTTAATAAGATTTTAAATTTACTGAGAATAAATCGGCGTAATGTTTGTTTCACTGAAATTATTCCTTAGTGACTTTTACGAAGCATTCACTTATATTTATGTTTCTGTATTGATCGATTTTTGATATGAAACGTCTGCGAACGGATAAGTTTTTGTATGAATCCAACACAGGCTGTTTACTTCTGCAATAAATCTGTGCTTCGTACATAGAGCTTAGTATTTAACTTTGTTGTTTGATTGTTATAATAAAAGTCTTTTCTTCTCTTTGCTTTCTTACACGAACTCCAATTAGCCATTTACCGATTGTAAGCTTCTTTAGTTTTACTTTATAGATGTTTTCTTTTATTTTAGGTAGTTTTTAAATGTAAATTAAGCATTACACAATCTGCGTATAAGTAAGTAAATAAGCCAACTGAAATAATTCTATCTCCGTTAAATCCGCGTACGTTCGTTCTGCATAAGTCAAAGCGCTCGCAGACTACATTCGTTTATGTGCTTTACAAAATTGACCCTTTGACTCAATTAAAACTGGCTCTAAAGAGTTTTTTAAACCTTTTAACTTGAAAATCCGTTCATAAGCTCTTTAATCTCGTCGAGGGTTTTCAAAAAAGCACCATTTTAAACCTTTTTGTGGCAATTTTAACTGTGTTAAAGGTTTACATGTGTTTATTAAGGTATATTTCGTATGCTATACATGTTTATGTATTATTTAAACAGAATGATGAATAATGAAAAATAGCAGAATTTTATGTAAAGTGCATCAAGCGTGAATAGTATCATCATCATCATAAGGTGCCTTCTTCGTCGTATGTTCAAGATCACGTGGAAGCAGTTTGTCTCTAATGCTCAAGTTCTTGAGAAAGCTGATGACAACCGTCATGCAGAGAAAGATTGCATTTTTCGGACACTTGCAAAGAGGATCCCTTTATGAGTTCCCAAGGTTGATCCTGGAGGGCAAAATTCCCGGAAAACGTGCTCCTGGTAGACCACGTAAGAAATGGTTCGACGATATAAAAGAATGGACTGGGCTTAAATACCACCAATTAAAAAGATTAGCCCAAGATCGGCAAAGTTTTCTCAATCTGACCGCCAAACTTCAGTTTGAAGAAGGCACCTTATGATGTGAATAGTATACAGCTTCTTAATCTATGTAAATTTCCCTGACCTAGACAATTACAGTTTCTCATTAAAATTTTGCTTCTTTCGTCTCTTCGATTCTTTATGTATATGGATCTGGATATATCCCGAATTAATAGGAAAGAAGCGAATTCGCAATAATTTTTAAAAAGAAATATTGAAGATATATAAAACGTCTACATAGTTTAATACTAAACAAAATAAGTTGTTCTACTTGCAAATTTTTAACAAACTTTTTAATATAAATGATCCTGAAACACCTTTCCATCCGTCAAGTTGATTTTTTTTAAAATAGACTTAATGTTGATTATGTTAAAGCTTGAATTTTGAGAGAATTTTCTTTTGAATAGAAAGAGAATAATGTCAGTGCGTGTACAAAGTGGGTTAGCTGGTGGAGAACTCCAAATATAAATGATGCAGATCTGAAGCTAAGTCGGATATAAATGCGGGGCGTATTGTGAGGAATGCGGGCATCACTAACACCCTCCCCCCCGCTTTACTTAGCCCGCCCTTAAGTTGAGCGGCAATGCTGTATATGTGCTTAACTGAAGGTTTCAATGGGATTTATTCACCCCCATCCATCTCACTGCGAATAAGTACAATCAGTTCAGCTAATGAAATTTAAACTTTGATGAACTTTTACGTAAACAAACAACAATTTTATAAAGCGTCAAGTATTCTGTTAATAAGCAATAATTAATCAACTTGAAAGTAAGTTTCACGATGTACGGTCTCGGAATAACGCTCCGCGTGCTTTCCAACGCGCGAACTACAACGAAACAGTTAATTAACAAGAAACGTGTTTACGAAACTTTAACTAAAGCCCAACTTAAACTTTAAAGCTCCACTGATACGGATGGGAGTGGTAACGGTGGTTTTCTTAATTCAACGGTTGCCTACATCATTTGATGAGTTGGCCACCATTCTAATAGCAGAGATTTCTCATATCGCCACTAAGTGATCGGTTTTAAGATATCACTTGATCTCAATCTCACACAATTTAAAGTAACAACGAGAGTTTACATTGTATTTATAGACATATAGAAGTCTAGATCTCATGTGTACACTATAAACAGCAATTCTGTTATGGCATATTGACTATATGACGAAGGTAGCTATCCAGACAGATTTAAAAAAAACCTTACAATGTACAAAATTGTATAAATAGTGACTTTGGAATCGAACCAGGGACTTTCGAAAGATTAGTTTTATGTCTATGTATGTATGATATCAGTGGGTAAGTATCTTCGTACCACTTGTTTCTGTTCTCAACAAATCCCGTGTTCGGGTTGAAGGGTACTTTAGCTAGTGAACTTACTAGGGATGTAGTAGTTGTACATCGAGACGATGTAATTAATTTAAGTGAAATCAAACCTTTATGAGTATCGCTCACCTCCGAAGAAAGTAATGCTTAGCTTGTTAATTTCTTGCGTTCGTTGTGAAATGGTGTTTCTATATCCATATGCGATTTATATGATAAGTTCTTAAATTACATTGCGTAAAGATATCGACAGATACCTAAAATCTTAAACAACTTGTCCTCCTGTTAAAACGTTGCGTTGGCTCGTGGCCATTTTGTTTCGTGAACGAGGCCTCGGCTAAAATAAAAACATCCGAACAATTCGCATTACACCCCCAATAAAATAGATTCGTTCTTGAACGAAAAATTTGCGAATGTTATAATATTGCAAATGTTCACCAATAGCAAATGTATACATTAACATATACATTGATGTTGCTGATTTTATGTGTTATTAAATCTTATGTATTTGTGTAATGTTATTTATTTTCTTATATTCACAAATCGAAATGTTTACTGGCGTTCCTATGGCAGTATGCATACATTTGTTATCTACACTCCCGGACACATCTATCGGCCCACCTAGTGTTTAAAAGTTTTAACGGTGCCTAGCTAAAAATAAATGTTAGGTGGAGCAATAAGTTTTAATGCAGTTGATTTTTTGGTCAACCTTTAGGTATGTTTTTTTTTTAATTTTGAATTCAGGATTATGAAAAAAAAACGAAAATTCGAGTTTGTTCATTGTTTTCAACGACCGAGGAATGGAGAAAACTTTTTTATTTCGCACAAGTTAGATTTTTTTTTGATGTCTCCGATTATTGGTTCCATAAAAAGGCAAATCTAAACTTAGAGCCAGTTTTGACCAAAAAATATGGATACTCTGCCTGAAATTGTCGCCCAAGGTGCAAAACTTCTGCCGGCCAAATCAATTCGAAATTACAAAAAAAATAAAAAAAAACCTACATAGGGGTTGACCAATAAATCTGCTTCAAAACTGCATTAAAACTTATTGCTTCACCTAACATTTTTGTTTAACTAGACACCGTCGAAACTTTAAACACTGGGTGGTGGGCCGATAAATGTGTCCGGAAGTATATATTTCTGTATGTTATTTCAACTTTCGCCCACTAGATGGCGTTGCACGTTATTGTAACGTGCCATGGTTTTGTTGTAAAATTGTACATATAAGATTAAGTGTTTCGTTTTAAATATTTTCTCGGTTTTTAAGACACTGATAATTTGATTTTGTCTACTCTAGAGGGCACTAGTTAAGCCCATAGTTTAACTTTGAACCGAACAATCTATTAAAAAGTTTATATAAAATGAGAAAGTAAATTTCATTAATAAAAATTTTGATATTTTCAGTGTCTTGTCTCTTTTAAAAAGTATTATGTCTTCCTCTAGTAAGGCTATTATATGAAATAACTCCTGTAGTGTAATGATAGTTGACAAATGTTAGCAACATGAGCCGTGTTCTGGTGCTGTTCCAAAGGCCGGATCGCAAGGAGGGATGTGGGGCTCCCATGAGTTATGTGAGGACCGATGCCAGAAGTTATTGTAGTGTATTTGCAAAGCCAAACGTTTCCAATACTCATGCCAGAATTGCGATTATGTATATACTTTAATGCTCTAATAATAAAAGGAATGATGTTAAAATTCAAACAACTCTGAAAATAACTGGTGAAGCTTGATCATCTTCAGCTCGCTGGAAGAGAACAAAATGAATGTTTATGGTCTCAGCGTCAAAGTTGTTTTTTTTTAACTATTATAGACATCAAA
Organism: Byasa hedistus; assembly: GCA_029286795.1. Lineage (NCBI taxonomy): Eukaryota > Metazoa > Arthropoda > Insecta > Lepidoptera > Papilionidae > Byasa > Byasa hedistus. The sequence continues at coordinate 866,898 of JAGSMW010000001.1, forward strand.
ACAGGGTAGGTACTATAAGTATTCTCACAAACTAGTCGGACTGATTCGAAACGCAACTTTAAACTAATATTTTGTTAACTACTTTTATTTCGCCACTAAAAAAAAAGGCATTAAAACCTTATAGTTGTATTAAATAGTCTTAATTTATGGTCTTGGTACGAATATTTAGCGTTTAGACAATGATAGCTTCGTCGATTTATATTTTCAATTTGATCGGGAGCTTAGATTAAAAGCGTTTTCATGCTGCTTCTGTAAGGGTGGCCATTAATACAGTGGGACATGTATTATATTGTTACATATACAATTGGCACTAATAATTAATAAATGTAATAATTTTTGATCTCAATTTCTTAGTATCAAGTGAGTATTTAAAGTCGAGCGACTTGAATACTCCGGCTCTCATGTTGACAGTTAGAATACAGCGTTGCTGTTTTGGCGGCAGCTTTAAAAACGACTGGTTACTAACCAGGTGTTAAAAAATGGTATACTACTAACTAAACTTCGCAATATGTGCCACTGGAAAATAAATAGAAATCTCCGAGTCACTAAACAAACAATTAGATACGGGAGATAGTTTTGTTAAAGAAAAACGTATTTTGTTAAGTTTTACTCCAATTCGAGACAAGTTCAATCTTTTGAAGGTATAAATGTGAATAGCTGTCTGATGCAGCGGCTAATAATAATATAAACTTTCGTATTTAAACTCTACTCTCACTTATTTTACTAAAATGCGAAATTGTCCCAAGTTCTGAAGCATTATGGTCACACTACGTTAGTGTTGCAGCAATGTATTGGGCAGTAAAATATACTACAAAGCGTTCAGATCGTCCTCAAGTTATCCCTGGAGTCGTGGCGATGGTGATTGTAGACTCTGCAGCAGTTTACGTTTTTATTCCTGGAGTTATATTTACTTATTATACACTTTAACTTTACGACAGCTTTACTTTGTAGCAATAACAACGTTATACGTTCAAACTGTATTTGGTGGTTTTGGACATTGGTTCATAAGATCTTAATTCTTTTTTCTCTAGTAATTTTACTAGTATTTTTTAGTGTTCTTCAAATTCTGATATTACTTATGAATATTTTGTTCATTTATGAATTAGTGAAAGGCAATTTTCTTTAAAACTTCAAAAAATAATATCATCGAAATTCAAAGCAGAAATACAGCGGGTTTATTAGTCTTAGTAATTTCTTCCAGTCATACTTTACTTGGTAACATAATAGTTAACAGTAATGTTATAACTTAATTATTAAGCATAGCATGCTGATATATGTTTTAATTAAACCGGAAGCATTATTTTTCTCTGAACAGTGAATATGACGAGGTTTTTGCGAAAGACACAAATCTTTTGATCTCTTTTATATGTCTCGATCGAGAACTTCCAGAAACTAAATATTCTTCTAGATTTTCGCGCGTCTAGATTTAAGCTTTTTTTGTTTTCGTTTTCAATTGGAATCTGAAAATGTTTTTCTTGAATTGCAGAATCAAGAAATATATTTTGATATATGACAGAGATATGTTATGGACATAAATTGCGGGTCGGGTAGGACAGCGTGGATTATCCTTTTTCGGTACATACACAAAGGAAGGATAAGTGAAGGATTTAAGTGATAGATAGAAGTGTTTATGGAATGATATCGAGAGGTAGGATTAAGATGTCGAACTAAGTTCTCGATTATCCTCGTTAAGGATAACACCGGGCTCATTGCCATCATGTATCGAGATCGGAGCGATCCATTTATCCTGCGTATGATGTATATAACAGAGCTTAAAGCGATCTTCATCATCATAAAGTATTTTATTTATAATAAATGTAACTAACTATTAATTAAAAAGTAGATTTTCAGTTTAATATATAGTGCGTCTACCTCCAGTATTGTCGTTTACAAACTAAGACTGTTTTGGATCTTTTTTTACATTTTTAGATCCAACTATAGAGCCGTGATAGCCTAGTGGTTTGAACGCCGGCCTTCCAATGCGAAGGTACCTGGTTCGAATCCGGCCTGCACGAATGAATTTTTCAATTTATGTGCAGTTAGCATAAAACACAAACTAATATCACGTGCTTTGACGGTGAAGGAAAACATCGTGAGGAAACCTACATATCTATGTCGTGACCATCAGTGGTCAGACTAGTATGTGAAATGGAGAAGGCAATGGCAAACCACTCCATTATAACTGCCACGAGAGTCGTCGTGTGTTTCAATAAAAACATGATGACCACGACCCTCAGTCATGAGGAAATACGACTTAGAAGAAGGAAGGTCCAACTATGAGGTATAGCTTTCATCAAAAAAAATATCAGCAACAAAAATTACAAAAAAAAAAACAAGTCAATTTAAAATTTTTGATGTACAGCAGTGGATAGACTTGCTGAAGAGCTTCTAGATTTCACTGAAGGCTGCTGTAGCTAGTAAAAAGTTTTACTATGGTAACAAGACTTTACATCTTAAGTCTAAATCAGTGAGTATAATGTAAACGCTGCAACTAGCGTCACATGTTACAGACAGTCGTACCAAAAAGTCCATTTCCCCGGTGAATTTTGTAAGCGTTTAATTTAGTGGTATTATTCAAATATTTAAATTTCTCTGTACTAAGTCAAAACCGGAAGTTAAAACGGAATTCCAGAGCGTCCGCAGAGCAATATCAATTAACACGGCCCCTGATCAAAACGGCGTTGTCAACCGGCCGCTGTGTCTGAATATGTATGTATGTAATATACACTGTGCTCAGTGCCGCATTATGACAAATTTGCACTTGCACAATATACAGAGAGCGTTCGTTTGAATTTATATTGTCATTTTTTTTTATACTACTTTGCGACGAGACGAGCAAGACGTTCACCTGATGGTAAGTGATACGCTTGCCCATGACGACGCGGTGCTAGTTAAGATGGTACACACTGCACCACATTGCGCTCGTCGTTTAGACATAAGGTGTTAAGTCTCGTTACCTAAATAATTACACTAGCTACAGCGCCCTTCAAACCGGAACACAGTAATGTCTGCACACTACTCTTTGGCGGTTGAAATAGGAGTTGCGGTGGTACCCTTCCAGACGGTCTCCGGTAAGAGAGGCCTACCATATACAATAATATATTGTTGAGCTTCCGGTTAACCATAGTCAGAGAACCAATAAGTTTCAAAAGAAAGGTATTAGGAATTGTGACATTCGTCAACCAGCAAGTGGTCAGATTGGTAGATTGCGTTCTTCACTCTTTCAGCAGCAGAAACGTTAAGGGGTCTGTTTACATAAAAAGACGCCCGAAACGAATATCTGTATAAAACTGATATTAGAATAACTTAACTAATAATTCCGAGGCTAAAGGCGGTGAAGCATACTAGCCCAAAATATCGTCTCCGATGCATATAGCTATCGGAATACAGCAATGTGAAACGGGCGAGAAAGTGAGTATAGAAAATTCCCACCACGATTCAATTCCACTAATCATGTGACTCAAGAAATGAAATTTGTGCCTTTGTAAGGCAAGCAGCGGGCAGCGTCAATTGCACTTTCTCCAGCGACACTAAACAAAAAACTACTTGCTTTGACTTAATCGTCATTGATATGTACAAGTCGATGAATAAATGCAATTGATGTGCGATATCTGCGTTCGCTAATCGTTCGCAAGTTGTATAGTCATCCCGCGGATATAAAAAAAAAATGCGAATCGCAATGTTGTAAATGGCAATGACAATACTGCAAATGGCAATGGCAATGACAATGTTGTAAATGGCAATGACAATATTGTAAAAGGCAATGACAATACTGCAAATGACAATAGCAATGATAATGTTGTAAAAGGTAATGACAATGCTGTAAATGACAATAGCAATGACAATATTGTAAAAGACAATGACAATACTGCAAATGACAATAGCAATGACAATGTTGTAAAAGGCAATGACAATACTGCAAATGGCAATGGCAATGACAATGTTGTAAAAGGCAATGACAATGCTGTAAATGACAATGGCAATGCTACGAATCTAATAGCTAGGAAAAGCAAGTGGAGATGTTGTAGCAAGCGATTGTTTGTAATTGCGCAACCTTGGCACGGATTAATACTAAGCGGCTTGCTTCCCGGCGTACTACAAGGCCCTGGCACGGGCCCCTCACATTACTCACGGCGGTCTGTCACACCGCACATTTAATTTACGACCACCCCCGATAACGCTTGCGAGCGGATTTGTTAGGGCGCGCTATCACGAATATCATCTTCGTTTCAGCAATTACGCGTAACACATTTTCACTGTGTGATTTATCGCTAACTTTAAAATATGTGTAAATAATATATCTTCAAATCACTCTAACTCATGCGTGTCACAAAAGATGTCTAGAGATGGACTAATTCGAAGAAAAAAAAAACAGCTTTTACTGTCTCGTAAAGTGTTTAAGTTCTTCAGTATTAAGGGGAAATATATATTTATAAAGGTTCTATTTATCATCAACGAACAGACAGAAGATACAACACATTCGTACTAACGTAACAATGAACGGAATTATGAATTTAAATTCTCTTGACCCCGACTAAAAGGCAAATGGTCTCCGAACCCGTTCCCTTATCAGTTAACTCGTCTACATTACCACAATACGTTTCTTATTATTAATTATTTGGTTACATTAATCAAGGTAATTCATTTGTAAGCTCAAATCGTATGCTTAGCTTTTAAGTTTATCCTGAAGTTTTCAATAAACATTTCAGTTTTAAAACTCCGCACCAGTTCCAACAAGAGATCTATTCGAAATGATTCGCAGTAAATGTAGCTTAAAACAGTTAATTAGAATAAATTGTATACGGAGCCCTCGTTTAAGCAAAGACAATAGCATCAGAGAGATGGCGAAAATCCTGAAAGTTTACTTTACAGAAAGAATATAAAGTAGTATTAATATTGTTATTGTATTTGTGCTTTACTACAATCTCATATTGTTTTGATGTACTTTTATCCGGTAGAGCTTTAATGGTATAAAGACTTATAGTTTCAAATACAATAAGGTTTTAAGCAAGTAAAAACATAATTAAACGTTAGTTAAACATGAGTCTCTGATATTATCTATGGTATAGTTAAAATTCGGTTGGCGCAGTGTGTAAGCTCTAGTATTTAAAATGAATCAGAGTTCACATTTCACTTTGATGTTCACTTAATATGCAGCAATGAAAAACGTTTATGTGTATCAGTTTTTTGATAAAGAACTACTTTGTGAAGTTTGTATGATAGAATAGTATTTTTCGAAACAGCTTGACTAAGCTACTCTCATATAGAACCTGCTACTATAACAATATTGCTGTTCCGGATGTCAACAGAGAGCTAAAATATTTTCGGCGAACGCTAGTCCGTGTACGGATTAATTTCAGCAGTTTGCCAATGTTAGCTGATAGAAAAAAATACTGACAGAAAAGCTTGCTCCATTGCCAACTGGAATATGTAGTAGAGATATTAAACTATACAATTTTTATACTTCCAGTTTGAATATTAAAACGAATGCAAGTATTTCTACTAAAGAGTTGTTTTATTATAGAAGCCAAAGCTTGCACACTTCATTGTATGGGTCATTTACTGAGGATAGTAGACGATCGTATAGGTAAGAATGCGTACGACGGAACCCCAATTAGCAACCATGATGGAAAGGGCGAAGGAGAACACAACCACCATGAGCTCTAAGCTGTTGAATGGTAGGTGATTGGCGACGTTAACACTCTTGTGTCGGAGATCAAGGTTCACTTTGGGTCGCTGCTCCATAGAAGTGAGAATAGCTTTCACAGTTGGCCCCTTGGTTCGTCATCGAACTATTGAATATCTTACAGATATTAGAAACATCTATTCAAATATAGATTCATTCTGCCAGAGCTCACAATTCGTACACTGCCCAAACACAAATTTCGCGAGACGTACAGTCATCTGTCTTTTATAGCGAAACGATGTCATGTCACACTCTCAACATCTAACCCAAACACAAAAAGTATATTTTATACAAATAGCAAGATATTTCTATGTGATAAACTTTATCTCCGGCAAAAGAAACTTATCACTAGTCCAATAAAACAGATAGATCAAAAGTAAACTCATACCGTTGTAAATTATTAAACTACCCTCTCTTGCGACGTGGATTAAAAAAATTCATTCGGTAAGTAAGATGTGTAAGAATCTCTTGATGTATAAAGAAGTAAGTATTTCATATACTAATAGAATTAATGAAAACTTCACGGAGTACGATTTGGGAGGGATCGCGCACGGAGTTTTCATTTACTTCGTTTACGTTTGAGTTACGTTAATAAAGGCTCGGCCGTAAATATTTCCAGTTTTACGTCAGCTTTTGTGGGCCCATAGAGCTTTATTCGTCATCGTTAATAAGGTTATGTTTTGTAAGCATATTGCTTATTTTCTTCATATTTATTATTTCTGTTTTCAGTACAGTTTTAAAAAGTTATGATTTATGCCCTCGTAACATTGCTCATATAAATTTATTGGGTGCTGCAGTTATCTAAATTTCTAAGAAAATGAGTTCTTATTTGTCTGACGCTGTTTAAACATCCTAATTAGAACTCCAGTGTTATAAACATGCGTATTAGTTATCATCAGTTGTACTTCCCGTCTGTCTATTTACTTCGTAGTAAAAAGTAGTAATAAAAATTTATTCTTTTCTGTTCTTTAAACGTTTTAGTTCCGCCTTACTTTGGTTTAGCAAACGGCAATAAATATCGCGTTGAAAATTTATTGTCTTCAAGATACGCGGTCAATGGAAGCTCGGGAGACATAAACAGGAAATGGCGGGGAAATAGTGTCTCTAGTGTATTCCCTCATCTAATATTTCATACAATAACTTTGTGCTAGTGCTCCGTAGAAAGGCAATAGTTTGATTTCATTGTATTCTCCTGCTGAAGGTTGTTGTAGTTAGTCCAGTTGCCTATCTAGTATCACTTAAACTTATAACACGTTGATAATAGAACGGATTTTATAAAAAACAATAAACCTGTCATGCTGATGGAAGTTTTCACGTTTACATTTTATTGCCAATGGATATATATATGAACAAAACACGGCTAATGTTTTAGAATATTTACAATATTACTCGATGTGAAATCGTCAATAGTTAAAGTTATAACAACAAATAATAATGTTAATCCGTCAGCGAAGTTCGCATTACTTACGAAAAAGTTGATTCTCCAATGTGCAGAATTTGTAATCAGATTGAGGATGTGCAACATTTGCTGATGGAATGTAAACAGAATAAATTAAATAGAAGTTAATTGCTGACATTAAACAATGTTAACATCAGGGATGTTGGCGTGGTGCAAACCGCGCTGGCAGACCCAACATCTAAATTCGCCAAAGACCTGATGTCTTTGGCGAATCTGAATGATATTAGCTCTTAAGTGTTTTAGTCTGTAGTTTAGAATGTTGATATAGTCTTAAGATATAAAGGGTACGATGGGATTGATATGCTCCTTCGGGGCGAAAATCCCAAAACTGAAATAAATTAAAAAAATAAAATAATAATAATGTTAACTACCACATCAGAGATATTATATACCCAAAGCTTCTATATCCCGAGAGAAGTGCATCGACAGTCAGCGAGGGACTGACTGATGACACGAACACAAATCAATTATGGCGAGACAGTGCTGCCATCTATGTAAAGTGATGGTTAGTTCCGGTTTAGTTAAAAATATAATATTACCCGCGAAGTATTGTTTGTAATATTACTTACTACTTTATTTATTAATCGGTAGTAAAATTTATGTCCACACATATGTCCATAGTTACTTATTTTAATTTGGTAACAGTTCTTTGTTTCTAAGCAGTGTTACTTAAGTAGTCCGTATTAAAGATAATTTGTTAAGTAAACAAAGTGCACGCTGTCCATTTAAGTCAAACTACTAGTAAATCAATTAACGTATCGCGTATTTGTAACTACATACAAGAAAATGTTTTGTGTAAGTTAGCTTAGTTACATCACTCGCTTATTCCCGGGGAGATTCCGCGTGTACCCGATACAGAGCGTAGTTGTTAACTTTGTACTTAACCTAAGTTAGCAGTTTTAAATTAACTTAAGGTTAACTAAAGATCTCTGCAAATTGAGAACGTAAACATTTTTCGCTGCCTTTAACAGTGTTCTTTAATTATGTTATGTTTAACTTAATTATGTCATGTTTCGTATTTTCAGCTACATATCTGTGAAAGTAGTTATATTTCAACAAACGGACAGGTAGACAGAGAAGTTTTATTTTTAAGTGGTCGTTCTGTATTAATATCGTGAGATATTATTTAAGAGATAAGTAATAGGCGGTTTGATTTTATAAAGAAGCTATACGAATTTACATTCGAATGTAACCAGCGTAAGTTCAGTTAAACCACATGTAACGCGGACGGATTGAAGCAGTAACGAGTAAATAGTATTAAAATGTAAATTCGGGCGATGCGCGAGGCATTTCAATCAGAATGTGGAAATAGAGTACAGCTGCCCTACCGAACCAACACATCAAATCTATTTGATTTGAGTACTATGTTCAACCAATACACATTTACATATGTAAATTTTACACAGTGTTGTCAACATAATAAGTAACTAAATTTATTAAGTAATACAAAAAATAATCGAAAAAGGTTATGTATTTTTAAATAAAGTGAGAAACTGGCAACACTTTAGATAGATGGCAGCACTGTTAATATATAAACACAAGCTCTCGGGTCGCTGGTCAGTCTGTCTCTGAGTGTCGGGCACGCAGCACTCGGAATTTTTGTTGTGTAAATGAAGTGTTGGCGGAGTGTACATCATGTCGAGTATTAATCTTATTATCTTCTGTTGTTTAACTATAGATAATAATAAATAAGTGTTAATTAAAACATTTTAATTACCCGATATTATGTTATTAAAAACGGTTCCCCTGAGTTTGTTGTTTTGTTTTTCTCTGTAGAGGAATATCGTAAAGACAGACTTCATATAAATGAGGTTTAAATGTTTTAACGGCGCCCCTTCGAGTCAAAATTATACGTCCCTCACTAGACATTGTCATTACGTTGAAAACAAGGACATATTAATGTGGGATTTAGGCGTCGTGATCTAAACCAGCAATCCACGCAACCACCACCACGCTTTTCTCTGTCCTCTCGTTCCCGTTGTCACTCTGACACTCTTTCCTTCGATTGTTTTTACCTTTGCTTTTTAATTCCCTTCCATCCTTCTTGCTTCACACTATCTCCTTACAACCTGCTTACATTTCATACAGTTCCATTCCTACATTAAAGTTAATCCATATTAATGTTTGCAAACTGCTATTACTTCTGGGTTGCAATAAGCGAAAATTGTTCATTGTAATTTTTGGTTACAAACTATTCGTAATTATTGACCAATGTAACAAATGTACAGATAAAAATTTAGGAATCTTTTTCTATTAATAATGTCGAGAAATTTTTTAGTTTAATAAAAAAATTCGCAAAATCCAAATTGTTCTGTACTTTTCATCTCTATTTGTTACGTTCAGAATGTATTGAAATATAACAACCGTAAAATCGATATGATTTCAGATTGCGGAGCTTTTAAATGGATAATGGTTCCGGTGAATGGCAGTAGAGAATATTTTATAGAAGGTAATGTAAAATATGATAACAAAGATAAATATTACATTAACAATAACATAAAAGTTGTTATTCGTTTTGTACATGGTGATTTAACATTTAAAACGCAACAAGAAAGTTGTGGTTGATTTATCGGTAATTTATCTTATATGACTACGTTTTTTTTTCGCCTAATGATGGTAGAATTTTCTCCTGATGGTATACGCTCTCCCATAACAATGTCGGAGTTATTTAGGATGAAGTACACTACACCGTATTGTCGTCTTCGCTCTGAGACTAGATATTAATAATTTTACTAGCTACGGTCAAATTTAAAAAAAATATGTTTTTTTTATTGGATATCAAATATAGGTAGTGAGTTGATCTCATAAAGTAAGAATTAGTAAAATTCTCTGGATTTTTATTCGCTTTATGTACAATTGATTTTGTGCTTGTCGAGTTTCAATTATAAGAAAATTATGACCTTACTAAGCTACGTAACTTCGTTCGCAAATATCTTTTTCTACGGATCTGTGCTCGTAAAATTTGTCGGAATGTTAAAGTGAATTGTGTTACGGGCCCATAAACGTTCAGTTTACTCATATTGTTGTTTAAGTGCCCTACCCTCGAACCTTTACGATGATTTCCCCCGCGACGTTTACCTAGCTTTATGTTTTTACACATTTTCTTTTTTTTTTTTTTGCACAAATTGTACGTGAATACTTTCGTCTAAACGCTAATTTAGATCTTTCTTAACAAATCACACTGATGGAGACCCTGGTTACGTTTACTTGGCCTTTAGACAAGATTGGAGAAATTACGCTTTTTGACTCCGCAAATTTCGCCAGCTACAGCGCTCTTTTTCAACACAGTTATACAAATATATGCTCTGGAACACCCTGCGGCAAGATTCGCTTACCTAACTACCAGTAAAAATTAAGAATACTTTTTCCTTGCGATAGTGCTGTACCAATTTTTTTGCAATACAGCTAAAACATGATCTTGAAATCAAATTAAATTGAAGAAAAGAAACTATAAAGCCAATAAACACTTATGATACCCCGACGTACTTCAACTCCTAAGAACAGGTATTTTGAAAATTTGCGATCCCTTTTCGTAGGGGGAATATTCTACATACATCCACATTACGGGTAACCTCTGGAGAACCTACATGATTATAAAGAACTAAGCCTTACTTTAAATTTCTTGTCTCGTTGTTTCGCTATGCCATTATTTATACGTAAACGTGCACGCACATATTGCGGTAAGGAAGCAGCAGGGTTGTGTTAAGCAGTGCCAAGGATGAGTTCGTGGCCTTGCATAAATTAGACTGTTATGTGACAAAGCCGGAAGTTAAGCGAGTGCGTGCGAACTTTACTAAGATTATTAATTCTGTAACAAAACTGTGCTTCCTCCATTCCTTAAAATTTAATCTATTTTAAAAAAGTTTGGTCGTGTGCCTAATGTATGTACATCATATAAATTCAAGTTTGTTGTCAATTCTGCTGGGGTAGTGAGGCTGTGCGATATTACACCCTGAGATACTATTAACTTTTCCAACATCATTTGGAAGTCTTTAATATCGGGCTAAGTGCTGTGCCCTGGGAGACACCTTGTTTGTAACTTGCCAATGTCTGTAAATAATGTCAATATTTTAAAAGATATTTCGATAGGACTAATGATTTGAAGGAAGCTAAATCATTAGTGAAAGTTCACCATCCAATTTACAAGAGTAAGCTTTTACAAAACCCAGTACAATGTGATTTCAGTTACAAAATTTTAAAGTAATGTTGAAATTGCGCACGTTGTACTCTCATTGCATTAAGTGCAGGTACACTCAGTGGCTGGCATTGGCACGGATTTGTTTGGCAACGTGCCAGAGCGGGCACCGTCGAGAAACTCATATTAGTTACAATACCTTTGTGGGGTCCAAACAAGATTTATTAAAGTACGATTATTTAGAAAATAGGAGAACCGTTCCATGGATTATTTTGGATTTCTCATGCGCCAAACAACATAAACTAAACTGCTGAACTTAAGCGGCTCTTTAAGTATACCAGGTACATCCATGTTACATTGTAGACTATTTCGCATTGGAATTTGAGCTCGGTATACTAGGTCTTCTTCTTCGGCAGTAGAAACTAGGTATTCATTGCAGCTTACCTCTTGCAGGATAGTTTCTATTGATATTAATAATTCTTGATTCAGTGATTCGACTCTGAATTTGCAAATAAAATATTCTTTACAAAGACAAATGGTACAATTTGCTTGTCTCCTTTGATATTATTGATCAAAGTGAAATGTGCAAATAGTTCCAAAGCATCGTTTACTTTAGTAATTGGTACTTAAAGTTAAACGTTGTTCAAATAGATATTTATTCTGCAAGAAATGTTTTCTTTAATATTCAGATAATATTTTTCATATCTGACATTAAATTCTATAATTTTTCATCGTTATGTACATCTTCTTGTATATCTAATAGCTCTTTTATAATATCTTTTGTGTTGTATAAAATTTTTAAATAAGCGCCTTGGTAAGCGTGATTTTCAGTTGCTGGTAAGATATATTCTTTATCCTTAATAATGATAGAATGATTACACACGGTCGCATCACGCTGGTAACCTAACTACAGCGCTATTCAAACTAGAATTTAAAGACTCATTATTATTAAAATATCTGCTCGTGTTCAAATACGAGTATATAACGGTTGATGTCTCATCAAGGTGTTTCGTATCGTTTTACCTATCGGGGCGGTTAAGCCGGTGTAATCCTATTAGCTTCTCACTCGAAGCGCTTCGGGCGTAAACTAACTCACCAAGATTATTACAGTTTACCTTAAGTTTCGACATTTAATAGCTCACTTTACGGTTAAGTATCGGGATAATGGTACGCTCTTAAAGTAATTTAGAGTTTGAATAAACTAACAAAATTATACGTTTTTGTCATTTATTTTAGGCTGAAATAAGATTGAAAAAGACATAAAATTAAATATGAATTATTATAACAAATAACCTTTATATCAATATCAGTAAACTTATCGGTATATAGTAGTATAATTACTTATATACAATATTAATAATAAATTAATATCGGCAACTAGCTCTCTTAACATTCTCACTGCTGGGACTTCGCCTCACCAAGCTGGTCAAGAGTGGGTTGTTCTATTATACATTATATATATACGTTTAAAGAGAGTTGAGTTGTAAAGTTATTGTTATTAAATTAGAGTGCTTGAGAAAGTAGGTATACCGCATTGGCCGGTGTCGGTCGGGAGCACTGGACAGCGGCCACTTGGTCACGCTGCGTCCCCGGTGAGGACACCGCTCGAGTGCGGTCTCACTCCGCCTTTGTCTGCACTTTGACGAGCACTATACTCCCTTTAATCGTTAACTTCCCTTTTCGGCACCTCACTTTAGCCTTTTAATTTTGCAATGTAAAAACAAAAATATACTCCTCTCTAAAGCAAGGTAACGAAGCATCGAAACAAGGCGGAAATATTTACATACATTCTGTAACACAGGTGATCAGTGAGTATTTACAATTGCTGTATTGCTTTCATTAAGAGATATAATCTGTAATAACTTAGTAGTTTCACTTGGTACAGCATTATTTAAACTAAAACGGTAATGTTTAGTTAAAGAAACAAGCTGTATTGTCTGTCGACTCCTTTTTCCGCCGCCAGACGGCGAATACTATGTGGTGCTGTGTATATCAATCTAACTAGCGCCACGTTGTTATTGGCAAGTATCTACCATTAGGTGAATTGAAATAAGTATAATAATTTGTATTCCTAAAAACAAGTAGTATATGTAGGACCTAATCCAGGTAAAAGTTTTAATGTATTCTTTGTATGTTTGCTTGTATCAATATCGTTTGGACTAGAAAGAGTAAATCAAAGTGATTTGTTCGCGTTTGGTGCAATCAATTGAAAATGAGCATGAAATGACAGGTTAATGATGACAAATAAAGTAATATCACTGTAAGTACACTTAACGACATTACTTAGTGCAACATGGTTAAGTATAAAAAAGGTCTGTTTACTATTGTTCTTATTAATTTACAATATTGCATTATTAATTATCACCACAAAAGATAGATCAATACTGTTCTTAGTAATGTGCTCTACAAAACAAGTACTCTTCTATATTTATCGTTTCAAGATCTTAGCAGCAATGAACTCTGTAAGATGTTCTATATTATGAAGAAATAAATGACAATTGTGAGTCTCTTCTTAATTCTCCTTGTGAGAAGAAGCCCCGGGTCCCAATAGTGGGAACAATAAAGGTTGCTTATTTATAAATTGATTATTTCGGTTGACTGTACTCAAAAGTAGCACTATATAAGGTTTCTATTCGCAGCATTGTCTTTATAATTCAAACTGACTTAATACGTTCAAAATGAAATTGCTGCCATTTCTATTACTTCATACATTCATATCATCCTGCTTAGGCTTCGGGAATATTATAACTGAGTTGTCTGTCAAGTATTTCACTTTAAGGGGCATAAACTTAGTTTGTTTGTTAAGTTGCGAGAACTCGTCTGGTAAGTTTTATGCAATGTTTAACTTCGAAACAAGTTGTACTTTCATATAAGGAAGATCTTAAGGACTGTATATTTGATTTTGACTATTAAAGTAGTAATATTATAAAGTACTGTGTACTTAGTTTTCTTTAAGATATATGTAGATAGCTGTGTTAAATAATATTTTGTAGATTTTTGATTTGTCTATTTATTAATATCTTAACTGATGTTTACTTTGTCAAAGGAACTGGTAAATTAAATACATCTATTATCAATGTTTTAGTTGATAAAGAATTTGTGAAAGAAGCCAGTAATTATTCCATTGCTACATTAAAAGTTGATTTAAGAAAACGACCTGTAGATTATGAAATGATAAAAAAATGCTTTGATCAAGATCCATCAGTTGGTGTTCTTTTAAATATTAACTGTGATAAAATGGAAAATATTTTGACTTATGTGAGTATTATTTTTGACTACTAAAGTTCTTTGTGTTGTGTTTTCAAATATTTATTATTCATATGCTTAAAATAATAATTGGGTATTACTTTCAGGCATCTCAGGAGATGTTGTTTAATGCTGCAAGGAAATGGCTTATAATCGATCAGGATGAACGATGGAATGAAATTAGCAAATCTGACGACACAATGTATTTGAATTCTTCCAAACATCCATATGAATTGAAACAGCCAATAGTAACTGTGCTTGATAAATTGAACTTAAGCGTAGATGGAGATGTAACTGTAGCAGTAAAAGAAGGTAACAAAACGTTTGTTGTTAATTTGTATGAAATTTATTTAATAACGTTATAAAATGAAACCATAAAATGTAAAAATTGTATGAATTGCAGACCTGCAAAGAATAAGTCTGTATGAAGTATTCAATTATGGTAAAGTTCAAGGGGGTAAACTAAAAGTTATCAGGATTGGAGAATGGATACCAGGACAAGGTATGAAAAACACTTTAAAATTTGCACTGTTTAATAGCCATTAAACCAGATAAGTTTTTGAGCAGAATTAAAAAAAGTGTGTTCTTTGCTTTTTTTTTTTCAGAAATGAACTTAAATTTTCTAACCTATAAATATTACAGAAGATGGAATTTCGATGAATTAACTTTGCGCATGATCGTAGTTGTAAGTAATTTTAATCCATATATTAATTCATAAAAACTTTATTTTGATATTTCGATTTGTTAAGTTCTTGTACCTCTTTTTGTTTTTGTGTTACAAACGTATAACGCTATAAATTAGTTCTCACTTAACATCATGTGACGTCGATGCCGTGTGTAATTTTTAAAAAGATCTAATTGCAGATGTCGCCGCAAGTGGTAAAATTTAAACCGAGCCACGTAACTAGTACTGAAACGGTGCCAGGAATTTCAGTGTACACTCGGATATCTTCTATCATTCTTCACGTAGTTTCAGAAGTACACAACATGAGGTGAGGACGTTGATACGTATAAGGATTTTAGAGCTAAATCTTTAATATTTAAAGGCAATGACATAAATGCAAAATTAACTTATCTTGTAATGTACTTTTTTTTGAATTGATTGAATGATCTTTCGAATCTCGGCAATCATTAAGACAATGTGCACTTTCGATATCACACTTATGAAAAGTAGACGGGTGCTCACAAACTTCAGACTTAGGTCCTTTAGCCAGGATATAATTTTTCATTTTATAGTATTTTGTATTTTTCATTGATCTCGATAGTCTCTCTTAACTTTATTGTGTCTTACACTTTTTCTTATTCATACTCAATGACATGGTTACATTATTACTATAATTTATGTTAAAATATCTCTTTTTAATTAATGAAATGGTTGTGGAACAAACCAATTGTTTTTTTTGCAGATATAAATATACAGTAGTAGACCGGTGGATTGGTAAATATATGCAAAATAGTACTCCTGTAAGTAAAACTATCTTTTTATTCCTACGAAATTCGTTATGTCACCGATGTCTTTGATCGTCTATGAAGGTGCCTTTCGAGACCGAAGTTTGTTTTAGTTGTTGTCGCCTGACTTAGTCCTGGTTTATAAAGTTGAGACATTTTTATGTAGCAGAAAGGCACCTTTAAGTGTAACGTGGACATAAACATTTACAGCTGATTTAATTTTGGGAAATGAGACCATTCACAAAGAGAATGACATTTACCCACTACTCCGGTTAAATGCGGGAATTTATTTAAATTTGTTCAAATCAAATCAAATAAATATCTTAATAAATAGAATTAAGATAACAACATAGGTAACTTCTTCTAAGTAATACATTTTCTTCCAGTCCGTCTCCCGGTCTTTGTACTTTAGGGAGCAAGACATTTCACCCGTACTTCGAGCGGATAATTTGTTTCGTTACTTAGAATTTCTCTCGCCACCTGTGACCTCAATAGAGTAAGTGTATGTTATTTAATCGAGTCCATAAGCGTTATTTAAAACTGTTTGGTGCTTAAGTTAAATTATCTCTAATAAACAATTACTAGAATATTTTTTTGTAGATTAGTTTCTTGTCTTATGTTATAGGTGTCAGTTAACTGACCAGGTGGTAAGTCTCTGTTGCCGGAGACCGTCTGGGTGTGTACCACCGCAGCTCCTATTGCAACCGACAAATAGTAGTGTGCAAACATTACTGTGTTCCGGTTTGAAGGGCGCTGTATTAGCCGAGGGTAAATACTGGGGTAACGAGACTTAACACCTTGTGTCTCAGGCGACGAGCGCAACGTGGTGCAGTGTGTACCATCTTAACTAGCGCCGCGTTGTTATGGGCAAGCGTATCACTTACCATCAGGTGAACGCCTTGCTCGTCTCGTCGCTTAGTAGTATAAAAAAAAAAAATCTTGTTATTCGTTGCAGAACAAGATTTTACTACAGAATACCGACGCGTGGTCCCGGTAAATTCGAGAATCAATTTCTGAGGCCTCTGTCGTCCGGTGCGTGGCTCTGTGTCCTCGCTGTAGGAGTCCTGTGCGTCTTCGTCCTTCTGATATCATCGAGGGTCGAGAGCAGGCGATCCTCGTTGCAGTATGCAGTGTTTTCCGTCGTCGCATCAATTTGCCAACAATGTATGTAAATCTTAAAAAAAAGGAATGTGGACAATTTCCGGTAACCAAGTTCGAGAAAGACTCATCACAGAGAAATGACGCTAGCTCTTAAATCAAGTTTATTCTATAATTTTATGGCGTATCTTGGTAAAATGAAAAAAGATTTGTTGATTGACGAAATCGAAGTTATCATCAGCCCGCGACAGTTCACCATTGGAGATGAAATATTTGTTGTGTGAACCATTTAAATATTTTTTTCAGATTTCGAGGATAACAGCGAAATGGGAATGAGGAGAACAACTACAGGTTTGTGCTCATCAAAAAATAATTTATATCGTTTAAGCAATTTTCTTTTACACCTTCTGAGATAGTCAGGATTATGTGATGATTGCTTTCAATTACTCAGCGTTCCTCTTCTCGGGCTCTTAATTTACTTATTTTATATTTTTACGAAAAATTGTCTTACTTAGCAGGTAAAATGACAATTCTGGTGACGGGCGTCTCCTGCGTTTTGATCTACAATTATTATACTAGCAGTGTGGTCAGCTGGCTCTTGAGTGGGCCACCGCCATCCATAAACTCATTGAAGGAACTCCTCGACAGTCCCCTCGACCTGATCTTCGAGGACGTTGGATACACGAGATCATGGTTACAGGTAAAGCAATATATTAAAAGACTGACCTCAGATTTTTTAAAAGTAACTCAACTTAACGGACGTTGCGATTTGTATAGCTCATACCATTACCACGCCCGAAAACTGCGCTGAACTGGGCGATTTTCAATTAACAACTAAACTTTCAGCTGCCTGATTACTATTACAATAAACGGAACGCAAAAATAGAAGATGAGCTGAAACAAAAGAAAGCTCTGAATAAGAAAGGAGGTCCTTTGTTAGTGCCCGTCGAGAAGGGAATAGAAATGGTGAAAGCTGGAGGTGAATAACTTGTAACAATACGGAGCATCGGTATCGAAAACTATTATTATATATTTTTAAACCGTGGTACGAAAAAAGGTGTGTCGTGATTTTAACACAGACAAACGCATAATGCGTTTTATCGTAAAGACCAACGGCTCAACCGATATAATATAGTCACGCGAGTGCTCTTAGCTCTAAGTAAAAAAATCTATTTTCTATCCGTCGAAGCCACAAAGCGAGCATACACCTTCAAATATATTTCCTTCCTATCCTTTAAGATATTAAATCTCGTTGTATCTTTAACTTGTATGTTTTAGGTTATGCATATCACACAGAAACGTATAACGCGAACAATTTAATATCAAGATCGTTTACAACTGCCGAGCTGTGCGAACTGGGCTCGTTGCAATCTATGGAGAGGAGTCTTCTGTATGTTTGCGTGCAAAAAGATAGTCCGTATAAAGAATTCTTCGTGTGGAGGTACAAATTTTTTTTTTGATTCTAGTAAGCGGCAAGACAAGCGAGACGTTCGCCTGATGGTAAGTGATACGCTTTCCCATTACGCGATACTAGTTTAGATGGTATACACTGCACCAGACTTCCCTCGTCGTAAGACATAAGCTGTTAAGTCTCGTTACCCCAGTAATTACACTAGCTACAGCGCCCTCCAACAGTGACTCTGGTTCGGATGGTATTGTTATTTTTTTATACTACTAAGCGACAAGACGAGCGAGACGTTCGCCTGATGGTAAGTGATACGCTTTCCCATTACGCGATACTAGTTAAGATGGTATACACTGCACCACACTGCGCTCGTCGTAAGACATAAGCTGTTAAGTCTCGTTACCACAGTAATTACACTAGCTACAGCGCCCTCCAACAGTGACTCTGGTTCGGATGGTATTGTTATTTTTTTATACTACTAAGCGACAAGACGAGCGAGACGTTCGCCTGATGGTAAGTGATACGCTTTCCCATTACGCGATACTAGTTAAGATGGTATACACTGCACCACACTGCGCTCGTCGTAAGACATAAGCTGTTAAGTCTCGTTACCACAGTAATTACACTAGCTACAGCGCCCTCCAACAGTGACTCTGGTTCGGATGGTATTGTTATTTTTTTATACTACTAAGCGGCAAGACAAGCGAGACGTTCGCCTGATGGTAAGTGATACGCTTTCCCATTACGCGATACTAGTTTAGATGGTATACACTGCACCAGACTTCCCTCGTCGTAAGACATAAGCTGTTAAGTCTCGTTACCCCAGTAATTACACTAGCTTACAGCACCCTTCAAACTGGAACACAGTAATGTTAGCACACTACTGTTTGCCAGCTGTAATAGTCCCTGCGGTGATATCTACCTGGAAGGACTGCGGTACCCTTCAAACTGGAACACAGTAATGTTAGCACACAACTGTTTGCCAGCTGTAATAGTCACTGCGGTGATATCTACCTGGAAGGTCTGCGGTACCCTTCAAACTGGAACACAGTAACGTTAGCACACTACTGTTTGCCAGCTGTAATAGTCACTGCGATGATATCTACCTGAAGGTCTGCGGTACCCTCAAACTAGAACACAGTAACGTTAGCACCCTACTGTTTGCCAGCTGTAATAGTCCCTGCGGTGATATCTACTGGAAGGTCTGCGGTACCTTCAAACTAGAACACAGTAATGTTAGCACACAACTGTTTGCCAGCTGTAATAGTCACTGCGGTGATATCTACCTGGAAGGTCTGCGGTGCCCTTCAAACTGGAACACAGTATGTTAGCACACACTACTGTTTTGCCACTGTAATAGTCACTGCGGTGATATTCTACCTGGAAGGTCTGCGGTAACCCTTCAAACTGGAACACAGTAATGTTAGCACACTACTGTTTGCCAGCTGTATAGTCACTGCGGTGATATCTAACCTGGAAGGTCTGCGGTAACCCTTCAAACTAGAACACAGTAACGTTAGCACACTACTGTTTGCAGCTGTAATAGTCACTGCGGTGATATCTACCTGGAAGGTCTGCGGTACCCTTCAACTAGAACACAGTAATGTTAGCACACACTGTTTGCCAGCTGTAATAGTCACTGCGGTGATATCTACCTGGAAGGTCTGCGGTACCCTTCAAACTAGAACACAGTACGTTAGCACACTACTGTTTGCCAGCTGTAATAGTCACTGCGTGATATCTACCTGAAGGTCTGCGGTACCCTTCAAACTAGAACACAGTAATGTTAGCACACTACTGTTTTGCCACTGTAATAGTCACTGCGGTGATATCTACCTGGAAGGTCCTGCGGTACCCTTCAAACTAGAACACAGTACGTTAGCACACTACTGTTTGCCAGCTGTATAGTCACTGCGGTGATATCTACCTGGAAGGTCTGCGGTACCCTTCAAACTAGAACACAGTAACGTAGCACACTACTGTTTGCCAGCTGTAATAGTCCACTGCGGTGATATCTACCTGAAGGTCTGCGGTACCCTTCAAACTAGAACACAGTAATGTTAGCACACTACTGTTTGGCCAGCTGTAATAGTCCACTGCGGTGATATCTACCTGAAGGTCTGCGGTACCCTTCAAACTAGAACACAGTACGTTAGCACACTACTGTTTGCCAGCTGTAATAGTCCACTGCGGTGATATCTACTGGAAGGTCTGCGGTACCCTTCAACTAGAACACAGTAACGTTAGCACACTACTGTTTGCAGCTGTAATAGTCACTGCGTGATATCTACCTGAAGGTCTGCGGTACCTTCAAACTAGAACACAGTAATGTTAGCACACTACTGTTGCCAGCTGTAATAGTCCACTGCGGTGATATCTACCTGGAAGGTCTGCGGTAACCCTTCAAACTAGAACACAGTAACGTTAGCACACTACTGTTTGCCAGCTGTAATAGTCACTGCGGTGATATCTACCTGGAAGTCTGCGGTACCTTCAAACTAAACACAGTAACGTTAGCCACACTACTGTTTGCAGCTGTAATAGTCACTGCGGTGATATCTACCTGAAGGTCTGCGGTAACCCTTCAAACTAGAACACAGTAATGTTAGCACACTACGTTTGCCAGCTGTTAATAGTCACTGCGGTGATATCTACCTGGAAGGTCTGGCGGTACCCTTCAAACTAGAACACAGTACGTTAGCACACTACTGTTTGCCAGCTGTAATAGTCACTGCGGTGATATCTACCTGGAAGGTCTGCGGTACCTTCAAACTAGAACACATAACGTTAGCACACTACTGTTTGCCAGCTGTAATAGTCCACTGCGGTGATATCTACCTGGAAGGTCTGCGGTACCCTTCAAACTGGAACACAGTAACGTTAGCACACTACTGTTTGCCAGCTGTAATAGTCACTGCGGTGATATCTACCTGGAAGGTCTGCGGTACCCTTCAAACTGGAACACAGTAACGTTAGCACACTACTGTTTGCCAGCTGTAATAGTCACTGCGGTGATATCTACCTGGAAGGTCTGCGGTACCCTTCAAACTGGAACACAGTAACGTTAGCACACTACTGTTTGCCAGCTGTAATGTCACTGCGGTGATATCTACCGGAAGGTCTGCGGTACCCTTCAAACTAGAACACCAGTAACGTTAGCACACTACTGTTGCCAGCTGTAATAGTCACTGCGGTGATATCTACCTGGAAGGTCTGCGGTACCCTTCAAACTGGAACACAGTAACGTTAGCACACTACTGTTTGCCAGCTGTAATAGTCACTGCGGTGATATCTACCTGGAAGGTCTGCGGTACCCTTCAACTAGAACACAGTAACGTTAGCACACTACTGTTTGCCAGCTGTTAATAGTCACTGCGGTGAATCTACCTGGAAGTCTGCGGTACCCTTCAACTAGAACACAGTAATGTTAGCCACACTACTGTTTGCAGCTGTAATAGTCAACTGCGGTGATATCTACCTGGAAGGTTCTGCGGTACCCTTTAAACTAGAACACAGTAATGTTAGCACACTACTGTTTGCCAGCTGTAATAGTCACTGCGTGATATCTACCTGGAAGGTTCTGCGGTACCCTTCAAACTAGAACACCAGTAATGTTAGCACACTACTGTTTGCCAGCTGTAATAGTCACTGCGGTGATATCTACCTGAAGGTCTGCGTACCCTTCAACTAGAACACAGTATGTTAGCACACTTACTGTTTGCCAGCTGTAATAGTCACTTGCGGTGATATCTACCTGGAGGTCTGCGGTACCCTTCAAACTAGAACACAGTAATGTTAGCACACTACTGTTTGCCAGCTGTAATAGTCCCTGCGGTGATATCTACCTGGAAGGTCTGGCGGTACCCTTCAAACTAAACACAGTAATGTTAGCCACACTACTGTTTGCCAGCTGTAATAGTCACTGCGGTGATATCTACCTGAAGGTCTGCGTACCCTTCAAACTAGAACACAGTAATGTTAGCCACACTACTGTTTGCCAGCTGTAATAGTCAACTGCGGTGATATTCTACCTGGAAGGTCTGCGGTACCCTTCAAACTAGAACACCGTAATGTTAGCACACTACTGTTTGCCAGCTTGTAATAGTCACTGCGGTGATATCTACCTGGAAGGTCTGCGTACCCTTTAAACTAGAACACAGTAATGTTAGCACACTACTGTTTGCCAGCTTGTAATAGTCACTGCGGTGATATCTAACCTGGAAGGTCTTGCGGTACCCTTCAAACTAGAACACAGTATGTTAGCACACTACTGTTTGCCAGCTGTAATGTCACTGCGGTGATATCTAACCTGGAAGGTCTGCGGTAACCCTTCAAACTAGAACCAGTAACGTTAGCACACTACTGTTTTGCCAGCTGTAATAGTCACTGCGGTGATATCTAACCTGGAAGGTCTGCGGTACCCTCAAACTAGAACACAGTAATGTTAGCACACTTACTGTTTTGCCATCTGTAATAGTCACTGCGGTGATATCTACCTGGAAGGTCCTGCGGTACCCTTCAAACTAGAACCAGTAATGTTAGCACACTACTGTTTGCCAGCTGTAATAGTCACTGCGGTGATATCTAACCTGGAAGGTCTGCGTTACCCTTCAAACTAGAACACAGTATGTTAGCACACTACTGTTTGCCAGCTGTAATAGTCACTGCGTGATATCTACCTGGAAGTCTGCGGTACCCTTCCAAACTAGAACACAGTAACGTTAGCACACTACTGTTTTGCCACTGTAATAGTCACTGCGTGATATCTACCTGGAATGTCTGCGGTACCCTTCAAACTGAACACAGTAATGTTAGCACACTTACTGTTTGCCAGCTGTAATAGTCACTGCGGTGATATCTATCTACCTGGAATGTCTGCGGTAACCCTTCAAACTAAACACAGTAATGTTAGCACACTACTGTTGCCAGCGTAATAGTCACTGCGGTGATATCTACCTGGAAGGTCTGCGTTACCCTTCAAACTAGAACACAGTAATGTTAGCACATACTGTTTGCCAGCTGTAATAGTCACTGCGGTGATATCTACCTGGAAGGTCTGCGGTACCCTTCAACTAGAACACAGTATGTTAGCACACTACTGTTTGCCAGCTGTAATAGTCACTTGCGGTGATATCTACTGGAAGGTCTGGCGGTACCCTTTAAACTAGAACACAGTAATGTTAGCCACACTACTGTTTGCCAGCTGTATAGTCACTGCGGTGATATCTACCTGGAAGGTCTGCGTTACCCTTCAAACTAGAACACAGTAATGTTAGCACAACTACTGTTTTGCCACTGTAATAGTCACTGCGGTGATATTCTACCTGGAAGGTCTGCGTACCCTTCAAACTAGAACCAGTAACGTTAGCACACTACTGTTTGCCAGCTGTAATAGTCACTGCGGTGATATTCTACCTGGAAGGTCCTGCGGTACCCTTCAAACAGAACACAGTAATGTTAGCACCTACTGTTTTGCCACTGTAATAGTCACTTGCGGTGATATCTACCTGGAAGGTCTGCGGTACCCTTCAAACTAGAACACAGTAACGTTAGCACACTACTGTTTTGCCATCTGTAATAGTCACTGCGGTGATATCTAACCTGGAAGGTCTGGCGGTACCCTTCAAACTAGAACACGTAATGTTAGCACACTTACTGTTTGCCAGCTGTAATAGTCACTGCGTGATATCTACCTGGAAGGTCTGCGTTACCCTTCAAACTAGAACACAGTAATGTTAGCACACTACTGTTTGGCCAGCTGTAATAGTCCACTGCGGTGATATCTACCTGGAAGGTCTGCGGTACCCTTCAAACTAGAACACAGTAATGTTAGCACACTTACTGTTTGCCAGCTTGTAATAGTCACTGCGGTGATATCTACCTGGAAGGTTCTGCGGTACCCTTCAAACTAGAACACAGTAATGTTAGCACCTACTGTTTGCCAGCTGTAATAGTCACTGCGGTGATATCTAACCTGGAAGGTCTGCGGTTACCCTTCAAACTAGAACACGTAATGTTAGCACACTACTGTTTGCCAGCTTGTAATAGTCACTGCGGTGTATCTACCTGGAAGGTCTGCGGTACCCTTCAAACTAGAACCAGTAATGTTAGCACACTACTGTTTGCCAGCTGTAATAGTCACTGCGGTGATATCTACCTGGAAGGTCTGCGGTAACCCTTCAAACTAGAACACAGTAATGTTAGCACACTACTGTTTTGCCACTGTAATAGTCACTGCGGTGTATCTACCTGGAAGGTCTGCGGTACCCTCAAACTAGAACACAGTAATGTTAGCACACTACTGTTTGCCAGCTGTAATAGTCCTGCGGTGATATCTACCTGGAAGGTCGCGGTACCCTTCAACTAGAACACAGTATGTTAGCACACTTACTGTTTGCCAGCTGTAATAGTCCTGCGGTGATATCGACCTGGAAGGTCTGCGGTACCCTTCAACTAGAACACAGTAACGTTAGCACACTACTGTTTGGCCAGCTGTAATAGTCACTGCGGTGATAATCTACCTGGAAGGTCTGCGGTACCCTTTAAACTAGAACACAGTAATGTTAGCACACTACTGTTTGCAGCTGTAATAGTCACTGCGGTGTATCTACCTGGAAGGTCCTGCGGTGATATCTACCTGGAAGGTCTGCGGTACCCTTTAAACTAGAACACAGTAATGTTAGCACACTACTGTTTGCAGCTGTAATAGTCACTGCGGTGATATCTACCTGGAGGTCTGCGGTACCCTTCAAACTAGAACACAGTAAGTTAGCACACTACTGTTTGCCAGCTGTAATAGTCACTGCGTGATATCTACCTGGAAGGTCCTGCGGTGATATCTACCTGGAAGGTCTGCGGTACCCTTCAAACTAGAACACAGTAATGTTAGCACACTACTGTTTGCCAGCTGTAATAGTCCACTGCGGTGATTCTACCTGGAAGGTCTGCGTACCCTTCAAACTAGAACACAGTACGTTAGCACACTACGTTTGCCAGCTGTAATAGTCCACTGCGGTGATATCTCCCTGGAAGGTCCTGCGGTACCCTTCAAACTAGAACACAGTAATGTTAGCACACTACTGTTTGCCAGCTGTAATAGTCCTGCGGTGATATCACCTGGAAGGTCTGCGGTACCCTTCAAACTAGAACCAGTAATGTTAGCACACTTACTGTTTGCCAGCTGTAATAGTCACTGCGGTGATACTACCTGGAAGGTCCTGCGGTGATATCTAACCTGGAAGGTCTGCCGGTACCCTTCAAACTAGAACACAGTAACGTTAGCACACTACTGTTTGCCAGCTGTAATAGTCCACTGCGGTGATATCTACCTGGAAGGTCTGCGTACCTTCAAACTAGAACACAGTAATGTTAGCACACTACTGTTGCCAGCTGTAATAGTCACTGCTGTGATATCTACCTGGAAGGTCTGCGGTACCCTTCAAACTAGAACACAGTAACGTTAGCACACTATGTTTGCCAGCTGTAATAGTCACTGCGGTGATATCTACCTGAAGGTCTGCGGTACCCTTCAACTAGAACACAGTAACGTTAGCACACTACTGTTTGCCAGCTGTAATAGTCACTGCGGTGTATCTACCTGGAGGTCTGCGGTACCCTTCAAACTAGAACACAGTAACGTTAGCACACTACTGTTTTGCCAGCTGTAATAGTCCACTGCGGTGATACTACCTGGAAGGTCTGCGGTAACCCTTCAAACTAGAACACAGTAACGTTAGCACCTACTGTTTGCCAGCTGTAATAGTCCACTGCGGTGATATCTAACCTGGAAGGTCTGCGGTACCCTTCAACTAGAACACAGTAACGTTAGCACACTACTGTTTGCCAGCTGTTAATAGTCACTGCGGTGATACTACCTGGAAGGTCCTGCGGTACCCTTCACACTAGAACACAGTAATGTAGCACACTACTGTTTGCCACTGTAATAGTCACTGCGGGATATCTACCTGGAAGGTCCTGCGGTACCCTTCAAACTAGAACACAGTAACGTTAGCACACTACTGTTTGCCAGCTGTATAGTCACTGCGTGATATCTACCTGGAAGGTCTGCGTTACCCTTCAAACTAGAACACAGTAACGTTAGCACACTACTGTTTGCCAGCTGTAATAGTCACTGCGTGATATCTACCTGGAAGGTCTGCGGTACCCTTCAAACTAGAACACAGTAATGTTAGCACACTTACTGTTTGCCAGCTGTAATAGTCCACTGCGGTGATACTACCTGGAAGGTCTGCGGTACCCTTCAACTAGACACAGTAATGTTAGCACATACTGTTTGCCAGCTGTTAATAGTCACTGCGGTTGATATCTACCTGGAGGTCTGCGGTACCCTTCAAACTAGAACACAGTAATGTTAGCACACTACTGTTTGCCAGCTTGTAATAGTCACTGCGGTGATATCTACCTGGAAGGTCTGGCGGTACCCTTCAAACTAGAACACAGTAATGTTAGCACACTACTGTTTGCAGCTGTAATAGTCCTGCGGTGATATCTAACCTGGAAGGTCTGCGGTACCCTTCAAACTAGAACACAGTAATGTTAGCACACTACTGTTTGCCAGCTGTATAGTCACTGCGGTGATATCTACCGGAAGGTCTGCGGTACCCTTCAAACTAGAACACAGTATGTTAGCACACTTACTGTTTGCCAGCTGTAATATCACTGCGGTGATATCTACTGGAAGGTCTGCGGTACCCTTCAAACTAGAACACAGTAATGTTAGCACACTACTGTTGCCAGCTGTAATAGTCACTGCGGTGTATCTACCTGGAAGGTCCTGCGGTACCCTTTAAACTAGAACACAGTATGTTAGCACACACTGTTTGCCAGCTGTAATAGTCACTGCGGTGAATATCTACCTGAAGGTCTGCGGTACCCTTAAACTAGAACACAGTAATGTTAGCACACTACTGTTGCCAGCTGTAATAGTCCTGCGGTGATATCTACCTGGAAGTCTGCGGTACCCTTTAAACTAGAACACAGTACTGTTAGCACACTACTGTTTGGCCAGCTGTAATATCACTGCGGTGATATCTACCTGGAAGGTCTGCGTACCTTCAAACTAGAACACAGTAATGTAGCACACTACTGTTTGCCAGCTGTAATAGGTCACTGCGGTGATATCTACCTGGAAGGTCTGCGGTACCCTTCAAACTAGAACCAGTAATGTTAGCACACTACTTGTTTGCCAGCTGTTAATAGTCACTGCGGTGATATTACCTGGAAGGTCTGCGGTACCCTTCAAACTAGAACACAGTAATGTTAGCACACTACTGTTTGCCAGCTGTAATAGTCAACTGCGGTGATATCTAACCTGGAAGGTCTGCGGTACCCTTCAACTAGAACACAGTACTGTTAGCACACTACTGTTTGCCAGCTGTAATAGTCACTGCGGTGATATTCTACCTGGAAGGTCCTGCGGTACCCTTCACACTAGAACACAGTAATGTTAGCACACTACGTTGCCAGCTGTAATAGTCACGCGGTGATATCTCCTGGAAGGTCTGCGTACCCTTCAAACTAGAACACAGTAATGTTGCACACTACTGTTTGCCAGCTGTAATAGTCACTGGCGGTGATATCTACCTGGAAGGTCTGCGTACCCTTCAAACTAGAACACGTAATGTTAGCACACACTGTTTGCCAGCTGTAATAGTCACTGCGGTGATATCTCCTGGAAGGTCTGCGGTACCCTTCAAACTAGAACACAGTAATGTAGCACACTACTGTTTGCCAGCTGTAATAGTCCACTGCGGTGATATCTACCTGGAGGTCTGCGGTACCCTTCAAACTAGAACACAGTAACGTTAGCACACTACTGTTTGCCAGCTGTATAGTCACTGCGGTGATATCTAACCTGGAAGGTCTGCGGTAACCCTTCAAACTAGAACACAGTAACGTTAGCACCTACTGTTTGCCAGCTGTAATAGTCACTGCGTGATATCTACCTGGAAGGTCTGCGTACCCTTCAAACTAGAAACAGTAACGTTAGCACACTACTGTTGCCAGCTGTAATGTCACTGCGGTGATTCTACCTGGAAGGTCTGCGGTAACCCTTCAAACTAGAACACAGTACTGTTAGCACACTACTGTTTGCAGCTGTAATAGTCACTGCGGTGATATCTACCTGGAAGGTCTGCGGTACCCTTCAAACTAGAACACAGTTAATGTTAGCACACTACTGTTTGCCAGCTGTATAGTCACTGCGGTGATATCTACCTGGAAGGTCTGCGTACCCTTCAAACTAGACACAGTAATGTTAGCACACTACTGTTTGCCAGCTGTTAATAGTCACTGCGGTGATATTCTACCTGGAAGGTCTGGCGGTACCCTTCAAACTAGAACACAGTAATTTAGCACACTACTGTTTGCCAGCTTAATAGTCACTGCGTGATATCTACCTGGAAGGTCTGCGGACCCTTCAAACTAGAACACGTAATGTTAGCACACTACTGTTTGCCAGCCTGTAATAGTCACTGCGGTGATTATCTACCTGGAAGGTCGCGGTACCCTTCAAACTAGAACACAGTAATGTTAGCAACACTACTGTTTGCCAGCTGTAATGTCACTGCGGTGATATCTACCTGGAAGGTCTGCGGTACCCTTCAAACTAGAACCAGTAATGTTAGCACACTACTGTTTGCCAGCTGTAATAGGTCACTGCGGTGATATCTAACCTGGAAGGTCTGCGGTACCTTCAAACTAGAACACAGTATGTTAGCACACTACTGTTTGCCAGCTGTAATAGTCACTGCGGTGATATCTACCTGTAAGGTCTGCGGTACCCTTCAAACTAGAACACAGTAACGTTAGCACACTACTGTTTGCCAGCCTGTAATAGTCACTGCGGTGATATCTACCTGGAAGGTCTTGCGGTACCCTTCAAACTAGAACACCGTAATGTTAGCACACTACTGTTTGCCAGCTGTAATGTCACTGCGGTGATATCTACCTGGAAGTCTGCGGTACCCTTCAAACTGGAACACAGTAACGTTAGCACACTACTGTTTGCCAGCTGTTAATAGTCACTGCGGTGTATCTACCTGGAAGGTCTTGCGGTACCCTTCAAACTGGAACACAGTAATGTTGCACACTACTGTTTTGCCACTGTAATAGTCACTGCGTGATATCTACCTGAAGGTCTGCGGTACCTTCAACTAGAACACAGTATGTTAGCACACTACTGTTGCCAGCTGTAATGTCACTGCGGTGATTCTACCTGGAAGGTCTGCGGT
This sequence comes from Byasa hedistus, assembly GCA_029286795.1. Lineage (NCBI taxonomy): Eukaryota > Metazoa > Arthropoda > Insecta > Lepidoptera > Papilionidae > Byasa > Byasa hedistus. Next base: position 896,628 of record JAGSMW010000001.1, read on the forward strand.
ACCTTCAAACTAGACACAGTAATGTTGCACACTACTGTTTGCCAGCTGTAATAGTCATGCGGTGATATCTACCTGGAGGTCTGCGGTACCCTTCAAAATAGAACACAGTAATGTTAGCACACTACTGTTTGCCAGCTGTAATAGTCACTGCGGTGATATCTACCTGGAAGGTCTGCGGTACCCTCAAACTAGAACAACAGTAATGTTAGACACTACTGTTTGCCAGCTGTAATAGTCCACTGCGGTGATATCTACCTGGAAGGTCTGGCGGTACCCTTCAACTAGAACACAGTAATGTTAGCACACTACTGTTTGCCAGCTGTAATAGTCACTGCGGTGATTATCTACCTGGAAGGTCTGCGGTAACCCTTCAAACTAGAACACAGTAATGTTAGCACACTACTGTTTGCCAGCTGTAATAGTCACTGCGGTGATATTACCTGGAAGGTCTGCGGTACCCTTCAAACTAGAACACAGTAATGTAGCACACTACTGTTGCCAGCTGTAATGTCACTGCGGTGATATCTACCTGGAAGGTCTGCGGTACCCTTCAAACTAGAACACAGTATGTTAGCACACTACTGTTTGCCAGCTGTAATAGTCCTGCGGTGATATCTACCTGGAAGGTCTGCGGTAACCCTTCAAACTAAACACAGTAATGTTAGCACACTACTGTTTGCCAGCTGTAATAGTCCACTGCGGTGATATATACCTGGAAGGTCTGCGGTACCCTTCAAACTAGAACACCGTAATGTTAGCACACTACTGTTTGCAGCTGTAATAGTCACTGCGGTGATATCTACTGGAAGGTCTGCGTACCCTTCAAACGAGAACACAGTAATGTTAGCACACTACTGTTTGCCAGCTGTAATAGTCACTGCGGTGATATCTACCTGGAAGGTCTGCGGTACCCTTCAAACTGGAACACAGTAACGTTAGCACACTACTGTTTGCCAGCTGTAATAGTCACTGCGGTGATATCTAACCTGGAAGGTCTGCGGTAACCCTTCAAACTAGAACCACAGTAATGTTAGCACACTACGTTTGCCAGCTGTATAGTCACTGCGGTGATATTACCTGGAAGGTCCTGCGGTACCCTTCAAACTAGAAACACAGTAATGTAGCACACTACTGGTTTGCCAGCTGTAATAGTCACTGCGTGATATCTACCTGGAAGGTCCTGCGGTGATATCTACCTGGAGGTCTGCGGTACCCTTCAAACTGGAACACAGTAATGTTAGCACACTACTGTTTGGCCAGCTGTAATAGTCACTGCGGTGAGATCTACCTGGAAGGTCTGCGGTACCCTTCAAACTAGAACACAGTAATGTTAGCACACTACTGTTTTGCCACTGTAATAGTCACTCTGCGGTGATATCTACCTGGAAGGTCCTGCGGTACCCTTCAACTAGAACACAGTATGTTAGCACACTACTGTTGCCAGCTGTAATAGTCACTGCGGTGATATCTACCTGGAAGGTCTGCGGTACCCTTCAAACTAGAACACAGTAATGTTAGCCACACTACTGTTTGCCAGCTGTAATGTCACTGCGGTGATATCTACCTGGAAGGTCTGCGGTACCCTTCAAACTAGACACAGTAATGTTAGCACACTACTGTTTGCCAGCTGTAATAGTCACTGCGGTTGATATCTACCTGGAAGGTTCTGCGGTACCCTCAAACTAGAACACAGTAATGTTAGCACCTACTGTTTGCCAGCTTGTAATAGTCACGCGGTGATATCTACCTGAAGGTCTGCGTACCCTTCAAACTAGAACACAGTAATGTTAGCACACTACTGTTTGCCAGCTGTAATAGTCCACTGCGGTGATATCTCCCTGGAAGGTCTGCGGTTACCCTTCAAACTGGAACACAGTAACGTTAGCACACTACTGTTTGCCAGCTGTAATAGTCACTGCGGTGATATCTACCTGGAAGGTCTGCGGTACCCTTCAAACTGGAACACAGTAACGTTAGCACACTACTGTTTGCCAGCTGTAATAGTCACTGCGATGATATCTACCTGGAAGGTCTGCGGTACCCTTCAAACTAAACACAGTAATGTTAGCACACTACTGTTTGCCAGCTGTAATAGTCACTGCGGTGATATCTACCGGAAGGTCTGCGGTACCCTTCAAACTAGAACACAGTAACGTTAGCACACTACTGTTTGCCAGCTGTAATAGTCACGCGGTGATATCTAACCTGGAAGGTCTGCGGTACCCTTCAAACTAGAACACAGTAATGTTAGCACACTACTGTTTGCCAGCTGTAATAGTCACTGCGGTGGATATCTACCTGGAAGGTCTGCGGTACCCTTCAACTAGAACACAGTAATGTTAGCACACTACTGTTTGCCAGCTGTAATAGTCCTGCGGTGATATCTAACCTGGAAGGTCTGCGGTACCCTTCAAACTAGACACAGTAATGTTAGCACACTACTGTTTGCCAGCTGTAATGTCACTGCGGTGATATCTACTGGAAGGTCTGCCGGTACCCTTCAACTAGAACACAGTAATGTTAGCACACTACTGTTTGCCAGCTGTAATATCACTGCGGTGATATCTACCTGGAAGGTCTGCGGTACCCTCAAACTAGAACACAGTATGTTAGCACACTATGTTTGCCAGCTGTAATAGCACTGCGGTGATATCTCCTGGAAGGTCTGCCGGTACCCTTCAAACTAGAACACAGTAATGTTAGCACACCACTGTTTGCCAGCTTGTAATAGTCACTGCGGTGATATCTAACCTGGAAGGTCTGGCGGTACCCTTCAAACTAGAACACAGTAACGTTAGCACACTACGTTTGCCAGCTGTTAATAGTCACTGCGGTGAATCTACCTGGAAGGTCTGCGGTACCTTCAACTAGAACACAGTATGTTAGCACACTAATGTTTGCCAGCTGTAATAGTCCTGCGGTGATATCTACCGGAAGGTCTGCGGTACCTTCAAACTAGAACACAGTAATGTTAGCACACTACTGTTTGCCAGCTGTAATAGTCAACTGCGGTGATATCTACCTGGAAGGTCTGGCGGTACCCTTCAAACTAGAACACAGTAATGTTAGCACACTAATGTTGCACACTACTGTTTGCCAGCTGTAATAGTCAACTGCGGTGATATCTACCTGGAAGGTCTGGCGGTACCCTTCAAACTAGAACACAGTAATGTTAGCACCTACTGTTTGCCAGCTGTAATAGTCACTGCGGTGATATCTACCTGGAAGGTCTGCGGTACCCTTCAAACTGGAACACAGTAACGTTAGCACACTACTGTTTGCCAGCTGTAATAGTCACTGCGGTGATATCTACCTGGAAGGTCTGCGGTACCCTTCAAACTGGAACACAGTAACGTTAGCACACTACTGTTGCCAGCTGTAATAGTCACGCGGTGATATCTACCTGGAGGTCTGCGGTACCTTCAAACTAGAACACAGTAATGTTAGCACACTACTGTTGCCAGCTGTAATAGTCACTGCGGTGATATCTACTGGAAGGTCTGCGGTACCTTCAAACTAGAACACAGTAATGTTAGCACACTACTGTTGCCAGCTGTAATAGTCACTGCGTGATATCTACCTGGAGGTCTGCGGTACCCTTCAACTAGAACACAGTAATGTTAGCACCTACTGTTTGCCAGCTGTAATAGTCACTGCGGTGATATCTACCTGGAGGTCTGCGGTACCTTCAAACTAGAACACAGTAATGTTAGCACCTACTGTTTGCCAGCTGTAATAGTCACTGCGGTGATATCTACTGGAAGGTCTGCGGTACCCTTCAACTAGAACACAGTAATGTTAGCACACTACTGTTGCCAGCTGTAATAGTCACTGCGGTGATATCTACTGGAAGGTCTGCGGTACCTTCAAACTAGAACACAGTAATGTTAGCACACTACTGTTTGCCAGCTGTAATAGTCACTGCGTGATATCTACCTGGAAGGTCTGCGGTACCTTCAAACTAGAACACAGTAATGTTAGCACACTACTGTTGCCAGCTGTAATAGTCACTGCGTGATATCTACCTGGAAGGTCTGCGGTACCTTCAAACTAGAACACAGTAACGTTAGCACACTACTGTTGCCAGCTGTAATAGTCACTGCGGTGATATCTACCTGGAAGGTCTGCGGTAACCCTTCAAACTAGAACACAGTAACGTTAGCACACTACTGTTGCCAGCTGTAATAGTCACTGCGGTGATATCTACTGGAAGGTCTGCGGTACCTTCAAACTAGAACACAGTAATGTTAGCACACTACTGTTGCCAGCTGTAATAGTCACTGCGTGATATCTACCTGAAGGTCTGCGGTACCCTTCAACTAGAACACAGTAACGTTAGCACACTACTGTTGCCAGCTGTAATAGTCACTGCGTGATATCTACCTGGAAGGTCTGCGGTACCCTTCAACTAGAACACAGTAACGTTAGCACACTACTGTTGCCAGCTGTAATAGTCACTGCGGTGATATCTACTGGAAGGTCTGCGGTACCTTCAAACTAGAACACAGTAATGTTAGCACACTACTGTTGCCAGCTGTAATAGTCACTGCGGTGATATCTACCTGGAAGGTCTGGCGGTACCCTTCAAACTAGAACACAGTAATGTTAGCACCTACTGTTTGCCAGCTGTAATAGTCACTGCGGTGATATCTACTGGAAGGTCTGCGGTACCTTCAAACTAGAACACAGTAATGTTAGCACACTACTGTTTGCCAGCTGTAATAGTCACGCGGTGATATCTACTGGAAGGTCTGCGGTACCTTCAAACTAGAACACAGTAACGTTAGCACACTACTGTTTGCCAGCTGTAATAGTCACGCGGTGATATCTACTGGAAGGTCTGCGGTACCCTTCAACTAGAACACAGTAACGTTAGCACACTACTGTTGCCAGCTGTAATAGTCACGCGGTGATATCTACCTGGAGGTCTGCGGTACCCTTCAACTAGAACACAGTAACGTTAGCACACTACTGTTGCCAGCTGTAATAGTCACGCGGTGATATCTACCTGGAAGGTCTGCGGTACCTTCAAACTAGAACACAGTAACGTTAGCACACTACTGTTGCCAGCTGTAATAGTCACGCGGTGATATCTACCTGGAAGGTCTGCGGTACCCTTCAACTAGAACACAGTAACGTTAGCACACTACTGTTGCCAGCTGTAATAGTCACTGCATAGAAACCAAGGCGCTTCGGGCCGAGGGGTAGTTTGGGGTCACTTCCGTGGTTGGTTCATGAACGAATGGGACAATTAAATACTATGCATCTACCCAGAGTTTGTTTGTGCGGACTTCACGCAAGTTATAGTTGAGTCTGCCATGGTAACTCTGGGTGAATCTAACCCGCGGCATAATATAGGATATGAATGGTGGACGCCTGAACTAGATAGAATGAGGAAAAAATATTGTACGGCACGGCGTGTATGGCAGAGAAAGAGACGGATGGGAGGTAAATCTGAGGAGTTGGCAAGGGATGAATTGCGTTTTGCGCGAGCGAGATATAGAAGGTTAATGGAGGAGACAGAATTACGACATTCCGGAAGATTGCAGAATCAGGAAACTTCAATCCGTGGGGCCGGCATATCAACTAGTAAGCGGAAGATATCGACCGCCTAGTAATATCATTAACGGGATTAAATATGCTGAGGGATATACTGGAAGTGTGAGTGAGGCCATGCTAGGCCTCATGAACTCATTGTGTCCAGACGATGACCTTTCTCGGGACACCGCGTATCACAGACAAGTGCGAGTAATGGCGTCTCTCGTCCCCTCTGGTAGGGCAGTGTCTCCTCCATCCATGCGGGATCTGTGGGATATAGTTAAGGCTTTACCTAACACTGCTCCGGGACTGGATGGTATAAGTGCGAAGATAGTAAAGAATGTATGGATGGCTGCCTCCCTCGAATTTCACTGGGTATATTCCAAATGTATTGAGGAGGGAATGTTTCCAGATGTGTGGAAGGATGGACGTTTACTTGTTCTGCCGAAAGGGAATGAAAGGCCACTAACAGATCCCAAAGCGTACCGCCCGATCACGCTTCTATCTGTCTTCGGTAAAATCTTGGAACGTCTAATAATCCTATGTGCTCCTTGCTTAAGTAACGGATTATCATGCTGCCAGCACGGATTCTCTCTTGGAAAGTCGACAGTCACGGCGCTGCAAGCAGTTATACAAACTGCTCGGAACTCTACCCATAAATACGTGCAGGCTATTTTCCTAGACATTTCGGGTGCATTTGACAATGCTTGGTGGCCGATGATTATGATTAAAGCCAAACAAAGGGGATGTCCGCCTAATATTTATAAAATACTGCTGAGTTACTTCACAGGGAGAAGAATTGGCTTATTTGTTGGTAACCGACAGGAGTGGAAAGTTTCGACCATGGGATGCCCACAGGGTTCAGTGTTAGGTCCTACCTTGTGGAACCTGTTAATGGATGACCTACTGCGCCTGCCATTCTTGTCGAACACTAAAATGCTTGCCTACGCGGACGACGTTACAATCTTAATTGAGTCCGATACCAGAGCAGGCCTGGAAAAGGCCGCCAAGTCCCGGTATCGAACCTGGGACCTACGTGTTTGTCTAACGCTCAGCCGCTAACTGTCTAAAACATATCCAGTTAAGTTTTCTTGTTTCAGTTTATTGCGTCTGCTTGAGCGCGGGATAGTTTCGTGTATCCGGAACCGCATGAAGGCGCCGGACGTCTCCTGTGAAGGTAGCTCCCCAAGAGCCCTCGCTCTCGGTGGTGCTGCACCAGCTTTCATTCTTCTGGGAGCCGGCTACCTCTTGGGATTAAGCGTTATGATTGCGGAACGGTTAGTCTTACCTGTGTTTTAAAACACGAAATAAATTCGAGTGGTGGTAATGATGGCTTGAATCTTGCTCTTCTATGTATTGATAAGCAGTCTTCTACGAGCTGTTCATGCTGTTCACTTTTGTTAGATAGCATTCTAAAGACAAAAGTCGTTAATTCGTGCGTGTTGCCAGTGATGACATACGGAACCGAGACGTGGTCACTTACAATGGGCCTTATAAAGAGGCTCAAAGTCACCCAAAGGGCAATGGAGAGGGCTATGCTCGGAATTTCTCTGCGCGATCGAATCAGAAACGAGGAGATCCGCAGAAGAACCAAGGTCACCGACATAGCCTTTAGAATTGCCAGTCTTAAGTGGCAATGGGCAGGGCACATTGCTCGAAGGACTGACGGCCGATGGGGCAGCAAGGTCCTGGAGTGGCGGCCGCGCACCGGCAGACGCAAGCCTGGAAGGCCTCCCACAAGGTGGACTGACGATCTGGTGAAGTTCGCGGGATGCCGCTGGATGCGGACAGCGCAGAGCCGTTTGGAGTGGAGAACGTTGGGGGAGGCCTTTGTCCAGCAGTGGGCGTCTATAGGCTGATGGTGAAAGATAGCATTTTAGATCAATCGACGATCTGGTGATGACTAGAAATGTAATAGCAGATAGCTCCGAATCAGTTATTCATTTATAATACTAATGTTTAATATTTGATGTTAGTAGACTGAAATAATGATGAAGTTAACTGAAACCACACAACTGTTAAAATTACAAAAGAACGTGAAAACTCTCAACTCTCATGTATCAACTAAGTAACGCTATGTTGTTATGGTAACGTTATCACTTACCACTAGATGTAAGTTCCTATCGTCCCTTTCAGTAATTATTTATGAAAAAAACTTGAAACATTTAACTTGAGCTTATTGAACATTATTGGTGCTCTCTAACTTAAATTTATTTCGTTCTTTTTCAGCATCCATTACAGAATTCAACGGCGTTTAAGCAAATCAACAGGTTACGACTAGTTGCGTACAGTCATGTTAATCGTTCAGCTCACCGGCTCTGAACTTTGAATGACACTTTAATGAATTACACAATTTTTTTTCAGTCAAGTACTAGACTATAGACTAAGCTTTCAAATGGAGGTAATAAAGCACAATATAACTTGTACTATTTATATTTCTTTTCATTGTTACGATCAAACGGTTACTTGTTTGGTAAATGTTACCAGCTCGCAATAATTTAAAGTTAAGTTGGGTTAAAGTAAATTTAACACAGTAATTACATTTAACATAAAGCAATGGTTTTTAGTATTGTGTGAACGTATTTGTGATTCAAATAGTTTGGCAGGTCACCAGTAGTTAGCGATGTCGGCTCCGTAAGAATGCGGCAACATTGCGGACGACAAATTGTTGTGGCATGCGGCTTTTTCACTTTACTAAATGTCCGAAAAAACTAAAAAAATAGTCGTAGTTCTCGGGTAGTACAAGTTTAGAGAATTCAACACTGAACTAAGAACTTTATGATGATTATTCTGCTCTCTCTGGATCTATTTATTGTAGTTACTGATACAATGAAACTAATTTATCTGTCAGTGAATTATCTATAAGCATAATGGCTGATGAGCACTAATTGTAGCTATTTAAAGAAGGAGACTGATTAGACTATATTTATGAGCAGTTGGTTTCTTTTCCACATCCACAGCGTTGGCTAGTAAAAACATCTTTGTGGTATGCCATCCATCTCTGTCGTAGAAGATAACTTAAAGTATATACTATCTTGTGATTTTTACTTTAATTTAACATTACATTTTTAGACAAATAAACAGTTCCATTCTATATTACTTTGTATTACAGTTAGTGAGCTTAGTGAATCTTTCAACATCTTAAAAATCGAGCAACTTTAACGTTTATATATCATAGTTTTGTTGTGTAAAAGGTTAGTGATAGATTATCGCATTAATTAAACTTATATAGAGTGTATGCAGTCGGTAATTATTCACCGCATCATGAATTATAATTGGATCGATCATTTCAGACCCGGTGAGGGAACTGGGCCGTGTATCCATTAATAACATGAAACTAAATGCGGTTGCATATTTCTAAACGGTGCATCAGAGCTGCGGTTCATATTTCAACCATTAAATACTTTAGTTATGTATTTAAGTATGGCGCAATGAAATTTCTATATAATTTAGTACACTACCGGAGTCTGGCGTAGACTTCGCCTTTATAACTTAAACATCTTAATGTACTTAATGATGGGACTTGGAATCTTCTCTCACAAGTAGAAATTCAAGTTAATTTAACGCGTTGGTAAAGTGTGGGTTGGCGGATAACAAAAATCTTTGTAGAATTTTGTTTTAGAAATACGTGCTCCCATTTTTGTTGTATGTTCGTTATGCGTTACCTCACAATGTTATCAGTCGCCAAAAGCTTAAAATTGAAGCTACTCACTTGCTTCTTAGGAATATGTTAAATATGAATATAATATTAAAACTCATTTTTACGAGTCCATGGTCCTCCCGTGACCATGACTGCTGCAAAGCGGTCGAAACGTCGGGAATAAACAAACTAAATAATAAACGCGATAATATCCGTAAAATTGAGTTTTAATAAATGTGTAACATTCGCGGAAATACAAGTAATCATTATGAATATAATAGTTTTATAGACTACAGGCTAATACTACTTCAGCTACATATGACGTTTAGTGACAATGAGATCTTAAGCAGTGACATTTATATATTTAAATCAGAATTCAAATGTGGTTAAAGCTGCATATCAACAATATGAGAGTGATAACTATTCAGGTGAGTTGGAAAAACTTTAGCTCAATCTAAATTACATATTACCCTTGAATCACACCAAGGAAGTATGCCACACAGACGCAATTGATGAATTATTGATATCAACCTTCTTAAAATCAAACTGTTACTATTGAATATTGTAGCTGAAAACTGTCGACCTTTGTATATAATGCAAGAGATAAAGCTGCAGTATTTCTATATAGTATTGAAACGTTATGAAATAGCGAAGTTTCAGTTTGTCGGTGGACAGTGCGGCGGGGGTCCGCTGCGGCGATTACACGGCTCGGCGGCTGGTGCGGTGAAGGCACTCCCTCCACACGCTGACCCTCGCGCTCCGTTACCACTTTCACGTTTACGTTATAAGCAAACCATGAATTGTTTGGCATATACCACATATAAGTTTATTATACATCATATGAATACAAATCGAGAATATTGTTACTTTAGAATTACTACTTAACTGCTAGTAGGTCTCTGTCGTCGGAGACCGTCTAGGTACCATAGCAGATATTTCATTCATATTCATTGACTATTTCAAACGCTAAACAGTAGTGTACAAACATTACTTGTTTCCGGTTTGAATGGCGCTGTAAGCTAGTGAAATTACTGGGGTAACGAGACTTAACACCTTATGACTTTGACTAGCGCCGCGTTGTTATGGACGAACGTAACACTTACCATCACGTGATTCTTGTTTTGAGTCTCGTAAAAAAACACGTAACGTAGATGTAAGGATTGATTGATAAGAGATCTTATAAGGTCTAAGTTTTGTCTAGAAAACAAGTTACTCTATCCTCCTATAACAGATTAAAAAGGATATTGTAGTAAAATGTAATTAAGTAATATGTATTCATTTTTTGTGTTTTATATTTATATTCGTGTACTGTAATAATTGTTTGTTTGTATGTGTATGTGCTGCTTGGAGAAATAAACTAATTTATCTATCTATCTAGCAAATGAAACTTAAGACATTGATGTACAGAATATTGCAATAGGTTGTGTGTGGACTTCTATTGCCACCACTTTGTTAAACCATATGCGTTTATTTTCTACTTCTGTATATAGATACGGCGCATACCAAATATTCAAGTACTCAATCCCGAATCTTTGTGATGAAGATGAGAAGAAAATCCGTGGCATGTACATTTAATAAAAAAAAATGTTTCAAGTGTACACGGCGCGGGATGAGACAACGCCGCGCACAGTACCAGCGACACTCTGGTGTAATGATACTGACGTCATCGGCAGGTTAATGAACTTGAAGAGTACAGTCGACACAAAATATTCATTTTTTGTGTTTTATATTTATATTCGTGTACTGTAATAATTGTTTGTTTGTATGTGTATGTGCTGCTTGGAGAAATAAACTAATTTATCTATCTATCTAGCAAATGAAACTTAAGACATTGATGTACAGAATATTGCAATAGGTTGTGTGTGGACTTCTATTGCCACCACTTTGTTAAACCATATGCGTTTATTTTCTACTTCTGTATATAGATACGACGCATACCAAAAATTCAAGAACTCAATCCCGAATCTTTGTGATGAAGATGAGAAGAAAATCCGTGGCATCTACATTTAATAAAAAAAAATGTTTCGAGTGTACGCGGCGCGGGATGAGACAACACCGCGCACAGTACCAGCGACACTCTGGTGTAATGATACTGACGTCATCGGCAGGTTAATGAACTTGAAGAGTACAGTCGACACAAAATATGTCATTTTTGTATAAACCAAATAAACAACACTTTATGGTTTACTACTCTGACTTCTCCCATAATAGAATGAGTTAGTTATTCATCCCGTTTGCCAAGTGAGAGTTGCTTAACCGAAAGCTCAAGCTCTTCATTCTCACTCAAACTAATGATTGGGTTTTGATTGTTAAAGTTAATGTTAGCTTAACTGAATGTTAACTCAATCAGGCTCAATAGATCTTTGCTGTTTTAGAAGCTTTGTATAAGTAGTAATATAAATGTAAAGGTTAAAACAAGTTTTTTAAGCGCCAAAGTAAACAGAGTAAACTTTACCAGGTGGTAAGTATTGCAAAAAACAATTGGTTATTAATAAAGTTTAATGGTAAGACCGCAGTGTTTTTATTAATTATTGGGTCTTTTATACTGAAACTTGGTAGTTTTGCTGTTGCTGTCACTGCCGTTACAGAAGAACCTCCGTTAAACGGTTTTTTCTTATTGGACTAGTTGATAAAACGAGATAATTGGTCACCTGATGGTAAGTGATACACTCGCCCATAACGTGCCGCTAGTTCAGATAGTGCACCACATTGCGCTCGTCGCGGACCTATTTTACGCTTTCCATACAACAAATGTGAAATTACAGTAATTTGTAAATAAAATTTCACACGAGTAAAGTTTATTCGGCAAACTGTTCCGCCGACTGTACCTGTCTGAAAGTTCAATAGCGGGAGCCTCGCATCGTATGCTCATTTCGTCTCCATGCAGCTTATGTGCGGCTTTCCTTACTTTTCATCGCCACTGCGTTAAATGTGGCGCAACTGACAAAATCTAGCGAGATTTTCTTTGTGTTTACTCAAGTTTTTGATGACGGCCTCTTTCATTACCTCTACCTAGTAAAAAGAGATACCATGTAGATCTGTTATGATTTCTCCTCTACAACTACCTTTTTAATTTTAATTTTAATGACTAATGAGTCCTGCCTGTCTTGCTGCTATTGCTGATGCAACAACGTTTGTTTCTTTTTTGCTCTTTTTTTTTATAATAGCCTAAGTTATTTTTTATAACGGTACTGCTGCGTTCCGTCTGTCAACGTTAGTGTCGGATTATTCTAGAGTAGCACTCTTTACCGTCCACTACCTAATTTTGATTTATCCACATCTGAAATAGAAGTCAAGTGTTAGGTCTCTATTAGATAACGATGTATATTCCGCAGCATTAACATCAGTGTCCAAAATATATTGTTCTGGTTTATAGTGCTGTCGATAGTGAAATTATCTGGTTCACGAAACTTTCCACTATACTCTACCATTATTTTCTCTAATTTCGCCGATAAATCTTACGGTCATCCAGCGAGTACTTCTTCTCATCTTTATATTATAGGGACGTTGCAGTGTAAATATTTCCAGTGTATACACGCGCAATCCCGTGCCCTGCACCCGCGCGCGCTCCGCAGGCGCTGCGCGAAAGGTTGCCGTCGCTACTAAACCTAGGATTTGTCGGCGCAAAGCTTCTGTTAGATATTGTAGAATATTCCAGAAAACTGAAAATAACATTTCACATAACGTAATGACCAGGCAACCGCTATCAGAAACCCGGGTAATAACCTCCTTTTCTTTATATAACCGTGTTTTTTTGAACTTAATAAATAGAAGAAGAATAACAATGGATTTTTTTCAAATACTAACTTTCTCCTCTTTTGTAGTCAAGTGCGAGACTAAGTAATAAAAAAAGAAATTTCAAACGATGTTAAGTGGCAATGAGAATGAAGTATGTTGGATAATTTGGCGGGAAGTGGAAATTTAAAGGTGATAGCTCGTAAAATGGATTCGAAATATAAGAAGGAGAGATGGAGAATTCTCGCAAAAGCCACAAACACCGTTCTAGAAGATTCGTGACCGCGAGACCGTCAGGAATACATGACCAAGAAGAATCTTAAGCACAGACTAAGTCTAAACAGAGACCAACTTGCGGATGGAAATTAAAAATTTTAAGCAGTCTCTTTTTTATATTCAAACCCCAGTGTTTTTGGCAAAGTTTTTAATAACTTTAATTTTAAGTTTTCTAGTTGGCTAATATTTATACAACTAATTGTATATCCGTTCTACGACTGAGTCATGATATAAAGTTTAGTCATTGCAGTGATCCAGGCGTGAGTGTTGTTATCGGGTGGATGGCGGTAATAACCATCAAGTGTGCCTTTATCTTATCTACTGTTTGTGGCAAATGGTCACTTGTCCTTGTCAGGAATAATACAAGTGTTGTGATGTGGCATGGAATGTAAACTGCGAATATAACCATCACCGTTATTATCACCACGTTCTCATTAAATATTTATTGGAGATTTTACAAATGCATCTGATCATCATAGACGTTTATATAGCGAAAAGAACGAGGAAGAAGCACTGTGCGATAAAGAATTAGTCATGCTTCTTTCGAAAGTAACGAAAGAGGTTTTAAAAAACGCAGATTCTAATAAGGTTACAGATGGAATTTTTAAAATCTCATAAAGATGTTTGCGTTTAGACATATAAAATAGATACGTTGTGTGTCATCATTAGCAACGGAAAGAATAATAGGAAAATAACTACTATCTACTCAGATTACGACAAAGTAGACTTCCATTGATAAGTAGAAGTAGAATTTTAAAGTAAAAGAAGAAAAAAATAGTAAACAGATAATATATTAAACGGTTATAGTTCCGACGAAACAACGCTTTTACCAGCAATTAGTAAAGCAAAAGTTGCCAATATAGGTGATAGACTGAAAGTAATGCTAGAATTTACTCGGCAAGCTTCCTTCGTATGCTCCAGAGTAGTCCACGTGACGTTTCTTAGATCTTCATACGAATCCAAGAAGGTCTTCACTAAATCTTCATCTTTCTTATCAAGAGTTGCATTCCGACTTAGTACCCAGGACCAAACTGTGAATAAAACAAACAGAACATAACTTAAGACATGAAAAAGTTGGCGCAAGAAATTTAGAAGAATTGAAGTGAATGTGAGAAAGAAGAAATTGGGTAGGTCTCTGTTGCCGGCGACCGTCTAGGTACTACCGCAGCTTCTATTTCTGTAGACGAACAGTAGTGTGCTAACATTACTGTGTTTCCGTTTAAAGTGCGCTGTAGATAGTAAAATTACTGGAGCAACGAGAGAACAACTAAAGCGACGAGTATAATATAATGCCAATGGCAGGAGTATTATTTACCATCAAGAGTACATCTCGTCTCTTTACTTTCGTATTCGTATTAATTAGGTGATTCAAAAGAAGGAATAAGCAAATTATCTAACTTCAAGTTACTAAAGTTACAACTTACCGTTTTTAGTGACATTATTTATATTCATGCAACTGTACAGCAATGCGTAGCTCTTGTAGTTGGAAGCCAACAGAATTGAATTGTAGGCGGCGTCTGAAATATATTACACGGTAAGCTACCAGTACTTCATAATAGTTTGTTGTTATTCAGTAACATATTAATAGTCAACTTACTATGATACAGTATGATAAACAATTTATATGTCTGTTGCTGGAGGGGTAGGATCAAAATATTACTGTTGTTTATTGAGAAAAATAATTGTGATTACCGACATTTTGTTAGTAAAATAGTAGGTGTATTGATTTTAAAAGATTGTGAGTGAAAAAGGGAGGGGATGCCGTAACGTCGTTTCGCTATAAATAGCGGATGACTGTGATTCTCGCGACATTCGTGTTTGGGCAGTGTGCGAGGTGTGAGCTCTGACTGGTGACGTGTGAATGTGAGAGGTATGGCTGATTGAATTTATATTTAGACTACGTATTTGAGCCGTTTGGGGTAGAAACCCATGGAGTTCGGGTGCGCATAAGCTTTTTAGCGATTTGTCAAGAAAACTGACGGAAGCCACCCGAGACCCCCGGGCCGGCAACTTCATGGCACAAAGAATAAGCCTCGCCAGCCAGCGGGGCAATGCCATTAGTTTGCTCGGTACTCTGCCAGATGAGCACGACCAGGGATTTTTTTGTATTTTTAGTGTACATCTTTTTTAATTATAAGTTTTTGATTTGTATATATATAGTAAATTGTTAGAATGTTTTTTTAAAAGGTGTAATTATACATAGGAATTTATATCTTTTCAGCTAAATGTATGCTAACGTCTCGATTAAAAAATTTATATTTTGAATAGATGTGTTTCTAATACTGTGTTCCGGTTTGAAGAGCGCTGTAGCTAGTGAAATTACTGAGATAACGAGACAACTTATATCTCAAAGTGAAGCACTATGTGATGCAGTGTATATCATCCTGACGCCACATTATCATGGGTATGCACTTATTATAAGGACGTGACCGTCCCGTCGTTATCGTCAAATAAAAATTTGATCATTAACAATAAATATTTTATATTACTTTCTGATGGTCGCTATAGCTGGTGACTGTCTTGCTAGTTATCTCTGTTTACTACACTTGGTACGTGTTATTTCAATTAATACATTATGATGTTGTGTTAACAACCTAAGTAACGTTTCAGAGAGTAGAATCATATAAAAACCACTTACCTTCATATTTGATGTTGAATTGACCCAGAGGTCCGTAGTTTCCGTTTTGCAAATCAATAGTTCCGTTTCTATATTTCAACTTCCCGTTATCGACTTCCCTGTTGTGTATTGCGATGTTTGGTGTGTTGGGGTTGGTGAGGTCGGTTGTGATGTTGGTGGTCGAACATGTGCCGTGTTCTACTGTATTCGGGATCCGTCTCACTTGATACCAGTCGCCTGAAAGCTGCAATTATAACAGACCTTTAAATGTTACCCCGTGTGTCGTAAAAATCGACTAAGGAACAATATGATAGTAGACCAGTGGAAATTAGTTCTTAAAGGAGAAGTGATGGAGACCGGAGAGCTTTACTTGGAGTATCTTATTAAATGGTTTACTTATGAGAGCTATTTTTGGTCATGAACAATACGAGTATAAGAATAAAAGTAATTTCGATATTTTATCTATAACAACTGATTTACTTAAAATTATATTTGTAGCTTTTATTGAGCTAAGTAACATTTTTAACCTCCACATATTCTAAAAGTAGTTTATAAGTTCAACTAAAGTCATCTTAAGTAAACTTAGGTAAATCAGTTATTATCATCAATGAAA
Organism: Byasa hedistus; assembly: GCA_029286795.1. Classification (NCBI taxonomy): domain Eukaryota; kingdom Metazoa; phylum Arthropoda; class Insecta; order Lepidoptera; family Papilionidae; genus Byasa; species Byasa hedistus. Next base: position 913,047 of record JAGSMW010000001.1, read on the forward strand.
GATGATGTTCATGTTAACCTTTTTCAATTTTTTTTATTCTACTTGGCGACGAAACGTGTAAAACGTTCAGGTGGTGATAAGTGATAAGCTTGTCCATAAAAACGTGTTAGGGACATAAGTATTAAGTCTCTTTACTCCAGTAATTCCACTAGTTTACAGCGCAAATATTTCATTTTAAAATCTTTGAAGTTTTCACATACATACCTCTGTCAAATTCAGATCTCTTATTGCTAATATATTAGAGAAGTTACATGTTCCGTTCCGTGCTACTTGTCCAACAGCACCAGTAATAAAAAACAAGGCAACAGTCAAATAAATCATTGTAAGCGAATAACTATACACTCTAAATTGTTGACGCGAACTGATCGTTTTACTGTACAATAGTAAAATATTAAAATGAACTGTTTCTTGTAGACTCTATTTAAATATCGATTTTGTGTCACGTTAATTGAAATCATTAAAATGTGATTATTGTGATGGGACGTAACGATTACATGAATTGTTTTTACCATTATATAACTATTTAAATGTGTGATGTGTATGGTATTGTAATATATTAAAATACCACTACACGATCAGTATTAGATATCGCATCGATAGATTGTTATTTAAATATAAAAGAACTGATAGTAAACTTACTAGGCGGTATGGATGTCTATATTTATATAGGCTGCTTTTTCATTTATTTTACTAGGTAACGATACGAATGAGACGTTCACCTGATGGTAAGTGATACGCTTGCCCATAACAATATGCTGCTAGTTGAGATGGTATACACTGCACCACATTACGCTCGTCGTAAGACATAAGCTATTAAGTCTCGTTACCCCAGTAATTACACTAGCTACAGCGCCCATCAAACCGGAACACAGTAATGTTATCACACTACAGTTTGTCGGTAGAAATAGTCACTGCGGTGGTACCTAGACGGTCTGTAGCAACAGAGACCTTCCAGCACTCAACTTAGAGCTTATAAACTAACTGCCTCCATATTAACTTAGTTCTTTTATAGATTTCTAACGACTGTGTTAAGTTTGGTTGGTGGTAGTTTTGCGAACCTATCTAGTTACCACCTACCATCTTTATAATGTAAATCAATTACCATAACAACATTGTGCACTTGCGGTTGTTAATACATGGGACCCGAAGTACTTTTTACCATTCACGGCTTGATTGTCACTTAACACTAAATGAAGTTGCGGATAAGTATACTCCAGGGTTAACACTGTTTGTGTATCGATTTGACTATAAACTATTAATATGCAGTGTTTAGTATATACTACATTTTGTCAGTGGATTTTTAATCTGTGCCAAAGTGACAATTGCTTGAGATTCGGGTTCGCGGTTGGAGCGCGTGCGTAACTGTCACCGCATATAGCAATTAAAACGGTTACAATTAAAATATATCGAACGAGTTGGATATCGGAAGTTATTATACAAAACACATACAAAATGTGTGAAAAGGATTGGAATACCCCGAAGCAGTCGACGGCAGTGACCACAGATACACATATTTATTACTTTCAAGTATTTATATCGCGATATCCTGTTCCGTATATCACATACAGCGAAGTAACATGTTAAAATAACTGTTACAAATAAATAAGTAAACCGCGTCTTTTGTTTCACGGCGTCAGTTTCTTTTGGGTTAGCTTAAGTGCTTGAATTAAATGACAACTACTTGAAGACGTGGTAAGTAATAGTAAAGCTATCAAGTTTTGAATTTGAATCTGGAAAGGGTAGTGATAGCAAAGAAGTATTTTAAATATTATATTAATTTACAAAGTTTTATGCGATGAAACTTTTCCCGAAGGCCATCACAACAAGAAGAGCCGCAACGCTGGATATGCTGTTAGTAATCTGCCCGCTGGTACTGCAGGCTTCTTCTGTATGCTTCGGTTCAATCCAGGTAGCGTTTTTCAAATCCTGGTTCAAGGCTATCAGGGCCTGGACGACGGCTTTATCGCTTTGCGCCAGCGTCGTTGTTCTGCTGTACACCCAGGCCAAGACTGTAAGAGAAGTACGCTTATAAATTTATTAACTATTCATTATTACAACTCTTAAGTAGCGAAATCGAGCAATGCTGTTATATTGGACAACATAAGAGTGGTAGAATGGTGATAGTCACCACACGTCACCACATAAATAAGAAAGGTTTGTAAAAGAGTTATCAATATTCTAACTCAACATCCTCTTCGCTACATTAGCAATTTCAATAGCTACAGAGAGACCGAAACTGATAATTCTTTGAAGAAAGTAAGTTCTGCGGTGGTACTTTTCTAGAAGCTAATAATATAAACCTTGCAGTGAATATTTTTTTTTTTTAGTTATACTTTGCTATGAGACGAGCAAGACGTTCACCTGATGGTAAGTGATACGCTTGCCCATGACAATGTGGTGCTAGTTAAGATGGTACACACTGCACCACATTGCACTCGTCACCTTAAGATATAAGGTGTTAAGTCTCGTTACCCCAGTAATTACACTAGCTACAGCGCCCTTCAATCCGGAACACAGTAATGTTTGCACACTACTATTTGGTGGTTGAAATAGGAGCTGCGGTGGTACCCATCCAGAAGGTCTCCGGCAACGGAGACCTACCGCCTGGTGCGTACCGGTATTTGAACGATAGTGATCTTTTTGGTGCAGTGCATAATTGAATTTAGTAATTTAAAGTAGCAATTGTCGCAGTGGCGTCTTCTGGTAAGCTTGCCACCAGTGGACATCGGCTGATGGTGGTGACCTTACCGGCAGAGTTATTTACAAGCGGCAACTGCGTACAACTGTACAACACTACGTATTTAGTACTGTCCGCCGCCATTATTACAGTATCGTAAGATGAATCTGAAAACAAATATGAAATACATTTATAATTACATAACTGTATACAAAAATTACAAGATTTTTTTTGTATTCGAACGCAGCGTCGAGATGAGCGAGATGTTCACCTGATGGTAAGTGATATGCCTGCCCATAACGTGGTGCTGGTTAAGATGGTATACACTGCACATTGCGCTCGTCCATTTAGATATGTGTAAAGTCTCGTTACACCAGTAATTTAACTAGCTTACAGCGCCCTTCATTTTGGAACACAGTAATGTTTGCACACTACTGTTTGGCAGTAGAAATAGTCACTGCGGCGACCACACGGTCTCCGGCTACAGAGACATACCTCCAGTTAAATACCAGTAAATTCTACTAAGGAACGATAACATCCTTTTCATGTTTTATTTTGTTAGTATTAAATATGATTTACACTCATAACGATGGTTATGAAAATTATTTCAATTCGTGAAACACTCACTCTCGTACTGTATCCTGAATCGTCCGGTCGTTTCATTTGTTACAGCAATGTATCCTTTGTTTTCGTGGACGTGTTTCTCGTGAACCTCCCTGTTGGTTATTGTGAGCGGAGTGGCGCTGGTGGTGTTAAGCTCTATGGTGATGGTGGAACACTCCCCCGTCTCCGCCGGATTGCCGATACGCTGTATCTGATGCCACTCTCCGAGCAACTGAACCGATTTACAAAGATATTGTTAATTGAAATCAAATCAAGAGTTTAAGATAAAACAATAAATAAAATTCTGTTTTCAATCGAGGGTCTAACACAGTTCCTGCTGAACCCGTAAAACTACAACAGGAGTAATCTTTAACTTACTACTACTGTGTATAAAAATAATAAACGCCTACGCCCTTTTTATCATTATCTTGTAAATTAGTTTCGTAGAATTAAGCAATTCGTCATCAATTATTTGCCGGAGAAGTTTGGAAATATTACTGTATACCAGTTACAAACGCGGTGTAGTTTTTTTATTATACTGCTATGCGACGAGACGAGCAAGACGTTCATCTGATGGTAAGTGATACGCTTGCCAATGACAACGTGGTGCTAGTTAAGATGGTACACACTTCACCACATTGCGCTTGTCGCTTGAGACATAAGGCGTTAAATCTCGTTACCTTAGTAATTACACTAGCTACAGCGCCCTTCAAACCGGAACACAGTAATGTTCGCACACTACTATTTGGCGGTTGCAATAGGAGCTGCGGTGGTACCCATCCAGACGGTCTCCGGCAACAGAGACCTACCACCACAGTTTAATGGAGGAGCGAGACATAACATCAAACTAATAGAATTACAATATGCTGTTGTATGAATATTATAACTAATACCCAGTTATGTGAAGGCGTACTCATAAAGTGAGCATCAATACTCGTTTCGTCACTGTACATAAAGAAAGTAAGATAACAGTTATCTATAACGAATATTTAAAACACTATTGTAATTGAATATAGAAAGAGTTATAAAAATGCATGTTTTATTATAATTCAAGAAGAGTAAGATGAGAAGATGATCTGTCCAAGATGCGTTGGATATTGATTTGTAAGATTGAGTAGTCGTTAATAAGGAGACTAATTGATCTGGTAGCTGATTATAAAAACTTAAGTAATTGTTAAAGTGAGAGTTATGTGTATGTGTCGATGTTAAACATATAAATGATACGAAGTCTCGTGTTGACGATGAGGTCATTTGTTTTGCGACTTGCTCACTCATAAGCGTGCTCATAACGCAAATGTGTCAAAACATATTACGGTACGTTTCTTCGTAATATTTCACTCCGGCTGACGTTTTCCTTCACCGCAACGGGAAAAATTAGGTTTTTTTGGGATGATATTAAATTATACGAATATTATACATCCATTGGTGATTGATACCTGAAGGCAATCTACATTTTTGATGCGACCGTCGACTAAAGTGATCAAATTACTCGATGACATTTAAACTGTTTAAAGATATTTTACATTCTACTCTTACTAGATATGCATGATGAAGAAATACCATGACTCTGTTCATGTGAGAAACGGCACCATGTCTGCATTACTTTAACTTAGAGCTTTCTCTAACATTAAACATGGAATGGACAATTTAATTTAAATTTAAATAATGGTTTTTATTAAGTGATTTACTTGCAAAATATTTAAAACAAACATGAATAAGTAGTTGCATAAAAAGATTTTTTGTTTTCATTACTTTGTCTTTACCCATTAAGTTACATAATTTTTAGAATAAATACATTAATTTTTTCGCAGTTTAATACTTTAGAAGCTATATTAAGTATATTTTATGCTATAAATTATATAATTGTAACTAATTTGCAAAGAAGGCGGATCTTAGAGGGAATATTATATATTGGTTGATAACTTGTAACAGCGAGAAATATCCAGCTCATAAAAATATTTCGTTAAGTAAAAAAGTAAGTTACGTACGGTGGTCATGTTCAAGTTGGTGGGGGATGGGACATTATCCCAATCGCAGGCACCGTCCCTAATCACCTGGGCGACGGCGCCGGATATTAAACAGAAGTAAACTGCGTATTGAAACATTGCGAAGCTGCTAAGTTAATGTACAAACTGCTCACGGCGGAGACACTGCCATGAAAACAGACTGAAATTTAAATATGACCGCGGAGCTATCTCGAGTGCGGCTCTCGAACGATTATAAGGCTTAGTGCTTAATGTTTGCAGCGTCACCAACGTCATGCGATACTTCTAATTAGATCATGTGATGGATTAAAATTGAAGAAACTAATAATCATCTATTATAACCTAAAAATTTCTATTCCCCACCCCCAAAACTATATTTGTACATATAAATAAAATTGGAATGTCTGTTTTAATAATAAGTAACCGTATCTGTATATTACACGATACATATTCTAAAACAACGTTTTTATGTCTGTCTGTTTGTTCTGGCTAATCTCTGGAACGGCTGGACCGAATTTGACGGAACTTTTACTGGCAGATAACTGATGTAACTGGGAATAACTTAGGAGACTTTTTTTAAAAAAAAATACGATCTCATACATAAAAATCCAATGAAAAATGTATTGGATTGAAATAGGGAAGTTGTATACATACATTATTATTGTTTTTGAATGGTTTAAACTTAATTTCTTCTATTTAAATACCACGCAGTCGTCTGTATACTATATTGTCGTTTGCGTTGGTAGTAATGAAACGAGTTTCATTTTAAGTTATTGTTAATTTACACATAAATCTTGGATATTTTCTAATTTACACGTAACGAGACGATCACCTGAAGGTAAGATATGTGCTTGCCCATAACAACATTGTGCTCGTCGCTGAAAACACAATTTAGTCTCGTTACCTCAGTAATTTCAATAGCTTACAACAATCTTCAAAACGGAACACAGTAATCAATGAAGTATCAGAAAAGGAATTAAGACGTGTTTAGTGATTATTCGTGCTGAAAATGAATGCGTAACAATGTGCGCGCGGCTTTAACTCGATCGCTCCACATTGATACACTGCCTACATAATTCGAGTGGATTTCAAAGTAATTAATTACACACACAATCACACATATACACATACACACACAAACGGACGCGAGTGTGCGTTGATTAGTACTTGAACACTGTGGTGATTAATAGGTACATTCCCGCTGCAAAATTACAACAACAAACTCACTAATAATAGTTTCACAATATTAGTTATAACGAGTTAGTGCTACGTCATCATGAGCGCTAGGTTTCGTTTTAAAGAAACTGGACAGTAAACATTTAAGATTACAGGTTTAATTTAACCGTCTGGATGGGTACCACCGCAGTTCCTATTTTAACCGCCAAATAGTAGTGTGCAAATATTACTGTGTTACGGTTTTAAGGGCGCTGTAGCTAGTGTAATTACTGGGGTAACGAGACTTAACACCTTATGTCTCAAGGCGACGAGCGCGATGTGCATTGTTATGGGCAAGCGTATCACTTACCTTCAGGTGAACGTCTTGCCCGTCTCGTCGCATAGTAGCATAAAAAAAATAAATAAATAAACAGACTATCAGTCTATATCAGATTTGAGGGATCACGTCAGCCTATAGACGCCCACTGCTGGAAAAAAGCCTTCAAAGATTTCACTCCAAACGGATTTGCGCTTGACTAAAAATCCGAAATAAACCGAACTGATTCCTATCAATGCACGATGCAGCTGAAATTAAAGACATCCTTATTTCATTACATAAGATGGTAGGTTTAGAATAGGTTACCACCAGCTAAAGATCCTGTTAATAAAATCAAACACCCATACCACTAGAAGACTATATACAGTCAGTTCATTCTGCGTTAATCATTCTGTAAGCAATATTTCAAAGCTGTATTTTATGATGACTGGTCTTCTATCACCTTCCACCTGATGTTAAGTGGTGATGCGATCTGTGGTGGTGGCGCATTAACTTTGTATTAGCCTATTCACTCTTCTTTTGAATACACCCACGTCGTAATTGGACGGAAACACTGACGCCGGCAAATTGTTCCACTCTGTTGCTGTTCTTATTAAAAAAGAGGAGCTAAACCTCTTTGTCCGTGAATTGGGGATGTTTACAATGAGGATGGTGCGTTGTCATGCGTCTGGTCGTCCGGTAGTGGAAAGGGGATGGGGGAATCATGTCGTGTAATTCCAGCGCACACTCTCCGAAATATATCCTGTAGAAGACCGTGAGGCTGGCCACTCGGCGCCTGTGTTCAAGGCTGTCAAGTCTAACCATGACAAGTTCCTGATCACCAATAAGCCTCATAGCCCGCCTCTCCACCGAGTCTAGTGCTGAAAGATGGGTTTTTGCAGCACCTGCCCAGATATGGCAACAGTACTCCACGCACGACCGGACCTGTGCTTTATATAAGGTCAAAAGCTGCCCCGGTGTGAAGTACTGCCTCACTTTGGCAAGGATCCCCAGTTTCCTTGCAGCTAACTTAGCTTTGGACTCGATGAACTGCCTTGTTACAGAGAACTTATTTTACTTAAATTCTTAACAATGGTTCACTGAATACTTTAAAGTTATTGTTATCATTTAACGAATGTATTCAGTTTAAAGACAGGTTTCTAGAACGGAAATAATTTCATTGAGTTTTTTTAAATATAATCTTAGAAAAATTAATGTTATTGTTTTAGTTAAGCTATCACGTCTTCTATCATATGTATGTGGGGTCCGTGCTTAAGCTTCATGCCAAGAGAATAACTTACAAGGGATAGTAAAAATGAAACTGAAACGTTTTTCTGTATTTATGCGGCATTGCTGTTTATATTCCGCGGGCGTTCAGTTTCGTTTTATTAGATTTAGTACATTTTGTTCCTTGGCCCTTCTTTTAAATGGCCTATAAATTTATACTTATGGAGATTAACATAACTATTATCGCTAAAAGAGAATCGATGACGTTATCTACTATTTTAGCCAAGTGCGGGTTGGCAGATGCCGTGTGTATTTGAAGAGATTTCAGTTAGCTAAGTGCACCATTCATGATGCTAGAGATAGTTTAGATTACAACCATCAACAACAACCATAGTAATGTGATTATATTACTGTGTTTGAAGTGTATTGTAGTTAGTGAAATTACTAAAGTAACAAGACGCGACACAAGCCGACGCGCAATAAGGTGAAGATATGAAACTAATTAAGGCCACATTGTAATACACGGGCGTATCACTTACCTTCAGATTAAAATTCCAGTTTGTCTCAAGGACAATTAAATTAAAAAGGCGTAAAATATATAATACCCCTCCGTTTGTGTTGGGGTTAATTAATTAAACGTTATAAATTGCATTCGGCTTTGGAACTTGTTAATTACCGCCGCTGGTGACGGAGAGCTCAATTCATGCTCGTTTTTCCGAAGTGCCCAAGTTCAGCAATATCGCGGAGTAATTTCGAAAATTTATTTCACTTTCAAATTATTATGATTTCATAAAGATATTCAAATGATAAACTTCGAAATCGGCTATATTTTATCTTTTGGCAGCCATCTGTGTCGAGGATCCACGCAAGTTTATTTTTTCGAGTGATTAGAAGTCGCAGTTACATGAAGTCTCTTTCTTCGTTTCGATCTGGAACCCACAGGATTGCTAATTTCACAAAACAATTTGATTAAAAATATTGGTTACGTCTTCAACATCGTATACATGAGTTATAACTTGGTTCCGTGGTTTGTGTGGCACTCTGAAGGAAACTGTCACATCTCCCGTGTCGCAATTCCTTTTCAAGAGAAGATTTTGGACGACGTTTCTCATTAGTCCATTTGTTTTAATAAATACATCGCTTTAAACAGGAACTCTCCTCATTACTTCTGCGTCTAAACACAGTTTGACATTGGACAGTAAGCTGCAATGTTGTTGATTAATGGAAGTTGTACAAACAAATAAAAATTATATTGTAGATGTTAAAAGAAAAGTAAAATTTTCACAAGATCGTCCCGCGATTCCGGTTGATGGAGAGCGTCTGCGGCTAGAATGGGTGCTCGACAATCCGCGGCGCATTGTCTCTACCCCGGTTATCTTTGATAATTACACAGTGAAAAGATGTCATAAAACTATCCCATTGTCCTTGCGAAACAAAGAACAGGGTAAGGGGCCCTCTGCGGACGGACAGAAGGCTTTGTTCAATTGCAAGCGTATATATATACATTTCATCTGCTACAATTAATTTTTAAACAGATGTCCTATTACACTGTGATCTATTAGAATAAAATGTTACTTGATTTTGAAAAATTTAAAGCAATAATGTTAAACTATATATAATGGAGCCGTGATAGCCTAGTGTGCGAAGGTACCGGGTTCGAATCCGGCCTGCACCAATGAATTTTTCAATTTATGTGCAGTTAGCATAAAACACCAACTAATATCACGTGCTTTGACGGTGAAGGAAAACATCGTGAGGAAACCTGCATATCTATGCCATGACCATCAGTGGGCAGACTAGTATGTGAGATGGAGAAGGCAATGGCAAACCACTCCATTATAACTGCCAAGAGAGTCGTCGTGTGTTTCATTAAACACATGATGACCACGACCCTCAGTCATGAGGAAGTACGACTTAGAAGAAGAATATATAATGACTATTCTTTTTAAGAGTTAAAACTTCCAAGTTTTGTTTTTAAACATTAGAAATTAAGTGAAATATTAAAGAGTAATGAAAAATACGATGGAGAGTCACTATGGAGACTCTTAGTCCCATCTAGGGGACGCAGGATATGGATGATGATGATGATGAATGAAAAATACTATTCGTAAGTAATTTGTTGTGGGATTTTTATGGGTAAATCTCTGTTGTTATAGTTTATTACCGCATAAGTTATTCTGCTGCTAATCTTATTTTTTTATCGAGATTATAATCTGGGGTTGAGCCAGGGTTTTGTGATGACTATCACCCAATAAATGATCCAATGGTTCATTCTTAGCATTTGGATAGGTCGCGATATCTCCGTGACTAGTAAAATTACTAACACTAATAGCAAAATACAAGTTTTAACATAATTCAATTACTTTATTTAACTTTAATCCACTATCTTTTGCGACTGTATGTTAAACGATAACTGAACTGTGTGTTAAAAATCACCGTCGGAACTGCGAACGGAAATTTTGTTTGTATTTTAGTTCAATTACTAACAATATTTATACATTTTCCACTAATATTTATTAATCATAGTTACTATAGTTATATATATATTCATTAATTTGCCTTAAACGTGGAGAAGAACTATGTTATTCTTCTTCTCAAACTTACACATGTTTAGTCCTATGTAGAACATGGAAATCTTACCAATATATAAATATAAAATATTTGCTAACTATTAAACAAATCACCAACACTAGATATTCTTAAGGCTAAGTCATAAATTTTTTATCATGAATAACCAAACGTTATATATCTTTGGTTCTGAAGCTATATTTTTGCGCACATTACTAAACAACTTTTATTACATTTCTCATTATAGTGGGTAGTACTGAAACGGTGGTAACAGTTACTCGTTACACAATAACTATTGCTATTTTTGGATCTATTTCTATGTTCTTTTTCCTAATTATAATTTCAACCTTTCTCTGTTGACTGTTTAGTTTTTTATTACTACAGTAACGTTTGAGTATATTTCCTCGTTACAAAAAGCTCGACGGCCGAATGAAAGCTTTATTTTAAAACCTCGGCGAAAATGCCCGGAGGCAATTTTTTTTCAGACTTAATCACTATACATAAATCCTGATAGCGTTCCGGATAAGAGTGCTTTTTTTTAATTAAAGGCAGTGATTAATTTAGGAGACGCTGGACCATTCGTTATCAGGATTGTTTTAAAAACTACATAAACTATATACACTGCTGGTAGGTCTGTATTGCCGGAGACCGTTTAGGTACCGCAGTGACTATTTCAACTGACAGACAGTAGTGTGCAAACATTACTGTGTTCCGGTTTAAAGGGTCCTATGAGCTAGTGTGTGTCTCAAGGCGATGAGCGCAATGTGGTGCAGTGTATACCATCTTAACTAGCGGCGCGTTGTTATGGGCAAGCGTATCACTTACTATAAAGTAAACGTCTCGTCGCCAAGTAGAATAAATAAAATGCTTGTCGCAATTCAGTAGAGTATTGAGCACAGCTCTGTTTGTTGCTTCATATTTTTTTTAACTATTGAACAAAGACGTCTATTTAGTTTTCGGGCTCAATGAATCTGAGTAGTTAAGTCACACTCCTATATTGTAAATCTTTTGGCATAACAGTGACCTTCGACAAGCTTATGTTAGATATTGAGGATAAACAATTGTGGGTATAAACATTTTGTTAGAAAAATAGTAATTGTATTGACTGTTAATGAATCCAAAATGAATTACTTCATATTGGACTGTTATATTTCATACTAATATTTATGTAATAATTGTATTTATATTTGTTATAGTGTAATTGAAATATTGGGAATATTATTAATCCATGACTTTTATGAAATTGATAATAAATAAATAGTTGTATTGGTTATTGTAAAGATGGCGCTGTCATTTGGGTATAAATGGCGGACAACAGCGGATCTCGAGCACATTACTGTTTGGAGAGTGTAAAAAGTGTGAACTCAGTGACTTGTGAATTGTATATATAAAAACGTGTAAATTAAATATGTATGTTGAAAAGAGAAGTGTCTATTAATTGCTTATTCTGAACTTACATAGTCTACAGCTTCATTGCAAGCGTTAATAAAGGCCGGCTATCGATATATAACAATATATATACATTGTTAGTTATTGCCGTGTGAAAATTCGTCTGAGCGCGAGCTGAATGTGGATGATGAAAAAGAATCACTGTAACACAGTAACTTCTCTTTTTTACCGCTTCGTACGAAAGAATTCGCAACAAAAATCAAGGGTCCTTCACTTAATCCGCTCTATTCTGCTCGCCTCCCCGCTACCTCTCTACCCCACCGGATGTCGACGACCCCTTCTTGACTCCACGGGCACTGCCTCCATTCACATGTCACCCGCTACCGTCTACAGCAAGTCTGCCTCAATATAGCGACGTAATCAATACAGTATTTTCATTATTCGTTACTTACATATACCATGATGAAAAAGTTTCAGCAACTTCAAAGTTGAAGTAATGCTCTGATGCTAATTAAAGTCCCTTCGTTGATGATACAAAATTTTTGTTTGAAATTTTTATAGTTTCATCATTATAACTACATCCTATCACTCCTCACCAGGTTGCAGATGGTTTTAATATGGTAAATGATATTTTGGTAGCATTGGCTGATTGTCGCGTTGTTGCCCGATTATTGTGTCTTCAGCTTACTAATTTAATAATTAAAATAGCTACTTTATTTTTCTTCGGATCACCTTATTCCTGAATCCAGCTCGCGGCGACTTTCAGCATTTTTGCTAGACCTATCGTTCAGAACCTTGTCATCAGTAGTTCTCAGTTGTTTCATTAAAATAATCTCTTAGATGTAAAATTTGTTTTAATAAGTTATGATTTGTTGTAAACTTTAAGTAAATGTGAATTTGTAACCGCGTGTACCACTGCGCCTGCTACGAGGTCGGTCTCGTAGCGGTTCGTAGCCGACGCGTTGCTACGAAATATTAACGGATCGCGTTTGTTTTATTTATGTGAATTCGAGTCGAGCGAGACTTTCACCTGATGTTAAGTGATACGCTCGCCCATAACTTGCCGCTAGTTAAAATGATACACTGCACCACATTGCGCTAGTTGTAAGACATAAGTTGTTAAGTCTCGTTACCCCAGTAATTTCACTAGTTTACAGCGACATTCAATACAAACAGTAATGTTCGCACACTACTGTTCGTCGGCTGAAATAGTCAGTGCGGGGGCACCTTCCTAGACGGTCTCCAGCAACAGAGACCTACCAGCAGAAAGTTGTTTCTAGTGTATCGTTTCTCAGTGTAAGTAAAAGTATATATAGTTTCATTTATCATATGATCAGCTTTTTGCTGATCACTGAGAAGCATTCCATCAGACTCGAGGATAATGGATATATATATATATATATTTCTGCATCGTTACTTCACATATTAAAGGCCTTTCATGTTTAATAACGAATCGAACTTTTCATAACTGTTCTACCTCCTAATACAAACACAAAACAAATTTATATGTATTTCAATAAGTTTATTTATTAAATTTAACTAAGACTTATTTGTAAAACATCTAAATTAAGCAACATTATAAAAAAGATACAATATCCTTATTTCGATCTTTAAGAATGAAAAGATAGTCTAGCAAAATATACGCCAAGCTTCATTTCTTTCCATGGTCATAATAAAAGATACAATGTTTATATTTACTATGTATTGTTTTAATAAATGTTTAATATTTTATTAGGTGAACGTTAAGTTTATGAAAGAGAAAAAGGTCGGTTGGCTTAGCAAATGGAAGGTCGCCGTAAAACGGGTCGAGTATAATTTAATTAACTTTTTACCTTACTGAACGTCCCCTTATCGTTTCATTCATTAAAATTTTTCGTTTGTTATGAAAACCTTCGCTTTTTATGTTCTCCTTACACAATGGGTTTTACGAAAATATTATTTTGTCAACTGAAATAATAAAACGAAATCCAACTTTCTTCAATACGACAGAGATCTAGTATTTACAAGCTACAGTCACTTTGTAACTTAAAATCGTACGATCAACTACAAAATGAAAGCCCGGTATAGTTAATTAATAAAGATTCAAATATTTGTTTAACTTGATACGAGATTTCATGATAAAAGATGTGGCGGTGTATCTATACCGACAGTTACTTTATCCTATGGAGTACAAAGCGACGGGTAAATCTCTCCGTGTTGATATATAATGAAATACTTAATAATGTTTTCGTTGTATATGTTTAATTGTTCTATTGTAAAGCAAAAGCAGCTTATGAGCACCAGCTGATATTAAATTCGCAGCGCTGCGAAGCCTTCGCAACAATAACAAATTGAAGTTACGGAGGCGGCGCGTGCTGGGATTACGTCTGATCTCTTCGACAATAGATGTCACCTCTTTGTATTAGAAGCGAGTCTGCGGAGAAGGAATAAAACGTTTTACATCTTCAATATATTTCAAACAGCAGAATTAACTTTGGCGTCACTGAGTAACCACAGATCATATGACTTGATGCCCAGAATTTAGGACTTATTGCTTAATATCATTTTGCAATTAAGTTAAGCCGTTAAATAAAACTTTCTTCTAACTTCATAAAAAACTTGTTAAATGAATCTTTTATTTATATCGGTAATATTAGAAACTAACAAAAGCGTTTTATATCTGAACATTCGTTATACTTCTTTATAGTTGAATATAGTATTAATATGATGATTACAGATAAAGCGAGCTATAAAGTAAAAATATAATAGAATAGAAATATAATGTGAAACTTTCCGATGTATATATCAATTTCAGTTACCGCTTTTGTCTAACCTAAATAAATATAACTGGATGACCCGCCCAGTGTTTTGAGCCTAAGCGAGGTAACCACAATATATAGAGGTCCGGCCCTTTATCACGGGAACCTGTTACAAACCTTTCTAAACTGAGAAGGTTTTGTTTTGCTGATATTCAAAGCAATTTATAACCTTAATAGTTTTAATTGAATGTGGTGAATAGGCTAAGGAGGTGGTAAACAGAGAGAGAAAGAGAAGAATTGTAACATTTAAAATAACATTTTAATAAAGATATAAATTGATCGAATCAATATAATAATGTACTTAAGATATCAACGTTTCTCTCTCTCTCTTCTTTATATATTTCGAATATACTCAGCATGGAGTCAACTCCTTGGTATGCAGACCATATACCAGACCATAGCATAAAGAGACGAAATACAAGCCAAACTATATAGAAATTAGTTTTTAATCTTTTCGTTACACTTTTTCGTTTCATATAATCTAATTTACACTGTTCCAAAAGAAGTTTCATTTAAAAGAGATATCTAATATGCAGGAGCTCGTGCTCGTTGTCATGGTGTATAGATGTTAAGTCTGTTTACCATAGTAATTTCACTGGAGCTTTTCAAACATGAAAACAGCATTGTTATAACGATTTTATTTATGTGAAAAAATTGTTGCTGCGATGTTAACTAGTCTCTGAAAAGAAAAGTTCATTTGTTATATTAAGGAAATACTTTCTTTTTGGGAGGAAGAGAAGTTTAGCAATGCGTAAAAGTACGGTTAATTCTGTATAGATGTGTGTGATAGTAAAAGGGTAGTTGAAGAGTGGGTCAGTTCATTAGCCCCGGCGGGTAAATCGCAGCGTGCGGTCGACCATACCTGTGTTGTTGTGAACAATGTGTAATCACCCTGACCGCAGACTTCAGCGGCCGCGCCCTGCGATGTATCGGGTTAATTACCATCGAGCGCGGCTTAACCGACAAACCGGACACGAGCCGCAGTAACTGACCCGCGCGGACAGATAGTGGGGTGTAACGATTTTAACACATATCTTGTGTTAAATATAATCCGGTTTTAATTTATATAAAAAAAATCTTCCTCGATTACATAATTTTTGGGGTTATTTAAATAGGCTATACAATTATGGGATAGGTTATATAATTCACCGGGTAGTAGGTCTCTGTTGCCGGAGATCGTCTGGATGGGTACAACCGCAGCTCCTATTGCAACCGCCAAATAGTAGTGCTGCTCCTGTCGACAGTCGGCGAGGGACTGACTGATGACACGAACACAAATCAATTATGGCGAGACAGTGCTGCCATCTATGTAAAGTGATGCTGAGTTCCGGTTTAGTTAGAAATATAATATTACCCGCGAAGTATTGTTTGTAATATTACTTACTACTTCATTTATTAATCGGTTGTAAAATTTATGTCCACACGTATGTCCATAGTTACTTATTTTAATTTGGTAACAGTTCTTTGTTTCTAAGCACCTTTTACCAGGTGGTAGGTCTCTGTTGCCGGAGACCGTCTGGATGGGTACCACCGCAGCTCCTATTTCAACCGCCAAATAGTAGTGTGCAAACATTACTGTGTTCCGGTTAGAAGGGCGCTGTAGCTAGTGTAATTACTGGGATAACGAGACTTAACACCTCATGTCTCAGGCGACGAGCGCAATGTGGTGCAGTGTGTACCATCTTAACTAACACCATGTTGTCATGGGTAATATCACTTACCATCAGGTGAACGTCTTGCTCGTCTCGTCGCAAAGTAGTATTAAAAAAGGCCTATTAACAAGTTTTAATTGTCTAAAGTAATGCATCGATTAAAAATCGATTTGAAATACTCACTTCATAAAGAAATTTAAACGGTTCACTTTAATTCGGCTGTGACCGGAAAATAAGTTTGTTCAACTCTAGACAAGCGCACAAATGAGGTTTAATTTCTGAACCTGAAAACCAGAATACAGGCTATTGTTTGATTTATTGTTGATAAAGGTTTATTTCCTCAATTTCGAATTAAACTCTAATACGCTATATGCAGTAGACGCGTATATTGTTGGCTGTAAGGCCGGACCGAAGTTAACATTTGATGCGTCATTTGAATTATTATCCCGGCATATTGGCGGAGAGCGGCAGAGTTGGAAGATGTACAGTAAAACTTTTCCCATTAAGGTACGAAGTTCAAACGGGAAGCGAAATTCAAGTATTCAAACCAACAAACAGGTATCTCGGTGAATTTTAAGTATATTTCTTTCATAATACGAATGTTACGTTTCTGCTGAATTAAATCTCGTCGGGCGTAATATTGTAAATGTATTATAATGTAATAATAACCTGTAAATATATTGGTACTATAAATTAATTAATAATGACTGTTAGTTGTAAATATATATTTTAGATAATCCTGAAAAATAATACTTTGTAATTAATTTATCGCAGTTTCCTTGTAATTTGCGAAGGTATGAGTTCCAAACGAAGATACCAATGCACCTTCTATCACTGAAAGACCTCCGAGGCAGTTTTAAAAGGTAAGAAAATCCAACCTATCTTCAAATAATAAACCTATCCTAAGGAAGAGTTTATATATAACTTAAAATCGGTTTTTAATATAACTCTCCATTCTAACAAACTCTTTGTCAAGCGGGGTACTTACTAAATTTAACACTCTCTCAATTTCCGCAGAAAATTCAGCAAAGCATGAAACGCCTTTCGTGAGACGATTAAATTTTCAATTTAAATTTATTAAAACTTCAACTTCGCGAACAACTGAAAAGTTTTCTTCAGTTTATAAAACTTTGCGGCGAAGTTATCCATTAACATTTCACGTGGTAACTTCTCGGGGTCACTTCATTCGTTTAACTCTAGGCCGCAGTTTCTTTTATCGACACATTAACTTTTAAGAACTCCGATGTTGATTTATAAAGAATTTTTTCAAAGAAAGATATAGTTGTATTAAAGCATATATTAGAATGAATGAATTATGAGCATGTGAATATTTATTATATACCGCCGCAGCTTCTATTTCTGTTATCGAATAGTAAACTATCCGAATGTAAACTATTCGACAATAGTTCAGTTTTTAATATTGACAGTAACAGTTTTTACTATTCGTATTACTGTATTCTGGTTTGCAGTAGCTGAAAATTACTGGGTTAGCGAAACATAACATTTAGTGTCTTTGTGTGTGAACATTTTCACATACAATTTTTTATTCATATATTTTTAAAGTGCCTAAACAATTGTGCAGAGTTTAGAATGTTCTAAAAGTTGAACTACAAATAAAAACTCGTTATAATTTACTAGTAAACTTTCCAGTAAATTCATTCCATGCAAACAGGCAATATATCATTTGCATTTATGTATATTTTGATAATGTACTTATAGTTTCTTTTTAACACTTCTTGAACGGGTTTTTAGATTTTATTTGGATATATTGTATGATTTTCGGAGGTACTAATCCAACGTTGTTAAGACGAGGACACTAAAACAGCCCAATGCATATTTCTCTTTTTGGAATTAGGAGTCTTCTTTTATAGGGAGTCAAGGCTATAATTTTGGCCTGGATCTATTTAGACAATGAAGTATATTATTCTTTTTATAATAGATAGTAGACGGAAGAAATCACGGTTGTAAAGGAACTTCTTCTCTTTGGAGAAGTGGCTCGTTTTTTTTCTAACAGAGATAACAGATAGAAATGGAGAATCTGCAAACAGGGAAAAAAGAAACACCGCTGAGTTTTTTTAATTTATTTCAGTGATTACTGATTACATATTTAATAATAACATACAATACCTTAGCCTAGTGATTCTAAAAAAATCATTTCCAATATCGCCTTACCTAGTTATTAATTTGGATTAATCCGTTAATGATTACCTTTAAGTTTTAATCTTTAGCTTAAATAATTAATGAAGATCTAATAAAACATTGTGGAATTAAAAAAAAAACCTATTACAGTGATGCTCCTTACACCATTCAATCAGCATTCAGATCACTACCTCCAAAGCATCCTTGTCAATAGCACGATAAAATTCTTTGGTTAAAATTAAGTATAATAAAACAATAGGAAAATAAATAAAACTCTAAAACTTAATAAACTTAATGCATCGGAATGTATTGAATATTAACGAGAGACGCGAATCGAAATGATAACTTAGCTGAGAAGTAACTTCGCCGCTTTACTTCAGATGGTGTCCCTTATATTTATCGACTAGGTCATTTTAAACGAACGAATTACCTTTAAAACTTTTCATTAATTAAATCTACGGCTAATCCTCTGAATTGCATATTTTATTATATAATACGTTAACAAACAACTTTTGATTTTTTTTTTCCCGTTTCTTATTTATAACTAATCTACAGTTTACTTTCTAAATCTCTATTTGAATACTATTCATGATTAAGTGGGGGGAAAGACGTGAATAACTAAATGAAGGAGTGATGCAAACAACACGACAGACAGATAATGTACGTATAAGGAATTGACATATGTTCATCGAACTGCATGTAAATGTTAGTTATGTTAAAGCTAAATCTTCGTCCGTGGATCTTTTTCATTTAGATTGGATCGTGTTAGCTTCGCAATGAAATATTGTTATTCGATTCTAAGGATAAGTGAAAAAGTGTTACCTAAACAATCCGGAAGTACTCACAGCCAGGATGATTTTCAATAATTCACGTCTAGATATGATAAGGGGTAAGGTTAGATTAATTTAAAGGGTTAACTTTTAGGTTTACTTTGTTTACGTTTAATCTATTTTAACCTACAGTGCGTAAGTTTAGTTTTCTATTTAATTCAAAATTAGGATTACAGGAAATCCATTTAATTGGAT
Source organism: Byasa hedistus (assembly GCA_029286795.1). Lineage (NCBI taxonomy): Eukaryota > Metazoa > Arthropoda > Insecta > Lepidoptera > Papilionidae > Byasa > Byasa hedistus. The sequence goes on from JAGSMW010000001.1 coordinate 932,581, forward strand.
AGATTAATAGTACTACGCGAGTGCTAGGAGTAATATTTCATAATCCATTCCATCACCACTAAAGATTGGATTGAATTTGAAATATTAACACAGAACTCGAAAATCTTAGATTTAATTTAGAAGAAGTTTATTTTTTGGAAACTACGATAGTTCATTTTAATGAGTATCCTTGCATCTTAGGTAATTACGCTAAAGCTAATCAAGTGCTAGATTTAAAATTTGATATTAATAGTTTTTTTTTTTTCAATTACTTTTAAAACTGGGCGATGGTGTACGTTTGATGATGAAAGAGAAAAAATAAACCGCCAGTCTAAATGCATAGACTGATTTAAAAACCGGAACATACAAATAATACATGATAATAGATGCCAATTGTATGATCGATGTATTTACTACGTTTCGCTAATGGAGCATAGAAGATAGCTAAGAATTATTTAATAGAAGCATTACTAGATAATGGCACAGCGGAATGTACCAGTGTATTTATAAAAAAATCTATCCTAGATCAGCTTAATATTAGCTCGCGCACAATGATGATCATGACGCGCCTCATCATCATTTACAATAACTTTAAATATTTTTTTTTCTGCTCTACTTTTAACGATCCTTCCGCATTACTCTCTCCACCTACGTTTCCTTAAATAAGTTTCTCCTTTATTGCCAATATTTTTAATTCCTGATTGACTTACAGCTCGTGATTCCACGAATAATTGTTAAGTTGTGACTTGCGATTAAACCCTATATTTAAATTTGTTAATATTATCGTTTTCATTCAAATGTAAAGTTTCATGAGCTCTTATGAATCTTTACATTTGATAATCATTTAATAGCTATGCGGCGAAGTTTCTTCCCGTAGCGAAAGAGTTTTATAAAATATTTTTCTTTTTAAAACTAGACGAAACAGAAGTAACGCCTCCAACATGTTTTGCTTAGTTCGATCGAGAATCCAATGCAAGTTCATACATTATCGAAGAGGAAGTTGTAATATGTATGAAACCGAAATGGATTCTTGACTTCAACAACATAAATCACAAACGCAGGTCGTCCCTCAGTATTTTCAATACAATCTCGATGCGAATTAAATTAAAAACGAAACAATTTAATATTTGCTAAATGTGAGTTGCGTCGGTTGTCGAAATACGTTCGTGGAGGTAACATCAAATTTACATTTCCAAACTCTGCCATCACTTGCCATCGCGTCCACATCTACCGGCAGACCCGTGACCAAACATTCTATTACTAGAAATACAAAATTTAACGTATTTACAACCATTTTATTAAATCTTCCAACGTAACATTCATAAGTACATACTTGCTTCGCGCACAGTCAAAATGTACATCCTTTACATTACACAGAACAATAAGGACTAGATGCTAGGTGATCGTGTTGCTTAAATTATAACTGATCAAACGAATCTACTAAATGAGGTTTTGGCATTCCTACGTCAAATTATCGACCGACGGACACGTTAACTAAGCCGCTATCCCCTCCATATTGTCTGGCAGTTTCGTTAAACCTTTTCATTCAAAATTCATCCAAATTTATGTCCAACTAAACTCCTCCCCGTTGAGCATCACCGATCGATGGTACAATCATTCGACCAGACCGTCTCCTAATTCGCCGTACGCCAAAACATTTGTTGCTTTTGGAATTTTTCGGTGATATTAATTATTTTTTTTTGTTACTTAATAGATATACAATTACATAATGATGCATTTCCCTTTTTCGGCCCAAGGATTGTTTTTCTTGTCTGGAGCGTGTATGAGTGGGTCGTTTTTCTCGTTCTCCTCTACGTACTCCCTCATTCTGGAAAGAGAAATGTTAAATAAGTTAAGACTGTAACATCCGAACTAAAACCGTGTTTTATGGAATACATTACAATAAAACTATGTCCAGCAGTGGATACATAGGTTCAGATGACGATGATAACATTCAAAAATATTGAATAATATCTACAGCTTCCAAATATAACGGCAAAAAAATATAACTGCATGTAATAGTTAAGCTTTCTGAGTGATAATGTGGTATAACCATCGAATGACTATTAACAGGAATGTTGAACCTTAAACAAGAGAGTTTACTACTGCCCAAAACAGATTTTCCATCGTCTCCTGAACTAAGAACCACAACAATCCCAAATTCTTTATTTACTCCACCAACGGTTCACTCGAACGAAGTAACAGACAGATATATCGCGCGATATTTTTGTAATGTATTTATATCTATAAGTAGGTCTATTTACTTTGGCCGCCGATGAAACGGTCGGTTGGAAGTTAAGTAATATATCATCGAAATATAATTCTGGACAGTAAACTAATATAACGTCATGCGAATTAAAATATAGTGAACATCTGGTGTCTGTTGTTACGTATGGGAAGCTATGGTCGACTCTTAACTGAATTGTGTAACAAGAATATAATTATAACTTTGAGTACTCCGTAAAGTTTAATAATCTAATAATAGGTTGATTTAGAGTAAAATAACAAATTTGTATTTCATGAAGGTAATTTACCAATAAATGAATGTTTGAAGTGATTAGTGGCGACGGTAAGACAAATAGAAGTTTCTACTTCCAGCAGTTGTACATTGAATTTTGCATTGTTCAATAGACCAGTGATTAATGTTAAATAGTTCCCTCTTTAGTAATCTACGTTATTCTTATAGTTACGAGATACTATAATGCCATAAATATAATATTGAATTATAAGATATCTTATTACAAACTACAAGAGAGCTCATAGACTTTTAACACATTTCTGAATATTTTACAGTGAGTTCAGAATTGAATTCTAGCCCCAACTTGTTGAATTTTTTGTGCTTTAATTTTCCAGTAGTTTCCTGATATATGATATGCTCGTTACAAAATACCTTCTCTTGCTGTTGTATATTATCCATCGGTGATTGAAAACAAAATAAAAGATCGTATCGAAATGTATCGAAACCAATATTGCATAAACGTATATAACTTCAGTGAAATCTATTCACATAACAAAATAACTAACAACAACGTTGCGTCTATGAAAACGTTATCAAAAGGCAAATTGGGGCCCGGCGTGGGATGAGGGAATTGATTGGCAAAATCCAATAAAGCAACCCGACAGACGAACACTGAACATTGAGCGGCATTCATTTAACATTCGGTATTCATAAAACGCGCGCCGGCGTAATAAATGCACGGCCCACTTAATATTCCCACTATTGGGACTAGCCCCACAAGCGTAACGCGAAGGGTGTAATTCGGATATCCGCCAACGTTAATTGCAACGGTGGCGGAATATCCGCGCGTTTAGCGGAAATGGGTCGGACACTCGGCGAGATGAGAGATAAGCGGCGGAATTTATTTGCGAAGGAAATGGAGGTTCAAATTACTCGCGGGGATTTTATTTCAGTTTTCAAGCGGCACCCGAGTGCTTAATGGGCCCCTACATCGTGTGGGCGGAATGCAACATGTTAAGCGGAAAGTTCAGCCCGGATCCATTATTATTAACCGCTGAAGCAAGGAGAGGTATTTACAAGTGTTACACGTTATCCCGTATATCTGCTCTGTACGTTAAATGGTGTCTAATCGCGAATTTAGAATCTCTTTGTGTTCTTTGATGATGGAATCGCTGTGATGATGAACTCAAATATGTAAGAAAAAGGTTATCGTTGTCACAAAATCTGGATCACAAAAGACTTCCTCCGAATTTAACCCTGAGTAGACGATCACTCTTCTCAGTAACATTCTAGAATAGTGTTTTACATCACCACCACATTTGTTGTCTAGAGATAATGCTATAAATACAACTATAGAGAGGAGCTGACATAGATCATACAAGTTAAGAGAGAAAGTAATTTCGTGATAGAAATTACTAGTAATAATAACGGACGTTGTTATTAAGATGAAAGTAAACATTTAACATGACAATGAAAACAAAATGTAGTTCATGATATAACAAAGTTATTTGTAACGGAGATATACGCCGACATAACATTGCTTGACGCAGCACAGATGTAACTTAACGAATCCAAGCAACCATAAATAAATAAACACGAACAATTACACAAAATGAAAACAAACAGATATCTGTTTAATTTTATATGGAATAAAGGCGATTTCCCGCCGCTCTTATGAATTATTCATTTGCGCGAACTGAACAAAATCATAGCTCTATATTAGTATAATTGTAGACCTTACTGGGACGCGATAAGAGCTCAGAAATCTGTACTGAAGAGAAGTAGGTCGTGGGATACAAAAAGTAACGACTGAGCTATATACAAATTCAAATGACCATTCGGACTAACTTCCGTATTCCACATGGAGTAGATTCAACATATCACAACGGATATATTTTTGATAAATTAGCCAAATCACGGTAATGATTAATAATAGAAACATGTTTATCATGAAACCTTAACGATCTGGTGATCTGATGGTATACTTCTCTCCTGGTGTCATTGCTTTGACGGTATAAATAGAAACATTACATATGTTACGCTGTTGCGGACGAATTGATTTTGATGTAATACAATGAAGCCTTACGCGCGCCGCTAATGAACTCAAGAAGCCAGAACATGCTGCACAGCCTGATCTGTTTGTTTGGATACTTCTTAATACTATATATAAATATCATATATAACAGTGATTGAAAGCTTACTTTTAAATTATAAAGAACTTAGTTTTCACTTTTAGTTATTTGGTTTTATTTTAATGATCTAGATATGATAGTTTAGTTGGAGGTATAAATTTTTAAATCCGTGTAGTTAATATGTCGCCGTGAGCCGTGATAGCCTAGTGGTTTGAACGCCGGCCTTCCAATGCGAAGGTACCGGGTTCGAATCCGGCCTGCACCAATGAATTTTTCAATTTATGTGCAGTTAGCATAAAACACCAACTAATATCACGTGCTGTGACGGTGAAGGAAAACATCGTGAGGAAACCTGCATATCTATGTCGTGACCATCAGTGGTCAGACTAGTATGTGAAATGGAGAAGGCAATGGCAAACCACTCCATTATAACTGCCAAGAGAGTCGTCGTGTGTTTCAATAAAAACATGATGACCACGACCCTCAGTCATGAGGAAATACGACTTAGAAGAATATGTCGCCATGACAGTGTTAAGTATTTGGTTCTGATAGTAAACATGTGATAAACACACTTCTCTACATTTGGCTTTATTAGCAATTAATATTATATGAACAGCACACAGCGAGCTATGGAGAGGGCTATGCTCGGAGTATCTCTGCGTGATCAAGTCTGAAATGAGGAGATCCGCAGAAGAACCAAGGTAACCGACATAGCCCTGCGAGTCACGAGGCTGAAGTGGCAATGGGCAGGGCACATAGCTCGTAGAACTGATGGACGTTGGGGATCCAAAGTGCTGGAATGGCGACCCCGCACAGGAAAGCGTAGCGTTGGCAGACCTCCCACTAGGTGGACAGACGACATAAAACGAATCGCAGGGAGTCACTGGATTCAAAAAGCACAAGACCGTATTTTGTGGAATACATTACAAGAGACCTATGTCCAGCAGTGGACGTCCATCGGTTGAAACGATGATGATTATATGAAAATAGGGTCAAGTGGCCTTGTAGACAAATGGATATATAACTAAAGGTATCTCTTTTTAAATGTTTAAATTATTTACTTACGAAGAAAAGATATAAAATAAAAATTGGAAAGTTTATGAAAGGAATTATTGATCCTTTCTTGAATTATAAGGAAGTAAGAGAAGATCGGAATCGTTTGTCTGCTGACTTACTCAATATCAGAATATTTACCATTTTTGTCAGGTAATGGGTCTGAAGAGACGACGACAGTATTAAGTCTAAATAACTTAAAACATGGTTAAGTAAGCAATAGCGGGAAACTATACACGACTAATGTAAAGTTTATTTTTTATACTACTAAGTGACGAGATGAGCAAGACGTTCACCTGATTATAAGTGATACGCTTGCCCATGACAACGCGGCGCTAGTTAAGATGGTACACACTGCACCACATTGCGCTCGTCGCCGGAGACATAAGATGTCAAGTCTCGTTACCCCAGTAATTACACTAGCTACAGCGCCCTTCAAACCGGAACACAGTAATGTTTGCACACTACTATTTGTCGGTTGCAATAGGAGCTGCGGTGGTACCCATCCAGACGGTCTCCGGCAACAGAGACCTACCACCTGGTAAAGTAGTGTTATGTAGTACCACTTGGTAGAGTAGTGTCTTTTTGAAGGCTGTGTCTAATATGCAAGTTATAATCGGACGGTAAAGCGATCGGTGCGATGTGTGGGCGGTGAATTGTGTCGCCTTAGTGATTAAGTTACGAGAATAGCTCACAATCGATGGCGGCGGGTCGCAGCGTACACTGTGTGCTTACTACACAGATATGAAGAGACCTTATCCAACAGTTTTATCACTGATAACATACTACAAAGCGACGAGATGAGCGAGACGATCACCTGATGGTAAGTGATACGCTCGCTCATAACAAAATGGTACACTGCGTTCGTCGTAAGACATAAGGTGTTAAGTCTCGTTACCCCAGTAATTTCACTAGCTTACAGCGCCCTTCAAACTGGAACACAGTAATGTTTGCATACTACCGTTCAGCGATGGTACCTACTTAAACGGTCTCCAGCAACAGAGACCTACTAGCACTAAAATAATACACATATAATAACAAATGTTTAAAAGTACTAAACTATCTTATATACTTATCCTAAAAATTGAGTTTTATCTAATGTTTAGTTACTTTTTATTATTTTAACCGATGAAATTTAGGAAGTTCTCTATTAGACTTGTAATTATCATTGTTCTAATTAATCTATGACTACTCTTAATGCGCCAATTTTATTGGTTCTTATTTATTGATTAGGGAAAAACAGATTACAATAATTATACTCCTTTTTTTTAATTCGGATCAAATCGAAATAAAACCTCTTCGTTGTTCTCTTGCTGAAAGCTTCTTTCAATTACGAATGAAACATCCATACGTCTGAAAGATGGTACCATTGGAAGCCCTCCGTTATGACTTCCCGTCCCCTAAAAGGAGGGGTATCCACCCCCCTAAGGGAGGGTGCGTTGGTTTGTTTTTGGGTCAGTCATTCTGGATAAGTAGTAGTGACATGTTCGCGTGCTAAGGTCATTGAGACGCTGTGGATAAGAGACGCGCTTTATCTAATCCTATGCGTGAAAGTATAACGCTATTGCTTGATAACTCGAGTGATTATTATCACAGGGTGTTGTGATAATATGAATAAGAATAGTGGAGAGTGTAGTCTCGAGTTCGAATCCTACAAACTACAAACTACTCGTTACAAAAACATCAACTTTCGTGGACATGCGAAACTCGCACCTGGAGAATGTAGTTGAAAATACATTGACACTAACAATACATTACACGTATTGACTCTCTTTTGAAGAATAGCTATAAATCCCAGCAGTGGCAATTAAATGGGTTGTTTATTAGTTAAATATCATTCATATTATTAATATTTTTAATATTTGATTATCTTAGTTAATTATTTATTAACAAAAGTTCATCAGTCGATGGGTACATCTCGAATCTTATTTGTACAAAATTACTTTCCGTTTGTATGTTTAACTTGATAATGTGCTTTTTATGAAATGATCGTAAATAAATATTGGTTATTCCGCGTGAGTTGAGCTCGGGGTAGAGCTGCTTATCATATTATTGCATACAAAGGGCTCCCCAGCGAGCGCCGCCAATGAAAGGATAAGCAGCTCCCGGCGCCGGATCGATACCGCCGCCGCGGAACTTTCATTGACTCATTACAAATGAAAACAATCACATTTATTTATCTACATTAACAGAAATTTACACTTCAATTCCATTACTTCATTATTACCATAAAATATATTAACACAAAACTAAAGCTTCGCTTTTAAAATACACTTAGCTTATTACTGATATCAGGAATTTTATATATACGCTCATTCAACGAGTTCTTTAAAATAATTAAAGATTTTTAGTTAAGAAATTAGTAATATTGTCACTCCAGTTAGAAATTCAAGTAAAACAAAAACTATAACAATGTACAGATTGTCCATTTCATTAACAGCGCTTTCAGATAATTCACTATCTGGATTGAAAGTAGACAAATGAAACTTGGATACATCACAAGTTAATATGTAAAATTTGCCAAATTAGTATGAGAATACTAAACATGCCAATAAGCTCTGCCAACTGTAATATTTAAGTTTAAATTCACCGCAAAATTTCAGACTCGACGTATACGTTTCAGTTTGTAATAATTTTAGTAAACTGTTCTTGTTGAAAATATCAACAATAATTAAGTTTTGATAAGAAAACTTCGCTTAATATTGTAAAGTTTGTGAACTTTTTTAACAAGCTTAGATACGAATTTATTATACGTATAGAAAAGTATGGAAACGAAGGGAAACTTCAGCCTTTTGTAACTTCACCAGAAATTCTTTCGATGAATTGTAAAAAGCTTTAATTATTTACTTAAAACATTGTTATTACTAAAAAAAGTCAGACAAGTTTGTATTTGAGTGTTTCTAGTACATATTTTTTGTATCTTCTAAAGTATTTAAATGATCTAGTACTATATAAACTATATTATAAACTAATAATCTATAGTGTTTCTAAATTATTTATTAAAAAATCTAGGTAATGTCTAATGTCCGTCCGTCTGTGCTACACATACGGGTATGCTTTAAATCTAACAGCGACTCGTCGAGCTGAATGTAGAACTTGTAGTCATTGAGGATGTTTTATAAGAGACAGTTTCACGAAAGAGGTAATGATGTTGAAGGGCTGTAAGCTATTGAAATATTTGTAAGGAAACTTAACACTTTATGTCTTACGACGAGCGCAATGTGGTGCAGTGTATACCATCTTAACTAGCGGCGCGTTATGGGCAAGCGTATTATTTACCATCAGGTGAACGTCTCGCTCGTTTCGTTGCTTCATAGAATTCGTGATGTCGTGCTACTTAAGATGTTAATATTCAACGGAACCGAAATATTATTACACGTTTCGTGTTTCCATTTGTATACATTGGTGTCGTTTCAAATGAAAGCTTGTAAATTGTTACTTTTCGTTCAGTTCTCTAGAAACAATTGATGCTCGCCGCGAACCCCGCGCCGCGCGACGTTTCGATTTGTCAACCGGGCGGCAGTTATCGATTCGCAAAGTTAATGTAGCGGTTTATTTTAGTAAATTGCTTCACCACGAGGTTATTTAACTTCCACACGCAACATGCTATAACTTCCGAAAATATAATACAGTAATCGCAAGTCTACAGTTACATTCCGAATCTACAATCAATAGAAATCGGAATATTTTAGGGTTTACATCTCTGCCTGATTGTAGTTTAATACTTCTGTGAATTTAATAAAAAAATAATGACAATATTATGTTCAACTCATAAAGTGTAAGTTAATGTACGTTATTACATAAGACTGGTGTGTATAACCGTATTTATGAGACCGCTGCGTTATTAATACACTAGCGCTGTTAAATCGACCGCGACACCGAGAACGCTACGCATTAAACGCAGCCGCGTTAATTACACGTAAAATTACGTGTTATCACTCAACCCTAACACAAATGGATTAGATAAGGCAGCATAATATATCCCACTGATCGATATAAGGATAGAGTCAAGACTATTTATCCACCATCATGCTCAAGTGCGAATTGATGGTTAAACCAGTTAATTGAGATCAATAGATTGTAAGAGAAAATTTTTTAACCAATTAATATTATAAAAAAAATCTTTACAGTCTACTGCATGCAGGTCTATGATCATAGATCATCTCGTTTTGTAACATTAAGTTGTGGTTTGAGGGGACTTATAGGTACTAAACTAGAATTAGAGCTGGAGTAGCTTGAGTGATGAATTTTAAAATCTTATATCTGAAAGCGTCCTCAAATGCTGAGGAAATTTCTTATTCAACACATTATTATATTTATAGGTTCTTTTATAACAATAATTTAAAAAATATATCTTTTCACTATAAAATAGTCTATATGTCTTTAGACAGATTAATGATAACTAGACGCCATATTACTGCTAAAATTAAAAATTTGCTGATATTTTCAAACGGTTAGATATTTTTTTTTGTTTAAAATAACTTGGTTTATTGTAACTTTAAAAAAACCTTGATTCTAGTTCAGCCGGATGAAAATTACGACACTACAGACTAACGCATAGATCAATATAGCCTTTAACTCTAACTTTGAAACTTAAGTAAAATTTATAAGACAACAATGCGTAAATAAATTTCGCTAAAGTAATTTTTTAACGTAAAATAATACGTTTGCCTTCGCGACGGTATATTTTACTATAACTGCATTTTCTTCCGTTTATGGGTGGAGTTAATAAAACTTGACGGTCCCGGCACCCGGTAATCTCGACCTTCAGGGAGCTCGTTTCGGATAATTCAGGGTTGAATCGGATGATATAAATTCAATAACTTCCGTGTACCTGCCCCTTGATCCTTTCGGTGCCGACGGAAATGCTGATAAGAATTTATCCAATTACATACGTATCTAATGCGATATTACTAATACTTTGTAGTTATTAATATATACGTAATTATTTTTTATGTAGCAATAATTTTTCAATGGATTTCAACTGACAGACCTCTTATTTTATATTTAATACATAAAAAAGGCGACGGCGGAACATCCATACACTTGTCCCATACTATCAAAATTGGGTCAGACATCGTTACAACTCCGCATAATGGTGGTGTTCCACACAAAGCTATTTGTTAGACCTACATCATCGACGAACGTACAATTATTGTAACACAGACAGTTAACTAAGTTCGGTATCTAAGTTACTACTTTTACATAACAATTTCTATTAGTCTTCTACTAATAAGTTTCCTAACTCATTTGCTAACGGAGTGTCCTATCCATATGAACTCGCGGCATTAATTCGAGCAAGAGAAAGGGCTGAAAATAGCTAAAGTAGGTTTATGCGAGTTGGTAAAAAATAAGTTAGTTAGAGATAAACTTTCAAATTCTGTATAAATATATGTACAATAGTTAACAATAGGAATAAGGATAAGTAAATACGATTTTCGTAATGATATATAAAATATTATTAGTAGCAAATTACGTAAATAGGATAAAAAACCCCTGAATAATAATATCAGGGAAAAGTAGAGAAAATTATAAAAAAAAAAGAAAAACTAATAAGTTTCCAGTCCTTAAGATTAGACAAATGCTAAAAGCATCATTTGTGTAAGGGACTACGTTGTAATGTTTATTTACTCACTCATGGATAAAAGGAGTGAAATATTCAATTGATGAATATAAAAAAAAATGGCACAGGACTTCGAGGAACAGAAACAAAACAAAATTTCCATACGAGCAAGAACAATACAGCTTGATTGTGACACCATAACGCCGGAGGTAGTTTCATTTTTAACGAATCCCATTCAATGGTGACTTCCACCCATTGAATGCGCCCGCTGAAAACGGAGATCGGAGCCGAAATAATACCGGAGAACCGTGCAGACGTCTGCATTGGAACTCCTGGATCCATTACATCATGAACGAACACCAATTAATTAAGCAACAGCTGGAACCCGCCAACAAATTACCCGTTACCATAATCGTTACACATACTCATTGTATAGTGATAACTTGATTACGAGTTAGATTTATCTATACAACTAAATAAAACTGGAGTGTCTGATTGTAACATTAAAATAACCACTTTTTTTTAAGTGTATTTCGATATATACACGATACATATACCAAAACACTTTTTTTTAATTTTTCTGTTTGTTCTGGATAATATCTGAAACGCTTAGACCGATTTTGATGGGGTTTTCACTGGCAGATAGCTGATGTAACGGGGAGTAACTTAAGCTTTTTATAACACCTAAGTGATACTTTTTTGGTCAAGTCAAATAAATCTTCCATAAACACTGATTTTTTGAAGTCAGTATAATTACTACCTACTAAAATCATCTCAATCATCGTATTCAGCGCAATGCGAGATGCAAATGATCTGTAGTAATCATCAGTGCAAATTATACTACAATTAATTCAGTTATTTAGTTCATCACTAGTTAAGTTTGATAAATTCGTGAAAACGTTAAGGATCTATGAAAAATAATAATTTACGGGAGCTCATTATTATTTTATTATATTCAGGGATCCATTTAAAAAACGCAATATTACATATTTGAACTGAATATTGTCTGAAACCTATATCGTTTACTTAATTCTTGCAATTGTATTTCAGTTCATTACAAATCTTGTTTTGTATTAGATCTATTAATTGATGTTGGCTGTTGTATTAAGTAACAAAGAGCCGACGTACTATTGTAAAGTATACATTGATTAGCTGGTACCGCTTTAAGCGATTGTATAATAAATCAAAATGAGGAATGTTTCGCTGCAAAGCTCCGTTTCAGTTAATCATTCATTTGTAACAAACGAGCTGATGAGAACTGGATGCTGGTAGAAGACTGAAGGTTTTACTGATTACGGGTCTCGTTCAGGTACAATCGTAGCTTATACTTCCATCACCAAATTTTAAAGTGCTGATATTAATATGTAAAGTTTTGAACGGCGCTGTAGCTAGTGATATTACTGGAGTAACTACACATCACATTATATGACGGCGACGAGCGCAATGTGATGATGTGTTCTAACTAGTGCCAAGTTACGGGCTTATTACTTATCATTGAAATACTCTGAATTACTTTCATATGTTGATAATGAGAAGATTGATTTTTTTTATTCTTCAACGCGCTGCTGGTTAAGATGGTATACACTGCACCACATTGCGCTCGTCGTAAGACATAAGGTGTTAAGTCTCGATACCCCAGTAGTTTCACTAGTTTACAGCGCACTTTAATACACAGCCCCTGTTTCAACCGCCAAATAGTAGTGTGCAAAAATTACTGTGTTCCGGTTTGAAGGGCGCTGTAGCTAGTGTAATTACTGGGGTAACGAGACTTAACACCTTATGTCTCAGGCGACGAGCGCAATGTGGTGCAGTGTGTACCATCTTAACTAGCACCACGTTGTCATGGGTAAGCGTATCACTTACCATCAGGTGAACGTCTTGCTCGTCTCGTCGCATAGTAACATAAAAAAAAAAAACACAGTAATGTTTGCACACTACCGTTCAGCGGTGGTACCTAGACGGTTTCCAGCAACAGAGACCTACCAGCACTAAAATAATACACATTATAGCAAACGTTAAAGTACTAAACTATGATTTTTTTGTTTAATAATCTTATTACACTTATCGTAAACATTTACTTTTATCAAATGTTTTGTTACCTTTTATTATTTTAACAGATGAAATTTAGGAGGTTCTCTATTAGACTTGTAATTATCATTGTCACTTGTAATTATCACTGTTAGGCGAATGAAATAGTCACTGCGGTGGTATCTAGACGGTCTGTACCAACAGAGACCTACCAGCAGTATCTAACCGGGTTCCACTTCAAGGGCTCCGAGATCTAGGATTTAGACGGTGCGGTTACTTATTTCATTATTCACGGGAAGTAAGCATTGTCTGAAGCGAATGAAGCGTATTGTGTTTCGCGATATGAATGTAGGTCAGTTGTTGCGAGGGGTACCCCGATGGAAAGCGAGTATGTGAAGAATAGCTGGATGCAGGAAGGCATCGCGCCGCGGCATTCGGGAACGGGGGAGACGCTTAAAATGCGGAAGACGAGCACCGCATCGGCTCCGAACAAAGGTACCTATTGAAAAGTAGCTACATTTCAGCATTACGTGAAAGGAATATGTCTACTCCGCGGCAGTAAGTATAACTTTTAATATTAACGGAGCAAAGACTACGTGCAGTCTGAAACGTCTTGAAAAGAATAAGCCTTGTGGTTTATTAGTATACTGTCGCTTAATTTTATAACTTTACTGATCAGAAAATTCAATATATTTAGTACAGTTTTTATGCTGTACTATTTGCATAAACAGCTTTAAACATGATATTAAGAAAAGTACCAGGTGGTAGGTCTCTGTTGCCGGAGACCGTCTGGGTGGGTACCACCGCACCTCCTATTTCAACCGACAAATAGTAGTGTGCAGACATTACTGTGTTCCGGTTTGAAGGGCGCTGTAGCTAGTGTAATTACTGGGGTAACGAGACTTAACACCTTATGTCTCCGAAGGCGAGCGCAATGTGGTGCAGTGTGTACCATCTTAACTAACACCGCGTTGTCATGGGCAAGCGTATCACTTACCATCAGGTGAACGTCTTGCTCGTCTCGTCGCAAAGTAGTATAAAAAAAAGTAATTACAAGTTACTTATGTTCCTTTAAAGTTTTAAAAAATCGGTATTCAGAGATAAAGACCTGACTGATATTTACCATCGTCATGTTCTGCTTAAACAGTAATGTTAGTATATTACTGTGGTACAGTTAATGATTAGCAGTTATTGAATATACTAGAGTAACGATAATTAATATTTTAATGTTACTATCACGTTGCGGCGTTGTATAAACATCTTAAAAAGCGAAACGTAGATGTATACACTTACAGTAGAAAGAACGTACTGCTACTTAAAATCCAAATTAAAATATTTATATATTTTACTAAATAACTTAGTCGTTTACGGAAATATCTTTAACTTATTTACGTTTAGTACAAAGTTAACAACTTCCTGCGGTCGCTAGATAAGTTTAAAATGTTTTTACCGTTACTTTCCTGTTGTTATGGAATAATACACAGTTACGCGATTAATAATTAAACTGTTTCACGTTCAAAGTTTAGTTTAGACTAATTACGATTATATTATAATGTAGTTAATAATAAACATAATTAAATGGTAATGTAACTGAATCGAGACGTTTTTGATTTGATACACCTCGAGGAAGGAGCTTTCGCTTTAAGTTTTAAGTGATTTTTGCAACTGACAGGTTATTTTTGAAACATACATAAATAAAATTACAGTAACATAAAAGTTACATTCGTTTACTTAGTTAATATTGTGTAGTGGTTTGAACACCGGCCTTCCACTCTGAAGGTACCGGGTTCGAATCCGGCCTGCACCGATGAATTTTTTAATTTATGTGCGGTTAGTATGACCTCAACTAATATTACGTGCTCTGACGGTGAAGGAGAACATCATGAGGAAACCTGCATATCTATGTCATGACCATCCGTGCTCGCACTAGTATGTGAAATGGAGAAGGCAATGGCAACACCACTCCATTATAACTGACAAGGAAGTCGTCGTGTTTCATCACACATGATGACCACGACCCTCAGTCACGAGGAAATACGACTTGGAAGAAGAAGAATAAAAGATATACAATAGAAGTAAGTCTGTTAGGTTCAAATGTTTAATAACTTATTAAGTTGTGGTTTAATTTTGAGTTAACAAAGAGGGATGGCGGGTTGCGGGGAAAGGGAAAACCCGCAAACTTTCCGCTAATTGAAGGTAAAGAGTAATTATTTTAAATAAACATTAGCCTCCATTAGGGTACAAGCCGGACCTCTTGTATTAATTTCTTAGCTCACCTTTCCTAACGGCCCATTTACCGGCTTCCTATTTATATATTGTTTACTACATTTTAGCAAACTTCATAGAGCCGATGTGACGAGCGCGACGTTCACCTGATGGTAAGTGATACCCTTGCCCATAACGTGCGGCTAGTTAAGATGGTATACACTGCACCACATTGCGTTCGTCGTAAGACATAAGATGTTAAGACTCGTTACCACAGTAATTTCACTAGCTTACAGCGCCCTTCAAATCGGAACACAGTAACGTTATCACACTACTGTTTGTTGGTTGTAATAGTCAATGCGGTGGTATCTAGACGGTCTGTGGCAACAGAGACCTACCAGCAGTAAACTACAGTACTGATAAAGTATATTAATACATACCTATTACTAGCGAAGAATCCAGTTAGGATTTAATTCATAAGTATCATAAACGTATTTCTTTACATTCTCTCTTTTTTCATCATCTCTCTCTCCGGATTGACTAGCAGTGACATGAAATCATCTACGTAATAGTTCTCTCTTCCGTATCTTAGGACAACTTGCACAGTAACATTTTATATAGATAAGTAAACCTTTTCGCTTTTACAACTTATGCGTAAATGTACTAAACATTAAATAAGTACGTTTAAAAGTGCAGCATGTAAAGAAACCCCGGAGAACGCGGATCCAGAGCGACGCTATTAAGTAAATGGAGGTTGTATCCCCTCTGAAAACATTTCACAACTGAGGCCTTGTAATGGTGTAAGTTTGGGCGACTTTTTATGAAACGGAAGCTTAACTGACGCTGCCCTTTTATATATAATCGATTTATAAGAAAAAATGTTTTACAATGTTGTAAAGCAACGAAACCTCTTTAATATATACTCCCGGACACATTTATCGGCCCACCACCCAGTGTTTAAAGTTTCGACGGTGTCTAGTTAAAAATAAATGTTAGGTGGAGCAATAAGTTTTAATGCAGTTTTGAAGCAGATTTGTTAGTCAACCCTTATGTACGTTTTTTTTTATTTTTTTTTTGTAATTTCGAATTGATTTGGCCGGCAGAAGTTTTACAGCTTGGGCGACAATTTCAGGCAGAGTATCCATATTTTTTGGTCAAAACTGGCTCTAAGTTTAGATTTGCCTTTTTAAGGAACCAATAATCGGACACATCAAAAAAAAAAATCCAACTTGTGCGAAATAAAAAAGTTTTCTCCATTCCTGGGTCGTTGAAAACAATGAACAGACTCGAATTTTCGTTTTTTTTTTCATAATCCTGAATTCAAAATTAAAAAAAAAACATACATAAAGGTTGACCAAAAAATCAGCTTTAAAACTGCATTAAAACTTATTGCTCCACCTAACATTTATTTTTAGCTAGACACCGTTAAAACTTTTAAACACTAGGTGGGGCGATAGATGTGTCCGGGAGTGTATATACGTCGTAACATATTACCACAATATCACATGATTTTAAGCGACAATAAGGTCATAGCGCAATGTCTTCGACCGGAGTACAGCAGCTGTTATATTTTATGAACAGAAATACTATACCCTATTACACTTACAGTATATAAAATAAGATAATTATGATTTTAACTATCACATGTGGCACCGGAATCGAACTATGGACTTACGTCACAAGGCATGCGTTTACTTCTCCACGGTGGTAGTCAAATAACAGTGAACAAGTTTACCAAATTTGATGTTTTAAAATCAATTCAAACAGTCACATCACCTGGGAATCAAACTATAGACCTTTGTGTTAGTAAGCTAGCAGTAATTGGGTTATCTATATACTAAAGTTTTTTTAGACAATGTTGTCAATTGTATTGTTGTCTAGATCACAGCGGTAGCAGTTTAGATGATATCTATTCGCTTCTCATAGTTTTCTTAAAATTTCTCCTGTCAAAAAGAGTAAGAGAAATGTGTATCGATTTCTTTTAATGAAAACTGAAAGAAACAATTTGAAAACGAACAACACGATAAATGCAATATCTATTTCATGATCATCATTTCAAAGATACAAAGTTATTTATAAAGTGCTTTCGAAATACGTTACAGTTGACTATGAAAATAAACTATAACAAGAGGTAATTTTTCAAAAGTTAAACTATTTTAACTTATACCAATATTAGTTTAGTTTAATAATTAAATAAAATTATGATTAACTAGACCGACAGACAAGTTAATCAATACTTAAATCAAAACATTTTATGAGTAATTTCAGACAATGAAAAAGATTTAAACTTAGCTCTGACTGAAATTTTTAGATCAAAAATAAGAGAGAGAATATAAAACAAATTTGTTTACATTTTTGTATAGGAATTTAACTTAACTAAATCATTAGATATGAGACTTTTTGTTGTATAGATATGTTCTAGTTTTTAAATTAGTTATGTATTAAAAAAAATACTATTTAAATTCATGTATAAAGCAAATGACATTCAATTTTAGTTTATTTAAAGTTGACGATAAGTATAATAAAGGAGACCATAAAACAGGAAATGATAAAGCGCTATTGCTTTGATACATCGAAGTGAATGTTGCATGGGAGTACACGGCCTGTAATTCTTCAGTGCCGGCGCATGCCTCATGAAAAGTCTCATTAAAAAGCTCTCCCGGAGCTAAGATATAACCCGATAGCCTAACGTCACTTAAAGCTAGACAGTGCAGCTCGGGTCGGCGGCCACAATTAATTCACACTTCCGCTGACGTCACCACAAATTAACAAAGCAAAATTTTCTACTCACGCGGCGATGCTTTTCGACAGCGGCCAGCGTTCCATAGAAGCCTGGTACTTCATGTTCTCGATCTGCTTTTTCAGTGCCTCCTTGTCCATGGCTGCGAGAATACTGGGATCCATCGCGCAGAATCTGTGGTATAAACACCCACACACAGGTTAGTGCTGTACGCGGACGGGCCCGCCTGTGTGGGAGCGGGTACGGACTGAAGAAATAATCGCTACACAAATAAACGTTTCATAAATATTTTTTTTAATATCAACGTGATGAATACAACAAAAATAATTAATCGTATTTGTATGTATTTATTATGATTTATAACTTACTATATGTAATAATACTACCCATACTTTATTTCTCTACTCAACCCTATGGTAGACTGGTAGAGAATGCCTTATGGCATTAACTCCTCCTTTTTGTACAATTTTTTTTAAGTGTGCAAATGAAGTTAAAATAAATAGAACAGTTTTATTATAAGAACTAAATATTTTGATACAAATAAGTATTTTAGAAATGTATAAATACACAACATTAAGAATAAAAGAACAATTATTAAAATGAGATATTTCTTGATAAATTTGTTACTAAAACAACTGACTTTGGATTTGTAAACTTTAAAGCTTCGAAATACATAGCCATATGCTTTTTTACTAAACATTTTTGTAGCAAAAAGAGATATTAAATGTTACTTGTGAGCGTTTAAGTTTATAGATCATTTAAATATAATGACCATGTGGTATAATATAGAAAGAGTCAAAAAAATCTCTTCAACTTCCAATGAAACGATATTAAGCAACAATTTTTTTATTGTACTTTGAGACGAGCAGGACCAACTAATGGTAAGTGATACGCTTGCCCATGACAACGTGGTGCTAGTTAAGATGGTACACACTGCACCACATTGCGCTCGTCGCCTTCAGACATAAGATGTTAAGTCTCGTTACCCCAGTAATTACACTAGCTACAGCGCCTTTCAAACCGGAACACAGTAATGTTCGCACACTACTATTTGGCGGTTGAAATAGGAGCTGCTGTAGTACCTAGACGGTCTCCGGCAACAGAGACCTACCACCTGGTAAAATTAGTATACACCGATTATAAATATTGTTTATAAAGTTTATATTTTAATAGTGTTTTAGTTGTTTTGCTGGCCGTACGAATAATCCGTCTCGCTCGTGCAACAAGGGGAGCCGCGGCGGCAGTGTGCGCGGGTGTGTACGTGTGCGATGCGCGCGCACGGTGTTACAGTTTCTATGACAACCCCTCTACTCACACTGGGGTCCTTTTGCGCAAATTTAGTTAATTCGTGGCACACCGCGAATTTATACTCTACAACGATGCGCTTAAGAACCGTTTTCGTACGACCGTTTAAGTGTAAAACTAATGAATTAAGCGTAATGCCCGGTAGCCGGCCGTGTTTCGTATACCATTATTCTTCGTCTGTTGTTAGGCAACACAGTAGCAGCACGCCATATGTCGCGGCTGCGTAAGCGAATTCAAACCTTAACACAGTGAACATAAAGTTGATTATTGCTTAAAAAGCTAAAACAAACTTTAGCGCCCGTCTTAATGCGTGTAAGGTCTAATTAACGTATGTACGTACTTCGCAATGAATGCCCGATCATTGCATTGTGTACCGAATGGGTTACCGAACATTCCTTGGCGGGCCGAGTTACAAGTTACTCGCAATACCTCAGCGCTGCCTTGATTAAATTCACGGCGTGTTTTATGATACGCTTACTTACTATCCGTGCACATTTTTCATTACGATTTTTAATATTATTCCCAAGGTCTCAAACGCGGCTATTGTCTGCTGTTTGCTTCTTTATTCTTCTAAGTTTTATTAAAACGCAAATTAATAAACTCTTCATTACATTATAAAGTATGTACAAAAAAGTTTAGATAGTACGTTTTATTTTTCAATGGGTTATGATTATGATGATGCTGTCGTGGCTGATGTACAGTTCTTCATCAAGTTTATGTTGGTGGAGATGGAATTTAGATCTATATCTATACAATGGATGCGGTTAAACTTGACAGGTTGTAATTTAAAGGAATATATGACATCTTATAGCCGGCGGACGGGCTCGGAGAGTATCTGACGTCAAGATCTAACGGTGAGCGGATTAGCATAGATAAAGACCATTTGTCATAACACAAACCAGCTGCTCTCTGTTTTATTGTTTTAAGACTAGGTTATGGCGAGATAAACGTGTGGAGAGACGCTTAACTATTAAAGTTACTGAGGTAAGAATATGAACAGATTATGTCTCAAGAGGCTGATGGTGATAAACAACCTAATTACCCTTGAATCAAGCGATCACATATAAGTAAGATTTTTAAATTTGCCTCCGCCTTTTAATGATTTATCTCAACGACCGACTTTACAAACTATCGCAGTATAAATAGAGTTGTAAAGAGCTTCAGTATCATAACGCGCCATAGCTTTGTTATTTTTTTTCACGTTCTAATGAAACATTTTCTCATAACCGTTTCCAGTTCGCAGAAGAAACACAAAAGAAATCTACACATTATTTCTAATTATATCTTCAGAGATTAGAGCTTTTGTTTCTTACTCTTAGTAATTTTAATTCATCATCATCATCATTAAAATTATTATGTAGTAAGTTTAATTGTAATTTTAAATCTAAATTAACATGTAAATTTCTTTAGAAATTTTTCACTTTTTTGTTGTAGTAAAAAGCTTTTTGTGGTTTCCCACAATAATGTTGAAGATATAGAACTTCTGGTTCGGTTCATACTAAACTTTGATTTCCGGTGAAATAAAACGTCATGAGGATCACCACCATAAACATCTGTGCTCATGTAACCGTGTTTAACCAGCGTGGTAGATAAATGAATTCCAACTTTCTCTTTTCAGGATAAGCCATCAATTCCTTTGTTGATTCGGTGAATGTATTTCGTTCGGATGACTTCATCATCAGGTATTTGTTATACCCCAGTTCACTACGGACCTTAATGACTGAAGTGCCGTTCATTTATCGCCGCAGTTAAACCGTCGTGTTGCGGTTAAACTTACGCGAATATTTCAACTGCGCCCAGCTAATTGACGTATTACCTAATTACACTCCGGCTCCTAGTTTAAGTGCATGAAATTAATTACACAGTCGGATTATGTTGAGAATTTATAAAATATAACATTACGATTACATCACACATTTTTTACTTAGCTAAGTTATGGTATAAGTTAACCTGATGGCAATAAATCCTGTGATGAAGTGAAGGTGGTAAGGATGTTTGTTGCGACTTTAAGATATATGTCTTGTAAATGAGACTTTGAAATAATCAAATAATTAGACGAGAAAGAATAGGCTTGCTTCTGGATTAATAAGATTTACCATGTTCTTTATTTTTTTGTTTACCATCAAATGGGATAGGATAAAAAGATGAATAATGTATTGGTTTTAAAATCCATTCAAATCGTCTGTGTAAACATTCAATAGAACAATGCGGATGTGAAATAAATTTTTGAAACTGAAGTGTTCCGGTAAGGCCCATGCTTCATACGAAGCACTCCACCGGTATAACTTAGGATTTGCTTAAATCTCCCGAACGTGTGCACCCATTTAATAAATATAACTTAAAAGCTTAAGTCGTGATTATAAAATAGTTAACCCCAATATTTATTGCGTCGTTTTGATATATATAGGTTTATTTATTTCTAAATAAAACAGTCTTCTATTATATTTATGTGGGATTTAGGCGTCGTGATCTAAACCAGCAATCCACGCAATCACCACCAAGCTTTTTCTATATCCTTTCGTTCCCGTTGTCAATCTGAAGGACAGATCCTTCCATTGTTTTTTCCCTTTGCTTTTTAATTCCCTTCCATCCTTCTTTGTTCACGCTATCTCCTTACAACCTGCTTACATTCCATACAGTTCCAATCCTACATTTATGTATAAGTTGATTTTTAATGTAATAACTTACTTTTTTCATTGATAAGTTATTATTATTATCTACTTTATAACCAGATGACGTTGAGTCCAATCGTATCCCCAGTCTTTCTTTTTGAGGCGATGGCTGTCTCTTTTTTCATAGACAACAAACACCTATCCTCACAGTATAACAACTGATTATTAAAATTAATAGGCGTAATGAAATTCGCAAAAATAACATTCGCATCCATTCATCAAGGGATACGCTGAAGCATTAATTTTGTCGTTTTCAATACGAACTCATCCATCACGGTCGGCGGACAAAAAATATTCGCTAAAAATCATCACAGTTAAACGACGTGATATCAAACTAGTATTTTTAACTTTAACATAACAAATTTAAAAAATAACACAAAAAAGTTAACTATTAGCATTATGTACGTAGTAAAAATATAACTGAGAAACTTGACTAACATTTGAATGGTAATTTTTGTTGATATCTTGAATTGCTAATAGAATACAAAAGCCCGGTGGTACAGTATACCCATAACAGTGGTGTCGTAAAAAGTCGACTAAGACGAACAGCTGGTAAAAAGCAGATGTTCCTGTGACCTTTACCAGCGTACAGCACTAACATACCGAGCTCAGACATTAACGCACAAGTTAAATAAAAAAACACAATTATTTCATCCAGTCGGACGGTTAATATCATTATATTGTAAATATCTACAATTTGATAATAAAGAGGTTTAACTCCTCGAACTTGATAAGAACAGCAAAGGTGTGGAGCAGAAGAGAGTGTTGCTGGACTAGTGCCCGCAGACCACATCACTCTAAAGCGGGTGATAAGTCAAACTGCTTTACGCGTGTCATAATCTTTCACTTAGAAATGTTTGAAGAAAATTACTTCTAACACATTTCCTGGATTTCATTCTATAATTATTCAAGCGCATTGTCTAGGTTTTGTGTTATAGTTTTTTTAGCATATTTTCTTAATTTTTTTCCACAATTTTTGTAGATGTTTGTCCACAAATATATCAAATTACCAGATTTTCGTTCACAATTCTTCTATAAATTTTTCTCAATTTTTGACCACAATTCTTCTAGTAAATTTCCCAGATTTTTGTCTACAACTCTTCACCAAATTTTTCCCAATTTCGTCTACAACTTTTCTTCCAGATTTTTTCGACTTTTGTCCACAAATCTTCTAGCAAAATTACCAGATTTTTTCGACTTTTGTCCACAATTCTTCTAGCAAACTTCCTAGATTTTTGTCTACAACTCTTCACCAAATTTTTCCCATTTTCGTCTACAACTTTTCTTCCAGATTTTTTCGACTTTTGTCCACAATGTTTCTATCGAATTTTCTCCATTTTTGCCCACAATTCTTCTAGCAAAATTCCCAGATTTTTATCTTCAATTCTTCAGGCAAATTTCCCACATTTTTGTTCGCAATTCTTTAATAACATTTTATAAATTATCTATAAAGAATTAATGACAAACATGCAAAAAGAAAGAAATATAAACTACAAAAAGTATATCTAGTCCGAACAAAGTTAAATTCCTTATTGAATTACATTGCTTCAGTTGTTCGAGACGGACGGACCGTTGTATTTGTTTGTTCACTAAAATAAAATCAGAATTTCGTTTTCATTGCTGAAATTTGCTTGTTACTATTGCTTAACTTAGTTTAAAAACCGTGTCTATTATTTATGAATTTTGAAATGATTTACAAATGAACGTTGAAATAAATTGAAAATAATCACAATCCACTAAAGAGGTTGGAACAAGATTTATTTGATTCATAAGCATTGACAGAAGTTGAAAGAATTCTACCTGATCAATTATTTACAATATAACTTAATAAGTACTAACGCTTAGGTATTCTTCTTTCGTTAAGCACATAAACTGTTGTAACAATATTTAGTATTATTACATTCAAAACAAACAAAAAAAAGCTATGTTTTCTTTTTAGCTATGAAATAAGGAATATAAGTTATACGCTGTTTAGATTTTGGAGTTAAGTGAATTAAACTTGTGCACCGTAAGTAAGTGAGCGGGGCCCGCCGCTCGTAATTAGAATCCTGAGCGTGTCTTCATCTTCAGGTCAAGTGCGGACACTTGCTCCAAGTCAATTATACCACCGGCCACTTCAACTGCGGACCTCGAGTGTTGACGAAAACATCTTTTTTGTTCATTTCGTGAAGCCGAAGCCCGCACAAATTTCCTTGTCTGTATGTTTAATATGAAGCCGTGATAGCGTAGCGGTTTGAGCGCTTTCCACTCCGAAGGTATGGAGTTCGAATCCGGCCTGCACTATTGAATTTTTCAATTAATGTGCAGTTAGTGAAACACCAACTAATATCACGCGCTTTGACGGTGAAGGAAAACATCGTGAGGAAACCTGCATATTTATGTCATGATCATCCGTGCTCGCACTAGTATGTGAAATGGAGCAGACAATGGCAACACCACTCTATTATAACTGCCAAGTAAGTCGTCTGTTTCATCACACATGATGACCACGACCCTCACTCATGAGGAAATACGACTTAGAAGAAGAATGTTTAATATATCAATACATGACAGTGGACTGAAAGTTTCTGTTACGCTCATTCATTATTGTCGCATCACTACTTAATAATTGCAATGTAGCTTTTTTAAATAGTTATATCTTAGTGGGTTCTATTCTCAATATTATCTGAAACCTTTTTCAGGTGAAGAAACCGACATGTTCAAATTAAAAATAGATTCAGTAGACATGTGTAGAAACCTGCACTTAGTAAGCGTGGTGGGTCTTTCTCTCTATTGTTCAAGTTAAGTTTGTGTTGTTATCAATCCACTTTATTTAAGTAAGATCAATCTTCTCGTATACTTTTGCGACACCTGTATCAAGCGGAGAGAAATTACAAGAGACCGTATTCAATCCTAATGTAATGTTCCATAAATTTCTTAAGGAATCACTTTAAGTTGGATTAGTTTAAACTGGAACACAGCTAAGGCTTGCTTTGGCACTGCCTACAACGGAAGCCGACAATCTTTACTGGTAAGAACCTTAAAATAATATTATAGAAAACAGCTAAGTGATAAATGATAAAACTTTAAAAGTTTATAAAATAAACGAAGTAGAAGAAGAAAGGAAAAGAGAAAGCGAAACTAAAGAACAGAAAGAAGAATGCGAACACAAATCAAGGAAAAGATTAAGAGAGACAATATCTTGCAGATCATATCTATTAAGTTTTTATATGATATAAAGTTCATCAAAGCGTGTGTGATGAAGTTCATCACTTAAGTTGTCTCTCTGATCGCGATATAAACGGTTAAATGAATTACTCAACTAAACGTAAAGAAAGACACTCGATCTCATAACAAACTTGCCGCACGATTTTGAACCTAACCGTAACAAAAAAAGAATTATTTTCGCTTGGTTTTGTTATTCCTGATGTTTTAATATACAAGAATTATACATTAGTCTTTACATCATTCTATTTTAGACTGTATTTGTATAAACTTAAGGTGTGTTTTGAGTTATCTTAAAAAATTGCAGCTTGCATTACGATTGCCGTGCGCAATCGAAGATCGCAGTTTTCGGAAAGTATTATCTGCTGAGACTTAACACCTCATGGCTTAAGGTAATGAGCATGTGGTGCAGTGTATATCATCCTAACTAGATTAGACTAATTAGTAGTCTTTTATATACATACACGGCTTAGTTTACTCTATTACTCACACAGTAAATGGTCATCTGCTCTGACTGCTTTACCCCTGATGACCTTTCGCGATGAATATAATTGAAGTTTCTAGAATTGTGAGCAACTCACTCATTTTACGGCTTATGACCTCAAAGGTTCACATTTCCAAAGATTACGACCTACTTTTCGAATACTTTGATTTTTCAATGAGATTTGCGAGACGTTCACCTGATGGTAAGTGATAGCGCTAGTTAGAATGAATGTCTCGTTACCCCAGTAATTTCACTAGCTTCTTTTTTTTTATACTACTATGCGACGAGACGAGCAAGACGTTCACCTGATGGTAAGTGATACACTTGCCCATGACAACGTGGTGCTAGTTAAGATGGTACACTGCACCACATTGCGCTCGTCGTTAAGACATAAGGTGTTAAGTCTCGTTACCCCAGTAATTACACTAGCTACAGCGCTTCAAACCGGAACACAGTAATGTTTGCACATTACTATTTGGCGGTAAAACAGTATTACTTAACTTACAGTGCTGTTTATACCGGTATACAGTAATATTTATACACCACTGTTTGAGAAATAGATGTAGTGGTAGTTAGACGGTCTCAATCAACAGAAATCTACAACCAGTAAAGAATATTGACTATATAAGGATAATAGTTTACCAGGCTGAAGCCTATCAAATTCCTTTATATGCCTTTCAAATTTAACCTGATTGGTCTTTATTATAAAGTTGGTTCAGCCATTGATACGGAATCAGTTAAATTATAGTAAACGACTTTCCTATGTTGCTAATTAGATTTATACAATTATGTAATACTTTTGATATGACTAAACTAAGCTACTATAACATATTCATGATTTTTTTTAACTATATATGTTATTACTAACTACGGACTGTATGTCTATTAATTGAAAAAAAGATATCCAACAAACTCCGTAAATCACAAGAAAAGTCTCCGACCTGTGTCGAAGGGTACCTAAGCGGTGAATATATGTTATTCATTAACTATTGTAAAATGAATAACTTGAACTTTGATCTCGTAAACTTTTTTGTAACCCGAAATTAGAGTAAAGTTGTAAAGTTAAAACTACTCGTTACACACGTTTTTTAGGTTAATTGATATAGGGTAGCCGTGATAGCCTAGTGGTTTGAACGCCCGCCTTCCACTCCGGAGGTACCAGGTTCGAATCCGGCTGTACCAATGAATTTTTTCAATTTATGTGCAGTTAGTATAACACCAACTAATATCACGCGCTTTGACGATGAAGGAAAACATCGCGGGGAAACCTGCATATTTACGTCATTGACCATTTGTGGTGGGACTAGTTTGTGAAATGGAGAAGGCAATGGCAACACCACTCCATTATAACTGACAAGTAAGTCGTCGTGTGTTTCATCACGCATGATCACCACGACCCTCAGTCATGAGGAAATACGACTTAGAAGACATGGGATAGAGTGATGAGGTAATCGATGATATTCAAGTTACAGCTCAAGTGTATCATCATCATGACTGCATATCAGTAATATGTTAAGCTATTAAAGATGGTCGCTTAAGAAGCCTGATATGTTATTTTTATGGAATTTGAACGATCCTCTTTATCCCATTACTAAGTTTAAGGGTCTCTACTAACATGGAGAAATTGTATGTTAATATTTACCATGCTGGCCAAGTGTGGGTTGGCTGATGACGCATTCATCGAAAGCTCAAGCACAGCTTATTAAACCTGCCAACCCATCCATATGCATAGTTATATTAATATTTTTTGTCTTCTGTGCTAATTAATATGTAAAGTAGTTCTTACATATTCAAACTGGTAAGTTTTTTCAGTTAGACTTTTTCACGAAGAGCCTCAAATTTAAAATAATAATGACATGGTTAGGTATTAGCATAAGTTATGCTTTATATCTTCAAGTGTATGCCAGTAAAAGCATATAAATAAATTCAATATGAATTTAATAATACCTAATTTTATAATCAATCTAAATAAGATAGAAATATATACAAAAAATGTATTATACGGTAAAGCTACACGTAGTAAACAAAGCTGTTATTATTGTATATGTAATGAGCTGAGATGGATTAGTACCAACTGTGCTTCAATAATCAATACTTACAACTTGCTGGACTTCGCTACAATAACGTGTAAAATATACTAAAATAGTACTAGCAATAATATCATACTTAACATATATAATATTCTATTTACTCTTCTACTTTTCGTTTTGCATAGCAGGTTAAAAAAAACGTACGATAATCTAAACTCCACTACAATGTAGTTCCGGAATCGAAACCAAGACTTCAATATTACAAAGTTTAATACAAGAAGACAGTAATTAAACGTAAGCTTTGTTAGCTCAGCAAAATTATAGTTATTTATATCATAAGTAACAAACTAAAGAAATAGTCAACTCACTTATTAAATCCTCTTCGTTTTCAACTTCTCGACTATCGCTGAAATAGCGTAGCTTGGGACCTGGTGATTTATCAACCTGTAACATACCAGTTAAATGTAATAATCAACTTATTAATGAGCTAAAGCAATTGATTAGATGACTTGAATGTAACTAAATATATTAAAAATACCACGGGAAATATGTAAAGAAAATATCAACATAAAAAAAAGAATATTTATACCCAATTACAGTGATCTATTCTGTAATAAATATCGGAAGTCAAGTTTCTATTTCTGGTGATCCTTTAGGTATAAGTACGTAAACATTACTGTGTTTCAGTTTTAATATTACTGCATGAAATTAGTGATTATTTAGGGAATAAAATCTAGTAAAAAGTATTATCATCCTTTATCAGCGCTACATTGATGATAAATATATTCAAATTGATATAAAAGCACATTTAAAGTACAATAACAAAGATATAACTATAATTTAGGTAACTAAGTGATCAAGATACTTTTTAAGTTTTATTTTGTAATACCTCCTTGTTTCTAGATTGAAAGTCGTTGTAGCTACTGAAACGGTTTAGTCATTTAAAAAAAACAAAATTTTCTTATAAAAATTCGCCGCGGTGTTTACATTTATAACAGTGGGCACGCAAATCCCACGACAGCTATTTACAACCCAAAATATTTTAAAACGACATTTTTTTGTTATACATACTAACGTATTTAAATAGAAACATTTTCAGTATAACTATTTGTTTATAACAACACATATTAAAGTATATACAGTGAAAATAACTTTGATTATATATCAGATTTCAATTTTAATCTAAAACGATACAAATACAATGAACTTTTGTGTAAGGACTATCAATTATTACTCGTTAACTCTTAATAAGGTATAGAACATTAAAACATGTTCACATTTCAATTGTACTTACCTCCAAAACTTCCAAATCGATCCACCGTACTCGTGTAGTAGGCAACCGTTTCTAAAACAAACACAAAATTAACTAAACCTATCGAACTTTTAACCAAACCCACTGTATAACCACTCGTCAAATATTTAAACCTATTTTGTAGCAGGATCGCGTACGAAAGTATTCAGCCGGCCGTAATTCAATTACAGCTAATTCTATTACGGCAATAAGCCCTCACTTAACACACATACAAAACTTTACAGCACTCACACTATTAAAGTTTGATGAAATTTGCTTTCGATGAACTTGTTGCTAGGTAGTTTACCTTTCAATAAACTGTTTTCTTGTTTTAATTAGTCGCTCGTGTTAGAAGCGGCCGCTGGTGGTGGTAGCCGAAGCGACAGTAACAGTAACCTAATGCGAGTACGCCGCACACCGCTCCAATTGAGTAAGCATGTATCATGCAACCAATTAAATGTACTTTTAACACTATTTGCTTATTCAGATCCGTCTGCCGATGTTAGGAATGTAGAAAGCGATTCTCTGTTATCAATATTCATATTCGCCGCCGAAGAAATAAGGTCGAAGTATGATGAAAAAATCTAAATGCAAATATACAAAACACACAAAATACAAATCATCAAATTCTAAAAGTCTAATAGAAATTAGATTGAACCTATTTCTTTGTTATAGCTAAGAACATTTCTGTTACAAATAAAATTTAAAAAGTAGGTTTGTTTAAATATTTATTACTATCCTATGGTAAACTAAATTTGTTCAATCATAACCGTTAAGTTTTATTTGGTAAACAATTAAATAACGATCATTCAATTACTATCAGATATGACGAAAGCACAAAGTAAAGAAAATTACAAAGTGGACAAGGAAAAAGGTACCTTTTTATGAAGTAACTCAACCTTCAATTTCACCACTTTTGGAAGGTGATGAGGCTCTCTACAAAGTAGTTGGTGACAATCGCGCGCCGCCGGGACTGACCATACACTTGTGGCTCTGGCAATGGACTCATACTGACACTATGATGCCTACGAGGTGAGCTGGCGATGACTCCATTAACACACGTCATCACAATTTTAATGAATATCAGAAGAATATTAAATAACAATTGGACAAAAGTCGATTGATTAAATCGCGAAAAATTCTGATGTTTCTTTATAATCGGATTAACAAAAGTGATTTTAACGTTTAGTAATGAATGACTTACTGTTGTATTTTACTGCTGTTCATAAAATATTTTATAGTAAGTTTATGTGTTACTATTACTTATAAATTTCATCATTATCATCGTTTAGGTTTTTTATGTTCACTGCTGCATGTAGCATTGCTTTGGAGATAATTGCTGACCTTGACATGTTTGGTGTTCTTCCTTTCTAGAAGAGTAAGCTGGTGTGTAAGAACTTTAGGTCATAGTCAAACTTACTAGATATCTTGATGTTCATTACTTTTAGTGATCATTTAGAAATTGCGATTAGGATTGAGGTGGGATGATTCTGAGAAGACTGTTCATCAGACTGTTTTTATATGCGAGAAATTTTCATATTACTATTTTTCTGTAGAATTGAATTTTGGAGTATCACTGATTAAATTCACATTATCAGTTCCGACATTTAACTAGGCTCCAAAACCTTTGCTACATGTATGATCTCGAGAATGCATACTATCTTACCCATTATATTCTAAATTCCGGGAACAAGAGTCTATGAAATTTCCCAAAATTATTCTTGTACGTTTTAATTTTTCATATTCATTTTGTTAATTAAATTTATGGAATAATTTGTAC
Organism: Byasa hedistus; assembly: GCA_029286795.1. Taxonomy (NCBI): domain Eukaryota; kingdom Metazoa; phylum Arthropoda; class Insecta; order Lepidoptera; family Papilionidae; genus Byasa; species Byasa hedistus. The sequence goes on from JAGSMW010000001.1 coordinate 963,505, forward strand.
GTATAAATATTTTTGCTATTAGAAAACCTTTACTAGTAAGCATAGTTAAGAACAAGAATTTGTCAAAATATATCAGTAATTTGAAATATTGGTTCTGATCAGATGATTTTTGATTGTTTTTTAATCAAAATATATCTATTAGAAGTAGATTATTTTTTTACTTTTATTTTAAATCTGCAATGGAAACACGGCCCGTATCAGCCGTCGGCAGACATAGCAAGGTAAACTTATAATTGTGTCGGCAGGCGCGTGCACCACTCCATGAGGTTTATATACTATATTCACTTGTTGATTATGGCCAACCACACCACTTGTACAGAATCTATTTTGACGAACTATAAATTTTATATAATTTTGATAAAAGATATATTTTCTATTTATAACGAAACTTTGTAAAAAAAATCAGTTCACTTCGTTGAGTCCTTCCTGTTCCAGTTGTCTGAAATCTTTTACGTTTTCACTTTACACTAAAGTAACTAAGTCCTATTGGGAAGTTTTATTACTAACTTCAGATTCTTTAATAATAGCTATGTATTGTATGGACAAACATAATTTGATAAAAGTGTCCTTAAAACCTTTTAAAAAAGTCCTTATAGTTAAAAGACGGACAGATCTGTTATTATATCAAAGAAAGGACTTTTAAAGTTTATGATATGGTATTATTTTTAAAGTAGCTCATGTACTGCTATAAGTAAAGCTCGTTTACAAACCATTTCTCATAACAAAGTGGTACTAAATCAATACGAGCTGAACGCGGCAAGGTTCTATGTGAAGCGCTGTCCCCATTCAGCCGGTACCCTCGTCGCCGTCGGCAGGTGAACAATCATTGTCAGGCCAATTGTTCAAATAGGGTTGGAAGTTGTTAATAGTTGTGTGTAAATATATAACATTGGACGCATTCTCATTACATTCAAAAACATTCAGAGATAAAAGACACGGCAAAAGAAAGAGAAATAAAAAGTGGCAATTTTTATTCACCTGTGGATTTAAGCTACATGATGATAAAGATGACATTACAAAATTTACTAACGAATCTCATTTGTATGAAAGCATTCTTATAAAGTAATATTTGCTACGGTTTCCTGTAACAGGCGTTACCATGGCAACAATCTATCAGTACATAACAAAATTAATTAAAAGAAAGAGGCAGCCCTTTTTAACAAAATCGCACCGCGCGCCCGTCGCCATGCAGCTCCGTGTCTACATCGGACTCGCAATGAAATTCTTTACCTTTTATGGACTCTATAACTTTTTTATATGTTCGTCGATCACATGTCGTTGATATCGTATAGACATTTTAATTATTGAGCACGTGAAGTGTTTATTGGTTAATTTTATTAGATTTCGTTGGTGGTAGAGTATTTTTTGAAAATTTACTAATGTAATGATTTTGTCAATTTTTAAATCAACATGTAATGTAATATAAGTGTTGGTATGTTTTGCAATATCGATTATAAGATGATGTATAGTTTTCGAGTTGTGTATTTGTCGATTATCGATCTTTTCAGGTCACATATTATTGGATATTTTTATATGTACTATTAATTGTCTTTGAAACAAATGTTCTATTAAAATAATAAACAGACATGTATAATGATTTTGATAAGATTAGAAAAACCTAGTTATAAGATTAGTGAGTAATTTAATTAAGTTAAGACGCGTTGTCAAAAAAAGAGGCGAGAGAGAAGATGGCGGATTGTGACGAGCAGTGAGCGGAGAAGGGATTGTAGAAGAAAATAAACATTGTTTGATTTAGCCGAGTGGTTTAATTTTCAACATAAGCGAGGAAGACATTGATTGGGGAGACCTAGTATTGAGTCGATACAGCTGAGTGGGTAGTATTTAACACTAACTACCACCATCAATAAATCTGTTGTGACCGCAGCTGATGAACTGAAGATGAGCTGAAGTATTCCGGGCGAGTACGCTTCACTATTCACAGCCTCATTGCCATTGTACAATGCGAATGAACTTATTCAACTCCAACGCGATTGTAGTCTGCATAATGTTTATTGAGAACTATTTATTCTTCAAGTTTAATTTTTATATGACAGACCATCTAGTACTAAAATTGTTTTACCTTTTTTACTAAAAAGAAATTATGAAGTTGGTTTCATAAAAATTTGATGAACATGTTCTATCTCCGATGGAGTAACAAAAGAGAATTATTTACAATGTGATGAGAGTAAGGGTTTTTTTAATTTCTACTTTCTAATCATTTTCATTCGATCTATTTAGACGACGAGATGAGAAGGATGTTTATGTGGTGGTAAATATTGCCCATAACATTTTAGATCTATTTTCATAGAAAATAAAGTATAACGGTGGTATATGCGGACTTACCCATTTGAACGTAATATTAATGCAGGTAATATAATCTCTGATTTCAGAGATTATATCACTAAGGAGATATCTCTGTATCTGAATTTGATTATCTGTAACTCCTAAAAAGGCGTTCGCTCCATAGCGCGATTTGAAGATGAATGCGGGGGACATGTTAGTGAAATGACCCGATTCAGAAACGTTATCTGGCAAGTTTGTCACCGAAGTTAGGTCGGGTGATTTATCAAGTGTTTTGGCACCCACAACTTCGCATGTACTATAAGTCAAGTGAAGGTAAGTTGAAGCGATCTATTATGTCCCCCGCAGCGCCTGTTAGTTACGCATTAGAGGCTTAACGAGATGTTTTGATCGTTGACAGAGTAGGAACCAGACATACACATCTCCACATCCTGGTGATGCTCGTTCTTATAATTATATAATACTTGAGTAAAGAAAACACCACTTTCGTATAAAAAAATTTAATAATCTTCAACAACAAGCCTTTGGAAGAAGTTTAAGAATTACCCTCCCATACCATTGTTAACAGAACTTTACTTAGAATAATAAGCAAACTTATCAAGAGCCTTTACAAATTAAAGGGACCGTACCTTTTCTTTTGGAAATCTGTTTAAAGAGGTAAATTATTTATTGGTAGTAAATAGAATGAAATTAAAATAATATTAAATTTTTTTTTAATAGCGATCACATTATTAACATAAGTTTATCATTTTCAACATAACTTTGCATTTGACAGTAACAAATAGCTCCTGTGAATAGTGTAGTGCTCTTAATCCAGTAATTTTACTAGTTGAGCTACTTATCATTATTTGTTAACTATTAATAGACACTTCTCGTCTCATATATATTTAATCTGCCACAGTTTTTATATCGAAACTTCACCAGCCAGTGAGTACAATGTAGAAAGATTAAGTCATCTGCCTTTTATAGTAAAACGATGTTATCTGCCATCCCTTCCCGTTTTCCCTTTCCGTCTTTTAAAAGTTAATAGGCTTACAATCTATCTAACAAAATGTTTGTAATATGAATTATTTTACTTCAATATCTATCACTAATTCTTTCATCGAACAACAGCGATGCCGTTGCTAGTGATTTAAAGTGTATGTGGTGCATTAAAACTGTTCCAGTAAATCACTTATGAAGAAATTATAAAAATGTGTATTATAAGAGCAAAACTTGGTAGAACGAGATGGGCGTTAGGCAGTCCATTTTCGTTAAACTCAGTCCTTAAAACAAAACTTCGCTAGAACCTATTACCAGATATGCCTGCTCAGATTTATGGGCGCCGCTCGAAAATTGCCTTTATAGAGATTTACGCGTTCGCAGTAACTGCTGTTTGTAACCGAAGTTTGCATGTACGTCGGTTTTGTAATAGAATAATATATCCGTCACTGCTGTTACATCTGCTAGAAGACGGACATTCATCAAACTAGTAAAACAAACTATAAAAATCGATTGCGTTACATAGTTACTTCAAACTTAAAAGTCTTAAATAATACAGCTTATATATTTTAGCATAAACTTAAATTAATGTTTAACAATTCGGCATAATTATGTTTATTCTAGATTACAGGATACTAAAGAATATTAAACCTAACATCTAAAAGTTTGATCGTTACATCTAGATTTCTAACAACGATTCTCTTCTTAAACTTTTCATCTATTGCAAGTTGGTGCAAACAGTAATAAGAGTTCTATTTACCAAAAAAGTAGTATGATCGAGTCCGAAACCCAATAACACTTACGATTCGTCCAGATTTTCTCGGACTGGATCGATCATAGACTAGATGTATGAGTGTAGATGGAAATATGCTGTTCTTCATTTTCATCCAGTTCCGTAGCACTTCGTATAAGCTGGGAGACACCAGCGCCTTACACAGAAGATCTCAAGGGCTTTTAATCATTACAAAAATTTGTTGTTATAAATAATAGTACGTAGAAATCTTTTATATAACTGAACGATAATAAATTATATTCGTTAAAATTAAATCTGAATGTAAGTGACTTAAAAAGAAATGATTATTCATCATTCTAGTATAAAGATATAAATTTCTGAACACTGTTCAACTTAGTTTAAAAGTTATTGATAAACAAATGAAAAAATTATAACAGACTTGCTTTCTTGTTAGTCGTCTTTACAAGATAGAGAATAGATTGGCATGGGATGTAATTTAACTAATTGAAACTAAACATCTATCATGTAGATTTGATATAAAAATCGATTATTTGTCCATCATATCGATACCGCTCTGAAATATTTTTAATCTATGCCGTCCGGAAAGCAATATCAAAGTTATTGCATCAGAGACTCTCCTTGGATGGTTCTAGCTGCACACGATGACGCAGCTTCAAAGGGTTATTGACTTTTAGACACCTAAATTAGAAATCAGGCGTGATTCTATTATAACCATCTAATATTTACACAGAAGTCTTGATCAGAAATCATTTTATAGTCAGAAAATAGCTGATAAATACAAACTGCTAACATCATTTTCGCTACGTCATCTTTAAAACAAAAAATATCAAAATTGGCTCAGCCGTTTCTGGACAACGACGTCATAAAGTAACACTTGACGGCGTCACTTATATACTAAAACATTTTTGAAGCTCGAGAAGCCGTGATGGTTTTAGCGAACTCATTTGACTGGAATTTTCGTACCCGATCGTGTCTTGAGTCATCAAGTAATTTGAAGGTGACAAGACGGCGGTCGGGGAGAAAGCTTTTAAAGAATATTAAACTAGAACAAAGTACAGCATCAGAGGCGAATTGGCTTTAAATATAATTCTAACATATAGAAGACTAAGATACAGGAAAGCTACTAGCTACTAATATTGAAGCAAAAGCAGTTTTAGTTTCAGTTATTTACCCGAACGGAGTTTAATTAAATAACAGTAAATAGTAAATCCATTTTAATGTCTCGTCTGCAATAGATTTAAACTTATCTTTGATGTTTGAGAGAGCAAAACCTGCATAGATCACAAGTGTTATTGGATCGAGCTCTCTGATATAACCATTGGTAGGAAAGAATTCTTTAATATTAAATCCACGAAACCGAGAGTTCTATTTCAATATCACGTTAAAAGTGAAAACTGAATTTAACAAAAACTTTGACGTTACTATTCGTTATATAATAATTTTCGTAAAATAGTTACGTTTTGATTTAGAGCTGCATGTTTTTAGTTACTATTTAATTAATCTAGAAAGTTTTGTTAACTGTCAAATTTAACGTTAACTATATTCAAACACTTAACTAAATAATAACTCGAATTTCCTATTGTATATTTTTTTATCTGGAGCTTCTTTTATTTAATCATTATAATATTGAAAGCTTGCTCCTTGAACTTTGGAACAATAAAATATAATTGGAGAATGAAAAACTTGCGTAGTTTTAAAAGATATTCCGCTTTACACAAGAATTTCTTATTTACACACTTTAAATTCAGACACAGATCCACCGTAAGGAAATACACATGTTACCGCTTGTTTTCAAATAACAAGCTGTATTTTTGTATGACTCGACGGAAAGCCGAGAGAATATTGGAAATATCGAAACTTGTACTACAGAAGGAGACGCCGGAAGTTTAGATTCGCTATTTTACTACATAAATCAAAGAAAAGGTACAGTCCGTAACAGATTTTTTCATTTCAATATAGAAAATTTAATGATCATTAGTTATACATAAACAGTATTATATGTATGTAGTATTTATTTATATATTTTTATGCATTAGATATACACATGTTTATCTTCGCCTACCACAGTATCTCTCCACTTCCTAGGTTGACTGGTAGAGAAAGCCCTATGGCATTAAGTCGTCTTTCGTAACCTAATTTTAGGCACACGAATAAAGTATTTAAATAAATGTATGATATGATGTTACCAGTAAATAAAGTTGCCATTCAAACCGGTATACAGCAAACCAACCAGCATTATACATTAATTTCAATAATCATTATAAAATATTTGTGCACGAATAAAACCTACAATGACTTATTGAATGTTTTGATTAAAAAAATATATGTAAATGTCAATAAATTAAGATAATTTTTAAACATAAGTAGTTTTTAGTTTTTTCGTAGTATAATTCGTGATAGTGTTAAAATGAAGAAAGTAGATACCGCGAAGAGTGTTATGGAGATAGAAATCTCCACCACTGATTGTCCGTTCAGGGAGTTCCGTGACAATGAGCTCGGTGTGGAGTACTGGGGAATGGTTTGTGCTTTGATGCTTCAGTTTGTAAAACACAGAAGTTAAATCATTTACATTATATTAGAAAATCACTACTAATTTCACAGATTAAATGATTGTTTACAATCTGAAGGAATGTTGATGACTTACAGAATATTTTTATGTGTTATCTTTGTACTTTGTTCCTTTGTGATTTTGATACATGTTCACCATTAAAAAAGATGTGGCACTTAATTCTGACACAGTTATTAGATAATCGGTTGTTGTGTATTATGTTCAGGGACCATTTGCGTTTAAATCAGCGATGCGTTTGGGTAAAGGGGCAGTGAAAGCTCAGGGTGACCAGGCGTGGTCGGACGATCAGATGCAGCCGCTGCCCAGGTCGGCCAGGAAACGACTTTACGCGTGGGTCAGAGCCGAGGACTTGGCGCAGAGCTTATGGGAAGCGGAACTTACAGTGTTTGAGGTATAGTATTGTATATAAGATATATAAATATTGTATACATTGTTGTTTATCCCAAAAAATGCAAATGGTTATAAATGAGAGGTTCTACAAACGATTTAGAGTATAGTTGATGGTTGTGAAGCATTTTTAACTTATTTGAAATTGTTTATTTAGTATAGACTTTATATCTAGAATAGAACAGTTCACAGGAAAATAAACACTAAATTAAATTTGCCTTTGTTAGTTTAGCAAAAATTAGGAAAAACCTGAATGGATTAAGGTTATCAAAGTTTTATATTCGAGCTGTTTGATCACGTCGACGGTTTTTTATATAGCTACAACTCCCATTAGATATATATGAATATAGAGACTATATCTTTATCGTTATTCTCACAGGATACCAATAACGGGAAGATGTCGCTGAACGATATTCAATTTGCACATTACCAAGTGCTGCAGATGTCGTCTTTTTGCAGGCGAGTGTTATCCACGTGCTATATATTGGAGAGAGTGGAAGATTTTTCGGTGAGATTTATCTTTTCTTTACAATGATCGTATTTTTAATCTTTGTAATATAGTTGTCTATTTAATCTTATTAAAATTTCTACACAACTTACTCGAGAGTAAGTGTAATAAATTAGAGATCGTTTACACGCTTAAATATTTCCAAATCCTCTAACTCTTTAGGTATTGATAAGTTTTTAATTTTTTTAGGTAGAGCATCAATGGGAAAATTTTGTGTTCACTATGCCTCCGGATGGATGGTACCCGATATGCCAGATTTACTCGCCAGGTTTGAAATACGGCGGTGGCGCGCAACACCGTCCCACTCTATCCAAAAACGGTAACAGCACTCTTATTATATGTTATAATTCACTATCTAGATTTATTAGGAAAGTAAATATTATATTTATTATATATTTTTGGGATATAACCATTCAAACTATCGAAATATCTGTAAAATCGTACCTTACACAATAGAGTATCCCGATTTTGAAGAGGTTCGAAGTAGAGTTGTCACTGATAAAATAAAAGAGCCAATGTGACGTCCTTGTTTTTTTTTCTTTATTAAGAATAGTCTAACGCTTGTCTACGATCCCACCTGATGGTAAATGGTGAGGTAGTCTTTGATGGTAAAGCGGGGTAGTCTAGAAGAAGCCTACTCACTCTTTTAAAGATTCCAAATTTGTAGAAGATTGTATCCTAATAAAGATTATCCTCTATTTTTATGCTATTCATTGATTATTATTTTGTTGGAGTAAACTCCGTTTAAGCGTTATCTATCTAGTAGTGGAGTCTTGTGAGCTGAAAGCCACGAGAGTGTTGAAGGTTCTAGAGAAAGAATTTTGTTGGCATATGTTCATCAATAAACGAACGGACAATTAGCTTAGGCATTATGTTTATAAAGACTGCAAAAATCATGAGAATGGTCTTTATAAACATTGGTTTAATAAATTTCAGGCTGCTACCTCGTACGTTTGTACTACATCGGTATGTGGAGGTGCGTGTGGGTTAGTGACCAGGTGCCGGTGGACGCGGCCGATTCCCCTCTCCTGCCGTTCGCGCCGTTGTTCAATCAGAACACGGCGAAACCCATCGCCGCCAAACAGCCTACACCGAACGTCCCCGCCACACCGTTGGTGCAATTGTGGCCGCTGCTGATATGCAAAGTAATTTTTTATACCACTATGCGACGAGACGAGCAAGACGTTCACCTGATGGTAAGTGATACGCCTGCCCATGACAACGGGGTGCTAGTTAAGATGGTATACACTGCACCACATTGCGCTCGTCGTAAGACATAAGGTGTTAAGTCTCATTCCCCAGTAATTACATTAGCTACACCCCCCATCTAACCGGAACACGGTAATGTTTGCACACTACTATTTGGCGGTTGTAATAAGAGCTGCGGTGGTACCCACCCAGACGGTCTCCGGCAACGGAGACCTACCACCAGGTATATTGCAGTTTCAATTTAAGTTTCACCACTGGTAGGTCTCAGTTGCTACAGACCGACTAGGTACCATCTTCTTCTTAATGTGCCCCTCCAACTAATGGAGATTGGACACCAGTTATGCCAGTAGGTACCATGGCAGTGACTATTTCAACTGACAAACAGTAGAGTGCAAACATTACTGTGTTCCGCAGCAATCTTCAATGCAATGTGGTGCAGTGTATACCATCTTAACTAGCGGTGCGTTGTTATGAACAAGCGTATCATTTACCATCAGGTGAACGTCTCGCTCGTTTCGTCGAATAAAAAAAGCTTAAATTTGATGTGTCGAAAGCTTTATACTTTAGGTTATATATTTTAAGCCTTTTGAGAACCATATTTAAGCGGTGAGATATTATGCCAAGTTTTAATTTTGCATTAAGTGAAACAGAAGTAATACATTACTCTTCTTTGTATTAAAAATTGTTTAGACATTTTTGCAACCTGATTAATGTCAAAAAAAGAGTAAGTGACCCCATAAGCCTATTTTTGAAGTAAAGAGTAGAATTGTAAAAATGTGAATGTTTTAATTAAAAAAATAAATAATTAATCGCATGCAACAGGCACTGCTGAAACTATCTGCACCCGGCATGGATTCTGATGAAGATCCTGAAGTCTCCGAGGATGAAATGATGAGCGAGTTTGATGTATTACATGCTCTTACAGGCGCCATGAATTTAAATTATATCTTCAAAGGTATATAATGTAAACTGCTTCCATAGCGTATTGGCTAAGCCGATTGTTTTATAGCATAGGAGTCCTTGAATCGATTCTATAACCACCTATGAAATAGGAGAGCTGCTGTCTTTACACTCGTATCTGCCGCCTCAAAAACATTTCTATTTAACGATAGTCATATATGAGAAAACGACCGTTTTTATAAACTTAATGAATCTTCATCGACCTCTCTGTCGTTTAACAAATCGGAAGTTAGTAGTAAATTAATAATCAAATTCATTTAAGTGTAATTGTAAACAGAAGCTGTAAGTTATCTCATGTACGTACAGATCCAGATGAACTATGGAAATTGCTCTCATCCGAAGTGGTGAGATTTATGTGGGACGAAGACGATGAGACCATAGCGAGTACTATTAAACCGAAAGCAAAGAAGCCTGCAGCTAAAGAAATAACTGTATACAAGGTTTTGATAAATTTAACTACTATAATAATATATAAATCAAACCAAAGTTTAACGCAGGAAGAGTAATAACTTTTAAGCTAGAGTTAAAACTAACTCTTGGATTCGTACTCAAAAAAGAACTCTGACAGTGTGAGCATGTATTGTATAGTCTGTGTTCTAATTAATTTTGTCTGACTACCCTACTGCGTAGTAAAGAATAAATATATACAAAAATATACTCCCGGACACATCTATCGGCCCACCACCCAGTGTTTAAAGTTTCGACGGTGTCTAGTTAAAAATAAATGTTAGGTGCAGCAATAAGTTTTAATGCAGTTTTGAAGCTGATTTATTGGTCAACTCTTAGGTATGTTTTTTTTATTTGTTTTGTAATATCGAATTAATTTGGCCGGCAGAAGTTGAAGCAACTTGTGCGAAATAAAAAAGTTTTCTCCATTCCTGGGTCGTTAAAAACAATGAACAGACTTGAATTTTCGTATTTTTTTCATAATCCTGAATTTAAAATAATAAAAAAACATACATAAAGGTCGACCAAAAAACCAGCTTTAAAACTGCATTAAAACTTTTGACGTGACAACGTCTATTAAATTGGTATAAGATAGGACGCGCGTGCTGAGAAATGTCCCGCACATAAGTGGGCGTGGCTTACGCCGACCGCTAAGTCGGTATGCGTTTGCCCGAATTGGTTGAAAGTAAAAGATGTATTCTATTGCTCAATAATAATTAGAAATAAAATCCCTAACAAATATAATTGAGAGTTAGTATAACTTGATTTGTAACCCGATAAACATGTCAAACAAGAATAATAAAATTTATTATCAAAATTTTTTGTGATATAATTAATAGACGTTGTCACGTTAAAATACATAAGTGCCCTGCACATATAACCCAGAATTTTTATTTTTAGCTAGGCACCGTTAAAACTTTTAAACACTAGGTGGGCCGATAGATGTGTCCGGGAGTGTATATAACTATAGATGGTAACTACTCTTTAGCGTCGATCGATGACGACCGTATCCATCGAAGATACGAAAAGTCTCCCGCCTTACGCTATCCCCGGAATAACACCGGCGTTTGAAATGTCCTTGATGGTTACAATGGTCAGGGACCTGCCATTAAAGAAACCTTTACCAGAACCAGGTAAGTTAAACATAACGTATATTTTGATGTAAAACCTTAGTACAGTACACATTATATTTATTTTATATTGTTGGAGAAACCGTGACATCGTTTCAACTAATACATGCCCTCTGCTAACTCCTAAATTGGTTTCCAAGCCGGTTCAACTCCAGGTACAAGCTACGATTCTCTGCTTTGTCGCTAAGCTATTCTTCTTCTAAGTTGTGTTTCCTCATGACTGAGGGTCGTAGTCATCATGTGTGATGAAACTTACGACGACTTACTTGGCAGTTATAATGGAGTAGTGTTGCCATTGCCTTCTCCATTTCACATACTAGTGCGAGCACTGATGGTCATGACAGATATGCAGGTTTCCTCACGATGTTTTCCTTCACCGTCAAAACGCCCGATATTAGATGATGTTATACTAACTGCTCATGCATTGAAAAATTCATTGGTGCAGGCCGGATTCGAACCCGGTACTTTCGGAGTGGAAAGCGAGCGTTCAAACCACTAGGTTCACGGTTTAAAAGTTAAGGACAATAATTGATTTTGTGCATTTTAATGTTTAGAGGTGGAATTGTGGAAGCAGTATAGATGGGTCGACTGGGCCCGAAGGCACGGTCTGTACGAAGCATACGAATGCCCCAGAACGAGATTTCTGAAAGTAAACGGCTTACTGAAACTATCGCATGCACCGCATTTGTTGGAAGTTCAAAGTACCGACTCGGTGAGTGAAACTTTTACTCCTCGTGCCAGCGAATATTAATTACTCATTAAATTATTCAAATAACAATCCTTCGACTTACTAGTATGTGTTACAAACTTGAAGTTCTGCTAGTTTGGTAATAGAAACTAAATTGGAACACTAAAGTGAAATCTCAGTCGGAAACTTCATCAATGCTTAACAGCGAATGTGTTGTACGTTATCGAATTTGTTTCTTACTTGTGCTATTAAGTAAATAATAACATTATGAAGATGTGGTCAACGGTGCGAGTTTTATTTAAAACTATTTTATAAATAAAAATCAAATTTTTCTTATTACCCTTCCAGATTACTTTTGGATTTCGCGAGGAACATGCAAAGTCTAACCCAGCGGTAAGTAAATCAAAATATAACTTGTAAGTTCAATTTTTATTATTACCTCAATGAAATTTAATTTTGTATAATATTTTTATAGGTCAAGAAAGGAGGTAAAGAGTCGCAAGCACCTACAGTGAATCCAACGATGACACAAGAGATGAAAGAACAATTGCGAGAGTGGGTTCACTTTAATGCGGTACTGATATATTCTACATCTAAAATTTTTAATCCCGTTTAAAAAAATACAAAAGTTACTTTAAGAGAAGTTTTTATACATTATAAATATATTTTGATACTACAGTAAAGTTTCTAGATACGCAAATCTCAGGGTCTTAAAATGATAACCTTTAATAGGTAGTCCACAAGATCTTTAATAATACCTCTTGATCTTGGAGGGAACCTACCAGGTGGTAGGTCTCTGTTCCCGGAGACCGTATGGATGGGTACCACCGCAGCTCCTATTACAACCGCCAAACAGTAGTGTGCGAACATTACTGTGTTCCGGTTTGAAGGGCGCTGTAGCTAGTGTAATTACTGGGGTAACGAGACTTAACACCTTATGTCTCAAGGCGACGAACGCAATGTGGTGCAGTGTGTACCATCTTAACTAGCGCCACGTTGTCATGGGCAAGCGTATCACTTACCATCAGGTGAACGTCTTGCTCGTCTCGTCGCATATTAGTATAAAAAAAAAAAAGAACAGAATAATTGTATAACTATTTTAAGTTTTCAAAATAAAGAATAAACTTTGGAATGATTTCAGGTTGTAAATGTTTTGAAAAGTACAAGCATACTTTACTACCCTTCTCTGTATCAGTTCAGTTCAATAGCAAGTAATCCGCCGTTAAGGATCACTAAAGCGCCGCCGAATAAACAGATCGATATCCCAGCTCTCAAAACCTCACCACTGTACCTTCAAATAGACGGACCTGAAGATAGTTTGTTGAAGATATCATGTTGTATGCTCCATCCAAGAATACTTCTGTATTCAGGCCTGCCGATGGTTGATTATGTGGAGCCGGGATATTTGCTTTTGGAACTATTCGAATGGTTTACGGATTGCGAGCTACCGAAAGGGCAACTGTTTCTTCGAACGCGCGGTTATGATGCTGATGAAGTATCGTTTCCGCCGGGAAGACATTTTTGCAGGTTGGTGTTTCAAAGCTTGTTGATTTGGTAATGTGAAGTCTGTGTTTAAAGTTACTTTAATTATTTTCGTCTACAGATTGTGGACTCATTCGCGGGTGCCGTGGCATGTGATGCTGATTAGCGATTCGACTATTTGTGTTGGCACTCGTGACGTCATTCAAATGGCGGCAGTACGGGAATGCCCGTGGGCGTCTAGGTTTTTAAATGCCCTCAGTGTCGCCTTTCAAAACCTGATCAGGACGAACAAATCGAGTATTAACGTTTCCTCTGTAGAACAAGAGTTTTTCAGGTAAGAATGCTGGAAATGCTGATTTTCTTCATCTGTATCCGTCTGTGTTTCAATGCACGTTATCTGTGTAACATGAAATAATTTTCTTTATTATCACTCAATGAGCTTTTATCAGATAGCTTAAATTGATAATAGATATAGTTTTAACTCGGACAGTTTTTATTTAAATTCCTTTCCTAATGAAAATGGACATTTTGAAATCACCATTAGTATAATTATTATAAAAGTTATCTATTTTGTTTTCGTTACAATATATGTTATATGAAAGAAATAAAATATGTCAATGAAAGGTAATAAACTAAATTTTTAGATCATACCAACCAGATCTGGATTGGGATCCCGATGTGGTCGGCTTCACTAAGAGTCACCTTCATTGGATGTTTCGACAAGCGCTGCAAGCGACACTTAAGAAAAAACTGACACAATTAGATTATCAGTCGACTTGTGCGGTTCTTCAGCACTACCTGCTCGATCCAGATTTTGGTTTATCCAAAGATACCTCATCGTTTGCCTTCAACAAGGATTTATTAATCAATGAACTGTGTGATTGTTGTATGTTAGAATCTGAGGAATTAGAAAACTTCAAAATTCAATACAATGATTTGGTTAGTAATTTTATTAGTGAAGTAAAAAGAAAAAGACATAGTTTTGGCAATGGTGATATTTGATTATTTCAGTAATATACTCCCGGACACATCTATCGGCCCACCACCCAGTGTTTAAAGTTTTGACGGTGTCTAGTTAAAAATAAATGTTAGGTGGAGCAATAAGTTTTAATGCAGTTTTGAAGCAGATTTATTGATCAACCCTTATGTAGGTTTTTTTTTTATTTTTTTTGTTATTTCGAATTGATTTGACCCGCAGAAGTTATACAACTTGGGCGACAATTTCAGGCAGAGTATCCATATTTTTTGGTCAAAACTGGCTCTAAGTTTAGATTTGCCTTTTTATGGAACCAATAATCGGACACATCAAAAAAAAATCCAACTTGTGCGAAATAAAAAAGTTTTCTCCATTCCTGGGTCGTTGAAAACAATGAACAGACTCGAATTTTCGTTTTTTTTTTTTCATAATCCTGAATTCAAAATTAAAAAAAAAACATACATAAAGGTTGACCAAAAAATCAGCTTTAAAACTGCATTAAAACTTATTGCTCCACCTAACATTTATTTTTAGCTAGGCACCGTTAAAACTTTTAAACACTAGGTGGGCCGATAGATGTGTCCGGGAGTGTATTATGACTAAATTCAATAAGACAAATATAATTAAAGAAAACTATTATACTTCATACAATAAAATTGTTTCTTTTTATATTCCAGATTTTGGAAATGACTATTGATCCGTTAACCGGAAGCATCTGTGATGTTGTCGAGGAAGATTTGTCATGTGGACATTTAAAATCGATCAGAGAGATATTGATAAAGCGTATCGAGGCAGCAATTCGTATACAAGCATTTTGGAGAGGCTACAGAGCCAGAAAGTGTATCGAGTCGCGTGCTGCTGTCACACCGGAAGTTATGAAATGCGTAAGTATTTTAACATCATAATCCGCTCACAAGAATCCACTGTAGGAATACAGGCCTCCGAAGGAATGAAACTTAGATCGACTTTCAGTGAAACGATGCCAAATGTTACCAGACGTATATGAAGACATTTTAAATACTATTTTCTTATACGTTTTTTCGTCTAAAATGCTAAACCAATTCAGATGTATAAACATTAAATTAGCATGAAGTATTGTTATTTAATTAGAGATAAAAAAATTCGTTCTTTTTAGTAAAGTGTTTAGTTTAATTAGGTAAAATGGCGAAAAGTTAGGCGTTGAAAAGCTGCTTGAACGTTACTTAAAGTACTTTTGTTTATTTGTTACTCGAAACTGATTACAACATTTAAACAGCCTCTTATTTTGTTCATTAGCCGGTGTCTTATACCAAACCGTGTTTCTTCGCTGATTAAGGTTCTTAAATTGCGTTACAATGGATTTCAGCTGATGGATAACGCGATCGGAAACTTGGAAGCGCTATCAGCGTTAATGAATGAGTTTTTTTATATATTCCCCGGTGCGAAGAAAGCGTATTCTCTAGCATCCGCTCTCGCCGGTACATGCGGTTTGAAACAGTACTTCGGCACTACTCGTATAACGCCGATATGTGTCTGGATACCGCTCTTCCAAGTTGTGTTCTTCTGTCACGCCCCCGTCAAAGTGCATTTTGATTTACAAAGCACCGCCGGCGCGACCAAGTTGAATTCGACAGTAGAAATCTATAATAACGATTCTAAAGAGCACATACTGCAGGCGTACACTGCTCATATGACATTGGACCTAAGTCCAAATGACAGCGGGTAAGTTGCTTTTAATCAAACATATTATAAATCCAAGAAAAGTCTGAACCTAATTTTTGGTGCGTTATGTATCGGTATAACAATATTGAAACTTAACAAACGATTATTATCTGTAATGAATAATAATGAAAACGACATATTTTAAGTTGCTCTTGTAAAATTATGTTAAACTATCCTCCATTTGGGAAGTGATTTAAAATATTTTTACTAACAATGGTACTGTCATAAAATACTTTAGCGGAATTCTAGAAAAAAGGCAGCAGCTTTTTCTACGACGCTTAATGGCATGTGGATATCATCAACTGAAACGATGATTATGTACAAGTTAGCTGAAAATCTTCATAACTTAAAGACTGATACTAGTAATAAAATAAAAACTGATTACAAAAACATATAGAAGAAACTTTTTTTTGACACAAGGAAATTAGATTTAGAGTGATACGCTGTAAAGTTGTACTAGTTAGAATGATACACTGCACCATACTGTCGTCATCCTTTACACATCGACTAGAAGTATTGAATTTCAATAATCGATTATCTAGTATAATTATACTTTGTTCAGGTATACAGTGATTGGCCACGGCTCACTGCAGCGACCGCTGAACATCCCCTCCGAAGTCCACTGGCAACTGAACGTGATGTCCAGCACCGCCAACAGCTTCCACGTTTGCGACTACGACGTATTCAACGGGTGTAAAGAATTACCTGTAACATCGGCAACCAAACTGCACGTCGACGAAGTATTTATACCTAATCAAAGGAATATACTCGGCGGAATACAAATATCTATACTTAAACAAGAAACTATCGGCTTTCGAGCATCCGCTACATTTTCTGAGGTAACTCATACTTTTATTACCACTGCAGTGACTATTTCTACCGCCATAAAGTAGTGTGTAAACATTATCGTGTTCCGGTTTAAACAAGCTAGTGAAATTACTGGGGTAACGAGACTTAACATCTTATATTTGAAGGCGATGAGAGCGTGGTGCAGTTTATACCATCTTAACTAGCGGCGTTATGGGCGAGTGTATCATTTAAAGTTTTTAATAATAGCTTGAAATGGAAGCGGTACTTCAAGTTAGGAACAGTGATGGATCTGTAGATGAGATCGCGTCTTGCTACGGTCAAGGTGAGCTGTACTGGCCGTACATCAGACTCGAACCGATAAAGAAGCAGAAGACTGATCAGTCCACTTCAAACGTCAATATGAATTTAGTAAGTCAGTTTAGTAAAATCGTTTAATTGTCAAAATTAGGTTAGAATTTCATTAATTTATTCTAAATTCATTTTAGTGATGATATTTTTGTATTTCTTGTGAGGGTATAAATAGGATCGCGCCGGACCCCTTAATACCGGACTGCTTGTTGTCACTTTGTCCGACAGAAGTGATATTCTGCAAATCTACATTTCATTGAACAATGGGACAAACCCAAAAAAGATTTTAGTGATACCAACACTGCTGATATCATGTTTTTAAAAACATTTCAGAAACTATTGCTATTAAATATGTTAATCATCTGTGGTACTCCTAGCATAGTCTACGCTCCTTGTCTATGAAATTCTTTCAGCGCTCCAGCGATTCGCGGTTAAAACAACGACGCACAGTGAAATACGGAAACTCTTTAGGCGTTGGAGTAAAGACCAGGTCCACTTTAAAGGTAACGTTGTATTTAAATCAGAAGACGCATGCGTCGTTTTATTATTCTACCAGGTGCTAGGTCTCTGTTGTCGGAGACCGTCTGGGTGGGTACCACCGCAGCTCCTATTGCAACCGCCAAATAGTAGTGTGGAAACATTGCTGTGTTCCGGTTTGAAGGGCGCTGTAGCTAGTGTAATTACTGGGGTAACGAGACAACACCTTATGTCTCAAGGCGATAAGCGCAATGTGGTGCAGTGTGTACCATCTTAACTAGCGCCGCGTTGTCATGGGCAAGCGTATCACTTACCATCTGGTGACCGTCTTGCTCGTCTCGTCGCATAGTAGTATAAAAAAAAAAAAAATATCCGGGTCTATGACCTTATAAGATTAGAATGAGCCGGATTGGTCCTTGAGCAAATTTTCTTGCTTTGGACACAAAGGTCCGTTTGTTTCCTCTTCTACAGTTCTAATTTTGAACTTTCATATCTCCTTAACTGGAAGAGCTGTAGACTTTTCATTTCTGAATTATAGTCTCCGTATCCTATACTTAATTTTTTTTCCTGAACTAGTATCCATGTAGCTCTTCCCGTTTAAAGTTACGATCATTACGGAGTATTTAAGTCAGTGCATCAGTCTCTGTTACGCTGATGCAATCAGGTGATAGACTATAATCAACAAAACTATGTGATGTTAAATGTTTAACTTAACAGTACGAACTATTGTTTTTCTTTTAGCTACGCGATTCTAAGCTACCGGAAGTGACTAAATATGCAATAGAGTAAGTTGTTATATTATACTTCATATTTTTGATATTCTTTTCTAGAAACCAACCACAGACGACACCTATAATTAGATTCAAGGAAAAAGTAATAACAAAAAAAAAAAAAAACAAAAATTCGAGTCTGTTCATTGTTTTCAACGACCCAAGAATGGAGAAAACTTTTTTATTTCGCACATATTGGATCTTTTTTTTGATGTGTCCGATTATTGGTTCCATAAAAAGTCAAATCTAATCTTAGACCCAGTTTAGACCAAAAAATATGGATACTCTGCCTGAAATTGTCGCCCAAGCTGTAAAACTTCTGCCGGCCAAATCAATTCGAAATTACAAAAAAAAATAAAAAATAAACCTACATAGGGGTTGTCCAATAAATCTGCTTCAAAACTGCATTAAAACTTATTGCTCCACCTAACATTTATTTTTAACTAGACACCGTCGAAACTTTAAACACTGGGTGGTTGGCCGATAGATGTGTCCGGGAGTATATATCTTTTTTATCAAATTGTTTAATATTGAATGACTCATTGAAGTTTGATTCAATTTGATATTTTTAAATCTAATTAAAAGACAGTAAAAGTATCTAATTCGCTTGTGTCATTTTTAATTTTTTTTCCTGAACTAGTATCCATGTAGCTCTTCCCGTTTAAAGTTACGAGCATTACGGAGTATTTAAGTCAGTGCATCAGTCTCTTTTACGCTGATGCAATCAGGTGATAGACTATAATCAACAAAACTATGTGATGTTAAATGTTTAACTTAACAGTACGAACTATTGTTTTTCTTTTAGCTACGCGATTCTAAGCTACCGGAAGTGACTAAATATGCAATAGAGTAAGTTGTTATATTATACTTCATATTTTTGATATTCTTTTCTAGAAGCCAACCACAGACGACACCTATAATTAGATTGAAAGGAAAAGTAACAATAACATTTATTTTTCTTTTTCTCTCTTAGAATTTGGGAATTTTTCGGTAACATATTCATTACTTACTCAAGAAATTTTTAGGTTTTTTGAGAGTTCAATTTCAGCGTAGTTTCGTTGGTCCAGTAGTTATATTATTTCTTAAAGTTAAAGGTTTTCCAGGGTTCGAGCACCAAGAGGCTGGCCACTATCCCTAGCGCAGTGGAAGAGAGTTATAGAGATTCAAAGCAAGCAGGACTACAAAACCGACAGCCCCAGTAAAAAAGGACTTAAGGATAAAGTTGAGTATACGTCAACTGTTCTTAAACTTAAACTATTTTTATATGGCATGAAAACTTTGTGCAAAGTTATACGCTTGTGTTAGAGAGATAGAGGCCTTGGTTTACAAAAGTAACTTAGGTCTTACTTTAACCTGCTACATTACCCTTCAAATAGTGAAATACCCTCCAGATATGTAAGCAGGGAAAAGTTCTGACTCCTTAATTGTCCTCTGAAATCTTTCGTAAAGCTCCCGCATAAATACATAATGAAGTAGCTCGGTATGAATGCGTAGAGCACGAGACGTTAACTGTAATTCTAGGTTTTACCTTTAGCCTGTGATTAGTGCACTCGGCTGCAGCTTTTCTGCTCTACTCTAGTACTTCCGTTACCGTCTAGGAATAGTTACATGAATTTGAATTTCGGAACAAGTGCGCTTCTCTTTTTCAGCTTGTAAATTTTAGGCTATGTTTTGGTAAAAAAAAGTGTTGATAATACTTACTTATTACGAAGTAATCTGAAAAATATTGTCGAAAATAATTTACTATATTAAACAAGTACTGATTTCTACACTCCCGGACACATCTATCGGCCCACCTAGTGTTTAAAAGTTTTAACGGTGCCTAGCTAAAAATAAATGTTAGGTGGAGCAATAAGTTTTAATGCAGTTTTAAAGCTGATTTTTTGGTCAACCTTTATGTATGTTTTTTTTTTGATTTTGAATTCAGGATTATGAAAAAAAAAAAACAAAAATTCGAGTCTGTTCATTGTTTTCAACGACCCAAGAATGGAGAAAACTTTTTTATTTCGCACATATTGGATCTTTTTTTTGATGTTTCCGATTATTGGTTCCATAAAAAGTCAAATCTAAACTTAGACCCAGTTTAGACCAAAAAATATGGATACTATGCCTGAAATTGTCGCCCAAGCTGTAAAACTTCTGCCGGCCAAATCAATTCGAAATTACAAAAAAAATAAAAAATAAACCTACATAGGGGTTGACCAATAAATCTGCTTCAAAACTGCATTAAAACTTATTGCTCCACCTAACATTTATTTTTAACTAGACACCGTCGAAACTTTAAACACTGGGTGGTTGGCCGATAGATGTGTCCGGGAGTATATATCTTTTTTATCAAATTGTTTAATATTGAATGACTCATTGAAGTTTGATTCAATTTGATATTTTTAAATCTAATTAAAAGACAGTAAAAGTATCTAATTTCGCTTGTGTCATTTTTAATTTTTATTCTTGCATTTTCCAGGCAAGCGAGAAGGGTAAAGATAAAGAAAAGGATAAAGACAAAACTGAGCCGCCGCAGTTTAACAAGCCGCATCCCGGAGACGCTTACGTGGAGTTGGAGTGCTCGTTATCTGGAGACACGGAAGCCGTGGCCGCGCGCGACGACACCAGGGACCAGAGGTTCGCAGCCGCTGTTAAGTCTTGGGATGCAAACGAACCCGGGAGAAACGCTAGAGGTGCAATCATCAGGTGAGCTCCTTAACTGCTATATCTATAATACATTCAATTTGTTTATGATAAAAGATGGTCCACTAGAAGACTACCTAACAAACAATTGCTAGGTTTTTCTTTTGCATGTAACCTGTACTTTTGTAATATATTTTCCAGGCAAGAGTTCAGAGATGAATATCTAGAAACTCCTGCGGAAGAAATTAAATCTACTGAGGTTTTCTTTTTACATATTATTATATTTACGATAATTTATAGCAGGTATTCTAGATTTCAAGCTATGTACAAGTAGAACATCCAAATAGTTGATTGATTTATTTATTTAAAGTTGAAAAGAGTTTCTGTTCTATTTGTGTTTTCGTACATTCTTCTTTTTATGTTTTCAGATGTCACTGGAAGAAGAAGAGACCGTCGGTAATTATTTTTTTATGAAAACCTTTTTAAAATATACAAACTGTTTTTAATTTTTTCAGTTATCAATAGTATCGTAGCTGTTTTGTTAATATAATACTTTTCCTTCTACATACTTTAAAAAAATCATTAATTATATTTAATTTCTTAAATCAAGCTCTCTCTTTGAGATTGTTGTTAGATAGAATTCGCTATTTTCTTCTATTTTAAACTAACATGTTGAATTTCAGGTGATCACTTTCCTGCTCAACAAGGTCCGACTCCAGTGAATCAAAGTCCAGGTAGTATTGTTCCTTTAAAAGTCTGGTCGTGCTGTTCTTTACCTTTCTACAGAGTATATGAGCTACCAGCCAATAAGGCATGGTATTAAATAAAATTAATCATGTTTGACTATATTTGTTATTTAATAAAAGTAAAGTTGTTTACGTTATAGACAAGATAACACATCTCTCGTGTACACTGGCTTCTAAGTGAATAATCTCCTCAACTTGTTACTTAGTTGTTCAAAGGTTATAGTAGACCAGATAACATTATCTACAACTACTAGCTGACCCGACAGACTTCGTTCTGTCAAAAAAATTGGAATGTGGCAGTTTTTTTGTTCTTACCTATTTTATAGCCAGCGCAAAAAAATCTGGACTGAACCGTTACTCTGGTGATAGGGCGGTGTGTGGGGTTCAGCTCTATATATGTTCATCTAATAACTAATATTTAAATATTAGTGGGTTCCAGAAGAGTGGCCAAAGTTTATAATTATAGTACATAAATTATATTTACTATTATTATTTTATTAGGAACAAATAACTGTCACATTCCAAATCTTTTTGACAGAATGTAGTCTATCAAGTCCGCCAGATGGTAACGCGGCTTGTGCTCGACTGATGTAATGTCGTGAAAACGAATGCATTTAATGTCGCGCGCCGAAACTAAAACAAAAGAAATAATACCGCGAAGCCGACCAAATTGAAAATCAGTAAGAATGATCTTTAGCTATTACATTTTGTGACTATTTATGTTATTATTTCATTCGTTTTAATTTCGGCTCGCGGCGATCTTCCGACGCGCATACGCACACCATTTTGATAGAATAATTGAATTTGAACTTTGTGCAGCTGTAATAAAGTGCAAGTTGACTCTTTAGCGTTACGAACGCACCTACATTGCTTAGACAGCAGTGAAAGCTTGTTATTTAATATGAACTTTTGTTTGTTTGTTTCTGGTTACTGGTTTCTAGTTTCTGGTTTCCAGTTTCTAGTTTCTAGTTTCTAGTTTCTAGTTTCTAGTTTCTGATTTCTGGTTTCTGGTTTCTGGTTTCTGGTTTCTGGTTTACTGGCTTACTGGCTTACTGGTTTACTGGTTTACTGGTTTACTGGTTTACTGGTTTACTGGTTTACCGGTTTACCGGTTTACCGGTGTACTGGTTTACTGGTTTACTGGTTTACTGTTTCTGGTTTACTGGTTTACTGGTTTTACTGGTTTACTGTTACTGGTTACTGTTTACTGGTTACTGGTTTACGGTTTACTGGTTTACTGGTTTAACTGGTTTACTGGTTACTGGTTACTGGTTTAACTGGTTTACTGGTTTTACTGTTTACTGGTGTACTGGTTTAATGGTTACTGGTTTACTGGTGTACTGGTGTACTGGTTGTACTGGTGTACTGGGTACTGGTTTACTGGTGTACTGGTTTACTGGTGTACTGGTGTAACTGGTGTACTGGTGTACTGGCGTACTGGTGTACTGGTTTACGGTTTACTGGTTTACTTGTTTACTGGTTTACTGTTTACTGGTTTACTGGCTTACTGGCTTACTGGTTTACTGGTTGACTGGTGTACTGGTTACTGGTGTACTGGTGTATTGGTTTACTGTTTTACTGTTTTACTGTTTACTGGTTTACTGGTTTAACTGGTTTAACTGGTTTACTGGTTTACTGGTTTACTGGTTTACCTGGTTTACTGGTTACGGTTTACTGGTTTACTGGTTTACTGGTTACTGGTGTACTGGTGTACTGTGTACTGTGTACTGGTGTACTGGTTTACTGGTTTACTGGTTTACTGGTTTACTGGTGTACTGGTGTACTGTGTACTGGTGTACTGGTGTATTGGTTTACTGGTTTACTGTTTACTGGTTTACTGGTTTATGGTTACTGGTTTACTGTGTACTGGTTTACTGGTGTAACTGGTGTACTGGTTTACTGGTTTAACTGGTTTACTGGTGTACTGGTGTACTGGGTACTGGTGTACTGGTGTAACTGGTTTACTGGTTACTGGTTTACTGGTTTACTGGTTTACTGGTTTACTGGTGTACTGGTGTCCTGGTGTACTGGTGTTACTGGTGTACTGGTGTACTGGTACTGGTGTACTGGTGTATGGTGTACTGGTGTTACTGGTTTACGGTTTACTGGTGTACTGGTGTCTGGTGTACTGGTTACTGGTGTATGGTTTACTGGTTACTGGTTTACTGGTTACTGGTTACTGGTGTACTGGTGTACTGGTGTCTGGTGTACTGGTGTCTGGTGTACTGGTTTACTGTTTACTGGTTTACTGGTGTACTGGTTTACTGTTACTGGTTTACTGGTTTCTAGATTTCAGATGTCAGATTTCAATTTTTCATTTTCCATTTTCCCTTTTCCCTTTTCCCTTTTCCATTTTCCATTTTCCATTTTCCATTTTCCATTTTCCATTTTCCATTTTCCATTTTCCATTTTCCATTTTCCATTTTCATTTTCCATTTTCCATTTTCCATTTTCCATTTCAATATTCAATATTCAAACAAAATAAATAACACCGCGAAGCCGACCTAATTGAAAATCAGCAGTAATGATCTTTAGCTCTTACATTTTGTGTCTATTTATGTTATTATTTCATTCGTTTTAATTTCGGCACGCGGCGTTAGATCCTCCGACGCGCATACGCACACTTTGAAAGAATGATCTAATTTGAACTTTGAGCAGCTGTAATAAAGTTAAAATTGACTCTTTAGCGTTACGAACGCACCTACATTGCTTAGACAGCAGTGAAAGCTTGTAATTTAATATGAACTTTATGAAATAGCAATAAAGTTCAAATTGACCCTACATTTTAGTTAGAGAACGTTTGTATAGGAAAAAGAAAAGCGCTGTTTTTAGGGGCTTCCCGGCGATTATTCGAATTTTTCTCAAATTGGCCAAATTGGTCCTGGCGTTGTAGAGTGATGCGCTTACCGACACATATTTGTATTATAGATTAATAATAAATTATATTCAATGACATTAGTTATTAATAAATAAATAATAAAGTTGCTTGAGAATATATTTATATGTAGAGGGAGTGACAAAAGGCATAATGTTTGAGAGATAAAGAATTCGTTGTCATCCCCACTCCGTGCTGTGTACTGGTGAGAGGTGACAACCGGTACACACGTGGAGGGGATCACTTACCAAGTGATAATATTTTTTTTTGGAGTTTACAGCCTCGCGGTTTGATACGTGGCCATGTACAATTGATGATATCGAGCGAGACAAAAATATTAAAATGTCTATTAAAAAGCAGGGGTTGGTGATAGAAAAGTGAAAATTTAGGGTTGTATGTAGTTTTTGATGCCACACAATAATAAAATAAAAAAGAAAAAAAAAAATCCCAAAAAATAAAAAAAAAAAATTTTGGTGTGGGCAACCCTGATCACTTAGAGGTTTGAAAAATAGATAGTAACCGATTCTCAGACCCACTGAATATGCACAAAAAATTTCATAAGAATCGGGATAGCCGTTTCGGAGGAGTATGGGAACGAACATTGTGACAAGAGAATTTTATATATTAGATACTCCCGGACACATCTATCGGCCCACCACCCAGTGTTTAAAGTTTCGACGGTGTCTAGTTAAAAATAAATGTTAGGTGCAGCAATAAGTTTTAATGCAGTGTTGAAGCAGATTTATTGGTCAACTCCTATGTATGTTAATTTTTTTTTTTTTTTGTAATTTAGAATTGATTTGGCCGGCAGAAGTTTTACAACTTGGGCGACAATTTCAGGCAGAGTATCCATATTTTTTGTTTAAAACAGGCTCTAAGTTTAGATTTGCCTTTT
Source organism: Byasa hedistus (assembly GCA_029286795.1). Taxonomy (NCBI): domain Eukaryota; kingdom Metazoa; phylum Arthropoda; class Insecta; order Lepidoptera; family Papilionidae; genus Byasa; species Byasa hedistus. Next base: position 989,147 of record JAGSMW010000001.1, read on the forward strand.
TATGGAACCAATAATCGGAAACATCAAAAAAAAATATCCAACTTGTGCGAAATAAAAAAGTTTTCTCCATTCCTGGGTCGTCGAAAACAATGAACAGACTCGAATTTTCGTTTTTTTTTACATAACCCTGAATTCAATATTAAAAAAAAAAAAACATACATAAAGGTTGACCAAAAAATCAGCTTTAAAACTACATTAAAACTTATTGCTCCACCTAACATTTATTTTTAGCTAGGCACCGTTAAAACTTTTAAACACTAGGTGGGCCGATAGACGTGTCCGGGAGAGTATAATACAGTTAAGATGAAGTAAACATAGTTTTGAAGGATATGCTATGTTAAACAAGTATTATTCATGTTCAAGTTGATGTATTGCTTATTTTGTAAACCGTTACTATTTAAAACGCAGGTCAACGCGGCGAAGTGAAAATTGAGGAAATGGTCACAGCAGAATACGAAGAAATAGTTGAGAAATTTCTAACTATGCCGAATGAGTTGAAAGATAATTTTATACCGCTCGAATTCGTACCCGAGTGTACTCGAGAAGCTGCTGAAGATGAATGGTAAATCACAATAAATCTTTTACTTGTGTTTTATTATTTAATGGTGTCGAAAATTTAAACAAAAAAGCATTTCTTTGATATAAGTGTAACGTATTGATTTCAACTCAAACTCTTCCTCTGCTTTAACTTTAACAAATTTCATGTTTCACTGTGTGTATGTTTTAAAATGTTATGAATCTTAAATTATGTATGTTTCAGTGTTGTAATAATCACACCGGAAATGGCGGAAGCTTCTAAAATGGCTCGCGAAGCGGACATTGAAGCAGCAATAGAGCGAATGAACCAGCTGCAGGCTCACAACGAGATTTATGTCCTAGGAATGCAGAAGACTCGATGTGATCTACTGGAGAAGCTCTTTGTCGGTCTGTACATATTTTATCATAACTAGTATTTGTAATTTACATTTATTGAAATAAGTTTGGATGATGTTTTTGTGTAAAAGATAGCTTGAGTACTTCTCGTTTTAAAGAAAAGGTTCACAAACCGCCCAATTAAATAATCTAGATCTTTAAATTTTGTGATTGTACCCAACTCGCTATTAGTTAATTAGATTGTTGTTTAATATTCACATACTATATCTATTATTTGACTATACCACCTATATATGACTGGTGGTAGTTCTCTGTTGCCGGAGACCGTCTCGATGGGTACCACCGCAGCTCCTATTTCAGCCGACAAATAGTAGTGTGCAAGCATTACTGTGTTCCGGTTTGAAGGGCGCTGTAGCTAGTGTAATTACTGGGCTAACGAGACTTAACACCTTATGTCTCAATACGAGTTCAATGTGGTGCAGTGTGTACCATCTTAACTAGCAGCACGTTGTCATGGGCAACCGTATCACTTACCATCAGGTGAACGTCTTGCTCGTCTCGTCGCATAGTAGTATACAAAAAAATATTAGATTTGTGTAATTTTTTTAAATTTATTATAGTAAGACTAAAACAGTATTATAGCAACGTTTAAAAATACAATTTACAATTGTGTAGTAAAGTTTTGTTATTGATAACGTAATTAATTTACTCAACAGTGTGACACAAGTTTAAGCTTAACTCTTGATGTAGAACTTAACATTGTTCTCGATACGTGTAAAGTCATCAGTTGTATATTTACTTTTGTAAAAGTCTTTGTTTCTCATATTATAATAACTATTTTGCTCATTCATATTTAGATTCCCAATGGAGTGAGGGCTTGATCGAAGCTTTTGAAGCTAGAGACAACGCGATAGCCGCCGAAGCTAACAATCGGTCTGTGATTCATAAAAAACAGGACTCTAAAACCAAGTAGATGTACTAATATTGTTAAGTGAAGTATTATGTGATTTCGAGTTAATTCGTTAATAAACTATTATAGATTGATTTCGGTACTTAATTATCGCTTTGCATTTGATTTATTTATACAAAATAATCTTTAAGAAGCTTCATTAGACCTCAATTTTCGCCTAACCAAAAAAATCCTTCCAAAATCCAAGCATGTGAATATCAGTAGATATGGTCATATAATTATAGCTTATGTAATATTAAGACGTTCATCTAGTAAGTAATAATACAACGTATAATAATTTAGAATTTAAGCACCGAAATGTGCTTGAAACTGAAAATATTTCAATGTCCTTTATTGATGTATTTAATGACGAAAAAAAATATCAACAAAATCGTAATGACTCCATTAAACGAGACATTTCCCCCTCATTAGCGTCTCAGGAATCGATTATGATTGCACATTAAATATTACGGAGTACATAATCGATTTTTGATTGAATTTATGTTATATATAAACCATTGGTGGTGAAAAGAAAAGAGAAACGTCTGATTTTCACCTAAAGAAGAAACACACTGAACATTTCTTTGAAAACTCGTTACAGTTTGAATAAAATTTGTTAATTATTCTTGAGAGGCTAGCTTTTTTGTTGATCTATTTCATTATTCTATTGAAACTTACAATAATTTAATATATAGTAAACAACAGCATATACTAAGAACGCATCATACAATGGATTGTATATTTATATAGTTTAAATTATATTGACGACGTTGCGATTTTGTTTGTTTGTGTCTTTAGTAAATTAATCAAAATTATATTGTAATATATTTGCGCCCCTTTAAAAGCATCTCTCGTTAACAAAACTATATGAAAAATACTGAAATAAATTCGTTTGATATTGTAATGACGCTAAAAACGAGAAGCAGCATCAGCGAGCACTCATCAAGATGCAGTGAACGTCCGCACAAAGTGCTTTATTAACTTCCTTTGAAATTTACAATGTCCCAACTTTCTTCATTATCACGAACGAAGAGATGAAGGTCACAAATTAACGACTCTCGTATTTACTTCTAACTGTCCAAGTTATACTGTCTTTTATATAACTAAATAGATGGTGTACATTTTAGTCGTTAAACCACATGACTATCTCATCACACTTTTTAAATACTAACTTAAATATTTACCACATATAAAAAAGTATTAATTTAAGGACCATCGTCATAACCGAAAAATCAACATCCATGATCTACATCGCAACTTATCAAAACGAGTTTTTAATAGTTTTATAACCTCAAACTTTGAAAAGGATATTCTTCAAATTTTCTCTGTTATTATTACTCTTCGCCAAATACCACAATAACATATATGGTTATACATAAAAAGGAACAAATGTGTATGTAATATACACTCCCGGACACATCTATCGGCCCACCACCCAGTGTTTAGTTTCGACGGTGTCTAGTTAAAAATAAATGTTAGGTGGAGCAATAAGTTTTAATGCAGTTTTGAAGCAGATTTATTGGTCAACCCCTATGTATGTTTTTTTTTAATTTTTTTTGTAATTTCGTATTGATTTGGCCGGCAGAAGTTTTACAACTTGGGCGACAATTTCAGGCAGAGTATCCATATTTTTTGGTCTAAACTGGCTCTAAGTTTAGATTTGCCTTTTTATGGAACCAATAATTGGAGACAAAAAAAAAACTAACTTGTGCGAAATAAAAAAAGTTTTCTCTATTCCTGGGTCGTTGAAAACAATGAACAGACTCGAATTTTAGTTTTTTTTTTCATAATCCTGACTTCGAATTTAAAAAAAAAACATACATAAAGGTTGACCAAAAAATCAGCTTTAAAACTGCATTAAAACTTATTGCTCCACCTAACATTTATTTTTAACTAGACACCGTCGAAACTTTGAACACTGACTGGGTGGTGGGCCGATAGATGTGTCCGGGAGTATAGAATGAATTTTATATGTCTAGTGAAAATGAGACGAGACGATAAGAGCGCTCGTTCATGATCTACTCTCATGATAACCAAAGCATCGAAGGTGGTCATTAGCCAGGTGGGTCCGGGAAAAACCTCATTACCATCTAAACTTTCACCACACGCTGCAACGGAACTGAACTGGGGTCCTCCGTGTTTAAAACTTTAAATTAAAACGGATTATTTGATATCTGATCATGTATCTGATATATGATTCACTATTTTACTGAGGTGCTCGTTTGATTCATTTGTAGAGCTTCCGTCAATTTGATTGTTTGATCACAGCGCTGCGGTTTTTGATTACAGCTGTAATTATTAATTACGGACTGAAATATAATTGATAGGTTCATTGATTTAACACTGACATGACGAGCAATAAGTTAATTAAGCTATAAATATTAAAAGCTAGCAATATTTTAAGTACAAACTAATGCAATGTTTTCTTAAAACATGAACACTGAAAGATAACGTAACTGAATATTAAACCTTCATCCTTTTTATTTAATCAAATAATCCATTATTTTACCTTTACTATTGCTTTAATGTTGTTCTTTTGTCTAAATATAAAAGTTTCTGTATTCGTAGTAACAGTTCAAACTAATACGTTTCCAGCTTTGTGTTAGCTACGGCCAAAAAAAGAAATGTTCTTTTATGTTTTATCAAACGGAAACAAACTAAGTTATGAACTGTTTTCCTCTGACCTTATTATTTAACAATTTAGGTGTTATAAGAAATGTTACATTGATATAATTTACTTGTATTACAATTCGATTATTTTTAAGTTAAACGTGTTAACAACATAATAAGTTACAAAGATTTTTGCATTAGTTTACATTATTGGAACACATCCATTGCTGAGCATAGCTTTTCTTTATGGAACATATCTATTGATATTAAGCTGCCTGAATACATTAGCTTCTCTCGACTTTAACCAGATCGTCGGTTCTAAAAAATAGAAATGTCAGTCAGTGTCAGTTATCGGTGACCTTATTACTTATACGGACCTTCTCATTTACAATTCGATTATACTACTACAACATTCAATTCTAAAAGTATATTTTATTGAACATATAATTCATAAAATAACTTGAAACTGCTTTCTGTTGTATCTATGAGGTGATTTATGAATTAACTTTATTATGTGCGTTGTGTAACATTTTTGCAATTAATTATTTAATACACAATAGTAATAACAACTATTAACATATAACTTAAATGTTTAATTTAATAAATACGTTTGTTTTATTTTTCTGCAATGTAACGCTTTCGTAATATATTGCTCATGAATTTTTGCAGGCGTTTTCGTTTAAAGTTAATCTTTACCGGGGATAAGTTTTTATTACAAGAGACCATCTAGTTACCACCGCAACTCCTATTTCTACTGCGTAATAGTACTGTGTAAATATTACTGTGTTCAAGTTTGAAAGGTGTTCTAGCTAAAGAAATTACTGTGGCAACGAGACATATCTTATGTCTCAAAGCGACAAGCAAAATGTAATATCTTAATATCCTACAATTCACGCTTTGTCTATTAAAGAACTAACTTAACTATATAATACAATGATGAAGTAAATATGATAAATAGGTTCTCCTTATTTTATAACTGTAACATTAAATAGTCTTTACAGTTAATATTATTATAAGCGTTAGTTTCGTCCGGTATAACTCTTGACGTTATAAATGAATGTACTCAAACTATTGTTAAGTTTTAACATAGTAATGGGGAAACTTAGTTATTGCTTCTCCGTCCATCATGAATCAAATTGGAAATGTTGACGCGACGAGAGCTATTACTCATTTATATTGTTTTGTTTATTAGTTACACGATATGTTTAGAAACTAAAAACGGCGAGTTGGTAATAAACTAATATTATATTCATCATCATCTTTATAAGAGGTTTCTCATTCACTGCTGGATACAACACTCTCCAGTCTTAGACTAGGCGCAGTCTTTATCTTTTCCATCTTACATCCACCCTTATAAAGTTTAGGTTAATTTGGTGGAAAGACTTGATATTTATATATTCCATAGTCTGTAATCACTCCAAGACTTTTCTTCTTCATCAGCTCTATTCAACTCCAGTAGCATTTCGGATCTTGATCTTAGATAAAAACCGATCATGGTCGTCTCTATCGCATTCTGTGTGACTTCATTGGTATTCAAGCTCGATGGTTTGTCACAGTCAACGGTCAAATATATTTTATAAAATATAACGTTAATAAAACACTATACTTAGTATTTGTGAAGTATGAAACATTTTCATCAAAAATCTAACGGTTCAATATGAAATAAAGCATCGAAGTGTTTTTAGCGCAGCACTTACTGATCGTTTGAAAGGATAATGGTTAGGATATAGAACATTATTGTCGTTCAGCCATTGTATACTTTATATAAAGGGATGTGAATAAAGAGCCGCGGTGTTATACGGAGAGGTCTATTGAGGTGAATAAATAAGTTTTCGCACCGTTTCGGCGGGTGCATAAATCAAAAGACGGCAAGAGTTGTCCCGGTTATGAGAAAGGAGGATAGAATTGAATGTGATTACACTACACACACTACAACCTCGCCATTACTATATTCCTCCACTATATTATATTATGACTAGACACGCTAAATATTTACTCAGTAGTAAATGATATGATTCTTTATTATATACTCGAGTACTTCAGAATATTTCTCCAGTATAATCTAACTGTCATCGTTTTGATATATACTCCCGGACACATCTACCGGCCCACCACCCAGTGTATAAAGTTTCGACGGTGTCTAGTTAAAAATAAATGTTAGGTGGAGCAATAAGTTTTAATGCAGTTTTGAAGCACATTTATTGGTCAACTCCTATGTATGTTTTTTTTTTTGTAATTTCGAATTGATTTGGCCGGTAGAAGTTTTACAACTTGGGCGACAATTTCAAGCAGAGTATCCATATTTTTTGGTCTAAACTGTCTCTAAGTTTAGATTTGCCTTTTTATGGAACCAATAATCGCACAGATCAAAAAAACCAATTCAACTTGTGCGAAATAAAAAAGTTTTCTCCATTCCTGGGTCGTTGAAAACAATGAACAGACTCAATTTTTTGTTTTTTTTTACATAATCCTGTATTCAAAATTAAAAAAAATAAATACATAAAGGTTGACCAAAAAATCAGCTTTAAAACTGCATTAAAACTTATTGCTCCACCTAACATTTATTTTTAGCTAGGCACCGTTAAAACTTTTAAACACTAGTTGGGCCTATAGATGTGTCCGGGAGTGTAGTTGATTTACTAAACATCAGTAAGTTTAGTCTATGTTGTACAGTAGTCCTATACAGTACAAATACAAACCTTATGAGATTAAATTAATTTGCAACAAACACCAAAACCAATCAAAATCATGGACGTACAATCAAATTACAATTCCGTATCGTATATCTGTTTTAATTAGTAATTGCGATATCATATTAATTAACTGTATTGATTTAGTACAATTATGTATTACGCGAATTAATAACATATAACAGCTTATACATTTATTTAGTTATACTTTACTACAACTTACTATCAATACTTAATCCTTCTCCACCAATCAACGAAGGGTTTAAATAGAGGTCGCGAAAGTGAAAATAATTTGTCCTTATTAATGTTAACAGGATTTTCTATAGTTTTTTTTTTAATTTGAATGCTTAATAACTTAACAAGAAAAGTTAACATACAAATTGTATAAAAAACTCGCATAACCATAAGCGAGGCCGTTCACACAAGAAACCTTGTCCGGGCGCAACACTTCGCTGTCGTTTGTCATTGTTTTTATAACACTTATATAATATATAAATGTATTGTTATAATGAAAACTATATGTTCTTTATAACACAATAGATCTTATACCACTTCTTAGATTAGTAATTTCACTAGCTACTTCAAAACCTTCAGCGGTGATGCTGTAAACTTTCTTACTTAACTTTTGTCTTTCATTACTAAAGGACTGTCTAATTAAAATTGAGCAAACTTTTACTGCTTCCATCGAACTATTCAAAATGCTCTCTTCTCTGTTAAAATATCTCTATCGATCTTTGATCTGAAAAAAAAAGTGACTAAATTTCAAATTATTGATAGCGAAAAACTTGAAACGAACTTTATTCAGTCAACAACTAGCTCCATGGCAAAGTTGTTAACTACTTGACTTCTAACACAGAAGTTATTATTACGATCACGGGAACACAAAAACAAGGAAGTTTAGTTGGTCATAGAGTTTCTTTTTTATTTAGTTATCAACTTAATAACTAAAGAGTATTCCAGGCAATTACACTTCAATTACTTAACATAACCTCATGTGATTTTAGCTTGAAATAATTTTAAAATAAATCCAAAATCGACTGTCTGTGGCTCGCATGCAAGTTTCTTGTATACTAATTCATTAAATATCACATCGTCGTAATGAAATGTCAAATAAGCTATTACTGGTCATACGTGTGATCGTAGGCGGATGTGGATCGATATTTAGTCCGGACAGGAAGCTGACTGTGGACCGGTTAGCCGTGAGCAGCCGCGGTGGGGCTGCGCCGGGTTAAAAGTACCACAGGGATTTAACTCCTATTTCAACCGCCAGATAGTAGTGTGCAAACATTACTGTGTTCCGGTTTGAAGGGCGCTGTAGCTAGTGTAATTACTGGGCTAACGAGACTTAACACCTTATGTCTCAGGCGACGAGCGCAATGTGGTGCAGTGTGTACCATCTTAACTAGCACCGCGTTGTCATGGGCGAGCGTATCACTTACCATCAGGTGAACGTCTTGCTCGTCTCGTCGCTTAGTAGTATAAAAAAAAAAAAACTTGCTTAAGTTACAGCAACAGCAGCTACAATGGCTTAACCATCAAGGCCCTTAAAGTTATATGATAGATTAATAATGATTATTATGATATCTAGCTTTGTTTTAAAGTCTTATCCTTCTGTTAACCAAAGCGGATATACATACAATCAATAAGGTAATACATATACGACACGTTCAAGCGGGTAATGATTAACAGGAATTTGATTTCCTGTCGTTATCCGCAATGTGATTGCTAATTTCCGTATACACATATAAATTTACACCTCTCAAACAACGTGGGACATATGTGTCCCACGCCCAAAGCTACCGTCAAAAGTTTACATCATATTATAATTACTTGTAATTTAGTTTTCTTATTGAATGTTTCAAATATTTAAGATTTATTACTCAGAGAACAGTAAGAATTATAATATTAATAATTTATTTAGATTTATGACGATGGTGAGAGCCGTGATAGCCTAGTGGTTTGAACGCCGGCCTTCCAATGCGAAGGTACCGGGTTCGAATCCGGCCTGCACCAATGAATTTTTCAATTTATGTGCAGTTAGCATTAAACACCAACTAATATCACGTGCTTTGATGGTGAAGGAAAACATCGTGAGGAAACCTGCATATATATCTATGTCGTGACCATCCGTGGTCAGACTAGTATGTGAAATGGAGAAGGCAATGGCAACACCACTCCATTATAACTGACAAGTAAGTCGTCGTGTGTTTCATCACACATGATGACCACGACCCTCAGTCATGAGGAAATACGACTAAGAAAGAAAGAATGACGATGGTGACTACAACGAACTATATATTTAAGGTCTTTAATCAATCATATTTCTAAGTCATAGATCGTTTATAGAATTGAATATAGGTTTAGATGTACAAAGCAAAATTCAGACTATTCTAGATAACCGTGCTTCACCATCGATTGCTTCATTATTTACCATCAAGGAAGATTGGGGTTAATTTACATCCAGTCCATGCTAACTCGCATTTACACTGCATAGCTCTCATCGTGTTGTGGTAAAAGTTAAATAACTTAAGCACCACTGATACTAAAAGTTGAATTAAATTTTTTTTTTTATACTACTATGCGTCGAGACGAGCAAGACGTTCACCTGATGGTAAGTGATACGCTTGCCCATGACAACGTGGCGCTAGTTAAGATGGTACACACTGCACCACATTGCGCTCGTCGCCTTGAGACATAAGGTGTTAAGTCTCGTTACCCCAGTAATTACACTAGCTACAGCGCCCTTCAAACCGGAACACAGTAATGTTCGCACACCACTATTTGTCGGTTGCAATAGGAGCTGCGGTGGTACCCACCCCGACGGTCTCCGGCAACAGAGACCTACCACTTGGAAAAAATTTACAGCTTGCATACCACTAATCGATCTGGAGATCTTTGGTAAAGGCCAATATAAAGATAAAGGTTATAATTACTACAAGGTGACAGAAAATCACATTACACGAAAACAACAACAGAGTACTTCTCTTCCTCCATCTTTATCTTCTTACGAAACAGTAATATACAAATTATTATAAAAAGAATAGTTATAACGTTTACAATTACGTAATAACTAAAAAGAGTATTAACAGTTTAAAAAATTCCACTTACGTTTTAATTTAACTACGCGGTATGCAAATTGTAGTGAACGTTTAAAATTTCATATGTAAATGTAAAAAAATATAACAAGTTGACTTTCGTTTGGAACTATGCTTTGTAATTAGTGTTTTAACATTGTTAAATATTTGATAAACGATATTCATCATCATTTAGACAGTTGAGTGGTAATTAGTATTCAAAAAAAGACGTGATATAATTTAAAATTTTCATTTCTAAAGATTTAACTATTCAGCTATTAAAACAGTTAAGTTATAATCTTCGGTGTATGTTGAAAGTTTGAATAATTGAAGTAGAATGGGAGACGATAAAGACATATTACTTAACTTACTATTTAATCATAAATAAGTTATTCAAACAAACGAGATATCGAGTCGCGTTTAAACAATCACACGACGTATCGAGATGTAAAATAATTGTTCCAATGAACAGTTTGCAACAGCAGCACTGTATTAAGGTCAATTGCAAAATGTACCAAGTCTGGTGAAAGTAGTTCTTTACAACCATTCTGAACTGAACTGCCCCCACCATCGCCGGCTGAACCACAACTAGAACAATATTACAAAGATCGCGGAGCTGGTTGAATGTAATATCGAATAGCTTGAGTGAAGTAAAACTATGTTCCGTTTGCAATAATTATTGTCCGCTGTAAGTATCAGCTTTGTTACCATATCTGTTATGAAGTTTAATAAAATGTACTAATCTTAGATGATGATTAGAGAATTCTCTTCTCGATTCAAAGACTTATAATCAATAGGAATCGTAGTCAAATCAATCTATATTAAGATGAAAAGATCGCTTAAGTTACTGCAATATTATTAAAATTACTAAGAATACATTTTGATAAACTCAAAACGTTTGTGTAGAGTATTATTCAAACTATACTTCCGGACACATCTATCGGCCCACCGCCCAGTGTTTAAAGTTAGTAAATCAGCTTCAAAACTGCATTAAAACTTATTGCTCCACCTAACATTTATTTTTAGCTAGGTACCGTCGAAACTTTGAACACTAGGTGGGCCGATAGATGTGTCCGGGAGTGTATATTTGAAAATCAGTTGAAGATATTCTTTGATATACAAGATGGCTGTTAAAATCTATTATAAGTATCATTTTTGATTTTCATATTCAAATTCATATATGTTTCATTAAATTGATTTTTACAATCATTTCTAATCATCAATCATTAGTGATTTAAATCAATTTGCAACTTATTCTCCGAGAGGAACTAACGAAAAACTGAGAAGAGTTCGTCTTCTTTTGTGTACATTATAAAAGATGATATCTTTCAAAGAATCTATTAATCTGTCTTGCAATACTTTTCTTTTATACTTATTGTTTATTTTCATATTTGTATTCATTAATGGATAAACATAAATCGTTCTGTAATGTAGCTAAGTATAATTAAAATTATGGGCTAAGTTATTTTGAACATCGTGAACATATTGATATAAAGACAAAGCAAATGTTATTCGTGTGAAACTATTTAAGTCGTACAACTGCTACGCTAATTGGCTACATAACCAACTTTAAGAACTTGGTTATGTAGTAGGCTCAAGTTAAAAACAAGTGTATATATTTTTTTGTTGTAAATATTTCAAAATGAATTCAGGGCAGGCTGTATTGCGTAAGTTGCGGCAAAGGTGTTTAACCTTTTAACTCTAGAAAGTTTATATTCATTACGTTGTTTTGTTGTAATGAACAAATTAACGGTGTTATGAAATGGTTTAACTTTTAGCTTTAAATAACATTAACTTATATCATATATATGCCTGATTATAACTGAAGAAAAATAAAGGCAAGGTTAAGTAAGAGAATAGAGTTCTATTACTTAATGTACAGAAAGCGACTTGAGTTTTAATGAAAAGGAATCACATATAACTTTAACTTTTTCGCAGAATATAGAGGTCCTATAAGATACGATCGTAGGGTCATTTATGTTAACAAATATTTAAGTGTTTCCTTTACTGAAGGGTTCGGTGCTGTAGTAGTAAAACTAGAACATTCCATAGAAAAGTTAATAATCATCGGTTAGACTCTCGTTAATCGATACTTATTCCCCATAAGTTGTAGAATTTTTGATATTATTTTAAAGGTAAGTGTCATCTCATTTTATATAGTAAGAAAGTCTATTTCGTTTCCTATCTTAATCCTTTCGAGAAGAGAACATTATGATTCTCAACTTCGCATAGAATTAAACTGAAATAATTATAGTACATGTATTACTAACCAATTTAAATTAGTTATTTTTAGATCTAATTTAAATTTCGTTTTACTTTACAACTTATAGAAAGTTTGAAAGTTATTAAATATTTTGCTTTTTACCCTAAACACTTAATGAGAATATCTGTTATCTTCATCGCTTATGAACGTGCAAGTGTGCTCGAAGTTAACTTAACAAATCTGTTATAATTTTTTAAAGTGAAAGCGTGATAACTTTGTGAACGCCAATAACTTAATGGACGCGGCTATCAAATTGGAGATCACAGGGGACAGAACATCACTCCTCTATTGTATTTAATAGTTTTTATTCGATGGTGAAAGTCGGTCGATGTAGTTAATGGGACTGTATTCATTTTGCCGCAACGTTGTCTATTGCTGATATTATCAATCTCTTTAGACATTATCCTGGCGGCATTTCGACTAGATTTATATTGTGCTATCTCACCAGCCTTGCTACATTTGACAGATAATATTCTATTAATCAACTTTAACTTTCCCCGTCTAACTTTAACTAATTCACTGAAGTTCCTTTCGTCTTCTTTTCTTGAAATTGTATGAAAATAAAATGTCGTTTTGTTTCAATATCTTCATATTAAGTCTTCTGTGAAATTAGTCTTTAGTAGCAGTTATTATTATTCTTATCTATTTACGTGAGTTCCTTTGAAATCTTTTTGTTATTTCAAAACAGATCTAGATCCATAACGAGACTGATAATAACAATCTGTTTAACTTAGCGCTTTTTCAGTTTTACTGTTAGTTATTATATACTCCCGGACACATCTATCTCCCCACCGCCCATTGTTTAAAGTTTCGACGGTGTCTAGTTAAAAATAAATGTTAGGTGCAGCAATAAGTTTTGATGCAGTTTTGATGCAGATTTATTGGTCAACCCTTATGTATGTTTTTTTTTAATTTTTTTTTGTAATTTCGAATTCATTTGGCCCGCAAAAGTTTTACAGCTTGGGCGACAATTTCAGGCAGAGTATCCATATTTTTTGGTCAAAACTGGCTCTAAGTTTAGATTTGCCTTTTTATGGAACCAATAATCGGACACATCAAAAAAAATATCCAACTTGTGCGAAATAAACAAGTTTTCTCCATTCCTGGGTCGTTGAAAACAATGAACAGACTCGAATTTTCGTTTTTTTTTTCATAATCCTGAATTCGAAATTAAAAAAAAAACATACATAAAGGTTGACCAAAAAAACAACTTAAAAACTGTATTAAAACTTATTGCTCCACCTAACATTTATTTTTAGCTAGGCACCGTTAAAACTTTAAACACTAAGTGGGCCGATAGATGTGTCCGGGAGTGTATATAGATACTGCGGTTTATTTAAGATTATGAGTAGATAGTTAAATGAGTTTTGACTGACAGGATATTAACTTCACGATACAATACGCCAGTAAAACGCGCACTCGTAAAGTTTCTTTTAACATTTAACAACTGTTTACTGTAGCGTATAAGGTGAACTTGCGAAATGCTCAATCATAAAGCAGCCGTTGAAAAGTGAAAGTGGCATTGCTTCCGACATAACTGACAGGCACTTACATTGCGGACCCCGAAAATGGCGCGAAACATTCCCGACGTAACTGGCGTATGAATTATGTATTTAGTGCGCTTCAGTTCGGGAATTGAGTCGGAGTTTACTCAAGTGTACACGGAGAAGATATTTTAATAACCTGATAGTAATTTGATTTGCTGTTATCACTCAGAGATATGTGAAGTACATTGGACAAGTTATTTTGAACATCTATATACCATCAGGTGACATTTATATTCTTTTCTAATTGCATTGAGTTTAGTTAGAAATAAGTTTTTCAAATTGTTAATGATATGTACTTATAGTTAACAATAGAAATAAGGACATATAAATATATTTTTTCATATATATGTGTAATTCGTTTTATAAGTAATAAAAGATGATAAGAACTAGTAGTAAATAATTAGGTTATAAAAGCTGTGAATAATAATATCAGGGAAAAAATTATTAAGTTAGTGGAAATCTTACTTTTTGTTCCAACTTGTTTAAAAACCTTTATCTTTCTCAATCTTCAATATTAATAAAGTCATGTCAAGATTTCCGTCAAAGTAGGATCTTAAACAAAAGTAATGAGCCGTGATAGCCTAGTGGTTTGAACGCCGGCCTTCCAATGCGAAGGTACCGGGTTCGAATCCGGCCTACACCAATGAATTTTTCAATTTATGTGCAGTTAGCATAAAACACCAACTAATATCACGCGCTTTGACGGTGAAGGAAAACATCGTGAGGAAACCTGCATATCTATGTCATGACCATCAGTGGTCAGACTAGTATGTGAAATGGAGAAGGCAATGGCAAACCACTCCATTATATCTGCCAAGAGAGTCGTCGTGTGTTTCAATAAAAACATGATGACCACGACCCTCAGTCATGAGGAAATACGACTTAGAAGAAGAAACAAAAGTAACTTAGTTATATTATTAATTCGTTACTTACGAAAGAGTCCGTGCGATCGCTGTAACCCAGTTTGCATCTTAAACCCGCATTTATCACATTCGCGAAGAAAGTATCAAAAAGAAAGAGGTGTAAAGTATGTCAGAGAGTATATCTATATAATTTTAATGGCGAACGCAAATTTCATTCCACTTTCCAAAAACAGCAGGTAATGTAAATCAAAAGAACCACAAGCAGAGTTAAAATTGGGTACTATTCGGGGATTTAACGGAGAGCGATAAATAAAGTTGAGACAGGACAATGGGCTGCCTTTTTGACTTACCGCTTGTTTAGACACGGAGATCCCCAGTTCGATTCCGAGGACACAGAGAGGTTTGAATTTTTTTATTCGACTAGTCCACGAGACGAGTTACACGTTCACCTGATGGTAAGTGATACGCTTGCCTATAACGCAGCACTAGTTAAGATGGTACACACTGCACCACATTGCGCTCGTCGCCTTGAGACATAAGGTGTTAAGTCTCGTTACCCCAGTAATTTCACTAGCTACATCCCTATCCAAACCGGGACACAGTAATGTCTTCACACCACTGTTTAACTGTTGAAATAGTCACTGCGGTGGTACCTAGACGTACCATAGTAACTTATTGTGACTTATCACAAAATATAAATGAGGTCAAGTGTTAACTCATTACATAAACAATAACAAGGAAACGATTTTTCGCAGTGATACGAATAAGACATATACGTTTGCACCATTCGCACAGAGTGAAAGGTAACGTGAAATTGTTAAGGCTTTAACTTGTGCGAGTCGTTCTTGAGCTCTTAGTTATTTATTTAGAATTTGCACTTATATACTTACACATACTCTTGATACATTAAACAAGGTCTCTATATTAAGTGATAGATAATATACTCCCGGACACATCTATCGGCCCACTACCCAGTGTTTAAAGTTCCGACGGTGTCTAGTTAAAAATAAATGTTAGGTGGAGCAATAAGTTTTAATGCAGTTTTGAAGCTGATTTATTGGTCAACCCTTAGGTATGTTTTTTTTTAATTTTTTTGTAATTTCGAATTGATTTGGCCGGCAGAAGTTTTACAACTTGGGCGACAATTTCAGGCAGAGTATCCATATTTTTTGTTTAAAGCTGGCTCTAAGTTTAGATTTGCCGTTTTATGGAACCAATAATCGGACAGATCAAAAAAAAAATCAACTTGTGCGAAATAAAAAAGTTTTCTCCATTATTGGGTCGTTGAAAACAATGAACAGACTCGAATTTTCGTTTTTTTTTCATAATCCTGAATTCAAAATTAAAAAAAAAACATACATAAAGGTTGTCCAAAGAATCAGCTTTAAAACTGCATTAAAACTTATTGCTCCACCTAACATTTATTTTTAGCTAGACACCGTTAAAACTTTTAAACACTAGGTGGGCCGATAGATGTGTCCGGGAGTGTATTTACATCTAGATTTAATTGAAACGAATTTACTTCATATTTAGCTCATGTTCTTTGTTTCTAATTAGGCGTTTTGATAAATATGCTAAATTATTGTTTAGCATAACTTTTTTTATAATAAAAAAGCTCTGTGTCGTAAATAAACGAAAAGAAAATATCCATTTTGCGTATTAACCGTGAGTTTTATGTTGCCGGGATTAAGCGGCCCGTTTATTAGGCCGGTGCGAAGGTTCTTTGGTATCATGAAATTAAACACCACACGGCGGCGGAACGTAAAAAGGCCAAGGTGAAAGGCTGTAATGAAATCGGGATCCCTATCAATTATACGAAGCCTTAATGAGGATGAAATCCCTTGTGTATCATAACATTTTTTTCATTTAAATAGAATGAAAAATCTGTTCGTAATTTAATATTTAACTTGGTAAAATGTTACATGATTATTTTACTATGGCCTAACTTTTGATTTTAAGTTAATCATGTTTACTTGTTATCATGCATGGAGAATGAAGACAACGATGCTGTGACAGCGGAAAACTTCACAGAGGTAGTTGAAAATCTTAGTTACGAGAGCAAACACTATAGCTAAAAGATTAACCGAGCATCTTATAATTTATGTTAATATTCTTCAATAGTTGTTTCAAGAACTCGACGCTGGCTTAACTAAAACATAAGTTATAAATCATCATCGTCTTTAACTATTTGAATCAATTAAGATTATCAGCTAATAAGTATCTTCTAAAGTAAGTATGAGACTTATTCACAAAGCTTAAGTTAGTGGATCCAGGAAGATAGTGACGGTCACAAAGTAAGTTACTGCTTTCTCTGAAATTACTCCGTTTGTAGTCGCTTAATAAATATATACTTTTTTATAATACTATCATATTTTATATTTATGTGTTTACTAGGCAATGGTAAAAATTCATTGACAAAGTTACTAGTGGTAGGTCTCCATTGCTACAGACCGTCTAGGTACCACCGCAGTGACTATTTCAACCGACCAACAGTAATGTGTAAACATTACTGTATTCCGGTTAGATGGGGGGTGTAGCTAGTGAAATTACTGGGGTAACGAGACAACACCTTATGTCTCAGGCGACGAGCGCAATGTGGTGCAGTGTGTGCCATCTTAACTAGCACCGCGTTGTCATGGGCAAGCGTATCACTTACCATCAGGTGAACGTCTCGTCCGTCTCGTCGCTTTATTGAATACAAAAAGTAATAAATTGAAGGTGACCACCGAACAGATTTCAGTTGATAGAAATCATTTATAACTTTAACTTTTTGCTAGAAAAGACTGTATCTTTTGAAGAGAATACATAAGTAGTAATGTTTTACAGGCGGAATGTTTTATTTTATTATTATTTTTTTTATACTATTTAGCGACGAGACGAGCAAGACGTTCACCTGATGGTAAGTGATACGCTTGTCCATGACAACGTGGTGCTCATTAAGATGGTATACACTGCACCACATTGTGCTCGTCGCCTTGAGACATAAGGCGTTAAGTCTCGTTACCCCAGTAATTACACTAGCTACAGCGCCCTTCAAACCGGAACACAGTAATGTCTGCACACTACTATTTGGCGGTTGAAATAGGTGCTGCGGTGGTACCCACCCAGACGGTCTCCGGCAACAGAGACCTACCACCTGGTAAAGTATTTATTTAATAAGATTCTGGTAAGGTATTAATTTAATAAGGTTCTCCAACAGTACACACATAATATTAGCAGAGAAAACATTTTAGATACAGCTTCATTTCTGATGTGTATCATTAATGGAGTACACAACACTTACAAATGCACTCATTATTATTTAATTATATAAAATTAATTAAAAATATATAGAGAGACACAATTAAATAAAGAAAAATGCATGAAAGGAACAATGTTTGTGTATACTTCAAAAGGACCACATAAAAAATGCGATTAGAAATCTGTACTGCCTTTATTGCCAACACATATCTGATGAATTCACTCACACATTAAGCATACTAGTAAATTATATAAACACACATATTACGAATAGTTCAGTAAAAACGGATATCTTGTTATTACATTCTGTACTTGAATAATATTTGAAAACAACCGAAATGATGCGATAGCGTCCTTTTAATATCAACTGTCAAGATGCGTCGCTTTCGTATTCTTTTTTTGTTTGTTCTTTTTTTAAATGTATTATACAAATTGTGTACTGTGTGATGTTATGTTCCCATGATCGTCCGCGACAACTTTCGTTCTTGATACTTATTAAAATTCACATGGAAGTATCAAGACAGTTAGGTCGGGCGGCGCGTGCGCACGCCTCGTGAATAGGCAACGACGCGGCGAAACGGCGCACTTTCCGCCGAATATCCAGTCCACAAGCGTCTCTCCACCGCGACAGACGACCGGACAGACATGTTTCTTACATAGCCTACGACAAAATTATATCGACACTACGAATAGTTTGTACGGCGTCGAGTTCGATTCGGTTTCATATCTCCGTCCGTCGATTTGGTGCTTTCGTAGCGTCAGTTGTTTTTGTGAGCGACTGTACTTGTAGTGCGAGTTCAGTGTTGCCGGAGGATAAATTGTAAACCGTAACAAGTGAGCCGTTTTTGCGGGAAACGGAGAAAATGGTGAGTACCCTAAATCAGGTCGTTTTCAAATCGTATGTTTTTTTTTGTTCTACCCTCAAAAACTAATATGTTTGAAATCGAAAGCAGATATCAAATTTAAAACGTTTATTATGGGGATTAATAAAATTCAGTTTTTTTTACAAATAGTTATATAACATTGAAATTATTCAAGATTCATTAGTTTCTTGTGTTAATTAGGTTATCTATTTGATTGAAATCATACAAGTTTTTTTTTAATTTTCCATTGCATAAATTATAAATTTTTTATAGATACAAAGACGACGACGAAGTTGTTGCGTGCAGTCTTAATCAAATACTTAAAAAACGGTCTTTTAGAAGACTTACATGTTTTAAGTTTGTAACCTTGATTTAACAAGCTTGCTTATTCAAATTAAGTTTCAGAAACACGTTTCGTCATTTAAAACGTATAAACAGTTATATGTATACGTGTAAAGAGCACGCTGAATTTAGAATTTTTAATCGAAAAACTGATTTGAAAATTAAAAAATTCTAAAACATTATTTAAGTTATGATAAAGTGATGATTTTGTAATAACATTTTAATTATATTAAGCTTTTTTTAATTTATTTACTTCTCAACATTTTTTTTTCTCAAAAATGTCTAACGCGTTGAAGTCTTTTGTATGGAGTGTAAATTTACGGCTTTGTGAGTAAATCGCGCACGTAAAAAACAGGCCTGTTTTGAAATAGCTTTTAACGTGATAGTTATTTAAGAATCTGGTTCAGAGGCATCCGGTACAAGTGTTTCAGATTAAAAACCATCGGCACAGCGCTGACAATGAACAAAAACACAGTTTCACTTAGAGAAAGTGGCGAACAAACGTCTGCTAGAAATCGTAATCATACACACGGCAACTGCTCGCAGCAAAAGAACAATGCATACGATATTTCACCTTATTGTATAGCGCAAAGAATTCATTTCGCGATAACAATTAACTTAAACTCATATAGAATAAGTAAATTATGTTAACATTATAATATTTAAGAAAATTAAAACTATTAATTTCATATAATATTACATTTATGCAAAAGCACAAAAAATTATTGTGCTTATGTATAAAAAACCTGAACATCTAAAAGTAGCTATTATTAGCTTATATTTTCTGCTGCTTTTCGTTGCGCTTGAATCCGCGATGACCTTCACCGAATTCCATTTATAATTACTGCTCTATATGCAGGTGATTATCATAATTTCAAAGGCACATCCGTTAAATCAATGGTAACACTTGTTACTGCTGTCCCGGGAAATGAGTTTAAGTTTTAAAGTAATAAAAAAAATATATCCATTGAAGTACAATCGAGGCCAGTGTTTTCGTTTACATACGACGTAGAAGTTATTAAGCTTCATCCAGATTAGTTTCTCATCTCTGTAAGTACAAACATTACTATGTTCCAGTTAGTATTGTTATTACTCATGACCAGGTGAACGTCCTGCTGGTCTTCGTTCTATATAAAACATTTTATGACCAAACAAACGATGTCTCTAGTATAATAAACTCAGTTCTGAGAGCTCGTCTCGTGTTCACTCACGGGATTAAATAGGCCTTAAGCACAGGAATCCGATGCAACTTAATTTCCTCGAACCGCCGCTATCTTACTGTCAAGATGTCCAGCGGTAGCTTTGTCTTTGGAATATATCGTTAAATCAGAAAACTCTTCGGAATTGGTTTTCTACCGTTATTATATATCGTTTTATAATTACCTCTCAGTAAACATATAACACCTGTGTGCATATCAAATGATTTATACGAGTGCTATTACCCACACTCGTCCAATATTTATCGATCAAAGTATATCCTGTCCCCTGTCCTGTTATTAAAAAAAATACTTAATTGGAATTAACAAGTCGCCGTTAAGCCTTTATTAACATTTGAAGCGGAACCTTGAAATTGTTTAACCTTTACTTTCGCTTTATCTCGCCTGCATTTCAAGTGTATTTTATTCTTTACAGTTTGCACATTTAAGTAATGTCCCAAAGTTATATCTTTATTATTTTATCATTATATCTCTTACTGACTCCGTTGCGTAGTAGATAAGCGACAGTTAAATTCCGAGATCACATGTCGATATGTTACTACCTCTATATTGTAAATCTACGGCCAATATTAACCGATTACATATAAAAATAGTTATCTATCATATATCTCTCACAAATATAAGTTTTAATAATATCCGAGATAACAACAAAAAGATCTAGAATAATTTTATTAATGTTTTAGTTATAAAAGCTTAACTGAAAATATTATTTTTATTCAAATGAACAAATGGTAAATTATGAACATATTTTTAGTTTCATATTGTGACACATAGATGGAGCTGTATGTGTTATTTCACATTACTGTATCACGGTATACAGATGTATACCAAATCTAAACAATGGTTAATTATAGTTCTATTGAATTGAAATAAAACAGTCCGAGTATAGGAATTCAAAATTACAATTGACTACGTAACGACTTTTTTCAGTTTTGTGAAACGTTTTAAGTTATAAATCAATTCTAAAACATAAAAATTTGTTCTATCCTGTTAATTGTAAGATATGTTGTAAAAGTAACTTTAAAAAAAAGGTTTATATCTTAGCACTTTGTACAGAAAAAAATCAATTACTTTAATGACTGTTTATCGTATACCAAAGAGACGCTGCGTTTAAATGATCTCACACTAACATCAGCTGGCAACTATACACTCTATTACTTAGTTATAAGGTATATATTAGCTTGGCTGGTTATGTACGGGCTAGGTTTCTCGCCAGGGATCCCGTTAACCGCTATCCTAACGCTGCGATCAGTCGAATGCACCCGTTCCTGACAGAATAACGGTAAAGCCTTTATCGATAGACACCTCAACAGTTTTAAGGTTCGTGTCTCATTCAAAAGCAACGGAGAAATGCAATATTTTAAGAAGATAGATATACTTGTATAATAACTTCTAATTTAGATTTAAGATAAATAAATTTAAAATAATGTAATAGATGTGTGTGACTTTCCAAACCTTCATCCTAAGCTAAGATTTATACTATTTTTTAGCTTAAAGTTCAGAGAAGAAGTTTTCTTTTTCTGTTCAATCACACGTAACTTAAATTTTCTGCTTTGACTGCTGTCTTACTATTTATATATTTACTATGTAAAACATTAAAACAATAAGATATCTTGTTGCTAACTTACATTTTACATGTGAAGCATTATTTCAACATATAAGTAATTACAAAATATCAAAAAGATATTTTATTTATTTTTGATGTAATACGTTTTCTGATAAATTCGCAATAACGATAATATTTATATTCTATCATTAGCAACGATTAAAAATCTCTACCTTGCGATTGTAGGCTAATGTTGGTGCTTCGGAGCCGGCTGCACAATAACATGTCCGCTTATTAAGTGGACTGACTGGTTATTTGTGGTTTAGTGGCTATTTGCACAACAAAATAAACACTATCGATGTAAATGTCGCGATGAAAAATATATTATAGTCATCGATGCTAACAATACGTTAATATGTTTTTCGTAGAGAACATTTACCTGAAGGTAAGTGAAGAAGGCATGAGACATCCACCAACTTGACTCTCCTATTATATTAAAGGCTCCGAGTGTCACTAGTGGGAACAATAAAAGAACTGTTTATATTTACATAAATACGTCATCCACATCAGTATGGCTGTAATTAAACATAACACCAATTTAAGCTTAGCCCCTTAGCCAGCATCAAATTGAGCTTAGCCCCTTAGTCAGTACCAAATTGAGCTTAGCCCCTTAGTCAGCACCAAATTGAGCTTAGCCCCTTAGTCAGCACCAAATTGAGCTTAGCCCCTTAGTCAGCACCAAATTGAGCTTAGCCCCTTAGTCAGCACCAAATTGAGCTTAGCCCCTTAGTCAGCACCAAATTAAGCTTAGCCCCTTAGCCAGCATCAAATTGAGCTTAGCCCCTTAGTCAGTACCAAATTGAGCTTAGCCCCTTAGTCAGCACCAAATTGAGTTTAGCCCCTTAGTCAGCACCAAATTGAGCTAGCCCCTTAGTCAGCACCAAATGAGCTTAGCCCCTTAGTCAGCACCAAATTGAGCTTAGCCCCTTTGTCAGCACCAAATTGAGCTTAGCCCCTTAGTCAGCACCAAATGAGCTTAGCCCCCTAGCTAGTACCAAATTGAGCTTAGCTCCTTAGTCAGCACCAAATTGAGCTTAGCCCCTTAGTCAACACCAAATTGAGCTTAGCCCCTTAGTCAACACCAAATTGAGCTTAGCCTTTTAATCAGCACCGAATTGAGCTTAGCCCCCTAGCTAGTATCAAATTGAGCTTAGCCCCTGAGCTAGCATAAAATTGAGCTTAGCCCCTTGGTCAGCACCAAATTGAGCTTAGCCCCTTAGTCAGCACTAAATTGAGCTTAGCCCCTTAGTCAGCACCAAATTGAGCTTAGCCCCTTAGTCAGCACCAAATTGAGCTTAGCCCCTTAGTCAGCACCAAATTGAGCTAAGTCCCTAGCTAGTACCAAATTGAGCTTAGCCCCTGAGCTAGCATAAAATTAAGCTGAGTCCCTTAGTCAGCACCAAATTGAGCTTAGCCCCTTGGTCAGCACCAAATTGAGCTAAGTCCCTAGCTAGTACCAAATTGAGCTAAGTCCCTAGCTAGTACCAAATTGAGCTAAGTCCCTAGCTAGTACCAAATTGAGCTTAGCCCCTGAGCTAGCATAAAATTAAGCTGAGTCCCTTAGTCAGCACCAAATTGAGCTTAGCCTTTTAGTCAGCACCGAATTGAGCTTAGCCTTTTAGTCAGCACCGAATTGAGCTTAGCCCCCTAGCTAGTACCAAATTGAGCTTAGCCCCTGAGCTAGCATAAAATTGAGCTTAGCCCCTTCGTCAGCACCAAATTGAGCTTAGCCCCTTAGTCAGCACCAAATTGAGCTTAGCCCCCTAGCCAGCACCAAATTGAGCAAAACCTCTTAGCCAGCACCAAATTGAGTTTAGCCCTTTAGCTAGCACCAAATTGAGCTTAGCCCCCTTACTAGCACCTTATTGACGTTAGCCTCATATTCAGCGCCAAAATATAATTAAAATTGCCAAAAGTTCTGCTATCACTATCAAACTATTAGAAGTGTATAAATCGTTATATGTGATGCAAGAGCTGACCGCGAATAAGTCTTTGCACTAAGAGCCGACGACCCTTTAACGACGACTCCGTTTCGACAGCGGTCGTTACGTAATCGTCACGTAACGAGACGAACCCTGAGCGCGTTGCCCAAGCATATACTACAAACTGTCACTAAAGTTAAGTCTCAACGGACTAGTAACACAGGCATAATATAGCTACTAAATCTGTCATAAACAGTAGTGTATTACTGTGTTCCAGTAGGGGAGTTGTAACTAGTAATTACTGACAACCAGTCATCTTAGGTCTCAAGGCGATGAGAACAGTTTATTATTTTAGTTATGGGGAGATATCTGCTTCATTTTGTCACTACAAAAATAGCATACTCCAAATGGGTTAAGTTTTACTGTTATTAAGTAAATAAGTACAGTAAACTTTATTTTCATCGTTAAAATATAAATTGTTAGGTATATACTTTTAGACTTTAAGGTTAAGTACTAAGTGTTAGGGTTGCCTTCAGCTGCTGGATGTTCACGCTTCGTCAACCATACACACATATTTATTAAGTGTGTACCGTTGGCAAAATAAATAAGAAATTTCTTTTCAAAATTTTTAAGAGATGAAAATAAATTTTTATTTTAGATAGGTCATAGACACTATTGAAATGCTTTACAAACCAAACTCAGTGTTGAAGTGATATTAACAAAACACATTTCATTACTAGCGTCTTATTGTAAGACCACACTTCCGTCTCGTCGTTTTTCGTCTCGTTCTTTTATCATATAAAAGAGAAGGACGAAGCAATGCGATGCACAATAATTCAACGCGAAGGGAATCATTTTCGTTAAACTTCTAAGTATCAATCTTTAAAAACTTTACACGTAGAAAACTTGAAACGATTACGCATTCAAAGAAGTGAATCCTTAAGGTATGTCTAACACAAAAACAAGTCCGAAATGGAACATACGGTCATATACCTATACGACGTAGCAATTACACCCTATTACAGCGTTCGCAACAAACAATTATGAATACCTCACCGAAATTTACAAAGGCTAATGAAAATTGCGTGAATTTTCGAATGATTTTAAGGATACTAATGTTGATGCTAAAATATACCATTGCATTCTAACGATAAGAGCTATTTTTCTTTAACGGCGTTACTTAACAAGCTTTCCGTTAAATTATTTCTGAACGCGGCATTAATGCCGATTGCTGGTTTCAATGGGTATTAAATATCTATTTTAAAATAGTTATTAAAATGGCGAGCTTTCATTATTCCAGTAGGTTGGGGTTGATTATTTAATATTACTGGCACCAAGTAGATATATTACCCGTGTAATAAATTCTTCATTCGATAATTAATTATTTATCTGTAATTTTTGTTAAACTCTACCGAATTATGACTGTAATTTGAATTGTAATTTTCGAATAAACTTTTAAATTGAATCAATCTTATATCTTCAACTGTTTGGTAGTGAATGTGCTTTCGAAATCGGTTCAGCCGTTCTCGAGATACAAACATACAATAAAAAATATTGTAAATATGCTGACGCTACTTTAATTTTTCCACTTAAGCTGTCATAAGTTATACATTCTCCTGATAAGACAATCAGTTTATTATATTTGAAAACGAGGAAAATTACTTTTTTATACAAAGCTGTAATCGAATTACGATGTTACGTTTTCCTTTATCATTTTTCACTTCACTTAATAAGCAGGTCGTCCATTTTTATAAAATAACATGAGTACGTAAGTCCATTTAAATAGAGTACTCAAGCTAGTAATTTTACTAAACAATCAATTGAAATTGTAAATAAAAGAATAGTGTTTAGAAACAAATAAAATCAGCTTAAAATAAACTTTAAAAAAGCTAATAGTTTTCAAGTGGCTCAAGTTTAGTAACTTTATAAAATAAAACCTGTAAAAACTATACTTCCGGACACATCTATCGGCCCACCACCCAGTGTTTAAAGTTTCGACGGTGTCTAGTTAAAAATAAATGTTAGGTGGAGCAATAAGTTTTAATGCAGTTTTGAAGCAGATTTATTGGTCAACTCCTATGTATGTAGTTTTTTTTTTTTTTTTTTTTGTAATTTCGAATTGATTTGGCAGAAGGTTTACAACTTGGGCGACAATTTCAGGCAGAGTATCCATATTTTTTGGTCAAAACTGGCTCTAAGTTTAGATTTGCCTTTTTATGGAACCAATAATCGGACAGATCAAAAAAAATCAACTTGTGCGAAATAAAAAAGTTTTCTCCATTCCTGGGTCGTTGAAAACAATGAACAGACTCGAATTTTCGTTTTTTTTTTTCATAATCCTTAATTCAAAATTAAAAAAAAACATACATAAAGGTTGACCAAAAAATCAGCTTTAAAACTGCATTAAAACTTATTGCTCCACCTAACATTTATTTTTAGCTAGACACCGTTAAAACTTTTAAACACTAGGTGGGCCGATAGATGTGTCCGGGAGTGTAGTTCAGCCGATTTGAAGATATGAAGCCTACTTAACAACATGATTCGTTTAACTTACAATTTTTTTTATGGTACGAGCTGGTTTAAGAGTATACATTTTCGCCTCAATAATGCAATGGGTAAGTATCTAGTGATACGGGTCCACAGTTCGATTCCGGGTCTAAAAATATAAAGATTACTTAGTAAAGTTTTTTTCGCATCCGCCTGTTTAGCTACCGCACTAAATATGTCGCCATGACATCGCTGTGTTTCAGCTGGCAATAAGAACCAGAGCATTCTTGCCGACCACCATTGTAACTTAAACTTAAGATACAACAGTGCCAACTGCTGGTAGGTGTCTGTTTCCAGAGACAGCCTACGTAAATACCGCAGTGACTATTACTACCGCCAAATAGTAATGTGCAAACATTACTGTGTTCCGGTTTGATGGGGGACGTAGCTAGTGAAATTACTGGGGTAACGATACTTAACACCTTATGTCTGCGATGAGCGCAATGTAGTGCAGTGTATACCATCTTAACTAACGCGTTTTTATGGACAGGCGTATTACTTACCATCAGGTGAACGTCGCGCTCGTCTCGTCGCTTCGTTACCGTATCGATTCGTTTTTAAATATCAACGCTTTGCGTCATCGTTACCCAACTGCAGTATCGTTTCGAATTGCAGGAAGTGTATGGTGTATCTCTTTTTGCATCGCGCATGTAACGCGTGCAGTAACATCACTTCCGCGTTTTTCAGCAGCCGCGTGCTTAATGGCTCGCTTAAGCGCGCCCGCGGCTCTCACTTAACTCATAACTTATAACGCGTCCATATTGATGTAAAATATCTTTTCAATCTTAGCGTATGTATGTAAACACAGCATCTGTATCTGAATAACAAAATAAATACTTGATTTTAGTCTTTTTTTTTATTGTGTAACGTCAACATTATTTATCTGGAAAATTGATGACCTTAATACATCTTACGTACTTTAAGTCTTACAGTATAATATAAAAATCAACTTTTAAAGTAAGAAACGATGAATTATTAAATTTACTTTGGTTTATTTATTATCTCTGATTTTTTGACGTGACAACGTCTATTAAATTGGTATAAGATAGGACGCGCGTGCTGAGAAATGTCCCGCACATAAGTGGGCGTGGCTTACGCCGACCGCTAAGTCGGTATGCGTTTGCCCGAATTGGTTTGAAAGCAAAGATGTATTCTATTGCTCAATAATAATTAGAAATAAAATCCCTAACAAATATAATTGAGAGTTAGTATAACTTGATTTGTAACCCGATAACATGTCAAACAAGAATAATAAAATTATTATCAAAATTTTTTGTGATATAATTAATAGACGTTGTCACGTTAAAATACATAAGTTGCCCTGCACATATAACCCAGAATTTTTTTTTTCAATTTTTACCTAAAAACAATATCCTTATGTGTATTTACCATAACCGTGTAATAAAATAACCTCGCCGAGATCGCGCCTTGTGCCCGTTGGCCGCCGGCGCGAGATCGTAAGGTCAAACCAGAAATACTAGATAATATAAATACGTTGGAAGGAGCTAAAACACTTTCTTAACCAACACCAAATGGGGGGAAAGTAACGAATATTGTCATTTCAAGCTTTTCACCAACGCTTTCACGTTAATTCTTTCATTAATATGTAAATAATTAGTGAAATAGTTATAGAAAGTAATTTAGTTGATAATAATGATCAAAGTTACTGATTATAATATACAGAATTAAGACTTCAGTTTTAATTCATTCTAGATGGTATATTACACCAAATACCATCAGCACCATGATTAGCAAACTTCACCTTCTTCGTCGACAAAGTATAAAGTAAAAGAACTGATTCCCGAAGGTTCCCCACGTATTGCTGCTCTCAATGTGTGATGGTGATTACTTTCTGGTTACCATTCGATAAGGTGGTACAAATCACCACCAAGAAATACTAATTCAGTATATTTAATTTTGATCACTTAAATCTAATCATTCTCAATCTGTTCCTCTGTCTTTATCTTACACAAGAGTTCCTTCTCCGCCTTTTTATTTTAATATGCCCAATTGCCTGTTATAACTAATGCTGAATTTCACATGTGAGTCTCCCTTGTACCCAAAGTCACTTGTTCAATTAATGCTCACATACTCGCTTTCGTATCGGCACAAAGCAATATCGCAGCAGCCGGCTCTGATTAATTCCCAAGTGGCTCGGAACTTGTTCAATCTAGCAGCTATGTGCACTCATCAAATACGTCTTTGCATTATATTAAACATTGTTAAAGTTTAACACAAGTTAACTTTAAAAAACACTTTACAATTATTGCTTGTATTTTAATAGCGAATGATTAACAAGTTATAATTTATACGCAAAGTTTTTAAGAATTCTATTTGAGTAGTTATGTTGTTTGCTTCAACTTAACTTAAAGTCAAGTAAAATTAAGATGAAGTAACAGTTCGTTGTGTGGTAAAATTCACAAAGCTTAATAAGTTGTATTTTAAAAATTGCTTCATTCCATTCTGCCTTCGCAACATGACGGCGACGCATCCGTCAAACGGTTACAAATCGTTAACAGAAGAATACTTCTCGTTTTACGCAACCCTAGTGATTCATTGGGACACTTATGTCCAGCAGTGGACGACAATAGTCTGAAATGATGACGAATGATTCATTCGTTGAGGAACCCGAAAATTCACGGCCGGAGCGGAACATTCTTTTGATTAGAACTTAAATTCGCAACGTCCCGTTCGTGGCCATTATGTTGCAATAATACTAACTTATAATTAAGCTCAGTTTTAAGGTATCATGTGTGTAGGTGAGTAGGTTCGTTTCCCACTGAACTTCCGTTGAACTACAACATCATTGCTGTGTCCTGTCAACGGATTTCAGGCAGAAGTAAGGTCAAATGTTAGATAAAAAAAGTAATAAGCAAAGTTCTCCGAATTACAAACAGCATTGGACGTAGACTGGTTTTATAAATGCGAATTCCTTTGTCGACGTTGAAAAGGATAATTTTTAATTAACAGGTTTTAGAGGATATTATTATAAGGTCCTTTGCTGCCGCAGAGCAAAAAGCGAGCGTTATCACTTTTTTCGTTTTTCGCCGTCTGTATGTTTACTAGTTTGATTATTGAACCTGTTCGCTTTATTGAGGCGATGTTAACATGTTTAGGGGCAACGGCCTCAAATTTTATTGGGTTCTAATATATTATTATGATGTAGACGAACATTATATTGCGACGTAATTTACTGTGATAATCAAAAATATCCTCAAAATTTTAATAAACATCAGTATTAATATAGTCTTTAGTTTATGCAAAGAATAATATGAATATTATTAAATCAAACTTTCACATGATATACAAAAAAACTATATTGTCTCTCTGTCTGTTTGTTCTGGTTGATATTAGCAACGGCTAAACCGATTTTGAAGTGACTACATATAACATAGACTACAGTTATCATAAAAAAGAAACTTTGCTTACGTCTACAAATAGTTAAACTTATTTCCAAAAAAGGCGTTGTTAATACACTAAAAGCGAAAGATTTATCTTTTAATTGATTGTCTTGTTTATCGTGTCACTTAAAACAAGGTTCGATTAAAGCGAAACTTTCTTAACTTATGTACTTTGAACACGATTATGCATTAAGTAACAATGATGAAAAATTCACATCGTTTTCAGTAGTCGTGAGAACTAACGTTGTACTTGAACGAAACACCTTTCTCTATTCAAAGGAAACAGATTACTAATAATAGTAACGAATTCAAAAATAAACAAAACCGTCGACTGTAGTATAAATCATAGCAATTGTTGTAGGGTTACTGTTATTAAAGTACTATAACGTTTATAACAGATAAGTTAGGTTATAAGTTAAATTTTCTCTTTCATATAAAGATGATAGATCATGTCTTGTTTAGAGAAAATCTTTGTATCTGTTTATCATAATAATATTTTTAAAGGACACGTCACAAAGTGTTTTAGTAAAAAAACTAATACAACTATTCCTTAAAATATAACTATTTAGAGAAGATTCAATATAATATAAATTTTCTATCTTTTACGTTGATTAATGTGATGTGTACAAGTTACCGCTATTTGTTTATCTTTTATCTGCAGTATGAAACGGAATAAGAATGAAGGTATTAATTTCTTTAAAAACAACAAAGTTATGTACATTCAAATTAATAGAAACAAAATTAAGAAGGTTAGACAAAAAGGTCCAGGTATCAGACGCGCAGGTCTCACTCTGGCTTTAGTAAGGTCCCCAGAAAAACTTAGCCAGATTGAGACCTACCGCTCATCCTCTTACTACGCAAAAGTACAAACCCGAAGATTTCAATTGAGCAGTGCCATCGTTTCCTTAAGATCGAGCTTCTGCAAACACTTGAAGCAGTGCACCAGCCCACTAGCGCCATCACCATTTCCAGGTGGTAGGTCTCTGTTGCCGGAGACCGTCTGGGTGGGTACCACCGCAGCTCCTATTGCAACCGACAAATAGTAGTGTGCGAACATTACTGTGTTCCGGTTTGAAGGGCGCTGTAGCTAGTGTAATTACTGGGGTAACGAGAATTAACACCTTATGTGTCAAGGCGACGAGCGCAATGTGGTGCAGTGTGTACCATCTTAACTAGCACAGCGTTGTCATGGGCAAGCGTATCACTTACCATCAGGTGAACGTCTTGCTCGTCTCGTCGCTTAGTAGTATAAAAAAAATTAAAAAATTATAAAAAAAAAAAAAAATCACCGATTATTTATAAATAAAGTTTGCGTTCAATAAATTAACGTAACGCGGCGGTGAATAAATTTTGTTGTACGAAAATTAATTATTAACAACAAATGAACCCGGTTCCGTTTACATATTCGCCCGTTTTCATTTCGGTACACCGTGTGCAAATGTTTGTCGGACATTTTAAATTAACCGACGCGTTATTAAAAAGGGCTTCGACTATACGAAACATGTCTCTGAACTGCAATAGAATATTTCGCCGAAGCTTCGAAACGAGTTGAACGTTCACCTTGTTAATTATACGTCGGAGTTAGGATGATATACACAGCAGCATTTAATTTTCATCGCTTTAAGATTTAACGTATTGTTACTATCAATAATATACTAAAATTTATAACTCACGAGGTCATTGACAAAGTTTCATATAAAGAAAGCAAAAATGAGAATTATAAAGTATTCAATAAATCAAAGTGATAATCGTTAATTAAGTTAGATGTTAATGCGAAACTTAAATTGATTACTTAGTGAATGGAAAAGATGTAGACGAAGTTTTTATTTCTCGCAACGGAAATTTTATGTAAATAAAAATAGTTATTTTTTATAACGACAAGAAAGAGAGACTACTGTATTAGTAAATATATATACTGTATAGCAAAATAAACTACTGTGCAGTAAGAATAGAAGCTGCGGTGGTACAGTCAACCATTGATAAAATTCTACTGAAGAAAATTTCTTTAAGAATTTTATCTAATTTTTTAGAGATCTTTGAGGGCTTTGTCCAGCAGTGGGCATCTACAGGATAATGATGATTTATTTATTGATGTACATGTGTGTTTACATAGATATATCAACGTTACCATCGGAAGTGGGTTCCGTAATCGCGTTCCGATAACCGGATACGTAAGTTTTTGTTTTACTCGATAACCGTAATTAATTTTTTCTTGCCCGATTACAAACAGGAAACAATTAATTACAACCGCATCGCCGTAAATATTAGTGTGCAGACTTGTTCAATTACCGCGGTAACGAGATCTAACATCTATATTTCGTGGACTTTACCAGGTGGTAGGTCTCAGTTGCCGGAGACCGTCTGGGTGGGTACCACCGCAGCTCCTATTGCAACCGACAAATAGTAGTGTGCGAACATTACTGTGTTCCGGTTTGAAGGGCGCTGTAGCTAGTGTAATTACTGGGGTAACGAGACTTAACACCTTATGTCTCAAGGCGACGAGCGCAATGTGGAGCAGTGTGTACCATTTTAACTAGCACCACGTTGTCATGGGCAAGCGTATCACTTACCATCAGGTGAACGTCTTGTTCGTCTCGTCGCAAAGTAGCATAAAAAAAAGACATATCATTCGTCAATAACATCTGGTCTAGTAGTCTACGTCAACTTAACCAGCGCTTAATTGTTACGAGTAATTAGAAGGTCCAGCTCGTCTCTTTAAATTAATAAAGAGAGTAAATTTTCTTACAATTTCTAACATTTGTCAGTAAAACTGAATGTTACCACGAAATTAGTTATATTTGCAAAGAACCCTAATTCTACTCCTTATATAGAAGCTGCCTAAAGTAATACAGATATTAGATATTCCGATAGATTGTATAAAATTTACTTTTTTTTGCGTTTCCTTCGTCGACCAGGTGTTACTAAACATGCAAAAGAACATAAATAATACTAATGTTTACTTAATTATCATAATTAATAACAAAATTTCATTAATTAAAATCTATAATTCATTAATTCCTTTAAGGATGTTGATGTAATTAAGAAAAGTAATTCTGGTTCGCAGGTGAGGCTTCCGTAGCTTCTCAACAAACAGTAATGTGTAAAAATTACTGTGTTCCAGTTTGTTGTAGCTAGTGAAATTTCTGGAGTAACGAGACTTAACAACTTATGTAGGCGACGAGCGTAATGTGGTGCAGTGTATACCATCTTAACTAGCAGCGCATTATATATCAGGTCGGCTCGTAGATTAATAGAATAAAAAAACTTACTATAGAATAGAGCCGTGATAGCCTAGTGGTTTGAACGCCGGCCTTCCAATGCGAAGGTACCGGGTTCGAATCCGGCCTGCACCAATGAATTTTTCAATTTATGTGCAGTTAGCATAAAACACCAACTAATATCACGTGCTTTGACGGTGAAGGAAAACATCGTGAGGAAACCTGCATATCTATGTGATGACCATCAGTGGTCAGACTAGTATGTGAAATGGAGAAGGCAATGGCAACACCACTCCATTATAACTGCCAAGAGAGTCGTCGTGTGTTTCAATAAAAACATGATGACCTCGACCCTCAGTCATGAGGAAATACGACTTAGAAGAAGAATAGTAACGAAACATAACATCTTATGTTACAATAATCACGGGACTGCGTAAATGCGAAGGTCGTCAACTTTTCGATGACGACGTACATACAGACGGTATTTACTAAATCGTTATATAATTGTAATGCTTTGGCGACGACGATTGTTTACATAAACACACAACTATAAAATTGATGATTATTATGTGTGTGGTTATGTTTTATTTGAGAACAGACCCCGTGGTCAAACAGCGGCGAGCTCAGCGCACCCGCCGGCCTTGCGGGCGCGTGCGCGTGCGCCGCTTTCAACACTAAGTTACTCAACACAGCCAACTTCAACGCTTCACGCTCCTCACATATCGCTTGTATTGTTATATTTATACAACACAGACAGTATTAGAAATTCGCATCGCAGTTTTTTATGTATATATAATTGAGAGATCGAGCGAGACGTTCACCTGATGGTAAGTGATAATGCCAACAACATGCCGCTAGTTAAGATGGTCACCACTCGTTACCCCAGTAACTTTACCAGCTCACAGAGCCCCTCAAACGTGAATAAAACTGTAACATATGCTATTTGAACTTAAGTTCTATGATCATATAAGTTGAGTTTGATTGGTAACAGTTTACTTTATAACAAGCCTGAATAACTATCACTTTAACAAAAGTATTATTGTAAACAAGAACTTGTAAATTCTATATGTATATTAATTATTTCTTCTAAGTCATATTTCCTCATGACTGAGGGTCGTGGTCATCATGTGTGATGAAACACACGACGACTTACTTGGCAGTTATAATGAAGTGGTGTTGCCATTGCCTTCTCCATTACACATACTAGTGCGAGCATGAATGGTCATCACATAGATATGCAGGTTTCCTCACGATGTTTTCTATCACCGTCAAAGCACGTGATATTAGTTGGTGTTATTAACTGCACGTAAATTTAAAAAATTCATTAGTGCAGGACGGATTCGAACCCGGTAACTCCGGAGTGTACAAGCCGGCGTTTAAACCACTAGGCTTTTACGGTTTGTGTGATTAATTATTTATGTGTATGTAATTCATGATTTTATTAAGAACACCCATGATCGTGATTAACAATTCAGGGGACGTATTTAAGGCCTTTGCGCTCCGATGAAAGCAAGGTTAACAATACCATAGCGCTTCAAGTTTTCTAATCACGCGCCTCCGACAATGACGCACCGACATGTCCGACAGCGGAGCTGATCACGAAAGGAAAGTGTCGGAAGAAAGTAAGTAAAGCGAACCTCTCGCGACCTCTGAATTCACTTTCGCGATACAGACGAGTTCACGCTATATATAACGATAACATTTCCTCCAAATTATCATACATGTAAAGGAAGAGAAGATTATTAATTTTTAGATTATAAATAAACCTTAAAATTAATTACAAGTTAACGAAAACATTCAACTTGTTCTATGAATTCTTATTGCAGAAGACTGAAGTAGAAAAGACAGAGATGGAATAATAAAATATTAAAATAGAGAAAGAAACAGATAGCTACAGACTGAAACATTAGTTTCAGCCTCTCGCCTTTCTCATTCCAATCTATAACTTTCTGTAAATATCTCTATCTTTTCTTCTGTATTCCTTGCTTTCTTCTCGATATACCAACATCAAATATCCCACTGTTAAATCTACACTTCTATAACTTACCTAAACTCTATCACTTTGATGATAACTGTATTAAGTTGTCGATTAACTGAAGAAACTTTACCTGATATATATTTTTTACAATGAAAATACTAACTAGTATTTTCTGTATTCTAAAACATAACTTATTATTATATATTGTGTTTTTGTTTAAAAACATCCTCCGCCGTCCAACTTATATGACGACATCACGAATATATCTAAGAACGTACATCAACTTAACCTTTAAGTTTATTTATGAAACAATCTTACTATATCTTAGTGTGTAACGTGAACTTTATTATCATATAACATTATAAACAGTGATACAAATTTTTCAATTGTTTTTTATTTAGGATAGACTAGTGCTTGACTACGATCCCACCTGATGGTAAGCGGCGATGTAATCTAGGTGGTAAAGCGCACTAGTCTAGAAGAAGCCTGTTCACTCTTTTTTTGAAAACCCCCTCGTAATATATTAAAGAAAAAAATTATACAAACATTTCGATGATTTGTTGGACTAAGTGATAAACTTTAAACAAATATGATAGCTACGTAATATAATTTCGTTGAAATAACATATGCGAGCGTAGAAAGTTGACTATTGTCTACTGCGAGCCAGTAAACTTTACAGTTAGATTAGACGCAATGCGAAGGTATGCGGGTGACATAACAGATTCATTAGGCAAGCGCGCGTTAAGTAAATAACATATCGACCCCGTAACAGTTTATGCTTAGTTTTCTTCTATTGTTTATTTCATCATCATCATCAGCCAATTGGATGGACGTAGGCCTTCTACAAATGTCGTCATTCTATCAACCTTGTGTTGACCGCAACTATTGGTTCTTCGCGGCCTTCATCAAGTCTTTAGTCTACCTTGTTAAAAGCCTCCCTCTACTTCCGTTAAGCGACAGCGTGGGAGTGGGCTTTGGGCAAACATACACAAACTCACAACCAAATATTTAGTAAAAGATATAATCTATAACATAACTTGTATTCTTATTTTGCTTTACTAAGTCGTCTTTAATCCAGCTTACTAGAAAGCGGTAATATATTTTCCACATCCCATCAGTTTCTAAATAATATCAAAACTGTCTAAGATTTTGTTTATTACATAAATATTAGTCCCAAAAAAATTCTTATCCTTAACCATTTAGATTTATTGGAATCGTGTTTTTACTTTTCTTTATAAGTTTCACATCAAAACTAATTTATAGCTTTATTAATTTTTTTATCGTATTACTACGCAGTATGTTTTAGAGCTAAAGTATTATTAAATTCTTATTAAAGAAACGATGATTAAAGGCTCTATGTTTATGGCTATTGGCCTCTGACTCATTGCCGGGACAATTTAATGAAAGAAACCTGTTCCTTAATTATTCGATTCAAGTTAATTGGATTGATCGGTTTCGCAATCTGTAATTACATATTAACATACTTATTTGGGACTTGGATTTACTTCGCCTTTGAAAATCATCGGATTTTAATCAAGCTTAGAAGCTTATATTTAACTCACCATTAGATAATTTAAACTGATGATCAGCTTTTAATTAAATCTATTTGAACCTCGGAAACGAATCCTGGATCATTTGCGATTGTGTCTATTTTAAACGAATAATTTAAAAGCAAATACGCAGTTAAAATATTCGCCGAATGCGCAAATGTTTGTTCCAACATTAGTTCGGTTTAAACATTTTCTGTTACCACAACAGTTAACTACTAAACTAAACGCTTTAGTTTGTTTCCCTCTCCCGTCTATAACATTTTAGCTGTAACACAACTAAACTAATTTTGATTTAATTTTTTGTGTAATCGAAAGTTTTTTTAGTTAACTGTAGTTAAAAAGATATTCGATTGAATATTATCAGGTGTTTACTGCTTTTATACATTTTGATTGATGCCGTTGACTTCTTTAGTATATAGATAACGTATATAGTTAGAATATAGTATATAGCTTTTATTACTACAGCCTATTTATTGTGAATTACAGTAAATTACTGTGCAGTCGATTCGGTTGCGACAGACGGACATTGCTTAGTGCACGCGTACATTTAAAGCAAACCACAGTTTTGTTAGGCAACGAGTTGCGATATTCGTACCAAGTTGACCGGTTCAACCCGGCACCGGCTCAACCAGCCCTTACTGCTTTGTAATAAGGAATAAAATACAACATCATAGACCGTAAGCAACAGCTGCTAAGTTATGCGCGTATCACACGTTTCGTAGCTTTACGAGTGTTGTATTTTGAACCGTAAGGTTATGAAACTTAAGGTTAATTTTACTTAAAGTAATTATAGGTTTGGTAATGTATAAGAGGTGCAACATTTGCTCATTACGATTACAAAGGGTGCGTTGTTTAGTTAAGTTTTCATTAATATTCACTTACGTAGACCGGGTAATTACTATCTAAAATAAACGTGTAAACATTACTGTGTTGTAGTACTTTGTCTACATTAGCAGTAAAGTATAAATAGTAGTTAAGATTCGGTAATCCGTCTGTGTGGTTATTACATTAATATAAATTTACAATCACAACGCCATTGCGATATTTTAGTAACAACTGTTACAGTTAAAGTATTTTGAGTGAGAATGCTTTATCATTTTCAGTCACATTGTCACTTTACATTCCTGAAAATTATCAGAGCAGAAGTGATTCGTTGCATAAACATAATATTTATCGACACGGCCATAAGTTTTTTGTAAGAAAATTGAAGTGATACAAAGTATAACAAAGCGAGAGATATTTTTTGGTATATTTGTTCATTGATTACTATCTTATTTCTATTTAATATCTAATATGATACTTTAAGTATTTGCTTTTATTAGACAGTTCAAATATTTTGTAGTATTATCAACTATCATGTTCATAAATACGATCATCACTTCCGCCTATTGATACTCATTCGATATAATAATAGTGTTAAAAAACTTGTAAAGTAAAGGTCAACTGTTACCTCATTTTAGATAAATGCTGTAAGCGAAGATCAAGTTACTGGCTAAAAAACTTAAGCTAATTTGATACGCCCAACAATTTGCTACAAGACGGAGCTCAAGTTAAACAAACTATAATTAACATCGGCTAATGACGCGCCATTTTGCATTTTCATTATCGAAAATAATTGATTAGCGATCTTTTAATTAAAGTTAAGGGTAAAATTAGAACTGGAGGTGGGTAAACTTTCACTGTGATTAACTAGCTACTAAAAATTAGGGTCAGTAAGATTGTTATAGCCTTCAGTAGCAAAAGGTATATTGATCTGACTGATGGATGATGATGAAAGATTAGGTCCTCTATGCGTGGTGAATTGAAGGTCTGATTTAGGTTATATATATATATATAGAGATCTTTAGAATGATGTCTATGTTCACCAGTGTCTTTTGGTGATGGTGGTATCGTAGGTGTCGTTACTTCTAATAAGAACTAAGATCTCTAATCGATCATAATTCCACCTGGTGTTTAGTGTTAGTAAAACTCAGTAGTTTAGTAACCTATTCACTCTTCTTAAATATATCTGTTCTGTTTTTGGTTAGACCGGCAAGTTAATCCACTCGTTAGCTGTTCATGGTTGTAAGTGGTATAAAATTGCTTCGGCAGAAATAGTAATAAATCATGAATCATCGACAGCAAGTAGATCAAGGGAAACAGTTGACATGCGACTCCATTCACGTTCCCACACATAAAAAAAATCAGTGAATTATAATGTGGTCATGACTTCCGCTCTTATTGAATGAATGTTTTAATCGAAATTCTTTTTTTTAACTATATATTTATATCTCGTGAGTAATTTATGGATTATGTTATAGAATATTTGTCAATACGACGCATCAGAAGTAGAGGCAGCTTTTCGCGTTGCACGACTTAAAAGCATTGTGGATTTGATTCTCTCTGTGCTACTGATGAAAGAGAAAATTGAGAGGAAACTGACATGTTCCAAAAATAGATTTTCTCATGTTTTATTAGCAGAGAGAATAGTCTCTTATTCAATATACAAAAACATCTGAAGACTGTTAGTACTTATGAGAATCGCATCACCGTCCTCGTACAACATTGTGTTTTCTTCCTTATACTTCATTCTTTTAAGTGCTACCTTCATTTATGGTTTCAAGTGTTGCCGTTTCGGAACATTAGGTGTTAATACGTAATAAGAAAGTGATCTAGTTCGCCAACGGGTTAATATTTCGCCACCGATCAGGTTACCCGGAGAGCGGCTTTAATTTGTTTGGGACGATTGCTTAACAGTCGGTGCTGATAACAGAGTAACGAGAAACTTAAACATTACGAAACATTTCGCGCCGTTATTACGTTCATTCATTTAAAAGTTAAACCGATCAAAAATATATTAGATTTGTAACCGTCATGGTACATGCACAGCATCCGAATATATTTACGAAGCGCTTTACAAAGCGAGCGAATAATGAAAATCATCATCACATCATCAGCTTTTAGTTTGCATGGTATAAGATAGTAGGAAATATAAAAAAACTTATTGTGTTAATTTTAGTATCGATAAAGTTTTATAAAAGCTTTTTGTTCAACACGAATATGTTTCTAAGTTATTATAAAATACTCTGTTTTGCGGCCTTTCATAACACGGTTTTCATTTAACACGGTCCAGAAAAAAAAGCGATTTCATTTCTATCTAATAACTTAAGAAATTTCTACTAATCTTTTAGAAATTTGGTACGTGAATTTCTCTTTCTAATTTATTTTAATAGCATTTTAAGTATAATGCAAGATAAGCAAAACGTTCACTTGACTATAAGTGGTAAGTTAAGCCGCGACCAATTCGACCGGTAAGCGAAAGCAGACAGACATATCGTCTCTCAATCTGAAGAGTTGTATCTCATCTTCAGTATTCGATACAAAGACACTGCAATCAAACACTTCACCAAATACAAACGGTAGCGTTAAAAAACAATTCAAATATTAATAGAAAGCGAGACGTTTTAAAAGCGATATATTTGTTTTGAAACGAAACTCACTTTCTCCTCAAGGATTTCTTAAAATGTTTGCGATGAGGAAAAAATAACTCACGTCTCACTTATATTTGCATAGATTAACTTAAATATGCAAAACGAATCAACTGGTTAAATTAAATAATGTAATAAATGATTCATATGATGGGGCAGTTTGTTACTGAAAGTCGCAGGTTCGATCCTTTCAGCCACCAGTGAAGGAAAAATCAACCGACATATTCCAAGAACTTTTGTAGACGTATGAAATAATCCGACTCGCGCTTGACCTGTTTACATTAACATGAAATAAATAAAATGATTAGTAGAAAGTTCTTTATACAACAAAGCGAAGTTCTTTGTATATTTTTCCACGTGTTCTTTTACCTTCTTTACATCTGGTGGAGAGCTTTTGAAGGAGATAAATTAATAACGGACGCCGCGGCGCAGAACAAATTTCATACAACGCGTACAATAACATGAGGGCACACACAAAGCCTCCCAATACCTTTCTCATCTCGTTTACTTGGGGCACCGAGCTTAAGATCTTACATATACCCACTTAAGTAACAACGAAACGATTCCGACACGACTAACTTAATTTCTAAAGTGTACATTTCAAAATTTTTACATTAGTAACACACTGTATTTAAAACTTGTCTATTTGTACATATATGTAAAAAATAAAAATTTTGTGTAACATTTTTCTTTCTTTGAGATGTGGGTTGTAAAAAAATTTGGTTGACACACTTACTGGCAATGTTAACTGTAGACAGATCATAATAAAGATCACTAGCGGTGATAAATGTCGATCTTTTTTTAATATGTTTAATTGAATTTCTTCTTCTTCATCATCGCTTTCTCAATGGGACAGCAGACTCAAGTTATTTTTATTGAACACTACTGCCTTATGTTTTCTTTTTATTTTAATACATTTTGATATATATAAAGGATAAAAATAGCTAAAAACCTT
This sequence comes from Byasa hedistus, assembly GCA_029286795.1. Taxonomy (NCBI): domain Eukaryota; kingdom Metazoa; phylum Arthropoda; class Insecta; order Lepidoptera; family Papilionidae; genus Byasa; species Byasa hedistus. The sequence goes on from JAGSMW010000001.1 coordinate 1,030,322, forward strand.
AATAAAATATAATTTCTATTTAAGTATATAAATAAATATATATCTTATTATACTTTATCATGAAAGTCGTAAACGCTAAAATACCTTTAAAGGGTCCGATCCTTAAAAATGAGAACTTTACGTCGGCCCCTACACCGAGCAATGACCCTTCAAGTTAACACTGACCCCTTTAAGTTTGACATCCTTTGTTGTTCAAGTCCTAAGCTGTAGTAAGTTAGTGCTCAAATAGTCTCATCCGACTCAAGTTGTTTAAGCGAGAAAGTTCACTTTGTGTTGACTTAGTAATTGAGTATTTTTTTATTATATTTATATTTCATTTTAACCATCGATGAAGTGGAAGTTCTCGGAAGCACTTTTAAAGAATATTTCGGTTGTGAAAATTATAGTTTTTTTCTTTAAATAAAAGTGAACAAATGTTACTGCGACGGAGACCAGTACCTAGATTTTAAGATAATGCAATTTTAAATGGTAATAGGCAGGTTACATATCGATGGCATGATGGTCAATATGGTGGTAAAGACCATAAGTGACGATTGAGTATCGGAAGACTCGAACCATCTATGGAATGACAAATCTAATCTTTTCTTTGGCTTCCTTTTACGAGACTGCTAATCATTTTATAACAACATTTAAGCCTTTTATTTTCATATGTATTATTACTATACACAATTTGTTTTTGCCAATAACAAAAGAAATAAGACGCCATTAAAATAAAACTCGTCGCACAAGAACGAGATGTTTTGCGACGCGAGAACTATTGCGAAATAACTTGGCGAAGTTATTACAAAGCTATTATTGTTTTTTTGGAATAAAAAACTTCAAAATTATTTAATCGTATTGAATAATATTTGTTTTTGTATCATGTGATACATTAGTAATTGATTGTGCTTTGTATGTTTTAATAAAATGACTATAGTCAATGGCCATTAAGATAAAAATTTTACAAACGTTTTTTTTAATAACTCAAAATAAGTAGTTTTTCAAATTTTTATATATATGAGATAAATATTTTCTCTTTAATTATATCTGTTGTTAACATTATAATGTTTAACGATCCCAACACACAACTTCCCATTCACTTTTCACATACATAAAAATGTCAAATCCTAAGGTCACTTCAGCTCGCATTCAGACAATTGTTATCCTTAACACAATGGAATAAAGTGCATTTTTTATTGACAAGTATATCCATAATATTCGACTCTGTCTTGGCATATAAATGTACTTAAATATATTTCGGATTCAGCTGCAATTAAATCAAGTTTTTTATACTTGTTAATATTCATAGAACAAGTATCATTCAATAATTACAATGCAATAGTATGAAAGTCTGCTTAAAAACATAATTTTTTTTAAATTAAAAACAAGCATAAACTCTCTTTTCCAATTGAAAATATTAATAGCGACGTAAAAATTTTTTTATCTGTGGTAAGACTCCATGTTTGTATAGTCTATGACAAGATTTGCATTAGTAGTTTAAATGTTTTTCATTTTATCACTCCATCTTATAAAGGTCTACTAATTGTTATATCTTTAAAGAAATTAAAGTAATATAATTAATACATATCATATCTCTTTATATATATCTTACCTCCTTATTATTTGTGCATGCCATACAAACGTGTATATTATAAATATACAATATACATAAATGTTTAATATTAATACCGTTGGAATGTTTCGTTGTACATTTTCAAAGCCATTAATCATTTGCATTTATTATCAGTTAAATATATTAACGCAATAAGCGTTTTCGCGTTTGAGTTTTGTTAATGTAGCGACACACCGGCTGCTTGTGAAATTCAAACTTAATAGTCTTAGTCTGATTATGAATTGATACTTAATTAAGTTTTATAAAAGTTACTTAAAGTTTCTTGTAAATTTAAGATCATTGCTGTGTATTTGGAACGTAAAAAACCCGGGGGAAAAAATATGTTTAAGACTTGGTGTGTCTCTGTCTGATATTAGCTGATTGACACGCGGAAGTAAGTCGCTGTATTATTACCTGGTCATAAAGCTGGTTTCCACGCTGGTGAATAATGTCAGGGGTGTGAATGAAACGGTTGCCGTGGTCTCATGTGTATTTTTAGCTCGAGGAAAAACGCCTTCAGTTTCCAACGGATTCTGGCTGAACCACTTTTTTTCTCTTTGTTCTGTAGAAATAGTTTTGGTAGTCAAACACTCAGCATTGTGTCTTTTGCGGCGGATCTTTGTTTCTAAACAGTATATTATTAGAAGTATTTATGAAAGTTTCTTCTTTTCAGCAGAATGTTTCTTTTTAGAATCTTAACCTGCTTCATCTACTTCAGTAATTATAGCTGTTCATATCTTTCCCATACGTGTATTTAAATTTTACTTATTTCAGTGGACAAGTAACGATAACTAGTTCCTGAAATTAACTGACACTGTTGATCAATCTTGGATCATTTGTGATAGTTAACGTGTTAAAACAAATTCTGAATCTAAGTAACCATTACCGAGTGTCATTAGCGTTAACTAATCAGTATTAATCATCGGTTGATTGTTTAAAATTGTTAACGTTACGATCAAATTTAAACAACGCATCAAAATTCCACGCAATGATCTCATCGTGAATCAAAAACAAAGATTGATCAAACAAAATTCAATTCGAAAATATGAATATAAAATTTGTTGACGATACTAAAGTTGAGAAATAAAAAGGAAAATATAGTTTTTTTTGGAAATCTAATCATGTGACATTGTGGAGTACGTTTAAAGGTTAGAAGGACGGCAAGTAATATAATGAGATATCATATAAATCTAAATTACATAAAAAATATTTAAGGCGGACAGAATTGTGTTGATAAAAGAAGAATCTATTTCTCAATCAGTAGTATGCAAACATTACTGTGTTCCCATTTGAAGCAGTAATTTACTGGGGTAACGAGGCTTAACATTATCTCAAAGACGAGTATAATGCGATGCAGTGTATATCATCCTAATTTATTAATTAAGTAAGTGAACCGCTCGTCACGTCAATAAGAAACTAGAATCGATATTCGTTAGAAAAAATTCATGACTTTAGATAACAACAGGTACGGATTATTTCGATGTTTCTGCAGATACAGTATTACTAAATTCAAATCGTTTCGTCGACTGTTCTGTGGACTGGTCCTCGGACTGATCCGTCGACTGGTCTGTGGACTGGTCCTCGAACTAGTCCGTCGACTAGTTCGCCGACTAGTCCGTCGACTAGTTCGCCGACGAGTCCGTCTACTAGTTCGCCGACTAGTCCGTCGACTGGTTTGTGGACTGGTCTGTGGACTGGTCCTCGGACTGGTCCGGCGACTGGTCCGGCGACTGGTGCTCGCACTGGTCCACCGGTCCCGTTGACATTTGCGCGGTAAGCAACCGACGTGTTGCGTCAGCTGACTGATGCAGGGACAGGCATTGAACCTTTCAATTTGTTTTAATCGAATTCATTTATTTCGTCTGTCTGTATGCGTGTACCGTTTTCGATTTAATATAATAATCATTTTCAATCCAATCTTTCATGTCATCCGTGTGGTTAAATCTTTACGCTTAATAAAATCTTTCGTATATGTTACATTTATTAAAAACTTTTTTGTAATTCTGAAGTTATATTAATAATAGAGGAAAGATTTAACATAGTTTGGAGTTACTTAAATCAGCATCCTCTTTTTGTTATTGGACAAACTTTGTGTACTCCGAATCACTATTTAGTGTGAAAACTAAAACTTTTAGCTTCAAGTTCTTGATAAGAATAGCAAATTAACAACTAGCCGGCGTCTCAGTTTTAAGTCTTCAAGAGATGAATTAATAGTGTCGCTAGTCTTTTGCTTTTTACTATTGTAAACGTTATCATCATTTAACACTATGTGAGATCATGATCAAGGTCTCATTTTTAAATGAAAATTTAAATTCTCTTTCCATGGATCAGTTTACTTCTTACCAGGTGGTAGGTCTCTGTTGCCGGAGACCGTCTGGGTGGGTACCACCGCAGCTGCTATTTCAACCGCCAAATAGTAGTGTGCGAACATTACTGTGTTCCGGTTTGAAGGGCGCTGTAGCTAGTGTAATTATGCTAGTGTATTATGTAGCTGGGGTAACGAGACTTAACACCTTATGTCTCTAGGCGACGAGCGCAATGTGTTGCAGTGTGTACCATCTTAACTAGCACCGCGTTGTCAGGGGCAAGCGTATCACTTACCATCAGGTGAACGTCTTGCTCGTCTTGTCGCAAAGTAGCATAAAAAAAAAAGAAGTTTATTATTCAATATCCATAGCTTTAATTGATGAAGAAAGAAATCTTTTAACCTGCACTTGGTAGCGATGATTATCTTTGATTCTAATATTAAGTGTAAGCTTTAAAGAATTGGGATCATAAGTGTCTGTGACTATATCAATTTGTATGTTGTGTTAGTAGTTTAGTAAATTTACTTCAAATAGCAATTGTTAGCGTCTTCATTTACAATATTGAATATATTTTGTTCAGGTTACGGACGCGGGCGAGGCGTCTGTTAATAATTCTCTCGACGTTCGCGTTGGATTGAAATTTTGAATTTGTAAACATTTTGCGGGTAGACAGCACTCTGGGTCAACACCCGAACGCATCCTTGTAACAAATCAATCTGGAGATTCCTCAAAATCTTCATTTAGATCTGAGACGAGAATAATTTCAGCTTTAGTTATATTTTCTTTAGATTACAAATAACATTATTTATTACTTCACCAATTTATAACAATTTTGGTTATTTACGTATTAAATGTTTTGGTATATACAAACATTTTATTCATCGAGAAGTAACTATACTTTTTCCTATATTTTATTGGTTAATAACAAATGTTTGATCAAACAAATGATTTACAAACCGTTACATATAGTGACGTTGGCGACATCGAGGAGTTGTCCGACGGCTTTCCACACATCACTCCGATGGTTAGCGTAATATTATTCAGGTCACTGGAGCCGCTTACAAAAGGCGTGTTTAATCACTTCGTATCGTTCTGTCAATTGCAGAATCAATATTGTCAGCGCTAGATATTCTAATACTTAACTGTAATTTATACGAAACGATCCACTAAAGATTAAATTGTATAATCGATAAGTTTTACTTCATTTAGATAGAAAACTTTCTCTTGCTAATGCAGGATTTGAACCCGAAGCCCTCGTGTCTCAGATGCAATGTATACAGCCGTTACATAATTCAAATAGAACCTGCCGACGCGTGCTACTTTTACTTTCGTATAAGAACCTACCGCTGATTCTCAAGTGAACCGGTAGTTTGTGATCGTTGGATAACTGTATTACGGTTTTTACGGCATTATCACCGTTAATATCTTTTTAATATTATTATTATTGGTGCTAAAGGAAATCTAATGTTTTCTACACATTCAAATACTTGTGATAAAACTGAATATTCTATTTTTCTAAGTTAAAATCAGTTCATTCAGAGGTTACGCGTAATCGATTAAAAAATTTTAGTTTGTTTGTTTAGCAGACATCTTAATTTTATATATTTTTATAGATTTTAAAATATCCAAAATTTGATGACAATTTAACTTTGAAATCTGACTTCTTAACAGCGTTCTGTCATACTAATTTTAGAAGTGGACTTTATAATCTACAGTCATTATTATTGATATCTGATTATATGTAAAGTGTATACATTATAGTACACTCCCGGACACATCTATCGGCCCACCTAGTGTTTAAAAGTTTTAACGGTGCCTAGCTAAAAATAAATGTTAGGTGGAGCAATAAGTTTTAATGCAGTTTTAAAGCTGATTTTTTTGTCAACCTTTATGCATGTTTTTTTTTTAATTTTGAATTCAGGATAGTGAAAAAAACAAAAAAAGAAAATTCGAGTCTGTTCATTGTTTTCAACGACCCTGGAATGGACAAAACTTTTTTTATTTCGCACAATTTGGATTTTTTTTTGATGTTTCCGATTATTAGTTCTATAAAAAGGCAAATCTAAACTTAGAGCCGGTTTTGACCAAAAACATGGATACTCGCCCTGAAATTGTCGCCCAAGTTGTAAAACTTCTGCCGGCCAAATGAATACGAAATTACCAAAAAAATACAAAAAAAATCTACATAGGGGTTGACCAATAAATCTGCTTCAAAACTGCATTACAACTTATTGCTACACCTAACATTTATTTTTAACTAGACACCGTCGAAACTTTAAACACTGGGTGGTGAGCCGATAGATGTGTCCGGAAGTATATATAGTATCCATTTTAGTATTTACATCTAACAAAAAAATTTAATGAACAAAACTCGTCGAAACTTAGTGTCGGAGGTTAAAAGATAATATTTTCAATGTTAGATATCTTTTTATAGTTTTCAAGGTTCAAACATTTTAATAACAAATTTTGCCTATCCGTCATTAAGACGGCTGTTTATTGTATATCCTATATTATATGTTTTGGTTACATCTGTAAAATATTTTCAAAATAGTTTTTAGTTATTAATTGTGTATTGTTTTGTTGCAGGTACGTTGGAGTAGTTTGAAAGTGGCAATTCATCGCTGAGTTTCTATTGGTATTAAGAATCAGTAAATAGAATAGAATAGAATAGAAAAACTCTTTATTGCACACCAAAAGATACAGAAATTACCAATCACATTGCTGTTATATGATAAATGAACAATGGGCGGTCTTATCACTAAGCGTGATTTCTTCCAGACAACCTTTGGATGGAAAATATGTAAAGTAATAAGTAAATTTGGTGTGGGTTTTTATTAGGAAATATAATAAATAAGAATAGATATAGTAACATATACTTATATACACATACATGAATACTTAAAGTAATTTATTATTACATTTATAATGAAAGATAGAATTTACTGACAAGGTTCTTAAAAGCTTGCAGTGACTGTGCCTGTCTAATTGTTAACGGTAAGGCATTCCATAGACGGACAGCTTCAACAGAAAATGATTGGTCCATGAATTTGGAGGAATGTTTTGGAACCTTTAAGATAAGATTTTCAGTTGATCTCAGACATTGAGAGTGGGAGTTATGAAGAAATTGAAAGCGTTGTTTAAGATAAGATGGATACAATGGATTAAAAAGAATGTTGTAAAGAAGAGAAAGTATATGAGTATTCCGACGATGTCGAATTGTCAACCACTTCAGCTTATCACGGAAATGGGAAACATGATCATACTTGTAAATAGCATCATTGTTAGTTTTCTTTTATGTATAGATAAAGCGAAAACTAAAGCCAACATATACCTAATAGTAAGCGTTATCTATGTCCACAAGAATTAAGTGTTAGTTAAGATCTTTTCTCATCACCTCATTGCGGTCGATAGCTTAAGGCTTAATAATTTTATGGGTAAAAGCCTGGAATAAAACTTGAATTTTTGTTAGGATGGTAGTACATAAAATTATAACTTCTCCATAGTTTAATAGATAACTGGAGCTTTAGACTAACATTTAACTTAGACTGCAAAAGTTAAAATTACCAGCAAGCGGTACAATAAATTTCAATCTGAAGCAACTTTCGCCGCGTGGAAAGCATAGCTTTAATATACCGCCTGTTCCCGAGCAATAATTCTCGCAGCCGATCCCTGGAGTGTACTCCACTCCACCTTCAACGTTTTCTCAAAAGGTTTCTTTAAGACAGCGGGTGCTCAGCGCAGAAACTCTTAAATTTTCCGAACACGTCGTCCGCATAAATCTTATGAACTCGTTATAGACGCTAATGCAAATTTTGTTAGTTCAATACGGTTCTTTGCCAGCCTTAGCAAATTAGAATACTTGTTGTGTTACAGTTTGCTAAATCCGTAAACGCATAACAGTATTTTTTATAATAAATATATTGAAGTAAAGAAATTTTTAACACCCATTAAATCAAAATTAAAGAAGCAGAGAGAAATCTTATACTTAAAAGAGATTCAGATGAAATTCTCTCACGAGATTTAATCTAAAAGTTTCGAGAGAACATTTTCAAAAGTGACTTTTACGATTTTCTATCAAACGGAGAAGAAAATTAAATAAACGTAAAGAGCTCACGGTTATCTCTTGCAGTTTCTAACAACTTTGCGGACACTATTTGTGTGGTCCATGCTTTAAAAATTGGCGACTGTATTACTTAATAGTGTTTATGTGTCCAAAGAAAATATAACTCTTTCCCAAAACTTTTCACTATCACATCATCAGGATATCTCTTAATATTACACCACATTAAATTTTTGTCCGCAAAGACTACATCTGCAATATTAATATACCTTGGATTGAATTTGTTGCTACAAAAATATTAACGGTTTAACTTCAGAGTACATTTTTTCCAATAAAAACAAATAACTTTTAAAAACAAACCTGTATAAAATTATGATTTAAATAGTTAAAATCATAAATGAAATGAGAAAAAGAAACGAGAAGAATTAAGATCTTCTCAAAAACAGTTACGAATTACATTGTTTACTTAATTTACTTCATTATCATCATTTCAACTGTTATTAGATTCAGACTATGCATGTTTACCGCCGATAAACAATCATTGAAAAGAATACTACATTTTTACGTTTAATATTCCACTAACACACTTTACGAAGCTCGCTTTCTACAATTCAACTGTGTAATTTTCTTTTTCCCCACCGCTTCCGCTTCCTTTATGAACCACGTGCATAAACACGACTGCGTGACGGTATTCACCACGCTCCAATTCGCTTAACAAGCACTTATCAGTTTCTAAGTAAATATTTAAAATAACTTTACCACACGACTCGATCTTATCTAATAGTAAATTGTTGCTGGACGTTCACTTGGCGGCACACATCTGATCTAGATGAATTAGGTTATTAAGAATGAGACTACATTGATCATGCTGGTCGTAGCAGTCAACTAAAAGACTTGTGTGTTATAAAGGGTATTCCGTTCTGAAATAGATTTCAGGATCACAGTCAACGTATTATGGATGACCACCGAGGTGGATGTATATGTTAAAAATTTCATAAGTCTCCCATCCTTTAAGATCTTCTTTTTAGGTATCTGTCACTGAAGTTCAAGTACCGTTCCCACTGTCAAATAATATGTTTAAAGGACGTTGTAGATATTAAAATTACTGTAGTAGTTATGATGTCTTATGTCAATGCAATGTAATCTTAACTAAGTTGTAATAAAAATAAAAGAAATCTCAAATAATATAAAAACCGAAACAAGGTGATTGTTGAGAATGTTACCTAAGTTATGTCTGAGAATTTAGTTTACATAGCAATTTTAAATAAACTAAACACAGATTATATTAAAGACACATATAAAATCAATTTAAGATATATATTTAGTTGTAAGTTTAAATAACAATGTAAATGTAAACAGTATTACGATAACCGCAACAGTTGATCTGTAACACGAATGTCGAAATATTCTGACCCTATTTGTAACCGCAACTAGACTGCAGCGCGTAAACCCGCAGTATATCTATATATTTACAGACTATATGTATAGTATACTGTACAGTCGAACTATACAGCTATTTTACTGTTAATATACATATATTTTTTATGTATTATAATATTAATACAAACCATTGAAGTAGAGCAAACTGAATCGGAAGTTGTTAATAAATTTATGAGTTTGAATTGTGGTGAAGTAGGATGTCCTGCTAAACAGTAGTTAGAGAAATTATATCACCAACGACAAGCACATTACATTATTACCTATTTAAAAGCTAAAATCTTAACGAAATTGTATCAGTAGTAACCTATTTTAAACAGACAAACGAAAAAATCTATAAATACTAAGAAAAGATTCATATGTATTAATAAGCTGTTGATGTCATAAACACAAATTTCAATTTATTGTTAGATATCATTTATGTTATCATCATCACATTTTGCCCACTGCTGGACTACTGCCTATCCTAGAAACCTCCACGCTTTTGTGTTTATACAATTTTAAATTCTTTTAAAGCAAATATTTGGTGTAACTTTTTTGACGTCGTAGGGAAGTGCAAGACAGTGCCGATATCTTAAAAAATTACTAAGCTAGTTACATTATTACTTAACCTCACTCTTGTTTATTTGGTATCACAGCTGTTAAAGTGAAACAACTTCTTACTAGCTAGGACGAAGAGTCAAGCACTAGTTTATTAATATAATATAGTATTCTTTATATTCTATTTCAGTCTTCTTTCAGAAGATAACCAAGGTTATTTATTCATTACGCTGTCCCAAGTGTTGGTTGATCCACCACACATGACGTTACCATCACAAACAATCAAACGCCATATCAAAAGGTGTTATAAATAAATATAGATATATTATAGCTTTAATTAATAAACTTACTATCAAAAATTCTTATATTTTAACTATTGTAACTTAAAGTTAACACCGACGCTGCTCTGTTATCACCCACTGCAAAACTTGATGTTTCCGCTTTTTGTCTAAATCATTAAGTATTCCGCTGGCATTATTAAAAGATATGTTATTTAAACTTTTGTCTGCGGTGAAGCAATGTGATGAACAAAATCATCGATGATGATGTTGATGTATCGATATTATACGTGGCAACACTTCACAACACAGGCCAATAGGGTCCGACGAAAAACTAACAGTTCATAGGGAATTCATTGCCTCCGGGGCTCCAGCTAATGCAGTGTTCGCTCTTGGACCTCATTCAAAACCTAACATTTCTAGGCTAATGAATTCTTTAACGAGCGCCTCCACTGTTGTGTACTAACGACTTTTAAACTAAACGACAAATTACATAACAACGAAGTGCTAGTTAAGATATCTACACAACACTAATTGCATACATCGCCTTACACCACATTGTTACGTCTAAGTTAAATGAAGTGAAACATAACGGACATAACAAACAAAATGGATGTAACGTATAAACATACTAAATGTAATAGTTTCATTAAATTAAATAGAAAATCACAAGCAAATGATATTTACTCAATTTTGAATCTTAACCCAATAGAAACAAGGTTAAATTTCGTTTGTACGTACATATTTCCATTCTTCATCACATTGCGACGCGTTGGGGTAATAGAGTTTCCATTTTCACCTGCCCCGCCGCATACAGACTTGTGTAATCATCTCATCAAACCTAAACTACTATTCAGGTTATTAACCTTGGATGTTGTGATAACTACTTGCATATGTTTAATAAATTTAACTCCAAACTTGAACCACCTGCGTGATACAAAATTTGCTCTGTTTTAACAATTGTGTCTATGTATATTACTGCTTCTTTACCATCTTTAATTGCTTCTCCATTATCGAGGGTCAGGTTTGAGAATCCATCAGCGTCTCCTTGACGGAGAACAAGGAAAGAAAATTCTAGGGTAATGCAGCAGACTATGACATTAGCAAATTCGGTAAATACTTACTTTTGAGGAAGTTTGTTTATAATTTAAGTATTCTGCTCTTCAAAGCTTTTACCTTCTTGTAATCAAACAACATTTTCTTTCTTTTATCTATTCCATATAAGTTCTTCAGTTTTTCTACTTTCTTTTTATCTTCTCTTTCGTGATGGTTTAATGAAGTAGTATCTGATTGTGGTTTTTATTTTCAATCATCAAACCTTCTTGACTTTTCTCTTCAATAAATTCTTCTTGGATTAAGAACAAATTCATCAAGCTGCTTAAGCTATATGCCGCTGATTGATGATTAATTACTAATGATTGATGCTGATTAATGAGTAATTTCACTAGGTACAAATTTCTTCATACTGGAACACGGTAATGTTTATCTGTTACTGTTTGGCGGTAGAAAAAATCTTATATGGTTACTAATATGCAATAATGTCGTCATAACACCGTACACCAAGTGCACCATACCTGGTTGGTTTTGTGAAGTAAGGAAATGATTGGTAACGAGCAAAAACTCTTAATGCAAGTTGTTCAAGTTAGATAATAACTTCCGGAAAATACCGGAACAAGTCGCCGGCTGATCAATTGGTCTTTATAGAAAGTGCAGTTTGATTCCTACCATCATGATTGTAATTTTATTTAAAGTTACGAAATTTATCTGCAAATTCACATGGTGATGATCTCAATAATATCAAGTGTAAGTGAGAATGTTTACACATTGCGCTTTGTAAATTAATATGTGAAGACAGATTTTATTTAAGTAGTAATATCGGGAATAATTAAGTTATTCTGACATTGTTAAACTTATAACTCTGTTCAGTTTCAAAATTAATCTTCTCTACCCTCTCCCTTTTTTTTTATACTACTAAGCGACGAGACGAGACGAGCAAGACGTTCACTTGATGGTAAGTGATACGCCTGCCCATGACAACGTGGTGCTAGTTAAGATGGCACACACTGCACCACATTGCGCTCGTCGCCTTGAGACATAAGGTGTTGTCTCGCTACCCCAGTAATTACACTAGCTACAGCGCCCTTCAAACCGGAACACAGTAAAGTTTTGGCAGTTGAAATAGGAGCTGCGGTATTACCCATCCAGACGGTCTCCGGCAACAGAGACCTACCACCACCTGGTAAACCCTCTACTCCCTCTACCGTAATCCTTTCAAAGTATATTTTTATCAAAGTTCTACAGTTCAACTTAAATTTTAAGGACTATACAGCTATGAGTGTCGACACAAAAAGGTTTAGTTTTTTTTTTAACATGGACGTCGTTTATTAATGTGAGTTGTTATTTCACAATGATCGAGGTCGAAATATAAACTGTACCCAAAACTTTAAGGTTAGCTCCTAAACAACGTTGTAAATGAGAAACTATACTTTAACGCGTTTGAACTAGAGAGTGGTTAATGACGGCAATACAAGATGGCGGATTCAAATGTATGAAAACTATAAGCATACTTATTACTGCTGGTAGGTCTCTGTTGCTACAGACCGCCTAGGTACCGCCGCAGTGACTATTTATAGCTAAACAGTAGTGTGATAACATAATTGTGTGTATTGAAAGGTTGTAGCTAGTGAAATTACTGGGGTAACGAGGTTTAACACCTTATGTCTGCGACGAGCGCAATGTGCAAGCGTATCACTTACCATCAGGTGAACGTATCGCTCATTTCGTGGTTAAGTTTCTACTTAATTTAAGAACAAAAAAAAAATATTTTTAAATGTGTACGCTTTTACTTCCCGGATTAGTCTGAGATTTTATTTGCTTGTTTTTTTATAACTATTACTGTAATTGACGATATGTAACTTATGCATTGTACTTAATGCAAACTAAAGATTTGATTTTTGATTTTGGTTTTGCTTTTGTGTTACTGGTGTACAATAAAGAATATTCATCTTATCTTAGAGAAACCTTTCCATATGCTCCTAACAGTATGCATGGTTTTTTTAACCAACCCGCTTTTTTTACTTTTCTCCTTACCTAATTTTCGCTTTTTAAAACTGTCACGAATACAGTTAATTATGTGTTGTTACTAATTACTTTTATTTGATAAATAAATAATAGTAATTTGTGATGAGGCCAATGGGGCAGTAAAGTGTTAAGTGGTGACCGAGATGGCCACAAGTTTGACCGATGGTGAAGGTCGTAGGAAACTGAATTAAACTGAATATTTATAAGTTGAATCATCTATCATTTGTTAATGATGATGCAGTAGAGACACTGATCACGTGTTAAACTTAACGCACTTCTTTTTACGTATATATGAATGATATATTCCGAATATCTCTAGAACAGTTTCACAAATCACCTCACATGTTCCCATGAGGCCGATAAATGCAGCTTTGTCCATTGATAGATGTAATACTTAAGGTCCAATTCAAAGAGTCGGTTTGTGACCTTACCGCGCATTTAACAGAGTAAACGTTCGCAGTACGGATTTTAATTGAGATGTATATTGTTAATTGTTTAATAGACAGCAGTTATGCAAAGTTCACCAGATATTGATAGGTTTGCCAAGTTACTTCATTCATCATGTCTCTGCAAGCCGCTGAACTCAACCAGCGCAAGATTACTCAATCTTTATACTATTTTTTTACCGATCCTATGCGTGTTAGGATCAGGATTTTTGTCTTTCTCTTCTTTTGTCTTTCCATTTATATTCTTTTTCCCAATTTTTCCCTTCTTATCACCATACATTCTTCCTATAACCTTTCATACCAGATCTTAACAAAATTTTCCTTATACTGCTATGAGATATAAATTACACGTGACTGTGTCTTTCTGTTGTCATTAGAATCCGTAATAGTTCAGTTTGTTAGAAGCTATGTTTATGGAGGATTATGAATTTCTGGTAATGAAAAACATCGTGAAGATAGCGACATGTCCTGAGACCAGTTTTTGTATACATTTCCACTCGGCTCTATATAGAGAAGATTAATAATACGAGTATTGGGTACATCGATAAGTTTGTTTATTTTTAATCTGTATGTTAGATATTGAGGAACAAGTTGTGATTACAAACATTTTGTTAGTAAAATGGTAGGTGTAACGAATTTTTAAAGGACTGAAATGAAAAGAGTGAGGGTATGACATGACATCGTTTCGCTATAAAAGACAGATGACTGTACGTCTCGCGACATTCGTGTTTGGGCAGTGTGCGAAGTGTGAGGTATGTGACTGGTGACGTGTGAATGAGAGACTATGCCAGATTGAATTTATATATGTTAATTATTTAAGCCGTCTGTTTGTAGCTTACTCTGTGGGCAGTAAGTTTTTGCGTCCGCTCCCTTTCCTTTCATTCGGCCTTGCGGCGGACGGGCCGGCGCATGCGTGATACAATATCGTTAACTTCAACGCGAACGTTCGCGTTACGGCCTGCCGGACGCGAGGTTAATGGTACGGTTTTTAACAAACACTAAGGTTGCATAGATTTCCATAATGTAAAAGCATACACAATCATACCCATGAAATAATAATTAAATAAAACATAAAGGCGAAGAAGCAATTACAATGCAAGACAGGTGACACAACTTTAGATATCAGTACTGAAAGAATAAGAGGAAGCAAGTAATTAATACATAAATAAATAATATATCAGAGCTGTATAAAACCTGATAGAATATCATGCTGAAACAAATCATTAAATGTATTTCTAAAACTTTTAAACTAGATAAGAAAAAGCAGCGTGTAGCTCAAGATTTTAAACCTAACAGGCGAACGATGCTGTAGACTCAACTGTACTTACTAAAGCGAGAACAGTAAGTATTGTCGTAAAATCTTCAAAAGCAGGTTATTACAAAGGATTGACTACCTGAGGGTAGCGAGGACACGACTTAAAAGCAGAGACAAAGCAACGATTCAGTTGGCGCGATTCGCAAAAGCGAGTTGAATATCCAACGTCGACGCGATCTCATTAAAAGCGGTCGACCTTCTGCCATCGAAACGCGGCGGTGAACGAGGAAACGGAATCCCGCTCGTATCCTTTCATAAAAGTGAAATAAATGGACTTAAAGATACTAAAGAGCAGCGATTCGGATTCGCTGCTATATTCGTTATTAAAAAGAACTTGTATTAACTCAATACAAAGAAGATGAATGTTACATGCTAAAAGTTATTTAGAAAAAAATGATTAACGTCTCTATTAATACACAATCTATTTCTATCGACAATCAGTATTGTTCAAATATTACTGTACTTCGATTTGAGGAGCGCTATAATTAGTGAAATTACTAGGGTAAAGTAATTTAACTTCTGATACCTAATAGCGACTACAAAATAGTTGCTGCGGTAGTAAACTTTAGATTTTAAACGTCAAGCATCTTTTTTGGTCGCTGGTCAAAATAAAGCAAACGTTAAACAGACGGGTCAGACTTATATTCATTATATTTTGTTTTTAAATATATTGTTTGCGGAACTAAAATGGGTCACTTAAAATTATCAAATAGGTCGCGTAGATGATCTAGCGGACACGCGTGTTAAAATACTGACCCCATTTTATTGTTCGGCTATAAACGAACTGATTACTTCCGAGTCATAAATAACCACTCACATATACTTTTAATCTTAAAAAGAAGTCGGTAGGCCGCGTTCTCTATTTTAATTACTCTCTTTTTTTTTGTTATCTCACCACCACCACCACCCACCGCCGCTGCGGAGGGGCCGCAGTGATTTTAAATTAAAATCGCCCCCAGCTTTGTCCTTATTTACCGCAACGTGTTATTAAGAGCGTCAGCGGCACAATCGCGCGATGTTAACGGCGATATCATAAACAAACTGGAAACGGTATAGTTATTTGTGGTTTCTTTATTGCTATAATATTGACTAGATACCCATAATCCCAACACTGGGAATCGTCTCTTTCTCTCACTGAAAGAGACTTCATATTTTCTCGCTGTCGTGTTTATGTGTCTGTTTCATCAACATGCTTTTCTCCACCGAAAGCTGAATAGAGTCGAATCTGTAAGTTTTAAACTTAAAAATCTTGCAATTATTAACAATAACAAAATTAAACTACAATCGCTAAAATTAGTGAAGTCATGAGATACTTTATTAAAGTTTACTACTCTTTTGTTAAAGCGAATGCTTCTTATAATAGACAATAACGACTTTGGATGACTTTAACTTATCCAGTGAGAACGGTTATATGTTGAAGCAAATAATTATTAAAATAAGTGTCAAAAATAGATATTCTGTTTGAAAATAGTTATAAAATATCTTAGTTCGCATCATTTGTAATCGTGAACCGTCACAACGACCGCGCCGGTGTACATTGGCGCTATAAAAGCGTTCGGGACAAAAATCCGCAACGGACGTATAAATTTCCAACCGGCGGAAATGACTTCCACATCATATATTCGCTCGTAAAATATTTTACTCAGTCACATTTTCCACGTTAAATGGGGTTTAAAGCAAACTCGAGAGTATCGCGGGGCATAAACCTGAACGGCTTTGAAATATTAAGTATCGCGGCGACGCCGGGCGATATTAATGATTGCTTAATTTTATACGCGAGGTCTAATTTTTTTGGGACCTCCGCGCAGTGCGATGCAGATTTCATTGGCCCCGCAGCGCCGCATTTGGGATTCATGAAAATTTTATTATTCGCGTAACTCCATTTTTCGTTCGTTTTGCAGAGAGCGACGGAATTACATGATACATTTCCCACCATTCCATTCACCAAATGTGATATGGCACTTATATTATAAACATCCAATATATATTTGCTGTAGTTTAGCTCCTAGTTCTTGACATGAACAGCAAAAGATTGAAATATTTACTACCGCAAATTATATCTCCACTTTATTTATACCAATTGGGATCGTAATTTAGTACTAAATAAAGTCTTCGATATAAATAAAATTTGGTGATGAAATTCCCATTGATTTTAGTTGGATTTTTATGCGTATTACAAAAATTTGTAACTGTACCATCTTTTGATTGAAAAATTGAGTAATTGTTACAAGTTTATATTTTTTTATATTTACACATTATTAATGGATCCCTAATTTTAAAACTTTTAAAAGTTTGTATTAGTAAGGCAATGTGATATTAATGATTTTCTAGAGTATATTAGTTATGATCATAATTAAATCTAAGGTCTATGGTAGATAGTATCCTATTCGTAACACAGATAAGCTTAAAACAAACAACATTAAAAAAATTATTCCATGTTCGATTGAGCGATTTCTTTTAAAATTATTTACACAGCCTTCTCCAGTCAAATGCTTACAACTTCATCACTAATCATAGAGTTAGTTAATCATTAAGTTTTTTATGTAATTTTATTGAATAAAAAAACGTCGATCCGTCGGACTCCTGAAAAACAAAGAGAAATAAATTCAGCCGGAATCCACGTGCCCGTTAATCCCTGGCTGCCGGAAAATGCGAGTTCGTTAAACCCGCCGCGGGTTGGTTTAAGTTTATTTTTCCATTTCACTTACAGGTTATTCATTAGGAATTACTCTCGACGGCTACATAAAGTTTATTTTCAAGTTACTCTTTGTTATTTCAATTTGAGTTAACCGCTTTCAAATTGTACCGGATCCGCCAAATAATCATCCATCGATAAAGTATTATTACGTTTTATATCATCTACTATTACTACATCTATAACGTTACAAATTGTAAAGTTTACTGTCGATTGTGACTTACCATTTAATGCGTTTGACAGTTTTAAATTTTAGTATCCATTATAAAAACACGAGAATGTTAAAACATCTGAATACTATAATGTAGTAATGTAACTGAATTTATAACTTCAATCGCAGTAAATTGTTGGAGCCAATGTGTTGTTGATCTAATAGTTTACTACTTATTTCTACTACCGAGTTTACTACTTATTCTAAACTGTAGTATTTTAGCTATAACATTTTTCAACTAACAAAAGGCATACCATTTTATTTTCAAGTATATAAGTGTAACTTTTCTCTATAATATTATATAAGTAGGATCTCTAACACAGTTCCGAGAACACATCAAATAGATAAGTTTAAATGGAGGTAAGATTTTTTTAAAACCGCGTGATTAACAGCTACCATCAAATAGTAAATCTGTTGCTTAGCAACACTTGTAGCTGTGGACATGTTCAAATCAAGTTATTATGCTTTACCCTGTTCCCCGTTTCCGGAAATTTGCTAGTTGATAAATTAAGATTGGACTAGCACAATTAAGAACGAAAAACGTTTATTTCTTAGCTACATTTATCGGGACTCTCAACGTTGCTTAAGTAAATGAACTTTTGGAGACGAGGTGATAAACTAGTTTCATTATCATCGCCTGCAACTCCAGTAAATATGTTACGGAGCGTGTCAGATGCTTCTAAATTATTCATGAGCTCACGTCAAGGCTGCGAGCAGCAATTTCATCCTTTGAGGATGACGTGGCAGATGGGAACTCCTTGTTTTTTTAACTTCGAACTTTATGCATAAAGCTTTAGACTTTTAAAGAATATCAAAATCCTTTTAACTCAGTAATTGCAATGCAGTTTTTTGTTAAACAAGAACACTGTGCGTTTGTAATATGTAAGATATACATTGCTATGACCAGAATTTAGTAATATATTTACGCTTAACAGTAACTTAATTGATAGGTTATTAAAGCAGAAGTAGATATGGATAGATATATTTCGAATAAAAACATACAAAATTTTACTAAAATGATTAATAACTTGAATGTGTTAAATCTGTTTTCTTTTGTTCCAGTGGCCGCCACGACTTATCAAATGGACGGTCACCGTCCTGTTGATCGTCGCCGTCATCACACCCACATCAGATTCGACAAGTAAGCAAATTATTAATCATCTTCTTTTCTTTTAATTATAAATTCTACATTAATCATATAATTAAATAAATATTTCGGTGCCGTTTCCAAAACTTAAGAGAGTCCACTAATGTTTCATTTTAATAGATTCAGTTAAAGATTATATTTCAATTATAACTTTTTTATATAGATATATAACACAAAGAAATGTTAAAACAATCAATATTTAATCACCGCCGTATATTTTCTGCAACAAACTGTACAGCGGAAGTTACTTTGTTTAGAAATACTTTTTTTTAATTGCAACGAAACTATTGTCCCGCGCTGAAACTAATGGATGTGTTCGTTCAGCTGCTGAAAAAGAATTTGTAGTTGACCCAACGAGTGCTCGATAAAAATGAAAACAAATATTTTCTTTGTTCAAAAAAAAAACAGCATTTTTCCCTATTGAAGGATACTGTTCCGATGCTGACCGTTTTGTTTTAGCAACAGAAGCTTCATATAATAGTAGCAGCGGTGATGATATACAGAAACACAATCAGAGAGTAATAATTATCATCTAATAGTAAGTGATACGCTTGCCCATAACAACGCGCTAGTTAAGATGGTATACACTGCACCACATTGCGCTTGTCGTCTTGAGAAATATACTCCCGGACACATCTATCGTCCCACCACCGAGTGTTTAAAGTTTCGACGATGTCTAGCTAAAAATAAATGTTAGGTGGAGCAATTAGTTTTAATGCAGTTTTGAAGCAGATTTATTGGTCAACCCTTAGGTATGTTTTTTTTTTGTAATTTCATATTGATTTGGCCGGCAGAAGTTTTACAGCTTGGGCGACAATTTCAGGCAGAGTATCCATATTTTTTGGTCAAAACTGGCTCTAAGTTTAGATTTGCCTTTTTATGGAACCAATAATCGGACACATAAAAAAAAAAGTCCAACTTGTGCGAAATAAAAAAAGTTTTCTCCATTCCTGGGTCGATGAAAACAATGAACATACTTGAATTTTCGTTTTTTTTTCATAATCCTGAATTAGAAATTAAAAAAAAAACATACATAAAGGTTGACCAATAAATCAGCTTCAAAACTGCATTAAAACTTATTGCTCCACCTAACATTTATTTTTAACTAGACAACGTCGAAACTAAACACTGGGTGGTGGGCCGATAGATGTGTCCGGGAGTGTATGTTGTCTCGTTACCCCAGTAACCTCACTAGCTACAACACCATTCAAACCGGAACACAGTAATGTTTGCTCATCACTGTTTGGCGGTATAGACACTGCGGTACCTACCTAGACGATCTCCGGCAACAGACCTACCAGCAGTATGAATTAGTTTACATTTCTACTTACTGCCCGTAAGATGTCTAAATTGCTCTGCTTCTAGTAAAAGATAAACTGGAAAAAGCAGCATTAAGTTCCCTATACGGAATGAACGTAGAATGTATGTATAATGATAGATAAAACATAAATAAAATCAAGTTGAAATGAAATCTCCAGTTTTGTACAATTTGCCAGCTAAATCTTCCAGGGATAAAATATTTATAAGTCAGTCTTCACCCCCTGGATTTTCCAATTCGTTCTAGACACAGCTTCATAACCGTTTAATATTCAAAAGCTCGTGAGTGGCGTAATATTGCGGTTGGATTACTATGCTCTTGATAATTTTATTTTGTACTCACTTAGTTTACGTTAGGGTTTAAAATGCTTTGAAGATGGTTTCGGAGAAAATTGTCTGGTAAAAACGAAGTGTTGAATTACAGAATTTTTAGAACTCAGATTCATATTAGCTTTGGGATAGTTTAAAACATGTTTAACAGAAATAGTTAATAAATAATACATTTAGTAATTTAAACTTATTAAAACATTAGACTCAAAAGCTTAACTTATATATAACTTTGCTTAATGTTTAAAAGCGATAACATAAAAACTTTCCATCGGAAAATCGACGTTCCAAACTGTTATAAAGTTCTTTTTGTCCAAATTTGCCTTATTTTTATTATGTTTGTTCTATTTTAAAATAAAATTTGAATTAAATTAAACAAATTAGGTTAAACTAAATACCATATTCAGTATATACATGTAGGGTATACATGAAATTTATTGGTCCTGAAGGGTATGCCATGTACGCAACTTTTAAGTTGTATGTAATATTATCGCTTTAATAAATTTGTTGCTTCCGTTTCAGGTGTACGCAGAAGACTTCGTAAACCAAGCAAAGTCTCCACATCGGCGTCCTCCAGCGTATCGAGATCCACTGATCAGATGTTGTCAGCAAGCGTCAACAGGCCCAAGATAAGAGGAAGGCCCACGCTGGCGAGCCGGAAGTCAGCAGCGGCTTTGGACAACTCCGTCACCACCGACGAGCATAAGAATAAAGATGGCTACAAGGTATAGTTTTATTATTATATTTGTATTACAAAAACGCTTTATAAATTAGGTTATCTTTTTTGTAGAGACCCCCTAGACCCTATCAGTAAAGTAGGTAACTGGTATCACGAACGTAGAGCGACTAATCTATGTGGCTCATGATAGGCAAAAATTCGCAAAACTGACGGCCAACCTCCAGTAATGGAGAGGCACTTGAAGAAAAGAAGAACCAAGATAATTTTTCCACTCTATAAATCGTATGCTAAAGTACTTAACAATAATGTTTTTATTACCTTTCCCTCATTACCTAATTTGTTCATATTAATAAATCACTATACTTTTCGATTTGAACGCTATATCAACCGACGCAGAAACTACGTTTGTGTTACATTCATTATGTTCTAGGTATACGTAGTATAGAAATTTTTGTGTTGACGTCGTCGTCCAATATTTATGCATCAAAAGTTTGACAAACAGTGGCATAATGACTTTTTTTTAAAAAAATAAAAATATCGCGTCACACTCAAACCACGAAGGAAATATGTAAATAACACCATATTAGGTCTACAGTGTAATTTTGAACCGAATATACGCATGCATTTTAGAAATATTAACCAAAAACAGTGGACACACCATTAGTGTCGCCGGCACTGGAGAAGAATTTTGGTGGACACAACAGTTGTGTCACCGGCACTGAACGTGTTAAACTGATTCTAAGCATCCTAGTAGGCAGCTGCTGACCAAAAAGAATCTGAGTGCATACATAAAAAAAGTTATAAACATTTCATTACTCGAATAAACTTACTGTAAACCAGTGATAAATTATTTAAAAGAACCTTGTCCTAAATTTTGAGAAAAGTTACATTTTTTTTGACAATATTGTTTATGTAAAATTATTACATACATTATTTCGTAATGCTGTTTTAACCACTCACAAATTGTTTCCTTCAATGAAAATTTAAAATTATGTGTAATAATGTTCATAATTACCGGTCATTAGTTAAGACCTTAACTGGTTTTAACAACTCATAAATTTCTATGTTAAGCTCGTTAGGAAATACAAGCGGACCTAAAGTTGAACCTTGCGGAAACCTTGATAGAGATTTAATTTTTTAACTTAATATTAAAACGATTGTGTAAATTTAAAGGTTTAGGTTGGTGTGGTATATAATAAGGCTTTATTTTAAAAGTTCAAATCATTATTCTGGTTGCAAGATACAGAACGCGGATGCGAAGTGAGCTTTTCGAATGCATTCTATGTAAACTTGTTGGCCTTCGCAGTCATTATTTGTTTGTTCTCTTAGAAACAGTCGTATGCTGCTATTACATTAACCGCTAAGGTTAAAATATGTTGTCAGCAACACAGTTATGTGATAAGGAAGTCAAAATGTTGGCGTTGAGGTTTCGTTTAATTAAATGGTAATAGATTTTACGGCCGCGCTTTGCGTACCATTACCATGTAAACATTTATTGACATGAGTCTATATTTGTACATGCAAACGTTGAACTAAGATTGACGTCTTCAATGGTTCATTTAATTTTAACTTCAATATAATCATTTACATGAATACGACTTTCACTAGTTAATACATTTTTGTTACTATCATCACCATCATCATCATCATTTCGTTTACGCGTTTGTCTTCCAACTAGTACACTTACACCGGTAGAATTTTTATCTTCAACATAGATATATTTAAGTTCACACTTATCACTGCACTGACTTGAATGGGCGTGACTTATAATTATCCGCTTTCGATATCGAAATCTTCTATCCTTTCCCTTTTTATCCCAATCATTCAAAAAGTCATCAATATCCATTTTGTAAAAATTATGTTTTAAAAATATTCACTTACTACACTTGCTGAAATATAGATACAACTATTTTATATATTATAGAGTAAAATGTTACAATATGTAGATATTTATACTCGATTCGTCGTACTTTCTTAGTAGTCAATGTAATTACTCTTTTTCTAACAAAATGTTTACATCTATTATTAATTTTTCATAATTTCTAACACAGTCAACTATAAAACTACTAATTACTGACTAATTTACATTTATCATACTTAAGTCTTTTTTTTTATACTACTATGCGACGAGACGAGCAAGACGTTCACCTGATGGTAAGTGATACGCTTGCCCATGACAACGTGCTGCTAGTTAAGATGGTACACACTGCACCACATTGCGCTCGTCGCCTTGAGACATAAGGTGTTAAGTCTCGTTACCCCAGTAATTACACTAGCTACAGCGCGCTTCGAACTGGAACACAGTAATGTTTGCACACTACTATTTGTCGGTTGCAATAGGAGCTGCGGTGGTACCCATCCAGACGGTCTCCGGCAACAGAGACCTACCACCCGGTAAAAAAGTCTAAGTTTACGAAAGTCTTAATAGATTAATAAAAAATTTTAAACGTAGTGTTTTTAGTTTACATCGATCTTGAGACCTTAAAGAAAATATTTAGCTACTTTTTCGCTTTCATAAGTCAGAAATAGATTTGGACTTATTTTTGATTATTTGCGTCGATCCAATTCTACGTAATTAAAAGTCGACTTTTGAGTTTGTGACTTGTTCTTTTTCATCCAGTTAAGAGTAGTTCTATTTAGTATGATGAGATATGTCGGTAGTGTAAATAAATCAGTCATACACGCGATACACTTGTTTCATTTCAATCGTGAACACAAGAAAAGTATTTTCATAACTAAGTCTGAAACGTTGTGATTAAACTTATACAGAATTTTCTTTAACCGGAAGAGCTGGTTTTATGTCATTAAAATTATAAAGGTTTTATATCTTTTTTATATTAATCTATCGCTTTAGTAGTTCCTTTATAGAATGAGCATTAAAAAATATTGTTTGTTTCAGGTGGTCTGCTATTACACGAATTGGTCACAATACCGTACGAAAATCGGAAAGTTCATGCCGGAAGATATTCAGCCAGATCTCTGCACGCATATTATCTTCGCCTTCGGGTGGCTTAAGAAAGGAAAGCTCAGCTCCTTCGAGTCCAACGACGAGACCAAGGATGGGAAGACTGGCCTTTACGACAAAATTAACGCCTTGAAGAAAGCAAATCCCAAGTTGAAAACATTAATCGCAATTGGTAAGTGAATTAATTCAATACTTAGTTTTTTATAAATACTTTATGAAATGGTGAATAATCTGGTATAGTAATAGCAAAAGAAAACAAACTTAATCTTAAAAGTGAAAGCAAAACAATTGCACTGATATAAGTTTGATTAATTTCTAAATATAAAGATAAGTACGAACATCTTTTGAATATACATATATATATAAAGAATACATTAGTCAATCTATCCGTTGAATCACAAGTCTGCAACTTGACTAATACTTTGTTTATACCATTTTAAGTAACTTCGTTAAACAGTTACGATCGATAACATTTTAGGCTCTCATTAAAACATAAGTAGATCAACAGAAAGTTTTGCACGATTGTTAAGTCATTCGACAAGGCCTTTCGGAGCAATAACATACTTCAGCTTAATTTAATTAATATTAACTTTAAGCTACTTTTTAAAGACAACGCCGACGGAACGAAAATTCTCTAAAAGTTTATCAACAAAAAGTTATATGGAACTTCGTATAAAATTTTTACTACAATCCATAATTGGAGTTGTTAAAATATTCACCTAACATCAGACAACTCGTATTACTGGTGCTGAGTACGAAATTACTACTGTACTGTCACTAGTCATGCTACTATGATGATACAACTGTAATCACAATAATCGTAAGATGTAGAAATATTTTAAGTAATAACTTAATGTGTGATAGTAATCAAGCGGATAGGTATTTGAGATGAGGACACTTCTTCAATAGTTTATAGTCAAATGAAAGTAATTCTTCTCGAAATGATTACTGCGAGTAATTAATATGAAGTTAGTTCTTTGACTACAGTTCTATAAGTTCCTGCATTTTGATTATACACTGTTATTTAGCTTTGTTTCATAGTACAATGGCTACAGAGCTTATTTATTTCTATTGTTTAAAGTGGTAACAACCTTCAGACTCGAGGTATACTTTCACATACTGAAAGAATAGGAATTAAAAGTCAATTTACAATCTCAGAGCTCGGGATTCGCTTCGAAGCGTTTTTAATGAGGCAGGTATACTGACAGTCCCATCACAATATATATATTGTAATATTCTGTATATTCATCAAAATATCAATATGTATAATAAACACAGTGACATACACGGTAGAAATACAAGAAATAAAAATAAGCTCGCGGTGCCTTACTTTCGTCTGCACAAAATTAATGGAAGCTTTGTGGGGCTCGGTATCCGAATGTATAATAAGGTTCCACAAACTGTTTTAGATTTACCACTTCATAAATTAAAAAATTAAATTAAAAATGTTTTGATAAGTAAATCATATTATAGTGTTAACGATTATTTAAATGATAAAGATGTGTGGAAATAAATGTGTATGTGTAAGACATTTAAAAATGAAGATGACAAAAAAAAATTATGTGTATACAGCCCGCTGAGTTTCTTGTTCTTCTCAGGTCCGTGGCATTTGTTTTGCGAGTGGCTGGTAGATTTTGACGTTCAATAAGTGAACTATTGTTCCCATGTTGAATAAAAATTTTGACTTTGACTTTGAGATTGAATGGTATTTTGATAAATAATAACTTTTCCAACGATTCAACAATTTGTAGCAATTACTCTTGTTTTCTAATGAGATTATTTTTCCTCAATAACCGACATATATTTCACATAAATAATTAAGTTTGTACATAATACAGTACAATTAGTTTTCGTAGCACTTATATAGTTAAACGTTTTTACTGCTTTTTTATTTTTAACATAGTTTTAAAGTAGAATCTCGGAAATATTGAAAGATACATTTTGCTTATACTATATTGGATTTCTACAATATAAATGTGATATTCATTTTTGTATGCACGTTATATTTTCTCGTTGTTAACATATATACATTGACATACCCATAATTCTAGGGAGCAGATTAGTTCACGAAATTTACTATCATGCTGCTCTCGCCAACCTTACAAGTCGACGAGTACAAGTAATACATCCTTTTTGAAAAGTCATTCAAAAACGCTAGATAAAAGGCAGATAAATTGATAAACATTGGCAAAATGATAAATTTTAAAATTCTTCACAAGTCTAGAAACCTAGGACATTTAAAATAGAGGGGGAGAAACAAAAAACAAAGATTATGACGTCTTTTTAGTTGACAATCGAAATTAATAGTCAATAAGTAAATTACTTACAAACCTTAAACATTAATCAGTTATAAAATAAATTGATATAACCTTTAACTGGTGTATCTTACTAAAAACTGTCACAGCAGTAATATTTACATTACTATACTATAGTAGTCATTAAAATATTACTAGAGCAGTTAAATCAAGGTTTATTAAATAAAATCACTTTTACTTTAAAGGTTATCAACGGTATTTAAACTTGAATTATTTAGACTATTGTTTAGTTTTTAAAGTATTCTATAGTAAAGAAATATTACAGTTTTTGTAAAGTAAAACTACTCGGGGTCTTAATATACTAAAGCAAAAATTTTCTCGTTCAACCCAGCGCTTACCCTTCGACCCTTCCTCTGCTCCAGTGCTCAATTACATGGGTTAGGGTGCACTAAACATTTTAACCCCATGAAAAAACAATTACACGCACAAAAACATTACTGTACAGAATAATTAGATACAGCATCCTTTTTACCATTACTTTAAATATAAAAAGTACAGAAGTTTTATTTATTATCCTTCTCAATTAAGAATGAACCTGGATACCAAAATAAAGCATTTTAGTATTACTGATAGATACAAAACAGAAATAATATTTTACTTTCAAATACTATATAATGTTACTTGTAGATTCAAACCTTTAACTTATAATTTCAGTTGCTCTTTTCCTTTACAAATATTTATATTTCATCATGAAACTACAAGAAGAGGAAACTTTCTATTAATTAGATACAGTACCTATCATCAATTTCCTTATATGAAAAAGTACAAAGCTTTTATATATTTTTCGTTCTCCTAACTAAGAGATATATAAAACAGGATAAATATTTAACTTACAAACACATGAATACTTAAAACTAACTAATGACAAAAGAAGAAGATATACTTGACTCTTTACTGCTGTAACAAATCTTAAAGCTGATAATATATACACTTTGTAATAAGCATAAATATCATTTTCACTTCCTTTCATTATGAACTTTAACAGTATAAAACCTTATATGTAGATATAAACTTTAACTTATAATTCCAGTTGTGTTTTTCCTTTATATATAGAAACTTCAAGTAGAGAAAAACTTCCCATCAAATGTACACATGATACTAATAGTTATGTTAACTAAATACATATACTATTTAATCTTATATATCTACTATATCTCCAAGAACCTTTGCTTACTGTTATAGTTAAATATATAACTGTTTAATTATATCAAATGTTAATTAATTATCTGTGCATTTCAAATGTTAGTGTACCATTATCAATTATATATTATGACTGTCTCCGTCGCTGTATTTTCTTAATGATGTTTACTTAATTTTCCATTTCGTTCACTTAAAGTAAAGGCGAAAATTTAAATGTTTTACAGAAAATTGAATTTCAAATTAAGTTCAACGCTTGTCCGATGTTTATTCGGCTCTCGTTTATTAAGCACTAATTGGTCGCAACCTATTTCTTATTGTCCGAGCAGTCAGCCCCGCCGGCTGCACTTCAGGAGCCTGAATATTATAAGCGCTAGAGCATGAACAGGCAAATAATTTTAATGTTAGCTTAATATGTTACTGGTAACAAGAAATTTTTTCTGAAGACTTATT
Organism: Byasa hedistus; assembly: GCA_029286795.1. NCBI lineage: Eukaryota > Metazoa > Arthropoda > Insecta > Lepidoptera > Papilionidae > Byasa > Byasa hedistus. Next base: position 1,058,622 of record JAGSMW010000001.1, read on the forward strand.
AGGTAGGTGCCATGAATTTCTACCAGCGCCGCGTCAAAATTGTGTATACTGAAAGGCAGCGTATCTAGTTAAATTACTGAAGTAAAAATTTAATCAGATGTTATATTGTATATCTTACTAACTAGCATTAGAGTTCAGCTCCTATTTCAACACCAGGTGGTAGGTCTCTGTTGCCGGAGACCGTCTGGGTGGGTACCACCGCAGCTCCTATTGCAACCGCCAAATAGTAGTGTGCAAACATTACTGTGTTTGAAGGGCGCTGTAGCTAGTGTAATTACTGGGGTAACGAGACTTAACACCTTATGTCTCAAGACGAGCGCAATGTGGTGCAGTGTATACCATCTTAACTAGCGCCACGTTGTCATGGGCAAGCGTATCACTTACCATCAGGTGAACGTCTTGCTCGTCTCGTCGCATAGAAGTATAAAAAAAAGAGTGTAGAGTATAAATAAGCATTACTTAAGTTAAACTTGCTAAATCATAGCGTTCAATAAAAATATATCTAAACGATAGTATTGTATATGATAATGAGAAACAGAACTCATGTTATAAATATACTTTTATATATATATAGTCTGCGACGATAAGACTTACTAATATTGTTTTTTTACGGTCCATGATTCGAATCCCGGTCATGTATATTTAAGTTTTGATCATGGTAATTTATTTTTATCTTCTGATTAGCTACCGGTCTATTCGGAACGAGTTAATATTTATATTGTTATTTGTAATTTTATTTTATAGGATCTGTACTTATTAGAGTTATGTTGTTATTAGTTTTAGATAGATTTTCCACATTTTCTTACAGTTATAATTAATAAATTGAAAATTTCTTTCAGCGCTTTCCAACATACTTAATTAATGTACAATGAAACCTCATTTAGCCTTACATATTGTAATCAATTAGAATATAATATAAATTGTTAACGCTGTTGGTTTCAATAAATAAATAAATAAGTTCGACCTAATTGTTAATTCAATGAAAATTCGAGGTGACTACATTGTATATATAAAAGGTTGTTTATTTTCTATTACTATGAATCTATTACATAGTTCACTTACTCCGTAGTTAAGTAAATAAGTAAACAACAATAGAAACTCCCGGCGGGCCGGCGCAAATAAAACCGGAGCCTGAATTAGTATAAAGTACAATCTAAAAGCAAACAAAGCGGCAAAAGAAAATCCCTTAATTAGAATTCCGGCGTCGAAAGGAAACAATTATAACAACGGGTGCCTTTTTACAAGCGTTTACTCGGCGTTGCCTAAGCCCGGTGGTGGTTATAGCCGTGGAGCTAGCCGCAAACTAACCCACACTACCCGATAGTCGACTAGTGATGTGCTGAAAGCGTCTATAACTTTACAAAACCGATGCGAATTGAAATTTTTAAATCGCAATTGATACAACAGTTCAAACGTAAACAGGAAAGTTCTGGTGAAGATCTGGGAGATGTATCAGATGAAGATGAAACCAGGAAATTACTTAGTAATCTAAGCCAATTTATAATAATGTTAAGTTGAGATGATATATAGAAAGGGTCTCTTTGATGACACATGTCCTATGTTCATTGTTTTCAACGACCCAGGAATGGAGAAAACTTTTTTATTTCACACAAGTTGGATTTTTTTTTTTTTGATGTTTCCGTTTATTGGTTCCATAAAAAGGCAAATCTAAACTTGGAGCTAGTTTTGACCAAAAAATATGGATACTCTGCCCGAAATTGTCGCCCAAGTTGTCAAACTTCTGCCGGCCAAATCAATTCGAAATTACAAAAAAAATAAAAAATAAACCTACATAAGGGTTGACCAATAAATCTGCTTCAAAACTGCATTAAAACTTATTGCTCCACCTAACATTTATTTTTAGCTAGACACCGTTGAAACTTTCAACACTGGGTGGTGGGTCGATAGATATGTCCGGAGGTATATTTATGTAATAGAAAACAATCTCCAATTGATATACTGAACTTCAGGCAAGAGACAGGGCTGAAAATAGATACAGATGGTTTATGCGATAAAAATGAATTAGTTACAAACAAGTTTTTGGAATTATACTTAAATATAATTACAATAGTAATAAGGAAAAATGAATACGATTTTTTTAAAGATACATAAGATAATATCATGTAAGTAGGATAAAGAACCTCTGAATAATAGTCAAAGAAAAGAGGGAAAAAAAAACTGGTCTTTAGATATAGTAAAAGTTGTATCTTTAATGTTACACGAAATGTCTAGATTTGCTTATGTTAAGTGCTTGGTTTAAGTTAAAGAGTATCTTTCACTTCCGCATCACACTGACATTTTAGCTTATTTCCAATTCGTGTTTAGAGATCACGAAGTTAACACGTTTTCACTTCAGCCCTTTAAATTTACAATGTAATACCTCACTCGCTCTGTTTGGAAGTATATTTGTGCATTAAGTTATTTGATAATTGTAATATCGAAGTATAAATTTTATTATGTAACCTTTCATCTTTATATTTATTGATGTACATAAAAATTTATTGAGATTCGTTTACGAGATGTACTTACCGATTTCTTTATTAATCCCTTTCAATTTTCTGTCGTTTATTCGAGTAGTGACGTAATTGTTTCAAGCGGAAGCGGTTCATGAAATAAATGTTATATGTAATAGAGAATCGATATCGGCAAACTGCAGAACCTCACTCCGCGTGCGAATACACCTCTGAAGCCTTCCCACGGCACAAAGCGCGTTTGAAGGCGCATTTTCACCTATTTCCACGGCGAGCCCTACAAAAACCTCGCCTATTTTCGTAAAAGCGAAAGAACTACTACAATAAAGCGTAACAACATCGACGCGAGCGCCGGTTTTTGCGCCGCACTCGCTCTTGAGATTCGATTGTTTCGTTCGGATTATAGAAAACCCGATCGCTGTGGGATAATCGATATAAATAACGATTCTCCCACAACCGATTCATATTGTTCCCACATCTTAGTGTTGTTCTAGTTTAAAATACAGAGCCTTAATTAGATAGCTATCCACACAAATTAATATATATACAAGTTTATAATTATTTAAGATACATATTCTTCTTCTTCTGAGTCGTATTTTCTCATGACTGAGGGTCGTGGTCATCACACGTCGACTTACTTGGAAGTTATAATGGAGTGGTGTTGCCATTGCCTTCTCCATTCCACATACTAGTGCGAGCACGGATGGTCATCACATAGATATGCAGATTTCCTCACGATGTTTTCCTTCACCGTCAAAGCTCTTGATATTGGTTGGTGTTATACTAACTGCACATAAATTGAAAAATTCATCGGTGCAGGCCGGATTCAAACCCGGTACATTCGGAGTGTCTGGACTATCACGGCGATAAAATTACTATATACGGTGTATTTATATCGCCACGCTGTAGTTGAAATCTTACTACTGAACTCTAAAGGCAACTTAACTATAAAAATTACTCGACTAAAGAAACTTACGTGAATACTTAGTAACAAGGAGTACATTTTTGTTTGACAACTTAATTTTAAACTGTTTATTTACACTGAGTAAGAGCATGCAAGCAGTTGTAGATAAGTTAAATAAATAAGGTTAATAAGCTAATTGAACGTCATCTTCCCAACAGGTGGATGGTCCTTCGGAACTCAGAAGTTCAAGGAGATGTCAGCGACGAGGTACGCGCGACAGACCTTCATCTACTCAGCGATCCCGTACTTGCGCGACAGGAACTTCGACGGGCTGGACGTGGACTGGGAGTACCCTAAAGGCGGTGACGACAAGAAGAACTACGTACTACTGTTGAAAGGTAAGCTTACTATATATTTAATTATTAGTCACCAGGTGGTAGGTCTCTGTTGCCGGAGACCGTCTGGGTACCACTGCAGCTCCTATTGCAACCGCCAAATAGTAATGTGCAAACATTACTGTGTTCCGGTTTGAAGGGGGCTGTAGCTAGTGTAATTACTGGGGTAACGAGACTTAACACCTTATGTCTCAAGGCGACGAGCGCGATGTGCATTGTTATGGGCAAGCGTATCACTTACCATCAGGTGAACGTCTTGCCCGTCTCGTCCCATAGTAGCATAAAAAAAAAAACTAAAAAAACTACTCGAGTAAAGAAACTTGCGTGAATACTTAGTAACAAGCAGCATATTTTTGTTTCACACTGAGTAAGAGCATGGAAACAATTGTAGATAAGTTAAATAAAGAAAAGGTTAATAATCTAATTGAACGTCATCTTCCCAACAGGTGGATGGTCCTTCGGAACTCAGAAGTTTAAGGAGATGTCAGCGACGAGGTACGCGCGACAGACCTTCATCTACTCAGCGATCCCGTACTTGCGCGACAGGAACTTCGACGGGCTGGACGTGGACTGGGAGTACCCTAAAGGCGGTGACGACAAGAAGAACTACGTACTACTGTTGAAAGGTAAGCTTACTATATATTTAATTATTAGTCACCAGGTGGTAGGTCTCTGTTGCCGGAGACCGTCTGGATGGGTACCACCGCAGCTCCTATTGCAACCGACAAATAGTAGTGTGCGAACATTACTGTGTTCCGGTTTGAAGGGCGCTGTAGCTAGTGTAATTACTGGGGTAACGAGACTTAACACCTTATGTCTCAAGGCGACGAGCGGTGGTGCAGTGTATACCATCTTAACAAGCACCGCGTTGTCATGGGCAAGCGTATCACTTACCATCAGGTGAACGTCTTGCTCGTCTCGTCGCATAGTAGTATAAAAAAAAATTAACCCATCACTATCCTGTGAGAGTATACTTAAACTTAAAGTATATCTGAATATGGATAGAGTTCATCTGGTGAGATGATGTATATCATCATGATGATTATTATAGTGATCGCTCCAAATATTATAGAATATACCGATCTCATAAACATATGATATAATGATTGATAAAAGTAATATGTTTCAATGATAGATTCGATCCCCATATCACTCGCGACTAATCTAACTATATATTTATAAGAATATTAGTGTTTCAACAAAGCATCTGTTTAAAAAATTAGTTCGTAAACACCTAAATCAGATACAGACATCGTACTACTATTTATGTATGTGCATTTATGTAACCCTATACATTTATCTATAAAATATGTAAGTATGTATGTATATGTATATAAATATATGTATTTATTTATATGTATGTATACACATTTCTTTCTTTTTATTTCCATACCATATTTTTATGCTAGATTGCCACCTGCCACAACATCTCACCTCACCAAAGGTTGGCTGGTAGAGAATGCCTTCAGGCATTAAGCCCGCCTTTTGTATTCCTAATGTGGTACAATAAAGAACAAATAAATAAATAAATATTATGTTTTAATCAGGCAGTTATTTTGTTAACTGTAGCTACATTATCCTTGATGATTGAGCAAAAAGTTAACAGTTTATACTTACAAAAGTAAAACTTGAAAATTGATAACTTTTTTGTATTAACAGCGATGACGGTGGTTTAAAAATTTGTTAAGCCGCTTCCAATTTTCAATCAATTAAATTTCAATAAAGATCTTTAAAAGAGTTATTAATATACAATAGTTTAGTTATGAAAAGCTTTGTTAATTGCACAAATGTATAGACGAAATAATAAATTGATCTGAAGTTTGTGCAAAAGTCTAAAAAATCTTTTTATTAACAATTATTAGACTTAGTATTAATTATATTTGTTTATTTAACATATAGACAATAAGGAAGTTCGTTTAGTGATTATAAATATGCCAGTAATTAACTGTTAACTTTAATTGATAATTGAGGTAACAAACCACCAGAAAGTAGTTTCAAATTATCTTAAGAAAAGACTACAGTCATTCAAGAAGAAAGATAACTAAATATGTTAATGTAATAGATGTTTATATAATTTTAACTTTCACTATTACTCATCGCACTTTCTGATAAATATCGAGTCATTAAATCTGTTACTTTTCCTTCCTCAATACTTTAGCTGTGACTGGATTGAGGACTTGAGTCATAGATTCTTACTCAATAATTTTTAAATGATGGTAGGTCTATGTGGCTACAGATCGTATAGGTACCAACGCAGTGACTATTTCAACCGACAAACAGTAATGTGATAACATTACTGTGTTTCGGTTTGAAGAAAGCAGTAAGCTAGTGAAATTACTGAAGTAACGAAGTCTAACGCATTATGTTTCAAGACGAGCGCAATGTGGTGCAGTGTATACCATCTTAACTAGCGCCGCTTTGTTATGGGCGAGTATATCACTTACCATCAGGTGAACGTCTCGGTCGTTTCCATAAAAACAAAGATTCAGTTAATTATATCGAATTAAAAAAAAAACACTATATTTCTACAAAGTAACTGCTTCTCTTAAAGTTGCTCTCTCTTAGTCGACTTTTACAGGCCGAGAGTAGAGTGGTAACCATCATCAATTAAACTACAATTTTTCTATATATCAATCTTCTTCTTCTAAGTCGTATTTCCTCATGACTGAGGGTCGTAGTCATCGTGTGTAATGAAACACACGACGACTTTCTTGCCAGTTGTAATGGAGTTGTGTTGCCATTGCTTTCTCCATTTCACATACTAGTGCGAGCACGGATGGTCATGACGTAGATATGCAGGTTTCCTCACGATGTTTTCCTTCACCGTCAAAGCGCGTGATATTAGTTGGTGTTATACTAACTGCACATAAATTGAAAAATTCATTGGTGTAGAGATTCGAACCCAGTACCTTCATAGTGGAAGGGCGGCGTTCAAACCACCAGACTATCACGGCTTTTATATGTCAATCTATTTAATAGTAAATAATTTAAACAGTCACAAAAAATACAGCCGTGAATAAATTTAAGGGTAATATTGTGAAAGCGAATAATTAAAATCGATGGTCAGCAGCGGCGCGGCGCTCGGCGATTATTCGATTAAAATGTGATGAAAGTTGGCAAACAACGCGAAACAGACGCGGCCGGTATCGATTCGGCGGTCGTTGATTCATATTACAATAACATCGATAGAGGATGTACACTCCTTTTTTTATTCTACTAAGCGACGAAACGATGTTTCACCAGGTGGTAGGTCTCTGTTGCCGGAGACCGTCTGGGTGGGTACCACCGCAGCTCCTATTTCAACCGCCAAATAGTAAGCAAACATTACTGTGTTCCGGTTTGAAGGGCGCTGTAGCTAGTGTAATTACTGGGGTAACGAGACTTAACACCTCATGTCTCAGGCGACGAGCGCAATGTGGTGCAGTGTGTACCATCTTAACTAGCACCGCGTTGTCACAGGCAAGCGTATCACTTACCATCAGGTGTCCGTCTTGCTCGTCTCGTCGCAAAGTAGTATAAAAAAAAAAGACGAGCGAGACATTCACCTGATGGTAAGTGATACGCTTGGCAATAACAATCGGTAATAGTTAAGATGGTATACACTGCACCATATTGCGCTCATCGAAAGACATAAGGTGTTCAGTCTCGTTACCCCAGTAATTTCACTAGCTTACAGCGCTCTTCAATACACACATTAATGTACGCACACTACTGTTTGTCGGTTGAAATAGACACTGACCTTTTTTTTTTTTGTACTACTAAGCGACGAGACGAGCAAGACGTTCACCTGATGGTAAGTGATACGCTTGGCAATAACAATCGGTAATAGTTAAGATGGTACACACTGCACCACATTGCGCTCGTCGCCTTGAGACATAAGGTGTTAAGTCTCGTTACCCCAGTAATTACACTAGCTACAGCGCGCTTCAAACCGGAACACAGTAATGTTTGCACACTACTAAAAACCTAGACGGTCTGTACCGAAACATTTCAAAAAAACTGTTTAAATATGAAATCGCGTTTAAACTTTCAAAGATCATACACTTCATTTGATAATATATATCAATAGAAACAAAATTATTACCGTATGTATAACTTATCTTGTTTAAATGTTATCTAAAATAACATCGAAGTTTTAATATATTCGCGTGTAATGCTGAAATGTAGTTTAACCGAAGGTCTTAAAATACGTTTCCGTTTGTTAGTGGAGTGTGTGTGAACGTGAACGCTCGTGGAGGCAGCAAATTGCTCATTGCTTTACATTTGAAGTTTATGGAGCGGGTAACGAAGTATGAAAACGGCTTTTTGTGCGGGTAGAAAATCGCATGACGTTTTTCAAATCTCCGAAAATGATCTAAGTATACGTTAAGATATACATATGTGAAGGAATAAATATTATAAAACACTTTATTGGCTGTTTAAGATTGTATGGCTTTAGAGGTAGAAGTTATCTCATAACCTACTTAAATACTTAAGTAACAGCCTTCTTTAAGTTACTATTTGAAGTCGAGACCTTCTCAAACCAGGCAGTGAAGTAAAGAAAGTAAGCTCTAAGTTTACAGCGCCAATTTAATTTCATTAATAATTTGTATTAGAAACTGAAGTGGTTAAAAAAATCACTAAAAGCCGAGTGGTTTTAAGGAGCTGACATTTCGCAGGCGGTCGGCCTTGCAAAGGCAGTTGCCAGTAAACACGCCACTTACTTTCTAAAGTGCCAACAGCATTAACTCTCTTACAGTAAATCACGAAAAAAAAAAAAAAAAAAAAAAAAAAAAAAAAAAAAAAAAAAAAAAAAAAAAAAAAAAAAAACTGTTTATTTGGACTGTAACCTTATGGGAAAACGCTCTGTTCTTATGTAGATTAAGTTTATTATATTTATATTCCGGCTGAGGATCGATGGTGGCCTCTTTAATGCACCTGCCGCTGAGACTACTGGCATTGATCAACGGCGACCTGAACCGATTAAATTTTAATTCGCCACAGCGGCGACGGAAGTTCCGCATTAGTAAAATATTAAACGGAAAGAACTCTCGTTTCATAAAAAGTCTGTATCTGTTATAAAAGAACAGGAAGTTGATTATTCTTTATCTCTCTCACTTATTATATTACTAACAAATCAATCTTGTCTAAGTTACTAGTCGAGAATAAGCTGTAATCGATGGACAAATTTCTAACAAAACGCTCAGCAATTGAACTGAAAGAAGTATTTGCTGTAGATTTTGGATGTAAAATATGTTAATTAAGGTGACCACGGTAACCGAGTGGTTCGGTACGTTTGTATTTCGGGACCCAAAGCTACCAATGCCATTCCAAAGTTATTCCGTCCGGTCATAAATATTCAATGAATGTTCCAATAGTATTAATATCGGAATTGGATTTGTTTGAATAAATTGTTTTCTACGTTCGCACCGAATTGCTTTATACACTATTACAAAGTATAAACAGATAGATATTTTTTTTGTTCCTTATGAATAAATATACAACACAGATTATAAAGTTTTCATATACTTCGTCTACTTTTAAAAGTATAGATGTTTTTTTTTTGATAAATCTTAACTTGTTTCTTTAGTTAATTACTAAAATTCTTTTCACTAAAACATTGATTTTGGTATTTTTTTCGTTTACTAACCAACCGGTTAAGTTTCGTTGAATGAAACGAATTGTTTTATGTCATCTAGAAAATTGTTCTGTCGCTTAGACCCGCGGGACAAGGAACACGATACAATTTGGGCTTTAATCAAATTCTCCACTCGTTCAAAGCAACGTAAACAAAAACGTTTTATATTACATATTAACACAGAGAGTAAACAATTTTGTTTTCGTAGATATACTTTACTTTTGTATTTATATAACAACTGTAATGTGTACTTTTTAATCTGCGAATGAGGTTACTTTGAAACTGTTTAAATATGAATTCGCGTTTAAACTTTCAAAGATCATATACTTCATTTGAGAATATATTTCAATAGAAACAAAATTATTATCGTATGTATAACTTATCTTGTTTAAATGTTATCTAAAATAACATCGAAGTTTTAATATATTCGCGTGTAAAGCTGAAATGTAGTTTAACCGAATGTCTTAAAATACGTTTCCGTTTGTTAGTGGAGTGTGTGTGAATGTGAACGCTCGTGGAGGCAGCAAATTGCTCATTGCTTTACATTTGAAGTTTATGGAGCGGGTAACGAAGTATGAAAACGGCTTTTTGTGAAGGTAGAAAATCGCATGACGTTTTTCAAGTCCCCGAAAATGATCTCAGGTATACGTATGAGAAGGAATAAATATTATAAAACACTTTATTGACTGTTTAAGATTGTATAGCTTTAGAGGTAGAAGTTATCTCCTAACCTACTATTTATATGCTGTAAATATATAAATAGTAACAGCGTTCTTTAAGTTACTATTTGAAGTCGATATCTTCTCAAACCAGGCGAGAGTAAAGTAAAGAAAGTAAGCTCTAAGTTTACAGCGCCAATTTAATTTCATTAATAATTTGTATTAGAAACAGAAGTGGTTAAAAAAATCACTAAAAGCCGAGTGGTTGGTAAGGAGCTGACATTTCGCAGGCGGTCGGCCTTGCAAAGGCAGTTGCCAGTAAACACGCCACTTACTTTCTAAAGTGCCAACTGCATTAACTCTCTTACTGTAAATCACGAAAAAAAACCGGTGCATTTACTTAACGGAAAGACTCCGTCTTTTGAAGTCTTTTTTTTTATTTAGCATAGACTAGTGCTTGACTACGATCCCACCTGATGGTAAGCGGCGATGTAATCTAGGTGATAAAGCGCACTAGTCTAGAAGAAGCCTATAATAAAGAAGCCTATGAAGAAGTCAATAATAAATAGTGATTTTTAACTATTTGTCATCATTCATTTTGATTTAAGATCTTCGTAATGGGTTATGTTTATATATAAGGATATTTTCTTTTAATAAAGACCTCAATTTATAAATTTTTAATATGTAACTTTAAATTATGCAAAAATGTATGAATTTATAATTTCAATGCAATCTTAGAAGATGACGTCATTTCTATACTTTCCTACATTAAATACGTGTTAATCAAAGCTCTAGAAGTATATCTTGCTCACTCGGCGCACAAGGCTTAATTAGTACAAGAACTTAGACATTTCGTTTGCACCTAGACTAGGAATGTGAACACGGTAGTTCTTTAGAGGATGTAGTGAAGTGAAATTTACTTATGAAACGGTAACACGCGACGCGCCGCGAATTTCCGGAACGTATTAAGTTTTCCAAAGTACCTTTCACCGCTGAAGGCTTTGCGAATAATGAAAGATAAACAAGGATGTTTCAGCGGAAGAAAACGGGGTTCAGAATCTTTATATATTTTTCTACAGCGTTACGGTGTTAGCGGGAAATTGGTTGTCGCTATATCGAAAGAGAACAGAAACACAAATATCTATTTTCTTCTTCTAAGTCGTATTTCCTCATGACTGAGGGTTGTGGTCATCATGTTTTTATTGAAACACATGACGACTCTCTTGGCAGTTATAATGGAGTGGTGTTGCCATTGCCTTCTCCATTTCACATACTAGTCTGACCACTGATGGTCATGTCATAGATATGCAGGTTTCCTCACGATGTTTTCCTTCACCGTCAAAGCGCGTGATATTAGTTGGTGTTTTATGCTAACTGCACATAAATTGAAAAATGTATTGGTGCAGGCCGGATTCGAACCCGGTACCTTCGCATTGGAAGGCCGCCGTTCAAACCACTAGGCTAGTGGTTATATGGTATATCTATTTTGCGTGAAGAAAATTGATACACAATTAAGTGAAATATAATATTTAAAGGTGACGAGTTTAAGTATCCGGAAATGGGTTATTATTCAATTTATATTTGTGATGTTACTTTTCGCTTCGTCGAATTAAAAAAGCTTGAGGTAATTCAGTCTCCCGTTTCAAAGGCACGAAATGAATATTCACATTGGAGCAAAAAAGTAACTTTAACGTCGAAGGAATATATTGGAGGCTTTTTGGATCGCATCGCTTTTACGTCATCCCAAATCAAAATATCCTTTGTTCAGCGAGGACTTTATTTTTGCCGGTATAACAACACACGCCATCTAATTTACATATAAACTGTGACCTTTTTGTCCTTATGTGATCTAACTTTCATGCGTTAAAAAACAAATGTCTTCAGACTAAAATATCAATTAAGATACTATTTATAATATACTAACAACTGTTTTCACATCATCTTAATGATGTGATTGAAGATGTTGAAGCTTGCTCAGCAAAAAAACTCTGAAAGCAATTGAAAATTCGTTAACTGTGTTAGATATACAGTGATAGTAGATTAGCATTGTATATATTATAACGTTATTAGCAGAGCGTTAACAGTCGTCATTATTACAAATTAACAAGCACTCCGATGAATTAAGAGCTTATTGCTTCATTAAGCAAAATACACTGCATTTATGCTTATAACCGATATATATGTATATTGAAATGCTGAAATAGATTTGCTAAAGCCTGTACAGTCAGCAATGGATTATTTTGCAAAACTATATCCCTTTTGATTCATAATTAAAATTTACACAATTAAGTTAAACGAAATATGTTCTGAACATTTTATATGTAAAATTTCGTGTATGATAATTATCTTAACACAATAAAAAAACTTGTATATTGTAAGAGAAATAGAAAAGCTTACACTTTTTTAATTTGGTCATGCATAAGTAATAAGAGGAAGTCCAAAGCAAACGTTAAAGAGGATTTGCAGGGAAATTGTTTCAAGGTACATTGTGAAAAATCCGCTTTAAGCTTCGAAGTAAGTCGCCGAAGCGGCGCTTTTGATGATAAATTGCTGCAAAGGAAATTGTTGGTTTGCTTCCTTCTATTCCTAAGAACGTCCTAGAGTATACTTAACTAGGACGTCTTGGCTACTTTAATAACAACTTGGCCGTTCCTACCTGCTTTATTTCTCACCGGCGGAAAGATACCGCGATAAATATAAACTAAGTTTCATCAGAAATAACAAGTTGCTTGTATCTTCAATTTGTAGTTAAATAACGTTAGAAATATTTAAAAATTACGTATGACGTTTTTTCTCTTAAGTTAATCTAAGTAAATACACAATTTCCATGAATAGGACTAGTTGTGAAAGTATTTGCCACTTTGTTGTTAAGGCCAAAAAGTAATCTGCGACAAAAGTATCATATTTTAGCTAATGAATTAAAACATATATTATATTTACATTGTTGCGAAATAGATATGTGTACTTTTCTTGGGAATCCCAGCAGTGGGAACAGCTGAAAGTAACACATTTATTTGAACGTCAGTTAAACTTCGAATATCTTTCACCGCAGCTTATTACTCGCTACTGATTTCGCACTTCGTTTTTTTTTCATTGTCAACCGGAAATCGTCTGCCGCTAACTACGATCTTCCTTCAAATATAAAAACAACATCAGAATTTTGTAGATAGTCTGATAAAATAAGCCGTTTAAATTTTAACCGAAGTAAAACGAAGCGAAATGTTTCGTCGGCGGAACTCATAAATTAAGACCTTGCGAATATTTGATACGGGAACGATTTATATATACATAAATAACTTGCCGTCTCATTCTATCCTTTATTTAGAAGGTCATTGACCAGTTCTACTTCTGCAAAACTTTTTACCTTTAATACAGTCTTCTTGTCTCTATGCGTCTTTATTTCTATGCTCAGCAATAGGTTCACCGCAACTCACATATCTGCTTTTACACAGTACTGTGTATACATTACTGTGTTCCAGTATAATTGTTGTTGTAGCTAATGAAATTACTGGTGAAACGAGACTTATTATTTTATCTGAACGTCGATGAATCAAAGTCTCGTTGATCGCATCGCTTTGTCAGCCTATCGTGATGGTGATCAAGTCTTCGGTTTTTGAGGATTGAGGTCTTTTTTTTTATACTACTTTGCGATGAGACGTTCACCTGATGGTAAGTGATTCGCTTGCCCATGACAACATGGTGCTAGTTAAGATGATATACACTGCACCACACTGCGCTCGTCGCCTTGAGACATAAGGTGTTAAGTCTCGTTACCCCAGTAATTACACTAGCTACAGCGCCCTTCAAACCGGAACACAGTAATGTTCGCACACTACTATTTGTCGGTTGCAATAGGAGCTGCGGTGGTACCCACCCAGATGGTCTTCGGCAGTAGAGACCTACCACCTGGTGAATAACAAGGGTCTATAATAACAGTAATGTTTGCAGGCTATTATTTTGGGAATAATTAGATCTTGTAGTGGTACCTAAACGATCGCCGTAGCACATAAATGATCTACGCTTCATTTTAGCTATTTTAAGGATGCGCCGACTAAACTTGATGCAACGACCTTGACATTTCAGCAAGGTTAACATAGTCGGATGAATACATTGTTTTTTTTTTCGTACTCTATTCCTAAAGTCGTGATTTCGTAATACCAATTTCGTGTTACGTCTTCTTTTTAACATTCTTCGCAATTGGAAAAAAATATATATAAAAGAATGAAATTTCGGTAAAAAAAATTCGTGTGCGAATCTATACGATGGGAGAACAGATTTTAAGGACGTTAAAAATATGTTATACTATTGATGGTTTGTATCCATTAATGTTACAATTAATTTATATTAACTAAGGATAAAAAAGATGGCACATTTCGAAACTTTCAATCGCATACCGAACACAAATATCTAACTGCTTTCTGTAACATTTGAATAAGCGAGGCGCGCCTGGCGGGAATACTCGATCCTGGCATGAAGCCAGGCTTGTTAGAATTGCATTCATTATAACTACACTAATATATTTCAGAATTACATTCTATAATAGATTTATCTCCAAAGGAATACAGCTAGCCTAAGCAAGTTTCAGTTTAGTTTTTATCAGGACGCTGTTTTTCGTATTCATGAATGGTGGAGTTTATACTCTTCGACCTCTGTCATTGAATATAATCTAGCACAGGTTTCTAATGATAAATGTCTTTAAAAACAACATATTACGCATTTCCTTATATTAGTGTATAAGTTAAAATAACAGAGCCCTTAATATTACTACTACTGGAATTCGAATTAATCATAAAGAGAGTATCAAGACCCATTATTTAATGCTAGCCAAGTGCGTTGATAGATGTCACATGTCTATAAAAGATTGTTCTTGGAACATTAACTAAAATTAAACTCAGTATCAAACCCGCGTCATTTATTTGTATATAACATATAGAATCTTACACACTAAGCTCTGAATCATGTTGAAATCTCAATAAAATGAAATATCGTTTAAAACTGTGTGATATTCAACGATCGATAAATGAAAGGAGTGTTGCGGAATGAGTAACAATACGTTCCCATTCACTTTTTGGTTGATGAGTCTCTTGCGATACTTTGTGGGAATCCTGTTCGTTAGAAGTGAACCTTTAGTTTCCATATAAACAGACAGACGTAACGAAATTTACGTTCAATTAAAACGATATCATTGACAGACGATAAATCATTTGTTAGACGTTCACTGTAAACTATATTTGGTACTTTATTTCATACAAGTCTTTGTTGGCGCAGACAGTCTATGTACCACTGCAGCTCCTAATTCTGCCGCCAAACAGTTATATGGAAATATTACTGTGGTCCAGTTAGAAGGTCGCTGGAAGCTAGTGAAATTACTGGGGTAACGAGACTTGACAACTTATGTTTTGAACGACGCGCACAATGTAGTGTATATCATAGTAACTATACATCAGGTAAAGGTCCCACTCATTTCGTCGAATCCTGGACTGAAAGTTATGAAATAATATACTTATACGATGGCTGATATTATTATATAGAAACCGTCAACGAAACTATTATTTACTATTATATTCTCATCGCATTATCCTTTAATGAAATTGCTAAGTTAGTTTCACTATCATTTAATGCTGCGGTAATAAAACAGTTTAAACGCAAACGCAAACTTTAAATTACCAATCATTTAATAATAAATTATATTTAATTAAGCTAAAAACTTAACACTACGCTTATTACATTAATAATTTTTTTATAAATTAAGTTTGAAACTTACTAACAAAAGAAACAAAACATAAACTCTTTGTGTTTAGACTTTGTAACCGCAGTTGCGATTTACCTAAATACAAAAAGGGAAGGCAAAGCAATATAAGCATTATAGGTTATAAAAAGAGTAAAGAAAATTTACTGCGACTTTAAATTGTATATATAAGAGTAAGAAAGAGGAAGGTGAGAATTATTTTTATGGGCAATCGTATCACTTATCATCAAGTGAACGCCTTGTCGCCTCGAAGAATAAAAAACAATTGTCTTTTCCGATGAGATGAAACAAACAGTAATTTTTAAAATATGATAGCTATTATCTATAATGTTTGTCAACATCACACAAATGAGGTTCTTAACCTTAACCGCCTTTTAACACTTTGCAACACGATCAGAATGATTGTGAGGCGACATGGAGTTTAGTTGGTGGTAAGATATTTTCCAACTCGCCTAACTTGCTGCTTATCAGTTCATTGTCAGTTAAATCCATCTGAAATTGAAATCAAATATCAGAATAATTATAAAAAAAATAATTAGCCTATAACTATAACGGTATACCATTTAAACGATCAGACAAAGCGTATTCAGCCGCAGCATTAGATTCGGCGCGGCTCCCATTGTCCTTGCTACATTTACAATCGATGAAACCTTTCTAAAATACCTCACGATAAGCTCCATTTGACCCGCAAAACCTTGAGTGGGTTCTGTTACGTACAATTATACGCGCATTAGGATAAATCTGTTACCCGTAATATGTTAATACCGCGAATAAATAACGGGCATGTCAAGTGCAGAGATGTTAGCGCGCTCGTGTCGAGTTCAATTTGGCCTTTCTTTGTTTCGCCGAAGGATTCTTTCGAAATTATTACATTTTCAGCTTACTGAAAAAATTAAAGCGTTACTAATAATAGCAGTTACAGTTTACTGAAAGGAGTAATTTTTATGATTAATTTTTTTCATTCAAAATAATCTAACTATAGACTTGTTATTGACGATAACAGAGTTTAGATTATTGTTTCTGATTATATATTACTGTAATAAGATTTAATTATTCTAATGAAATTATTGGGGTAATATATCAATTATTCTAGACCAGTGATTCTCAACCTTTTACATTCGCAGCACACCTGACGGTTTCAAAATTTTACAGCACACAAACATATACAAACGTTTAAAACCTGTTGACTTACTTTACACTGTGCGAAATACTTTATTATAATATATTTTTAATTTAAACTGAATTAACATATGTTATAACAATACAGATATTAAGAGATTCATTATTAGTTAGTTTAATAAGTAAGTTAATTTCTTTATATTTGATCGTAAAAATAACAACTCCCTTCTGTCGTATTTTCTACTACATTTACCAGCCTCAATCTTTTTGTATGGTTTTGTATTAGTTAATACTTTAAAAAACACAAGAATAAGTTATTGAAGAATGCAATAATAGTTTTGAAATATTTACTTATTAAATCATAATATTTAATAGTTTTAACATATTCATAAAGAAGGTTCGTTAATAAATGATTTTTAATACGTCTTCGTCTTATGCGTTATAATTCTATACATGGCGACCTTCTCCACTATTCCGTCTCTTTCTCTCATCTCTCTTCCTCTAAATTCTTTTTCATTTGAAAACACTAATTTATCTTATTTTTATAAATATGTTCTTCAAATTTTACTTAACTTACAAAAGATTGGTATTATAATTTTACTGAATACAAATCTTTCATTTGGAGTTGCAGTGATTTTGAATCTTAATCACTTTACTGACTTTTTAACAAAAGAAGTTAATAATGATCATATAATTAAGTAAAAATTTAACATGTAAAATGTAATCATACCCGTTATTAAAATGTATAGGAACCGCTGTTCAAAGAAGTTATTTGATCAATTTACAAAACATCACTTCCTTACAGAACTCCGCGAGGCTTTCGAGGCTGAAGCTCAGGAAGTGAAGAAGCCACGCCTCCTCCTCACCGCGGCTGTACCAGTTGGCCCTGACAACATTAAGAGCGGCTACGACGTGCCAGCAGTCGCCAGGTAACAAAGAATTCTCTGACTGAATTGTAACACTTCATTTCATTTCCTAAATAAGTTTAAACGATTTACAAAAATATTGCTAAAACCAATTGAATTGTTTTGTTAATGTTCTCCAAAACAGACTTGTGGATCATACCCGCAATGTTTTATTCATATGAATAACTAACAAAGAAAATAGTTTAGTATTTTTTTATTCAAAAGCTTGAAAATGGGATATAGTACAGTAAGTTTACAACAGCAGCAGTAAAATTGAGACGTAGGATGTTAAGGCTCGTAACGTAAGATGTCGCTGCGTCATTAACGATGGAGATGGGCCTATTATCAGTTTGCCAGGTTCTAAAGGTCTTGTTTGTAATATATTATCATGTAGTGTCCTTTCAGTTATTTGGACTTCATCAATGTAATGGCGTACGATTTCCACGGCAAATGGGAGAGGGAGACGGGCCACAACGCACCGCTGTACGCGCCATCATCGGACTCCGAGTGGCGCAAGCAGCTGTCGGTCGACCACGCGGCACACCTCTGGGTCAAGTTGGGTGCACCTAAAGAAAAACTCATCATTGGTATGAAATCAAAACTCGTGAACTTTTAGATGAGGAAAGCAAGTTTTATCTGCGTTCAATTAATATAATTCTTTTCTTCTCGAAGACATGCGAGTAAAAGAAGATTGGAGATATTATCACTTAAAAATATATAATAATAACTTCTGACTCTATTACAAAATAATTGTTTTGCACCAATTGAAATTTTCTTGTGTGTGCTTTAGAGAACTTTCTTTTAATATATACATTCAATGACTAATTAACAAATTAAGTTTTTCCTACTTTGCTACTTTCGTATTTAATGTGTAACTAGTAACCATCAAACACAAAGCGTCAAAATGTTAAACATAGAAATAATACAAGCTTAGTTGTTGATGGAAATATAATTAATGTCATAATTATACATTTTGTAAATAACAGTACGATGCCCATAAAATCTAGGCATGTACTATCATTATCAAAATAAGCTATGCTGAAATGTAAGTGTACCAATTAAAACTTTCCCCAATTCTCGTCAACGCGAAACGCCGAAGAGCAAGCGGGAGCGAGTTCCCAAGTAATTTAAGGTCTATTCGCATTTCAAAGTGCCAAATGCGATGTTCGAATTACAATCATCAAAGACACTAAGACAGTCAAATTTCAGGTATGCCGACTTACGGACGGACCTTCACTCTCTCAAACACTAACAACTTCAAAGTGAATTCTCCGGCGAGCGGAGGCGGCAAAGCTGGCGAGTACACAAAGGAGAGCGGCTTCCTCGCCTATTACGAGGTTATTATAATTTTAAAAGAAAACTTAACGAATCCTTATAACTTAACAGTTAAACCTCGGCGATATTATCCTTTGAAAACGGGTCGGTAGCTAACAAATTATAATTATGGAAATTGGTTGAACACGACCTTTTTATTCTTTACCTTTCCGAACATTTACAATCCGATGGTTTCAAAAACTAGACTTCTCAAACAATCCATACAGCCTTCGGGTATACAAAAATTTCGTTGTTTCCTCAAATATTCATGGGCTTAGAGAAGAATATATCATTTGTTAAATTATTCACCACCTATTAAATGTTGCGAGGCTTTGAAATTCAGTTCGCATTCATCGCGGCTGTCTGCGGGTTGCTACCGACGGTATTTGGGTCTCTAATAAATATCTGGAATTATCTATTTTAGCGTTAATTTTAACAGATAATTACATGGTTTATGAACTAATGATAAAATAGACGTGATATTTTCAATATAACAAACACACTTTAATGAACATTGTTAACTTTTTTCTTTCTAAAATTGTATTCATAATTTAGTATACTTTAATATTTGATTAAAAAATTGTATCGTCGCTTGTCAATCTGTATATTAAGCAACCCCTTTATTTCTTTCAAATGATGTTGCAACTATATAATAATTTGTATTTTATGAAGCTTAGATTCTTTGTATGTTGCTAAAATAAGCAGTGTTAATGATATAAGTAAAATTTTGACAGGTATGCGAAATGCTGCGTAACGGCGGCTCGTACGTGTGGGATGATGAGATGAAGGTGCCATACGCTATTCACGGTGATCAGTGGGTTGGATTCGATGATGAAAAATCAATCAGAATTAAAATGAGGTAACCACTTATACACTACTACTAAACAGTAAAATATTTAAAGAGCTAGCGAAACTAGAGTAACGAAAGTTAATATTCCAAAGCAACAGTCAGTCTCATTATACAACCCTTGAAAGTTTCCGATAATTAAACAAACTGTTTACTGTAAGTGCGATCAAAATGGATTAACTGTATAGCAGCGTCGGCGATTTACTCAATTAACAGATGACAAGTAATCTAGTAAGCAAACGGCTGTTAGTAAATATTTACTACAAACAACCAAATTTTGTTTGTTGCGAACATGCTTTGATTGTTAGTAACTTTCCAAAATTACGCTAACTCTTTACTCTACTAACACGAAAGTCCTCGGTTCGATTCAACATAATTTCATAATAGTATTCATGTGTTTCAGTAGTGACATTCATAATTGTAAATACCTAAACTAAAGTATTCCGACCAAGCAGACGACTACGTATCTTCATCATCTACAAAATTTAATGAATTTTAAACAATTTTAGACAATTGTATATAAAAATCTGTATGATAGTTGACTATATAAGAACAACACTGGTAACGACTAACGTATCATTTATTAATCGAGAAGATCAATATTTCAAATTGAAACATGTTTTAATAACACATAATCGAGACCTGTTCCCTATTTTGAAACTAAATTTAAACGGGAAAAATATTGTGTTCAAAAATACGTATTTTTGATACTTAATTATTTATTTCTGTTTCTTATAGTAATATAAATTACCAAAATAGATTTAACAGTAAAGATATTTCTTTTGAACAGATGGATTAAGGACAACGGCTTCGGCGGCGCTATGGTATGGACCGTTGACATGGACGACTTCAGCGGCAGCATTTGTGGTGGCGATGTGAAGTATCCACTGATTGGAGCCATGAGGTCATTAAATTTTAATTCTGTTACTCAGAATTAGTAACCAACGATTATTCTTTCTAACTTCGTAAAACAAAAACTATAGATTTCAGTAAAACAATACAAATAGGATATTTCTCCTGAGCAACTCTTTAAATTTTTGAGATAAAAAACTATGTAATCACATTAGAGATGTTATATTTAAAATTATGAAAACCGCTAAAAGGATTTATGAATATTTGAATAATTTTCTTAATTAGTATGATTTTATGTTAAGGGAGGAGCTTCGCGGTATATCTCGTGGTAAGGACGCCAGGGACGTCGACTGGGCATCAGTCGCTGAAAGCATAGTAATTGACGTCACTGAGAAGCCTCAGCCAATCAAGATCAGCCTGTCCGACGTACTTAGCAAGGTGAAGAAACCCACGAAGTCGATAATCGTCAGGAATCCTAATTCAGCGGTTGCGGATAAAAATAGTAAGTAGACGAAAACTAACCGCTCTTTTTAACTAGTAACTACTAATATCCAAAAAAATATTAGTATAACTTAGTGCTCAGCTTTTAGCTAAATATAATTACTACTCCCTTAATCTTTATATGATGTAACTAAAATTTCAATCGTCTTGTCACTGTACCATACTGAAAAAATCTTCGTGTTAAGTAAAATGGATCTTTAAAGTTACTTCTTATGATACATCTTTATAAAAATACGTCTCAATTCCCAATATATGATAAAGAAAGTCTTTAAACTACACTAAGCTATATCTAGACGCAATTCAATTTATTATAAATCACTCCAATATTACAAAATGCTCTGACAACTTTGATGTTGATGGATTATCTATAAATATTGATATTCGTAATTACCTTAAACTGTTTGTCTTTAATATTAGGGTGATATAAAATAAACATCATTAAGGATTAGACTTTAATTTAGTTCTAGAGCTAATAACAGTCTGTTGACTTTAAAACAAACTATTATAAAAAATTGGAAATAAAATTATCAGATTCTGATAATGAAAAATGTTAGGCTTTATAATAAAACATGATACAATTAGATATAGATTAAGAATATTAAAATTGATACATAATAGATAACTTCTATCAGTTACTACTACTTGGTTGCAAACTTTCACTAAACCTCACAAGATGCCAATTTATGATGCACAAGAAAGTAGCAGCGATGTCTTTGCACACTTTCCATTTCTTTAATAACGCTTTTGTACTTTCTAAAGAGCTTTTAATGTCCGTCCATAAACTTATAATCACTTCATGATTACTTAAACATACATTTTGTGACAAACAAAAATGATACGCCTAGATCTTAAAAGAGAGCTGATATTTTGAGAACATCAAAAGATTTAAGTTAAACAACATAAAAAACTTTCCTTTTAAAATAATTACACTTAGCAATACTTATTATTTAACAAAGTTATACAACAGGCGTTTTAAACAGATTTAATGTACTTCTATAATCAATTTCTAGCATTTCCGTTATGTGATGAATCAAGAATTATTTATAATTTGGTTGAAATTGCACTTGGACGGAGAAAATAATTTTCAGATACGATAATATGTTTATAGTATTAACATATTAAATAGTTAAGTATAAAATTACTATGAATACTATGATTGAGTGATGATCATTGTATGGCCAAACCCTCTATAAATAAATTAGAAAACATTTAGAATATACTTCATATTTTTTTTTATGCTATTATGCGACAAGACGAGCAAGACGTTCACCTGATGGTAAGTGATACGCTTGCCCATCACAACGCGGTGCTAGTTAAGATGGTACACACTGCACCACATTGCGCTCGTCGCCTGAGACATAAGGTGTTAAGTCTCGTTACCCCAGTAATTACACTAGCTACAGCGCCCTTCAAACCGGAACACAGTAATGTTTGAACACTACTATTTGGCGGTAGAAATATGAGCTGCGGTGGTACCCATCCAGACGGTCTCCGGCAACAGAGACCTACCACCTTCTTATATCTTCTTCTTAATGTGCTTCTCCAACTAATGGAGATTGGACACAAGTTCTGCGTCAAAATTTAATCAAGAAATCTTCACGGAAGTAATAATCATGATAAACATGTTTGTTCAGTAAATGAATTCACAAAGTACTCTCCCTGTCGCGAACATGTTCGAAGCGGGACAGGCTGAATACGAGGCACTTGAGCCGACAAATGTTTGTAAGGAGCCCTGCCGGGGTCACTTTTAAGCACTCCACTATTCCTAACTGTCGGCATCGGTTAAGAGCGTTCGCAACTAGCGGCGCGGTCGCTTCAAGTTTGAAACATTGAATGCTTTTACGTTCAAGTCTTTAAAAGCCGAACAGCGCTGTGCTCTACTCCGCTGACGTAATGTACGATGACGTCACAGCCATCCCGAACACGTTTAATATTCATACAACGTCTCGTATGATTTACGCCCTCAGTTTACAGTTACAAGACGCTACATGCAAGATGTTCTCAAACTATTTTGGCTGTTTTGCTCTCTCTGCAATTACTCCGTTTGTAGTTTATAAATATACGTTCTTCTCTTCTTCTTAGTCGTATTTCCTCATGACTGAGGGTAGTGGTCATTATGTGTAATTAAACACAAGACGACTGTCTTGTAAGTTATAATGGAGTGGTGTTGCCATTGCCTTCTCCATTTCACATACTAGTGCGAACACGGATGCTCACGGCATAGATATGCAGGTTTCCTCACGATGTTTTCCTTCACCGTCAAAGCACTTGATAATAGTTGGTGTTTTATGCTAACTACACATAAATTGAAAAATGAATTAGTGCAGACATTTGAACCCGGTACCTTCAGAGTGGTAGCTTCACGGCTCGACTAAATATATACATATAAAGATTAAAAACTTTTTTATAATAACACTATCATATTTTAGAATAATGTGTTTACTAGGCAACGGTTAATATTTACTAAAGTTAATAAGTGGTAGGTCTCTGTTGCCGGAGACCGTCTGAGTAGGTACCATCGCAGTGACTACTTCAACCGTCAAACAGTACTGTAACTGTAGTGTGTTAATATTATTGTGTTCCGGTTTGAAGGGCGCTGTAAGCTAGTGAAATTACTGAAGTAACTAGACTTAACACCTTATGTTTCAAGATGAGCGCAATGTGGTGCAGTGTATACCATCTTAACTAGCGACGCGTTGTTATAGTCAAAAGTATCACTTACCATCAGGTGAACGTTCAGATTGTCCCTCAATGAAGCATCGTCCAATAAAAAGATACAATATCTCTCTTTATTTCGATTCCAGTTATAGTACGATAACAAAAATATAAAAAAAATTACTACTACTTTATCTAGAGTAAACTTTGTAATATATTTATTATCCTGTGCCAATTAGAAATTTTATTAAATGTTATAAATCACAGGTACATTCATTATTTCTATCATATTTTATGAACAGCCTCCATTTCTATCAGCTCGCTCTAGAAACGACAAAGGTTACGTTATCGCACACTTTGAGAGTCGCCGCTTTTAAACGTGTACACTCTAATGTTTTACCCCGCCTGTAATAAACATTTTCAGGAGTACACGAATTTTTACCGAGGAATTCCTTTTAAAAGCTTCTGAAAATTTTCTTTATTAAAGCTGTATACGTACGAGACATGAGCGAAGAATTTTCAAAGTAATTACTTAAGTGTTTTCATGTTGTCTCCGTGTAAGAATATCTAAAAATTTTCCAAGGTTTTGTTTTCTTGATAAATTATTAATGCGTTTGCTAAAAATTTTCGATAATAAAAGTTAAAAGAAGGTTTATGTGGACGACGCAAAAAAATATGTGTCTGAAGCATTTGGTTTACCACCACTGCTTTTAGTTTTTATCCTAGCTTCGAAACTACTGAATTGAATATGATCTAGTTTTTCGCTGGATAGATCCCTCGATCAAGTGTGATTAGTTCAATGATTTTTGTCTACACGATATATTACAACTAATACAATTAATAACTTCATTCCGAGATATTATTTTTTGTTCTCAGAACGCGAACCGCAAGTTCTTTGCTACTTGACATCCTGGTCTTCAAAGAGACCTAGCGGCGGTCGGTTCATGCCAGAAAATGTTGATCCAACTCTTTGCACTCATGTCATCTTTGCCTTCGCGACTCTCAAAGACCACAAGCTAACTGAAGCAGACGAGAAAGACGCCGATATGTATGACAAAGTAGTAGCTTTGAGAGAAAAGAACTCAAATTTGAAGGTGGGAAAAGTTGATATCATGTGATACAAAAAGATATTTTCATGACAGTATATACAATAATTATCTTCATCTATAGATTCTCCTCGCCATTGGTGGATGGGCGTTCGGATCCACACCCTTCAAAGAGCTGACATCAAACGTGTTCCGTATGAACCAGTTTGTTTACGAAGCGATCGAGTTTCTCCGGGACTACCAATTCAACGGTCTCGATGTTGATTGGGAATATCCAAGGTAACAAAGAATCTACAAATTTGCTGCAATTATTCTTTATTCACTTTGATACATAATTTTTAACATTATGAGACCCACGACCCGTCTTCATCATCCGACTTTCCCATATATCTGTCTTCTGCTCATTCTATTCTAGCCATTATTCTCTCTAAACTATATAGGTAAAGCGGCTATCAACTATTGTGAATCCATCTGAAGGAACATTTACTTTTCTTAATTTTATACGCAAATAAATAGCTCAGATGATAAAATTAGCAAATTATTCATTCACTTCATGTTTTATATCCAGAGGAGTTGATGACCGTGCCGCTTTCGTCTCATTGTTGAAAGAACTTCGTTTAGCATTTGAAGGTGAAGCTAAAACATCGGGCCAACCACGATTACTCCTTACTGCAGCTGTTCCTGCTTCATTTGAAGCCATTGCTGCAGGATACGATGTACCTGAGATCTCCAAGTACCTTGTACGTATAAATCTATTTGCATGAGATTAAAATGGAATTGAAATGGCTTCATTTGCCAGGGATTATTCAGTAACATTCAATTTAGTTCTGATTAGAAAAAGTAGAGCTCATCCCATATTAATAGTGTATTAAAACGTTTAAATTTGAAATGAAAGATGATCTCTGTGTATTAAAATTACAGAAATCTTATTAAATTTTGAATTTAGGTTAAACGGCTTATTTATTAAAAATAACAGCGAATTTATTGTTTCCCGGTTCGTAATTTTTAATTTTTTTAACAGGACTTCATCAACGTTATGACTTACGATTTCCACGGACAGTGGGAGAGGCAAGTAGGACACAACAGCCCTCTGTTCCCACTAGAAAGCGCTACCAGCTACCAGAAGAAACTAACTGTGGTAGGTGTTATTTCTACCAGTAACACTTAATCTAACCGTGGAAATAGTTTATTTCCAACAGTACTATCATAATTTTGCAAATATTTTAACAACATATAAAGAACTTAAGAACTGACAATAATTCTTCATTAAATTAAACAGGTTCTATAGTTTAAATATAAATATTGAAAACCTATAGACCATATCTAATGCTGTAAACTTGATATAATTGAAGAGCTAGACAATAGTAAGCCAGAATTCTAAAGACACTTCATGTATTCAATATGTATAAACTTGACAGGATTATTCAGCACGCGAGTGGGTCCGACAAGGCGCCCCTAAGGAGAAGCTCATGATAGGAATGCCCACTTACGGAAGGTCTTTCACACTCATAAACGAAACACAGTTCGACATTGGTGCACCTGCATCTGGCGGAGGTAGGGGAATAAGATTATTTCTATTTTACATCATACTTTTCTAGGCACAAATATTCAGGGACGGGAACATTGTCAAAATACTTTTTAGAATAACTAAAGAGAGGAGAAGAGATAGAGGATCAGAATTATTTACGGTCGTTAAGTTATTACTTAAATAATTCTGATAAAATGGATCAGTATTTAGTCGCCGGAAATATATCTTATGATTCTGCAATCATCATCAGACAGCTTCACAGCTGGAAATCAACATCTTCAAGTATAATATCTACAAATTTCAGCCAGTTTCTAGCCTAGATCATCGCTGTATCTTGATATTGTATTTTAATATAAATAACTTTCACAGGATCAGCCGGAAGATTCACCAACGAAGCTGGATTCATGTCTTACTACGAGATTTGCGATTTCCTGAGAGAAGATAATACAACTTTAGTTTGGGACAACGAACAAATGGTACCGTTTGCATATAGAGAAGATCAATGGGTCGGCTTCGATGATGAAAGATCACTCAAGACTAAGGTATTTTTTTTATTATTACTAAATTTATTTTATTTGGAGAATGATCAAGTTCTTCGCGATTTATAAATGCGTGTACGTAGATTTCTTTATGTTATTTAATTGAAGCAATAAATTCGTAGATGACATGGTTGAAAGAAGAGGGCTTCGGTGGTATTATGGTCTGGTCAATAGATATGGACGACTTCAGAGGGACTTGCGGCACAGGAAAGTACCCGCTTATCAACGCAATGAAACAAGAATTATTAGGGTATAAAGTTAAATTGGAGTTTGACGGTCCATATGAATCTTCAAATCCAGCCAGCGGACAATATACTACTAAAGATCGTGAGTATTATATTAGTATAGTATATCTAATTCTTTAACATGACCGGTTTATTCTTAAGAGTATGAAGGAAGTTGTTTAACATTCTGTAAAAGTTGGTATTGTTATAAAATTGTAAATATTTGTTGATACAGATACTCATTATTTTAAATGTAGTCTATGGTGATAAATAAAACTAGTCTAGAAACTTCTTTTAAGTACTTCCATATCTACGGGGAACCCGGACGCTTACAATCCAATCCTACGCTCTCCGTAAGAACGAGAAATCGAAATTAAATGAGAAGTACAATCCCTTTAAATTTTTACAGCGAACGAAGTGATTTGCGAAGAAGAAGACGGCCATATTTCATACCATCCAGACAAAGCGGATTGTACCATGTACTACATGTGCGAAGGTGAGCGCAAACATCACATGCCGTGTCCGCAGAACCTCGTCTTCAATCCCAACGAGAACGTCTGCGACTGGCCCGAGAACGTCGAAGGTTGCACCCACCACACCCAAGCGCCGCCAGCCAAACGATAGATCAGATCAACATTAAGACAAGATTTAAAAATCGATAAAAATCTGTAAATTTCGTTGTTAACGTAACATTTATTTTAATTGCTCGACTTTATATTTGTGTCTTAAATTTCATTCAACTCTTTTTTTATTTTTGATGTATTAAGAATTTGTTTGGTAAGACATCCAATTACTTTAGAGTAAGGTAGACAATTCTAAAATTTAATGTTTTCGATGTAATAACACATATTCCCTGGTGACCTTCTAAAATATTAACAATGAAATGAAAATTTCTCATCACTCATCACTTTCCACCTAAAAAAACAATCGTAAAGAAAACTATAAAGATTTAATATGTTTATTAAATTTAAAGAAATACATGTTCGTGTGATATATTGTAAATTTAATATTATCGGTGAACTTATAATTAGATTTAAATCTTACTAAATTATACTTTTATAGTCCATAGATATTTCCTCCCAAAAGTACACAATGGTGTCGATTGAATGATATTCGGAAAAACAAATGTTTAGAGCTCAAATTTAAAAATGATGAAGACAAGAATAAATTACAATATTATAAGTTGGTACTCATTGATCATCAACTAAAATTCGCATATTTTCTCGTTCACAATTTAACAATTGTGTGCCTTTGGGATCGTCTATATATTTATTAGTTGTTAGATTAAGATGTTTTAAAGCTTCGTTATTATCTAAAATACTCAAATCAGCTAATACACTGCCCTTTATACTGCCAACTTGGTTATTTAGATTTTTTTTGTATTACTGCACGTACAACGCAGTGATGTCCGTGGGACAAAATAATAATGTGACAATATTTTAGATGTAGACACTTAAAATTAAGTAGGCGAATAAAATTTTAAGTTTTGTAAATATTGTATCTAGATACAAACGAGATGTAAGATATTAAATATTTTTTAAATCTTATTCGTTTCAATTTTGTATGGTGAATAACAACTATTGAAATTTCACATGAATCCTTTAATAAAAGTTTACAATTTAAGACAACGTCAACCTGTAACATAAAACTTTAAGCTACTTTAGCTTACAATTAGCTATGTCCACTTAATTCGTAAGCTTAATTAAAGATTTAAAATGTTTCATAAATATACAAGAAACAACTAATTTATAAGCGAGAGAAGTTCATAATAATAATACTCTAGAGTTACAAGAACAAGATATCTATTAAAACAAAAATTAAATGCCTATTTCTTTTTACATTTATTATGTTTAAATACAAAATTCAATAGATCTTCGGTTTCTTAAAACTAAAATAGTTAGTGTGATACCTGTACATTATCTAAATTCTTTATTTGTGCCTAAAACAGATATTAATTACTGGAGAATAAAGGGATCCATAAGACGGCGGGGAAAGTTACACAATATTACTTACCGACAAACCGTACTCTGAAGTTATGTACAGCAGAGAATCACCATCTTACCAATGTTACTAACTAAACTATTTTAACTGCGACTAAAAAGATACAACTCTGTTAAAACATGGCAGTAGAATGGGGAGACAGTTGCTGATAAAGCCTGATAAACAATCTCTATTCGATTCGTTTACATGTACATAAATGTTATAACGCATATACAATATTCCGCAAATTGAATGGGATCCGCAGCGATGTGTCCTTTATGTCCAAACTTGTATTATATCCAAATTTAATCGATTCTCATGTCTATCACTAAAGGAATAAGAGTTAAAATCGTTTATGACAGTCTAGATAGTGAATGCATGTCGGTATGTGAATGCCATTCGCTGAATTTCCCAATTATGAAATTGCAAAGGGTACACAAACGCAAGCGTTTTGTGCGAAAATCATAACCAAAATAGCTGAAGACCGGAAAGTTTTTCTTCGTAATGTTATTCAAATGAAATAACATAGCTTGAGATTTTGTTGCGAATATTTATCGTTATTGGAACAAGTATTTTAAATAAGGACTATAAGGCTAGAAGTATTTACCGTACAAAGCCAAAACATAGATATCTAAATACAAGTGTTTACAAATAGCCTAATCCGATCTTATCTTAAACACACACAAAAAGCCAGAAGATTCTCTAAAGTCGCTAGATAAATACAAAGCTCAGCAACTAACAAATATATCAGCCAACTTAATCTTTAAACTGAAAATCGTTACAGCAAAACTCTGGATCATACTTCTACAAAAAAATCTAAATTTATTTATTCGAAACGTAACTACGTTTAACTCGGAGAATATTTCAATTAAGTATTAAATGAAATATCGTTTCCGAGCTGAAGGAAATGTCTCCTGAAAGGTAT
Source organism: Byasa hedistus (assembly GCA_029286795.1). Lineage (NCBI taxonomy): Eukaryota > Metazoa > Arthropoda > Insecta > Lepidoptera > Papilionidae > Byasa > Byasa hedistus. The sequence continues at coordinate 1,088,852 of JAGSMW010000001.1, forward strand.
TGATGGCACTCTAATTTGAATTTATCAATGCCTCCTGCACTTCATCGCAACTGGTGCTCTTTTCGATAATAAAATATTTAAAAATCGTTATCCTGCTGATAACTTTTTCATTGATAATTGATTAGTTAGATTAGTGAACAGAAATGTAAAATGAATACTTGATTAGTTCATTTATATGACAGTAAATCGTTTTTAAGTTTTTTTTTTTTATATACTACCAAGCGACGAGACGAGCAAGACGTTCACCTGATGGTAAGTGATACGCTTGCCCATGACAACGTGCTGCTAGTTAAGATGGTACACACTGCACCACATTGCGCTCGTCGCCGGAGACATAAGGTGTTAAGTCTCGTTACCCCAGTAATTACACTAGCTACAGCGCCCTTCAAACCGGACCACAGTAATGTTTGCACACTACTATTTGGCGGTTGAAATAGGAGCTGTGGTGGTACACACCCAGACGGTCTTCGGCAACAGAGACCTACCACCTGGAAAAAGTGTTGTTAAAACTAAATTCATATCAACGTAAAATAAGATTATTATTGAGAAAATTCAATTGTTATCCTAAACGGTAAACAAAAGTGAAATTAAAGTGTATTCAAGCACAAAGACAAATTCCAATCTCACTTTACCAATTAAAACTTGGTAATTTCCACACCTTCGAGTTCAGGTAGCTTCGGCTGCGAAATGAGAATAGATGAACTCCAGCTAAAGAGATAGTTGATTTTATAATTGAATTCGCGGCGACGGAATTCGCTATAAGATTTCATGATATTGAATTTAATTTTCATCAGAAAGAGCAATGAATACTTAACCTGAAATACATCTAAAGTTATACTCATCATAAAGACACAACTTATAAAATTGTTTATATAAATAATCTAAGTTTACATTAATATAATAAATTACAAAGTGAATACAGAAACGATCGGAAACTATTTATTGGCAGCGACCCAAAACTTTGATTGGTGTAGTGACCTGGGAATACCACGGCATGTCTTTCCCAAACAAAATGAATTATGTTGTTTTCTCATATCATAGATACCGCATATCAGAAACTATTACTGCACTATTAATAGTAAAAGTCATAAACATGTTGAGATTAATCGCCGTACTCGTAAAGCATAGTAAAAGTTTGAGTATAAAGCAAAAGAAAAGCTCTCGCTTTTTGCAACAGTGGAGAAGAAAGTGGTGGTGGTGATAATTCTAAGGTATGTAAGCATTAAATAAACCACAATTTGAAAATTTAAAAACTTTTTCAGTAGAATATATTTCAAATTAACTTTTACGTATTTCAGTAAAATACACAGTAATGTTAGTACATATAAATAAGCTAATACTATATTATATACGTAGCAACGACACGGGTAGAAAGTTCACTTGATGATAAGTGATCATACTGCTCATAAAGCAGATACTATAGTAATTTCACTGTTACAGCACTCTTCGAACCGAAACGCAGTAACGATTACACACTACTCAGTCATAGTAAAAACGCCTATTTAAATAGCTTCCGTAATATACGTATATATAGGTGCTGATGAGTGTAGACGAAAGTCGCCGCATGTAAAATCACAATAGAAAGGAACTGGACAGAAACTCCACAAGGAAGGCAGAGAAAGAAGGAAATTTACACGAAATAAAAGGAATTGTAATATTAATGTACAAGTAAAATAATGTAATAAGAGATAATGAAGAAAACTGAAAGAGATTGTAAAGTAGAAAATAAGAACTGTGTAAAGGAGAAAGGAGAGGAGGAATGTTACTCAGATATAAGAAATTGCCACAAAATAGATGTAAATTAAAAAGTTAAAGTTTGTTAAGATCTGGACCCTAATAGGCAGTGGAACACTGGTAAAAGAAAAACTAAGTACATAAAGTCGTAGTTAAGTATGAATACATGAGTCGTGAAAGATTAGTTAATAAAGTTGTTTATATCTTTAAAAAGCTCTGGTTCGATCCCATTATATTCCGGTGAAAGAAAACTTAGTAAAGAAAAATTATTGAGGAATAACAGCTTTCGTAGACTAATAGCTTCGACTTCTCTAAGTCCCAGTAGTGGGAGAATTGTTACAAAGTATTCATCAACACATTCCACGCGTCTGTTAAGTTGTATAAATCGATGCATAACAAACGACCCGCTATACAATACGGTTTGGGCCATTCGTTTGTTACTCTTTCACTACTGTCTCCATACCTTCTAATTTTAGAGGACTTAAAACTTATTGATCTGACTGATGTCCTCTCCAGTCATCACAGATCTACAACTTTGGATTCCTGTTTACTAGTCTACGCAGAATGAGCTCGCTGTATCTTAAGGTCTTCGAGTATGCTTGGTGTTTGATTTAATTTTATTAGTAACAGGATTTTAACTAATGATAGCACTCAACCTTTTTCAAATATATCTATTCAACTGCAGAATAATCAAATTAAAACACCATTTTTTTTAACGTAATCACATTACCATAACTTAAATATTTTGAGAAACTGGGTTACTTCACACAGCGCATTCGGAAGTAAGTTATATCTAATTGACTTAATATGTAATAACAGGTTCAAATCTGATCCACTTTTTAATGTCTGTTATAATGTTGTATAAATTATGCGAATTTCATTTATGCTCCTCGTTATTCGATATTTCCATAATCATGTTTAAATCTACACATATACGAGTAACGTAATCACATAACGTTCACGTAATGTTGTCTATTGGTAACTATGTTAAATCGTATAATATATGTGTGTGCTTTAATATCTAGAGATATTTTGTTGTATTACTTCTTTCTTCTTAGCATTAGTCTTGTCTGGCTCTGCTTTTCCTATTCGCTTTACAAACATCGTTGTCTTTAAGATCACAGTTTTTTTGATGTAGATTGTAACTATACTTAATCTTCGCAACTTTAGTTTAGCTCGTGTTACTGGTAATATTAAACTGGGACACTTTTAATACGAAGAAGCGAGTAGTTCATCATATGTGGTTCGCCTCTTATGTTGTATATGGTTCTGGTTATACTAGTAATTTCACTAAAAACAGCGACTTTTAAATTTATATGTAGTATATCTACATTAGTAATAATTGATTATTTCCTTGTGATATCATAAAAGACGACTAATAGGTAACTTATCATATAACACGCCGAGTATGATGAGTACATTATACTTAAATTAGGAAGGCTTCAGAAGTGAATATCTTCAGCTCTCGCCATATTATTATAATGCTTATTAGTATATTTATTCCTGTACTAAATTAAGTTTTCCGAAATGGAATATCCTTAAGAAAACTTAAAAATGTTGGTTAACACATTAATACGGTCTCAGTGCACGCACCATCGCTTCGTTCTCTACATTTGTTCACGGCACTTAAGTGTGATGGAATCGAGACACCGTCCGTTATCTGAACATATTTTAGCCGAAGACAAAAAGCGTGAATCGATTATAATTTGAACTATCAATACTTTTGGGTATAAATAAGACAATTTGGGCTATACCTACCAAGTGGGGAAGAAATGTTGATAATATAGCTTAGTTTCTGGGTTGTTATAAGTTTGAACTTCGTATACAATTACAATGTAAACGTATTTCTATGTGCGTTTGCGCCATTATCGCTCGTCGAAGACTTAACCAATTTTTATTAGCTTTTTTTATTTGAAAGTGACTCGTTTAAAAATATTCTTAGCAAAAATATGAGAAATGATTTTTCATAGTTTCACATGCGAGTATTTCTATCTTTACAAAGTTACAGATAGATGAAGTGCTCCAAATTCATACATAATATAACTAGTGATTAAAAAACTCAAACGATTCAATAACGCAAAAACAAAATATAGGAAAGAAAGCATCGAAAAAACATTGCTTTTTTCACGCGAATAGTTATGATGTAAGTTTATATTATACACATCAATTCTGAGCACAAGAGGATGAAAATCATTAGCACTGTAATTTCGTTAGCTACAACGCCCTTCAAACTGGAATACTAATGTTAGAATACTACCGTTTTACTATTAAAACCGCGAGCTCTATTTACACCTGTAGACAAAAATTTCTTTAAGTAGCCACATTGATAAAAAGTTGAATAGGCTGAAATGGTAAAAGCAGTTGATGTGGAAGACAATCATGTTACTAGAAGAATTAAAATAAACCTTGTGGATGACTGCAGATTTGAGAAAGAGTGAGGAGATTGATTGTCTAAAAGTAGATATAAAAGAGCGAAAAAGCGAGTAAAAGAGTGATTTGCAATTTGATAGAAGGGAATGAATGAAGACGACATAATGTTAGAGGGAGATAATGAATACGAGTTTATTAAAATCAATAAAACTAATGAACTTTTAGATCTACTTAGACAAAAAGTCAATGAAGTTTGACTACACAATACCAATACGATTATTCGAACAAGTAAATCCGTCAATCAGCTGTTATTTGAAATTCCCATGGATCAACGTTTTCCTTGTACAAGCGTGGAATAATACATCGTTGATCGAATGTATCTTAAATCAGCCGGACAGGTGTCGGATCCTCATTCCGACTTACCTGCCAACTTGTAGCCTTAACAATACCGAATTAGACCCTTATCGGTAACTGACTTTGTTTCGTAATTTCGCCAATATCTGTAATGTTATCCGTACAAAGGATACACGTCCTTCACATAACTGTACATTATTTGTATGTGAAGCATATAAAAGATACAAAGAAATAAAGGTACAAAAATCGTAACGACATAACGAAACAAAAAATATATTTTTTGTTTCACTGAAAAGTAACCTTTTTTTATTATCAAAAGAAATCTTTAAAAGTTACCCTGCTATCGAAGGGATGTTTGTATTATTTCTGTTTAATAAAACCTCCGCCAGTGTGTCGCATAGGTCTTCAGGATGTCTTACCAAGTCCAGTTACACCCTTCAAGTCTCCAGCATGGCCACAACTTTGAATTTATAATATAAGTTGTATACGATCGTACGTTAAGACTTACTTCCTATCCTCAATTAATAAGGACAAGTTAAGCTTTGTTTCAGTAATAATTATTATCCAAATTACTGCCGTATTATTCTAGATTTGTCGTAACAAACACACTCACTAACATTACTTAATATACATGTAAATTCACCTCACGTAGTACGTTCAGCTACGTACAGTACGTGTCTTATACATTCTCGAGTAATGCAAATATGAGACTGTCTCCGCCTCCGGATTCTTTGTTATTCTTAATAATAGTTACATCATCCTCTAACTCAATTTGTATATTTTGTTAATAATTATTCTCAGTCGCTTCACTACTTTTATAAACAGGTCCAACGTTTCAAACGTTTCTAGCGTGTGTTGTTTACATTGTTACTAACGCCACATCGTTATGTTCAAGCAAGATACTTATCACATGAACGTCTTGCTCATTAGCCAGAAGATATTCACTGTTTAAGCTTCCTAAGCTTCTTCACCACGATCTCACAACTACATCAGTCGACAACGCCGTCTCTTTAAAACAATCTGTCGTCTTTGCTTTCATCTAATTTCTTCGAGAAACATCTATACCTGATAAGTATAAGACAAGTATTGCGTGATCATAAATTAAATCTGTCAAATTGTTAACTTCCTTACATAACTTATCAACAGTAAGTTATGTAAGGAATATTCAAATGAGAATGTTTTGAATTTTAATTTGTTCCAAATTATTAGTTCAGGCGAAACTAATCTACACTGTATACATATATATAGCTAATGATATTACTTACCTAATTTTTAGTAGTATGAATGGCGCTGTGGTTAGTAAAATTACTGAGGTAAAGAAACTTAACACCTTATATCAATGTGTTAACATTTTATCTAGAGCACTTCATCGCTTAATTCAAAAGCAGTTGAACTCAAATTGAAACTGTCGAGTGTAGCTTCCGAGTGTGTGTGCTAAGACTAACTTCATCCGTGATTCAGAGGCTATCTCTTCGCAGTCAAATAAGTAATCTGGTGCGATCTCTCCTCAGGGCTGGCACAGCTCCAAGCGAGCCGGCTGAGCGTGTTCGCGCATTAACTCTGTGTGTAGTGTGCTGAATTAGATGCCGGCTTTACCGGTCTTTTATACCACCATGTAACTATTAAAAAATCCTATACGCCCTGAAGCTATCTACTTTTATATCCGGATTATGCTGAATTATATTATACCGCTTCATGATACTATTAAGTTTCTTTAACAACTTGATTAACTCCCTACTTGGAATGAACACTTAAATTCCGAAGCTATAGGCTATGTCTTTTTGTAGTAGTAGTTAAACAGGCGTGTTTAATAAAATCCTAACACGAAACTACAATATATAACTATGAATCGAATCCGGATCTTAAAGATACTAAGACACCATCGGGATAGCAGTTATTTCAAAGTTCTGTATACGTCCCTAAAATATGAATCTCCGTAGTTTTTAATCTAAATATAAACTGTTTACAGAATCTATGATACTTGTAATTCGAATATAAATGCCGTGATGATCCAATTTTGAACAGGATGGTAGTTACCACCGTTTGAGTTGTCTATCGACGGTCAGACGGTGATGGATATCGGTTAATGGCGAACGCATCGCAACTGATACGAGTGGACGCTCGTCCAAGAAAACAAGGATGCACCGCCGGCGACACACTAGCCTACACTAAATAAAGCCGCCTGCACATTAGCCGACTAAATTCGTGATCGTTTAGTCGGGTATACCAAAGCAAAATTACGTAAATAACATATCAAGTTTTATTAATTTGATTCTTACTCCAACTTCCGGTTTAAACGATGTCGCTACGATCACATCTTAAAAATAACACTGACTAACTACGAATAGAAACATCCTAATAAGACTTCCTATCTAAGATCTTTATGTAGATTTATCACCCCTTCCAACCAGAAAGAGAGAAATGTTCCAAAAACTCAAATAATAAGTTATTAACTTATGAAATGTCTTCCCACAACAACATGGTGTAAGTTAACATAGGGTACATTAAGAATTTACGTTTTGTTATGTTGTCTTTAATAATTTTACACGCGATTATTTAAATTTTAATAAGTAATATGTGTTAAAGTAAGCAAATACTTAACCGCACCGTGTACGGGTGGATGTGAGACATTCGCAGCTAAGCGGGGCAAGTTGAATTATTCGCCGTCTCGGCGGATATATTTGCTTTAGCTCCGAAGACCATTACTTTCTTTTGTAACGTATGTGTGGAGTCACGATGAGGGAGACGAACCAGGGCCATTATGGGTCTGATACGGAATGGAAGAAATTGTTCCAAACGCGGAATAATTCATTTCGTTTCTTCAATTATTTCATTTTTATAATAGATGTTTATTGTTAACATTTTCTGAATAGCCAATAGACTACTTATATCTTAACCTTATTTTTATGGTCATAATTAACATGTACTCGCTAACATTCTGATGGTCAATCAATTTATCTAATAAAAATTGACAAACGGAATTGACGTTATGGACTAAACTTGAGAAGGAAAGAAGAGGACTCCCAAAGAAAATATGGTTAAAGCGATAGAAAAACAGCAGCTGAAAAAATCATGACAGAAAAATCAATCAATCAAGAGCTAAGGAGTTGAGCAATGATGAAATTACTTATAAAGAATGAGAAGAGAAATGGAATAAGGTTAAAGAATTCTGCAGCTATAAAACGATTTTTATGGAGATGATGAAAATCACTTTTGATTTTTTGGTGATCTTCGAAGTCTCGAATCCATCAGCCATCAGTCTCATTGATGGAGGCTACTTTCGCGATCGGCGCACGTTAAATATCGCTTTCCTTGTACATCTATTAGTTCATAATGCACTTTCTACAATCGAACCATTAACGTTATAAACGGTCCAGCGGCCATTATTACTTGATGGATCGTTGCAATGGCTAACAACGGATGCTTTAATAGTTTTTATGTGGAACTTCGCTTCGAAACCGATTCGTAACATAAATCTTCTAGCACAATCAGATTTTTAACATTTTATAATAACCGAACTTAGTATTTTTAACAACAAACTGTATGTAATTATTAAGGTAGTTAAAACAACTAATTAATTTTATTTATAGCTCAGAATAGTCTTGACAAATTATATTCGTAATATCTATGAAGATGTATAGATATGTTTTTATTATATATAACACAAATTTCAAATGCAATTTATACAAGTTTATACATTGTAGAAAGTATACTTTAATATTCATCAAAAGAAAACAGTCTTACCGCATCGCAAGTTGCACTGTTGTGAATGCAACAAAACAACGAATACGAAATACATACGTAAACGTTAGACGCGGAAGAGCAGCCGAAGTGTATAATTACACGACAACAGAGCATTTCGAATTGTGGTCGGGATTCGAAGCCGAAACGTCGCCGGCATCTTAATGAACGGGAATAAATATTCTACAGCGATCCAGTTGTCAATGGCCCCGTTGAGAACACGAAGCTGTGCTCATCTTACACTAGAATGAGATAGATATTACAGTTTAGAAATGCACTCTGTTTCACTTAGAATCTAACAGTCTCTTACTCATTCTATTGTGTTTCTTACTACTACGTAATAAGACTGCATATTAGTTTTTTTATTTAACTAACCGATGCACAGGATGATCATTTGGTAAGCAGCATGCAGAGAACCCGCCGATTTGATGATAAATTATACTTTTTTAAAGCATCACTTAAGTTTAAGTTGTTAAAATAAGCCAAACTAGTAAGACTAATTTTAAACAATAATTGTATATGTATAACAATAAGATCGATTATATTTTTATCAGCTTTCAGTTCTTTTAATGAAAGTCGACTCTTTATTATAAACATGAGTATTTTGGGGCAAATTGTAGCATAAAAGAATTTGATAGTTATGTCCTGAATTCACAGAATTATTGTCAAGATACAATTTGTAATAGCTAAGTAAACAAATATTCTACTTCTTTTTCCAATCGTTATTAGTTTTGACTATAAAAACAAATTTTTACTGTTTAATGAATCCGCTTTATCCATTCGTCGCCTTAGTTTACTTCGTAGCTCTTTGGTTGAAACTCTACACACGTAAATGGTTGAGTGCCAGAGTACGTATGTTCACGGAATTGTCAAGTTCTCCACTTCTTGATACATTGATCACTGACAAAATCCTGTAAAAGTTTTGTGATTTCAGAAATTGAATTAGTACAAGTTGAAGTAGTAGTTGATTTAGTACAAGTTCATCTGTTAGTGGTAGCGTGCGTCATGGAAATGTTTTCAACTAGTCGTTGTTTAAATAATATATATTACAATAAAGTATACTAATAACAAAATATAAAAAATATTATAAAGATCCTAAAATAATAACAGGAACTGTAAAGCATTGATAAAACTTTTTTAAACCGGACAATAAAAGAGAAGTAGTTTTGACTCCTTTTACCAAACTACTGCACCAGATAACACATTTCAAAAATTAAGCAAATACGGCAATAACTTTAAAAGAATTTGTATACTCTATTCAATTATAAGCATCAACAAGCTGAAAGTATGAAAATGTTAAAAAAATATATATAACGAAATTACACTTGAGTTTAAAAACGAAAAAACAACAATTTACAGAACGAGCTACCATTCGCTTATCGCAACGCATACTAATTTATATTAATTAGTATTTGAAGGTTACATTGAAGCCTTGAAAGACTGCTTTAAGTAATTCACCAACTTACTGATAAAATGCGCATGTACACATAATTAAACGATAATTTAAAGTAACAAGTAAGATTATTAACCAATTGTTCACATCTAAAACTATTAGTACAAGAAATCTAAAGTTTTATATTTAAATATAAAAATCTATTGCTTGTACTAACGAAAATTTAATCTGAATTTACATAAGCATTCATATCTTTAAATATATTTTTAAACCAGTAAAACCTTCATTATTCATCTAATCATTAAATCAATCCATTCATTTCATAGATTTAATGGAAGAAACAGGAAAGTTTTAGATATTTTAAACAAATACCGTGTTAAAGTACATATATGTTATTATATAATATATGCATTAAAATATACTTAAGTTACATATTAATATATATGTACTTTAACACGGTATTTGTTTTAAATATCTACAATTTTCCTGTTTCTTCCAATGAATCTATGAAATGTATGGATTGATTTAATGATTAAATGAATAATGAAGGCTTTACTGTCAAAAAAATATATTTAAAGATATGAATGCTTATGTAAATTCAGTTTCAATTTTCATTAGTACAAGCAATAGAATTTTATATTTTAAATATAAAACTTTAGATTTCTTGTACTAATAATTTTAGCGGTGAACTATTGGTTAATAATCTTACTTGTTAATATATGCATTAAAATATACTTAAGATGAAGATATTTACTACGATTACAGTTTGCTTAATATTAATCTCTTATTCTAACAAATCAAACGTTATTATGCACAAAGTAAATTGATATGAAAACAAAAAAAAACGTTAAACACAAAACAGGTTTTTACATTAAAATATACTTGTTTTAACTTTCACATAAAATTAATAGTCATAATCGGTTTAACTATTAAAGATATATAAAGTTAACTGCGGTGTAGGTAGTAACCGCTGCGAATATTTCTGCCAATAGAGTCGTATACAAATTTTACTGCGCTCCAGTTTAAAGTAGCTAATATAAATACTTACTGAATATATTAAGTATCAAAGCAATTACAATGTACAGTGGATAACGCTATATTATAGATAAATATAGAAAAAATATATTTTATGGTCTTATTTAATCTGTTGTAAATAAAGCGCGAAACTGCATCCTCTTGCTCTTACAACGGATGGGTGCGCGCGCGCAGCGGCGTATCAGTAGCATAGGTCAGCTCCGCGCGGACGCTCGCCGCAATCGCGTTCGTGAACCGATACCGGTAACAAACGAAAGCCCACTACCACTGTGTTACAATCTGTTTGTGTGCAAAATTATATATACTTGTATGTGTTCAGTGATCTCTGTTTTATAAGCGTCGCTGAAGGAATGCGCGCGTGTTTCAGGTAAGTTGCGTTGTTTGTGTTACTTTCTTTTTCGTCCACATTTGTTGTGTTTGTCGCTTGAAGTTTGATTACGATTTTTAATGGTGTTAAAAAATTAATTAAAAAAAACCAGGAGACCGTGTGGATGGGTACTACCGCAGCTCCTATTTCAACCGCCAAATAGTAGTGTGCAAACATTACTGTGTTTCGGTTTGAAGGGCGCTGTAGCTAGTGTAATTACTGGGGTAACGAGACTTAACACCTTATGTCTCCGGCGACAAGCGCAATGTGGTGCAGTGTGTACCATCTTAACTAGCACCACGTCATGGGCAAGCGTATCACTTACCATCAAGTGAACGTCTTGCTCGTCTCGTCGCATAGTAGTATAAAAAAAAAAAGTTGCATCGCCTCTCTGATGAGTGACGACAAAAGTCTTCAAACATAGATAATTTATTGTAAAAACATTAAAAGAATAATAGAGACTAATAAAATATGAGATGAAATATAAATGAAAAAGGATAATTGTTGAGTTATTGATATTTTGTTTAATTAATTATACATACGTGTAATGAAAGAAAACGTAAATATTGTAATAAGAAGAACAGAAAGTAACAAAATAAGAACGATATTTATGTTCCTCATTTAATAGGCGCGAAAGAAGAAAATGGGTTGTAGCACGACATAGAAAAGAAGTGCGAATGAGAAACGGAAAGAAAGAGAGGTTTGAATGAAGAGAATGAAACAAATATAGAAATGAAATTAAATAAAACAGAAATTACTGGGGTAAAGAGACTTAACAACTTATGTCTCCGGCGACGAGCGCAATGTGGTGCAGTGTGTACCATCTTAACTAGCACCACGTTGTCATGGGCAAGCGTATCACTTACCATCAGGTGAACGTCTTGCTCGTCTCGTCGCATAGTAGTATAAAAAAAAAACTTTATTACTCAAGAAGGTTACACAAACTAATATTTGAAGTCCCTGACTTCTGTGCTAGGACACCAGTGTTAGTTGACAATGAGCTCGTGAATGAAGTGTACTCCGGTTCTCGTATGTTAGAAAATATAGTGATACTGTTATAGCGACAGATTTACTAGAGGCTAGTTAGAAAACCGGCGGGTTTTAAAAATACCCAAACAAACTCCACAGTACATGAATCCCGAATCGAACCAGAAAGCGCTTAGCCACTCCGTCACGATTGCAGTTAAACTGTTTCACTGTATTCTGTGGTCAATCTTATGTGTATAAAGTGATATCTTGTTACGAGTAATTGAATATGTGATACTGTATATCTATTAACCACTGACCTAAAATAGCTGTACATTAGGATCCATTTAAACTTGTTCAGCCTTAACTTTTCATTTGAAGAGAGAAACAATTAGTTATTACCTAGTTTCTCATTAAAGAAGAAATATGGAGTTAAATTATAACAGGACTTTATATTTATGGTTAATAACATCAAAATAAACTTAGAATAGAAATAGATCTAATATTTTCTGTCTTTTATATAAGTACTATCAAAATTAGTCGAACCGTTTCAGAGTTTATCTGAAACAGACAACAGAGAGTGATGAAAGATGATGAACATTTTAAATACTCTAAGTTGAACATAACTTTAACTTTGGTATCAATAAACAGATTATTTGTTTGTATAGATGACCTACATGTAACCGGTTAGAAGAAAATACTACTTTCATCTAGACTTCAATTGAGAATCAATTATAATAAATAGTACTTAAGTATTCTTAACGATCACGCTTCACTTATATACGCCTACATCGTCACTTAACATGTGAAATTGAGGTCAAGCTATCCGATATAAAAGAATAGATATTCTATTATCTGAAAAGGTTTAACTAGCTATTACTTTTAAAAGTTAGACATAGCCTTAAACAACTTAAAGGTTATTATATATGTAATAAAAATTATAATAAAGATAACGACTATATTCATAATTAAATTTTGACCTTAAAATCATTTCCGTTGTATTTGTTTCATTGAAACAAATCATTTTAAGACCCTGCCCCCATTTAAAATCATTGGTAAACAAATAAAAATCTATTCTGAATGAATTACTCTAAACTGTTACTCAATTGATTGTTAATTTCCAACATCATAAACTTCATTAAAACTAATCGAGCAAAAGGAATAAGTTCACTCGCTTAATGTAAAAAGTAAACTAAGTTGCGATCTAGAAATCGCGCTAATGTAGAGGAAAATCGGCTGAAGATTTACAATTAACTGTTACAAATTGTTTCAATACAAAAGTGGGACATTTTTTTATGTTCAACTGTAATATATAAAACGGAAAAGGTGAAGCGTGATCGCACGGAAAACTGGCTTTAACATAAGAATAAGAATATATACTATTTATCTAGATAAATAGAAAAATTAAGATAAACATCGAGATCATCAGAAATCTATCTAAGAACCGCCATGATATAGACAGTTAATTATTACTAGATAAATTGATTCAAAGCCGTGATAGCCTAGTGGTTTGAACGCCGCCCTTCTACTCTGAAGGTACCGGGTTCGAATCTCTGCACTAATGAACTTTTTAATTTATGTGCAGTTAGTATAATACCAACTAATATTACGTGCTCTGACGATGAAGAAAAACATCGTGAGGAAACCTGCATATCTACGTCGTGACCATCCGTGCTCGCACTAGTATGTGAAATGGAGAAGGCAATGGCAACACCACTCCATTATAACTGATAGGAAGTCGTCGCGTTTCATCACACATGATGACCACGACCCTCAGTCATGAGGAAATACGACTTAGAAGAAGAAACAGATTTAATTATTTCTAATACAATTTGGAGCAGTGTTCATAATTCCAACTTACAATCAGGTGAACGTATTACTCGTATTGGTGTTTCATTGAAATAAATTATATTATTTATGCGAATGGCAAACGTTCTGAACGGTGGTGGTAGGTCACCAACACATACATTCGCACATCCACCGTCTCCACCGTCAGTCAGCAGCGCGTGAACATTACTGCGTTACGGTCTAAAGCTGCTGCAGCTAGTTTACTGCAAGATACGTATACAACACTAACGTAAACTATCTATAATATTTAACCAACAAAATGAGTTAGGTAACTAATGAATAGAAATTATTATGATGATGAAATTCAAACATTTCTAAGTAACCCAACTATAAAATCAAATATTGTAGTTTAAAATAAATATATTCTTCAAATAGACAAAATATAAGTACATAGGTAAGAGAACAGTTTTCCTCCAACAAACCTGTGAAGAAAGTAAATTAATGTAAAGTATAAACCAGGTGTATACAATATAAAAATCGGTAAAAAAACTATTAAGTTAACGGTTTTCTTTATGTGCACTGAAAACTACAAAATAAATAAATAAAAAAAACAATTAATAAATAATAAAACGTGCGGCCCATTAACTATTTCTGTATTACTTTCTACTAATGGGCCCCACGTTTTTATTATTTATTAATTGTTTTTTTTTATTTATTTATTTTGTAGTTTTCTGTGCACATAAAGAAAACCGTTTAACTTAATAGTTTTTTTTTACCGATTTTTATTTTCTTGTTTTTAGTATTTAGTGAAATTGTCTACCGAATATTCTGACATATATTATATATTCATAATGACAGTATTCTGCTAGTGTAGTCCTATTATTTGATACCCATATTGTGGTGGTTGTGGAAAAATATGTACCTAGTCCGCCATATTGGACGGCGTCCATCTTGAATTTTAAATTTTGACATAGTCATCGTGTTTTACTAGTGCAGCCCTTTCATTTGATACCCATATTGAGGGGGTTAAGGAAAAATATGTAATCCGCCATTTTGTATCGGCGGCCATCTTAGATTTATAATGTTATTGATTTTATTATATTGTATTGTCATCTAAATTAAATGTGTGTACCAAATTTCAGATCAATCTGACAACGGGAAGGTGCTTAAATTTCAATTTCTAATTTTGACGCAAACAAACAAATTCCGTACGGGTCGAGCCAAATAAAACCGTTTAAAAATAGAGAAGCTTTAGGAAATACTACTACATAATATATTACACAGAAATATATATTATACATCAATGATAATATAGATCAATGAAAGTTTGTAATAAATATATATAATTTAAAATAAGCAAATACAAAAAGTAACAAACAAGAGAGACAATGTTAATATCTATAAAATTACCTTTTATATAGATATTTGTGTAAAACTGAAGCTGAAGAAGGTAATAAACGATTTTCTAATAGGTTTTCGTGTGTTGCGGTTGTCCACGAGCGACGGTGATCATTTACCATCACGTAAACCGCATGCGGTCCTTCGTTTTAGTGAAATCGTCACAAGAAACGTTACAACGATTAACGTTGTGTTTTTATTTCCATTGAATCTCGGAAACGAGCGAAGGCATCGAGATGGTGATTTAACGGTATCCGTGGTGCTGTAATTACTAGTTTATAACTAACGCTATTTTATTTCCCCGTAACGCCAATTCGTTGTACCACTTTCGCGATCGGTGATTGTGTGGAGTCGACGCCGGCGTTCATCTGTTTACATCCTAAAGTTTTCTTTAACTTTACTACTTAATAGTAAAAACATATCTCCTGTATTTGATAACTTATTTAGCTTACTAATTTTTATACAAGAATTGTATCTTTTTCTATATTTATAAATCTTACTAACTGCTTAGTTCACCGCAACTCGAGGCGTTCATTGAAAAATGAATTCATAGTATAACTTTAATCTGTAGGAAATAGTTTGAAAACTACTTATCTGAATGTCGCTGTAGCCTTAGCAATTTAACAGGCTAATATCGACTAAGATATTATATAAAATTAATCCTTTTGTAGTCTTAAAAAAAGGTTAAAAACAAAGAAGTTTCGTTAAGTCTAGTTAACTGGAATGTTGATTTGTTAAGACAAAGTTTAATTTTAGCCAATTAATAGTATTCCAATTACACATACTTAATACATATGAATAGCTCAATTAATGATCCCACTGCTGGGATGCGTAGTTTTCTCTTACAAGGAATCTCAATGATACTATTCTTACAATATGTCTGTTTCCGTTGCCGGAAGCAAGCTCAGTGGGATTCGAACCCACGACCCCTACAAACTTGTATCAAGAACGACCTCTCAAATTGAGCTATCGTTTTTATAAAATCATTTAATTATGTTCTCTTTGCATCAGTTATCTTAAACATCGTTTCACATGTTAAACTCTCACGGGAATGTTTTAAATTTCACCTCGGTGTTTAAAATTTTGTGCGAAATCGAGTAGTTAAAAAAAATCACATTACATTGTTGTTTAAAAAAAATTAAAAGAATTTGTTTTACGTACATTTTTCGTATCGGAACATCTTCAAATAGTTTTGGGGCAACGTAAATTGTAGTACGGAATCCGTGACTATGCGGAAATTTCCGAATGAAAAGTTTTGCGCTGAACATCCGGTGGCTGTGTAGCTATGTAGTTATGTGGCTGTGTAGCTGTAGAGTTGACATTGTTTCGCGATGCACTCGCGCAAGTTTCGCGCAATGTAAACGAAGGAATCCGGAATTACAACGCCACTTATCCCCGGACTGCGCCGTTTTGGAAGTTTCAAAAGAAAAATATTACCTACAAAAAAATAAAACTGACGCCAGCTTTTAATATGAAAAATTGGCATTTCATATGTTTTGAGAAATCTTTGATTTTGATTAGATAAAAAATCGGTAAAAAAACTTTTAAGTTAAACGGTTTTCTTTATGTGCACTGAAAACTACAAAATAAATAAATAAAAAAATAAAAAAAACAATTAATAAATAATAAAAACGTGGGGCCCATTAACAATTTCTGTATTACTTTCTACTAATGAGCCCCAAGTTTTTATTATTTATTAATTGTTTTTTTTATTTTTTATTTATTTATTTTGTAGTTTTCAGTGCACATAAAGAAAACCGTTTAACTTAAAAGTTTTTTTACCGATTTTTATTTTCTTGTTTTTAGTATTTAGTGAAATTGTCTACCGAATATTCTGACATATATTATATATTCACTAGCTGACCCGACAGACTTCGTTCTGTCAAAAAAAATTGGAATGTTCTTTGTTCCTGCCTATTTATAGCCGGGGCAAAAAAATCTCCTGAACAGAACCGCCACCCTGGTTATGAGCGGTGTGTGGGGTTCAGCACTATATATATTCATCTAATAACTAATATTTAAATATTAGTGGGTTCCAGAAGAGTGGCCAAAGTTATAATTATAGTACATAAATTATATTTACTATTATTATTTTTTTAGGAACAACAACTGTCACATTCGAAATCTTTTTGACAGAATGTAGTCTGTCAGGTCCGCCAGATGGTAACGCGGTTTGTGCTCGACTGATGTATTGACGTGAAAACGAATGCATTTTATGTCGCGCGCCGAAACTAAAACAAAAGAAATAATATCGCGAAGCCGAGCAAATTGAAAATCAGTATGGTGGATCTTTAGCTCTTACATTTTGTGACTATTTATGTTATTATTTCATTCGTTTCAATTTCGGCACGCGGCGTTAGATCCTCCGACGCGCATACGCACACTGTTTTGATAGAATAATTGAATTTGAAGTGCAAATTGACTCTTTAGCGTTACGAACGCACCTACATTGCTTAGACAGCAGTGAAAGCTTGTAATTTAATATGAACTTTTGTTTGTTTGTTTCTGGCTACTGGTTTCTGGTTTCTGGTTTCTGGTTCTGGTTACTGGTTACTGGTTTCTGGTTTCTGGTTTCTGGTTCTGGTTTCTGGTTTCTGGTTTCTGGTTTCTGGTTTCTGGTTTTCTAGATATCAGATGACAGATTTCACATGTCAGATTTCAATTTACAATTTTCCATTTTCCATTTTCCATTTTCCTTTTCCATTTTCCATTTTCCATTTTCATTTTCCATTTTCATTTTCCATTTTCCATTTTCCCTTTTCCATTTTCCATTTTCCATTTTCCATTTTCCATTTTCCATTGTCCATTTTCCATTTTCCATTTTCCATTTTCCTTTTCCATTTTCCTTTTCCATTTTCCTTTTCCATTTTCCATTTTCCATTTTCCATTTTCCTTTTCCATTTTCCTTTTCCATTTTCCATTGTCCATTTTCCATTTTCCATTTTCCATTTTCCATTTTTCCATTTTCCATTTTTCCATTTTTCCATTTTCCATTTTCATTTTCCATTTTCAATTTTCAGCGGTAAATAGTGTCACTATCACAAAAGATCAACAAAGTAAAGTTAAGACTTGACTACTATTTTGAACCAATCTGAACCTAGGACGGTGGTGTTCCTGCCTGAATTCTACAATCGCTGCACACGAACACACCAATTTACTGCATGATACTACACGCACATTGAACATTCAACTGCATTATGCACAAAAAAATAAAAATTCAACCGAGACAACGCGACCTTTACACCCAGATTCCCGCTATTTTTTTTATATTCATAAATTGTACTTATGTTAAAAGTAAAAAATTATTACGATATCATTACTCCTACAGAGCTGTCCCGCTTTGCCCATTTAAAAATCTGGTCACCTTAATGGAAAAGTGAAATTGTTGTTTTTACCATATTCCAAGCATTTTTTTCATATTTTCTCACCTTTTAAACCTTCTCGGGACTTCCACGAATAATTCTAGACCACATTTAGCCAAATCGGTCCAGCCGTTCCCGAGTTTTAGCGAGTCTAACGAACAGCAATTCATTTTTATATATATAGATAAATAATAAATTCAATTCAATAATATTAGTTATTAATAAATAAATAATAAAGTTGCTTGAGAATATATTTATATGTAGAGGGAGTGACAGAAGGCATAATGTTTGAGAGAAATAGAATTTGTTGTCATCCCCACTCCGTGCTGTGTACTGGTGAGAGGTGAGACCGGTACACACGTGGAGGGGTCACTTACCAAGTGATAATATTTTTTTTTTGGAGTTTACAGCCACGCGGTTTGATACGTGGCCATGTATAATTGATGATATCGAGCGAGACAAAAATATTAAAATGACTATTAAAAAGCAGGGGTTGGTGATAGAAAAGTTAGGAAAGGAAAATTTAGGGTTGTATGTATTTTTTGATGCCACACAATAATAAAATAAAATCGAAAAAAAAATCCCAAAAAATTAAAAAAATTTTTTCGGTGTAGGTAACCCTGATCACTTAGGGGTTTGAAAAATAGATAGTAACCGATTCTCAGACCTACTGAATATGCATAAAAAGTTTCATAAGAATCGGTAAAGCCGTTTCGGAGGAGTTAGGGAACGAACATTGTGACAAGAGAATTTTATATATTAGATTAGATAATAACAGTATTCTGCTAGTGTAGTCCTATTATTTGATACCCATATTGTGGTGGTTGTGGAAAAATATGTACCCAGTCCGCCATATTGGAACGCCGTCCATCTTGAATTTAAAATTTTGACATAATCATCGTGTTTTACTAGTGTAGCCCTTTCATTTGATACCCATATTGAGGGGGTTAAGGAAAAATATGTAATCCGCCATTTTGTATCGGCGGCCATCTTAGATTTATAATGTTATTGATTTTATTATATTGTATTGTCACCTAAATTAAATGTGTGTACCAAATTTCAGATCAATCTGACAACGGGAAGGTGCTTAAATTTCAATTTCAAATTTTGACCCAAATTCTGTACGAGTCGAACTAAATAAAACCGTTTAATTAATTGGAATTTTTTGAGAGTGTTTATCTTTGAAACTTTCGAAGAAAAGCAAAAACCAACACTTTTTTTTAATTCCTACTAGATGGCGTTGGGAAACATCACAATCATCAGCAAATATTCACAGCGATAATTACTTATTTTCGGCATTAGACCTTCATTAATGTAATCAATCTAAATAATTGCTGTATCATAACATATTTTTGTTTCCAAGCAA
This sequence comes from Byasa hedistus, assembly GCA_029286795.1. NCBI lineage: Eukaryota > Metazoa > Arthropoda > Insecta > Lepidoptera > Papilionidae > Byasa > Byasa hedistus. The sequence goes on from JAGSMW010000001.1 coordinate 1,108,726, forward strand.
ATGTACCTTACCGTCTTAAACTTAAAAAGATCAAGCGCATAATAGAACTAAGTGTTTATTCTTACGAAACGCATCTAATGATTCCTAAAGTCATTTGCACATTAACAAATGTAAATAGATTATATATGCATATATATAGCTATGTATGATTTATTTATCAGTAAAAAAAATGCATTACTGTTCATTTAACTAAACGTTGCGGCGCTGAAGTTAAAGGTGGTCCTTTTTTGCAACAAATCCATTTCATAATGCAGGTTATAACCCGTTACACAGAGCAGTGGTGTACATATAATCAGTGTCATCGCTTTGTCCAGTACTAAAACACGATGTTCAGTTACTTCACTACGCTGTAACACATTACCATCTTGGATAATTACAGCAAAAATATCAAGTAATCTTACGTAAACCTATTACGAGGAGGATTGGATGGTTTATAGAACCTCACGATGTACCGGTGTGTGATGTTTGTTTTTTTGGTCTAGAAGCGAACTGATTTCGCTGATGTCATTATCATCAGCGTTAACCTCGTTTGGGACTGATGGTAATTTCAAGAGCAATGGAATGGTTATCGCTCTCTCATTTTCTTCTTTGTCGGTATCACTCTTGATAGAGGTTATGATTATTACTTCAGGTAACAAGCTTCTCACTGCGCTTCTCTGATGGCCGCTTTCCTCGTGCAGTTATGTAGTGAAGAATGCATTTACTGCTTTTATTCTTCGTGACTTAGTACTTTCAACCTTTCCCTGGACCACAACTCGAAGACTGTACCAAAGTGAGACGCTGCTTGATTCTGAGTTCTCGAAGTATGTACTCGTTGGTACGGTATTCAGTCCACGACAATCCCAGCATTCTCCTCCAGCACCACATCTCTAGGTCGTCTATCTTCTTCTCTATTTTCCGCAGGGTCAACGTTTACAAAAATATAGGAAATAGAAATGTCCGAACTAGTCGGATTTTTGTAACAGTTTATATGTTGCGATTCCGCCATATTTTCTTCAACTTATGTAATTATGGAATTCAAACAGCACAAGACCGTATTTTGTGGAATACATTACAAGAGACCTATGTCCAGCAGTGGACGTCCATCGGTAGAAATGATGATGATGATGTAATTATGTGTTCACCATTTAATACTTCGATGCTGATGTGTATCTCAGATATTCTTACTAGCTTTTGAAAAAGAAATTTTAAGTTAAAGTGAAATTGCGAGCCAACAATGATACACGGAATATGTTATTTCATTTATTTACTACTTTTATAACTTATACTCGATAAGTTTCTACAAGTCAATTGCCTTAACACGGAGACCAATTCAATTCCAGAGTCACATACAGTTGAAGCCTTTTTTAAACCGGGCTATCTACCACTAATTCCACAGCCGCAATATGTGTTAAAACACAACAGAGTCAGAATGTTCTAAGCAAGCACACTTAACCTATTGTTACTTAACATGCGAAATGGAAGTCGTGTTCGTCTATAAAAAATTTAAGTAAAAACTAAAATGAAATTGAGAATCAGAACTGCATAACGACATGTACATGATGAAGGCTTAAATAAAAATCATCATCATCTAGAAATTATTAAGTTATTTATCACATATACAGAGAAATGACTTGACGCGAATAATTACGACTTTAGTAAAAGTGAAAACGATTGGTAATAAAGGTTGCGTGTCGTTAAGGAATCTGGTAAGATCATGCAGTTATAGCCTGTCCATCCAGCTTCATTTGGATCCAACAAATACCACTTTTATTATCTACATTCAGCTACAATGTTGTTAATGCATTCCGAAGTGTAATGCCAGTGGAGAAATAATTACTGCACACACGAGTTTCTGTAGATGAAACTATAAACGTGTTTTAATGGCGATGAAACGATGTTTATTACGGATCATTACATTATTTTGTTTTATAACATGAAACGAGTAAACATTCCTCGTGATAATAAGTTATTTATTTCAGATACAAATTAAATAAAACAGCGTTTTATTTGCATTTTGTTACAGTTTGTTTCCTTTTATTTTCCTTAACAAAAAATAGTTAGTAAACGTCTATTTGGAAGATGATCCCCATAACTAGCTAGTTATAAATAAATAGGAAGTGTTTCAGTTAAAGGTGAAGTACAAGGTTGGCTAGAAGAAATCACCATATCGGAAGTCCAAATTGAATCACCAAATTGAGGCGGCGTTCATTTGGCAGATATCATCTTCTCGACATGACCAATAAAATTCTAAAGGTTCAAATAAACATAATCAAAAAAACAGAATCAAAGTTTTTCATTGAGAAATAAAATGAGAGTTGAACAACATCGGATGACTTTTTTTTTTATACTACTATGCGACGAGACGAGCAAGACGTTCACCTGATGGTAAGTGATACGCTTGCCCATGACAACGTGGTGCTAGTTAAGATGGTATACACTGCACCACATTGCGCTCGTCGCCTTAAGACATAAAGTGCAAGTATTGTTACACCAGTAATTTCACTAGCTGCATCCACCTTCATACTCGAACACAGTAATGTTTGTACACTACTGTTTGGCGGAAGAAATAGTCACTGCGGTGGTACCTACCTAGACGTTCTTCGTTTTCCTTCTTGTATTAATAAATATAAGTTAATAGCATTAGCTTAGTGTAATGTAACTTCCTCGTCACGATGGCCGCAGATAAGAACCGTTCATTCGTCGCTTCAAGGCACAATTTTTTTATCACTAAGTTTACGAGTAATTATTTCATCGCTCACTGAAGCAAAACTTACAACTAAATTGAAAAGTAACTTTAAATTGTTTAGCTTGTAACGAAATTATAGCAGAGTTAATTGTTTATTGATTTCTTTTTCTGCAAAGAAGTGTTATTTATGTTATAGATACAATATTTATTTATTTATTTATTTGTATACAAGAAAACTTACAGCTTATACTTATACCTAAACAGAGTTAATCACATAGATTAAACATAGAAAAAAAAGCCATGACAAGTTTTCACATGTGGTTAAAGTTAAAGTAAACTTAAGGACGCTTATTTATTCTAACCGCTAAATTTAATAATAACATTTTTGCAGAAAAAAAAAATGTACATATGTTATCTATTATAAGCCGTGATAGCCTAGTGGTTAAAGTACCGGGTTCGAATCGGGCCTGCACCGATGTATTTTTCAATTTATGTGCAGTTAGTATAACACCAACTAATATCAAGCGCTTTGACGGTGAAGGAGAACATCGTGAGGAAACCTGCATAGCTATATCATGACCATCCGTGCTCGCACTAGTATGTGAAATGAAGAAGGCAATGGCAACACCACTCCATTATAACTGACAAGTAAGTCGTCGTGTGTTTCATCACACGTGATGACCACGACCCTCAGTCATGAGGTAATAAGACTTAGAAGAAGAAGAATTATATAGTAAGATATCTAGTATTTATCTAATAATAAAATAAGTTATATAATTCTTGTATTTGTAACTCTTTCTTTTACTTGACTCTTGCCGCATATCATTAAATATCTTCTCCACGCTAAAGTTTGCAGCAAAAGAACTCTTTTAGAGTTAAACTAGCCTATGCATACGTTTAAGATCTCCATTTTTGTCATTTGTATATACAAAAGTAGTATATAATGTATCAATATCTAACTTGGATGAGCTTAATTAACAATTGAATCAGTAACATAACGCAGTGCTGATGATTACAATAGTCGTTTTGCTTATCATAGTTTTTACAGCGACATTAACAAGAAAATTAATAAGTTACTTAACGGGAAGTGTTCATCGTTTTCACTTACATCATTCATAACATACATGAAACAGTAAAGACTTACTATTAAACTAACTTTAAACAAACAAGCGGAAGGCGGCGGCGTTTGGTTCAATTTGAATCACGAAAAACACAAAGCTGTCATTGTTCTGTTGTTAATAGAAATCAATTTGACGACGAAATGTGCCGCCATTTTTTATTCGTAGGTCATCTACATTGACCAGGTGGTAGGTCTCTGTTGCCGGAGACCGTCTGGGTGGGTACCACCGCAGCTCCTATTGCAACCGCCAAATAGTAGTGTGCGAACATTACTGTGTTCCGGTTTGAAGGGCGCTGTAGCTAGTGTAATTACTGGGGTAACGAGACTTAACACCTTATGTCTCCAGGCGACGAGCGCAATGTGGTGGAGTGTATACCATCTTAACTAGCACCACGTAGTTATGGGCAAGCGTATCACTTACCATCAGGTGAACGTCTTGCTCGTCTCGTCGCTAAGTAGTATAAAAAAAAAAAAAAAAAAATCTTAAATAGGGTACTATTCCGTTAACGGATCAACGATATATCCAAGTTGATTAAGTTGGTAGTTACTGAAAATCTGACACAGTATTTAATGCCTACATAATGATTCGACCTTGAATACCGGTAACGATATATATGATCACAATTGGGATATTACTATCAAATTTACCGCTTAAATAAATGTTAGCGACTTCCTCGCATATTCTGATTTATGTTTTCTTATATGATCACAAGGCTTACAGTATTAAAGCAAATATAACGGCTTTATAAAGACGTCGTTATAATAACGTTATTACTTTAGTTAAAAAAAAACTTTTCATGTAATCTTTAGTAATATAAGTTACGTAAAAATATTATTAAATTATAGAATCTTTAATAAAGTTTAAGTTACAAGGTATGAAGAACCTTAGCGACTATTTACTGGAGCTTTATTACAATTCAACTTAATAGTAAACAGAGATCTAGTCTTTGAGTAGGGAAGGATATAAAAATTTAACCTTAATGAAAAAAGCTGTTTATAAATTTAACAATCCAATGTGGTTGTATAAGCTTTTTTCTATTTCGTCAGTCAATTATTTATAAAGTGAGTTTGTTTATTATTAATAATATTGTTAAGCGAAAAACAATTTGAAGTTTGTTAATGCTTTATCGAAGTTGTTAACTATGAGTATAGAGGTTGGTACATTCCCATCGTTTGGTTTACGAACAAAAGGTTAGCAATTCAAAGTGCATGCCGGTCTGACGTACAAACTGGGTCGGTGTTTGAACTAAATAAGCGGGCCGTTATTTAACTCGTGGATACCGGATCGGAGAACCCTTAATCCGGTCGAGCTGGTAAAGTCATCAAGGAGACCAACAGCACAAACATCTTCCGAAAAAAGTTCGAAACTTGAGATATCACATAAGTTGTATTACTTAATCGCTTACGTCATAAATGGAACGTATAATGAGCAATCTACAATTTTGTCAAATCTTACTCAATAAATATAAAGTATAATAAGTTGTAAAATAGTATATAAAGGTAATTATATGATAAAATCTAACCTTGAGATTAAGCTGCTTAGGTTTGTATATAAATAAGTAATATTTAAAGTTAATAAACAGTAAAGATCATGTTAAAAAATAAGGAATTATTTTATTCGATTGTTAGAAGTTCCTCTAAACTCAATCAGTATTTAAATAGTTTTATATACTATTACAAATGGAAAGGGCCAAAAGGAAATAGAAGAAGAGAACTCCTAAAGAAAAGATATATGGGACATTAAAGAGAATGCTGTAACAGATTGGTCGGAAAAGGCTAAAGTTAGAGAGAAATTGAATAAGCTGGAAGAGACCTTCACCCAAAAAGGGATTCTAAACTATAGCAAATGTTGATAAGAAAAGTATGTAAGTTGGGTGATAATTGCCTAAAATAAATATACTATTAAAAATATAGTATTAGAATGTAATTAAAACAAACAAACAGAAAATAAAAGCGTTTTTGACAATATATATTCTAGGTTAAACATATTTAAATGAACGCAGAAACTTTCCTTTTCAAAGTATCATGTCATTACGGACCAGCTCCCTCCTCATTGTTCTGTTATCTTTCATTCGACCATATTTGCAGCTGCCTCGTAATTCTTTTTCTCACGACCCACTACTTACGATAACGACTCACTTAGCGACGTTAATTAACTTAGTTTACGTAAACTTACAGTCGACAAACACGAATTTAGGATAGCGCCACTAAAAATCATTTCCTGATTAATAACATTGGGAAATAACTCTCGAGTCATTTACTAATCTATTTGTTAATTCGCGAAATTTACTTTAAAAAAAAGTACTTTTCATTAGTAATAATAAGCTTTTACTTAACTCCAAATTAAAGTTAAGTCAGTGATAATAAGGGGGGGGGGGGGGGGGGGGGGGGGGGGGGGGGGGGGGGGATGATGCAAGATTTGATGCACATTATCGGAATACAGTCGTCTGTTAACAGTTATAACAGCAATGCTAATGATATAGATTTACAGACGTAGTAACTTCACCACAAGCTTCACCACGTGCGAATCGCACTGTAAACCCAAGTGGTTAACCACTGTGCCATTAAACCTGTAAAATATTGCAGTTCCAATTTGTAAATCAACTATGAGACGACTTATGAAATAATTTTATATACGCCATTAACCTCAATTTTTCATTCGATGCGAATTCACATAGATATTTGTATTTATATGCAAATCAATCGATATAAAATCTTATTCCGTTAGTTGATATATATGTTAACTTCATCCATACACATCGCGCTGTTAGTTTTTATTACCGCTCGCACTTGACCATTCAAGTTGAACTGATAGAAAACGTTTCATTAATAGTATATTGATTTGTTAGTCTGTTTGACCACACGTATAACGTTAGGCTCATTAATATGTACTGGTTTATGATAATCAATTGCCGTACTTACTGTTAGTTAATCGAACTTTACTAATGGTGGATCAATTTTTATGAAAACTATCTAGATATAACTGTAGTAAGGAAAACGATGTATTAATCTTAAGTGAACTGAACTATACGAAGGATTTAAGCTGATGGAAATTCAACTTAATCCTGACTTCCAACCAACCCTTAAACCAGTCTCTTTTACTTACAACACAATAAAAGTACTCGCTCATTTTACCCATTAAATTTACAAACGATACTTTGTTAAAATCTGGACATTATATAACAAAGTAACTGTATATACACTCCCGGACACATCTATCGGCCCACCTAGTGTTTAAAAGTTTTAACGGTGCCTAGCTAAAAATAAATGTTAGGTGGAGCAATAAGTTTTAATGCAGTTTTAAAGCTGATTTTTTGGACAACCTTTATGTATGTTTTTTTTTTTTAATTTTTAATTCAGGATTATGAAAAAAAAACGAAAATTCGAGTCTGTTCATTGTTTTCAACGACCCAGGAATGGAGAAAACTTTTTTATTTCGTACAAGTTGGATTTTTTTTTGATGTTTCCGATTATTGGTTCCATAAAAAGGCAAATCTAAACTTAGAGCCAGTTTTGACCAAACAATATGGATACTCTGCCTGAAATTGTCGCCCAAGTTGTAAAACTTCTGCCGGCCAAATCAATTCGAAATTACAAAAAAAAAACATACGTAAGGGTTGACCAATAAATCTGCTTCAAAACTGCATTAAAACTTATTGCTCCACCTAACATTTATTTTTAACTAGACACCGTCGAAACTTTAAACACTGGGTGATAGGCCGATAGATGTGTCCGGGAGTATATATACAGAAGTTCCTCGTTCGAATCCAGAGTAATGCGGTGGAGTTTAATGATAGTATTGGCAACATTTATGTCGTAAGAACTGCCGTTATTGAAATTTATTACCATATAGTAGTATAACTGATCCCCTCTATCACCATAGTCCAGACTATTAAGTTATGTTAACATGATTAATACACAAAATGATATAGTTTATATACTACCATAAATAATCATAAGGGTGGGAAGGTGGTAACCCCCCCAACTAATCGACAAGGTCTAATCTTATTGAATGGGAGATTTATAGCCGATTGTGCAGCTTCAATTTACAATCGCCATTGTGATGGTAGCTTAATGGTTAAGCAGTTTGTGAATGATGAAATTTATTGATCACATTGATATTTAGACTCGGGTATATTTATTCATTCCTTCATAAGGAATATTACGTCCCCCCTACCACCAGTTTAAAAATAAAGAAAGGAAGATCCTGTACATAATTTAACATAATACTGGTAATGATTTCTTTAAAAAATATGAAGAGTTTAAAATAGTTCACCACCGTTACTACTAACTAAGTAAAATGAGGATATATATATAACGCTATTGATCATACAATCACTGATATATATTATATTAATAATTATGTATTATTATTGTAACTAATAATAAAGATAGCAATTGTTTATTAAAATAAGATATTTTTGAGTGATACTAAAAATTTTCAAGTAAAATGATTGAGAATGAAATTCATCAGTTTTAAGTTAACTTTTGTAGCTGTCTGCGGGCTTCTATGGTCACTTATTATAACATGAACTTAATATTGTTATAGAAAAACTATTAAAGTTTTTAGCTTTAAGTGTTAATGGTGTCCATCTAAAAATTTGACGCTCTGTGACATTGTGTAGGTTGTAAGCGTTGTGTGTGGAATAATTTATCGTGAAGTGGCTGCAGCAGCACTATAATGATGTCAAGGGTTCTCCCTCCACCCTAAGGCGTCCCTCTCGACTTTTAGGAGGGGATTTCTTACCCCACATGTAATAGACACTTCCCTTTTCAACATACATATCTAATTTACACGTTTTTATATATACAATTCACAAGACCCTGAGTTCACAATTCTTACGCTGTCCAAACAGTAATGAGCTCGAGATCCAAAGTTGTCCGCCATTTATACCAAAATGACAGCGGCGCCATCTTTACAATAATCAATACAACTATTTAATTATTGTCAATTTTATAAAAGTCATGGATTAATAATATTCCCAATATTTCAATTACACTATAAGAAATATAAATACAATTATTACATAAATATTAGTATGAAATATAATAGTACACTATGCAGTAATTCATTTTGGATTCTTTAACGGTCAATACAATTACTATTTTTCTTACAAAATGTTTATAACCACAATTATTTATCCTGAATATCTAACACATGTAATTGTCTATTTTCATATATGTTATACTAATACAAACATTTCATTTATTAACCACTAACGCGTGAAGATGGGTGTTATCTATTTAACTAAACAGAGAACTTTGGATTTGTACATCTGCAAAGTGGGACGGGAACTTTAACTTCTGTTTTTATAATTTAATTTCTATATTTGTCTCATTCTCTTCATTCAAACCCCTCTTTCTTTCTGTTTCTCATTCGCACTTCTTTTCTCTGTCATGCTACAACCCATTTCCTTCTTTCACGCCTATTAAATGAGGAAGATAAATACCTTTCTTATTTTGTTACTTTCTATTCTACTTATAACAATATTTACGTTTCCTTTCATTATACATGTGTATAAGTAAATTAAACAAAATATCAATAACTCAACAATTATCCTTTTTCATTTATATTTTATCACATATTTTTTTAGTCTCTTTTGTTCTTTTAATGTTTTTACAATAACTTATCTATGTTTGAAGACTTTTATCGTCACTCATCAGAGAGGCGCTTGCCCATGACAACGTGGTGCTAGTTAAGATGGTACACACTGCACCACATTGCGCTCGTCGCCGGAGACATAAGGTGTTAAGTCTCGTTACCCCAGTAATTACACTAGCTACAACGCCCTTCAAAGCGGAACACAGTAACACAGTAATGTTTGCACACTACTATTTGTCGGTTGCAATAGGAGCTGCGGTGGTACCCACCCAGACGGTCTCCGGCAACAGAGACCTACCACCTGGTAACTCTTCCTTATTGTCCTTTCCTATATCTCTTTCTTATCTTTCTCTTCTATAAATTATCATTTTGAATGGTTTTAAAACTACAGTATTAACGTTTTAGCTATTCGGTGAAAAAACCTTCTATTTGGTTTCAATATCAAATGTTAGACTTCTATTATACAGTTAGGTAGTACGCAATGGATTCAAACACAGTTGCGACGACATTTCTATGTGTACTGTATAATAGAAAGGACAAACATGACACAGTATACAATTGCTTAACTCATAAGAAACTCATGTATATACACAACTGGAAACTTTCACCATTATAAAAGTAATAAATCATCGTTCGGAGTTAGTTTTCATTATTAACATCCGAGGTGGAAATTAATTTTTTGCCGTCATCTAGCGATCATCAAATCATCGACTACAGAAATAGCTAATGATAATTTCAATACATAAGTTGACGTTAACGAGAAGTTATGTTATGAATTTACTTTTAATAATACTTTAAAATAACTTGAACCTAATAAAAAGGAAAAATAAGAAAAAATATTAACAAATGTAACATCAGACTTATTTTCTTCATTAACAGTTATTTTTACTAATTCATTTCTAGTTTTTTTTATAAGATCATTCTTAGGTGAACTTTTTCTAATAAATAAACACACATTGAATTCAGAAAATATTGTAAAAGTTAATAACAAAAAATATACAATAAAAGAAATGGAAACTTCCTCCTTTGATACATATATGACTACAACTATAAACTGTAAACTACAAATAGTAGTTTAGGCCTGTTAGTAAGAACAATTTCTCTTTATTTATTATTTTAATTATATTAAAGTTATATGTAAATGAATCTAAATTGATATAAGAAATCTTTAACACTTTATATAAAGTGAAAGAAAATGTTTTTAGGACGATGACTAATTTTATATCTACCCACATAATATTACTTCCTTGTGTTGTTGCAGTGAATATAAATAATCATAACTACTTACTGTTGTATTTATCGTTTACTTCTTCAACACTCTTCCATTACTCGTTGGCGGTAATTTAATCGTTAAGGATCTCGCTGAATCGCCGTTTTTTCATTCGCAAATTAAATAAATGCTCGGAATAGGAAGAGAAGTGATAAAGATCCGCTCGTTCTAGTCTCGTTGCAGATAAATTTACGCCAAAAAAAAAGACGCTTTGTTTCATCTCAAATTCACGGACAAAGGAGATAATGGATTCATAAGCTTTTATGAATTTTAACCGTTTTCAATTCTCCTTAATTATGACAACTATATATAATATAAATAATAACCTTTTGTAATGTTAAAATTTAATAGTACTTAGATGACGTTAAAAAAAGTATTAATTTCCTTTTTTCAGTTTGTGACGTCCATCGCCCGCCGGGGCACCAATCGAAATGACAGAGCAATTCTAAATTCAAACGTCCCCGGAAACATGGGGAGCGGGCCGAGCAGCGCCACCAGCCGGAAATGGTCGGGGAAAAAGGAACTCCCGCCGCAAGCGGAATCTTCGAGAGTTCTTTTCCTACTTTATTTGATTCACAGAACTTGGAACATTGTAGTTGAACACGTCGACGCCAAGAGCTCAAGGCGAGTCATAATTTTCTATTTAATTTTACATCTGTTGTTAGCTTTTATCTTATATAATCTTTATAACGGTAAAATAAGATTTGATTCTTACATCACATTCATTAAGTTGTTCTTACTAGGTAGTGACGAAACGTAGTATAACCAGGTGGTAGGTCTCTGTTGCCGGAGACCGTCTGGATGGGTACCACCGCAGCTCCTATTGCAACCGCCAAATAGTAGTGTGCGAACATTACTGTGTTCCGGTTTGAAGCGCTGTAGCTAGTGTAATTACTGGGGTAACGAGACTTAACACCTTATGTCTCAAGGCGACGAGCGCAATGTGGTGCAGTGTGTACCATCTTAACTAGCACCACGTTGTTATGGGCAAGTGTATCACTTACCATCAGGTGAACGTCTTGCTCGTCTCGTCGCAAAGTAGCACAAAAAAAAAACTGCTATCAAGATTAGTAACTTTGATTCGAGTAATTCATTCTCGCTTAAACCTTCATGGTTATGGTACTTGCTACTATCCTATCATTCACAATAAGGTCTACTCAAGGAGGTTCAGAAGAACTTTACAATTAAATTCTACCCTCAGATTATAAAAGACATTACTAACTTTAGAGAAAATAATGTTAGTAAATTATTATTGTAAATGTATTGATGGTTATTTATATTTGCGTTTCAGATGGCGAGGTTCCCACACAGTGCCCAGTTCTGGGGAAGGCCTCGGTCAGAGGTTCGATTCCGTCAGCCTGGAGGAGTCGGACCCCGGCTCCTGCTACTCAGCGTGCAGCTGCAGCTACTGCCGACTCCGGGAATGCGCTCAGGACTGTGTCAGGTAATTAACTAATATACATGAAAGATACTAATTTACACTCCCGGACACATCTATCGGCCCACCTAGTGTTTAAAAGTTTTAACGGTACCTAGCTAAAAATAAATGTGAGCAAACATTACTGTGTTCCGGTTTGAAATGGGTTGGAGCGGTGGGGCGGGGGGGGGGGGGGGGGGGGGGGGGGGGGGGGTAGTGAAGTACTGGGGTAACGAGACAACATACACTCCCGGACACATCTGTCGGCCCACCACCCAGTGTTTAGTTTCGACGGTGTCTAGTTAAAAATAAATGTTAGGTGGAGCAATAAGTTTAAATGCAGTTTTGAAGCTGATTTTTTTGTCCACCTTTATGTATGTTTTTTTTTTTATTTCGAATTCAGGATTATGAAAAAAAAACTAAAATTCGAGTCTGTTCACTGTTTTCAACGACCCAAGAATGGAGAAAACTTTTTTTATTTCGCACAAGTTGGAATTTTTTTTGATGTGTCCGATTATTGGTTCCGTAAAAAGGCAAATCTAAACTTTGAGCCGGTTTTGCCCAAAAAATATGGATACTCTGCCTGAAATTGCCGCCCAAGCTGCATCACTTCTGCCGGCCAAATTAATTCTAAATTAAAAAAATAAAAAACATACACAAAGGTTGGCCAATAAATCTGCTTCAAAACTGCATTAAAACTTATTGCTCCACCTAACATTTATTTTTAACTAGACACCGTCGAAACTTTAAACACTGGGTGGTGGGCCGATAGATGTATCCGGGAGTATATTTATAGATATACTAGCTGACCCGATAGACTTCGTTCTGTCAAAAAAAATGGAATGTTCTTTGTTCCTGCCTATTTTATAGCCGGGGCAAAAAAATCTCCTGAACAGAACCGTCACCCTGGTTATGGGCAGTGTGTGGGGTTCAGCACTATATGTATTCATCGAATAACTAATATTTAGATATTAGTGGGTTCTAGAAGAGTGGCCAAAGTTATAATTAAAGTACATAAGTTATATTTACTATAATAATTTTTAGGAACAAATAACTGTCACATTCCAAATCTTTTTGACAGAATGTAGTCTATCAGGTCCGCCAGATGGTAACGCGATTTGTGCTCGACTGATGTATTGACGTGTAAACGAATGCATTTTATGTCGGGCGCCGAAACTAAAACAAAAGAAATAATATCGCGAAGCCGACACCAAATTGAAAATCAGTATGGTGGATCTTTAGCTCTTACATTTTGTGACTATTTATGTTATTAATTCATTCGTTTTAATATTTGACTCTTTAGCGTTACGAACGCGCCTACATTGCTTAGACAGCAGTGAAAGCTTGTAATTGAATATAAACTTTTGTTAGTTAGTTTCTGGTTACTGGTTTCTGGTTTCTGGTTTCTGGTTTCTGGTTACTGGTTTCTGGTTTCTGGTTACTGGTTTCTGGTTTCTGGTTTCTGGTTTCTGGTTTCTGGTTTCTGGTTTCTGGTTTCTGGTTTCTGGTTACTGGTTTCTAGATTTCAGATGTCAGATTAAAATTTTTTTTTTTTCCATTTTCAATATTCTGTATACAATATTCAATATCCAATATCCAATATCCAATATCCAATATCCAATATCCAATATTCCAATATTCCAATATTCCAAGATTCCAATATTCCAATATTCCATATTCCAATATTCCATATTCCAATATTCCAATTATTCCAATATTCCATATTCCAATATTCCAATATTCCATATTCCATATTCCATATTCCAATATTCCAATATTCCAAATTCCAATATTCCAATATTCCAATATTCCAATATTCCAATATTCCAATATTCCAATATTCCATATTCCATATTCCAATATTCCATATTCCATATTCCAATATCCAATATTCCAATATTCCAATATTCCAATATTCCAATATCCAATATTCCAATATTCCATATTCCAATATTCCAATATTCAATATCCAATATTCCAATATTCCAATATTCCAATAGTCCAATATTCCAATATCCAATATTCCAATATTCCTTTCCCCATTTCCCATTGCCCATTGCCCGTTGCCCGTTGCCCATTTCCTATTGCCCATTGCCCATTGCCCATTGCCATTGCCCATTTCCCATTGCCCATTGCCCATTTCCCATTGCCCATTGCCCATTGCCCATTTCCCATTGCCCATTGCCCATTGCCCATTTCCCTTTTCCCATTGCCCTTTGCCCATTGCCCATTGCCCATTTCCCATTGCCCTTTGCCCATTGCCCATTTCCAACTTTCAACTTTCAATTTTTAATTTCCTGTTTACAGTTTTCAATTTTCAATTTTCAACGTTAAATAGTGTCACCATCACAAAAGATCAACAAAGTAAAGTTAAGACTTAACTACAATTTTAACCAATGAACCTAGGACAGTGGTGTTCCTGCTTGAATTCTACAATCGCTGCACACGAACACACTAATTTACTGCATGATACTACACTCACATTGAACATTCAACTGCATTATGCACAAAAAAATAAAAATTCAACCGAGACAACGCGACCTTCACGCCCAGATTCCCGCTAAAGTTCGTAAAATATTCTTCTTCTTCCCAATTGATGGCATGAGCACGGTTTGTGAGTGAGCCAGTGTCATGTGTAGACAAATAAAATAAAAGAATAAAAATCCTTAAATATTATCTGCGTGGTTAATTCGTCCGCCATGTTTCTCCCTTTTCTCGTGAAATATTATAATTGCAATGAGTAATTGTTGGTTGTCAATATCAAATGTCAAAATCAAAAATATTCTTTTAAATTGTATTTGGTGTCTAAATGACGGGACGAACTTCAAATTTTTGACGTTTTATGTATCTAAAGTAAGGAGACCAGACATCTCGCTTTTAGCGGGACAGTCCTGATTTTTTTACTATTAATCCCTCGTCACGCGACGTTTTTCAAAAGTCCCGACTTTTAGAATTAAGTAAAATTTTAAATTTATGAAAATCATTGTTTTGCGTAACATATTGCTTTTGCTACCCAGTTACATTGTATTTGTCTCTCAAATGATACACTTTGTATCCGTACTGCGTGCTAGCAAGATAATTAAACAAATAAATATTACAAATCTGTTTCTTACCATAGAAAAATAAAGTAAGTAATTTATTTAAATATTTCATAAATGCATAAATTTTCTTAAACTTAGCTTAAAATACTCGTAGTCTTCATACTTTATATTGATGACAAAACGTGTATCACCCACCTTAACCTCGAAAGAAATTTTAGAAAGTAATATACGAATAAAATTTTGCAAATATTTCAAGTCAATCAAACTAATTTATCAAATTCTTGTGAAGATTTTTACAATATTTTACAAAATTACTACAATCTACTCAAACAAATTCACTTATATAAAAAAAAACATTTATAAACTGTACTTATGTTAAAACTAAAAAAAATTACGATATTATTATTCCTTCAGAGTTGTCCCGCTTTGCCTATCTAAAAATCTGGTCACCTCAATGAAAAAGAGAAATTGTTGTTTTTACCATATTCCAGGCACTTTTTCCATATTTTCTCACCTTACTAACCTTCCCTGGACTTCCACGAATAATTCAAGACCACATTTAGCCAAATCGGTCCAGCCGTTCTCGAGTTTTAGCGAGACTAACGAACAGCAATTCATTTTTATTATATAGAAAGATTACAAAGACAGGAAACTTTTATATGGATAAGTTACTTTTAATATATAAGCTTCACTCAAGCATTATTTAAACTTAGTATTTATATTTACATTAAACAGCTAGTTATTTGAAATCGTCAATGCGTTGCCGTGTAAACATTCTAACCAGATACAATATTTGAGAAAGAAGCAAACTTTAAAAATTGTAAGGAAAATTATTAAATCTAATCTAGTTTCTTCAAGTTAGAAAATCTTTCAGCTCGAATCCATTCAGATCTAATTCCGTTCTGAAGAAAAGAACCTCCGTGAATGAAATTCAGCAGCGCATCCGCTCCAGTTATTCACCGGCCGTACCTCAGCCTGATTTGGCAAAGAAATTCTGGACCTAATTCAAATTCCAACATCTACCTTCAGCTGCTTTGAAAAGCACATCTTTACGTCACAGAGTACAACAGTAATCTCACAGATAATATTAAAATAGATAAAAAATTTAAATTTTCTTTTTTACAACAATATGACGCTAGTTAAGATAGTATACACTGCACCACATTGCGCTCATCGCCTTCAGACATGGGATATTGAGTCCTGTTACCCCAGTAATTTTATTACCTACAGCGTCTTTTAAACTGGAACACAGTAATGTTTATTCACTACTGTTTGGTGGTAGATACAGGAGCTGCGGTGGTACAACAGAGACTTACCACCAAAGCTACCAAATTCAATTCTACTTATGATTTAAAAAGATAGATAATAGATAAAAGAGCTGCACTTAGAAATGCTAATATTTCATGATTCAAGACTATGAGCAGAATGCGCAGTATAAACATTCTAACTAGCGTTACATTGTTATAAACGTTTTACTGACCATTAGCTAAAATATCGATACACCACATCGCTTACTTGAATACAAAACTATTTTACTTCTTTTCTAGTAGTTTCTAGAGTAATTAAACTAAATGAAAATCTATAACTTATCTTAACTATTAGATTAGTCGTGAAAACCCAAAACAGATCAAACAGTTTGTTTAGATTTTTTGAGATTTAAAAAAACCACTAGCAGTAAAGTTCGAAGACTGTCGTGTGGTACACGTTTTGGATTATCTTCACCACCAAGCTACTTTGTAAAGGTTAGCAGCTTTCGTTTAGCTGTTAATCTTTTTGATACATTTTCATTCAGTAGTTGACATGCAAAAAATAAATAACCATTCGTGCTGCATTTGTATACTCTGTGGTAATGCGGCATCATTTGAAAGCTGTGCACATTCAGATGCGCAAATAGCTTGCGTACTTCTGTAACGTTCTAATTGATTAATTCAATGACTACTGGTATGAGACCAGCGGTAAGCTTTAGCTGATATTATACACCGCAACCTGACCATAAGTTCTTCGATTCACAATTAACCAGGTCACTGCTACTGAGACTCTTCACTATTGCAAAAGAACTAATTCAGAATAACCTGTTCACGCATTCAATGTGATAATATCTTTCGTTCTCTAATATTTATATTAAGTTTTTACAAATTATTATTATCACCAGAATATTAGCTAGAACTGTTAAATTCTGCTTTAAAGAATTGCTCAGTTATAATTCAGATAAAATGGATCGCAAAGTGACCAACTTATCCGTGTTTTCGTCGACTCTGCTTAACGACTTAGGTAATACATTAGGTTACTTACATTGCAAATTAGGGGACATCTGCAGCGGCAGCATCCTCTGGAGATAAACGACATACATTATCATCCTTAATAAAATGTCTTTTTATTACGTTATCAAGAAAGCACTCTTCTATATTATACTAGACGTCATAGCTCCCAAACGATTCAAGAAATTTAGATATAATTCTCTGTGAAAATTAAGAAACAAACAATTAAATAGAACTGACACACGTATAACTATAACATAATATATTAATAGATTGAAATTTGTGTGTTGTTATAATATTGATTAATGTTGTGTAAACATCTGAGCTTTACAACTATAGGTATCACTAAGTTAAACGTTTCATAATCTTTATTTATTTATACAGAAAATTGGTTTGTCTGAGAAAAATCTGTAGAGTTTGAAAGAGACAGAAATAAAACCCAATGAAGAACTTTCTCACGAATAAAAAATGATGTTAGAAATTATGTAGTTCTTGTTAATTTCTATTGAATCTTTTAGTTTTCTCATTTATTTGTTTTATTTATATCTTGTGAAAAGATTGTACTTGTGATTTTTCTTTATTTCCTCTTTCACACTGCAACCAACAGCAACGTACTTCAAAGCGAGTATATCATTGCGAACGCTCGTTTGGAAGCGAAGGGAAAAGCTCTCCAGCAGAGCGATACCGCTCCGAGTGTAATACCTCGGACGCCTTCGGGAACCTATTGTAAGCCGTTTAAATAATGGATGGTTAAATCCTCAATACAGTCGAGCAAACGCCAAAGAAGAATAAAATCAAATAAAACGTCTTTTGTTGTATAAAAAAGTAATAATACTTTTATAATGAATTTTGT
Organism: Byasa hedistus; assembly: GCA_029286795.1. Classification (NCBI taxonomy): domain Eukaryota; kingdom Metazoa; phylum Arthropoda; class Insecta; order Lepidoptera; family Papilionidae; genus Byasa; species Byasa hedistus. Next base: position 1,126,955 of record JAGSMW010000001.1, read on the forward strand.
TAAGTTGATCTTAACTACACGTGATGTTGAATGTCAATAAGACAGATGACTGTCGAAAGCACTTTCTCAGAATATTCTGACGTTTAAATGTTTCCAGCTATAACACATGAATGTATGTATATATATGTTGCTATCTTTTAATGTATTTCCTTTCTTTCTCTTCGACTTAACCACCTACCATAACATCTCACCTTATCAAAGGTTGGCTGGTAGATGATGCCCACAGACTTTAATTCCGCCTTTTTTATAACTCATTTATAAGGTTTTACAATTAAATGAAAAAAAAAAAATAAACACAGTACAAACACATGTATTAGCTAGAGTTACCAATAAAATCCTAACACTATATGAACTGCAAAAAATATTACCTCAAGTCTACTTTGAATCCAAAAACGTAAACAATGGCTCGTTACCTTAGCAACACTCTAATTTTTATTATACACTCCCGGACACATCTATCGGCCCACCCAGTGTTTAAAAGTTTTAACGGTGCCTAGCTAAAAATAAATGTTAGGTGGAGCAATAAGTTTTAATGCAGTTTTAAAGCTGATTTTTTGGTCAACCATTATATATGTTTTTTTTTTTTTAATTTTGAAATCAAGTTTATGAAAAAATAACGAAAATTCGAGTCTGTTAATTGTTTTCAACGACCCCGGAATGGGGAAAACTTTTTTATTTCGCACAAGTTGGATTTTTTTTTTGATGTGTCCGGTTATTGGTACTATAAAAAGGCAAATCTAAACTTAGAGCCAGTTTTGACCAAAAAATATGGATACTCTGCCTGAAATTGTCGCCCAAGTTGTAAAACTTCTGCCGGCCAAATCAATTCGAAATTACAAAAAAAAAATAAAAAAAGAAACATACATAAGGGTTGACCAATAAATCTGCTTCAAAACTGCATTAAAACTTATTGCTCCACCTAACATTTATGTTTAACTAGACACCGTCGAAACTTTAAACACTGGGTGGTGGGCCGATAGATGTGTCCGGGAGTATATATTCTCTTCTTCTAATATGTAAAAGGTCGTAACTAATACAAGTATCGGTAATGTTTCACTTTTAAAATCTCACGCAAACTACATTAAACAGAAGTAACACTTACAAAATTTCAGTATTGGCACCCTTCAGGGATTCACTCGTCCATTCGACACCGGTTTTTATTCCCCGAATGTCAATATTTGCCCTCTACCATTTCAGTAAGGGACGAGGTCGGGCATCCGTTTGAATTGAGGATTGTACTTTCGCATCGAGTTTTGGATGAAACGTTATCCCCGGCATTTGACCAAACGGGCGTAAACTTTTTTATGTCGCTGAAATAAAAAAGTTCGGGAATAATCTACAGCCGAGCCTGAAAGACTCCCTCGGGAAAATATTGCCTTTGAAACTTAGCACCACAGATTGTGAAAGACGGCCGGACAAATTCAAAATTCAAAAATATTTATTCACTAAAATTGCATTTTACATCAACAGTGGAGTCCCTGCCTTCTGCTTTAGCTTTCGCTGTATTGCAGAAGGCAGTGTCTTCCCTATAATGATTAAATTAAAAAGTTACATATGCACAAACAAAAAAAAATCGTTTAAAACACAAAAAAAAAAACTTACTCAAAAATTTCTGTTACATACAGACTGATAAACGGTAAGATCGTTGAGTGAAGTGTGTTTTCGGAAAGCACAGGATTAGGAGAACATTTGGACTATTGAAATAGAGACAGAGCTTAGCGCCTTCAAAAATATTCGCGGCAAGGAAAACAAATAAACGTATTAGTCAAACAAATATAGCAGGCGTTTAATTATTTCGTTCCTTGTTATAACAATCTCACTTTAATAAGAATAGTACTAATGTCTTTACCCAAGTAATTTCACTAACTAAAACAAACAGATTAACAAACGCAATTTACCGTTTAGCGAAAGAGATAGATAAAAGTTTACAAGTTTATTGGCAATCATTTTGAAACGTTATCATCAAAGTGCAGTGCAGTGCAATAAAACCGTTTTTTTTTTTCAGTTTTTGGCACACTAAAGACATAACAAGAAGTTGGTCGCGCCAACAGTCGAATTGCGAATTTAAACCTCCTACCAAATCCATATACTGTATAATCCATTTATATTAGCGAAACAACTTCTGTTTCAAAACGTGTTTATATTTTTAATTATTTTAATGAATTCAGTAATGACAACATCTATTCAACATCATCCAAAAAAGGCATGCCGTCATACATTGAATTAAACAACTGACTTTTATATACTGTACAGATATTTATAAGCATTCTCCTTGAGTATTTTTGATATAAATGTTTCTATATTCGTTGTAGACAGTCTTTCGTAATCCTGCTTTCCTGAAATTGAAATTCTACTTCACAAATGTTGCCCTCTTGAAAAATAAACTCAGATTTGGTAGAACTATTAAATACAAACTAAACATTTTCGACTGTATATAAGCTATTCTTGAAATGACGTCTTGAACAGTGAATGGGGAAAAACTGGTACATTTTACCTTCAAGCATTATGTAGTTACTTGAATTAAGCGAAGCATAATACCGCTGAGAAATACAACTTCTGGCTGTAGAAATAGGCACTGCAGTAAGTCTGCGGCACCAGATATCTTTTACAACTTTACAATGTATCCCTAAATCCTACACGAAGTTCGTTAAATCATGTTCAAAAAAGTTTAAATAGTTTTCTCTTGGAACAAAGCGTTTTTCAAACGCACTTAAGTATTATAAAATAATGAGCTTTTATATATATAATAACAAATCTGGTTAAGTAATTAATTAGGCCGCGGTAGTGTTTCAAACTACGCTGGTAGGATTATTGGATAAAAATCTATGCGTAACCTTAACCCCCTCCCAGAAACAGTAATATTTTAAAGATTTCTTCCTCAGGCATACAAAAAAACAATTTATTATATTTATTCAAATACTCCGAAGATAAATTAATTTTAAAACGACAATGTAGAATACCAAGATTTTTATTGTTATAAACTAATCACAAATATCTTTAACTAAATCAGTTTTACACTTTTTATTTGTTATGTTGAACTTCGTGTAATTTTGTTAACACTAGTTTGTTGCTGCCATCTATTGAGAGATTGTTACATCACTCTGTCAAACTTAAAACAAAGTTTGTATACAAACTTAAAAGTTTAATAAATTAACCGATAGATGGCAACACAACGAATTTTAAAAAATTTAATTGAAACTAATTTGTGGTAAATTGTTTACAGAGAACAAATTGTTGTTATATTACCATTACAATTTTCACATAAAATTTTTTATTAAAAAAAATCTCGTGAAATTATTGATTAGGTATGAATCCATAACATTTATTATTTCAAATAATATGTTCTGTATTGACATTGGAAATTTAAAAACAAAAAAATGTAACAGTAATAAAAAAATTTTTAAAAAAATCTACAAGAAACGGAAAAGGCTTTTCTAGATTATTTTATTAACCAAGGCTTTTTGGAAATACCAACAACCGCTAAGTCAATATATAGTTAAATAAGGAATATGCATACTAGAACTATAACATTTCAAATCGCTACTTACTAAGTACAGACCCAGATTATTTCTGTTCATATAATTAAACTTTAAAGCAATGTTGTATATCTATTACTTATAAAAATCTGCGCAACCTTAACTCTACTTCCTTCAGTCTCATTACAATAGTGGTTACATTGCAACGTTTTTGACGAATATTCTTCTTCTAAGTCGTATTTCCTCATGACTGAGTGTCGTGGTCATAATGTTTTTAATGAAACACATGACTACTCTCTTGTCAGTTATAATGGAGTGGTGTTGCCATTGTTTTCTCCATTTCACATAATAGTGCGAGCACGGATAGTCAATGACGTAGATATGCAGGTTTCCTCACGTTTTCCTTCACCGTCAAACCACGTGATATTAGTGTTATACTATTATAACTGCACATTAGTTGAAAAAATTCATTGGTGCAGGCTGGATTCGAACCCCCGGTACCTCCGGAGTGGAAGGCGTGCGTTCAAACCACTAGGCTATCACGGCTTGGTAAATCTCCATCCCTATGTCGTTGAAAATAATGAACAGGCTCGGATTTTCGTTTTTTTTTTCATAATCCTGAATTCGAAATTAAAAAAAAAACATAGCTAAGGGTTGACCAAAAAATCAGCTTTAAAACTGCATTAAAACTTATTGCTGCACCTAACATTTATTTTTAGCTAGACACCGTCGAAACTTTAAACACTAGGTGGGCCGATGTGTCCGGGAGACGCTCTTGAAAACTTCCAAGTTCGCGGCGCACGCGCACCGCCCGCGCCAGTAACGTCGCGACCGCCGCTGTTTGCTCACGTCTCTGTCGGATTGTAATACAAAAAACTAACGCGCGACACGAAAAAAATGTGCTCGTAATAATATTTATTGTGTTATATTTCGAATCAATTGTGTTTGTGAGTATACTTGTATGGGAGTGATCAATATTTTTACAGTTTCAACGAAAATCTATTCCGGTGAGCATTTTTAAAATACGTTTAATCTATTACTTTATTCAATTAATTAACAGAAGTGCTAATTAAGTTTTACTTATACTCATAAATTATTTAAGAGTACGAACCGTTCTCATTTTCTCAAACATGAACTGTTACGAATTTAATAAAATTTAACGGGAAAATGTGATATCTTAGTTTATGGTTTCATAGCTTTGTATAAACAAGACAATGTAATCAATATTAAAACTTTGTTTAGTTGCTACACGACTATTAAATTACACTTAGTTATTACTGTTGTATCATCGAAGTTTACGAGATCTAATTTAAAAGTTTAGACGGTAAATTTATATTATATAGATTTTATAACTGTCTATATATAAGCTAAGATTCTTTAAGATTTTTTTACCTATTACTAATATCCAATTCAACTACATATAATCGCTCTTTATTTTCTTTACTTCCTTTTATATTCGTATAAATAATAATACAGAAACCTACATATTGTTATAAATATCAAATAGTTTTAAGTTATTTATAATACAGTGACAAAAACAATGTTATTTGAATGATTAAGTTATCAGATGCAGCTGCAATTTCTTTTTCTGCCGCCAGGTGGCTGTGTGTATATGACTACATGTCAGTTTGAAAGCAGCTTTAGCTAGCTTAATTACTTATAACAATTATTATCAGTATACACTTATGTAGATAAGGTATAAAAGTTCCGAAAGGGTCAATTTGCAACCGGAAATAACTTACATTTATTTGAAGCTAAGATAAAAGAGAACAATAGATAGAGATTTGTTTATTGTTTTTACTTAAAAACAGTTTCTTATTTTTGCTACTATTTAAATGTATTTATGTACGGAAATAATATTTCTCCATTTTCTGTATTGCCAATATAATATAATTAGATAGACTATATACTTTACTAAAAATAGTAACTATAGTATTTTTCATTAAGTTATGTTTAACGTATAATTTTATCTACATAAAAATGATTTCGTTTCTTCAATTGTAAATGTTTTATACTTGCTCTTTAAAGTAATTTATTTAAAATTATTCTCTTTAAAATAAGTTATCTAGTGTGAAGATCTAAACGTGTCCTGCTTATTTCGTTTTTAACTTTTTCCTTTTAAGTTTAGTATTGTATTAAATGAAAGTCGTAACTTACAAGTTAAAAAATGTAAAATAGAAGTAGTAGAAGTTAGGTTAAATAACTAAAATACTTTTGATACGTAGTATTTAACCTGACTAAAGAATCAAATCAATACCACAGCATGCGAAATTTAATAATCGTATTGATATAGAAAATGAATGTCAGAGATATTAAGCTATAAGTAACTTAAAGAAGTTAATAAATATAACTTAAAAATTAGTGATGGGAGTTACGTTACCACAACATGGAATAAGTGTATCTTAAGTACTGTACACTTAGCGATAACATTCATTCTGTAACATAAAGCCCTTATTGTATTTCACAGTGTATTTAAGAAATAAGTTACATGTAAAGTTCAATCGGCTTGCCAGTGTACTACAGAGCGGTTGTCTGCCTGTAGAATAAAGTATTATTTTATAAAAAGCTTCTTTATTGGTTGCACTACATAACTTGGGTAATAATTTTTTCATAACACAAGTTGTTTACGTTATGTTCATAACAATGTGGCGCTAGTTAGAATAATCAAGAAGATCACATTGCGCTCGTGTTATCACCTCAGTAATTTCTCTAGTTACAACACCTTTCAATTGGGAACACAGTAATATTTGCAAACTACTGTTTGGGAGGCAGAAAAAGTAGCTGTGGTGTTATCGAGACAGTTTCCAGCAACAGAGATCTTGATCTTAAGCGATATATCTTAGCGATGATATATATTTTTTTAATTCTACGTAGCCACGAGACGAGTAAAGCTTTCATCTAATGGTAAGTGATACGCTTGCCTATAATCGGTGGTTAAGATGGTATACACTGCACCACATTGCGCTCGCCTTGAGACATAAACGGCTAAGCCTCGTTACTTTATTATCTGCGACAATTTCACCATCAGAAATACACTGCGGCAATGTCGTGGCCACACGGTGGTGAAAGTACGCAAACGATCACCGCAGATCGCTTTCTTGCCATCTTCATATTCCGCACAATCTTACTGAATGAATCATAAAAGAGCCTCGAAAGTATAGTAAGTACATATAGCAAAGATAGCTATACCTAGTTATGCCTATAGATAGATATCCGTCTCTGTATATGTACATATACACTCCCGGACACATCTATCGGCCCACCTAGTGTTTAAAAGTTTTAACGGTGCCTAGCTAAAAATAAATGTTAGGTGGAGCAATAAGATTTAATGAAGTTTTAAAGCTGATTTTTTGGTCAACCTTTATGTATGTTTTTTTTTTAATTTTGAATTCAGGATTATGAAAAAAAACGAAAATTCGAGTCTGTTCATTGTTTTCAACGAACCAGAAATGGAGAAAACTTTTTTATTTCGCACAAGTTGGACTTTTTTTTTATGTGTCCGATTATTGGTTCCATAAAAAGGCAAATCTAAACTTAGAGCCAGTTTTGACCAAAAAATATGGTTACTATGCCTGAAATTGTCGCTCAAGCTGTAAAACTTCTGCCGGCCAAATCAATTCGAAATTACAAAAAAAAATTAAAAAAAGCATACATAGGGGTTGACCAATAAATCTGCTTCAAAACTGCATTAAAACTTATTGCTGCACCTAACATTTATTTTTAACTAGACACCGTCGAAACTTTAAACACTGGGTGGTGGGCCGATAGATGTGTCCGGGAGTATATTTAATCTGTATTAAGTTCTAAAATTACATAGATTACGTATTTTTTATCGAAAGAGAAATGTAAGAAAGATGTCCGTCAGATTTCTAAGAAGTTATCACCAGGGTTACGTCTTAGGGTCTTCGTTTACGACGACGGTTATTCCCTGTGCTTTAACAGAGGCTTCTACAGTATAATACTTAGCCAAACATTAAGTCATAACCGGAATACTAACCTGATAATGGTTTAATACTAACACGGTCTCTAACAAACGTGTTAACCACTCATTAAATCATTACTTTTAATAATTTACTTACAGTAAATAAGTATGACCGTCACATTGTAAATCAGCCGCCAATCTATCGCCTCATTGTCACTTAAAATCACGTGAAATTGAATTCAAGTGATAAAAAACGTACCACTTGTTTCTTTACAACAGATTTACACCTTCATAACAGCTATCATAAATATATATCGCCTATAAATATAAACAAAATTATCGATTTATATTATACTCCAATAAATGCACTGACTAATAAGTAACTTAAACTTGATTGTATATACTTAAAATTTATTAATAATCATATTTATCGCCATCGAATCCTCGGTAACGATATGACAAGGCAATCCGCGTCATGCAACAGCAACGTACGGAACACGCACCAACAGTTTCGTACACCATTAAGTTAACGATTAACACCGCCAAGCACGCCCCGTTGCATAAAACTTAAAGCTTAACGACCATAACGGTACCTTTTTAATTTATTACCCATAAATTTATTAACTTAGCTTTAATACATCATTTACTAAACATCAACAATATTGAGTATTAAAGAGATTAATGATTCTCTCATATTTATTTTTGGATTAAAACTTCAACTTCACACGGTGTTAAGTGACAGCTAAGATATGGATGATGAAGTGTTCGTCCAGAATGCTCTGGTTTATATATTTTGACATTTGGAACATATCATCTCATATACCAATCAGTAGTAGTAAGATAGTAGTAATATAGTTAAGATAAAACTTCAACGCGAATTTAACTGAAAATTGCAACGGAAACGAACCGGGAACCCTCTGTGTTGGTGTTAAGTAATAATAATGAGACCAGTAAGCTCGCTTTTTGCCTTTAAATGTTTACATTCTAGCCTAGTAATTTTACTAGTAAAGTACTCCTTAAGCCAGTAGTAATATTTGTAAACTATTGCTCAGTAACGATATTTGCCTGAGTTAGCTACCTGATTAAATTATATACTCCCGGACACATCTATCGGCCCACCACCCAGTGTTTAAAGTTTTGACGGTGTCTAGTTAAAAATAAATGTTAGGTGGAGCAATAAGTTTTAATGCAGTTTTGAAGCAGATTTATTGGTCAACCCCTATGTAGGTTTTTTTTTTAAATTTTTTTTTGTAATTTCGAATTGATTTGGCCGGCAGAAGTTTTACAACTTGGGCGACAATTTCAGGCAGAGTATCCATATTTTTTGGTCAAAACTGGCTCTAAGTTCAGATTTGCCTTTTTATGGAACCAATAATCGGACACATCAAAAAAAAATCCAACTTGTGCGAAATAAAAAAGTTTTCTCCATTCTTGGGTCGTTGAAAACAATGAACAGACTCGGATTTTCGTGTTTTTTTTTCATAATCCTAAATTCAAAATTAAAAAAAAAACATACACAGGGGTTGACCAAAAAATCAGCTTTAAAACTGCATTAAAACTTATTGCTCCACCTAACATTTATTTTTAGTTAGGCACCGTTAAAACTTTTAAACACTGGGTGGGCCGATAGATGTGTCCGGGAGTGTATATCAACTTCCGTCGTCGCTCTGAATTATTAATTTGAAGAAACGGTAAAGGTTAAATATGGTTAAAACTGTTAAACGGAAGTTAGTTAAAATTTATAGAATATAACCGTTACGCGGTTAAAATATGTGTGATAGTTATTTAATTTACGTAACTTTAAACTAGTTTCTTACCGATGTTTATCAACATCCGCTCGACTTATCAACGCAGTATTTTGAAATTATATTTCCTGTGTATATAAGTATACATTTTAAATGTGTAAAGCTTTTAACTTCAAGTTTGTTTTACACTTTAATATCTTCCTTATTACCGGTAATTTAATTTTTAGTTATAATTTAATCTTTGTAAACCTCAAGAAGTAGTATTCATCTCTGTTATATATCATCTCGTATCTGGAAAGAAATATGAAACACATTTGAACCGGCATTTATATTTTCATTATATTATTTTTTAATAAAAGATTAGGTGCTTTATATACTTTTTTTGCTGATTTCATGTATTTAGTGTACTTTTTTATAAACTATTCGCATACATGTTAAAAATACTTTATCGCCTCGATATTGCTTTGCATATATAAAATACTGTTACGAAACTATTTCAAGTAATACGCAGTTTTTTGGTAATATAAATAAGAAAATCTTTACAATTCCAATATGTAAATTAGATCAAACAAAAAAATCGTCATCGTAATAAAATCGATTTTAGTAGTAAACAGAAAAATCAATATTTTATAAGTTGAATACGATTGACTTGTAATTAAATTAGTGGTGGTTATGCACATGGGTTGAAACATGGAGCTCACTGGTTCGAATCTGAAGAGACATGTAGTTTTCATCAATGTAGCACTTAGATGAGAGTATACCAGAAATTTTACTAGCTACAACACCCTTTAAACTGAAATACAGTAATATCTACACACTACTGTTTGACGGCTAAAATAGGTGCTGCATTATTACCTACTTAGACGGTATATAACAAACGAGACACCAACAGCGGTATATATGTGTTCAATTTAAGTTAATAATCGACTGGATCTAAGTTCGATGTGGGGAGTATCCTAGTAATTTCACTAGCTACAACACCCTTCAAACTGAAACACAGTAATATCCACACACTACTGTTTGACGGCTAAAAAAGGTGCTGCAATATTACCTACTTAGACGGTTTATAACAAACGAGAAACCAGCGGTATATGTGTTCAATTTAAGTTAATAATCGAGTGGATCTAAGTTCGATGTGTTACAAACGGTCCGTGCACGCTTTTTCGACCTCAAGTCATCTGTGACTTAGAATGCGGTATACGCGCACCACACGTTTCCACAACACCGCGACTAATAAATAAAGCAAAACGACCGTTACAGCTTAGGCAGTAAGAAACAAAATCTTATCACGATGAAGTAACATGTATTTCAGACGGCGTATAGAAAGAAAAATGATTAACAATCGACTATTGAACGCGACGCATGCAAATCTAGTCGATGTATAGTTTTACTTTTGTGATTATTTTAAGAGATGCCGTTGGAAAAGTGAAACCGTTCGTACCGAGCGAATATTTGTATGTGAATATTTGATGTGTATATTATATTTATAATATATCATATGTGTATTTATAATATTTGTATTGTATTTGTGTGTATGTTTCTGTTTTTTTTAAACCTTGTTATGCACCTACCTCATAAATTCTCTGCACCACCTAAGGTAGACTGGCAGATAATGCCAATGGCATTAAGTCGACCTGTACACTTTGAGTGTATAAATAAATAAATAAATAAATATTATAAAAACTAGATTAATAAATAAAGATATTCGAGAGCTTTACTTTAGATCTAACTTTGATAGTTTTGATAACTTTTTCCGTAAGTTACTAAACTAATATAACAATATGCGTTGGTGTGTAGATGTTAATGTTTGATAACTTTTTTATGGTTTATTAAAACAAAGCAAAAGTATCATAAAGCTTTTAGAACTTTTCTCTTATGATGTATTAAAAGTTAATACGCTACAGGGCTGGCCAGGCTATCGAAGCTTCTAGAAGCATTTAAGACTAAATTTAATTATCAATCTATGATCACAGTGGCTCATAGGTTATGTATTAGTCTTACTGAAGATTTTTTTTCTTAACTGTTAATACATCGAAAATAAATAAGATCTTATTCTCTATAGAAAATTGTTAATTAAAGACTTATACAGCAGCGGGTAAATGCTTGCGTAGTAATACGTTCCCAGGTTCAATTCTTTGGCCATTTGTTTGCTTGGCAGGTTTCAATCAAACTCTTCTGTCTAACTACCATCTGATGTTGTAATAATTAAGAATCTTAAAAGACATTAAGTTTAAAACTTAACGGTTAATAAATCAAATGGACGGTACAGCAATTCATGTGCGTTTGTTCAGTTTTAATTAATATAGTAATAGATGTACAGGTCCAAGAGTTGTTGTCAGTCTAGGTATTCACGCACAAAGGACCCGGACGGGCTTAGCGGATATTACTAATAAAGGACCTCAGCGGAGTCCGTTTTAATTGGATATAAAATAGTCTCCCATCAGCCGGTGGCACGTTAACGTTTGTATGAACCGTTTCATTAATAGATAGCGATCGGCGCGTTTGATCTTAACATGGGTACAAATAATCTTACAATTTACATACGCACTCACCACCAGTGGTGAAATCCTCTCGCTGTCGCTTCCCATGACTTTGAAATGGAAAATGCTTTAATAAATCAATTTTCTATTAAGTTAAACTATTTGTTAGGTTATTTTGTGTTAGCACCGTTTTCTATCTTCTGCTTAATTGTCATTTAATACGTTTTGAAATGTCTGGAAGTTTAGTAAACGAGTACATATCATAGTTACTTGATGTTGGCAAAATTCTTTTAAGACAGGCCATTAAGCATAAAAAAGAAGAAGAAGATATCATAGTTATTCTTACAATAAATTATGACTAAAAAAAACGTTTATTTGTATTATAGATAGTTAGTAAGAGAAGATGAATACAGTGTGGAGGTGGTAAATAAAGAGCGATTGATAGATCCTTTTTAATTGATTAACGTAGGAAAGAATGAAAGAGCAGAGTAAAATAATGGAATAACGATTTCAACGTTTCCTCTTCTCTCTCTTCTCCATATATTTGGAATATATTCAGAGTATTATACATAATATAGACGCAGAGCAAAAAAAAATGGTAACTAGTTACATATCTATTAGTATCTTTGTTAAAGAATTTGTTTATAACTTCTGTTAGTTCAATCAGTTTTTTATGCGATGTAGTAATTATAAACAATTTAAACTCTTGTTATATAATGAGAAGTAATTCAACTATAAAAACCGATTATACATCGTTTGAAGTAAGAGAATATCTCTCAAGTACATGGGTAAGTTTGAAGCATTTTTTTCTGTCTTCCGTCGCAGGAATGCCGCGCTCATCCTGCCCCACCGAGCTGAAAAACTCAGATCTTAACTGGCAACACCTGCCTAATAAGACCACTTAGGAGTTATAAATACCGGAGAGTACTTTATTTTTAATGCCACAGATAGATAACCCGCGTAATAAAGCTTGAGGCTGAATAGTATTTACCATTTTAATTGGCATCGCTTCTTTTCATTGCTTCAATTTGTAACAATATTTATTATAAGTTATAAATAATTTTAACTGGCAACCACTACTAGGTTAAATAAATTATAAAATTTGTTTATAAATGTCATTTAATTGCTGTTTTCGTGTGGCCCACTAAGTTTTTGATCGTACCTAAACTAAACTTCTTTTAGAGAGTTATGAAAAAGAAGAGTTAATTACTACATCAAATTACCACCAAGTATATAATCTAAAACAGTTTTAGAGAAAAGCATATAATTGTTTAGAAGACTATTTAAACAGATGATAACTTTTAGAAATGATTGATCTTATATAAAAAAGACACAGTTGGATCTGATGCTGGATGCTTCCCGCAGAGAATTGATAGAGGTCTCTTCTCTATGACCTCTAAACTACCGATTCAGCGATATTCGTTAACTGGGACAAGAAAAAGCTTGTTGAATATATATAATAAACATTCAATAGATGGTCACTGTTGTGTTATATAAAGTAGCATCAGTTTCAATCACCATTAGTTAGCGTTCGTATCTTTGCTATTAACTATGTAACTAAAAAAAGAATTATCTGTGCTCTATCTTACTACGCTGACTAGTTTTAATAGCAGTAATTAAAAATCTAGTTACATGTGGATTACTCGGATGGAATATTTCAAACTATTTTATGGCTGTAATTTACGTGATCTAGACATAAGAGTATTGAGATAGATAGAAAAGATTAACAGGACGTTGTTTGTTGGAAAATACTTATACAACAAACTATTATTAGATTTTAAACAGTTCTCTTGTTACGCGATTAATTTCATTAATTACATCGTCCTTCAAATTGAATATCGATAAATTTTCACAATACTTAACGGTCGAATTAAGCACGCGATTGGTACTTAACGAGACGGTTATTAACAAGAGAAACCTACCCACAGTAAAGAGAGATCAATACATTACCGTTTCACTTAAGAAATTTTTGATACAAAACTCAACTTAAATAATGACTTTTTAATATTTCGAACAAGGAAAGAGACTAAGCTATTTATCATATATATTCTTAGAACATATTGGTCTCCTCCCAAAATTTTCCTTTCTCTTCTTCCAAGTCGTATTTCCTCATGACTGAGGGTCCTGGTCATCAATTATAATGGTGCATCGAAAGCTTTTATTGGGTTGGGTTCGAACCTGAGCCTCTTCGTCAAGATCATCAACAGACAGACGTTATAAAGATAGGCAATATTTTTTGTTTTAGCTCCCCTATACCTACACAAAACGATGAAACTATATTTATTTAAAAATTATAGTGTACTTCTAATATAATTTCTATTACGCATTAAAAAAGCTTTCGAAGTAGCTTATAGCAGACGTTATAACGTTTATAAACGAGCGGTTTCCTTAAAGTGTTGTGTTTACAGTGACTCTCACTGTCGCGTCCTCTCCATAATTGGTCCCTACGAACCGCTAAGACTCCCGGAGGAGGTTACACTTAGTGAGGTACTGACTGTTGATCGCAAATGATATATCCGATTGATAGATATGATGATTTTTTTTTATACTACTATGCGACGAGACGAGCAAGACGTTCACCTGATGGTAAGTGATACGCTTGCCCATGACAACGTGGTGCTAGTTAAGATGGTACACACTGCACCACATTGCGCTAACTTTGAGAGACAAGGTGTTAAGTCTCGTTACCCCAGTAATTACACTAGCTACAGCGCCCTTCAAACCGGAACACAGTAATGTTTGCACACTACTATTTGGCAGTTGAAATAGGAGCTGCGGTGCCCCACCATCCATCCAGACGGTCTCCGGCAACAGAGACCTACCACCTGGTAAAATGGCGATCCTCAATCATGATGATAATGGGACGGGGTGAAATTTATCAAAGTTCTCGAGTTTGATGAATAAAGACTGGAGTATGAATTACGTGTAATTTTTATTTCAAGTTACTTAGCGGTAGACACGTCTGCCTTAAAAGTAAAAAAGATATACACTACTATCCATAACTTATACAGTCCCCTCAGAATTCGATGATGGTTGACTTCTCTCTTCTTCTTGAAGTGCCTATCCATTGCTGAAGCCTGGCCGCCAGACTTGCGACTTTGTCCCTGTTCAGCAGCAGAAATTGGAAGAGATGATCTCTAGATCTCCAAAACTACGATCATTAAAATTATATTTGGTTCTAGCGCGTATCTATTGTAATGATGATAAAGATAAGTATAGGCAAAACAGATTTTGTGAGTAATAAAATAATTTTAAGTTATTTTCATTTTATATGACATTTGCGTGTTTAAAAAACGCGAACGTCAAAAATTTTAACTTAAATTTAATAACTTTAAAATTTCCTATAACTTGAAATTGTAGACTTAGTCAAAGCACTGAAAGCTATCTTATCGTACCTCTTCATGATTGTAGGTTGCATAAGTAGCAGTAGTTACCTAAGTAGAACAAGTAATTTAAACTAATAACGCATAACACAAAACAGGCGAGAGTTAAAATTTTGTGGTTATTTTGAACTTGGTTTAAACCCACCGGTTTCTCATCACTAGCCTCTACGTGGGTACCGCTTAGTTGTTAAAACGGTATCGCCGCTACCGGGCGGCGATGTTAGCACGTAACTTGAGCCTTATACGGACGATCACTTCAACTTAACCATGGTTAAGTGGAGATGTAACAGTTTATCCAATATATTATACCGATGTAGGTTTTATTTGTTTACGATCTCATAGGTCCAATAATATGTCTGATATTTTTTTGTTTAATCTACTCCAAATGGTTAATGTTAGTGTTATGTTTTCGTAGAAGAGTGAAGAAGATAATTTAAATGTAAATATACTCCCGGACACATCTATCGGTCCACCACCCAGTGTTTAAGGTTTCGACGGTGTATAGTTAAAAATAAATGTTAGGTGGAGCAATAAGTTTTAATGCAGTTTTGAAGCAGATTTATTGGTCAACCCCTATGTAGGTTTTTTTTTTGTAATTTCGAATTGATTTGGCCGGCAGAAGTTTTACAACTTGGGCGACAATTTCAGGCCGAGTATCCATATTTTTTGGTCAAAACTGGCTCTAAGTTTAGATTTGCCTTTTTATGGAACCAATAATCGGACACATCAAAAAAAAAACCAACTTGTGCGAAATAAAAACTTTTTCTCCATTCTTGGGTCGTTGAAAACAATGAACAGACTCGAATTTTCGTTTTTTTTTTCATAATCCTGAATTCAAAATTAAAAAAAAACATACATAAAGGTTGACCAAAAAATTAACTTTAAAACTGCATTGAAATTTATTGGTCCTCCTAACATTTATTTTTAGTTAGGCACCGTTAAAACTTTTAAACACTAGGTGGGCCGATAGATGTGTCCGGGAGTGTATATCAATCTGGGAAATTTGTTGTAAAATATTCAATTCCAACAGCGCAGCACGAAGCGAAACCAAAACCGCAGTACATCAACAGCGATTGCAATCTTTCGACCATTCGTTATTACTCTGTGTAATCGATTCTTATGATCGAGTTGCTCGCTCAATCTAGCTGGCGATGTAGTGGTCTAGAAACTAGGTGATTGAATGCAGTGGTCCTGTGGATGAGATGAGTTTTTTAAAGATACTTAAATAAAGGTTTAATGTCTTAGAGAGAAGGCGATGTTCCGAGTACCAAATCAGAAATTGTGAGATCCCCTAAAGAACGAAACCGATGAATGCTGGACTGATGACGTATAACTTGAGCAAAAACCTAACCTCAATTTGAATATGATGAGCATTCAATAATGATGATTACTATAATTGAACTTAATCAATAACAAAGCACTTTAATACTCCTTTCTTATTCTACCAGTATAATAATGTAGAAGTAAAAATGATAGATGATTCATCAAAAAATATGCTAAGGAACAGATAATTATTTGTAAATGTACAATAAACGAAAGTTAGACTAATTTTATCTGCGCTTTATTCACAAATAAAACTAACATGCAGTGCCTATGCGATCTGTTAGTACTCCCATAACGGCAAAACAAAGTAAAAAAACTTCATACGTTTAAAAATACTTAAGTGTAGGAGAGGGAATTGCAAAGGGAGTCCGCCGCTTTTTACAAGTGAAGGAATTCATTGCAATTATTTTTAAATAAGAAAAACCGACAATTACGTTTATGGTTTGTAACATACGAAATGTTTCCACGTAAATAGTTATATGCAGTGAACATTACTTATAATGTTTATCGCATGGGATAGTACATTAATTTTAGTATCGGTAAATTGCATATAGGTCTTTTATTACAATCTTCTTCCAAGTCGTATTTTCTCATGATTGGGAATTGTGGTCATCATGTGTGATGAAACACGACGACTTGCTTGTCAGTTATAATGGAGTGGTGTTGCCATTGCCTTCTCCATTCCACATACTAGTGCGAGCACGGATGGTCATGACGTAGATATGCAGGTTTCCTCACGATGTTTTCCTTCACCGTCAAAGCGCGTTATATTAGTTGGTGTTATACTGCACATAAATTTAAAAATTCATTGGTGGAAGCCGGATTCGAACCCGGTACCTTCGGAGTGGACGGCCGGAGTTTAAACCACTAGGCTATTATAGCTTATATTACGAACCGACGATCATAACAATTCTACGAACTGCTTCAACTTTTACAAAGACTTCATTAAAATTGATAAAAACAAAGGAGTTTTGGAGTAAGTAGTCTTAAAACCTCTTTGACTAAAGAATGATATAAGATATGATAGAAGTATATAAGCATAATAAAAAGTAAATCATACTTATGATGAGCCATTACGAAAACTTTCAGTTAATCCATTCGTATTTATAATATTACTTAAATTCGGTTAAGAGTCAGACTCATTATATCACTATCAGAAGCCGTGATAGCCCAGTGGTTTGAACGCCGGCCTTCCAATGCGAAGATACCGGGTTCGAATCGGGCCTGCACCAATGAATTTTTCAATTTATGTGCAGTTAGTATAACACCAACTAATATCACGTGCATTGATGGTGAAGGAAAACATCGTGAGGAAACCTGCATATCTGATGACCATATGTGATGACCATCCGTTCTCGCACTAGTATGTGGAATGAAGAAGGCAATGGCAACACCACTCCATTATAACTGACAAGAGAGTCGTCGTGTGTTTCACGACACATGATGACCACGACCCTCAGTCATGAGGAAATACGACTAAGAAAAAAAGAAAAATATCACCATAAGCAAACAGACGTCCACTGCTGGACATGTCTCGTTATATTATATTACACATCAAACACAATACGAAATTAAACTCCTGTGCAACTCGTAACAAACCTTAATTTGAATATAATAGATATGGTTTACCGCCAATACGGCCGACGGTACTGACGGACAATTTAAATGCAAAAGCGGCAATAGCAAAAGGACCCATCTGCCCACTTTCAAGGATATAATTGCATGCAGTGAGGCTTTATGCATGACATATGCAAAAATCCATGATAAAATTCTATATGAATATTCATTGATTTGAATGCAATCGGTTGTACGTACGGCGTGCGTAAGTGATTATTTAAATTGATCTCTTTATGTGTTGCCAGCTTCGCAACGGTCAGGAATGCATATAATTAATAGCGAAATAAACTAAATCGAGGATAAAGTCAACAGTCTAGATATTAAAATCGTAAAAAACATGAAATTTATGTATTTAGCCATAGTAATGCTTTTAGAGATGCTACGTACATTCATATTTAAGGAAAACTATATATTTTTGTTTTTTTTTTGTTCATTGTTGCCATGTTTGTGTATAAAGAATTAATAAATAAGTTTATTTACGTATAAATGTGTATATTAAGGATCCAACTTTAACATATACGTTAAGATCTATACAGAAATATAAAGAAGAAATGTCTAATGATTGAGGTAGTCCTTTACACGGTTTCGTCGTTTAGTGACGAAAAGTTTTGTCAATTCAATAAATACAAATGTAGTTAATTCATGATCCTGTTAATAAAATTATTTATATTTCTTAATAGTCTTAATAAGATATATTATTAAATAATCCGAAGAAACATTACCTTTGTGTACTGCACTGTATAATCCGCGTTAAAACATTTCATTTGTGTCGTCAATCACGATAAAACGAAAGTGAAAAAGTAACATCGGAGATCATTAACAAAAAAAAACTAATCATCGCTTAATACTTGAAAACGAAAACTGTCCTCTTATTCTGCTTCTCGCTCTCACATACGTCTGTTTAATTGTGTTCATCTCTTTCATAGCTCATCCATTCACTGAATGAATGAATCGGTTATTTTTGTTTGTGAAATAATCGTTAGAGCAACGGATAATCATTTATCATTCGTGTGAAATTTTTACAATATAATATGAACAATTTGTATAACGCTTTCACTAGTGACAGGTCTCTCATTCAAGAGTTCAGGTAAATACAACTGCAGCGTCTATTACTATCGCCAAACGATACTATACAAACATTACTGTGTTCCAGTTTGAAGGATGCTGAAAAAGAATCAAATTACACTCCCGGACACATCTATCGGCCCACCTAGTGTTCAAAAGTTTTAACGGTGCCTAGCTAAAAATAAATGTTAGGTGGAGCAATAAGTTTTAATGCAGTTTTAAAGCTGATTTTTTAGTCAACCTTTATGTATGTTTTTTTCCTAATTTTGAATTCAGAATTATGAAAAAAAAAAACGAAAATTCGAGTCTGTTCATTGTTTTCAACGACCCTGTAATGGAGAAAACTTTTTTATTTCGCACAAGTTGGATTTTGTTTTTTGATGTTTCCGATTATCGGTTCCATAAAAAGGCAAATCTAAACTTAGAGCCAGTTTTGACCAAAAAATATGGATACTCGGGCTGAAATTGTCGCCCAAGTTGTAAAACTTCTGCCGGCCAAAACAATTCGAAATAACAAAAAAAATAAAAAAAAACATACATACGCGTTGACCAATAAATCTGCTTCAAAACTGCATTAAAACTTATTGCTGCACCTAACATTTATTTTTAGCTAGACACCGTCGAAACTTTAAACACTGGGTGGTGGGCCGATAGATGTGTCCGGGAGTATATTAGAAGTAAGTTACCGTTAGAGCTTTCCGCAGCTCTTCTTCAAGATTAGCCATTCTCTTCTTAAAGCGCCTCTCCATTACTAAAGATTGAGAGATTTGCGAATTTGTATCCAAATTGTTATAATTTATTTATTTATTTGTATACAAGAAAACTTACAGCTTACTTATACTTAAACAGAGTTAATTACATAGATTAAACATAGAAAAAAGCCATGACAATTGTTATATATAATAAAATAATAGAAAACAGTCGTTGTTCCTTGTTATCGCCTTTTTTGCTTGTCATAATAAACTGAAGTAGATGATTCTCCTATTAAACATCTCAATTAAATTTTCCATGGGATGTTCCTATTACTTTTACAGTCTATGTTCAGATGAAGATATTTTAAATAAAGCTCTAACGTGTAAAATATTTAGTAATCCTCTTCCAAATAGACATGTCCTAGTTTCTATTTATAATGTTATTGGATTCATAAACACTATGTGTTGTGAAAGTATCTTTCCTAGCGCCACCTATTCACTAAAACTTGATAAACGACCATAAAAACATCACTAAATTTCGCTTTACGCAATACTTATAGTATTTATTCTTCAAATCTGTTGTAAATAACGTAACGGATAAAGTAATAACTTTGTATTCATTGTATAATAAACTTAAACTTTCTTCATCCAACATCGGACCGTATCGATATTATTTTCACATTGGAATAATTATAAATAAATATTTATATATACAATTCGCGAAAGTAAAGATTTCATACATCTAAATAAAATCTCGTTAAATATATAAATAGTTTCAATTTATATTTTAGTGTATATCGCACAACTTTCCCTGTTAAATATCAATAGTGCATTAACATATTTCTATACTTTTACTTTCTAGAATTCTATCATTAATGAAGATTTCGACGAGTATGAAATGACGTTATTCAAATAAACGAAACTGGATCGTGAAACGGTTATTTTTGTAGAAAAAACACTCACAACTGTATAATATTTATATTAGACTTAGACGAATACTTTA
Organism: Byasa hedistus; assembly: GCA_029286795.1. Classification (NCBI taxonomy): domain Eukaryota; kingdom Metazoa; phylum Arthropoda; class Insecta; order Lepidoptera; family Papilionidae; genus Byasa; species Byasa hedistus. Next base: position 1,147,661 of record JAGSMW010000001.1, read on the forward strand.
TCATTCTAAATATTAGCTAGTAAGATTTATTTAATTGATTGTAGTATCTATGTATAAAATTAAAGTTTCTAACTTTTCTTAAGGATCATCTAGTGGATGTTCTTTATGTTAAAAATATCCTATAACAAAATCAGTTTAGTCTTTCCGTTGTACTCAAGATGAAACAGACACAAACATAAAATATATTAGTTTATTGGTACAGGCTTCAGTTATCAAATGAAAAGTACTTTAACAAAACTTTCAGTAAATCTATTATTAGATCGTGTTAACGAAAAATATCTAATTACAATGTTTAGTTGATGAACGAATTCCTCGGTTGCAACAATACGTCTTATGTAATAACTCTTTCCTTGAAACACTTTTTAAACGCATTATTAAGTTAAAAAACCTTTTAACCTTAAGTTTACCAGATACAGGAGTTCTACTTTAAAGTCTCGTTTTGGTGCCTCTTACTATATGAAGATGGTAACTAGACGAAAGTTCACACAACGACCTAACTATTTTTTTTTATTTGATGTTACGATAGAGACGATCACCTGATGGTAAGTGATACGTTTGCCCATAACAACGCGCTGCTTGTTAAGATGGTAATACTACACCACATTGCGCACGTCGTAAGACATATGTTTTTAAGTCTCGTTACCACAGTAATTTCACTAGCTTAAAGCGCCCTTCAAACTGGAACATTGTAATGTCTGCATTACTGTGTCTCGGTTGAAATAGTCACTGCGGTAGTACCTAGACGGTCTGTAGCAACAAACCTACCTAATCGAAGTAGGGAGCTCAGTGTTACAAGACAACCTTTCAGATATAGCGCTATTGAAACAATAGAAGATGTATATATAAAATATATTCTTCTTCTTCTTAAAGTGCCATCTTCCTTCGAAGGTCGGCGACCATTAAGGCAATCTGGAGTTTCGATACCGAGGCTCTGAAAAGGGTACGGGTGCTCTTTCCATACCACTGGCGTAGATTTTTTAGCCAGGATAATCTCCTTCGGCCCACACATCGCTTTCCTCGAATCTTCCCCTGCACGATGAGCTGCAGCAGTTCATACTTTACGTTTCTCGTTACATGTCCTAAGTATTCCAGCTTTCTTCTCTTAGTACATATATAAAATATATAAATATGTTTAACGAAATAAGGGAAACTCGATATCCCGCTCTTGCATAAGAAGCAACGCGCCAAACTTGAACTCGTTCCTCACTCTGTATCGTGTGAAAGGCTTTTGTCACACATTAATAAGTGTATCGCTGCGCAATAAATATTCACTCATGCGCATTGCTGCGCCGCCTCTGCGCATAATAATCGCAATTCTTACAATTATTTGCTTTACGCATTCATTTGCAAAACCACAATCAGCAGTAAAACTAACATAAGAATTGACAATAAGCAAGTGTTTTCTTTTAACCTTTTTAAGTTACTACCAACATCTTTACACTACCCAAAGTAGATTGGAAGATAATGGCTGAAGCTTTAAGTCAATCTTTACACTGTGTGTATAAATAATTAATAGAATATTATAACTGTAAAACTCTGAAAGGTAAGCCCATGTTCAGGAGATGGCAATAGGCTGTAATGACGTTGATGAATAATGTAACTTGACGCTGAAATAAATTCTATCGTTTTAATATTAACCACACTTCAGTGAAATCTTCAAACAACATTCAAGTAAAAAATATTTCGCGATCTTTTAAAGTTAATTAAATTTACGTCAAATCTCCTCAAACTTTACAAATCAATTGAATGTATGATCAGCAGGAAAACTATACGTTTTGGATATCATAAAAGTTAGTTGGTTAGAACAATTTCACTTATAGTTAAGTTAAAGTTTAGTGAAAAAGGAAACTACAGAAATTATTAACACAAATAGTTTAACTTTTAAATAATATTATTACTGCTCATCAGTTATATTAGTCTTTAATAAACTATACTCCCGGACACATCTATCGGTGTGTGCTAATGGATTTGGCCGGCAGAACTTTTACAACTTGGGCTACAATTTCAGGCAGACTATCCATATTTTTTGGTCAAAACTGGCTCTAAGTTTAGATTTGCCTTTTTATGGAACCAATAATCGCACAGATCAAAAAAAAATTCCGGATTGTGCGAAATAAAAAAGTTTTCTCCATTCCTGGGTCGTTGAAAACAATGAACAGACTCGAATTTTCGTTTTTTTTTCCAAAATAAAAAAAAAAACGTACATAAAGGTTGACCAAAAAATCAGCTTTAAAACTGCATTAAAACTTATTGCTCCACCTAACATTTATTTTTAGCTAGGCACCGTTACAACTTTTAAACACTAGGTGGGCCGATAGATGTGTCCGGGAGTGTATATAGTTAGGACTCTAATCAAGTTTTCTTCTTATCAACTGAAACAAGAATTGATACGTACATTTGGGAGTTACAAAGCAAATATTAAATTTACGTCGCCTTTTTCTCGGTTTTAAGTAATATATATAATTGAATCGATAAATTCTGTAACAACAGCCTTTGAAAAGTTTCACGCGAGCAGTTTTCACCAATTCCGCGTATCGGGTGTCACGCGATACACCGAACGCGAATTTATCTTAATAGTAGTAAATCAAGCGGACACATCACGCACTTTACAGTGTCGCTTCACAACTGAATAGTTTCGTGAACGCGATTAAAAAGCACGCCGTGGATTATTAAAGGGAAAGCGGAATTGTTGAACGTCAGAAATAGTTTTTTTATTAAACAAAGCGACAAGATCAGTAAGACGTTCACTTTATGGTAAGTGATACTGCCAATAACAATGTACCGCTGGTTGAGATGGTATTTTTTTTTTATACTACTGTGCGACGAGACGAGCAAGACGTTCACCTGATGGTAAGTGATACGCTTGCCCATGACAACGCGGCGCTAGTTAAGATGATACACACTGCACCACATTGCGCTCGTCGCCTTGAGACATAAGGTGTTGTCTCGTTACTTTAGTAATTTCACTAGCTTACAGAAAGAAAGAAAGAAAGTACAGAAACAGAACCCTTCAATACACATAGTTATGTTATCACATTACTGTTTGGCGGTAAATAAAGTCACTGCGGTGGTAACAGAGAACTACCATCAGTAATCCCAAGTTTACCTGTTAAACGTTATAAATGTAGTTTTCTATACAATTTGTTCTACAGTTCAATGGGATTGTATCATTGTTAACGAAGTAATGGCAATTAGTTTCGTTTTGTAATTAAAAAAATCAAACGCTCAATATGAGTGGTTCACATGAAAGTGATCGGAATAATGGTTGATAATTGTAGTGGATTGCCTTTAGTTTCTCATTGGATTCCATCTGGGAGTGGTATTCCGATTGGTACGGAGCAAAGAACAAAGGGTTACATGAGAACGTTTTACGAACCCAACCTCTGACGATTTCAATAGTTATTATTTAGTTTTTTTAACCTTTCAACTATCATTCAATGATATTTAACACACAGAAAATTTACTCCCGAAATGTTTAACTTTAATTAACTATAAAGAACAAAATAGATAATTTATAAGTACAACTTTAAAGTAAAACCTTAAAAAGTCAGAGAAGAGCTTAATCGATTTTTAAAGATATAGAACAAACTCGATCGTATTAATTTTAATTTTATCATTAGATGGTTCAACCGATTAAGAGCTAGAATGTTACAAACGGAAACTCCACATTTTTTTTTTAGATTTTGCTTTATTTTTTATAATTCTTTATCACCGTCTCTTTCGCGAAGGTTTGTTTATAAAGAACGCATAATTGTAATCTAAACATTGTTCGCTATAAAGCTTTTATTATTAGGTAAATATATAAAAGGAGCTTTTAAAAGAGTTAGAATATAAAGTGTCGGGATCATTAAACGCGTTGTGCGAAGGATTTGTCCTCATCCAACCCTATTTATGGACCCTAAGACAGTTGTAAGGAAGATTCCCGGCAGCGATAACTCGGCGCGGCTGCGTGCGGTCCTCCGCCATATACTATGAGTTGGCATGATAACATTTTAATGGCTCGCTTGTTGACGACCGGTTCTAGATTTATGATTTTAACCATCTTTATAGATTTCTTTTCTTTATTTCCTGCAGCTAATCTAAGCACGATCTATATGGCGTAATTATAAAACGTTTACATTACAGAGTATTACTCCAACAAGTAGTAATTCATAAGAAATCTTTAAAACTATTTTGCTAAATATAATTCGTTTATACTTTAGAGTAATTATTTATAACTTTCTTCCTATTGATTTCAGTCTGTCTAATCAATTAGTATACAGTTCGATAGGCGATGAAGTTAGTAAGAAAAAAACTACTGCATTAAAAAATTAGAGACTTATCATAGTAGACGACAAGCAGTTTATCGTTATAGGCAGTCGCATCGATTACCACCAGGTGGAGCTCGTGCTCGTGTTCATACCCTTATCCGGTGTTAAAGTAAGAAACAAACTATAGTTGTAAATCAAACGATACTAAATCGGATAAGTAGCTAAGTTATTTAAAGTTATTCTCTTTCATTTACACTCCGCTGTTATATAAAAAATGTACATGTAATTTTTATGTACATTGTATTTAAAGAAGCACTAATTTGAACCTTTAAAAATACTAGGAACATCATTTTCTGTTACTATATTAAAAAATTAAACATCTGTTCTTATAAATACATTAAATACGAATTTGTCAATTAGTAAAAGGGTGGGTTAGACCGACTTTAGGCGGAGGAGTACTACCATAATAAATTAAAAAATATACGGATCTGAAATTCGGATAACTTTCTATTCATTACTTCGCGATGAGGTCAAACACTCAATTTTTTATCAGCAATAGGTTTACACTTGACCCCAATTTCACATGGCGTTGAATCGTAATTATACCGTAGATTATAAATAGTGCTTTATCAAAATTCTGTGGCGATCAATATTGTTAGCTAGATCATGCTGGGGAAGATTTACATTATCACCACCACAAACCATACTACACAAACTGTAACCCGGAAATCGAACCAAGGAACCTGTTGAAGTTAAAAGTTAAACGTTCTCTAAGATGACTCATGTTCAAAAAGTTTATTACAACTGGTTTGTATGTGGCACTAACAATAAAATAACATCTAACTGCTACTCTTCGAGATATTTAAAGATGGAGGAGAAAACAAAAAAGCTGGTGTAATTCTACAGAAATAGATTGTGCAGTAAAGATTACAAATTTAAAACTAGTTTTCATTGCTACAGCTAACAGATAAAATATAACTTTTAGTTTAGACTACAACAGATGTAATAAAGATAGTACATCTGCGTTATAACGAATACTGTTTCCTTTGAACGCGCTTATCTATGAAACTAGAAGAATTTTTTTAAAGAATTCTTTTCGTTATGTTAGTTAAATTCTTGAGGAAAGATTAAAGTTACATTGAGCTGCTGGATATCAATGCAGAAATGGCTCCTGACCCATTGCAAGCTATCTCATTCTGTAACTTACGTTACTCAATGGCGTAAATTCATTGTAGTTTTGTGATCTAAATAAATGTGTTTTGAATTTATAAAACATATTATTAACTTAACTGTTAACTGGTCATCTAACGGTGATATTATTTTAGAATGAATTCTTTATCAGTCATATATCTATACAAAAGAATGTAACCCAATCGGTTGCAAACAGATTGGAATGGACCAAAAGTAAAACATATTAATATAAATGTATTTGTTAAAACACATAAAGATATTAATTTAAAACAACCGAAAATTAGTTTTTATTGTTGTTAATGTTAGTATATTTTACGTCAAATATTTAAAGAAAGTATAGAAAAAATAACAAACAAACATCGAATAATAAACAAACTTTCAAATCCGTCGTCCGACTACTTTTGGTAAAATTATTCGATTATCCCCAGAAGCGGTGCAGTGACGCTGCCAACAAAAACTCACAAACTAGATTACGCCGTCAACTTAACTCTTAAGTTGCGGCATCAAAATCCACACTCGCTTAACAAGTTGCCTCCGATGTTGGTTCTTGTTGTGGTCAATCACCTCTTTTAACGTTATGATAGCTCGGTAACGGGTGTTGTTGATTCAAGAAAAAAGAACCCATGTCCGAGGCGTCACGGTGCTCACTACGCACTACTGTTTAATGACCACAGCATGTATGCTAGTGGTATTCAGTTATTCTGTAGAATAACTTAATACCACTTTATGTAACATAAACTTACAAAACAATATATATATATATGAAACTAACAAACACATTAAAAACACAAAACATAATTTTTATAGATCTCTTAAAGTAAGATATTCAACAAATCGTTTATGTTTAATAAAAACCTAAACGAACTAAGTTATATATGTATTCCTTATACTACTATGAATTATTATTTGAACTATTAGTAATATTTTCTACTATTTACATGGTAATAACTAAACCACAGTAAATATAAACTTACTAGCGACAAGTCTGTTGCCGTTCAAGTACCATCGGAATGACTTTTTACTTACTTATATTATCTTACTCTAGCGTAAGTATGCAAATATTACTGTGTTCCAGTTTGAACAGTGTAATTACTATTAAAACTACTGAAGTATGATTGCTTATTATCTTGTCTCTTAAATAGACTAGTAATTGATGCTGTATACATCATCACACCGCCACATTATTATAGTTTGTCGTATCACTTCTCATCACATGAATATTCTACTCTTCCCATCGCTTAAAAGATCAGTGTAATGAATAAGGTGATTATTTTTTCATCATTCATCATCCAATAATATAGATAAGAGCTGAATAAGTTACTGTGTTCTTTACAGAAGGACTAATGCAGCTCAAATTAAAAAAGTACTACAAATTGTAGATAAGTTATTGTTTGTAGTTTCTAAAGTACTTCTTTAAATACTAAACTATCTATACCAAGAATTTATGATTTGATATTTAATGTTTTTATTTTAATTTTGATTTAAGATATGTCCTCTGAAGATGTTCTAATTTATATATATTCTTATTGTTTCAGGTAAGCCTACTATAGAATACCTCAAGCAGCTTAAACTAATAAAGCTAAGTATGCATGTTTGTTATTTTAAACATTTCTAAGTCCTTTCTGCATTTATCAATCTAAATTGTTTTCGATCTATCTATACATTAATTTACCTTTCTAATATCAAGATGAATAACATTAAATTTTTAATGAAGCCGTGACAGGTCAGTTTGTAAATCATACATAGCAAAAAAGCGCAGGTTCAATGCCCAATAAGAGTTAACTTCTAGTGAAGGAAAACTTCTTAAAACCGATATGTTAAAAGAACAATTACCAGGGTGATAGATAACCTTGAAACACCTTGTGATAGAAGGAACCGAGTCCCAGGAGTGTGATGTTAAGGTTTGTTGATATATTTCAGCTAAAGTTATTTCGTTAGTTAATTTCAATCAGCGCAGTTACATAAGTCGCTACAAGTTAAACTTAAACACACGTAAGAACGTTTAAAAAGAGACGGTTAACGCAACACCGTCTATAATTTGGACAATAGTTAGCGTACGTGTAATTTAATAACCGTTATATATTACGTAGTTAACGAGTAAAAATAACATTAGAAAGTTAGAATCTGGAGCATAGCGTTTAAATGGCAGAATTATATTAGTATACGTGTATATGTGTAAATTCCACAGTTGTGTTGATTTCGTTTCATCACTGATATTATAGTGATTTAGTTTCTAACTATGCTTCACTGAGAGCTGGAAAATAAATAGAAATAATAAGAAAAATCTATTTCGAAAGAACTCTTAAAATTTCCATAATCTTAAAAAATACAGCAACTTTTCTTTACATATATAACTTTCCCTCTTATTAACACTTATCCTCTTAACCATATACAGTATAACTCTTTACCTCTACCCCCATCCTTTCTCATCTTTCTTCTCTCCTTTTTTAGTAAAATTATATATGTGTAAGTAAGTAGAGCCGTGATAGCCTAGTGGTTTGAACGCCCGCCTTCCACTCCGGAGGTACCGGGTTCGAATCCGGCCTGCACCAACGAATTTTTTAAATTTATGTGCAGTTAGTATAACACCAACTAATATCACGTGCTTTGACGGTGAAGGAAAACACCGTGAGGAAACCTGCATATCTACGTCATTGACCATCCGTGCTCGCACTAGTATGTGAAATGGAGAAGGCAATGGCAACACCACTCCATTATAACTGCCAAAAGAGTCGTCGTGTGTTTCATTAAAAACATGATGACCACGACCCTCAGTCATGAGGAAATACGACTTAGAAGAAGAAGAAGTAAGTAGTAAGACAAAGCTGAAGGTTCTCAATAAACACCTTAATAAAAAAAATTATCATCATCACGATCATCACAGGCCTGTCGTTGTCTACTGTTAAACATAGCTCTTCCTAATCGATTTCCAACGCGACTGGTTAGTAGACTTTTTAATTTTCCTACTTCTCTTAAACTTAATCTAAAACTTAAACAAAGCCTTTTCATTATTTTTAAATCTACTAATTTCTATTGAAATCTCAATGATTTTTATAATTTGGAGTCTAATTTAATTTAATATCAAATGCTATAAATACTGATGGTAAATTATGAAAGAAAAATTAATTTTAAGAGTAAAATGTGTCGGCTCGCAAATGCGAAGCTGGAGATGTTAGGAGACCTAAAATAAACATATCGAATATTTCGTTTTTGGTTGTGATATTAATTGTTAGAAAGTAACTAATCACTGAAGTGGGTTGAAATGGAGATAATTATACGAATCTGTATGTTATATGATTGATATATTCATATCACACCTGACAAGGAAATTAGATAAACGGTCACAGTTAGAAACACGGTGGGTGAAACTTATAAAAATTCATTGTATAAATTATAATATCGCATGTGGATTGAAATTAGCGTGTTTAGCAACGGCAACTGTGCCGTTGTGTATATATTTTAGTTACGTCCTTACGCTGTTGATATAAAGTTAATTTTTAACTGCACTTATCTTTCGTGACGGGAATTATAAAAATAAGTTTCTTCAATTCACAACCGAACGATTGGCACTGTTATACACATTCGTGTATTATTGATAAATGAAATTAAGATAAACTTTCTTAACTATAACAGGCAGCTGGGGCAGTTGATGGTGAAGTTGCTGTTATGACAGCAGCTTCGAAATATCTAGGATTAACTAGTTAGTCATAATCAAAAGCCTACCGTCGTCCATATTCTATCAAGTATGGATTCAAGATCGAAATAAAAACCTTTTGGTTATAAGTCGCTGCATCATGAAGGCAGTTGAATTCATGAGTTCTAGAACATGTAAATATTTAGCGGCCAATATTATAAATAACCTAACTCTAGAAATCCAAGACGTTGTATCTTTTGGATAACACCGAGCGAGATCAAAGGGATATTTTAAAGAAAACCAGCCTGGATGTAGTTTTAACTAAAGTATAATCTGTGATATATAAACCGTACTGGGTTCCAGGTCTTTTAAAGTAATAGGTAAAAAAATCTAGATTACTTTCTTTTTCTAAACCATCATCCGCTAGTTATAAAGGCTATTTGTCATCAGGGATAGTAATTTGATTTCTAAAAAGGCCGCTCCGTTGTAATTTTAGCTTCAGTGAAAATATAATACTTTTCTCGGTTAACTAACCTACATTTTCTACAAATCGTGATTACAGTATTTACTTCCTAACCGATATTCTTAACAGAAAATTGGTTTTCAATAGAAATAAAGTTTTACTGAGTGAATTACTCGTAAACATAACGCTTTTTTTGGTGGTTTGTAGAATGCTCAGACGCATGGGAACAAATGGAGAACGACGTCCGAATTTGTGATTTGATCTCGCGTGCATTGTTTATATCTTATACAAAACAAAATTAATGTGAAACAGATTGTGATATAGATACTGGAGGTGGAGAAAAAAAGAATTAACAAACAATGATACACGAGATAATGATGCAAACGAACAAAATATAATAACAGCGCAACAACAATGGATTCCTTGAATTTAACCTTTCAGTAATATTCCCATACAGTCGCGAACACCAGCGTTACAACTGACAAAGAGAAATATTATTTTAAAATAGATGGCGCTGAGTAACATCCGGTATGGAAGATACTCTTCTCTTCTAAGTCGTATTTCCTCATGACTGAATGTCGTGGTCATCATGTGTGATGAAACACGACGACTTCCTTATCAGTTAAAATGGAGTGGTGTTGCCATTGCCTTCTCCATTTCACATACTAGTGCGAGCACGGATGGTCATCACATAGATATGCAGGTTTCCTCACGATGTTTTCCTTCACCGTCAAAGCACCTGATATTAGTTGGTGTTATACTAACTGCACGTAAATTGAAAAATTCATTGGTGTCTCCGGAATGGAAGGCGGGCGTTTAAACCACGATGCTATAACAGTTTGGAAGACACTAAAGCTTATAAAATTGCTTCAATAACATCTAACATCTCAAGTAGACATATAAAGATATATAAATATACGATCACATTACATCCAATGCAATGAAAGTTAAACTAATTTTAATTAATTAACTGTGAATTTAACAATATCCGCAGCTATCATGCGCTTTATTCTTTTCCCTGGTGAAGCTATTAACGTTCGTACAAACGGTAAATGAAAAAGCTTTTAGTTTTATAGCTACGGTAATAGCTTATATGCGGTTTGTTGTTTTTATTAAAATTACATCGGTAAAGTACACAGGTTTATTACAATGCTTTTCAAACATTAACTATAGTTATAAATAATACAGTTATTGTATTTTTAATACATACATAACTTTTATGTAAGCTACTAAGAGGAGTTTGTCTTTTGAAAACATATTCAATCTACGTATATATATATGTGGGATCGTTGAAATGCGAAAGAAGCAGGTTAAGCACTAAATCTTTATTATTGTTTATGAGTATTCTTCGTTACATCTTCCTTCTTAATCTGGTTGTTCGTCTCTGACCACTCGAATGTTCATGTCACAATTGACGTTTTACTTTATTCTTTTATAGTATAGATAGTAAAACCTTAACCTCTTCCCACATATATATGTCCAGAACTATATTCCTTATATACTTTAGAATTTTCATTACATAACTGTCATTTTAAAGGCTGTTTCAGCATTTATTTAAAAGACTTATTCATTGGTGAGATAATTGTAAATCAATAAACATTACTTTTCAACTTAAAATTAATAAAAGTAACTATATTACTAGTAAGCTATACTTAGGCTTTGTGTAAAAAGGAAGTTCATTGTTTTCATCATCGTTTTGTTGTGAAGTGCAACGGGAACGCTTGTCCATACAACACTACCATAACAAGGAAACGAGCGACCGTCAACCGCGTGGGAGAGTTAAGCTAAGCTCCATTGTTGGCTATTTAGTCGGCTAAACTTTACTAAGGCCAACAGACGGCAACGTTTTAGGAAATTTACTTAAAAATATCTCCGTGGACTAAGCTTAAACTAAGCGACGAAATATAATCTTCTAAGTCGTATTTCCTCATGACTGAGGTTCGTGGTCATCATGTGTGATGAAACACATGACGTCGAATTATGATTAATAACATTTTTTTTTTTATGCTACTTTGCGACGAGACGAGCAAGACATTCACCTGATGATAAGTGATACGCTTGCCCATGACAACGCGGTGCTAGTTAAGATGGTACACACTGCACCACATTGCGCTCGTCGCCGGAGAAATAAGGTGTTAAGTCTCGTTACCCCAGTAATTACACTACTAGTACCTATTTTGTAGATAGTAACTATTTGGTAGATGTAACACCATTTATAGAGTCACTGTGTTCTGACTACCAACATTTGAGTATTAGACAGCAAAACGTGATAGCCTTGTGGTTTAAACGCCTACCTTCCATTTAGTGTACCGGGTTCAAATCCGGCCTGCACCAATGATTTTTTTTAATTTATGTGCAGTTAGTATAACACAAACTAACATCACGTGCTTTGACGGTGAAGGAAAACATCGTGAGGAAACCTGCATATCTGTTGACTATATGTGATGAGCATCCGTGCTCGCACTAGTATATGAAATGGAGAAGGCAATGGCAACACCACTCCATTATAACTGACAAAGAAGTCGTCGTTTCATCACACATGATGACCACGACCCTGTCATGAGGAAATACGACTTAGTTCGTTCGTTTTGTTAATATTTACCGCACAACTTAACCCTTGTTGGAATCTTATCAATGTTATTGTAACTAATTCCTGTGTCGAGTTTATGTTTAGTCTACATCACTACTTTCCTTCAAGCTTGAATTATATAAACTCACTGATAATAAGATCAGGCTTTTCTTATTTTGGTCATTCTGACATACAAATTTTTATATTACTAAAATAACTTTATATTTAAAGTAAGTTTCACCATGCAACAATAATAGCTAATAGGTTTGTAAATAACCTACCAACTTAACTTTAGTTGTAGCTACGGAATCAAATCAATTAATTATGTTACTTATAATGGGCTTAAAGTTTAAAGAATTTAGTTATAAAAACACACAAAAAAATTTATTTCCTTTATCGACTAATAACACCTGTATACTAATAAGTAGTTTAAGTAATTAGTGTTATCAATCACATATGAAATAAATTCTACATGACTCGACCATATTTTTTTAAGGTCATAGTTATAGATTCGGTTCGTCTCTTCTCTTTCTAACTGCGAATTAGTTCTGACAAAAAAAGATCGCTCCGATATATAATCTATTTCGAGTTACATATCGAGGCGAGATGTAATGGTAACACAGCAAAAACTGTTACAGTGTTGCTGTAGGAAAAAAAATACATTCGCGTCGGGGTCTGTATCATTTAATTGTATAATAATACGAATCAAGGTCTTTGCTATTTAAGTAGTAGTGTACAAACAACAGTTAAGATTTGATGTTAAATTGCTGAGTGAACAAATATTTTAAGTTACCTTCAAGTGAATGTTGAGAATAAAAAGTTATTGAAACCTGAGAATTGTTTCGTGTGATCAAGATTATTTATCCATCACGCTGTCTGAATGGATGTGACTTGTTTATCAAAGCTCTTGTTCTTGGAACGTGATTGTTTCTTAACAATGTATTTCTTCAACGGAAGCCGAAATTTCAGTTGGGATCGAACCCACTCCTTTTTCGTGTGACAGAGTTTCTAAGCTAGCAGCTTAAAACATTAACTATATAATGCTATAGTAAATATGTCTGTATAACAGTAAAATTTTAAATAAACTTAACTAACTATAAAATAATTTTGTACAAAATTTAAAACAAAAGAAGAGGACAGAAGCCTTCCGAATCGATTTCACGCGTTTTCAATATTTCGGCACGGAACCCTAAAACCCGTACTTTTGGTCCAATTAAACGCGGAACGGTACAATTTGTCGGGTCAGTGGTGTTGCTCTTAATGTGGGAATAAGTTGCGGCTCTCGCTCGACTTTAACTTATTAGCTTTACATCCGCAATTTAAAGAACTTAACGCTGGCATATTCAAAACTTTGAAAAGGACTAAGGAGAGCCAACAAACTTGCTTCTGTTTATAGTTACCTAAAATCTCTAGTTGGTTTTCATAATCAACTGCTTCCATGTAGGCTAATCTTCTTCTAAGTCGTATTTCCTCATGACTGATGGTGGTCATGATGTGTAATGAAACACACGACGACTTTCTTGTCAGTTATAATGGAGTGGTGTTGCCATTGCCTTCTCCATTTCATATACTAGTGCGAGCACGGATGGTCATCACATAGATATGTAGGTTTCCTCACGATGTTTTCCTTCACCGTCAAAGCACGCGATATTAGTTAGTGTTATACTATCTGCACATAAATTGAAAAAAAAATTCGTGCAAGCCGGATTTGAACCCGGTACCTACGTATTTTAAGGCCGGCGTTCAAACCACTAGGTTATCACTTCTATAGATCATTATAGTTATCTTTAAATTGGAGTTGGTTATAAGTACACTTATAACCACGTTGAGCCGTGATAGCCTAGTGGTTTGAACGCCGGCCTTCCAATGCGAAGGTACCGGGTTCGAATCCGGCCTGTACCAATGAATTTTTCAATTTATGTGCATTTAGCATAAAAACACCAACTACTATCACGCGCTTTGACGGTGAAGGAAAACATCGTGACGAAAACTGCATATCTATGCCATGACCATCAGTGGTCAGACTAGTATGTGAAATGGAGAAGGCAATGGCAAACCACTCCATTATAACTGCCAAGAGAGTCGTCGTGTGTTTCAATAAAAACATGATGACCTCGACCCATAGTCATGAGGAAATACGACTTAGAAGAGAAGAAGATAAGTACACTATTGTTGGTACAATTGTAGAGCTTAATTTCGCAGAAGCGCTTCATAATGTATCTTATTATCCGATTCAAGCATTCGTTAACTAGAACAATCGAGTCGTAGGAAGTATCGATTCTCCGAAAGTCGAACAATGGCGACGGTGTCGGCTTGTCCATCACAATGGTAACAATCACATTAAGAAAGTCACACTCTTCAAATTGAATGATGTCAACACCTCGTTGTAACATGTACTAAGTTACGAAAAGTTTTGCAATCTAGCTTTATACACTTTGTTATATCTTTAAAATGTTATTGGTAATTTAGTAACATAAAGTAGTAAATTAAATCTGAAGAATTTAGTTTTTTATACTACTTAGCGACGAGACGAGCAAGACGTTCACCTGATGGTAAGTGATACGCTTGCCAATAACAATGCGCTAGTTAAGATGGTACACACTGCACCACATTGCGCTCGTCGTAAGACATAAGGTGTTAAGTCTCGTTACCCCAGTAATTACACTAGCTACAACACCCTTCAAACCGGAACTCAGTAATGTTCGCACACTACTATTTGTCGGTTGAAATAGGAGCTGCGGTGGTACCTAGACGGTCTCCGACAACAGAGACCTACCACCTGGTAAAAGTTTAAATAATCGTTTGATTAGAAACAAGATAAAGATTCTAACGTGTGACATAAGATCAGAAGACTTGAAGAGGATCAAGTTACTAGATGAAGTGACAGGACAGAATTGTGTTAAGTTTGTATCCTAGAGATCATAGAGAAGCTTCGTCTAAGTAAGTAAGTGTTCTGATAATTATGATCATGAATAACATAAAGAAACTTGCATAAGGTGAAGCGGAACATTAATTTTTGGTTTATAATTACAATATGATCACAGGAGCTAATCATTATATTTTTAAAAGTTATATGTATGTAATATAATTTACATAGTTTACATAACTTTTTCAGGCGTAAGTGAAAAAATTTTATTATAAATAGACTTTACTGAGATACTTCTTTATAGCTTCTATATCTATTTTCGATGATTTGTCGTAGTTTAGAACTGAACCCGGACTTCTCTATAAAAAATACTATCGTAAAACTTAAGTACGTCTTCTTATATATGATTCGTACTGTACATTTTCTGTCCTTGCGTTAGACACATGGATTCTAATTAAATTCTTATCACCGCCGGAGCTGGGACAACACGCAGTCGTGACTGGGACTAAACTATTTCCTTTACACCTCACCGTTAATGTGTTTGAACAGTTCTAAGAATACATTCAATGCTACTTATAAATTCAAGTGGAATAGCCATCATTATTTACCTTTTATAACTTAACGACAAAATCTATTCTTTCTATTTATCTATAACGTTTAAAAGTCATTACACTTGGTTATACGAATGAAAGAAGTTTTTAATTGTCACAGTCATTCAATTACTTTGAGGATACAATCAAAGGATGTACTTCTAAAGGTTTTTAATTATTTATTATCTAATCTTTTTTATATACATAATAAATAATAATTTTTGTAATGGATTATTTAATCGATTTAGATTAACCATCATTAAACATCTTCATACATAAATAAGAAGTTGCAAACATGTCGCACTTCTTTGTGGGGATAATTTTATAGTTACCGTTTTTTTGATGGTAACTTTTCGCATATGAGAACGAGTTCGATTTCAGATTTAACACAATAACTTACCTGACACAATAAACAGCTTCTATAAAAGAAGATAATTATAGCAATAATCATACGTGTGACTTTAAATAATAAAGCCTCATTCGCTTAGAAGTAAAATAGAGAACGAATAACACAATGAAATACTTAACATCCATTAGTGTTTAAACAATAATGGAAGAAGTAACATAAAATCGTTTTAATCGATACTAAGAATTTCATTATTTCCGCCAGCGATCTTACAATAGAGAGAAACTCATTCCGAGTAACGAAAATAAAAAGTACTACGATGATTGCTACTTATGAGTTGGTGCAAAGAAATCATTAGAACAATGTAAGTTTTATGTACTAAATATGGTGAAATGAGACAAGAAAAACTGAACGAGACTTCACCTGATGATAAGTGATACGCTTGCCCATAACAATGCGCTAGTTAAGATGGTATACACTGCACCACATTGAGCTCGTCTTAAGACATAACGTGTTAAGTCTCGTTACCTCAGTAATTTCACTAGCTTACAGCAACAATACACACAGTAATGTTTGCACAGTACTTTTTAGTTTGCAATAGTAACTGCGGTGGTACCTAGACGGTCTGTAGCAACTGAGACCTAACAGCAGTAACGGTAGTCAACGGTAAATCTATTGAAAGAGACAGATATCTGCAAAATACGATGAAGTGTACATCATTCTAATTAGCGGCAAATCCTTATAGTCTAAACAAGGACTAAATAAGGACTAAACTACGTGATTACAAGGTACGCGATTACAAGGTGGCCCAAAAGAAGTCATCCGATTGTTAGATATTGAGAAAAATAATTGTGATTACCGACATTTTGTTAGTAAAAAAGTAGGTGTATTGATTTTAAAAGATTGAAAGTGACAAAGGGAGGGGATGTCGTAACGTCGTTTCGCTATAAATAGCGGATGACTGTGATTCTCGCGACATTCGTGTTTGGGCAGTGTGCGAGGTGTTAGCTCTGACTAGTGACATGTGAATGTGAGAGGTAAGGAAGATTCAATTTATATTTTAAATAGATGTTTCTAATACGATGTTGTTTGGCTCTAATTATTTTTCTATATGAAAAACTTAGATTCTGTTTTTTGATTATGTTTATTCGAACCTTTAGAATTTTATTGGTCAAGTCGAGAAGATGATATCGGCCAAATGGGCGCCACAATTTGGTGATTCAATTTGGGCTTCCAATAGGGCGATTTCTTTTGGCCCAACTTGTATATATGTTAAATGATGAATGGTAGTATTAAATTTTATGGGATTTTATTATAAAGTATTAACAACGTTCGGAAACGTTTCATGCCTATAACGTTCGCTCATCCAATTAAACGAAATGTATTAAAATTCACTTTCGCCCTAACTTGAAGTGGGTAGCCAGTAATTACTGCCGCTGTAACAATGCGATAAAATTCAACGTGAATTGATTGAATTAAGTACCGGTGCATCCGCGGCCGTGACGGCGCTGCTACACTCGATAGAAAGTGGACGACAGCACTTATAACTATTTATTTACTTATTTAAGCTTTAAGTAACAGCTTAAGCTCAGGCTACAAGGGCGGACTTAATGCCGTAAGACATTTTCTGCCAGTCAACCCATAGGAAGAAGTAAAACTGGAATGTAGGTGTGAAAGAGAAAAAAATATTGGAAGAAAACAATAATACATACATGCATTACAAAATATACTACATACTACTTCTTCTTCTTAGTCGTATTTCCTCATGACTGATGGTCGTGGTCATCATGTGTCATGAAACACACACGAACTTTCTGGCGGTTATAAGGAGTGGGGGGGGGGGGGGGGGGTGTTGTCCTTGCCTTCTTTCTTCATTTCAAATCACCTCCCACTGTGCAGCACGGTGGTCACGACATAGATATGCAGGTTTCCTCACGATATTTTCCTTCACCGACAAACCACGTGATACTCGTATTAGTTGGTGTTATACTAACTACACGTAAATTGAAAGATTCATTGGTGCAGGCCGGATTCGAACCCGGTACCTTCGCATTGGGAGGCCGGCGTTCAAACTAGGCTATCACGGCTACATACTACACATAGTCCAAAAATGTATTTTAATAACAAATAAACACTGAAGACTTACTTGTAGGTCTCTGTTGCTACAGACCGTCTAGGTACCACCGCAGTGACTATTTCAACCGTCAAACAGTAGTGTGATAACATTACTGTGTGTGCGCTGTAAGCTAGTGAAATTACTGCGGTAACGAGACTTAACATCTCATCTGCGACAAGCGCAATGTTGTGCAGTGTATACCATCTTAACTAGCACCGCGTTATGGGCGAACGTATCACTTACCATCAGGTGAACGTCTTAATCGTCTCGTGGAAAAAGAGTTGTGCACGTGAAAATCTTTAGACTGATGATACTGCGTCTATTCAGATATAAGAGACGTAAAACTTTACTGTGCTTCAGTTAGTTAACTGTAGCTGGTGTAATGGATTAACTATGAGATAAATCATCTTCTAATTCATGACAACGAAAGAAATATCCTTATTTTTTGTGTGGGAGATATCTTTGAAATTATACACCTTCTTCCGAGATGAAGACAGAACGCGCTTAAATTAAAATTTTACAATTAAAGCAAAGAGACGAATAGTTAAATTGGCACTTGTATAATTTGTAAAATTGTATAAGACGTTAGAGATTAAACCTAGAAAATATTATAGTTATAGTATACGAGGCAACATCTGCGAAAATTTGCTTGTCATCATACATATTCCCTTTCTCTGCCAATAATAAACTGCCACAGACTCCATAAAAAATTACAACAATGTTGCCAGTGAATAAATATATTCATTTTATGGTACTATTAAGTTATATTTATAGGGTACATAAACAGTATACATTTGATAATTGCTACGGATAAGGATGTCAACGGGACCACTTATGGGCTACGAATAAATTTATATTGGCTAATGAATATTCAATAGTGGAGAGACATAAATAAGTCGTTATATTAGTTGCTTCATTTATTTAAAAGTTAATTTGTACAAACGCCAATAAATTACAAAAAGACTTCATGCCAAAGGATATCCTCTATATCGGAGAAGAGAAGAGTAACGCCGATGCTGTAAGTATAAGATATAATAGAACATAAATAGGGTCTACACGAAATTTATTAGTACATATACTAAAAGAAAATCTGGTATTTATTAACATATATAAATATTATTGATAGATGATGAGAGCTCAGTAATAAGTGGAAAGAAAAGATATTTCATAGTGACTCCAAAAGAAGTCATTTTGCAAGCTGTTCTTGTTTTAGTTGAAAGCTCATTCTAAGATCTAAAAGAGAGAGATGAGAAGATTTGTAAAGAACAATGGTTAAACAGAGATGAATATGAAGAATGGAAGTGGCAGGAGACTGAAGACGCTGTCATGAGAAATATTTAGTAGTTAAAGCTCTTGTTTATTCTAATTGAATCTTCAATCCACAATTTAACGAAAATAAACTTTGTGACTATTTAAGTTTTGCATAAGTATATATAGATTAAATTGTCTGGATTATGTTAAAATGACTGTACCAAAGTAAAAGCTATGTCAACAGATTATATATGAACAGTGCGAAATGAAATCTTCACCGAATACACGAACAGCTTCCGTACCTTTTACCTCATTTTAATCAACACATGTTTTAATTTAGTTATGTTATGAATTCAAAACAAGTTCTTTCCCGGTCAATGTTTATGTATATCTCCTTAAAAAGATCAGATTAAAAATCTCCATCCAAAACTTATTCAACTTTCTAAAACTTATTTTTAATATTGTTACTGAACACAAAACTATATATTTTATATTGTCGAGCTTACTTTATTAAACAAGATTAAATTTTAAATGTAAATTTTGATTTTATTTACAGCTGTTCAAAACGAATGTATATACTGGATGAGGTGATGAATTCTTTACCCTGGTAATATACTTCCGGACACATCTATCGGCCCACCACCTAGTGTTTAAAGTTTCGACGGTGTCTAGTTAAAAATAAATGTTAGGTGGAGCAATAAGTTTTAATGCAGTTTTGAAGCTGATTTATTGGTCAACCCCTATGTAGGTTTAATTTTTATTTTTTTTTGTAATTTCGAATTGATTTGGCCGGCAGAAGTTTTACAACTTGGGCGACAATTTCAGGCAGAGTATCCATATTTTTTGGTCAAAACTGGCTCTAAGTTTAGATTTGCCTTTTTATAGAACCAATAATCAGACACAACAAAAAAAAATCCAACTTGAGCGAAATAAAAAAGTTTTCTCCATTCCTGGGTGGTTGAAAACAATGAACAGACTCGAATTTACGTTTTTTTTTTCATAATCCTGAATACAAAATTAAAAAAAAAACATACATAAAGGTTGACCAAAAAATCAGCTTCAAAACTGCATTAAAACTTATTGCTCCACCTAACATTTATTTTTAGCTAGGCACCGTTAAAACTTTTAAACACTGGGTGGGCCGATAGATGTGTCCGGGAGAGTATTACTAGATACAGCGCCCTTCAAACCGGAACACAGTAATGTTACAATGAAATCGAAGATTGAAATCATCTTAGATATATATAAATCATCATTAAGTCATGAAAAAATCGCAGAACGTCCGACTCATGTGATGTAAGTGGCCGTTGGAGGTCAGTGCGGGCTAAGACACCACAAAAAGCGTCGCTTAATCAGACAGCACATTCAAAACACTCCCAGTTTGCAAGTCATGGTCCCCTACCAATTTTAATGCGAACGAAAAAACAGGGGTAAATAACCCGTGGCACTACAAACGTATTAATAAACTACAACGCTAACACTCGACCTCAAACGAGAAAGAGTACTTAAGTACACAACCAGATTTACAATATAAGGTTAACATCTAAGCAGGATCAAGAAAACTCTACAATCATCCCAAAAATTCCTTTTGTTATAAAAACGCAATAATTACATAAAATTTCTGAAGTTTATAGTATAGTAAGCCAATAAAAATAAGAATTATTAATAACACAAAAATGTTGGTGAGCCCCGCATTAAGCTGAGAAACTTGTTCTGCGGCTCTGTTCATCAGAACGCATTGCTTTAAGCAACAAATTATTTGTTAATACAAATCTTTAATGATAAAAAACGACACACATTTATGAAGAAGAATTAAAGAAGAAGATGGTAACTGATATTACTGAAAAAATCTACCGTTTTATGAGGATCGGAAGTCAGTTGTGTCAACATGCCAGGCCTGAATTTTACTGCATAATATTACAAACTGGAACATAGTAAGATTTACACTTAGTTGATTGACGGCATAGACAGGAGCTGCAATGGGATTTAAATCGTCACAAGTGTCATTAACACATTTTAATAACTTAAGTTGTACTAAGTTAAAGTAGTAGATCATATACCTTTTTATTTTATAACTTTAGGAATATCTGTAATAACAATCTTAATGTTATGAGAATTATTAAATATAAGTATTTGGTGGTGTATTTGAAGTTGTTTGTCTAAAATGGTGGTCGTGAAGGTGGTGAAGATCTTGATTGAGGAAGTAATATTAATATGACATTATTCCACCAGATTTCGGATGTAGGTGATGAAGTATTAGTTCATTGGCGATAGAGAAACGAAATCTGGCGATTACAAAATGTTCACTATGGGACTTACATTTATAATTATGGTTTTTATTAGAATTCGCGTGACTTGTGCTTCCTCGATCGCAGCCTCCATTTACCTCTCGTGTCACCCAATTGCTCGGTTCGCTTTCTACATCGGTATACGCTGTGTAAACCAGTAACAACAGTTAATGCTCGGTAACTGTACCGATATGGGTAAGCTCATTGTCTCGACGGTGTGACTTGGTGTTTTTGTCACAACAGCCTCTACCCAGCCGCTGTGCACAAATTTTAACTTTACCACGACGCTATAAGATTCTATATACATATAAAGTACAAGCGCAAGATGTCTTCGAGTCTAGTGCCCGATTTGCGAGCATACGTTTTTATTACCAGTGCTATGTGAACACGGGTCTAGTAAAAGTAAATTAACAATCATGTGTCATCAGTAAATAGATTCCTTTACTCAAGTGTATGCACCATTATTCACACTAAACCAGTTTGAAGCGCAAAAATTTTATTCTTAATCAACTAATTACTCTTAGTAGTAAATCCAAATCCATTTTAATTCCAGTCCCACAGATGATAAAGGCCAAATAGTGATAGTACCATAGAACACACCGGTCCGACAGTTGTACATAAGTCGATTCACGCTTGACCATCTCTGGCTTAATTTATTAGAACGTCCTAAAAATACTTTACAAAATATGTTTTTTTGACGGCCTCAATATTTCTCACTATCTCTTACTATTCACCAATTTTACATAGACACGAATAATGATTTGATGCGACTAAGGACTCGAAAGTCAACCATTCGACTATTGGCGCTAAGCTAAGCCCAACTTTGTATAAATTTGTTGCTTACGATATTTTCGATCACCGTAGCGGAATGAGAAAGTCCGTTAACATAGTTTTATACTTAGAATGCGTTCCGTACCAATGTAATAGTACACTTGATCTAATGACACAAATTGTTTAATAACTTAAGCACCGTATGGCACAATAATTAATTAAAAATTAAAACACCGATAATATAATTCCACAATTTATAATATAATTATTAATTATTAAATATTAATATGGTAATTATGTGTATCCGAACGTTTAATTAGATGAGTACATGTATCCGAACGCATTGTGAGAATGAGACGATAAACAACTGTAGGAGTGAGAGAGATGTAAAATAAAAACTAGATCAATACCGATATTATCGTTTGTAACTAAAGACCGATAAACAGAAATATATAAAATTGTAAGATTAAGATAACGATTTGTTTTTCATAATATACAGAAAAAAAAATCTGTAATCACTTTTAGTTATACTTTGATGAGAAAACTCAAAATTACTGCTGAGAAGAAATTTTCCCGTTTCAGATATTTCCGATTCAAATTCTTAGAACTTACTTCCTAAAGTCCACTGTAAGGTTATAAAAAGCTGGATTGTTTACAGATTTCATTATTACAAATATAACTGATTAAATTTTAACTTGATACACAAGGCTGGAATTGTTTAATAACTTACTAACTCGGAGTACTTGAGCCTGGTGTGCTCATTCTTCTTCTTGCTCATATGTAAGAGAATCCTTCACAAGCCGGAATTCGATTCGTTCGCGTTACCATCTCCTGATAAATGGTCCATAGGGCCAGCGTTACTGCGTTAAACGATTTGTCATATGCTGTATTACAGGTCTCAGGCCATGTCTGAGGATTCATCATTGCCCCCCAACGGCGTAAATTATTGGCCTTTCTCGAACTTTTATGTAAGAACACGTTTACCTCTTTAATGACCTCGACATTTTGTTTTTAATGAAATACTGATATTTAGGTCACTTTCATTCTAAGCAAATAAAAGAAGCAGTGCCTTCATTTTAACTCCAACGTAATGATGATGATCGTAATGATAGGAACTCAATCATCTTAACATAAACTTACTTGTTAAACTCCCGAATCCTTACTGAAGAACATAAAGTGTTCCCACGGTTGAGACTTCGGGCATTTTCTTTCAAGAAGTAAAGCCTACCACGCTGGGTAAGTGCAAGTTGCTGGACGTCGGATGCTTTTTAAAAGTAAGAGATTCGTTTTAACTTAATCACTTAGCACATATATTATACATAATGAATATGCAGTGAAAACAGCAAAATCATTTTCTAGAAGTAGATATTTCTGTTGATTTTATCAGTGTAAAATTCCCGACCTAATGTCGCAGAACAAATTCCATGCGATGCTCGTGCGGGATTACGACGGCCATTTATAACTTAACATCAACAAGTCTAGTCTAGTTTCCTAGCTGTATTTACTTTCACCGCGGCCGGTCGAGGGAGGATGTCGACGTTTTACGTGACAAACCTGCCATCCGATGAGATGACTTCATGATGAATGTCTTCTCAGAAAACGACCGTTTACGAGTTAAGACTTTAAACGTGGTTTTCGAATTAATAAACTTTATAAGACTTAATAGAATACGTATGTAAGTTAGTAAGGTAGTGTTTTTAATCAAAAAACTTGGTAATGTTTAACTGATTTGCTGTTTTAGTTTCATATTATAATTTAAAAAGACCGGAGACTAGGTTGACCAACAAAAGGCCAAGACGGAGTCTTATTAGACTACACAATGAACACGATCATCACAGTAAACATTTCTAACTGATCTTTATTCGACTTTCGTTTATACTTAAATAAATTTAGTAATAATTTTCTAGGTACCACGCTCTCGTTGTCTCTTGAAGTAAAATGTTCATCATTGTTACCCCAGTAATTTCAGCAGTAACAACCACTAACAAAATAGTATTCTGTAAAGTTCAACTTAAGTGATTTGCAATTAAAAGTTAGAAGTAAAACTAATTTAAGAGCCGTGATAGCCTAGTGGTTTAAACGCCCGCCATCCGGCCTACGTCAATGAATTTTTCAATTTATGTGCAGTTAGTATAACACCAACTATTATCACGTGCTGTGACGGTGAAGGAAAACATCGTGAGGAAATATACATATCTATGTCATGAGCATCCGTGCTCGTACTAGTATGTTAAATGGAGAAGGCAATGACAACACCACTCCATTATAACTGCGTGGAAATTCGTCGTGTGTTTCATTACAAATGATGACCACGACCCTCAGTCATGAGAAAATACGACTCAGAAGAAGAAAAATAATTATCTGGAACCTGGGAATCCTGCTTCATATTTCCTATTGAGTACAACCCTCGGCAGTCTCTTAAGTACCAGTTTGACAGTGGACGTATTTTAAAACATTGTCATAAACGGTACCGGAAATGAGCTGTCGCGCGGTCCCATCGCGGCGGCCGGTTCTCAAGGGGCCCACATTTTATCCTTCGCATTATAGATACACACAATATCCTGTTCTGCTGTAGAATGTGCTTATTTAGATAAACATCTCACTGCTCGCTGTACGGCCAATAAAATTCTGCTTGTGTATGGAAGCTTTGCGGTTTTGAGATACAATCGCTTAATTTTGTTATATCAACTTATAAACTAAACTAAACTGAACTGAGCTGAACTAAGCAAGCTGTGTCTCCTTAAACTTAACATGCACAATGATTTCTTTATTGCCTGGTTTAACTTATGTAAGTTGTAATTTATGTATTGTGTAATCTTTTTTGGAGACCCTATAATTAAATAAATAACATAAACTAAAATAAAGTGAACTTAGCTGAGCTGGACTAACAGAACAGAACAGAACACAACACAACACAACAGAACAGAACAGAAGAGAACAGAAGAGAACAGAACAAAACAGAGCAGAACATAACAGAACAGAACACAACACAACACAACACAACAGAACAGAACAGAAGAGAACAGAAGAGAACAGAAGAGAGAGAAGAGAAGAGAAGAGAAGAGAAGAGAAGATAAGAGAAGAGAAGAGAACAGAAGAGAAGAGAACAGAACAGAAGATAACAGAACAGAACAAAACAGAACAGAACAGAACAGAACAGAACAGAAGAGAAGAGAAAGACTCTCCTCTCCTCTCCGCTCCTCTCCTCTCCTCTCCTCTCCTCGCCTCTCCTCTCCTCTCCTCTCCTCTCCTCTCCTCTCCTCTCCTCTCCTCTCCTCTCCTCTCCTCGCCTCTCCTCTCCTCTCCTCGCCTCTCCTCTCCTCTCCTCTCCTCTCCTCTCCTCTCCTCTCCTCGCCTCTCCTCTCCTCTCCTCGCCTCTCCTCTCCTCTCCTCTCCTCTCCTCTCCTCGCCTCTCCTCTCCTCTCCTCTCCTCTCCTCGCCTCTCCTCTCCTCTCCTCGCCTCTCCTCTCCAGAGAATATAACAGAACAGAACAGAACAGAAGAGAACAGAACACAACAGAAGAGAACAGAACAGAACAGAAGAGAACAGAACAGAACAGAAGAGAACAGAACAGAAGAGAACAGAACAGAACAGAACAGAACAGAACAGAACAGAAGAGAAGAGAAGAGCACAAACTGTACTGAACTAAACTAAACTTAACTTAAAATGGGATGTAGATGTATATCATACAGAGTCTAATCTACTCTCCATTCCATCACATTGAACAAGCAGATTATAGTTTTTTTTTTATAGCTAGGTCTTCATAGTATTTAATGTTATCCAATTAAAAAGTTGCTTCTGCTGCTTATACTACACAACTAAGAAGAATTAGTTTCTTTTATAAACCATCAATAAAACAACTAAATTAAAATCATATCATACATTTTTTTATTCTACGAGGCCAAAAGACGAGCAAGCTTCACCTGGTGGTAAGTGATACGCTTGCCCATAATCTGGCGTTGATTATTATGGTATACACTGCACCACATTGCGCTCGTCGCCTTGATACAAAGTCTTAAGACTTGTTACCGCAGTAATTTCACTAGCTTAGATATCCCTTCATATCGGAACACAGTAATATTTGCACACTACTGTTTATCGCACCTGGACTGTCTGTAGCAATGGAGACCTACCTGCAGAAAAATAGTTTGGTGATAGATGGCGCTGTAATATTTAAAAACACGTTATTATTGTGTTACTTTAAAATACTTAAGGCTCGTAAATGTTATTATAGAGCTAGAATTCTTTGTTTTCGTTTTCTTATGTCATTAAAAATATTAGTAAATTTACTTTATTAGGTAACTACAGTTTTTATTAGCTACAGTGTTTAAAAGGTATCTTCTTCATCGCTCTGTTGATAAGGATTATAAGTATGTGCAGGCAGTGTTAAAGTGCAGTCGTTCTCAGAGTTCACCTTATGATTCATGCATCCTGATGGTATTAAACATGTCAGATGGTATTAAATGTAGTCATTAACTATTCGTAAATCAGTCCGACTACAAAGACCACCGCGGTATCGCGTACATCGTAATAGGTTAGGTAGCAATTTTAATACTATATTAACACTTAGCATTGTTGTATACAACGCGCGACCGGTTAGTCGACGGTTCTCAAACTTATGTTGAACCGGACTTAATTATAAATGGTGTTAATAGTAATAAATCTTTATTTGCAAGGATATATACTCCCGGACACATCTATCGGCCCACCACCCAGTGTTTAAAGTTTCGACGGTGTCTAGTTAAAAATAATTGTTAGGTGGAGCAATAAGTTTTAATGCAGTTTTGAAGATGATTTATTGGTCAACTCTTATGTACGCTTTATTTTTGTAATTTCGAATTGATTTGGCCGGCAGAAGTTTTACAACTTGACCGACAATTTCAGGCAGGGTATCCATACTTTTTGGTCAAAACTGGCTCTAAGTTTAGATTTGCCTTTTCATGGAACCAATAATCGGACACATAAAAAAAAATCCAACTTGTGCGAAATAAAAAGGTTTTCTCCATTCTTTGGTTGTTGAAAACAATGAACAGACTCGAATTTCGTTTTTTTTTCATAATCCTGAATTCAAAATTAAAAAAAAACATACATAAAGGTTGACCAAAAAATCAGCTTTAAAACTGCATTTTAATGCAGTTTTAAAGCTGATTATTGATTTTTCATAGAAAAAGAAACTGGTTAATATTTAAACTCAATTTGACAGGAAGTTAACTAAGAAGTAGGAGTCCGGAACTCTTTTTTTATATACTACTATGCGACGAGACGAGCAAGACGTTCACCTGATGGTAAGTGATACGCTTGCCCATGACAACGCGGTGCTAGTTAAGATGGTACACACTGCACCACATTGCGCTCGTCGCCTTGAGACATAAGGTGTTAAGTCTCGTTACCCCAGTAATTACACTAGCTACAGCGCCCTTCGAACCGGAACACAGTAATGTTTGCACACTACTATTTGGCGGTTGAAATAGGAGCTGCGGTGGTATATACAACTCAATGATACTGCTACAAGTATAATTGTTCATATCCTACCATCATCCAAAATCTTCCACGTACCTCGTAATCGAACTTGAGACTTGTGTTCCAATGTAGAATATAGACCCCAAAAGTTTGAGAGCCGCTTTCGTAGATGGCTGCAAGTGATAATAGGCGTAATCTAGTTGTGAAGCGCTCAAGTTATGGGAAAAGACCATCTAGGCATTAAGTGCACTTAATTTTTTCTTCGTTTACTTTGAGTCGTAATTTAAGTTATGTACGGACTTGTCCGAGCATATTTTTAACTTACAAAACGGATACATGTATGATTTATATTTTTGATTAACTTTAGTTATGTTCTTAACCTCGAAATAGTCTTTATAGGATTTATCTTTTTAGTTAATGTTTGCGGTTACAAAGTAAGAATATGTACAGCTTTATTTGATTAAAAAACGATTTACTACACTCATATTTACTGTCCTCAAAATTGGAAGGCACTAGCAAACAAAATTCTGTGAGTAATAAATCAAAAGTCTTTTCTAGTTGTTTTATAAAAGAGTAATTTACTTTCAAACCGATAATTTAACTACAATATAATTCAAGCTCTAAAAAGTTAACATCAAACGATGTATATAATTTAACAATAAACTTTTATAAGAAAATTATGGACTATGTTAATACTTAAGTATAATACAATCACTAAAGCAACACAGGCGGGGGTCCGCTTCTTAAACTTTAATGATGTATTAAGATTTACTGCGCACTCGTAATGAATTCATTCAATCTTCTTAACGAGCAGTAAAAAGGCTTTCATGCTCTTACGAATAAATCCGTGACTTGTGTTTTATAAACTTCATATTGGTGATGATTTAAGGAGACAGTCTAGAAAATTGTAGCAACTTGAAGGGCGTTGTAGCTAATGAAATCCTAAGCAGATTATTAGCTTACTTATCCGGTATATTTTGTTTACAATGAGTATACTTAGGTAATATTTTTTAATTACCAACAAGCAGTAATGTCTGCCGAATTCAATTAGATCCTAGAATTTATACTGAAGATACTTTTACAGAGTTTTTTTCCTGTTTCATAGATTATTTTAGCTTCATGTTATACTTACAAATAAATAAATCAATAAATAAATACTTGTTTTGCTTGGAATAGTGAATGTTTGTTGTTTTTTTCTTTTCTTTTAACTTTTTAGTTTACGGTTTCTCATTGCGTTGTGTTTACTATATTATGATTGTTGTGTGTATTTGTTACAA
Organism: Byasa hedistus; assembly: GCA_029286795.1. Classification (NCBI taxonomy): domain Eukaryota; kingdom Metazoa; phylum Arthropoda; class Insecta; order Lepidoptera; family Papilionidae; genus Byasa; species Byasa hedistus. Next base: position 1,176,734 of record JAGSMW010000001.1, read on the forward strand.
TAAAAAATTAGTTATATAATACTTATAATGATAGAAGTTCGTCTACTACATTTTATACAAGATTTTTAGTTGTATGAATAAACTAAAGTTTTCCATTGTATTTACTCATATATTTACGTACCATAATATAAAAACAAATTTGTAAGTCGTTTATAAATAATAATAATAATACAGTATTTATTTGTCTACAAATTTCTTAAACTATAAATATTACATTAGGTAGATAGAAAGAATTAAAGATCGACAAAATGGTCCAGGGCTCATTATATCGGCATGTATTGCCGACTCCTGTTATTCTGCCCTGGCCTGACATTGTGTAGCAAAGTAATAAATAGAACACTTCTTATACATACATTTTGATTACTTGCGCCAAAACAATAAAAAGAAAAAAAAAATTAACAGGTAAATATTACAATGCGTACTGCAGTATGGTAAAAATAATTTTATACGCGAAATGCTTTGTGTCTTTAAGTGTTTATTGTTAATAAAAAAAATTGTATACTTGCATTCCTCACAAGTCGGTCATCGAGCGGCGTACGTGGGCAATTGTCTTGTGTCAGGGTCCTTGATCTTTACGCGACACTACAGCAGGGTGACCAGGCTTCCGACAGTCTCGAAGACTACATGACTTTACAAACGAAACAACTAGTTAAGATGATAAACTTAGACCGTCTAGGTGACTATTTCAACCAACAAATAGTAGTGTGCGCATTACTGTGTTCTAGTTTAAAGACACTGTAAGCTAGTGAAATTATTTAAGTAAATGTCTCAAGGCGATGTGGTGAAATGTACACCATCTTAATCAGCGCCACGTTATGGGCAAGCGTATCACTTACCATCAGGTGAACGTCTCTATCAAAAGATAAGGCATGTTACTTAAGTAATTTCACTAACTACAGCATCCTTCACACGGTCGTAATATTTTTTATCGCTGTTTAGTTTTAGCGATGGTTTATACTAAATATAACTAATTCATATCTATCTTCAGCGTTTTTGAATACTTACAAATTTAATAGATGATTTATTCAATACTTATTTAATTATAAATTCCGTAATGATTGTCTAGAATAATCTACGTTACAAAAGTAATAAGGTTATATACTTCCCATTTACTCTTCTCCGTTTCTAATTATACATAGTTTAATCTATTTTATAAAGAGATCTAATTAAGATATCGACACGGATAACGTTGCGAAATTATTAAAATTTTACCATAGTCGCACTTGTACTTATGTAATCGAAAAATAATTAAGTGTTTCCTATTAAAAATTTCACGGTTATCTAAATTAGTAGACGGTTTATGCAATTGAGTTTATATTTCATAGAATTATCGTTCAATTTGATCTATGAATTTAAGATGGTGGTTATATCCGGTGTACAAAGAGATGGCTGACCGAATCCAGTACAAATCAATATGTACAGATTTGTTTTTAATTATTTATGCACACAGAAATTAAGATGACAATACTACTTAAGCAGAAAATCCTAAGTAACTTATGTATTTACTAAGTCTTTAGCTTCTTAACTTATTTCTTCGATCATGAAAAAATTATAATGATTTCAGAAAATTCAGTGCACTGAGACATTTAAAACATAACATATATTATATAAACTAAATTTGCTTATAAGTTACATGATTAATATATAAAATTAATAAAAAATTGTTGAAGACAAAAAATGTTGTCGAACCTCTGAAAGTACTGAAGCGATTTTGATTATTCTTCTACTTATAGAAAGTTACACTTTCTCCTTATTAACCAAAAAGTAAAAGATTGTTTTTTTGTATGAATGTCTTACTTTTCTAAATTTTTTATGTAATGACATAACTTGATAGAAATACAACAGATCACAACAAAAGTTTATAAAACAAATTCGTACCTAAACATGATTAATTTAGCATAACCCGTATACGCGGAGATCTTTAAGGAAACCTACTAAGTCTAAAGATCGATGATGAAGTAAATGATAATCTTTTAATCTGTGATCAATTAACTGTACTTTATTGTATACGAATGAGTTCCTCATAATGTCCACCATTTTAAATGGTCACCACAAGTGAGCGATGTGCAATAACTTCATCGATAAAACCGACATTACACACACACAACTTAATGCAATATGTATGAAACGATTTCATACATTTTACAATTATAGTATCACTTCTATAGTAATAAATCAATTGTGAAACAACAAAACATCAAAGTTTTATAGAAAAACATTAATGAATACTCCGTTTCTTGAACAGCGGATGTTTACAATCGCGGTCGCTAATTCGATTCCAGAACCACATTTCAATATCACTAAACATCATCTGAAATTTCCATCGTGTCTTGCAGCTGTACGGAATGTACTACTTTTTACACAACCGTTTATTACCAGTATATGACTACACATTGGAAGCTACATTTTACATTGTATGAACTAATGAATTCAATTAATTATTTAATACCAGAATTTATAGTTTTTGTACCTCGGCGATGGGAAGTCGCGATTACTTTTAATACCGCCGACTCGTATCGTTAAAAGTGTATAATTGAATTCTACGAAATTTTAACTCGCCGTCGAGCAGCCATTTTAATCAAGGATAAAGTTAACCGTTTTACATATTTGTTTATACACGCCAATAACTTCATTCAAGGATATATCGAGAAACAAACGACGCAGCTTCAAATCTGTTGCATCCACAATTCTGTAGCAAAATTAATTGTAGTGTTATATTTCATTGTTATATCAAAATCTCGTCATAAGAAATATAAATAGCATCGCTGTGTTCCGGAAGTCGTACAATAGAGCTTTTGCTTTATGGTCACCTAACATACGATATCGAGATCAAGTGTTAAATTCAAGAAAAAAAAATAGAGAATTATTCGTTTTATATTCTTGTAATGTTGTTTCACCATCAACGTCGTGTTACATTTAAATATATTAAATACATAGATGATAAATATTTTTTTAATTATAAATCATTAAAGTTCCTTTTAAATACAATGGTTAAAATATTTATACAGCAACACTTATAAGATTGATGTAAAATGGTACGTTATACTAACACTAGAACTACAGCACATTTTAGAAGACTTTTCTACTCTTTCTGTCTATCTATGAGTGATTCACACAACTATATTCATATCGCAACACAGACATACGTCTCTATTAAAATATATATACCGTGAATGTATTAAATATGCAATGTGCGTTAAACAGTCGCGTTATATGAATATTACGACTTCGACACAAATACCGCTTGTACGTATCATCATCTATTTACAACCGTGGTGATTGTTTAGAACTTCTGGTATACTCATAATACAATAGTCCTGGACCTTTATATCAATTAATACATAAGAAGAAGAACTATGCGATAGAAACTACTTAAAGATAATAAGATAAGTCTCGAAACGAACACAATATGATGCAATGTTTATCATACATATAACATTGATATCACACTAAATGTGATCGCTACATGTATAAAAAATCAACTTTTTCCAGAATAATATTACGAAGTTAGTTTGATAACAATCTAATTAGTGCCAAAATAGAAAACGGAAGATTGCACAAATTACAACCAGATTGAGGTTAAGGTCTGGAAGTGTCTAGATTTATTTATTCGTATATTAAATTACAAAGCAAAACTATTGGCCATTTGAAAACAATATCATACAAGCTATTTGCTATAATATATGCTATTTATTGATGAGGATATTATTCTGTATTCCTTTCGGAATAAGTTCATCTTCTTCTAAGTCGTATTTCCTCATGACTGAGGGTCGTGGTCATCATGTGTAATGAAACACACGACGACTTACTTGTCAGTTATAATGAAGTGGTGTTGCCATTGCCTTCTCCATTTCACATACTAGTGCGAGCACGAATGGTCATCACATAGATATGAAAGTTTCCTCACGATGTTTTCCTTTACCGTCAAAGCGCGTGATATTAGTTGGTGTTATACTAACTGCACATGAATTGAAAAATTCATTGGTGCAGGCTAGATTCGAACCCGGACCTTCGGATCAGCAGGCTGGCGTTCAAACCACTAGGCTATCGCGGCTCAGAATAAGTTCAGCTCCCACAAAAAGAATGATCACTAACAAGAGCTTGTCGAATGCATTACACTTCATTGTTACCGCAATACTAACCGCGGTCAGTTGCGTCATTAATTCATTATTTACGTTCGCGTAATTTTTACAATGAATTATTTCATTAAAAATTGAAAGTATGAAAGAGCGATTAGTAATTGAGACGTGAGAACTTCTCTAGTTCTCATTTATTTTCTTACGTAGCGCAGTTGCTAACAGCATGTCTAAGAACACGGAGCCTTCGGATTCAACTCCGACACTACATAAATAGTGAAATTGCCAAATACTTTTACATTGAAAAATTTTCACCATAACAACATTGAAGTATTTCGTCGGACATATATATAACAGCTAAAGTATGTCTGAGCGAAAACGCTTCACTATTTTCATCTATCTGTATCTTTGTAACATCATAAGAAATTATTAACCCAATAAACAGAAATAAATTGAAACTTTCTAATTTGAAGATGGCGAGTTTATTGCTAGTAATAATTACTGCAGCTCAAGTTAGCATTAAAATCTACCACTAAGCAATAGTGTACATACACGTTTATATATAAAGAAAACTATAGCTAGTAAACTTACCAGCTTAAGAAGACATTCTCTAATTTATGTGTAAATATGAATCTTCTCTTGGTCAGAGTTATATACAAATATTTCAAACATAAAAGGTAACTAAAGTTAATAAAATTGAGTGTCATTGTAGTCTACCGTTACTTTTTGTAAATTTCTAGACATATTTTACACCTCGATTTAGTCGTAACGGTGTACTTTAGCAATATTCATGTACATTAACTTAATAGTGACATTATTATCGAATTGAGGTAAATAAAGACATCAACGCGTGAATTATAAAATGTCGCTTTCGTCAAGAGAGTTAAGGAAGAAGGTTATAACGAAAAATATTTATACATAGACAATATATAATATAATACAATTAAAAAATATTATGATTATGCTATTTTGGTGTTGAACAAACAAAATCGTCTAGAAATTATAGGCCTATAAGTAATAAGACTGCATCTCAAAACTCTTTGCGCTCCTCTACTTATGTTTCATGACCCCACGCGACAATTTTATAATAAACCTCAAAAGTGCCTACAAATTAAAATGACAGGAAATTTATAGAACAATGTCAAATTCAACAAAGATATTTTAAAGTAAAATATCAAGTAAATTTTATTAGTAGATCTATTCCAAAGACAGCAAGATCTTCAACGTTACGCTTACCATCACAGCATGGTGTTAGTTTCGATTAAAAAACATTCACTTTTTGATTGAAACCACACTTCGGCACACTACAACGAATTCAGTGTAGTTTGTGGTAACATCGGACATTATCTGAACTGATTGTGGGGAATAATATTCAACAACACACTATTCAAATAAACAATCTTCTATGTAATTTATAACTATGCAAAAAAACTTTTTACAGTCCGCGTTCACGTTGGAACCAAGTTAGTTAAAATACCACATAAAAAAATTAAGATTTCAATTGTTTCTTACCTAATCTCTAAGGATGTCGCTTTTTTATTTGATAAACCAATAAATAAGCAAGTCAACTTGATTATAACTTATATGCCTGCTTACAACAATATCCATCCTTATATAATATGAAGCCATTTGCGATGAAACTGGACAATGCACTCGTCGCTTTAAGACATAAGATGATCTCGCAACCCCAGTAATTTCACTAGCTGCAACGCTCTTCTTACTGGAACACAGTAATCTTTGACTACTGTTTCCTGCAACCTACCGTCATTGATGCTTAAAACGATTCCGATGTAATATACTAATCTAGTTGAGTAAGTGTATATACAGCCTTAGGCAAACGTAAGGTAGGCCGTGACGAACCACGCATCCCCCCTCCCTCCCCCCTCTGCGTAACAGAACTGGTAATCGAGTTACGGGACCGGGTACTGTGAGACGCACCAGCGGCCTCAATTGCACCGTCAACTTTACTACCACTCCGATACACCACTCCGCTCCACAACAACAACCCATCAATGTATACAAACCGTTATATTATTGATTTTCAACATTACCTTATATATACTTATATATAAGGTAATTACCTTATATATGTGTACACATTTCTTTCTTTTTATTTCTATACTTATCACTTTTTTATGCCACATTGCTACCACAACTTCACCAAAGGTTGGCTGGTACATAATGCCTTCAGGCATTAAGCCCGCCTTTTGTATTCCTGTTTTTTTATACAATAAAGAATATATAAAAAAAATAATAAATGTTTTTAAATAATATCTCATTATTTACTTCAACTTTTGTCTTGGTAAACAAAAGTCTTAAAATCGATATCCGGATCACATTATAATTACCATGTTTGAATGTGTGAATTTACTACTCTTATAATATTATAAGTCTACTACAATTGATTTTATAAGCTATTACACCCTTTGAAGTGTATTAATCATATTACTGATTAATGGTAAAAACAGATATTGATATAACAAATAAACAACAGTAGTAAAACTGGAGGTAAATCTCTGTTGCTGAACAGTGTCTAAGTACTGCAGCTTATATCAACCAACAAACAGTAGTGTGGTAACATTACTGTGCTCCAGTTTGAAGAGCGCTGTAGCTTGTGAAATTACTGGTAAGGAGACTTAACACCTTATGTCTTACGATGAGCGCAATGTGGTGCAGTGTGTACCATCTTAACTAGCGCCGCGTTATAGGCAAGCGTATCACTTACCATCAGGTGAACGTCGCGCTCGTCTTGTGGATAAGTAGAATAAAAAAATAACGGTTACCAATGAAATTGTCGAGCCGGTGACACTACAATACCGTTACATCGTAACTATAGTACATCGCACTTATGTTCTTTTGTAACATTAGTATTTATTTACAAAACCTATTGCGAAAATATGCCGACTTAAAGCCTTCAAGAATTCTCTACAAATCAACTCTGTAAACGTTAAAAGAAAATAAACGTATTTTAAATAGTTTAGTAAATCATTCATCATATATAAGAAGTAAATATAAATATGCAGCCGTACAAATGGTTGTAAACAACGCAACCTTAAGTCGTAGTTATTTGTAAATGTTATTAGGAATCTTTAAAATGTCTACAGTTAGCGATAAACGTACGAAAATCGCTGTTATATAAACTAAAGCTCAGGGACAGTAGTTTTTATATGTCGCTAGGAAAAGTACATTGTTTTTTATTTGAAAACTTTATTGGTATACCTAAAATTAGGTTAAAAAGGCCTTAAAGCCTAAGGGCATTCTCTACCAGTCAACTTAGGACGTGGAGAGGGTAGGCGAAGAGAAACAAATATCTAAAAAGAAACATTTACATATTAATTATCCGATATAATGTACGTAACAATAAATACATATATATGTCGGCGGACGGCCAGAGCCCCCGCAGGAATTCATGGCGAAATGAAACTTCCGAGTACAGAGACAACTTTACACATCAAAATCAGAATACTAAATCAATCAAACTCGATGACAGCGAAGATTTTATACCTTGCTCGGTTGTTTTTCAATTACATGTCTATTTATATTACTAATACAAATGTAAAATTACTTGATCCTTTATAATTACAAGGACAATATAAAATTACAAACTATTATATTTATACAAAACTCTGAAAATGTCTTCTTTCATCAATTTGGGTCTTAATTGTATCGATTTTTAGTAAATTGAACGATATGACAACAAAGCGGAAGTGTCGGTAACAAATCTTAATAATATAATAAGTTTAAACATTTTCAAACTAGACGGCAGCACCACGTGCGCTTAAATATACACATAAATACATAAATAAATACTACATATATAACAAGGAACTAGTCCTGCGAGGCCAAATAAAACATTTTTACTCGTCTCCTGAACACTTCTTTGCTTAGATTTTAATTTTAATGTAAGTAGAATAACCTTAATTATGTTTTAAGTCATAACCCTGAATAGAGAAGTTAATAGTAAAATTACTAACGCAGTACAGTTAGTAATAAACCATTTTCATCTGTGTAACTATTAAGTTTATAACGTTTTAAATACGTTAACCATAACTTAGAGGTGTCTTGTTTAAGTTAGAATCTTATTTTAATATAGATACGAATTAATTTCTTAGGTTATCGGTATCTGTGACATTATTATAGAAAAGAAATGGTTTTATTTGTCCGAGAGGAGTCGCTGGCCACGCTTCGTGGTCTTCGTGGTCTCGGTATTTTCTTCACAATACTTCTCGGTCACGACTCCGCTCGAATAGAATGATGTATAATAAAATTAAATGTCTTTATAAACTATGATTTAAATCGTAGTAGATGCTTTGAAAGATTTGGAAGCTTTTTCCAAAGTGGGCAATAATATGTGGACGGACTCATAAATCGATCAGAGAGAAGTTTTGCTGTTGGTGTTAAATTATACATCTTTATAAAATATGGCGCTGGTTAAGATATTTACATCGCATCGTACACAAACTATTGTAGTATTCAGAGCTGAGACATAAACTCTACTTATCCCAGTATATTTACGAACTACAACTTTAAACCTCACCACAGTATAGTTTGCAAACTAAAACCACACAGTTAATTGATAGCTATTTCCTTCATCATTCCGATACATGTTTCGATGGTAATTACTTAAATCTCACATGGTTTTAAGTGATAACGGAACCGCTTAGAATATGGTGCTTAGGTATAAGAGATAAAATACAGCAATGCTATGATAATTTACAATATGAGACTCCTCTAAATGTTGCTTCGGATTTTTTGTGTTAATCTAAAAAGAAAAATCAAAACTTTTATTTCTGTAATAAAAAATCTTTTATTTATTTAATTTTATTATTTTATTTTATTTCATTTTATTTTATACTATATTTTACATTACATTTTGGTGACTAACCTATTATGTAAGAAAAACTTGTATCAGGTGGTCACTTCCCGCCCTTACAAACATTGATGTTAGTAAATAAATACTTAATTAATTAAATAAAAAAAACATTTTAGGATACTAAAAAAAAAAGTATTGGATAATAACCAGCAAAAGTATTTTTTTATTAAGTACTTTTAAATTTTGCTACACGTGTATATAATTTATGTATGTGAATGTAGCGAGTGTCAGGATGTTTAAAATTTTTTCAATACTTATTTTATTCTATGTTTATTTACTATGCAACAGTAACAAGTGGATAATATCGTTTATTTTAGGTATTTTTCATACATATTAGTGCAGTTTATTTCTGGAGTCGGCGGAAGCTGTTCCATAACCCCAGCTATGATACCACAGTTCGCAAGAGAACAGAGTCCGATTGTTCCGTGTGCGACTTTCCCATATTTATTCGTCGGTCATCAATACAGATGTAGATAGTACTCGGCCGGAATACCGTAACACTGAACATCCTCAGACAGTGCACCAGTTTTGCCACCAGCTTCGCTCGCCTTCACATTCAACTAAAATTATAACCTAATTTGAGAAGACCTTTAAATGTTTTAAAATAATAAACAGCCATCTTAATATTCACGCTAATGGATCTCGGAGCCTTTTCTAAAGAGGTCAAGGCCATTCATCCACCAAATTGGCTAAGTATGGTACAGCATGTTCACTAAAGCGGTTGTTCTTTCAACACGTTGATGTCGTCACAATATTTTGGATCGCTTTACAAATTGAGCTAAATAAAGAAGGAAAGAAAGTAAGCAAGCAAGAAGGAGAGAAAGAAAGAAAGAAAGAAAGAAAGAAAGAAAGAAAGAAAGAAAGAAAGAAAGAAGAAAGAAAGAAGAAAGAAAGAAGAAAGAAAGAAAGAAAGAAAGAGAGAAAGACTGCTCACAGTCTTCTCTCAAGAAAGAAATAAAGAAAGAACGACCCGCCCTCCCTCCCTCCCTCCCTCCCCCCTCCATCCCTCCCTCCCTCCCTCCCTCCCTCCCTCCCTCCCTCCCTCCCTCCCTCCCTCCCTCCCTCCCTCCCTCCCTCCCTCCCTCCCTCCCTCCCTCCCTCCCTCCCTCCCTCCCTCCCTCCCTCCCTCCCTCCCTCCCTCCCTCCCTCCCTCCCTCCCTCCCTCCCTCCCTCCCTCCCTCCCTCCCTCCCTCCCTCCCTCCCTCCCTCCCTCCCTCCCTCCCTCCCTCCCTCCCTCCCTCCCTCCCTCCCTCCCTCCCTCCCTCCCTCCCTCCCTCCCTCCCTCCCTCCCTCCCTCCCTCCCTCCCTCCCTCCCTCCCTCCCTCCCTCCCTCCCTCCCTCCCTCCCTCCCTCCCTCCCTCCCTCCCTCCCTCCCTCCCTCCCTCCCTCCCTCCCTCCCTCCCTCCCTCCCTCCCTCCCTCCCTCCCTCCCTCCCTCCCTCCCTCCCTCCCTCCCTCCCTCCCTCCCTCCCTCCCTCCCTCCCTCCCTCCCTCCCTCCCTCCCTCCCTCCCTCCCTCCCTCCCTCCCTCCCTCCCTCCCTCCCTCCCTCCCTCCCTCCCTCCCTCCCTCCCTCCCTCCCTCCCTCCCTCCCTCCCTCCCTCCCTCCCTCCCTCCCTCCCTCCCTCCCTCCCTCCCTCCCTCCCTCCCTCCCTCCCTCCCTCCCTCCCTCCCTCCCTCCCTCCCTCCCTCCCTCCCTCCCTCCCTCCCTCCCTCCCTCCCTCCCTCCCTCCCTCCCTCCCTCCCTCCCTCCCTCCCTCCCTCCCTCCCTCCCTCCCTCCCTCCCTCCCTCCCTCCCTCCCTCCCTCCCTCCCTCCCTCCCTCCCTCCCTCCCTCCCTCCCTCCCTCCCTCCCTCCCTCCCTCCCTCCCTCCCTCCCTCCCTCCCTCCCTCCCTCCCTCCCTCCCTCCCTCCCTCCCTCCCTCCCTCCCTCCCTCCCTCCCTCCCTCCCTCCCTCCCTCCCTCCCTCCCTCCCTCCCTCCCTCCCTCCCTCCCTCCCTCCCTCCCTCCCTCCCTCCCTCCCTCCCTCCCTCCCTCCCTCCCTCCCTCCCTCCCTCCCTCCCTCCCTCCCTCCCTCCCTCCCTCCCTCCCTCCCTCCCTCCCTCCCTCCCTCCCTCCCTCCCTCCCTCCCTCCCTCCCTCCCTCCCTCCCTCCCTCCCTCCCTCCCTCCCTCCCTCCCTCCCTCCCTCCCTCCCTCCCTCCCTCCCTCCCTCCCTCCCTCCCTCCCTCCCTCCCTCCCTCCCTCCCTCCCTCCCTCCCTCCCTCCCTCCCTCCCTCCCTCCCTCCCTCCCTCCCTCCCTCCCTCCCTCCCTCCCTCCCTCCCTCCCTCCCTCCCTCCCTCCCTCCCTCCCTCCCTCCCTCCCTCCCTCCCTCCCTCCCTCCCTCCCTCCCTCCCTCCCTCCCTCCCTCCCTCCCTCCCTCCCTCCCTCCCTCCCTCCCTCCCTCCCTCCCTCCCTCCCTCCCTCCCTCCCTCCCTCCCTCCCTCCCTCCCTCCCTCCCTCCCTCCCTCCCTCCCTCCCTCCCTCCCTCCCTCCCTCCCTCCCTCCCTCCCTCCCTCCCTCCCTCCCTCCCTCCCTCCCTCCCTCCCTCCCTCCCTCCCTCCCTCCCTCCCTCCCTCCCTCCCTCCCTCCCTCCCTCCCTCCCTCCCTCCCTCCCTCCCTCCCTCCCTCCCTCCCTCCCTCCCTCCCTCCCTCCCTCCCTCCCTCCCTCCCTCCCTCCCTCCCTCCCTCCCTCCCTCCCTCCCTCCCTCCCTCCCTCCCTCCCTCCCTCCCTCCCTCCCTCCCTCCCTCCCTCCCTCCCTCCCTCCCTCCCTCCCTCCCTCCCTCCCTCCCTCCCTCCCTCCCTCCCTCCCTCCCTCCCTCCCTCCCTCCCTCCCTCCCTCCCTCCCTCCCTCCCTCCCTCCCTCCCTCCCTCCCTCCCTCCCTCCCTCCCTCCCTCCCTCCCTCCCTCCCTCCCTCCCTCCCTCCCTCCCTCCCTCCCTCCCTCCCTCCCTCCCTCCCTCCCTCCCTCCCTCCCTCCCTCCCTCCCTCCCTCCCTCCCTCCCTCCCTCCCTCCCTCCCTCCCTCCCTCCCTCCCTCCCTCCCTCCCTCCCTCCCTCCCTCCCTCCCTCCCTCCCTCCCTCCCTCCCTCCCTCCCTCCCTCCCTCCCTCCCTCCCTCCCTCCCTCCCTCCCTCCCTCCCTCCCTCCCTCCCTCCCTCCCTCCCTCCCTCCCTCCCTCCCTCCCTCCCTCAGATAGATAGTTTATCGATTGGTTAGGTAGTAGGCCCTTTGTAGTTTTATATATGTGAGTGATGAAGAAAAATATTTAACTATAATCAACGAATACTAAATCCGCCATCTTAACGAAAATTTTAACTTGCTGGTTATGATTTTTGTTCTATCTTACAATGTGTTATATAACTATAGTTAGCTATAACTTGAAATTAAGTGACGCGTTTTGTCCTTAAGGACATGATACCGCTGCAAAATAACTGAAAATTTTAAAAACATCATCAGGAACTTGAAAGTTTCTGTTTCGAAGGCAGTGGGTCGAATGTAGATGGCGTTACATTGTGAAACAGGAGCGTGCGAATTTAACAAACCTCGCTTTATTAACCGAAAGGAAGATTAAGAACTTAACTTATTTATAAGGAAATGTCTGTTAACTTATTTCTAAGTATTTCTTAAGACAGTATATATAGAAAAACTATTAGATAGCAGTATCATCACCAGAGAATGGTCAGACTTCTGATTTTCGATATCTTTCATTCGAATAAGTATATAATGTTTTCTTTCTTCTGTAGGATAAAAATAACACTAAGTTTACGATAATGTCTTCGTTAACTAATGATGAAAGGATATTATTTAAATTAAAAAGAAACTTCTTACAATTGTCTGCACATAGAATCGCCAGTTCAATTAGTTCACTATTTCTGTTAGGTAAAGTTTTAATCTGTTGTTTGGGGAGTAGTAAAGCAAATCTATATTCATATCAGATCCATATTTATATCAGAGATCATGTGAATACAGACAATAACACTACTATTTTAGTATCGTAAGGAAAGGGTATAAAATTCGATTCTCGCCATTTATTCATAGAGTAAGCGGTTATTGTTACTTCCGTAGAAATCTTCTCCCGACCTTATACAATATCTGTAATTTATTGTTATATATAAAACAAGTTTGATTTCGATATAAAATTTTTACATTTTATTTATCGCGATGCCAATGACCTTTTTTAAGTATATTAAATTTACTTAAATAATAACTTAAGTACCGTTTCAGGTTACTCATAAATAGTACGCTGGGAATATAATCCAAAGAGATAAAGGCTGTAACTTATTGCTTTATAAGTAATATATCTACTTGGTGCATGTAATAAGGTCGATTTTTATTTGTGTGGTTGGTGAGTGATTTAAAGAGAGGTGCGCTTCTGTCCAATGTTTTATTGCGACTGACTTCTTACACTTTGCTTACAACATGACATCATATGACGTATAAGTACACTCAACATACCGGCCCCCAAAGGACTACTAAGTCCTCTCAAAAAACAAATATTACCTAGTTTTGTACATAACATGTCATGCTTCTTTAAAGGGCCGTTACATTGCAAACTGTATAAAAAAATTACATTATGAAATAAATCTAGAAGTTATATAAAACAATTCTTAAAGTAGAGATACAGATGAGTGCGGTGTAAATAGTTGTATATAATGTAATGTATATAAAGCAATGAACTCATGAGTATAGGAATAATTAAATTAATCAACTGATAAACTAGACACATCATTTAAAAATTTTAGGTTCATTCATCATCATCATAGTCTTACTTACTTTTTACGATACTATCACCACTCTTTACACTGTAAACTCGAGTGAGCCCATCTGGCCCTGGATGCTTCTGCTGAATTTGAAAAATAAATAATTTTAAGTTATACTTAACAAACTCCTTTATTAATTTTTTACTACAGATTTTAACTTAGAATAAAAAGACATTGTTAAATATTTCCTTTTTTAATTGTTACAGCGAACTGACGCTGCTGGAAGGCATGGCCAACTGCGGGGGCTGGAGCGAGGAGCCGGTCTCTAAGGTATTTATACTTACGATGATGATGATGGTGATAATGAAGGCTAGTTTAATATTAGATACACTAATAATAAACCTGTATAAAAAAATTACATTATGAAATAAATCTAGAAGTTATATAAAACAATTCATAAAGTAGAGATACAGATGAGTGCGGCGTAAATAGTTGTATATAATGTAATGTATATAAAACAATTCATAAAGTAGAGATACAGATGAGTGCGGCGTAAATAGTTGTATATAATGTAATGTATATAAAGCAATGAACTTATGAGTATAGGAATAATTAAATTAATCAACTGATAAACTAGACACATCATTTAAAAATTTTAGGTTCATTCATCATCATCATAGTCTTACTTACTTTTTACGATACTATCACCACTCTTTACACTGTAAACTCGAGTGAGCCCATCTGGCCCTGGATGCTTCTGCTGAATTTGAAAAATAAATAATTTTAAGTTATACTTAACAAATTCCTTTATTAATTTTTTACTACAGATTTTAACTTAGAATAAAAAGACATTGTTAAATATTTCCTTTTCAATTGTTACAGCGAACTGACGCTGCTGGAAGGCATGGCCAACTGCGGGGGCTGGAGCGAGGAGCCGGTCTCTAAGGTATTTATACTTACGATGATGATGATGGTGATAATGAAGGCTAGTTTAATATTAGATACACTAATAATAAACCTGTATATCACATTTTTAATACCACATAATTTAGAAATCATTTTATTGTATGCCAATAACGTTATTGAGTTGCAGATTTGAATCCATTACTTAACTATAACAAAACGTCTCCCAACACTTAAGTGTGAGTTATAGGTTTTTTATTTGAATTTTATTATTGTTAACAGTCTATATACTCATAATTATTACCAATTTTTGACATTACATTACTTTTTGACACATTTATTAAAAGCTCAAGCTAGAAATTGAACTTATAGATGGAAACACAACTAACGCTGAGAAAAGCTATCATTTCTAAGTAAAGATCGCTTTACACTTAAGAGTGATAAATTCAGCAAAAGTCAAATTATATTCTATTTTTTCTATCTTTACCTGTATAACTTTTGGTTTATTGTAGTAGTAATATACTAGTTAAAGTTTCGGTGTGTATATATTTATAATGTATGTAAGTTGTGATAGTTTAGTAGTTTGAACGCCGGGCTTCCAATGCGAAGGTATCGGGTTCGAATCCGGCCGAATGAATTTTTCAATTTACGTGCAGTTAGTATAACACCAACTAACATCACGCGCTTTGACGGTGAAGGAAAACATCGAAAGGAAACCTACATATTTATGTCATGAGCATCCGTGCTCGCACTAGTATGTGAAATGGAGAAGGCAATGGCAACACCACTCCATTATAACTGACAAGTAAGTCGTCGTGTGTTTCATTACACATGATGACCACGACCCTCAGTCATGAGGAAATACGACTTAGAAGAAGATATTTATAATATATATGTAACGAATAGAATATTTAGAGAGACTTATATAGAGACCATTTTTTTTTATACAACTTTGCGACGAGACGAGCAAGACGTTCACCTGATGGTAAGTGATACGCTTGCCCATGACAACGTGGTGCTAGTTAAGATGGTACACACTGCACCACATTGCGCTCGTCGCCTGAGACATAAGGTGTTAAGTCTCGTTACCCCAGTAATTACACTAGCTACAGCGCCCTTCAAACCGGAACACAGTAATGTTCGCACACTACTATTTGTCGGTTGCAATAGGAGCTGCGGTGGTACCCACCCAGACGGTCTCCGGCAACAGAGACCTACCACCTGGTAAAAACCCATATTAAAAAAAACCATATTAATTTAGTGTTGGTGGGTCTGATAAAGAAAACACTCATACAGTGTTAATGGAATAATTTGATTGGTGTCGCGTGTCGAAACACAGCGAGAAACCACGGCGACTAAATCCGGAGCGTGCGACCAGTTCATTAAAGCTTTAATTGTACCAACTGTTGCCGCTGGCTTTCCGTCAAAAATCCGTTACGCCGTATTAAACGGATTGCGTAAACCGGCTCCGTTCCCCTTGTACACAGGAGCCCTGGTTTGATTCCCTGGCATGTACTGAAGATAGAGTATCAAGCTTTTACAACTTCATCTTGTTAATACAAGGTGAGCCAAAGAAATCACCCTATTGGAAGCCCAAATTGAATCACCAAATTGTAACGGCGCCCATTTGGATGATATCATCTTCTCGACTTGACCAATAAAATTCTAACGGTTCAAATAAACATAATCAAAATACAGAATCAAAGTTTTTCATTTAGAAATAAAATGAGAACCGAACAACATCGGATGACTTCTTTTGACCCACCTTGTAATCACATAGTTATACAATAGAAGTTTAGTCCTTATTTAGACCTTATTAATCCTTATTTAGTCCTTGTTTAGACTATAAGGATTTGGCGCAAATTAGAATGCTGATGATATGATGTGTTGTGGTTATGTTAGTTCACTATCGATAAAGAAAATTAAGATCCTATTTCTTCGAAATACAGTGAAAAATATAAATGAAGTGAAAGGTGAGAACTTACTAAGACAAAAGATCTGAAAAGACCAGACGAGCGCGATCTGATGTTAAAACTATCACATTGTTAAAATAGTAAGTGTATCACTTATAACCAAGTTGAAATTTCAAGCTTAATGTAAGTGGGAAACTGAACCTGTCTTCGGATCGGATAAGTTCCACCTGACAACTAAGCCATCGCCGAAAGACCCTTGTAAATAAAAGGAAAGCTACATTGTAGAATAAGCAACGGATCGCTAATAAAAGCTGCGATCACCAGTAATTAGTTTTAAGACATTTCCGTATGCTAATTGCAATTATGCGGATCACTTCCGGAGTTTTTGCACGCGGTAATAAATGGTAAAACTTATATTGAGGTTTAAATTCTGGTATGCGAGGTAAAGGATACTAACAGCTACAGTTGGGACAACAGGTATCATTCCACTCCGTCGCTACACTGTAGTTAAACTCTTAAACTACTAAACTACATAATATATGGAAGTTCGATCAAAAGCAAATGACGTTGATTCTTAACTAAACATTATTACCTTTAACACAATTCCGATGCAGTTTTTTTTTTTTAATTTAGCCGATGAGACGATCAAGACGTTCACCTGATGCCCATAACAACGCGCTTGTTTAAGATGGTATACACTGCACCACATTGCGCTCGTAAGACATGAGGTATTAAGTCTCGTTATCCCAGTAAATTCTCTAGCTTACATCCGCCTTCAATACACACAGTAATGTTTGCACACTACTATTTGTCGGTTGCAATAGGAGCTGCGGTGGTACCCACCCAGACGGTCTCCGGCAACAGAGACCTACCTCCTGGTAAAAACCCATATTAAAAAAAACCATATTAATTTAGTGTTGGTGGGTCTGATAAAGAAAACACTCATACAGTGTTAATGGAATAATTTGATTGGTGTCGCGTGTCGAAACACAGCGAGAAACCACGGCGACGAAATCCGGAGCGTGCGACCAGTTCATTAAAGCCTTAATTGTACCAGCTGTTGCCGCTGGCTTTCCGTCAAAAATCCGTTACGCCGTATTAAACGGATTGCGTAAACCGGCTCCGTTCCCCTTGTACACAGGAGCCCTGGTTTGATTCCCTGGCATGTACTGAAGATAGAGTAGCAAGCTTTTACAACTTCATCTTGTTAATACAAGGTGAGCCAAAGAAATCACGCTATTGGAAGCCCAAATTGAATCACCAAATTGTAACGGCGCCCATTTAGATGATATCATCTTCTCGACTTGACCAATAAAATTCTAAAGGTTCAAATCAAACATAATCAAAATACAGAATCAAAGTTTTTCATTTAGAAATAAAATGAGAACCAAACAACATCGGATGACTTCTTTTGGCCCACCTTGTAATCACATAGTTATACAATAGTAGTTTAGTCCTTATTAGTCCTTATTTAGTCCTTGTTTAGACTATAAGGATTTGGCGCAAATTAGAATGATGATGATATGATGTGTTGTGGTTATGTTAGTTCACTATCGATAAAGAAAATTAAGATCTTATTTCTTCGAAATACAGTGAAAAATATAAATGAAGTAAAAGGTGAGAACTTACTAAGACAAAAGATCTGAAAATACCAGAGGAGCGCGATGTGATGTTAAAACTATCACATTGTTAAAATAGTAAGTGTATCACTTATAACCAAGTTGAAATTTCAAGCTTAATGTAAGTGGGAAACGGAACCTGTCTTCGGATCGGATAAGTTCCACCTGACAACTAAGCCATCGCCGATAGACCCTTGTAAATAAAAGGAAAGCTACATTGTAGAATAAGCAACGGATCGCTAATAAAAGCTGCGATCACCAGTAATTAGTTTTAAGTCATTTCCGTCTGCTAATTGCAATTATGCGGATCACTTCCGGAGTTTTTGCACGCGGTAATAAATGGTAAAACTTATATTGAGGTTTACATTCTGGTATGCGAGGTAAAGTATACTAACAGCTACAGTTGGGACAACAGGTACCATTCCATTCCGTCGCTACACTGTAGTTAAACTCTTAAACTACTAAACTACATAATATACGGAAGTTCGATCAAAAGCAAATGACGTTGATTCTTAACTAAACATTACTATTACCTTTAACACAATTCCGATGCAGTTTTTTTTTTAATCTACTAGCCGATCAAGACGTTCACCTGATGCCCATAACAACGCGCTTGTTTAAGATGGTATACACTGCACCACATTGCGCTCGTAAGACATGAGGTATTAAGTCTCGTTATCCCAGTAAATTCTCTAGCTTATATCCGCCTTCAATACACACAGTAATGTTTGCACACTACTGTTTGTCGGTAGAAAAAATCACTGCTTAATTAGGAGTAACAACAGATAAATAATATACACACATATATAAGAAAAAGATGAAATAACACAAATTGCAAATAACATCTCAAACATTAGTCCGAGGAAAAAGCTTAAATATACAAATAAAAAAATTTCACTGCGGTGGTACCTACATGATCTGTACCAACAGAGACCTACCAGCAGAAAGAAAAGTTTGCTACTAGATGGCGCTGTAATGTTCAAGAAAATTATATTGTTGTGTTACGTTAAAATAGTTAAGCCTTAAGTAGCAGTGTCAGGATGAACTCACAACAGCCTCGTAGCTTTAAGACTGTTCGCTGTTACATCTAACGATAACATCTACCATTTACCAGGTGGTAGGTCACTGTTGCCGGAGACCGTCTGGGTGGGTACCACCGCAGCTCCTATTGCAACCCCCAAATAGTAGTGTGCAAACATTACTGTGTTCCGGTTTGAAGGGCGCTGTAGCTAGTATAATTACTGGGGTAACGAGACTTAACACCTCATGTCTCAGGCGACGAGCGCAATGTGGTGCAGTGTGTACCATCTTAACTAGCACCACGTTGTCATGGGCAAGCGTATCACTTACCATCAGGTGAACGTCGTGCTCGTCTCGTCGTAAAGTAGTATAAAAAAAAATGCAAAAAACTCTATAGCCGTAATTAAAAATGTAAGTAAAAAAGTTGAATACTTAGTTACACATAACAATAGGTTCGGTCCAAATAAAACGCTGAAGCGTATATAGATAAAATCTTTTAAGTGCGAACATTACTGCTGGTAGGTCTCTGTTGCTACAGACCGTCTAGGTACCACCGCAGTGACTATTTCAACCGACAAACAGTAGTGTATACACATTAGTGTTTCAGTTTAAGGATGCTGTAAGCTAGTGAAATTACTGGGGTAACGCGACAACACATGTCTCAAAGCGAACGCAATGTGGAGCAGTGTACACCATCTTAACTAACGCGTTGTTATAGGCAAGCGTATCACTTATCATCGGCTGAACGTCTTATTCCAAAGACAGATTACCATGGTAACGACGCACAATATGGTACAGTGTAAACATCCTAACCGCATGTTTAGGAGTTGAACGTCACCTTCATGTGTTCGCTTAGTAAAATATATAATAACAATAATTAATAGTTACAAAAACAAATATATTTCATCTAAGGATCTTCATCAGAAATTTTTGTTTAGTTTTTTTTTTCAGGACAATTTTATAAATTTTCGCTTTTAAAAGAAACAGCAGATAACTGATGTGGAATTAATATCTTCTGTTTTTCCTTTCTAAGTAATCCATTTTATTAATTTTTACTACATAACTACATGTTATATTTACTATTTGCAATAGAATAGTAATAGTTATAATCGATCGATTATTTAAATAGTTATCTGTGGTCATACATCAAAAGGACACTTGCTAATTGAGAGCTTGTTCTTTATCGACGATAAACTATTATAAGATAATGAATGAAAAAATATGATAATACTCGTAGTTATATATTACATGAGATGTATAATAAATACGTTTGTTCGTATAGAAGCAAAAAGGCTTTATATCTGATTCCTTACGCCAAATGATGAGTAGGGGAAGAAGCCGGACTCAACGCTCCGCTGCCCCTTATTCATACTTCCGTTCGTTAACCTCGTTGAAAAAAAAAAGTGTATTGCTTTCTTCGGCTGCGTTTAATTTAAAATTGACTTGTTAAGTAACTTTTTATTTACATGTGTAGCGGGGGAAAACTTCCGCTGCATTTAATATGAAGACGAACATATAACTTGACATCTTTTAAAACATCGACTTTCTATCTCCTTTTTTATATATTTAGAACCTCTGACCTCATAGTATTTGAAGCGGTGATAGCTTAGTTGTAAAACTATGGTAGACAAAAAGCATCGAAGATACCCAGGTTCGATTCCAATTAAACTTGGCATTGTAAATGAAAACATGTCGAGGAAGTCGGCATGTTACTAAAACAGCTGCTTCCGTTGCACTTAGACAACATGATGGATAAATGACTGTGAAAGCCTCTTTCTAAGAGAAGGCTGTTTTAGAAGTTTGAACATTAAGTGGTCAGTTTATTTCTTAAACAAATAGATCGTTTTCAATTTACTAAAATCCTATATATATATGGTCTTCTCCTCTTTTTCTGTAATTATATCAGCCATCATTTATATATATGTGTATGCTTGAGCCGATGTATAACACTAACCTTTCCTATAACATATGTACCAATCATAGTTGTGTCCACCACTATTATTGTGTTTTATATTGTACTATATGTAATTGTACTCAACTACAAAAATAATGCACCCATATTTATCTTCTTTTGTAGTACTAGTGGCGCGAATCTTAACCAAGCCTCTCGATCATAACTTTAACACTTCATCTTGCTTTTTTTTTTTTTCTCTTTATTTTGGCACAAACTGTCATTACATATAATAACATCTAAAAAAAAAAAGAATTAACTAAATTAGAGGACAAGTAGTGCCCAACATTACTACAATAACACAAACCTGACAGACAAAAAATTTTCGTTTATGTACTCGAAATTATTAGGCTTTTATAACCATATATTGTTTCTCTTCTTGTGAAAGAAGAATAGAACCCAGCAATGGGAAGTAGCGCTGTTTATACAACATTCAATCATGTAATTACGCAAATCTTTCTAACAGCAACATTCCAACAGAGCAAGTCCAAAAAACTTAAATATACTCACAATAAAATCTGTAATATGATTTTTATACTCATTCTTTTCTTTCATCATCAATATCTAAAGATATATCACCAATTATATTCAAAAGTTTTATCCTGCGTTTAAACTTTTGTAGTAGCCCAAAAGCTTCCTGTGATTTAGTACCTCTATCCATTTTAAATAAACTGAACCCATCTGTAACATCAATTGAAGCTTTTATTATACAATAAACTCAAAACCTAGTGAACCAATAAAACAGCAGAATCATTAAAATCATTCTGTTTGTATATATTAATAGGGTTCATTAAGTTCAATGGCCATAACGATAGGGGGACAGCTTTTCTAACTTGCCAAGGTCAATTGAAAAGGCAACTTCGAATGATCAAAACGTTATTATTAGAAATTATTATTTATTGCTTATTTTTGTTCTGCTTCTCGTTTCTAAGATAGTCTAGATAATTGTTATACCTACAGAACCTATTTCTGCCGCTAAACAATCGTGTACTTAACAGTTTTGATTGTACCTAATTTTAGGACTTTAAAACCTTTCACTGGAATATTAAATTGTTTATTGATAACAAAAGCTTTCTTTTAAATATTTGGACGAATATATCTACATTAGATTATTGTAATATAATTAACTGATCAGCATCATTAGTTTAATCCTGCGCTGCATCTAGCAGATATCTGCTAATTGTTTCTCTTTTCATTACCTCTTCATTTCTCAACATAAGTTATTTAGTTGTTGTGTAATTTCAGGAGAAACAGCGCCCTCCGATTTACAATCCGGAAGATTACGCGACATCACTGAAGAAATGGGGCAAGAAGATTGGCTCGGGTAGCCTGTACGACGTAGACCCGGGTCAAGACCCCAACAAATCCAGAACACTGCCGAACCAAAACAGTAAAGATTTTAGGTAAGTTATTATCATCTCGCTTAAAAGATGAGTTTTCACTTACGCCCGTTATACATTTTTAACCTAATATAAAAAATAAAGTAACAGTAGTTTGATTGCGTCGACAATCTTTTACCGCAAGTTTCCACCATTAGAGAAGCCGTCTCAGTAAACGTGTAAACAATTTGTTTACCGTAACTTCGCTTATTTCAGACGTTACAGAGATATTTGTCGTGCAATATTAGCTAGAAATGTTATAGGTATTTGGGGCGAGTGTCTTCAGATGAATCATTAACGTAGAAAGCAGAAATGATTGTACGCACAGAGCGGAAATCTCTAATTAAAGAAATCACGATGACGATAATGAATTATCTTGAAATTTACAGAAATCCTTGCCTGGGTGTTGGGGAGGAGATGAGCCTGCGTCAATTCGGGACACCCAGTGAGCTTTTAACTAAACTAAGGGCTGACCTTAGGCTTTCATTCCCAAGGTAAGTATTTTTCCAATTCGGTTTCAATTGATTAAATCCAAGTTTAAGTGTCTTCCGTCCTCGTCGGAGCACTTTACAACTTTCATTATTTTTTTATTTATTTGGAAAACAAACAGTGACAATGAACATACAATATTAATTTCTAATTATAATAATTTAGCACCATTTACACGTTTCACATATAAGTTTCTTGGTAGAACTTGCTTGTTTACACAGTTTCTTTGCAGCTTTTTAGTTAAAATGAAGAGCATATTTTGTCGTTTGATTAATTTAGCTAGTTTTCGTACCAGTGCTTGCTTAATAAAGATTTCAAAGTGTGTTTTTGTCGCAAAGAGAACCAGTTCAGCGAGGTCAACCAATTCATCTATTTAAATCATCATTATAAAACGGACATTCATCTAGATTGTCCTCTTCTTCTTCATCATTATTATCACCTGACAGACGTCCACTGCTGGGCTCTTCTATTGAATGATATTAATTCTCTTCTCTCTTATATCACTAGCTACTATTAATATTTGCTGATATATCTATATGTTAAGATTTCCAATGAAATATTCTCTCGATGCAAAGAAATAATCTGTCTTAGTTCACAGTCTCTATTACTATTTATTAAATAATCGCCGCTATAAATCGTTATATTATTTCAACATAAAAGTCTTCTGTAATTGGAGACAGTAAAATTTCTTTATATCCTTAAATAACACTAACAATATTGTTTTATACAACCTAACTGCCAGTTTATTAATAATGAAAAACCATTGCGTGCGGGAACATGTTATTATTTCTATAATAAAATATATAAGAATGCGAATCCCAGGTTATTTTAGTTGAAGTGGTTAGTTTTATATTTTTAGAAACGATGTAAATAAAAATTAATTAGTTATGTATTAGATCCAGAGTATAAAAATTTAACAAGCCACTTTATTATTATATCTGCTGTTAAAACGCACTTCTGTGTTATTTAAGTTGATTATTGCGATGTTAATGGGATTTAAATTTGATTCCTCGTTTTACATTTATAAGATTCAAAATGATAAACATAAGATTCTGTTGTTTCCAGTTTCGTACAAGAGTTCGCCTGCGAGCCGTTAGATGGCGTTACCTTATTACTGGAGTTACTACGTAATGTGCAACTCAGTCAAACTGGTGAAGGCGCACGTGGACCTCCGGCTGTGAGAAGAAGACCGCTATTGGATGAACTGGCTTGTCTGTTAGTATAGACTTTCCTTAATACTTTGAATATCTTATAAGTGTGAAAGTATAGTCACCAACAGGTTTTCTCTTTTTTGTAAAACAAATTAAGTAATGATACTGATAATCTTATGACTAGTTGTAAGTAGTATTAATTCTGTAAAGCATGGTTTTATAATTCTTGTGAAATAGTCATTGAACGGATTGTAATTTTCGTATTATTTATAAATACGATATAAAACCTTTCATTATAATTTTAGTCAATGCCTGTGGAGCTGCTGCACCAGATACTCGGACTGCGTGAGGAGATTGGTTACATGCTCCAACGGAGTATACGCTCTCACTGTTTGCATCATGTCGACGGTGAATAAAACCAGAGTACTTGCGCTTCAGGTAAATATCGTATATATGTATTCTTCTTCTTTTTCTTCTAAGTCGTATTTCCTCATGACTGAAGATCGTAGTCATCATGTGTGATGAAACACACGAAGACTTACTTGGCAGTTATAATGGAATGGTTTGCCATTGCCTTCTCCATTTCACATACTATTGTGAGCACGGATGGTCATGACATAGATATGCAGGTTTCCTCAAGATGTTTTCCTTCACCGTCTAAGCACGTGATATTAGTTGGTGCTATACTAACTGCACATAAATTGAAAAATTAATTGGTGCAGGCGGATTCGAACCCGGTACCTCCGGAGTGGAAGGCGGGCGTACAAACCACTAGACTATGTCGGCAGATAGTCTAGTGGTTTAGAAGATACAAAATATAGATCTTATTCAATTATTGATTTACATTTCAATGTTGTTAATTGGGGTCTATTTCAACTTTTCAGTTACTTACAAAAGCATGCTACCCACCGGCTAACGGACACAGCATGGTATCAGAAGCGCTTTCAACATTACGGCTGCGCTACGGTGAGCCGGTCCGCTTCAGATTCTTAGTCGGGATGCTGCAGAGTGCAGGAGGCACAGGTGATTTACAAGCAGCAGGACTAGCCTTCATCAACGCATTGCTAGCTAGTGCACCGACACCACAAAGAAAACTGTACATCCAAGCAGAACTAGAACAGGCGGGATTCGATATAATCACACTAAAAAAGGTATTTAAACACTTTTTTTTATCTTCAACATCAGGATTTCAAGGTAAAATAACATACGAAGATACTATAAAATATTTTTAATAATTTTCAGATAATATTCAAACTTCCGAATACTAATGACAACGTTACAAAGGAAATAGAAAATTATGAAAAGCAGTTAATAGATATTGACACCCTCAGTGAAAAAGCAAATGAAGCACAGAAAGAAAAGGACGACCTCAAACATAAGTTAGAGCTCCTTGAAAAACGTGTAAAGGTACTCATTTTTACTTTTTAATTTCAATTTTGTGTTTTAGTACATAATGTATTTTAGAACCGTAAATTTTAGAACAAATTTTAAGAAAGGCTTATATAATTGGTCTTTTTTTTAGATTCTTCAAGAAGAAAAAGGAATCCTTCTATCATTAGAAAAGTGCTTAAAAGAGAAATGCTGCGAATTACAAGAGGAAGTGAGTACATTGCGGACAGAAAACGGAAATTCAAATCGTAAAAAGACGTTTGTAATCAAAAAGAAAAGTTCGGCTCACAAAAGTAGAGGTAAAAATCCGTCATTTTGTTTAATTACAAGTAACTGCCCTTTGGAATATAGTTAGCTGCTAATAAAAAGATTACCCTCAGCGTACATGTGAATATAGTAATAGTTACTCGATAAACAAATATTATTGACATTTATTTAATGAATTAAATTATTTTTTCCACAGATGAATCATCGCCTCCAGAAGACGAAGGCATCAGTTCTTCAGAACGTTCTCTGAGTCCTGAGGCTGATCCACAACGGGAGCCGATGGTGTATGAAGTATTTAACATTAAGAACGAAACTTATGATCTGTTACGAAATAAACGGCCTATGCATAAGAAAGCGGAAAACACCAAGAAACCCAACGAAAATCAAAAATCATCTGACGAAGATGATGAAACAACAATTGACGAAGTTATTCAAGAATTACGAAACATTGTCAATCATGCCGAGTCGGAGCAATACGTAAAAGATCAAGCATTATTCTGTGATGATAAGTTGTCAAGATGTAGTGATTCTTCAGAAATGAGTATCCCAACTTACGGCATGGAATCTCAAAAGAATCATAAAAAAGTTGAGAAAAAGGATTCAATAACTAGCACGAGACATAGTATTCAGATAAAAGATGGGACAGATTCTATAACTCTCAATAGTGATGATGACAATAATGAAGATATTAACATTATACCTAAGATAGTGCCAGTACCACCGAGAAAAGCGAAGAGCTTAGTTCATTTGCTCGTCCCACCGGTAGACCAAGGAATCTTCTACAACCACTCACCAGAACTTTTCGAAGACAATTATTTTTCAAGCGACGACGACTCTGATTCTTTACTGAGTGCATCACGCTGCGAAAACGTTATTGGCAAGAAGACCTCTGTGACCAGCTTTGATTTTAACGAATGTCGTGCTATATTTAACTCTATCGCTGAAAAAGAAGCCGAAAATTATAAAACCAAACATTCTTTAAAAGATTCAAAAGATGAAAGTAGAAAAGTATCAGTGAAAAGAAGTGAATCATTTCAGACATCCGAGAAGGGTTCCCGACAACGTGAGTATATTGACAGTATGTTCTTCGCCGATTCTAAACCATCTGTCTCGGAACATTCATCTTTGGAAAAAACAAATTCTAAATGCACACGAGTTGATCAAATTGTAAATCTCATTGAATCGAAAAAATTGACGAAAAGCTTGGACAGGATCGACGAGGGATTAAATACAATGGTCGACATAGTTCTTACAAATGATTACAATAGATCCTCGTGGTCATATGAAAGGAGGCAGAGGCCGGGCTCGCGCAGGAACAGCGACGCGGACAACGAATCACCTTTACTTCCTTTACCAAGATCAAACAACAAAGCCAACCACACATATAACGCCAGATCATCGAGTCGAAAAGGAAATGGTGATTTGATTTCCAAAGCCGACGGCCAGCAAAAATTTGGATTGCCTCAATCGAAACAAAGCACGGGAAGCTTTACTGACCACTCATCAAACTTTAGTAACACGTTTATCGTCAAACGTGGTCACAGCAACGCAGGGTTCTATTCCGGGCAGCACATTCTGCGCGATGCACCGGCGAGCATGACCAGCCTCGTGATGAACGGAACTCACAGCTTCGCAGATTTCAGACGCGCGCTGTCGCCCGCCGGCACCGCTAACAACTACGGAGTACACAAAGTAACGGACATGCCCTCTGGTTTATATTGATTTTTTAAGCATTTTTTTGTTATTATTTAATCAAGACCAACGACTAAATTAAGATTTATGTACCTTGATACTTCGTCTAGTGCAATATTATGTATCTTATAAGTGTAACCCACGTTAAAATAATGCAATTTGTTAACAATTTCGGTTATATATTGTATCTTGGTAATTTTGTCTTCAGGCAAAATTCGCTTAAGATAGTTTGTTCTTGCATTTTGCTGATCCAGGGACGGTCAAGTTCCTTTATCTCGATATATTTCGATCAAGCTCTGAATCGCCCTGTATATACTTACTTTAAGTCTTTTATTCTAAGATACAATAAAGGATAATTATTACTTTCATTACATTGTTTATATTTTGCCCCGAGAGCTCTTTGTGAAAGAAAGTATGATAAATAGTTTCCTGTGTCAAAAAATCTATTTTATTAAAAAAGGTTGTTAAATACAGTCACTAATGATTAGATAAGTTAACCTTATGAAGGTACAAAACAAATTTTAGTAAACTACTGAACTACTTTCATGTAAACTACTGGTGATAAGGAAGGCGTGAATAATGATGAACAGCATTTCTTCTATCAAGCTATGTACAAACATTACCTTCCATGTTTCGTGTTGGATGGTGCTCCAGTGAAATTGCGTACATCTTAATGTCACAATGATATGGGAGCATAATATTTATGGGAAAGTCTATCACTTAACATCAGAAGAAAATAAATTATAGAATTTAAAAGACTTTAAGGATAAACAAGCATGCTATTTACTTGCCCAGCAGAAGAAGCCTTATCGGTAATAGATTGTTCTGCTTCAGATAAACGGCTGAAGTGACTGAATCAATTTAAATTCTAATTTATCATCTAGCAAACAAACAACAAAGACAAATGATTTATTGTGACATTGTACAGTTGTTTATAAACACAATTAGATTGATGATATATAAACAATATACAATTGGCGGTGTTAAATCTACTATAAGAAATATCGTCTCGACTGTCTGTTTCATATTGTTTTCTTTTTATACTTTCAAAATTTTAATTAAAACTATTTTTCTGATTATTATAACAAACCGCAAAATAAAAATTAAGAATATCTTGCTTCTGATTTTCTTACATTGACAACTAAATAAGATTTAATAATTACATACATAAATTAGATTTCTCTAATATCAATTAAACTGACACATTTATTGTATAGATAGTTTCCTTCGACCATATAATGAACAAAATCTGTAAAAATACATTCATACTTATATCTCGTTAGTAAATTCTTGGTATCTTGCACGAGACTTAAGTTTAGTGTTAAGTTGACTCTTTTCACATACAACATTAAAATTACTATCAAAGAAACTGTTATTAATTTAGGGACCAGGTCTTGGGACTATTGTGTAGAAAATATTTTCTAAAATCAGTACTATAAATAAATTTAAAACAAGCAAACCTTTGTGGCGGATCATAGTCTAGATGACGGTATGCATTTTCTCAACATAATCGA
The DNA here is from genome assembly GCA_029286795.1 of Byasa hedistus. NCBI lineage: Eukaryota > Metazoa > Arthropoda > Insecta > Lepidoptera > Papilionidae > Byasa > Byasa hedistus. The sequence continues at coordinate 1,205,705 of JAGSMW010000001.1, forward strand.
CCTCTTAAACAAGAATTGTGTTGGGCACAATACTCCACGATACTGCTCATTCAGTTCACGCGGTGTGAAGATGAGAGGTCACTTCAGTTTTAAGATCTACTTGTTTTTATTGTTCCTCCTATTTAACGGCGGCAGCTTAGACAGCAAGCATATGGATGAAGAGCTTTCCATCATCGATGTATTCGATTTAACAACTGCTACTACTTGGAAAGATCTGATGGATTACTATGGAGCAATCGAGAAGCACTGGTGAGGACTTCAATAAGTCGGTATTACTAACAGCTTAAAATATCCACACCGCCATTTTACTCTCACGGAGGAAAGAGAGACGAGATCAGCTTTTGGATTGGTGTTAACAGTGCACCAAAATCAGGCGCGTTTACAGCTTTCCGTTTTCTTTTCAAATAAATTAAATTAGTTTTTATATGTTGATTATATTTTTTGACAGGAGAATATGCGTCAACTGTGGTATACCCACTTTGGGTACAGCTATTCATCTAGAGCACGCGGGTTCTACAGGATCCATGCAGCCAGCCGTAATACCAACAGAATATCTTCTTACTCGATGTAAGTTTTTCTTTTCGATAATTGGGAATACAATTTACTTGATATTTCTGTATATAATTCCAATGCTATCAATTTTTTTTTGGATTATTTAGTACTTAATTTTGTAAATAATTTCACCAACAAACCACATCACCAAATTCTTATAAATACTTGGTTTTTTCTTGGGTATTCAATTACATGAATTATTTAAAAATTGATTCTATTGATTAGAAATGTTGTCCTAGGAATTAAAAGATAGTTTAATTGTGATAGCTATACAATTTTATAAGTATCACAAAGTGCACCAAAACCGTAGACGTTAGAAAAGCTCGTGTATCTTGAGTATCTTACTTTTTAAATACTGTACTGTAAAGTATGAAAAATAATGTTTAATAAAATATATTTACGTTTTTCGTCTTTATTAGACTTGTTTGTGTGCTTTTTAAAATGAATGTCTTTTTATGTTGCATAAATTATAATTCTTGATATTAGTTTATACGATTTTATAATTTCCAGTGGAGATCATTGATCTGACGTCACTAGCGAAATCTCATCAAGGCGTGGTCACTTTGGAGCTGGCGTTGCAATGGTCAGCACTGAAGCACGACCCGAGGGAGCCAACTCTGCTGCTCTTCAAGTTCGGCTGGAAGCGAACCATTACATATAAAAGAAGATGCGTTTGCAAAATACCTGGTAAATGATCTTATTAATCCCACCATAAACAGTTTATCAAATAAATATTTGAATTGTGGTAAGTTTGAGGCCAACATGGTAGACAATCTACAAGTATAATAAAACGTATAAATTGAAGGGATAATTATTCACATAAAGAATTTTTTCATACATAACATTTCGCAGAATTTCTGATTTTTGTCTATATATATGTTATCTGTGTACTACACCTACATAATAAATATTTATTTCAAATAATATTTTAAGCTGTTTGTTTGAGCAAATTTAAGACTTATAACATAAAGCTACAGGTAGATGAAAACTTTGTGAATAATAAGGTACTACAAGTTTTTGTTTTGTATTTCCTAGGTTATGTTTAACTATCTGTCTGCAGGTTTGAGCTACGAGCTGGCTGAATGGATTGCAGCAAACATGAGTCACGTGGTGGGCGTCGCCACGGACGCACCTTCCCTGGAGTCCGAGCAGACGCGGGAGTTCACCAGCAGGACCATAGCCAACGTGCTCGGGAAGAGCGGCATCTACATGATCGAGAACGTCAACATAAAACGGAAGATTCCTGGTGAGATAATTTTCTTGACAGAACTTATTTGTTACATAAAAAAATACCTTAAATTGTTAATAATTTAAAATTACGTAGTTTTTGTTGTCTCATTATAATATTTATTCTCGCAAAAGTAAATAGACAATGAATAAAAATTCAAGCAAAATATTAATAGATGCATTATCAATGTATTCCCAATATTACTACCCAAAGGTATAAATGTTTTGCTTTCATGTGTCTTTTTTAAACAGCTATACAGTAGATGTGGTGCTGAAAGTCTCCACAACTTAGACCGATGATCTGGTGAAGTTTGCGGGAATCCGTTCAGAAAAAACTTTTGTGATTATGGTGATACCTTTAATACACCACCACTATACTCAAGCATATCTTTATATACTTAGCAGTATTATTCAGGATAATGCTTGATAACGCTTTTCTGTTTTAAGAACGCGGCTGCATGACGATAGCCATGCCGCTGAAGATGATCAACGCGAACTACGTGCCGACCCGCCTCACAGCGTTCTGCCCCTCCCAGAAGACGGACCAACACGTAGCCATTGCGCTGAAGAAGGCGACGTACACCACACAGATAGTGGAGAGCAGGGTCTACGATGTCAATTTAGACGAGATACTAAACTGATAAAATACAAATTCAATGAAAAATTTTAATGCAATATAGTATAAATATTTAACTTTCTTATTTTGAATAGTAATAAATAGTCAAGTGTCGCGCGATTTGAAAATAGATACATGAAAAAGAAAGAGATAGAACGATTTTATAACCACCTTGTAGTTAAATGTATCGTATTGATACTATAATTACAACTGCGAAGAATCCTAAGAAATTTCAGTGTTCAAATATTACTGTGTTCCGGTCCAAAAGGCGTTCCAACTAGTAAAATTACTGAGGTTGGTTACTTAACCGATTTCCCAGTGACGAGCACAATATAAAGAAGCGTATATCGCCTATACTCAGCGCCACACTGCTATAAGCAGGCGTATTACAGAAAAAAATAAGAATATAATAAAAAATGTCAATTGAATAAATAAGCTTTATTTTTGGCCAAACTATTACATTGCGTAAAACTTTACACTTCTATTGAATTAATAATACATTACAGCACGTAACAAATACAATTAATTCATATATATATAAAGAGCACGAAATGAACGCAACAGATAATCGAAAATTGAAAACTATGATTAATGCTCATAAAATCTAATATACATTGATAAGCTCAATTGTGTATTATTTTCATCACTAAAGATAATTTGTGTTACTACTAGAGAGGAAAAACAAAGGGCTTCGTTCATTTTGATACCGGTAGAATTATACTTCTCTCAACCAACCAATCAGAGACGAGTATTTATCCGACACGTGATTGGTTAACAAAACGTTCACATGCATAGATAATGGAAATCACCGTTACCTATTACTATTGACAGTGTTACAAGTAATTTTAATCAGATAAAAAATTGTGAAAAATTTACTAGATTTGTGAGCCGTACAGGCGTAAGCACCAGTGAAACACCACTGAAGCACCTTCATACCATTCCATCAGAATACTCCGAAAGCACGACCGTCCTCGGCCCATATTTGCACAATACCCACATCATCAGCCGATAGACGTTCACTAAACAGGCCTCCCACAAAGATATACACACCAGGTCTAGAGGTTTTTAGCACCATCAGTCCACCTGGTGGAGGACCTTCCACGTCTACCGGCTGCCGCCATTGTAGCCCTATTAAACAACTTGACAGGTTAAAATGTACTTTAATGCGATCACTTAACGACTAATTTAAACTATTCACGAGTAAACCGTAAATACATAATTAATACTTTTCTTTTATTGCCCAACCATTCCGCGTCTCTGGCACTGTTGTTTAAGTTAGAAGCTAAATGTGAAATATTAAAAATATAATATATTTGCCACCCAACACATTACACACTAACCATTTTATAGTAATCGATTTATACATTGTGAGAAGATTGTATGAAACGCTGAATATACACCCACCACCGAATATGGCGTCGGAAAATTTATATAAATTCATTAACATTTCTCAAAAATAAATTGTAGTCGTAGCAAATGTTCCCAAGCACTTGATTATTGTAAAAGTGAATTAGTTTTAAAATAGGAGAGCTCAGTCATAGTTATCACAAACAAACAACCGAAGTCAGAACGGGTCAGAATGGTTTACGAATAGACCACTTACATATATATAAGTTTTAGAAAGAAGAAATAATTTTTTTCCAGACTTATAATCCAAATAAGTAGTGATCTGAGATCAAGTTAATCGTTTTACTATTGTAAATGATCGACAGACAATCATGCGCACGCGCAAGTACGTTCTAACAAAATTTGGAAACATTACTGGGTAAGACTAAAATGCTCTCAACGCATGTACTTACAGCATGATAAACATTTTCTCCAGCTCTTTTTTTTTTTGAAAAAAATAACCCAAGCTTAAGAATCTTCAGTATTTAATATTGTCCTCACTTCAGCCAATTTCAATGCGGATAGATCCAGCCTACGAAATACTTATATTACATGTGAAACTAATTAGAAATAAAAGCAATAGTTTTTACATTACAATATTTAAAGTGACTCATACAGATATTCCATTTGAGAGCATTTTAATCAGTTAAAAACATAACTGAACTGTTAAATTTCTAACCATTCCTTATCTTACTAGTTATGAATCGTACAAAAATAGTATCGGTTATCAATAGGAGAGTGTATATAGTGAAGTATATACACTATATACAACGCAGTTACGTATTGCTGTAATGTCAATCGATACATAATTACTCAATGTTAAAAATGCCTCAAATGATTTCGTAACTATTTATTTAAACACATTCTATTCACCGGAACTCGGAATCTAATTGAATGAGTGATACAAAAAAAAAAGGAAATGTTAAAATTACAGACTAAAAATGCGGAAGTTAAATCGATTGAATGGGATCTAATGACTCTTACATCCTACACGTTACGCTACACATTCAGTCAGCAACACCACCGAACGCACCATCCGACGGTCACCACATTACAAGGATATGGAAGCGACGCGAAAACTCCGCCACTCAACAGAATTGGACATTAATTCTTATATATGTTAGCAACACACATTAGTGTTTACTTTGTTGGCAACACTACATTTGCAGTACTGTTTTACCACAGCATTGTTTTTCAAGTCGACTGATAAGTAATAAATGTCCAATCCCGTTCATCCCCGTCCATGCCATCGGGTGACCTAATCCTTCCAATCCTTTTTGATCTCGAAACTCCACTCCCATTGCAGGTGAATGTTCTTATCGTCGTCGGTGAAGAGGCTGTTGACCGTGTAGGAGCCCCGGGCGAGCATGCCGGACGGCGCGTCCTCCGGCGGCGTGGTGTACGACTGGATCTCGATCTTCGGGGGGTAGGAGCCGACCATGTGGGTCATTTTGTCCACTAGAATATTGTAAACAAACTGTTATACACACAACTTACGTTTTTTCGATATAAATAAATATAGTGTTGCGTTTAAAAATAACCCATCATCTTTTTTCATTTAATTATAAATGTTAGTAGAAGTGTGCTAAAGAAGTATTTACTTTGTGTTGCAAGCATGATTCTTACAGACGAGTAAACTTAGTTGTTTACGATTAAAAGATTTAAATGGTACGATCGGATAGATACGGCCATGAGGCAAAAATCACAAAATTAAATTGAGTAAAAAAAACCTTGTTGTTTAAAAAACTTGAAATTGTGAGGCACAAGTTTAAGTAATGAAATAGTGCAGATATTTTATTACTTTACATTTATTCATTACACAAAGCGACGATGGTAATAGCCTGTCCTAAAAATATGGCGCTAGTTAGGATGACATACACTGCGCCTTGTGATAGTTGCCTAATACAAAAATCTCGTTACCTCAGTAATTTAACTAGCTACCTTTAAAACAGAACATAGGAATATTTGTATATTACTGCTTGGGTGGACGATTAGACAGTCACGTGTAAGATGCCTACAACTAGTTAAAATTATAATAAATAAACACCACAAATACAATATTACAAACATTAAATAAATCAGAGATTGCATAAAAGAAAAAGAAAGAAAAGTAAATGAGTGCGAAATGGATGTCTCGGCGATATAATGCTGGTTTCCAGAGCCGGCTAGTGATCGTCTCTGCATTACACTGCAACGGTCTCCAAAGGCCTGCGACGTCGCAAGGCCCGCGCAACAATGGACCTTGCGACATGATCGGAGAGGGCCGCGCGGCCGAACGTCGCGCGCCTCATTGCATACAATACGGGCGGGACATTTATGTGCGCGTGCGCATATTTATAGCGTTGTTAATAATAAAACGCGACAAGAATATAAATCGTTCCGACGCCGGTACGTACCGTGAACTGTCCACATGGGATGCGTGTCAGAAAGATTTGGACGATTATTTTTAATAGTTCATAAGTGATATCTTACAAATCTTAATGTTGACTTATTTTGTTAAAATTAATATTACAACCTATATCTCACTGCTGAACATAGATCAGTGTCGTTCATCTGATGGTAAGTGATACGACTGCTCACGGGCTGCTAGTTACGATGGTATATGCACCACATTGCGCTCATCGCTTCGAAAAATATGTCTAGTTACTTTAGAAACTTCACTAACCAATCTTACTAACCGGAACACAGTAATGTTTGCACACTGCTGCTTGTCGGCGGAAACAGAAGCCGCGATAGCTAGACGGTCCCAAATAAGAGACCTACCACCAGCGTCTCTTCAGCATTAGGAGTTACACAGGGTATTCCACCAGCTCGCCAGTCTAACTGACAGGATGAGGTATTGGTATACATATATTAAACTCACCAGGCATACCCATCCGATACGTCTTCTGCACGTACTTCAGCCCGTGCACGATCTCCCGCTGGACGATGAAGTCGATCCTTATCCGATATTGCACGCCCTCTTTAATAACGAACACCTGAAAATTTAAATTTGTAATACTGAAATAATATTAAACTGAACAAACTGAACATTGTCCTAGTCATTTCATAAGTAAATTCAGAGGAAAATCCGGTGCTCGTATTATACGGAATTATTTCCTTCTCAATCGACTTTAACGACATCTAGAGATATATACGGGAAACATTTAAATTAAAAAATAATGGTCACCTCCGTATAGGTTTTGTAATTGAGAACTGATTCAACAACCTATTTGCTCAGCCGAAGGTCACAATCTGATCGTAAGTTACGCTGAATGAATTCCAAATGCCATACGACATTTAACAATGCTAATTAATATTAAGCAACCCACGACACGTTCCCACTGCTGGGACAGGACTTTCACAAAAAGCGTGATCGCTTATCAATTGCGAATGGTCGAATGTAAGGTCAACGAGGTGCTCTATGAATATTTCCTTTACCGGAAACATGAACAGACGGAATCGAACCCGCGCCTTTACATAAGTTACACTTAATAATATTAGTATTTAATAATGGTATATTTTTATTATTTCTCTTTCTTACAGGTAAGCTAATAGTCGAGCGACAGGGGACTGTGCCCGCGCCATTCAGTAATTATTAATACCCCGCTCGACCCGTCCGCCGTTAGTCATACTTTGATTAATACAGGATGTTCCGAAATTTAAATTTTATAATTTAATAATGGTATATTTTCATTATTTCTCTTTCTTACAGGTAAGCTAATAGTCGAGCGACAGGGGACCGTGCCCGCGCCATTCAGTAATTATTAATACCCCGCTCGACCCGTCCGCCGTTAGTCATACTTTGATTAATACAGGATGTTCCGAAATTTAAATTTTATTATTTTAATCAATATAAAAATGCATAGATTTAAAAAACAAAGTTTGTGCTGTTGAATTTTTACTCAACTTATTCGTTCACAGTTTTTAAATGGTAGTAAGCGATAAGCCGTTAAGCCTGCTCAGGGTTTACACTTCACGTGGAGCTTTAAGATTTACCATTTTTCAGACATACCATCTTCGAAATCGATCACCATTAAATAATCAATAAAAAAGTTATTCTGGTCCTACATCTTTTTTTAAGAAAAGACTAAAACTCACTAACATCGGTCAATGACGTTAATGTAAAAATAGACTATTTCACTATTCTTACTGCCCACAGCACGGAACACATAAATAGCTATAAAACTAAGAAGTACAAAAATAAAATCTGATAAGGATATCTTGTTCTTCTTTTAAGTCATATTTCTTCATGACTGAGGGTCGTGGTCATCATGTGTAGTGAAACACGACGACTTTCTTATCAGTTATAATGGAGTGGTGTTGCCACTGCCTTCTCCATTTCACATACTAGTGCGAGCACGGATGGCCATGACATAGATATGCAGGTTTCCTCACGATGTTTTCCTTCACCGTCAAAGCACGTGATATTAGTTGGTGTTATACTAATTGCACATAAATTGAAAAATTCATTGGCGCAGGCCGGATGGCGGGCGTGCAACCCACTAGGCTATCACGACTTTTTTTACAAGAGTATTTTGTAGTGGTGTAGAAATTCTTACAAATCTTCACTTCTTGGTAAAAAGATACGGGTATTAAGAATGTTGACCGAATGACACCGCCGCATCTATAGCGTGTTCCACATGACCTCCGCTGGGTACAAGACCCGTCGCCTATCACTTTGCTCCGGAACCGGGAAAATGGATAAACAGTACGTGGAACAGGACAATCTTTTTCCGGTTATTATCATAGACCGCGCTCATATACACACAATAATTAGTGTTTCGCGTTAATTAAAATATAGTAAGTTAACTAATAAACAATATCAGAATACAGCGATGCATAAAGAAGATATTTTTTTTTGACGAATCTAGCAAGGCGTTCACCTGCACCACATTGCGCTCGGCGTCTTGAGACAAGATATTAAGTCTTGTTACTCCAGTAATTTTACTAGCTTACCACCCTTCTAACCGGAACACAGTAACGTTTGCATACTACTGTTTGGCGGTAGAAATAGTCACAGACGGTTCTCAGCGAGAAACCTATCAGCAGTCAATAGTGACATGTTAATAAAAGAAGTCTAAGCTAATATAAAAATATTGATCAATAACACAAACACGGTGATTAAATAAAATTAAAATATAACCATAAAAGGAACATCCTGTACGCGGTTAGTTTTGGACGTGGGCCAGTCTGTGTTAGTTCACTAATCGCGAACGTCGCCGGTTCAAATATGATGACGTGGAAATGCAACTGACAGCGCCCTGACTGAACCAATTATCCGAGACAGAGTATAAATGGAGCGAGCTGGTGGTACAGCTCCAATGGCACCGGTTAAGATATTTACATAACAGATACGGATATTAAACAGTACCCAACGGTGTCGTGGCCTCATTAAATAAACTGATATCGTTACCGGGATACACTTGACGGCAGAGTACCGTTATACGATCTCGTCGACTTCTGATCTATCAGTGAACATTTAATTAAAAATTAAATCAGTGACGTAATAGATAAACGCCGTGTCCCAGGTTCGATTCCGAATTTGTTCTTTGTCAACATATGAGCCAGAGTAATCTGGACAACCATGTTTGATCATCCAAGGCCTATTGATAACATAAAACAATTCGAGTTCAGATTATTAGACGTAAACAAAAAAAAACTGTTTCTATATATCATTTACATGTATATGTAAGCTAAATTTGATTATATACATTCATATGAAATATTTGAAATTTCTAAATCGATACAAATTTGCATTGACTAATTTAAATTTCTAGAAATAACGTCGTTAACATTCAATTATACGCATAATTATTTAGAAAAGTGAAAATAATCTAGTTAAAAATTTGATTAAGAGAAAGTTGGATTATGAAAATTTGCTTTTCTAGATCATTCGACTACTCCAGTTCGTTTCTATTAGAGTCGTCAACTAACCTGCTTTTTTAAATCGGTGAGATCCCCGGAAAGGTCGAGCTCCAGGTCCTCGCGGTCCGTGACGCACAGCGCCAACTTCTTCACAATCACCTTCCGGGAATCGTTTGGGTCTGTAGATGGGAACAATAATTAGTAAGAAATCATTATCGAAGCCTCTATGACCTAATCACTTCGGACACTGTGTTTAGAATCACAAGTGTTTTTATTAGAAAAAAGAATATATAGGTAGTCCATCCGGTGAGTGATACATATGCTCATGACAAAGTGGAAAGAAAAATAGAAAATTTATAAAACATTCAACTTTTTGCCTGAAACATTAATACAGAAGAATATTTCACAAGTTTACAATTCAAGCTCGCGTGTCGATGTCACGACGAAGGTAACGGGGTGAGGGTGGATCGATACATCGAGATTTTAAAACAGGGGGAGCGATGTTACGAGGGGTCCCATGCGAGTTCTAAAGACTTAAAGCAAATTCCCTAAATACCAACAGCAATTAAATACACTGAAGTTAACATTCAAGTCATCACAATTTTACTTTTAATGGATGAGTCTACCATGACGGTCACCTGGTCATCAAAAGCTTAAATACATCTGATCATAGTCTCACTATAGAAAGCCTTGAAACCCTTTCTAAAGATTTGCACATCTCGAAGGTGTGGAGCTGATTGATTTACAAAGTTATTCAATCTCACATTTAAAGAACAGCTCAGAGTCCAAAAAAAAACTGCTCTGTTATGTATTCATAAGATCACTAATTAAAAATATCAATAAAAACGAAAAGAATTTAATAGAATCATTAATAAAATCTGTTTTTTGAGAAGTGTGTCTACGACCAACTTCAACCTACATTAAATATTTATTAGGCACATCGAATTAATTCGGTGTATATGTGTTATAATACTAATTATGCACATACTAATTCTGAATGTATTAAAAAGAGTATAACTAAAAAAGTAGTAAGCTTTTTTGGTAAAGAAAAAAATTATTATGGCTGTAACTGTCACTGTCACCAGGTGGTAGGTCTCTGTTGCCGGAGACCATCTGGGTGGGTACCACTGCAGCTCCTATTTCAACCGCCAAATAGTAGTGTGCAAACACTACTGTGTTCCGGTTAAAAGGGCGCTGTAGCTAGTGTAATTACTGGGGTAACGAGACTTAACACCTTATGTCTCAAGGCGAGGAGTGCAATGTGGTGCAGTGTGTATCATCTTAACTAGCACCACATTGTCATGGGCAAGCATATCACTTACCATCAAATGAACATCTTGCTTGTCTCGTCGCAAAGTAGTATAAAAAAAAAAGTTAATTTAATATTCATCAAATTGATAAGAATTGGAGAAAAACCTTGACACATCCTTTATTAGAACACAAATATCAGAATTTTACTAAAACCAAGGAAAGTAATATTTCAAAAAATTATATTACACAAAAAAATTCTTGTTATAAACAAATTCACAGGTTTGTTGTTGAATTTATTTTTATATCAGTAATAATTGTTTATCTTACTGATAAACAATCTAAAGGAATGTATTGTGTGGTCACATTGGAATTTTGTTTGTTATGCTTTTAAATAATAAGTATATGTAATAAGTGTAACAATAATAAAACAGAATGTAAAATTTTTGAGAAAAAAAATCAACATACAGTAAGCATCACTCTCACCTGAAGATAGTTCTTGAACCATTATCTCCACCGATTGGAGATTTGATTACAAGTGCTTCTAGCTGATATTTAAAAGAAACCATCTACTACCAAGATATCATTGGCTTTATTCTGGCTTAATTTTTTATATATTTTTATGGTGATGCTGATTAAAGATATTAACAATTGTTTAAGAAAATGTTCATACCAACAACAACTACTCCTGCTTGAGCTTGTCCCAATAATGCTTCCTTATATTTTCTCAATGATTCATCCTCCTGATCAGCTGCTAATATTTCCTCAATCGTCTTCTCTGGTGGTGGTCTGTATGAAGACTTGATTTCTTCTTCTTCTGTATCCTCACCTTCTGGAGTTAGTGTGACCTCGGGTTCACCAGACATTTTGGGGACTCTGTAAAACAAAATACTTGATTTAAACATATCCTGATCTTTTACAAGAAATTAACAATTATCTTTAAAATTTGCCATAAAAGTATAAAAAAATTAATTAAAAAAATACTGTAACATAAATGAAAAAATACACACATATACATAGTTATTAGCATTAATTACCAAAACTTTGTTACTCTTATTCTATTGGGGTATAATATAAATTTTACTTAACCAACAAAAATTATAATAATTAAATTATTTAGTCTTTTACTATTAAAAACTTTGGTTGTTCATTTGAAAAAATAAGTTCACTCTTACATATTTTAAATGTTCATCATTTTTGTACACTAAGAAGTGAAACTAAGTTACAAATTAAATGCATTTAATTGAGTTTGTCTTATTAATATTATAATTACATTGAACCTTACTAACCAACAATTAAAGCAAAAAAAAAATCATTGGTTTTAATCGACTTTATCAAATAACTTTGGGATAACTAAAATAACTTATAGTAACTATTAATATGGAAGACATGACTATCATACACTACGATTGGTCATAGCAAACGTGGTAAGCGTTAAGCAATAAAGGAGCCGCCCTAACGGCATTAGAATAAAAATCCTACAATGGAGTAAATACAAAAGTTCAATCTGTAACTGTGAAATGGTCTCTGACACGTTAAGATATTTTTATCTGTTAGGGTGCAGTGGCACTGACGCACGCCTCACCGGTTCTCTCAATAACACATTATATCGGCAAAGTCATTTCGGCCTAACGCTAACGCCGTTTCTCAGATAAGAATAGACGAAACACAAAAAGCACAAATGAAACTCACATTATATTTTGCTGAGAATAAACTGTTGAAAATCAATAACCGCCGCAATAAAACAATAGCAACAAATAAAGTTAAAAAACGTATAAACCACTAATTTCATAAAATCTATAGCACTATAGATCAAAAAGGTCTGACGGACGATACATTTCCGGTTGGCGACATCTATAAGTCGCCACTTCGCAAAATAATTTGTCTCTGGTACGTATTTATCATTTTTAATAATTTTATTTTACAAAAACAAAAAATTGTTAATATAAAATGAGTATCGATTTTAAAATATAAATTTTTGCATAAAATAAGAATATTTACATTTCAGACAAAAAAAAATCATTTTTTTTTGTAAATTAGTTGTCTATGCCTAATTCAAATAGAAACCCATTTCATACAAAGTTCTCTGTAAAAATGATTATAAATTTAAATTACTGCCAATAAGAAAAATAATTTATAACCACAACAAAAAAGTACTTACAACAGAAAATGAAATAGTATATTTCAATAATTTCGAATTATAATAATTAAAATTAATTTTATACGAAATGAAAATACTTGACGTATTCTTTGCAAAAATAAAAAAGTATTTTTGGTGTTATTTGTATTTTTTAAATATTGTATCTATTCGTTTTTGGCAACACGGCTCTTATCAGCTGCTGTCATAATAAAAATTTGATCTTTATTTATTAATCGATCAACATGTAAATAAATATGTTCTTTTTCGAGTTTTACTTTATTTTTATATAAAAAATATTTGAATACAATTATGCTTGTAGGTGTAATAAATCACGATTTTATTTTATATAACCTAAATGGTATTTACGTAATATTGTTATTGTTTTTTAGAAGTTAAGGGTGCCGTCTACCTGGAATGTATTGCGTATGCCGTACAAATCTAATTTATTGTGTACTAATGGTTCACAAGACATTGACGACGAAAAAGAAAAAGAAATTCAAAGAATAACACAGAACGTAAGTTTAGTTTTTAACTACATTAACTAAACAAGACATTTGAGCGACAAATAAGCCGTGATTTTAATTATATTCTCTTCAATGAGAACATTCAACCTGAAATTTAACATTGAAAGTTTTTTAGGCTTCCATAGACGAACCACCCACTGCATGCTGTAGATCGGGATGCGCCAATTGCGTATTCATAGTATGGGCAGAAGCTTTATCTTCAAAGATGCAGAATGCTGGACCAGAGGTAACAGAGAAGATTATGAAAATGGTAGATGACCCATCAATGAAAGCATATTTGGAGATGGAGTTAAGAATAAGAGGGCTAAAGAAATAAAGATTTGAAGCTGTGTAGTTCACTACAAAAAGTATTTTTAATCATCATCATCATGATCGCATTATACATTTTTATTTAAGCTTTCCTTTATTTATCCTTTACCTTTAATGTTTGTTTTAAGAATTCATATGAGTTTTTTTAATAACTCTAAGAATAGACACAAAGAAGAACATTCAATGAACAATCTTCTCATGTATAATTGAATAGTATTTTGTAAATATGTAAATAAATATAGTTGTGAGAAATAAAAATACAGATTTTTATTTATTTTGTGTAAAACTATTAAACTGTATGAGAGGTTAAGACTTACCTCTTTACGACAGCGACGCCATCTGCAGGCGTTTTATGAAACTTGAACCTGCAGATGTATTTTGTTTTTTTTTATTCGACGAGACATTCACCTGATGGTAAGTGATACGCTTGCCCATAACGCGGCGCTAGTTAAGATGGTATACACTGCACCACATTGCGCTCGCCGCCTTGAGACAAGTTGTTAACTCTCGTTACCCCAGTAATTTCACTAGCTTACAGCGCACACAACGCAGTAATATTTACACACTACTGTTTGACGGTTTAAATAGTCACTGCGGCGATACCAGTAAATGTTACAGGTTAATAATAGGATATTAGTTTCATAATCCATAACAGTGAAAACCGTAAAAGAATTTACAGGTAAAATTAATTGATTAATGTTTCTTTTAATACGTCTAAAGTAATAAATATTTTTCAACAATTAATCATTATTGTTATTTATTTTACCCGCTTTCGTAAAAGGTCATTGAACTGGCCCTTTTCACAGGGTCACTAACAATACATTACGGACGGACCCTTGTCCGATATAAAGTAAAAAAATTGTTTTAATTAAACCGAAACTGCCGATGTATCGAATGCTATAAATTTTCATCGATCTCGCGTTTGAAACACAAATTAATTGAAAAATTCCACCGAACGATTTTAACTATCAAAAGTATAAATAACAACTTGACTATTGTTAACATTTTTTAAGGAAGTTTAAAAAAAGGCAGACTTTCTGCGGTCGCATTTCTAATTTCAGATTTCTAAAGCTTTTTTATTTTCTTTTTGCTAGAATTTTCGTTGTTAAATCGATTCCTTACATTACTTATTTACGTATTTACACAATGTATACATTTAAAGATATCATATAAGATAGTTGCTACTATATTTTTATTAAAGGTACTTTATATTTTGATGCTGGCTTGATGATGATCTATATTTTATTTTTTTTAATAAATATTAGAATATAAAATAATGATATGTGACGTCTAGATATAAATACCATGATGCATAGCTGAAACTTGAAAGGTTTTCGAAATGTACATATTGGATTTCTCCTCATTTATTGGTCCTCTATAGTCATATACTTAAAACAGAGCGTTATTTTACGTAATTTTGAACAAACTAATAAAGTCTAGACTTCAAAGTACCGTTAATGGAACCTGAGGGGCTTTTCTGAGCTAGATGTGTCGGTAATTTAAATTGCAGACGAAAGTAAAATCAGACGACTGTCCCGTCTGTCGCGCGGCCATAGTATTAACGAGCACTTCAATCACAACTCATTTGCATTATTAATTTATCGTCAAAGCCGTTCTATTTTTTATCAATCACAATTTTCTCTACTCCATTTCACACAATGTTAAGTGACAATGAGGCCGAATTTGGTTTCGCCAAGAAAATAATGACTGTCATTTCAGTTTTTCTAAGCATCTAATTTCTCTCTCTTTCATATTTTACTTTTGATGTCAATTTTAAAAGCGGACACATGCCTCGACCTTCGAAAATCATTGCTGCTGTTATAGGTTGAGTATTTCGTTTAGTAGAATCTCCACGCAGCTGCGTAATGTTACCTAAGATTTTGTTGTAACTGTTAAATTGTGTGTATATAGACAATTTTAAACATAATATATTTTGTTTGATGTGACCAGATGTTTATATGGGCAAAGCGGGACAACTCTGAAGTTCCAACAAAAATTTCCATACAGAATAAAAATAATGTAATATTTTATTCCTTAACATATTTATTATTTGAGTGAATTTGTTTCAGTAAATTTTGTATTTTTTAAAATATATTAAAAATCTTCACAAGAATTTGTCAAATTATTTATTAGATTTTATTAAAAATAAAATTTTACTTTGAACGTTTTGAAAAACGACGCGGGGCGCGGGACTAGTTGTGAGAAAACGGAACTGTCCCACCAAAAGTGGGACTTCTGGTCACTTTGTATATGTTGGCAGGCAAAGCACAGCAATTCTGTTAATGAAGCAGATTGACAATGAAAGTAGTTAGAGAAATGATTTTAGAAAAAACCGTCATCATCCTCATTGTACTTATATGTATTCTTCTATTACAAGATATGTATACTTGTTTACTTCGGATAATCGCGAAAAGTTAAATATAATATACTAAAAGAGGATCTTAAAAAGGCACTGAAAACATTAATCAGGTTAAGGTTCTTTTACAAATGTTACGCGTTTAAACCGTGAGTGCAGCTTCTAACCTTTCAGAGATCTGTTTCCGCATTTATGGTGTTATTTCAAAACGATGAGGCTGAGCGATTACTTGGCTTTTAAAAGGTTTTATGTAAGTAACCCTGTATACATCGTGGTTGTGAGTATATTTCGTGTAAAGCAAGTATAACTCGCTCCGCCTTTTTCTGTTACCAAGCAGTAGTGTGAAAACATTACTGTAAACTTTATGCTACATAATAAAACAATGAACGGTAAGTTTTTGTGTAAGCATTCTAATAAGCACCATATTAGTATGTGAATGCGTTTCATAATTTTTAAGTGATGCTTTCCTGTTCGCTGTTATTTAAGTGTCCTACAAAACAGACTGAAGATTACAGATTATAAAATGTGCATAATAAATCTATGCGCTGTTTTTTTTTTTGTAAATGTTTTTACGGCTCTGGATACGAGTCTTTTTGTGCCCTATCATTATAATCTATGCGCTGTAGTATACAAATGTTGCCAGTATATTGCAGTTGTGTGCTTGTTTGACTGATTCCAGGTACTCGATGAACACGATGAATCCAACTGCAACGTGAATGAAGTATCCATGAATTTAGTGTAACGAGACTAAAATTTCTTAGTGATAACGGGAGTTCTAAATATTTGTTTTAGTAGTTATATCTTAAATAGAAACAAACGCATTAAATTATACAAAATTATTAGGACTTAACCTTAAAAAGAGTTAACCTCCAATAACCCACTTTAAAGAAAAAGGGTTAAAATTTAAAATTAAATGTAAAGTTTTATACGGTTTATATAAAATGCCATGACAGCACAGTTTGTAAAAAGTTCGCATGGGTTCGTTACCCATTTATCTTGAACATGTGACATAAATCAACTCGCACTTGGCCAGCACGGTGAATAAATGGCTTTGACTCTCCGTTAGAGAAAGCTCCGAGTCCCAGCAGTGGGAAAATTAAGAGAGCTGTTTATTTATATACAAATATAATTAGTAACAAAAATTTTATTCTGTTATTCTCACCATAATAAGTAACTTTGTTACATTCTCCTTCGGCATAATTCTGTTAATAATAACCCTCGGGGACTTTGATAAATATGAAATAAGATTATAATTTTTTTTTTATGTTTTAGTACAATTTGTAATTCCTAACGGACTTGTATTTTCAAGAATTTAGTTCGTTATCGTGTCTGGTGTTACACTGAAAGGTGTTTGGGAATTCAGCAAATTAAATTTGTCAAATCTATCGAAGTTTCATTCCTTTGAACTTACAAATACTGAACATGTATAGGTGTGATGTAGTTTATTAAAATACTTTTTTTTTATACTACTATGCGACTAGACGAGCGAGACGTTCACCTGATGGTAAGTGATGCGCTTGCTCATGACAACGTGGTGCTAGTTAAGATGGTACACACTGCACCACATTGCACTCGTCGCCTTGAGACATAATGTGTTAAGTCTCGTTACCCCAGTAATTACACTAGCTACAGCGCGCTTCAAACCGGAACACAGTAATGTTCGCACACTACGGTTTGGCGGTTGAAATAGGAGCTGCGGTGGTACCCATCCAGACGGTCTCCGGCAACAGAGACCTACCACCTGGCTTTACCACTTATATATAATCATAAGTTCATAGATGTCCACTGCTGGACATTGGTCTCTTGATACGTATTCAATAAACACGGTCTTGTGTTAAGTCCTAATTCCCAGCGACTCTTTTTATCCACCTAGTGTAAGGTTTACTAACGATGCGCCGGAAAAGCTTTGTGATTTAATTAAAATGCATGTTCATACAAAAAGGATAACTTGCGTTACAGTTAAAATTATATTCATAAAGTTTTCCACTTCGTTATCGTTGTCATACTTTAGCTATTATTTATTACATTAAGATATTTCATACACACGCAGACTCGTTCTAAAGTAGATTCGTGAAGTAATTGAAATAAAAAAAAAAACCCTATCCTAATTTCAATAAAGAAGATGGTTGAGTTATCCACAGGCTTGTTTATTGTTATAAAAAGTAAATCAAACACCAAGCGTACCTCTAGAAGACTTCAAGACACAGTGAGATGATTCTTGGTTCGGATTGTAATAATTAAAGTGCTGCAGGTACTCCATGATGAATGAGGTCAGGATATCTGTAACTTCACTCCTGTGATCATTGCTGCTAAAAGCACTCTAAAAAACTGGTAAATAAATAATTATATTGACGCGAATAAATATGTAAAATTTTGTCTTAATAAATGCATCACATACTTTAATATAACCTAAAAACGTACTTAATAAGTAATCTTTAATATAAATATCCTTGTACTTCAGCTTATAGAGGCACAGGAGTTAAGTTTGTTCTTACGCGGTTCGTATGTACAAACTTAAGTTGAAGCACGAACAGTATTCGTAGTCTCAAGTGTGTCTGTAGTGTATGTAGTGCTACAGAAATATTTGTGTTTGCGTACAGTTCCGCAAAGATATACGTTTCACTAACAAACTTGTGTCGACTTATACAATCATTGAAAATTATAGTTTTATTATAGCGCGTTAGTAAGGTCTCTCTCAATATTTTGCTTTTATTTAAAAGGTACAGTATCAAGTTAAAATAAGAAGCTAATAAGCTCATTCACAAGCAATACTGATATAAATAAGATTGTGAGTTCTTATTACCATCACAGTGAAAAGGAAAACTGTGAATGGTGAAGTGTCCTTACTCAAAATATTCCTTCTTTCATACATCGCCTGTTATGGCAGATATAAGATATGAGAGTAGTTCTAAAAAATTTGCAGCCTCGGAAAAGAACCGTGGACCTTCGTTATTTCTTTATTAAAACATGTTTTTCTTTATTAATTTTGTTAGATCTTGCTAAGAGATGTCGTTTCCACTATACCTTTCACGATTTTCTATGAATTCCACTCACAGTTTGTATGGAGTCGAAGCATTATAAACTAATTTAATTTTCACTAAAGTTAAAAATTTAATTCATAAGTTGTCGAATAATTTTACAATTGCATTAGTAAAATAAATTTTCAAATATTTTTCTACTTAGCTGTATAAATAATCCGCTGTTATTTTCCTTTATTATTATCTATATATCTGAGAATGTATGGTTTAACCATACATTGAAACCACCTGAAAATTAATTTGCTAATGCAATTGTAAAATTATTCGACAACTTATAACTTGAAGAATAATATATTTAAAATTACAAACCATTTACACAAAAGTCTAAAAATGTCTTCATTGATTAATTTAGTTTTTAATCGTACTGATTTCAGTGGATTAAACGAAACATAAATAAATATTAATAACAATTCATTATAATTATCTAGAAATATTTTCGTTACACTTTTGCTTAAACGGTTGTTCAAAATTTAGTTGAAATGTTTTAAAATAGATGGCAGCACCGTCGAGACCCCTCCCCCACACGTTGTTTCGCTTGAAAGGGTAATCCAAACCGTTTCGAGATTTTTATTTCTACAGATTTTTCATTACACATTTCAGTATTGAATTTTGAGCTCCGAAACATATTTTCAGAAACGCCGTAAATACCGCTAATTCCTCAGTTCAGCGAAAATTCACTATCAGTTATGAGTAAAACCATAAACGACATATTAATAAGAACTCTTTTCTAATACTCTAAGAAATATTCTAGGTCGAGTCAACAGTTTCTCTTTTACAAGGTTTATAAAAGACGAGCCAGAGCTTCATCTAGGAGTAAGTTATCTTCTTCTGGGTCGCTTCACTCTTTTTGTGATCATGGTTATCATATTCTAGTAAATGGCAGACAGTACTCGCACGTTTATGGATGAGGAGAAGTAAGCACCACTGTCTGTTATAAAAAGAAATCTGTTTAGTTTTACACAGCACTTCTCATCGACTTTATGTTCCAGTATAAGCTAACATAGCTATCCTTCAAACTTAATATTAATGTTTGCATACTACTAAAAGCCTTTCTAGATTTTCTCGGAATTGAAACTACTTAGATACCTCTTTTGCTAAACCCAAATACAGAGATGAGTTATTTAGATAGGGGTACTGCTAAACGGTTTCCATCAACGTAGACCCACCGTCGATAGAAAATAATATTCATTGGTATAACAAACCTGTTTACAAAATTTTAACAACTCAAAACACTTTATAAAATCTTTCTGTATTTGTTGTACACGACAATAAGTTCCTGTGAACGGATGCGCACAAAGCATCCAGCCTCAATGGATGAAGACTCTTCAATATATTGATGAATTCTCATTTCAATAAATACGATATTCGCTTGATTCGCGTCTGAATCCTTCGTAAAATTTTTATCGTTCAATTTACATATACTTTTCGCACTAGAAAACATTTGAAATTGTAGTAACACGTATTATTTATTCTACTAGATATTAACTGTTGAGAATTTGTACAATTCATATTTGAATGTCAAATAACAATTGGTTAAACTTATAACCGGTCATTGCTTTGTATTCGCAGTTGTTTTAACTACAACTTTACTTGTTTATACAGTTGGGATTACAATATTTGATTATCGTATAACATTATTCTAATATCGTTATTAGAAGACTAATAACGGGAAAATGGAAAGTGAATTATAACAGGAAGGTAGAAGTTTGATTCTTATGTCCCCAAAGAGTATAGTGAGCGAATACTAAAAACCTCGTTGACTTAACACCATGTGAAATTGAGAAGGAAAAGTTAACGTAAGTAATAAAACAAATACTCCAAAAAAGGACAGTACGTCTCTTATCAATTTAGTTAAGATATAAATCCTCTCCTTCCTTATAAGTTTCATATATTTTCACCGATTGTACATATTAGTTTTTATTAAAATCGAAAACAAAGAAAACTAGTAAACAAACATGTTGCATCGATTTGTTTGTTTGTGAAGTTTTATGATTGTCAGTATACAATAGAGCAAGCTGAGGTTAAGTCGTTTATTTATCAGTAATCCTAAATTAAAACAAAGTTGTTATGTGGAACTACGACGCTGTTTCATACGAACCGGATGGCGATGTGAGAAATCGAAAAATATACTTTTTTAGACAGGTAATGAATAACAGACAAAGCTGTTTTACCATTAGAGAATAATACACAAATATTATTAGTGATAGTTTCGTTTTCACATATTTTTTACAAAGGCAGAGGTCAAAGTGTATCGATAAGAATATACGAAACAAACGAGACAATGTTATTGAATTTGAGCAGTAATCTATCTACAGCGTGATATACAAAATAATTTGCACTAAAAAGGATTTTTGCTGACCCAGTTGAGCTGTTGCTAAACGATTGAATTGTAATAGAGTTCTCCGGTTCGATTCTGATACCAAATTTCGTGAAGTTTGAATAATGGCAGTAAGCTTTTTTCAAACCCGCTGCCCTATTGACAATCTTTCGTCGTAACAGAAGCCATAAAGAAGCATAATAATAATAGCCCTTTTGTTTTCCCACTACTGGAATTTGAAACCCAATCACAAGCAGAGATTGATGGTAACGAATTAGTTAAGATCACATGTCCATGAATTATTTTCTTAAATCAGTCAGCCTCTTCGATAACTGAGTATAGCGAAGTTGCACTAGATCTATCGTAGCATCAAAAGAAGTATACTTAAGTAATATTAACTTAGGCTACTTTCTGTTTCAGTTACTTGTGTGTAGTATAGTATGGGCTTATTACTTTGTAGCGGGAATGTGTTTCGGCGCTCCTACCGTCCTCATACCGCAGATCAGAAGAGAAGCGAACAGCACAGCGGCGGTGGATGAAGAAACTGCGTCGTGGCTCTGTGAGTCTTTAGTCTGCTCCTGTTTTAAACGTTACTCTTGTATACCCGATGATCCAGACCAGCAATTTAATAATATAAAAGTCAAACTTTGAACAAAAAGTTTGTACTAATATTTTGTCTGTACCAACTGAAGTTGAATCTCACAAAAAATCGCTTTGATTTCATTAAAAAATAACCAACTTTCTATTCGATATTGTAAAGTATACAATCTAACAATCTAAGTTACAGTTTTTTACTAAAAGATAATCTTATACGATTTTAACTTATGCAAATAAAAGGAGTTTTTATTTCTGAGAAGAATAGATATGATTACTATAATAAAGTATCGTAATATTTTCTTATGATCTTCTTCTTCTAAGTCGTATTTCCTCAAGACTGAGGGTCGTGGTCATCATGTGTGATGAAACACACGACGACTTACTTGACAGTTATAATGGAGTAGTTTGCCATTGCCTTCTCCATTCCACATACTAGTGCGAGCACGGATGCTCATGACATAGATATGCAGGTTTCCTCACGATGTTTTCCTTCACCGTCAAAGCACGTGATATTAGTTGGTGTTATACTAACTGCACGTAGATAGAAAGATTCATTGGTTCAGGCCTTCGGAGGGGAAGGCCGGCAAACCACAAAGCTATCACGGTGATGTAATATGTTAGGTGATATGATAGGCAAGTTAAAAATAATCATATGTCACGGCTAATTAATAATACAGTTTGTCTTGAAATTTCCATATAATTTCATGTTGAAAATAATTGAAGAATATACTTTGATGGGTGAAAGTTTTCTTAACATTTTGGCAATTTAATATAAACTTTGGAAAGTTTCAAACAGGCTTTTAAACTGAACGTAGAAATAATATGAAGAAAATATACAACTTCTACGTGTGAAAGACATGCCTGCCTAAAACATGAATCTTATCGCCTTGAAACTTGAGACAGTAAAGTCTTGTTACCCCGCAAGTAATAAATATTGTAGTTGCACTAAGCTTAACCTTCACCAGCAACAGTGACCTACCACTAGTACATCTATACAGATATATATATCTCTTTACCAGGTGGTAGGTCTCTGTTGCCGGAGACCGTCTGGGTGGGTACCACCGCAGTGACTATTGTAACCGCCAAATAGTAGTGTGCGAACATTACTGTGTTCCGGTTTGAAGGGCGCTGTAGCTAGTGTAATTACTGGGGTAACCAGACTTAACACCTTATGTCTCAAGGCGACGAGCGCAATGTGGTGCAGTGTGTACCATCTTAACTAGCACCACGTTGTTATGGGCAAGCGTATCACTTACCATCAGGTGAACGTCTTGTTCGCCTCGTCGCCGAGTAGTATAAAAAAAAATCTAATTCTAGTTTGTATCAACAATTTCAATGAATGTTAGTTTCTTATTTCCAGGTTCTGTGTTTGGATTCGCGGCGATACCGTGGGTGTTCGTAATCCCGGTAACGATCAATCGTTTCGGAAGGAAGATCCCGTATTTTATAATCTGCGCGAACATGTTGCTGGTGTTCATCGCGCTGTATTTCAGCGAGACGCCGAATCAGATCCTGATAAGTGAGATCGCGCAGGGGATGAATCACGCCGCGAACGTAACCGTATCCGTTATCATTGTGTCCGAATACACCACGCCCAGATATCGAGGGATGTTCCTCACCATCAAATCGGCAACATTCTTCTGGGGAGTGTGGGTATCGAACAGTATCGGTACGTTCTTCCATTGGAAGTATATACCTGTTTTCGGTATCGTCTGCAGCGGCTTCACATTACTAAGTATATTCTGGCCTGAATCACCTTACTGGTTAGCGAGTAAGGGCCGTTTCGATGAATGCAGAGCCGCCCACCGCTGGCTTCACGGCACTGATGATAACTCCAAAGCGGAAGTTGAAAATTTAATCACCTCCCAAGCGGAATATCAAAAAAATCATGATCCTCAAAAGCGTGGATTTAAACTTTCAACAATTTTCGAAACTATAGTATGTGGGCAGTTCTACAAACCTGTTCTGTTATCTGTTTTAATGGTGACACAGTATCATCTATCTGGTAAATACGTGTGCAATATGTACGCAATAGATATAATCAAAAGGATAACAAGTAATGAAGGTACCGCTTACACGGGAATGTTGATTCTTGACGGAGTTACGGTCTTCGGTATGTACGTCGGATGTTTCCTTTCAAACATCCTCAAAAGACGGACATTGTACATAGCTTCTTCGTCTATTGGCATCTTTTTTCTTTTCATCATCGCATTGTATCTTTATTTAGTTAAACTGTCGATCGTGGCGGAGAAGAAGATTGTATCGATTGCTTTATTGATCTCATTCTCTGTTCCCATTAGTTGCGGTCCGATGATAATGACGACATCTATATACGGCGAAATAATACCGTTAAGATATAAAACGGCTTCGTTTCTTATAACTGCTCTAGTGAGCGAAGTGTACAGTACGTCATTTCTTAAGATAGCACCGCTTGTGTTCAGAAGTTTGGGACTTCACGGCGCGTTCATGTTTTACGGTATCGCAGCCGGTTTCTGTACGGTACTCCTTTATAAACTGCTCTAGTGAGCGAAGTGTACAGTACGTCATTTCTTAAGATAGCACCGCTTGTGTTCAGAAGTTTGGGACTTCACGGCGCGTTCATGTTTTACGGTATCGCAGCCGGTTTCTGTACGGTACTCCTTTACAAACTGCTGCCGGAGACAAAAGACAAGACTTTGCAGGAAATAGAGGAATATTTTAAAAGTGAAAAACTATCTCAGCGGGAGTGTTAAAATCATTTACAAAAAAAAAAAATATTAAATGTTTATAGGATATTGTATATGTATTAATTTTATACCAATATCCTAATGAAAACTGGTTAAGAGGTTAGAAAGTCCTGTGGTATAAAGTAAACGGTAAGAAAGTCTTATGGTATGAGGTAAGCTATAAGAAACTTCTATGGTATGAGGTAAATGGTAAAAAACTTCTATGGTATGAGGTAAACGGTAAGAAAGTTCTATGGTATGAGGTAAACGGTAAGAAATTTCTATGATATGAGGGGAACGGTATGAAAGTTCTGTGGTATGAGGTAAACGGTAAGAAAGTTCTGTGGTATGAGGTGAACAATATGAATGTTCTATGGTATGAGGTAAACGGTAAGAAATTTCTATGATATGAGGGGAACGGTATGAAAGTTCTGTGGTATGAGGTAAACGGTAAGAAAGTTCTATGATATGAGGGGAACGGTAAGGAAGTTCTGTGGTATGAGGTAAACGGTAAGAAAGTTCTATGATATGAGGGGGACGGTAAGAAAGTTCTGTAGTATGAGGTAAACGGTAAGAAAGTTCTATGATATGAGGGGAACGGTAAGAAAGTTCTGTAGTATGAGGTAAACGGTAAGAAAGTTCTATGATATGAGGGGAACGGTAAGAAAGTTCTGTGGTATGAGGTAAACGGTAAGAAACTTCTATGGTATGAGGTAAACGGTAAGAAACTTCTATGGTATGAGGTAAACGGTAAGAAACTTCTATGGTATGAGGTAAACGGTAAGAAACTTCTATGGTATGAGGTAAACGGTAAGAAACTTCTATGGTATGAGGTAAACGGTAAGAAAGTCTTATGGTATGAGGTAAATGGTAAGAAACTTCTATGGTATGAGGTAACGGTAAGAAAGTTCTGTGGTATGAGGTAAACGGCAAGAAAGTTCTGTGGTATGAGGTAAACGGTAAGAAAGTTCTATGGTATGAGGTGAACAATATGAATGTTCTATGGTATGAGGTAACGGTAAGAAAGTTCTATGGTATGAGGTAACGGTAAGAAAGTTCTGTGGTATGAGGTGAACAATATGAATGTTCTATGGTATGAGGTAACGGTAAGAAAGTTCTGTGGTATGAGGTGAACAATATGAATGTTCTATGGTATGAGGTAAACGGTAAGAAATTTCTATGATATGAGGGGAACGGTATGAAAGTTCTGTGGTATGAGGTAAACGGTAAGAAAGTTCTGTGGTATGAGGTGAACAATATGAATGTTCTATGGTATGAGGTAACGGTAAGAAAGTTCTGTGGTATGAGGTGAACAATATGAATGTTCTATGGTATGAGGTAAACGGTAAGAAAGTTCTATGGTATGAGGTAAACGGTAAGAAACTCTATGGTATGAGGTAAATGGTAAGAAACTTCTATGGTTATGAGGTAAACGGTAAGAAACTTCTATGGTATGAGGTAAACGGTAAGAAACTTCTATGGTTATGAGGTAAACGGCAAGAAAGTTCTGTGGTATGAGGTGAACAATATGAATGTTCTATGGTATGAGGTAACGGTAAGAAACTTCTATGGTATGAGGTAACGGTAAGAAAGTTCTGTGGTATGAGGTAAACGGCAAGAAAGTTCTGTGGTATGAGGTAAACGGTAAGAAAGTTCTGTGGTATGAGGTGAACAATATGAATGTTCTATGGTATGAGGTAACGGTAAGAAAGTTCTATGGTATGAGGTAACGGTAAGAAAGTTCTGTGGTATGAGGTGAACAATATGAATGTTCTATGGTATGAGGTAAACGGTAAGAAACTTCTATGGTATGAGGTGAACAATATGAATGTTCTATGGTATGAGGTAAACGGTAAGAAAGTTCTGTGGTATGAGGTAAACGGTAAGAAAGTTCTATGATATGAGGGGAACAGTAAAAAAGTTCTGTGGTATGAGGTGAACAATATGAATGTTCTGTGGTATGAGGTAAACGGTAAGAAAGTTCTATGATATGAGGGGAACAGTAAAAAAGTTCTGTGGTTTGAGTTTAACGGTAATAAAGAACATCATTAAAACCGTCTCTTTGTAAAATAAATTCAGATACAAATTTTTTAGGTGTTAAATATAATGGTTTAAAAAAATACCGTCCTCATACAATATATACATTGAATTTCTATATATTTATCAGACCGGATGTTGTACTGTACATCAATACATAAAATATAACGCACTACGGTATACACGTGGAGTTTTCATGCCATACTAATTTGAATATAACACGAGTTGAATTTTGATAGCGTATTGCATTAAAATGCATGAGGGACGATCCTTCAAGTTTAGATTTAAAAGTTAATATAATCAAAAATAATTTAAAGTAAATCATAACGTAATCACTAGTAAAATATAAGTTTAATTACAATTCGTCCCGTAACTTTTACGTCTGCACAGAAACAGGTTTAAAGAAGCGCTTAGCGATAGTAGGGTTCGAGATAAATAATAATAAAAAAAAACACCGTAGATACTAAACCTTTTAACCCTGCTAAAGAAAATGTGTCCAGATATTGTGTTGACGTGTTCTTTTGACCTCAAACACATATCAAATAACGTCTAGTTCAGTGGTTACAAACCTGTTATTAAAAATACTAACATTATAGTTACTACGTTTTATTTTATTCTAGATTTATAAACATGTCCAGCAAAAGACGTCCGTCTGTTTATATCATTATAAGTTATAACATTTCCTTTCGATCATCTATCGGTGTTGTTATTTAACTTAACAGTTATCAAACAGCTTAACTATGAACCCACTTAACGTTAAAAAGTAATTAAGTCTGCGACGGTAAACCGCACTTGCCTGGCAAACTTTCAACTACTTCCGAAGGCGCTGACAATTTACTTAGACGAAGTTAGTTAGCTGTGATGTTGACTAAGTTCGCTTCATCATTTCTAGCCCGTAACCAATTTTTGGATCCCCGACGATCTTTACGTTTTTCTGTTATTCATTTTTTTGGATATATAAATGCTAACGTCCCAATCGTTGACAATACCTGAATTAGGTGTAGGTAGAAACAAAATGTTATTGACGGCTTGGCTCTAATATTTTGTAATAACAGTATCAGATTGCAGAGAAACATGAAATTATTATCTGATTACTTAATATTACCTATCAAACTCTTTACTGAAACACCTGATGGTAAGTGATACGTTTGTCCATAACAACGCGCCGCTAGTTAAGATACTCTGTCCTAGGCATATGCCTGTGTATATGCGACAAAAGAATTATATTTGTGAGCAGTAAACACGAATGACGTTAACTTGGATCATGACCCTGACTCTCCTTGTGGTAGCGATCCGAATCACAATATCGAGAATCTTAAGCAGGCTGTTTATAACTTACACTACATTATTCTTTACAGGCGGAATCATGCGCAACGGATTCATAAATATACATACAGAATAATTTGACCTTATCACAACGTGACACTACGCTTTTACCCTGTCCGCTATTGTGAGGCATG
Source organism: Byasa hedistus (assembly GCA_029286795.1). Taxonomy (NCBI): domain Eukaryota; kingdom Metazoa; phylum Arthropoda; class Insecta; order Lepidoptera; family Papilionidae; genus Byasa; species Byasa hedistus. Next base: position 1,234,064 of record JAGSMW010000001.1, read on the forward strand.
ACGTCCGATGTTTCTAGATATTTTTGATTTTAGAATGCTACAAAAAAGGATTTTTTTTATACAACTATGCGACGAGACGAGCAAAACGTTCACCTGATGGTAAGTGATACGTTTGTCCATAACAACGCGCCGCTAGTTAAGATTGGATACACTGCACCACATTGCGCTCGTCGCAGACATTAGGTGTTAAGTCTCATTACCCCAGTAATTTCACTAGCGACTTCCCCCTTCAAACCGGAACACAGTAATGTTATCACTACTATTTGTCGGTTGAAATAGTCACAGAGACCTATCAGCAGTAGATATATCTGATAATCTTTTAATTTCAAGAGTTTTTTGTAATGCGATACTAAGATTAAACCGTTCATCACATATATGCTATGTCTATCATCATCATCTCAACGTATCGACGAATGTAGGACTGAAGATCTCAACACCCATCAATCCTGCGCATTCAGAGGTTCCTTGCAAACTTCATCATCACTGATGAAACTGAACGACCTGAAGAAGCGGTATTAAATTTCCACAAGTTATATTATAATTACTATATTCAGGATCGGGGCTGATAATGATGATGTACATAATTAAAAGAGGTTTTAGATTTACCACAAACTTGCGTGCGTTAAAAATTATAATTTCCGTTACAACTCGGATTCAGAATTTACTGAAACCGAAGTTATAGCCGGAAATATAAATTCAACAGGAACTTGTCGCAACGTAAACGAGAAAACCGTAACAAAAGCTCCAAGATAGTGAACTCTATTAAGTAATAAGTGTTGTGTTACAAGTATGAGTACTACTTTCGTAAGAAATATTACACCAAAGGAAACTATTTACGTGATGCAACCAGCGGCAGTCATGAGGCGTCATATTGCTACAGATATCTGAGAACTTTCTGAAAATGAAGCTAAGGCTAAAAAGCTCAACTTTTGAAAGCTGTTCTCTCTTGTAAACAAGATTCTTTGTCAACTCCACTCAATGTATACTTGCTTATTACATCTTAAGTAATATTTCTTCTTTCATTAAATTCACGTAACGTAAAAAACCGCTGGCGTAGTCAAGGTATTGATCCATAGACAAATGATTTTCTGTTTTATTATTAATATATGCAGATAGTAACAAATTTAATTTCTTACTGTATTATTAAAGTAATCAACTTTTGAATGAGCATTACCGCAATTCAAATCCTTGCAAAATATTTTGATGGGTTGTCAGCGGCAGTATTGCCTAGAGTTAAGTTACAAACTTATCAAGTTCTCATACTACAACATTGTCAGAAGCGTTAGACTGCCGGAGGAAACATTCGGTTTCTACTTTAATAAAAAAATAGCAACTTAAGTATATTAAGTATTAAGATCTAAAAGATAATATTCAATGATGAATTGAAACTGAAATAAACTAAAAGCTTTAATAAAAATTAACCTGTTACAAAACAAAACATTTTATCTCGTACTCTTTTCAGATTAGAAAACAAAGGAAAAATTAGTTTTTTTCATTATGAAAGCATTTGTCTCTTTTTTCTTTCAAAAACGCTATAGAAAACAAACAATCATAGACAAATACAATCAAAGAGTGACTTTAAGTTAATAAATTAAAATTTTAATAAAATTCGTTGTATTTATACAAATATATATAGAAAAGGTGAAAGAATTAACGTTTTACAAGCGTAGGTTATTTACACGAGCACAGTTTTAATATTTGCACGGGAATGTGAATTAAACAAGTTGTTGTTTACTTTTTGCCTGATGTTCTACACGCGGCCGCTCATAAAGCCTTGCAGCTTCAAACAGATATAAGTTACTATTAACATGACGGCTTGAACTGAAAGTAATCTCTTTACTAATACTGAAATTTCTAATTAAAAACTTTCCATGAAATTTCTGTAAGAACTCTATTTGTTTTGTCAAAGCATCGAGACGAGTAGAACCTTCAGTGAAGTGCTCTAACAACTCTTTGCGACGTATATATGCAGGTTTCCTCACGATGTTTTCCTTCACCGTCAAAACGCGTGATATTAGTTACTGTTATACTAACTATACATGAATTGAAAAATTCATTGGTGTAGGCCTGATTCGAAACCGGTACCTTCAGATTGGAATGGCGGCGTTCAAACCACTAGGCTATACATATCTATATAACATTGTAATATCAGATGTAAAATCTCGCTGTCCCAGTAATTTCAAGCTACAAAACCAAACAGTGATATTCGCTTACTACTGTTTAGTAGAAGATGCGCTGTAATTGTAAATGTAATATCGATTCAAATCCGAATTAGATTCCAGTTGAACCACGATGGAGATCCCTTCAATAGTAATTGAAATACCGCACGATGTTTGCACTGTTTCAGTTACACACAACTTCAAATTTCATTAGACTACATCGCGCAGTGACTAAGCCTTGTAACAACAGGACTCCCTGGTTCCATTCCGTATATATGAACAGTTCAATTGAGGTCTTTTAGTTTGCCTTAAATTAATGCAAACTTTATTAATACTTGACCTCAATTTGTAATGTTTAATCATTCGTATTTATCGCTGTTATTATTTCAGTTCAAAACATTATCATATACAGCAAAATACATCATAACGCAGTTGAGTGTGTAAAACAAAACTTATTTTAAGTTTTCAGGTTACCGTAAGACTTTACCTGCGAAGCCTTTGAGGTTCTGCCGCGCGGAATTGCGAGAACACGAAGCGTAGTTTTCTTCCATTGATATTTAAAGATGATACAAAACCTTACAAGAACTGGAATAATTATTATTTTACTTAGAATGACCTAACAAAGAAATGGTAAAGATGAAAGCTTTAATATCAGAGTTCGGTATTTTCCATTTAACGAGAAATTATATCAGATATTTTACTTATACAACTCTATTATGAATATATAGGTTTTAATGGTAATATATATAATTATAAACAGATAAATTGCTGTTTAACGTAATATAATATACATGAAGAGGACTAATGAGTACTTAGTTAAGTAGAAACGCTTTTAAAACGAACGGGTCGCGTGTAAATCAATCAATGAATTAAAGCTGAGTGAAAATCAATCTGAACTAAAGCCTTCATTTGAAGATGCCTCCACTGTTAATATACAAGCCTCGTTTCCCACGCGAAAGTCATCGACCTTACTTTCGTTACGTAAAGAAATATTATATTTCATTAAAAGTTTTCATCGCGTCTTAATGATATTCAATTAATTCTCTTTAAGATGTAATGATGTAACGAATTGAAGCGATTCGTAAACCTCTTTTCAGTTTTTTTTTTTTATTTATGATAGACTAGTGCTTGACTACGATCCCACCTGATGGTAAGCGGCGATGTAATCTAGGTGGTAAAGCGCACTAGTCTAGAAGAAGCCTATTCACTCTTTTCTTGAAGACCCCCACATCATACCTGGACGGAAACGCTGACGCCGGCAGACTGTTCCACTCCCTCGCTGTACGCATTATGAAGGACGAAGCGAAACGCTTAGTCCTAATGCGCGGGAGATCGACAACGAAAGGATGGATGCCTGCGGTGTGTCTGTACGTCCGATGATAAAAGAGCGAAGGCGGTATTAGATCATGCAGTTCTTGAGCACACTCTCCAAAGTGCATTCGGTAGAACACCGAGAGACTAGCTACTCTACGACGGTGACCCAAGCTATCGAGTTTTGAACCCAGAAGCTCTTGGTCACCGACTATTCTCATAGCACGCCTCTCCACCGAGTCCAGGACTGCCAGTTGGTAATTGGCAGCACCTGCCCAGATATGGCAACAGTACTCCACACACGATCGGTTTTCCATACTACAAATAAATAATGTATATATTTTCGTAAGACGACCGATACTTTTCTGTTAATAAATTTATCCAGCTTCTAACAATTCTAAATTACTTTATTTTCAAAGTATAGAGAAACAAATTGATTTTAATCAGACTGTTAAATTCATCAGTAGCAACGCACTTGTAACAAATATTTAGTTATGTTTGCAGATGTGATGCTCGATAGTAATAAGCGATGCGGTCACCTCAAACTTATACCCTAAAGTTCATTTACTTTAAGAAATTTAATTCTCTTTAAAATCAAATTGAAACGCCAATAAATCGTAAATTCATCAAATGAAATATGTCGAATGCATTTGACATTGAGCGGTCTGCAATTCAGCTGAAAATAATTTAAGTTGATTTTCATCTATATATTGAAGAAACTACCAACAAAGAAATGCTCGCTTGAAATTCTTTAAAATTTTGATCTTTATATTAAGACCAAGTTTATCAAGAAATCAAAATCACACTTTAGTTTTTAAGTTCATAAATAAAGTAAGACAAAGTAATTATTTAAAATTAAGCTAATGCAATCGTTATGGAGTTTTGTCTATTATGTAACAATGCAGTTAGTTGCTCATTAAGATGTTACTTGACAGTAAACCTTGTTTATTTCTAATTTAACTAAAAAAAGTGTTATCATACTTATATAAGTCAACTTGCTATTGTTCAACAATTATTGAAATATACAAACGGCTATAAAACAAATTTACAGAAAATCATTTTCACCTTAAATTTTTTATTACTTACCAAGTCCGTTATTTGCAAGTCGCTGATAAGTTATTTATGGCATAAACAAACTTTGACATTTGTACATGTCAATATTATTGACGTTTCGGCGAAGAGCCGTTTTTCATGTTTTACTACTAACTAGTCATAATTTATTTAAAAGTATTTTTGTATTTTGGATGCCGTAGCGAAACATAAACTTTTATATCCTTTAATGATATTTTTATGAAGATGTTGTTTATCTAAGTGTTTAAAGATTACCTTGGATGGTAGGTCTTTGTTGCTCGTCTAGATAAGTACCACAGCACCTTGTTTCATTCGACTAGTCAATAAGACGAGCGAGACGTTCACCTGATGGTAAACTTTCCAGGTGGTAGGTCTCTGTTGCCGGAGACCGTCTGGGTGGGTACCACCGCAGCTCCTATTGCAACCGCCGAATAGTAGTGTGCGAACATTACTGTGTTCCGGTTTAAAGGGCGCTGTAGCTAGTGTAATTACTGGGGTAACGAGACTTAACACCTTATGTCTCCGGCGACGAGCGCAATGTGGTGCAGTGTGCACCATCTTAACTAGCACAACGTTGTTATGGACAAACGTATCACTTACCATCCGGTGAACGTCTTAGTCGTCTCGTCGCAAAGTAGTAAAAAAAAAAAATGATACGCTTGCTAATAACGCGCCGCTAGTTAAGATGGTATACACTGCACCAAATTGCGCTCTTCGTAAGACATAAGGTGTTAAGTCTCGTTATCACAGTAATTTCACTATCTACATCTCTAAAGTAAAGTTCTGTCGCTGAATAATTTTAATCAAACATTACAGTGTTCCAATTTGAAGGGTATTGTAGCTACTGTAACTACTGGGGTAACGAGATCCCTGAAAAGTTTTTGAGACTTCTTATTATTTGTTATTCTCTTTGCCTTTTTTTGGCTTTTATCCCTAAGAGACATTTCAGCACCATTTACACAAAACTTGTCAAACTTATAAACAGAAACAAAAGAAAAGTATGTTACTATTGACACATTAAGTATGAATGTTACAACAAAAGCAATAAAATAGAAAAAACGATCTTTATATGATGTAAGTTATGTGTCGTTCTTAATAACTTATATAAGTTAAACAGAATACAGTCAAGGAAGAACATCAAGCATTATTCAAAGCGAAAGTCCACAGCCGCGAAGTTATTGAATGAAACTTCACATGTGCTTAGTTGTTGGAAAACCACTCAGCGAACCACGAAGAACAATATTTGCATGCAATATAACTTTCTTTTAACTTCACCCGCTTTCAAACTGTATTTCGTATGATTGAAACTATTGTAATAACAGACAATTCTCCTTCAATATATATTTAGTCTGTTACAGTTTCTATATCCACAATTCACAAGTTATTAAGTTTACTCTCATTCTGCAGAAACAGGAAGTGGTCTACAGTTGTCTGCTTTATATACCGAGATGACAGCTAACGCCATCTTTACAATAATCACACAACTACTTTATAATCAAATTTGTATAAACTATAAATTAATGTTCCTAAAAATTTAATTTGATATCATTGTGAAATAAAATAGTACATAACATGGAGAAATTTATTTCCGATTCAGTCCAGACAAGTCCAAGAATAGAATTACTATTTTTCTAACAAAATATTAGTAATCACAATTATTTTTCCTTGATATTTAACACTAGCTCCTTGTAGTTAAAGTGCAAGAGTTCCGTCTGAAGTTCTAATCCAACAGGAACCTTCTCATCTCGGAGCTTCGTAGTAAACTTACCTTTGTACAGAGCAAGACAAAAGAGTATTTACAACAAGGAGTTTCTACTTTATTATTATTTGCTGCATCGTAGCGAAAGTTACTGACGTCAAATGAACGTCTCCGAAAGTTATTTTACTTTACCTCAGTCTCGTTAATCAAGTTATGAAACGGTATTTATTTTTGAAGTTCATTAGAATAGGTTCGAAGGTAATATTCTTGAATTTGTGTTTGTAAGAAAGGGGGAAATTGTTATGATAATAAAAAGTTAACTGCGGTAACGAGACTTAAGATCTTGTATTTCATTTCGACGAGCACAACTTGGCGTTGTATATATCTTAAATACACTTTGGTATGAGTAGATACGTCACTTTAAGTGAACGGTAGTTTAACTGGTGGTAGGTCTTTGTAGTTGGAGACCATCTAGGTAGCAAACATCGCAGCTCCTAATTCAACTGGCAAACATTACTGTGTTCCGATTTGAAAGACGCTGTGAGCTAGTGTATTGCTGGGGTAACGAGACTTAACACCTTATGTATCAAGGCGACGAGTATAATGTGGTGCAGTGTATACCATCTTAGCTAGCTCCACGTTATGAGCAAGTGTATCACTTACCATCAGGTGAACGTCTCGCTCGTCTCGTTGAATAAAAAAAGTATATAAAATAATAATTGTTTAGTAAATCATATATATAATGGTTTATTTAAGAAGAAAGAGAAAAGAACTTTTTAATAGGCAAGTGCACATTTTATTATCGTTGCATTAGGCCGCTGTTACTTAAGTACTAACTTACCTTTTATGTACGGATGAAGGACAGAAGTTATTAGCTAGTTTTTACTGGAGCTGTTAATATAACCAATTTTTAGAATATTGCAGGGAAATCGTAGGAAATGTAATAGAAAGAAATAAAACACAAACACAGTAGTCAAAGATACAAAAAAGAGAAATTGTACAGACAGACAGATAGTTAAGAAGTAAAATGTAGAAAATAATGTTTTAGAAAAAAAATGTACATATAGATAAGGTATAAAGAACTGTAAATACAAAGAAATGATTAAAATTGTAAAGATGTTATCTAATGTATAAGAATGAGAAGAGGGTTTTTTGTGTTGTGGAAAATGTAAATACAAATGTAAAAAGTGTAAAATTAAAAGTAAAGGAAAAGGAAATGTAAGTAGAATAAGTAGAATATGCGGCGGTAGTCTGAGAGGTGATGCCTGAAAGAAGAAATGGAAATGATAAAAACTGGTGAAAGAATGAAAGAGTGAAGAATAAAAGAAGAAAGATAAAATGTATAAATGTTAGGGAAAAGAAAAGAATATAAAATAAGAAAGAAAGGAAAAGAAAGAAATGACAAAGCCCTGCCCACCTTTACAGGGGAATGACAGAAAAAAAAAATATAACCAATCTAGTTATTTTTCAATAATCTACCAAATGCAACTTTTAATGAAGTTTTTATAATTGTATATAACCTTAAAATAATTAAATACGATACTGAGAAATTTAATTTAAATATAGTCTTGAGTACGGCTTCCTTATACACTGACAATGTCCATAATATTCCTGTCTACTCGCTGAACAAAAGCGTTTAATTTTAATTCTTACTTCATAGTAAGTTCTAACTAGCAATTTGTTTTGTATGTTCATGAATTATGGGATGCCTTATTTCTTTTCTACAATAAAGCTGAAGAAAATTTATATGATACATATATCTTTTCTTTTGTCTACGCAATAATTTTTTGATACTTAATCATTCTTATTCTGTTGTATTTTTTTTTATTTACGAACCAACGAGACGAGCAAGACGTTCACCTGATGGTAAGTGATACGCTTGCCCATAACAACGCGGTTCTAGTTAAGATGGTAGACACTGCACCACATTTAATTATTTCAACCGCCAAATAGTAATGTGCAAACATTACTGTGTTCCGGTTTGAAGGGCGCTGTAGCTAGTGTAATTACTGGGGTAACGAGACTTAACACCTTATGTCTCAAGGCGACGAGCGCAATGTGGTGCAGTGTGTACCATCTTAACTAGCACCACGTTGTCATGGGCAAGCGTATCACTTACCATCAGGTGAACGTCTTGCTCGTCTCGTCGCAAAGTAGTATAAAAAAAAAACACACACATTGCGCTCGTCGTGAGACATAAGTTGTTAAGTCTCGTTACCCCAGTAATTTCACTAGCTTAAAACGTCCTTCAATACACATAGTAATATTATTATACTACTGTTTGTTGGTAGAAATGGTCACTGCGGTGGTACCTAGGCGGTCTGTAGCAACAGAGACCTACCAGCAGTAAATATAAATATCTTAACTAAACTAATTATACAGTTAACAGATAAACTAATCCATGAGTACCGAATATTACCAGCGCAAAATTGACAGTATGTTTAGCTTAGATTTGATTACAAATAACAAAGGATTATATATAATTACGTAAATCCAAACTTCACTTAAGTTACGAAAACGCCAACTTAAACCAGGCAGAAAGCTATTAATTCTAATAGTAAGAAAACAAGTATAAGTGCACTCAACTTACTTCAAGCTTTTACATTCACTTAGAGTGCAGCTGGTGCACAATTTAACCTAGACTTTTGTTAGTGTACCCCAGAGCCCTATATTTTATGGCATAAACTCGTTCATGTTTTTTTTAACCCGTATTTGATTTTAAACCTCTGAATATTTTATGAAAGTATACTTTATAGAATTTTCATAAAATTTATACAGATTGTATTTAATTGATCATAATTAAAGACAACAGATTATATATTTTTTTATGTTAAAAGATACTAATTTTGAAGTGAATTTAAAAATAGAAAATGATTTTCCAGCTCTTGAGTATTGCTTGCGGAGTTCAAAAAGGAAATCCTTGTCGTATTCACAAAGGTATATCTTCATTAGGACGTGTTATCCTTTTTTTTAATTCGTCTAGTTCTATCTAGGTCACAGTGTGTTCTGAAGTGAATCTCTGCCTTTCAATTTCAGTCGCGTGCGAGCCTCCGACGAGTTCGCAAGTGAACGTCGCGCGATTGACACTGCGCCGTATTTTCGCGATAACAACATAAAAGCTGTTAAAATTTAATATAAATAAGTTTTTTAATATAAATCGAGTGATTAACTATTCGTTTTTTTGTTAAGTGAAAGTTAATTCTCGGTTAAATATAAAGATCTGCAAATAAAACTTTCTGGTAAGTTTATTTTTTAGCTAGTAACTATTAAATAATTGTTTGTATTTAGTTTCAAAAATTTCATAATTATATTTAGTGTAATTAATAAGTTATAATAAAAACGAATATATTTAACATTTAAAAAAAATGTTAATAATTAAGTAATGAAGACAAAACTATGACATTTTGTTCATAAGCAATATATTTGTCGGTTTTTAAACTTGTACAGTTTAAGTTATCCATGTTTTTGAATAACCGCAAAACGCCGTTTACGTAAATTTACGCAGTTGTGTACCAATGCTGAAAAGTAGACATTGACGAGTTTTTCACGTAAAATAAAAAATATTAGAAATTAAAAATCCAACAGAAATAGGTTCAAAGTATATTTCATATTTTTCCATGATAAACAACAGTTTCTTTTTCACAACTTATTAAGAATAATTTACATACCCGTTCCAACAAAAAATGTCACCATAATTGGATCTCTCTGATCTCAACACGCGTTGAATTAAAACTCTCTTTGATGTTGTCGGTTAAAAAGGTAAAAAGAAAAAACAAATTCGCTGAGGTTGTAGATCGACTGACGAGGGACTACACTAGTAAATGTTATGAAGGTTTAGCTATTTAATAAAAAAAATAATCGCCTTAGTTCTGTGTTGTGAGAATATTAAGATGATAATAAATTCTTTATATTGATTAAAATTAAATGAAAGTATTCACAAAAAGCAAAACATAAATTCTTCTTTTTGGAAATTTTTAGGGTAGGCCTTTGGGTTTGGCGAGGCTGATAATGATGATGAAAAAACATAAATTATAACACCCTCAATCAAGAAAGACTATAAATTTCTATTAAGCATATAGAGACACAAATTAAAACTAGATTTTAGACCAATTTCTTGTTTATTTAATATCAAAACATTTGATTTTACGATTTCACATATAAACAGTTACCCGCAGTTTTGGAAAATCTATTCATGTGTCTAATAATACATCACTGGTGCGAAAATTTTCATGTGACCGTGGGGTTTGTTAATTATTACGGTAATTTGGAACCGAAAATTACTATTGGACCATTTATATATGTTACTAAATTACTGCTGTAACACATTTGGCTTTCCATGATACGGAATTCACTTGCAGTATAATGTTATTATGTATAATATACCAAATATGATGTTAGAAATACATTAAAAAAAGTATCATGAGCAATAAGTTGTTAGTACTTATTTCATCGTTGGAATGTTCTCGAAAGCCTGAGCTTTAGTCTATACATAATACTACTATTGGGTTAATAGTTAGTGAACATTGTTTCAGGAGTGTATAGCAGAATTTCATACTACACTTGACGTGTATATTCAAAGTCAAGGTTCATGCATTTAGATACAGCATCCGTTCCTCTAAAGCTTAGAAAGCGGAGCATAGCTTCCAGCTTAACTACTTTATAATATTGTACGTTGTTTTTTTGTTGTTGGTTTCATGTGTTTACATTCTATATGCTCATTAGAATATTTTCGTTTCGCGTTATACCTTTTATATGAATAAAACCTCATGTAATACTAGTCAAATTATGTCGAAGGCTGACCAGGTAGAATTTAGAGCTGGACGCGATTTTCGCAACGATCCTCGTGCTTATGTCTGTTTTCTTTACTTAATCAATATTAGCAATTTTTATTAGTTATTTAAAATTACTAAAAGATAATAAAAAATACTATAAAAATAATAATATACTTTAAATATGTATTATGAAATGAAATTTGTATGAATACGTTTCACGTTGGTGATATTAGAAACCGACACATACCTGTGATAAATATCGAGTATTTCTTTTGTTTTTTTTACGCTTAACATTGTTCGTGTTTCCCTTTAGCACCGAAATAGAACTAAAATATGTTTATAACAGACTAAACGCTGTTTTGTACAAGGTTTTTTTTTATGCCTTTCGCTTTGTAAAGTGCGAATCACTCAGACTGCCGCTTTCAGATGGGATCTGGTCCCGGAAGCCGAGATCAAAAGTGTTCAAGTTAATTAAACTGACCTTTGTCGGAAGATAGACTTATTTTACTACAATTATGGTTTTATTTAAACTTTAATACTTAAAAAAATATATAAAAGCCCAGAGACATAAAGTACATTACAATATTTTGTTTACATCCTAATTGAAATATTTACTATATATACAAACCAAAAACAATTACAAAGTACAAACTACAATTATTAAGTGGTTTGAAGATTTTCAATTGTATTAACTTTCTTAATCGCACTTAGACGTAACATGTTAAGTTTCACTACTCCATTAATTTAATGAGCTAACAGCACACCTCAAATAAGAACCATAAAGTTTACACACTACTGTGTACCAGTTGAAATAGACATTGCTTTCATTCTAATATTCTTCTTCTAAGTCGAATTTCCTCATGACTGAGAGTCGTGGTCATCATGTTTTTACTGAAACACACGACGACTCTCTTGTCATTTATAATGGAGTGGTGTTGCCATTGCCTTCTCCATTTCACATACTAGTCTGACCACTGATGGTCATGGGATAGATATGCAGGTTTCCTCACGATGTTTTCCTTCACCGTCAAAGCACGTGATATTAGTTTGGGTTTTTTTGCTAACTGCACATAAATTGAAAAATTCATTGATGCAGGCCGGATTCGAACCCGGTACCTTCGCATTGGAAGGCCGGTGTACAAACCACTAGGCTATCACGGCTTCATTCTAATATATCAAATACTAATATTTAATTTGATTTAGTGCATTATATTTCATTCTACAATTTAAGATACTTTAAACTAGATCCTATTAAGTATAATTACCCTTGTAACAGATAAGGAAATAAGATCCAAATACTCCGTTATCCCTGGGGGGTCGCGTTGATACACTTTACTTGTAATTACGAGTACAATAAGTCCGTGAGGCATGAGAGGGTCTGAAATAACTTTCCGACTGCTACGCGGTGACGTATCAAGTTAAATCTGATCCGCGGGCGTTACTTGATTAACTTCGTTATTACATTTTGAGAAAACATTGGAAGTAAGCAATCAATTTCTGTGGTCAGACGTCCTCTTTATAGAATTACCACTATCTGGGTTAGTATATCAAACAGTATTGTGTAAACATTACTGTGATCCTAGTTTGAAGTGTTATTTAGTGTAGTTACTGTGGTAACGATACGTAGCATCTTATGTTTCATGCGATGAGTAGAATATAATGCTGTATGCTAATCTGCGCTAAGTTGTTATGATCAATGGTATCTTTTACCATCAGGTGAACTTCTGGTTTCTTCGCTTATAATGTAATTTATTTTTTGATTAACTTTATTTGTAATATAGTGTAAACGTTGAACCGGATTTAAGTAATAAAAAATGTAATGGACATTTTAACGGTTTTGGTGCAAAATCCTCACGGCGCTGGGTTAACTCGATCCACCTCCGCATTTAATTGAAGCTTTTTTATTTTTTACATCCCCATCACCGTGTAGAGAATGTATGCGTTGTTTTTTTCTGAATTCACAATATTTCCAGTTGAAATATTAATATTGACTGTGATTTAAGCCTTCGTTTTTGAAAAGATGTAACGAAAATAATTTATATCTTTTGTAAACACACAAACATAGTGTTTAGCGTTATTTTTTTATTCTACAAAGCGACAAGACGAGCGACACGTTCATCTGATGGTTGACGCTTGTCCATAACGCGCCGCTAGTTAAGATGGTATACACTGCACCACATTGCGCTCGTCGTCAGACATAAGGATGTTAAGTATCGTTACCCCAGTAATTTCACTAGCTACATCCCCCATCAAACCGGAACATAGTAATATTAGCACACTACTGGCTGTCGGTTGGAATAGTCACTGCGGTGGTACCTAATCGGTCTGTAGCAACTGAGGCCTATCAGCAGTAATATATACTGTTCTCTATATTTTTATTGTATTATAAGCTAGTGCTAGCTAACCTAACCAGGTGGTAGGTTTCTGTTGCAGGAGACCGTCTGGGTGGGTACCACCGCAGCTCCCATTTCAACCGCCAAATAGTAGTGTGCAAACATTACTGTGTTCCGGTTTGAAGGGCGCTGTATCTAGTGTAATTACTGGGGTAACGAGATTTAACACCTTATGTCTCAGGCGACGAGCGCAATGTGGTGCAGTGTGTACCATCTTAACTAGCACCACGTTGTCATGGGCAAGCGTATTACTTAACATCAGGTGAACGTCTTGCTCGTCTCTTCGCATAGTAGTATAAAAAAAAAAGAAAAGCTAACAATTCTCATAAAATCAACTGGTATTCACAAGTCTTATCCCAAAACCACACTTGATGAAGTCTGGGACTATATATTTCTGTTATAATTTTTTTTATATTCATTTGTGGTTAATACGATTATTATAGTGAAGACCAGCAGTGATAATCCAGAGGTTTGAACGCCCGCCTACTATTCTGGGGGTAACGGCTTCGAATCCGACCTGCACCAATGAATTTTTCAATTTATGTGCAGTTAGTATAACACCAACTAATATCACGCGCTTTGACGGTGAAGGAAAACATCGTGAGGAAACCTGCATATCTACGTCATGACCATCCGTGCTCGCACTAGTATGTGAAATGGAGAAGGCAATGGCAACACCACTCCATTATAACTGACAAGTAAGTCGTCGTGTTTCATCACACATGATGACCACGACCCTCAGTCATGAGGAAATACGACTTAGAATAGTGAAGACACTACCTTATGCAACAAGCAAAAGCAGAAGTACTCCACTATTTACGTTAAATGTAATTTAGTAATAAATATTTTGAATTTTAAATTTGAAGTTGAATATTCTCCTTTAAGGACATATCTACTATGACGTAACAGTTCGTTTTAATAAGACAAAAGCGAGTTGAACGAATACCTTCAAGTTATATTTATGTTAATGTTTATGAGGTCTACTGGCGCCGCGGGGGCGATGCTCACAATTTCGTTTACATAAAAGACGTCATACTTTGATACAATTATATTATTATAAGACACCCTCAGTCCCATCACGTGTCGTTTTGTCTGACGTTTGAATATTAAAATATATTATGAATTTACGAGGGTGAAAAGTACTTTTTATTACAACTCAGCATTCAATAAAAGAATTGATTTGGTTAAAATTGAGAAAGTAACATCTAATATTTGCAATCGATGTTTTCCATCATCATTTCAGCCTATTATTTGCTGCTGTATACAGATCTCCTTGGTCGGTTTTCAACGCTACTTTTAACTAGCAATAACTATTTAGCCTATTTCAAACATTGATACTCTCTTTTCACTATAATTAATCAACTACAAAGGCTTTACCGCAAACATCGCTTCGTTAATAGAGTTTTAATATTTAATCCTTACCGTTTCAACGTAAGCAGATAATACATGTAAATCAATTATTTAATTTTGTTTTATAATGATTACTATTAATATGTTATAACTTATTTTAAATTTAAGAAAATCTTTAAAACAATGGTAATAAATATCTAAAACAGATACGTTAGATAGTATTAATTTAGTAATATCCCTAGCTATAGTATACTTCATTTTATTTTACACCTATATGGGATATAAACTATAAATATACATTTACAGGCGTCACTGGTTAATACCGGTAGTGTGCAAATATTACTGTGTTCCGGTAGCTACAAAATTACTAGAGTGACGAGAATTAACACCTTAAGTTTCATGACGACGAGCGTAATGTGGTGCAGTGTACACCGTCTTAACTAGCGCGACATTTCTATGGGCAGGAGTATCACTTAACCAACACACAAATCACTTCAGCAAACAATGCGACGTTTTAAATATTTTTAATCTTTGAATAGTCTAATCGTTTGTAGAAATGTAGGCTTGAACCAACCCAAATGACCCAACTTCAGATTTTATTTATTACCCTCACGTTTACTGCTTCGAAGCAAGTAGGATCATACAAGGATTGAATTGACAGATTTCCTAAAACTCTTTAATTACTGTTCACAGTCCAATCAAATTAATAATGAGTTCACTGTGGTTTAAAGTCTTCTAGTATATCAAAGCTAGTATCATCAATAACTATTATCATTGATTTATTGAAACAAAATAACAGTTGAAAATTTAAAAAATGTTTCGACGTCGTCCCGTGGAAAGATTTTTGAAGCAGACATTTATTGCGAACTATTTCAAAAGCAATTTATCATCCAGATGCCGCCATTGAGCATGTCACGAAGATTTCGCAGGGTACGGGGTAGATTTATGAATTTTCCAAATCGGTAACTTGTGCAATAAAATTTTATGTTTATAAATTTGTCTTTCTTTAAACTTTTGTCTACAGAATTTTTATTTGAGACAATCGCGCCAAGGGAGTCTGTTTGCCTGTTTAACATTTACATTAATTTTTATAGCGAAGACTTGTTTGAGAAACGTATTAATAATTGAAATTATTTTTATTTTCTATTAATAAATAAAATTAACAAGTTATTGGTACGGGTACTAGTAACTGTTTTCATGTAATTATATTATGGAGTTGTTTGTTTTACAGTTTCCGCTATTTATCTTTTATAATTAAAAGATTGAATCCCTTTGGAGGTATCAAGAAATTATTTCGAACACGGGAGTACCTCATTTCAATCCGGGGGCGAAAATTGTATAGTTTTTAAAAATCTGCTTGACTACCACTCTTTCATTGGAAATCTGTTGCCTTAAAAGCAACGTTCTATTTCGGTTATTAACATTTGAAATCAGACTATTCTGACTTACTTCACCATCCACGGATTCATTATAATATCGAATAGTGGTGATATGTTAGTCAATTACAGATAAAAAATGTGGCCAAGGTAAAATTATATGGACTTTGCATTCTAAACATGAAATACATAAAAAAGAAATCGATGAAATACCAAATAGGTAATACGTTAGCTTTATTTCGCAAAACAATGAAAAGCATTATTCTCGTTAAAATTATAAAGAACATTAAATAGCAATAAATATATTAAATAGAGAATATAAAATTTGTTATAAGCTTACATTAATAGCAAAAGTTTTTTCATACTTATCCAGTATGACTAAAGAGTAACTTCAGTTATTCCAGTTATTTTAACGATTAGGAATATTTATCGACTACTAATTGAACGGAATTTTAAAAGTGGGCTTTTGTTTCAGGTACGTCCAGTAAAAGGAAGTCAATATCACAAAAATGTACTAGACGAGATGGCGACCATGAAAGCGTTAATTTATCTAACGTTATTACTAATTGACAGAGTGTCCGTTAAAAATATTTCAAATGATACGAAACACATGAGCAGGTTAAAACTTGGACTTGATAAATACGAAGAGAATTTTTCCAATCCGAGAAATTTAACAAGTGAAGAAGATATTAAAACTGATATCAATTCAATAAACACAACACATTTGAAAGTAGACGATGGTTCGTCGAAAGATGAAAAAGAATCTTTTGCGGCTAATCACAACAAATGTTTGAATATCGATCAAACCGATTCAAATGAGCCGAATTTCGAAACGAATAGTATGAATTCGATCTATCTCAACAATATATACTCAAGTGTTACAACAAATCTGATCGAAGACAACGTATCGATAGATGATATAGAATCAAACGGTGTCAGTCTGTTCGATGTAGTGCGCAGTGATTGTGGCGGTGCTAGAATGTGTACGAGCACAAACGGAAACTGGAGCAATGAGAACACGATAACGATTGGATTTCTTGGTGCCTACGGATACAGCCAGGTACTTTAAAATATTCATTAATAGCTTTAAACTTATGTGTAGGCAGAGGTAGGCGATTCAGAAGTTAAATCTCTGATATAGCTATATTTAAACAGTACTTTTAATATACCTACAACTGAAATTCTAGGCCCTCCCTCAGAAGAAGAGATCATTTATTTTAAAAGCGCTCTCATGGATGTCTAATTTTCCAAGTAAGCCATTTTTCTTGGAGCATGTCTACTTTCTAGCGATATTTTCCTCATCACCTCACCTCTTCGGAAAGCTCTTGTGACTGCCTTTCAAACTAATCTATCGCGTCTTATGATTTATTAAATTTAATTTCGAATACTGTGAACACACTGTTAATAACATTAGTTATTAAAGACACCCTGAATTTGATTTACGTATATTTTAAGACGTATAAAAGTGATTAATTAATAATTGTTAATTGCTTATGGAGTTTCCTTTAATTAAAATCATGTAAGTTTATAAAGGAGGGTGTGAGAATTTCATAACTGTTATATACTTTAAGAATGTGTTCATAACAACTTCGTAAGTTGTTGAAATCTCTTACAATATTAAATTCAGATGCGAAATCTGTAATCGAAATCATCACATCTAAAAGAATCTTCGAATAGTTGGAAAGTTTACTTTTTCATTAGGGCTCAGTCATGACTCAGATTCATCATCCATCATTATCGATATCTCAAATAATCAATTTCACTATTAGGCACAGAACTCTTGTTATTTAATTTGTGTCTTACAAGACTTTATAGTTAAGCTTTGAATAGAAAAAGATAACATTAACCGCGTGTAAAGAAAATATGTGTCACATACAAATAGGTATTCGTACTAACGTTGTATATTACGAAAGACATATTACATTTGTATATATTATTACATTATCTAAAATTCTGTACGTGAACTCTGTTATAAAGAATATTTGTTATTATCATAAAGGGATAACTTAAACGGACGTTCGCCGAATTGTAAATGGGCTGTCTTTCCACAAAAAAGAGTATTCTACACAAATGGCATTATAGCGATAACATGGGAGGAATATTCTTGATTTAGTTTTAGGTTATATAAAAGTATATTTCATATAAGAACATATAAATAAACAAGATCAACAGCTGTTTCTGAATAAAGCTTTACCGCCATTTGAAGTATTTTCAAATTATGATTTCGTATTTTAACAAGTATAATTAAGAACTTTCTAGCTGCTTCAAATTAACATGAAATGTCTTAAAAAGTTTAATGAAAATTCTGAAGACGCGGTCCAATTATCATTGTTTATAAAAGCGATGCTGTAATTATTAAAACTGTATATTGTGATTTCCTGTTTCACAGTAATCAACACCTTTATAATGAAAGCCGCGAGACAGACGATTATTTTTTTTTAATCATTAATAATAACCTGAGCGTTAGGAAGCGAACAATTAAATGAATGAACACGATAAAATATTTTCATTTCGCCGAAGAGAGATAATAAAGGAAATTAGAAATAAAATTAGTAAGAACGAAACAAGCGTATTTTCTATCTTTACCTATTTGAAAATTTCAGATTTTTGTCTTTAATAAATCACAGTTTTTCTTCTAATTCCGAATGGAACATTTTTATATCTTCTTCTTCTATTTCCTATGTTTCGTGAAGTAGTGCTTTTTCATTAACTCAAGGAAACAATGTATTTAGGTATAAAGTAAGATGTAGCTCGTAAAATTAGTGTACCATTGTGTGTTGACACAAGATACTGTATCAGCTTTTTACGTGCTACAACTTTGTGAACATATATATCACTTAGGTCAAGTTCGGGAAAAACAAAATTTAGTTCATAACTTAGTTCGTACATAGAATATGTGACTAAAATATTTATTGTTTCTATGCTTCAAGCACAAATTCTGATCAAAATCACAGTAATATTACGAGCACTATTTATGTTTATGTGTATATAAATATATTAAAAGTAAATAATCTGTAGCGCTTTTTCACAATATAATAAGAGATAAATTTTTTTTACAAATATTAAAAGAAAAAGTATTTATTGCGTACTTCCATGAGTTTATGAAAGTTTTTTTCTTTACCACTTAAGAGAATCAATATGAAATACAGTATGCAAAAAGGAACTGGAAAGAATTGTGTGACAGTAAAGATTTTCACAAACGTTGATATTTTTTTATTTATTTATCACGTTTACAAAAAAATCACATATAACCATAGTACACTAGTACGCATTGAAAAAAATCACAAAGATTTATCAACAGTGTTGATCTATATTAGTTATCGATCACACGAAATACATATTTTATATACAACACAAAACATATGATAATAATTTTATCAACTATGAAAATCATAAATCCTTTTTACAATTCTCTTCATATCTATCATTTGCCATATTTACAGAGAAAGTAATGTTAACTCACGGAAGATATATTTCATTGAAATTTTTAGAATTCTACTCCAGTATATTCGCTTTATATTCAACGAATTGTTTATTTTTAACTCCTTCCCACGTTGTTTGTAACGCATACAAAATTTCTAACCTATTTCAATGTGGGTGTCAAGAGAAGATTTGTGTGCTTTGCCTGAAACCTTATTCTCACTTAGTACCAACTTACAAATGATAAAGTCTTATCACTCGACATTATAAAAATACTAGTCCTTACTGTTATTATAAATGTGTCAGTTAGTTTCTTAGTTTGTGCTGCTCTTACGCCTAAATCGTTGAGTTTATTACAATGTATTTTGAGTGTTGATAGATGTGTTCATAAATATGGTTATAGACTACTTTCTCTCACTAAATCTTAGTTTTTTTTTTATACTTCTAAGCGACGAGACGAGCAAGACGTTCACCTGATGGTAAGTGATACGCTTGCCCATAATAATGCGGTGCTAGTTAAGATGGTACACACTGCACCACATTGCGCTCGTCGCCTTGAGACATAAGGTGTTAAGTCTCGTTACCCCAGTAATTACACTAGCTACAGCGCGCTTCAAACCGGAACACAGTAATGTTCGCACACTACTATTTGTCGGTTGCAATAGGAGCTGCGGTGGTACCCACCCAGACGGTCTCCGGCAACAGAGACCTACCACCTGGTGAAAAGTGTCTAGATTGAGGGGAGGGATGAACATTAAAAAGTAACTATTGCGTCGTCTGATTTACATACTTTTTAAACTACTAGAAAGAGGTGAAATGGGAGCGGCAAAGTTTCCTAAGTATAAACTAAAATAAAATCGGAAGTGAGTTTGTTTGGTAGTTTAAGAGATGTTTATCAATAAAATGTGAAATTTAAACCGCGCAGTCTTTAGTTCGCAGCTAAAAAATAACCAATAGTTGTAGTATACTTTTTTCCGTTTTAATGAAATATTAAGCTTCTACTCAGGTGGTAGGGGTAGGTACAAGTGGTAGGTCTCTGTTGCCGGAGACCGTCTGGGTGGGTACCACCGCAGTGACTATTGCAACCGCCAAATAGTAGTGTGCGAACATTACTGTGTTCCGATTTGAAGGGCGCTGTAGCTGGTGTAATTACTGGGGTAACGAGACTTAACACCTTATGTCTCTGGCGACGAGCGCAATGTGGTGCAGTGTGTACCATCTTAACTAGCACCGCGTTGTCATGGGCAAGCGTATCACTTACCATCAGGTGAACGTCTTACTCGTCTCGTCGCAAAGTAGTATAAAAAAAAAAAAATACTCGTATTTGAGAACAGTCTAAAAAAAGAAGTTAATGGTTTTTTATGTGATTGATTTATCTACAATCAGAATTGTTGATAAAATCAATAAGTAACTATTATCTACCTACAAATAGTCTAAGCATTAGTAAAAAACACTGACTGTAAAGTAGAAAATAATTAATTTAAAATAGCAACAATCGGCAATTGTTTGGAGTATTCAAACTAATAATTTAAATGGAAAATCTACTTATTTAACTAAAACGAAACTCATAATAACTTTAATGAAAACAAGCTGTTTATATTAAAACTAAAACTACTTATATTCATATAACTCTTTTACTTATATATGGGACGACAATCTTTCGTTTTAATTATATATGAGTCTGTCTGTAGTGTCGTTATTAAATTCAGGTTTCCAAAACAGGTAACATGGTAGAGTCTACAGCTCATTGTGTCCAATTTCAGGTTTAAATTGCACACATGCGGTTTAGAAGTGATTACAAATTCCTTCCCGTGTACGTGGGCATAACAAATTCCACCTACATTCGTAACATGCAACAACTAGCGTAAGGGTATTTTTGTAGTATTTAAAATCACTTTAATAATAGTGAATAGCTAAAACTAGAACGAACCACTACGTTTCTAAACTTTTAATTTAAACTTTATTATCTTGTATTGCAAATCATAATGATTTTAATCTGTTGTCCTACGACTTTCTTTCAGCCTAACCTCAAAGTTAATTGGGAGTAATGTCCTTTATCATTTTTCCAACTTTCATTAGCACCAAATGTATCAATAAATTATTATATTTATATCTTTATTTCCATCTTAAGATGTCAATTTTAATAATAAATTTATTTTTTATTTATTTATGTATTTAAAATTTTATGTATACGCCAAAACGTTACAATGGGCGGACTTAATGCCTAGTGGCATTCTCTACCAGTCAACCCCGGGAGAATGTTTGACAGTGGAATAGAGAGGAATGGCGGGCGCTAATTTTAGTTTAAATTAATACTCACATATATACATACATACACAACATCTACATACATACAAACATATTACTTAGATATTATACATACATAATAACACATAAATTTGTTGTCATAGTACTCGTAATTTTATAACAAAGCATAACAATTAGAAGCTAGTTACGACGATGCAATTGCACCAGCTCGTCTTCTTTAACCACAGGATTTTAAATCTCGTTACCACAGTACACTAACTACAACGTACACCGGTAACGGAGACTTAGCAACATTATTCATGCATTTATAATCTAAAATTCAATACTATATGGGGCACCACTATATATACAGAGGCAATTAAAACGCCTTCGGGTCACTGCTTTTACATCGTAGATCCATTATTGGAAACATGTTGGTCATAGTTAATTACTACATTAGTTATATAACAAATCTAATATGTAATATTCATATGTACTTTGTCTATGTATATATAATTGTTAGACAGTAATGTAAGTGCATCATGCATAAACTATAATCTAAATTAATTTATTGATACTTTTGATATCAGCTCTCTACAAAGGTAATACTACGAATTCACCGTTCAAAAAGGTTTTATTTGGATTTAATGTAATGAAATAGAAGATAATAATGTTATTTGATTAAAAGTTTGTTACGTATAATCATTGTAACATTATTTCAATCAAATTCAACTTTGTTTAAACATCATTATCAGCAAAATCGTGAAGTATTATTTTAGCGACAAAGCATTTCAGAATAGAAAAGTTATAGAAGTTTTAATTTTGTTCATTCATTTCCTATGCAAATAATAAATTGATGAGGAGTTCTTAAATATCAATTATTCGGGATGTTAACACGAATTCACTGATGTTAAAAATGTATATTAAATTATTTGTAAACGCTCTGCGACTCGTTTTCGTAGCATCCATTAACGCCGTCCGAATAAATCGTAATCGAAAATGAATTTCGCACAAGTTGAAACTTTAGTATTTATAAATTAATTATACTTTTATTAAGCGAAGTCATTATACCATATAATCAATTTATATTCAAATATTAATGTT
Organism: Byasa hedistus; assembly: GCA_029286795.1. NCBI lineage: Eukaryota > Metazoa > Arthropoda > Insecta > Lepidoptera > Papilionidae > Byasa > Byasa hedistus. Next base: position 1,256,966 of record JAGSMW010000001.1, read on the forward strand.
TCTGTATATATTAGCAAAATAAATATCTGTAATTTATTTGACAACTATTTATGTTAGATTATAGGAGAACGTAATATCAATATACACTCCCGGACACATCTATCGGCCCACCTAGTGTTTAAAAGTTTTAACGGTGCCTAGCTAAAAATAAATTTTAGGTGGAGCAATAAGTTTTAATGCAGTTTTAAAGCTGATTTTTTGGTCAACCCTTAGGTATGTTTTTTTTTTAATTTCGAATTCAGGATTATGAAAAAAAAACGAAAATTCGAGTCTGTTCATTGTTTTCAACGACCCAGGAATGGAGAAAACTTTTTTATTTCGCACAAGTTGGATTTTTTTTTTTGATGTGTCCGATTATTGGTTCCCTAAAAAGACAAATCTAAACTTAGAGCCAGTTTTGACCAAAAAATATGGATACTCTGCCTGAAATTGTCACACAAGCTGTAATACTTCTGCCGGCCAAATCAATTCGAAATTACAAAAAAAAAATTAAAAAAAACATACATAAGGGTTGACCAATAAATCTGCTTTAAAACTGCATTAAAAGTTATTGCTCCACCTAACATTTATTTTTAACTAGACACCGTCGTAACTTTAAACACTGGGTGTTAGGCCGATAGATGTGTCCGAGAGTATATAAATGGTCGTAATTGGAGTGATGAAATATAACCGTGTTTTGAAATGTTTAAAACAAATCCGATGGACATGTAAATGATGATCATCACTACATAAGTCTCTTGTAAATTGTTCCCCAACCATGTACTATTTGAGCCCAGAAGCTTCTGGCTATTTAATTTAACATCTTCTCCATTTAGTGATGGGTCTGCCAAAGCTGTGCTTTGTATTAAGAAGTCTTAACTTTAATTGCCAAAGTCCAAGCTATATGCCTTGCCCATTGTAACTTCCGTAGGAATGTTATATATAAATACAAATGTCTAAAATATCAAATTAGAAATAAGTGACCTCTTTTTATCTATATTTTTATGGGCTTTTATCCCTCAGGGATATGTCAGCCCCATTAACACAAAACTGTACTATAAACACATAACTAAGAAAAAGCTACAGTACTTTTAATACAGTTATAAATTAAAAAAGTAGTAAGTTGAAATTTCAATAATGATAACGGAGTTCTCAATCCGTAAACGTATCAAAATAAGTAACCATTGAGCAATTGCACTATTTTTGTTATAAATTATAGATAATATAATAACATTATTAGAATTCCAATCAAATTAAAACAAAAAGTATGAAATATTAAACCTGTGACATCCTTCTTTAATTTCCGTTAATTACTACGTAGTTAAAATTATGAATTTCTGATAGCAGCGTTCAAAACCCATTTCAGCAACAATGGCTGCCTTACTGCTACGAATCGTAGCTGTATACGCGTGTAGAGGCGTAGGCTTCGTAGAGGCGCCGTAGGCTTCGTAGAGGCTGTTAAGAGAATGTTAATAGCATTTATTGTCTACGGCGACGACACGTGAACATAACATCCTGTACATGGATAGAAATTAATTACTCGTACCAAAATAATTACAGCTTACATCTGACATATTTGTAATCCTCTACTTTGTAATAATGGTCATTAATAAAAGTGGCGCTGCCAATGCGAAGGTACCGGGTTCGAATCCGGCGTGCATCAATGAATTTTTCAGTTTATGTGCAGTTAGCATAAAAAACACCAACTAATATCACGCGCTTTGACGGTGAGGAAACCTGCATATCTATGTCGTGACCATCCGTGCTGGCACTAGTATGTGAAATGGAGAAGGCAATGGCAACACCACTCCGTTATAACTGCCAAGCAAGTCGCCGTGTTTCACGACACATGATGACGACGACCCTCAGTCATGAGGAAATACGACTAAGAAGAAGAGCCTTGAACTTCGTTAAAGATTAGTGGTATTATAAGCATAAACAGAACAAGACTCGCAACAGTTATCTACTTGTTGTAGGAAGTCTATAGTTCGATTGCGTCGCAATATATTATAATTTTGGTTGGTGTTTTTTCCGAACACATTGTCAATTCCGCCATATCATTACTTACCGGCAATTAATTTACCGGTGTCCTGAGCGAGTAATCAATCGCAGACAGTTGTCAGTTAACATCACGTAAGATTGAGGTCAGAATTGACCCATTTAATGAAATCTACTGGAGCTATTAGAGTTTACTTATGTGTGATAAGTTTTGCCAATACGTAACGCCATTTGATTGCCAGCTCATACGTTTCATGGGACTAGTTTCACAAGCTACAGCGTCCTTCAAACTACAACATAATTATAATCCCATTAAAAAAGCGCTGTAAAATTTTCTAAAGTTATAAATACATATATATATACTACATAAGATACTTAAAAAAACTGTTTTTGTACCTTACTCCTGCCTTTGTTACCGACTTTCATTCATAGAGGCTAAAGCCTGAAATATCTCGAAGCCTTTGCTTTTAAAAAATATTTTTCTTAGAAGCTTACGTGAGCGAGGGACGTCTTAATAATTCTCGTGAAATACCTTACAAGCAAGTTCATTCAGCAACTTTGTTTTGCTTTTATATTTATACTGATAAGTAACTCATTTCTTGTAAAGCTTTTCTATCATTGAATCTGTTCGTATATGGTATTTCAGATTATTTGATAATGATAGTGATGAACTGATTGATATGGTTGCTACATTTGTGATACATTAACAGTAAAAAGGATTTAGGTTTATTTATAATTGTAATCGTAGTTGCGAAGTGTGGGTAGGGTTTTCAGTAACAGTAAACATATGCAAGAGCAAAACAATTAGTTACTAAATACTATAGCGGTTACTCGTATTGGTGTTGCGAAGATCCAAAGATATCCAGTTGCTGGATATAATTGTATACTATATAATAAACAACTGTCTTGAATCTTACTACACAAAAATGTGACAAAGCTAGTGATCCGCTTCTTTATAAACAATAACGTGATCTTTTCTTGTAGCGCCATCTATTGACGCAGTTGAGAAACGTCTTGTTATATATTATTAATTTATTACAATACTGTACTGGTATGTTATAAATTTATTACAATACTGTAAGAATCTCCATTCATCGTACAACCACCACTGCCATTGTACAATGCGGGTACTTAGAAATAGAGGTCTTTCCGACGTTCTATAAAAGGCGGGTGCACGGAAATAGCAAAATCAATTGATCGTCAGAGCTCGTAGTGTACCGACGTCGTGTGATATCCAGTCTTGGTAGTTATTAAAGCCACGTAAGCCATTTTGATAATCCTAATGTTATTTAATGTCAGTATGCACTATTTGATTTTTATCCATTTTGAATTCTACTTCCAATGCTAAAAATATATTCTGACACATAATACCGAATGACGTTATATTAAAATTATGTATTCTCTCATAAATCGATGAGTAGTGATAAACGCTATATTGTTATAAGCAGGCTACTTATCAAGTTATGTTGTTGATATGTTATATAAAAAATTTATAAATATAACCTTTCGCAGACTATCCTCGGTGCCCTGCCGCTGGCTGTGGCCGCTGTGAACCGGGAGCCGAGCCTGCTGCCGGGGCTGAGGTTGCGTTTCATCGCAGCCGACATCGGCAGACCACGACCACCACTACCCATGGATAAAGATTCACTATCACTGAGGTGAGGAATGTTAAAGATATTACTAATTGCTTACTACCTTTGAAGACACAGACCGAAAGATTTCTGGTTGCGATATTATATTATGAAAATTACAAGACATTTAAACTAATTTACTAAACAAATTTAATATTTTTATTAAAGTTGTCTATTTGTATAAAAACATATCTATACTAGCAAATATTTTAAATACCAAAATGGAAATAAATATACTTCTTTACTATTACATTTATTAAAACTCGATTTTACGGATTTTATCGCGTTTATTATTTGTTTATTTATTCCCGACGTTTCGACCGCTTTGCAGCAGTCATGGTCACGGGAGGACTAAGATGACAGACGTCCAAATGTCCCAGCTATCACATGGTACCCACAACTTTTTAATTATTAATAATGATCCGGTCCGAGATTATTAATAATTAAAAAGTTGTGGGTACCATGTGATAGCTGGGACATTTGGACGTCTGTCATCTTAGTCCTCCCGTGACCATGACTGCTGCAAAGCGGTCGAAACGTCGGGAATAAATAAACAAATAATAAACGCGATAAAATCCGTAAAATCGAGTTTTAATAAATGTGTAACATTCGCGGAAATATAAGAAATCATTCTTTACTATTAATTAGGGGTTCACGTGATTTCGGTGGCGTTTCTTGTGCTTTAATTAAAACTTGTTACAAGCTCGGAAATGCCTTCACCTTTCACTTTATAAATGATCTAAACATGGAGCTAAGAGTTTAACAAGTAAAGTATACCGTAACTGGTAAATTAACTTTATGTGTGAGCATAACCATTACTTATACTGTACTCCAATTTCAGACGTATGATTAGTTTGTTTTTTTTTTTTTGTTAAACTGTTACTAGAAAGAAAGAAAGAAGAAAGAAAAAATGTTTATTCGTACTGGCTAATATACAAAAAACATACATACATAGAACAGTAAAAAAAAAATTACAAATAACAAAATAAAAACAAAACACGCAATATATTCTTAAAACTAAATAAAAATAAAAAAAAAAAAGGATGTAATTAGGCAGCAGAAACGGGTTCCAACTCAGCAAAATGCTCCTGCACTAAGCAGTAGCGCTGATTTTCAGTTGGACCCTCGTGCGTGTGCAGAGGTGCGAGACATCTACGTAATATCCTTAACAATAACACCACTTAACATAATAAACAATTTTGGCAAAATAGACAAAGGGTATAGGTAGAGAAGATTAAAAAAAATATATATAATAATTAGAGGTTGTAACAAAGTAAAGTCCTGCTTAGAAAAACATTCAGAAAAAGAAAACACAAACAACAAAGACAGAAGTCAACACAACTCACAAAACTTACAATTTGCAAACTGTAGTTCCAAAGCATGCTTTTTCATCTTATTTTTAAAATTTGACACGGACTTACTAATGTTCAGTGAAAGGTAGCTCTGGGCTGAACACGGATTATTCTCGGAGTATTTAGTATAATTTCAATATTGTTCAATGAACAGGGTGATGACGCAGATGCGCGATCTCGGCGTGGTTGCTTTCTTCGGACCGGACGGCACTTGCCTGACGGAGGCGAAGCTGGCGGCAGCCTGGAACCTGCCCCTTATCTCGCATGTAAGCTGGTCTCCCCATCGCAAATGAGCCTTCATTCGTTTATATATCATTATTAAAATAAATAGATAGACAGCGTTGGAATAAAAATGCTTCTTTCAACCGTGTCGTCGTCGAAAAATTAGGAAAGACTTGTCCTGAACGGCAGGAGTGATGACAAAACAGCATGAACGATAATCAATAGATTGAAACGTTCTAGGGCTTTCCCTGGATTGTTGTTTAAATGTCTGTAGTATCTTTATACTAAAGACATTCAAACAACGCAATTCATAGCATCAGAAGCAGATTAACACTAACGAGTTTCAGTACCAATGACATAAATACAATGTTAGTTTCCCATCTTTAATGAGATTTCAGATTAATCGTTATAAACAATAATATACAGATATATTTCTTTATTAACTATATTTCATTTTCTCCTCTAATGTCACTATCATCGTCTGTTCTGTTCGGTTGAGAAAAAACGAATGATTACCGACGCAAAGAGAGTAAATGATCATAAATTTTCCAACGGAAATACATTTCATGTAAACAATCGCCGAGTTGTTATGAACTCGGAAACTATTTCACTCAATCAAAACATTTGAAATACTACCGCTTCTAATGAAGCTATTCATCGGGTTTTGATGTTATTACTGTAGACAGATAAATTGTTGATAATAGAGCCAATTAGCTGGCCAATGCTGGCTTTGGCAATCTTCCATACGGGTTTAAGATTTATAATAAATTTTAAACTATTCACTATCAAATTTAGTTTTGTTTCTTATTATGATCGAATCCATTTCTTTATAAGAATACATATGTACAATAACGTAAAGTTTCTTTTTAAATTATTAGCAAAGATTTTAAATACATACAAATTTGCAACAGAATGAGTTAATCTATAAAAAAATCTTTCGTTTCATCTTCATACAAAAATAGTAAAGATAGTCGGTTCTGCGGTTTGAATGAATCGAAGCAAAGGGCAGTAATCAGATTACTACATAAACATACAAAAAGCTTTACTCTCGTATCATACTTCGTTTTGGATACGCGATTGAAAACATCTCGTTCACTTATCCTTCAGATGTTTTGCGAGTTAAAGGTTAAAGTAAACAGATTCTTTACGACCTGTCGATAACAATATAAGCAAACATATCGATAAGTATATTCTGCGGCTGACAAATGAAACTACGCATACATAAAAGTCTACTCATTTCAATGTTAAGTTTCTACTTGTCATATCTTGAACAACATAGCTATGCATAATGATTTACAATAAATTAGCTAAAGTATATAGTTTTAAAGGAACTCTTAACCCAAACCAAATTCAGTGACACAAAAGCAGTTAAAAGTTGTCACAATACTAACGTTTTTTTTTTTTTTTTGGGTGCTTTTATCCCTTAGGGACATGCCGGCCCCATTGATACAAAACCTAACAAGAACACAAAATATGAAAAACTTAAGAATATAAACGCAAAATAGAAAAAAAACACACCTCTTAATTGAATTATAACAAAATCTTAAGTAAAAAACATAGTAGTGCTAAGGGAATCCTTAAACCATAAGCATGTCAAAAATATCTCGTGCTGCGTTGGACTTTGGCTGACACAAAATCATTTGTAGAGTACCTAAGTCTTGTATATTAATGTCATGCTTACGAATTATTAACTCCCTGCTTGTCTTATACTTCTTCACACATTCCATCAGCAAGTGTTGGACATCATCTATTTTATAGCAAATGGCTAACGTTTGTAATGAAAAAAATCCATTTGGCAATAAACTAATACCAATGGAACAATTCCGGCCATAAGGTCAATAGAAACGTTCGATTTACCCGAGCGCGTGTGATTGTGATGTAAATTTAATCGCGCCCTCACAACATCTACACCAACTTTGTTCTGAAACAGCTGCTCTCGATGGGAAATTCACACAAAATTTATCATATAAAGGGGTTTATATAATACGCAGTAAACAAATTTTCTAAACTAGTGAGTCACGAGTTCAAATTATATGTATATAGTCAGTAATGTGTTATGTATATAAGTGAAGAGTTTTGAGGAAAGCCGACATCTAACATTACGCGTTTATCGACTGACGATGATGATTACAGAGATATATAGACTATGTGAAATATTTATTTATTTAAAAACTTTATTTGCACACAAAGAAAAATGTACAAAAAGGCGGACTTAATGCCATAGGGCATTCTCTCCGAGTCTACCATAGGTTGAGCAGAGAAGATAAATAAGCGTGCATTATTTTTGTAGTTGAGTATAATTACACATAGTACAATATAAAACACAATAATAGTGGTGGACACAACTATGATTAGTACATATGTTATAGGAAAGGTTAGTGTTATACATTGGCTGAAGCATACACATATATATATAAATGATGGCTGATATAAGTACAGAACAGGAGGAGAAGAGCATATATCATAGTGACAAGTAGTGTTGCCGCAACATTCGCTTAAAGGAAGCCTTACTACGAGCTGCCCGAATGTTTGGCGGAAGCTCATTCCAAAGTCTAACAGATCGAGCAGTAAATGAATTGAATTGAAAGTAAATATATGTGTTTATAATTTGTTTCCTTTTATTTTCTCTTTACCTACATTCAAGTTTTACTACATCCCCTGGGTTGTCTGGCAAAAAATGCCTTAAGCGTTAAGTCAACCCTTTGTACCCTTACCTTAAGGTGTTAAATAAAGATAAAATAAATATATAATGAATAGTTATTATACACTGAACTGGAAGACGAAGGCATCATTTTAATAACTGTTATATAACATGGTAGATATGAGGTGTAATCTTAGCATCTACTTCTTCCAGCTGTTCTTCAGTAGCGATATTTATCTATAGTTACAACATCATGCTCGTCTCCTTATTAAAATTTATTTCTTTTTGTGTTGTTCTGGAAAATTAATGTTCGTTTATATATCAGAAATGCGCCGGTGCTCACGGGTCCCGCGAGGCTGGAGGCCTTGGGGCGACCTTCGCCAGGACCCTGCCGCCGGCGCACAAGGTCAGCAAGTCCGTGGTGGCGCTGCTGAAGGCGTTCAGGTGGGACAAGTTCGCGATAGTAGCCGGCGACGAGCGCACCGCCGCCGCCCAGCAAATGGACGCTATCAAGGTAATAAACATATCCTCCTTTCTTCTTATGTGTAAACGACGCTTCGCAGCATTTGAAGCTACTAATATTGTCGGAACTACATTATACCACCAGGTGGTAGGTCTCTGTTGCCGGAGACCGTCTGGATGGGTACCACCGCAGCTCCTATTTCAACCGCCAAATAGTAGTGTGCAAACATTACTGTGTTCCGGTTTGAAGGGCGCTGTAGCTAGTGTAATTACTGGGGTAACGAGACTTAACACATTATGTCTCAAGACGACGAGCGCAATGTGGTGCAGTGTGTACCATCTTAACTAGCACCACGTTGTCATGGGCAAGCGTATCACTTACCATCAGGTGAACGTCTTGCTCGTCTCGTCGCCAAGTAGTATACAAAAAAAAACATTTTTTACTTAATGATTTGATATAATATAAGAATATACCAATTGCATCCTTGTTTAAAAAAGTTTATTCGGCCACCCCGATAAGTAATAGCTTGTTAGATTTTTCTCTAAGTCGTATTTCCTCATGACTGAGGGTCGTGGTCATCATGGGTAATGAAACACACGACGACTCTCTTGGCAATTATTATGGAGTGGTTTGCCATTGCGTTCTCCATAGTTTGTTAGACACAACTTTGTTAATTGCTGCAGTCGAAATTGTGCTACAGTTTTATTAATGAAAATTTTTCATTACAATTTTCATAATGAAAATCTTGTAACTAAACATAAGTATCGCAATGTCTAGTTATTAGAAAAAAAATTTAACGGGACAAAACGTCACTATTTTTTTTGCGCTAAAACATTTTCAAAGGCATGATTTTTAAAGAACTTAAGTTTTTCCGAATTCGCAAATTTAGTTTGGAAGAATATATAACGCTAGACATTTAAGCCCTGTCGAGACGAGAATCCGAGATCGGTTTCGGGATACCAACCGCTCCTCTTGGAAGAACTCGCTCAAAATGAAAAAAGCAAACATCGCAACACACATATACCTGTTCATTTGGTATTATTTCTTGAGATATGACACACACTCCGAAGAGCCTTTGTACCAATATCTCTAATGTTAAGAAAGAATACAATAATTTAGACAAAAATAGATAATTTAGACAAATACAATAATAGATAACAAATATAAAGAAATAAAAGACTACACACAATAATTGCTAAAGAAAGGAATTACAAAAAAAAACGTATGAAAATTTAAACGATCCCTTCAATATGAGAAATAGGAAAACCGACTTTGCTCCACTTTTTTTTAAACTTTTGTTTTTTTTCCTTTAAGTCAATGGTTAATATTGTAAACTAAGTGTTCTTTTCGTAACATGCCCGTCGTATAAAGCAACAAAACATCTCAACTAGTTTAATTCAAATCAAAACTTGCCTCTAATACAAACAGAAGTCTAGAGCGAGTCCTTAAATAAGTGCCTCCATTTTTTTATTTAAGGTTTTAATTCCCCGTTATTTGTGCAATCTCTCTCTTCCTAGCTATCATCCCATATGGTGGTGGGGTCAGCTTTCATTACTCTTCTTCTCCACTTCGCCCTGTCCTCGACATCGTCGTCACTCACTTGGCACTCTCGCATGTCTCTGGACACTACATTTTTCCACCTTGTCTTGGGTCTGCCTGAGGGTCTTTGACCGGGGATGGAAAGCTGCAGTGTCAAATTGCCAACGTAGTCAGGCGGCCTTCTTTTTACGTGGCCATACCATCGCAGCCTACTCTCTTGCATCTTGTCGGCGATGTCGCGCACACCAAGGCTACCACGCACGTACTCGTTGCGGATCCTATCGAGCTTAGTTACGCCGCACATCCACCTCAGCATTTTCATTTCAGCAACTTGGATGGTATGCACATTCTTCTGAGTTACGGCCCAGGTTTCACTGCCATACAGAAGGACCGGTCTTATGATGGTCTTATAGATCAAACCTTTGAGTTTCACGGGCATCCTCTTATCGCAAGTTACACCAGTCACTTCTCGCCATTTTAGCCATGCGGCGGCAATTCGATGCTGGATGTTGCATTCTATGTTCCCAGAGCTGTGCATCATTGTACCCAGATACTTATATTGATCGCACTTGGTGACAAGTTGTCCATCGATGGATATCGGACTGTTGTTACTTGGGTCTGGGTCATTAAAAGACATGTATTGGGTTTTTGCAACACTCATTACTAGGCCACCGGTCTGTAACTGGTGTTTCCATGACAAAAGTGCTTCTCGTAACTCTGTGTGGCTTTCGGTGCAGATAGCAACATCGTCTGCATAGATGAAGGTCCATGTGGCTGAAGTCTGTGCCATTTTAGTGAGCGAGTCCAAAACCAAACAGAAGAGATATGGGCTCAGTACTGAGCCCTGGTGTACGCCCTCTGTGACTGCTATTGCCTTCGTCTCACCCGAAACTGTCCGCACCATTGATTTCGCTCCCTTGTACATATCGGCAATGATATTAATATATTGTTCCGGGACGCTCTTCCTGCTAAGGCACCACCAAATCGTGTCTCGCGGAACTCGATCAAACGCCTTTTCCATGTCCAAGAAAGCGACATGTAAGGGTCGCCTTATAGCGCGATACTCTTCAGCAACTGTGTTTAGAGCAAACAAAGGATCTATGGTAGATAAGCCAGGTACGAAGCCATAGTGATTTTTTGACAATGAGCACTCAGATCTTAGGCGGCTATCAATCACTCTTTCGTATATCTTCATGGTGTGGCTTAAGAGCTTGATTCCACGATAGTTGTTACATTCGTATTTGCTGCCCTTGCCCTTATAAATTGGAATTATAGTGCTCAATCTCCACGCCTCTGGCATTTTAGAAGAGTGCAGCATACAATTGAAGAACGAAGTCAGCAATACGATTCCTCGCTCGCGCAAGCACTTCCAAGCTTCCACTGGAATACCGTCAGGTCCTACAGCTTTCTTGTTGGACATCTTCTTTATGGCTATTTTAACCTCGCTTGGGTGTATTGGAGGTATAAGTCCAATATTTTTTATTCTTTTGGGAAGCTGTGTTGTAACCGGGGTTGGGTTTAAAGCTGCTGATAATAGTGATGCCAAGCTGTTATAACATCTCTGTCTTTATATAGTAAATCCCCAGTAGGACCTATGACAGCTTTACACTTGCCGGATCCCGTGTGCTCCGACACCGCTGCTTTGCGAGTTTATATATGGCTTTTTGGCCTTCCTTGGTGTCCAATTGCTTGTAGAGGTGTTTCTGGAAACAGGCCCGCTCTATTGCTATAACCTTCTTGGTTCTTTTTAACTTTTTTGTACCTTTCGCGATCTTCCAAAGATAAGGTGGATTGCCAGGCTCGAAAAGCAATTTTCTTTCTATTAATTGCGCTCTGTACTTCTTCTGTCCACCACCACGTTTCTTTGTTAGTTCTTGTCCCTCCTTTAGTACGACCAAGAGTAATATTAGCAGCCTTTGTGATGGATTTGCTAAGGCTCTCCCATATACTATCAACATCTGCTTCCGTGTCAACTTCTAAGGTCTTCAGCTGTTCACAAAATTCGGGAATTTTGTCACCTTTTAAGTTCCACCACTTGGTGATTTCCGGAGTTTTAGATGGTTTCTCCTTAGTTCTTTTCTTAATAGCATATCCATCACAACAATCCGGTGTTGAGCAACGGCACATTCTCCTGGAATAACCTTGCAATTGGTTACACGACCAATGTGGGCTCTGTTTATCAGAATGTAGTCAATCTGCGTTGATGTTAGGCCACTTTTGTAGGTGATTTTGTGTTCTGGTTTTTTAGAAAAGAAAGAATTGACGATAGCAAGATCAAATGCTGCAGCTGTTGACAGAATAACTTTTCCCGTATCGTTTATAGTACCAAATCCGTGACCTCCGTGTACTCTTTTAAAAGCATGGTTATTTAGGCCTATGTGACCATTGAGGTCGCCGCCCAACAAGACCGTCTCTTTCTCAGGTAATTGTTGCAGTTGACTTTCCAAAGTTGTCCAAAACGAATCTTTTTCATCTTTGCTACAACCGCTTTGAGGGGCATAAGCGGAAATCACATTCAGGACTTCTCCTTCTATTAGCACTTTTAGAGACATTTGTCTGTCGTTTATGCGGTTGACTTCCAAGATGTTATCGAAGTGTTTTGTTTTGACAGCAATTGCTACGCCGTTTCTTCCATGCTTTGCACCTACATACATGAGTTTATAGCCTTCTCCGATATCTCGGGTTTTTGATCCAGTCCATCTAGTTTCTTGAATGCACGCAAAATCTACCTTTCTACGTTTGAAAAGCGAGGCCAGCTCTTGTGTCTTCCCAGTTAGTGTTCCAACATTTAAAGTAGCGAAGCGGACCTTCAGGTTACAATTTGGGACTAACGTCTTTAGCCGAGTACGTCCGTTACTCGGTAGCCCTAGCAGACTGTTCGCAGATGTAGGGCGATGTGTCTGCGCGTCGTTTTGTGGCGACGCCCTATCTTTTATCCTCAAAGTATTATGTAACCTTTCCATTTCTCTTGTCAAAAGTTTCGGCGAATTTTTTGAGTTTATTACTACTGTACCGATTGCCATCTGACGTACAAAAACCCACCCACTTAAGGTAGGAAAACTCTCGGATATTAGATGTCAGATCCGTATATAAGTCTGGTTATCCCGCCAGATAACGTCGGTCGCCAGAGCCTCGTTCGTTGGTCAGCAGGGTGCACCACGCGCAGGTGCAATATATTTAATATGAGACTAAGAATTTCTAATTTTCCTGTTGCTTATTCAATTTAACTCGTGTTGCACTAGTTCTTGATTAAAATTATAACAAATTAAAATGTTTTATGGTTTAAAAAATTATACCTTGGTAGCTTAGTGTGAGGCAGTCGTAAGCTCTTTTTGACTCTAAGAAGCCACAGCTTGCTAAAGGTAACAACAAACCAGCACTTGGACAGTGTGAACAATATTTCACTTACTTGTAGAAGTGTCAAAGTCCCGATAATGGGAAATATACAAAAATAAATTAAATGTTATTCTGGGTGTAGCATAATTAAACTGTTGTACCAGACAGCAATGCAAGCGCATTTCCAAACTAACTCTGTATCAGTAGCTTCGTAAACTCGAAGCATATTTCTCAACGTTTGCTTCTTAAACTACTCATTGAACTTTCCAAATAGTTTGCATGCATATTGAATTACCTACGTAACTAATTCATAAAGAAGAAGAAGTAATTATTTCGATGTCAATAAAAGTTTACCGCAACGTATAGTATATTAAAAGAATGATTTATGGTTTCCCTATTCATTCTTCTAGCTCGTTTTTTGTTCCTTTCTACTCGTACTATCTTTTTCTTCTTTAATCGTTTTCTATGTATATAAGGATTTCTTATGTTTCCGCGAATGTTACACATTTATTAAAAATTAGTATTTATGTATATTTTTTAAGTGAAAGTCATTGGTTCCGTATCCGATAAAACGGTAAAAGTCTTTAATAATACTAACTGCATCAGTCCATCGTCCTAAAGATAATATTTATTTAAACACTTAAAAATTTATATCTTCATAAAAATTGTGTCTATGTCTTCAGTGGTAAAAATGCTACGACACAATTTTGTTACAACTACCTCTTAAAAATTTTATCACAGAGTATATACCAATAATTATTACTAAAAATTGTTTAACCGACTATCAGTTTAGACTGTTGTTAAAAATCCATTTATCCACAAATGCTTTCTGTTGTTCAAATGGCTTAACTAGGCTAGATATCACCTACTTCAACTTGTAATGATGGGCAAAGTAGAAGGAAAAAGACGTGTTGGACGCCGAAAAAAATCCTGGCTACGGAACATAAGGGAGTGGACTGGTATCACCAACGTGGAGCAACTGTTCCGGGTAGCACAAAATAGACAGAAATTCGCAAAACTGACGGCCAACCTCCAGTAATGGAGAGGCACTTTAAGAAGAAGAAGGCTAGACTGAAAAATCTAGTTTAGTAACCATGACAACAATCGTTGAAGATTTGCATTCACATTAAACTATTTTTACATGAGGTATAGCTGGAAAAAACCATTTTTTTAAATCTTAACACGCATGATGACTAATAATATTTATCTCCGGAAGATAGTAAATTAAATAATCTACGGTTGAAGTTTAAAAGTGTTAACAAATTGTGTTAATTTTAGGAGTTATCACAGAGCAACGGACTCACCATCACCGCGGAGCACCGGTTCGCGGACTACCTGCCGCATAAGTCTGAACATATCGAGAGGATCGTTGATCAGACCTACGACAAAACACGGAGTAAGTACACTAATACCAATTAGTATTCATTTTCTTTTATTTGACCTGTACCTGATGGTAAGTGATACGCTTGTCCATAACAACGTGCTGCTAGTTAAGATGGTATACACTTTTATATATGATGATATACACATTGATGGTAAACACATTGCGCACGTCGCCTGAGACATACTGTGTTAAGTCTCGTTACCCTAGTAAATTCACTAGCTTACAGCGCCTGTCAAACTGAAACACAGTAATGTATCCACACTAATATTTGGTGGCTGAAATAAGAGTTGCGGTATTCTGATTAGCATCTACCACCAATAAAGAAGAGAACATAAACACACAACACAAATAACCATTTACTGATAGTTGGGACTCTGAAACCGGAGACCGTCTAGGTAAATGTCTCAGCTCCTATTTCTACCGCAAAACAGTAGTGTGCAAATATTACTGTGTTGTGGTTTGAAGGAAGCTGCAGCCAGTGAAATTACAATGATCTCGCTTCGCATCGCTTCGAGAGATAATTCTCGTTAACTTAACATCTAAATTCTCAAAGCGGGATTCAGAATCGAGTACAGATTTCATTGTCATTTTATTACCAGGCGTATCTTATAATCTGGCGTATCATAACCTTATCACTTACTATCAAGTGAACTTCTTGCTAGTCTCGTTACACATATATATCTAAATAGGATATAACTAGTAAGTATTAGTTTAATCATAGCTAACTACATCACCATACGCCTTTGGGATTTAATTAATACTTTTTAAAAGACAGAAATAACTGATTCCAAAATAGATAAACTTTATTGCTGTTAAGAATATTCTCGATCTAGTTTTCATTCAAATGTACACAGTAAATGCAAAGTTTAAACGTTTCGACTTGTTTTTTTTTTTTAAAGCTTCTATTTATTGGAGAAAGTGTCTCGACGCTTAAAACTTAAAACTTCAAGTAAAATCTTCAACTCTTAGGTGATTTTACTCCACGATCGGTTTAATTTTTATTCATAAAATAATCTTGGAAAAAAAATATGTTACATTTTCTTTACAAGCTAAGAAATCAAAATAAAGTAAACAAACGTTTTTCATATAATTATTACTGAATATTTTGATTTCTTTAACGTTACCAAACAATAATAAATTTCGGTTAAAAGTTCTGACCAGAGACAGCGACCGCTTCAAGATGGCTGACAGTTTTAGCTTTACTACTTTATATTATTTCATTATTATCAACTCCACCATTGCGTTTATGACTGCATAAAGTCAGTGACTTCACTAAAAGTATATAGCTATAGTAAAAACAATATTTTTACTTACGTTTCATTGTTATAAAACATAAAGAAAAGGTTTATAAATATATACGAAAAAGAATCAAAATTGTAGGTAATTTTGTTTGTTTCGTAATACATTTGATATTTACATGAAGTTTGTTTTTAAATTTATACACCAATCCTCTGAACTGTGTTATACGTAAAATAAAGTGTTCGATTAACTCACAGCACAAGTTCACGCGTGACTGGCATAAAGTGGAAGTATATAATGACATTTCCACCCTTAACTCAACTACGCGTGTAACGTTCGTAAAGTTAAAAGCTACTTACGTTTCACTTTAGGTGTTATTTAATATCTTTTCCTATTCACTTGTTATTTATTAATTTTATTGTACGTCATCTCAGATGTATAGTAAAGAAACGATGTTATGAAACGATGAGGTATTATTTAACAATAGTCTTAACCTGTTAATGACTTTGATAACATACAAAAGTTTCTTATGAAACCAGAAACTTTTTCTTACATCCGCGGCGCGTTTGTCTTTTAGAAAGTCCTCAGTTCGATTCCGGGCCTTCGTGTTGTGGTTTGGTTGGTTATAACGTTTCTTTGAAGCTGGTTAGCACCATCATATTGTAGATCAACCGCTATAACTGCACTGTCGTTGTTCAGGCTGTAAACATATGAGAGCCAGATCGTTTTAGGCGAGTTCACTTCAGCATCATTTACTTCAGCATTTCAGTCAAATGTTAGCCCATTGAAGATTAATAAAGCAATCAATATACTATCTATTAATTCCACCAGTAGTACTGTGTAAACAAATTTGCGTCGCCAGTTGGAAGGGCGTAGCTTGTGTAAATATAAACATACCCCTCGCGATCACCCAATTTGGTTCAGCGTAAACACCGTAACTAGCGCTTATAGTTACAGGTTCAATCTTTCACTTACACTCAGAGATGTCTCGTTCTCTTTCTTTCTCTATTTCATAAGAAGAACTTCTTAATTTTTTGACGATCTATACCAACAGTCTACGTGTTCCTGGGTGAACACATCGCCCTCGTGGAGTTTGTGAATGTGCTGGGGCGACGCGGTCTTCTGAGGACTGGGGAGTACGCCGTTATCGCGGTGGACGACGAGATCTACGACCCCAACACCGCCGCCATCACTCATGCAGGTATTTATTCCACTGAGCCCTTAACATCCAAATTTTTAACACGAAAAAGCGACAAGAGCTTCAAAACGTTTCTGTAATTCCTTGCTTACTTGAAATTGAAAGACGTTTTCTTTTTACTTAGAAAGTCTTCGAAAAAAGAGATCTACTTCAAGTAGGCGTATGACTATTAATAACTCTTGAAGCCAGATGTATTTTAAGTATTTTTAAGTTACAAGACAATTGAAGTTTAAAGACTAAAATGATAAATACTTGCTGTAGAAACTTGACTAAAAGCTTTACATTTTCTTTTCTGATTCCCTACTGTATTTCAAATGATATTGAAGAGGTATCTACATCTTGTCTCAAAAGAATGAATACATTACGATGCAGTAAATAACATCCTAACTTGTATAACGTTGTTATATGTATCTCTTGATCCATCGCCATTAGGATACTCTCTCGTCTTGTCGTTTTATCGGCAAAAAGATTATGAGGGTCAAAACCTATCAAGATTTTAATTAAAGTTACACCTATAAATATGAAGGATTTCATTTCGCTTTACAGCGCAACACGATATATGGTGACTTAACTTTCATTCTACCTGGAAATTGAATTTTCTTTTCTCGTCACCACCTTCGACCTAGTTTAATGTGTGTTTGACAGAATATTACAGTAACACTCACTCGCCGGAAGTGGGAATATCGGCGAAGATAGCTTCATATCTATAGATTTCCTGAGACCTAACGCATCTGCTGTCATGCTATTGACGTACATAACAAGACCTATCATTACACAAATGATTTAGTTATGAATATCACCGATTGAATATTACTGATTTCAGATAAGTCTGGATTTACGATTTTAACTCCGATTGATGTACACGCATGTATAACATAATGTAATAATAATTTCTTAGTTAAAATTATGTTTTAAATTAAAAAATCTGCGTCTAAATCCAACAGGAAATCAAGCTTGAAACATTCTCACCAAATTTTAACATAAAAATAACAGGTTTTCCTGAACTACAATTTCAGCTGAAAAATGGATATGAAAAAAGACAATTAAATGCGTAAGAAGTTTTTATTAAAATAACATATTTTTCTTTAGATCACCTGATCCAGAACAGCAGCAGCGACTTCTTGGCATTCAGAGCCGTTCTTAAACTAACGCCGTCGTTTCCCACTAATCCTCATTACCCGTAAGTAATTAACAACCACTAACATTATTACCACCATCCTCACTATTAATTAACACAAAGTGATATTGAGGTTAAGTTAACCAACTGTAGATAACAAGAAGTAATGCTTTTATGTTGTCGGGTATATCTAGCTTATGAATTAAATTCAGTCTGGTATTAAACTGTCCTTTCTTAAGTGTTTTGTGCTTTTATCAAAACAATTTTTAAGGTTTGATATTAATATTATTAAGTACGGCAATCCTTTTCTATAAGAATGGCGTCGTTTATTTACGCTCCATAATTTTGTTTTTCTACAACTACCACTTTACCTAAATTCCATATTTTGGCCGTCGAAACGATGAAACTTTTATGACAGATTGATAATGCGGGATAATAGCTAACAAAAAATCTTTCTATAAACCAAACTACGTATGTGGATCTAGAATCTAATAAAGAACGTGTTAAAAAGCAAGTGCTTACCCACTTCGTTTCGGAGGCAGTAATGGAGCGTGTAACAGATCAAATCACTTACAGGATACTCTGCCGAATGATACGCGAATTATCCGCCGCGTCACCCTTCTGCGTGCCTAATTACCACAAGATATTCGAAGACGCTTCCGTAAGTATACTTATATACTTTAACATAATCTATGATAATATATTTAACACGATTATTAATCTCTCCATTTCTCCCTGTACATTTCTTTTATCATTTACCAGAGTAGTCCGAATTTTGCGTAAAGTAAAAGTAGTAGTAGAAAGCAGGGTTTCGAAGCTTTCAATTGTATTCGAGTAAAGTCATACTCATCCCGAATTATTTAACGTCAAATGCCGAAGAAAGAATTTATTGAGAGAATTTACATATTCGCTACATCTAGCCTGAAAATTAGCGAATGCATTATGCTAGTAACAGTCACAAGGAAAGCTGCTGACTTTTCTTTGTAATTATGCACTCGTTATACACATTTTTACAATACGAATAGGATTAAGTGGTGAAGGGGATAATTTTCTTCTTAAAGTGAGAGAATATGTAATGATTAATTTTACACTAATAGTTTATAGACGGTTAATCAATCTGTGCGTCTGTTGCAATGTCGTAGCTCTTGACAAATTTGTTCTCCTCGTTTCTTGTATAATACTTTCGTGTTATTAAATTTGTGTATCATTTCACACCAATAATAACGCTATAATAATTTATCATAGCAACATTTATTAAAGCGTATTAATTCAATACCTCAACAACTTTGGGTAGCGAATGGTGTTTCTGACAAACAATCTGAGAGGGCGTCCTTGTACCTGATTTGTGGCCGACCCCGGGCATACAAATAGTGTTTGATTGCTTGGACCTTTCATGACAAAACTGATTATACTCAACTTCACAGATAGAGCTTGAATATTGCCGTGAAGTTTACTTATTTGTTAGCTATTCTATACCTGCCTCTCCTATTTGATTTAAATAATAACTGTACATTGTACACACGCACGAGATAATTTTAACCAACTATCTAATACAATTATAGAATGGAATATAGTAATAGAAGATAAATATCATTATAATGAGTTAAAAGTCTATTTTATTACAAAACTAAATACTTAAAGTATTTACTATAAAGTATTGTATTGTTTATTATCAGATATACAATATTTATTCATAATATTAGACATGTATTCACTAAAAACCAATATTTCATATACATCGTAAAGATAATTTGTAAATTTATTTCATCTCATAAAATGTTTATTTCCTTTCATAAATTTCAGAGATACATTTTTATTTCGGGAAATGCGATGAGGTGTCTTTTATAAAAATACTTGTCTTTGCTTCAGTATATATGTCGCTGATATAATAACTTAAATAGCTTACACATTGAAATATAAATAATAGCAGTTACTCGACAACGAAGCGAAAAATCAAACTTTTAAATGATACCAGCAAGTCGTTCGTCATGATGATGAAAACCAATATTACATGCTACACTTAATATTAGATTCTGTTTAATATGAGAGCAGAGCATCAGTCTTTACTTTTTCCTTTCTTCTCGGAACACAGTAATAGGAATAATAAGAGCAATGGTGGTAATAGAAAATTACTCAAATTTCTTTATAAAATAAAAATACATGTAAACATTTATAGGAAATATGATTTATTGCTTTTATTCAAAAGTATTTTCTGTTAAAACTTTTCCAGAACCTTTGAATGGTGTGATCTAAAAATATGTAGCGCAAATTTATGCTGAAGCGTTTTCTCTGTAAATTCTACGTAAATTCAATATTTATTCTAACACAAACTAACGCGTAATTCTCTGTCGCTCATAAAGCCTCTTTGAAACTGACTGCCTCTTAAGAAATGAAACTATCTCTATTCAATTCTATTGAAAATAATCTTATTAGACTATTTTTGTTACTGTTAATGAAAGGAATGATAATATTATATACTTTAAACCAATTAGGAAGCATTATTACATTAATATTTCCCTTGCTGCGAGTACAATGAATAATTTAAAACGGCAACTTTCCTATCATACTATGCTTTTTTACTCGTTCTGGGTAAAATAATGATGAGTTGTGGAGTCTAATATACTAAAAACATGAATAATTAATTTATTAATGAATATGAAACCTAACTAGCATCATATTACATACAACTGCGATGTACATATGCAAATAATACAAATTTAGTAAATCCGTATGCACAGTTTCATCCTAAACTTACAGTAAGCAAAACCAAGGTTGCTCGTAAGTTTTATATTTAAGTTATTCATTATTTATTAATTATGTTAATAGTGAAATTTACTTTTCTTTATAATGGTATCCGCTGTGTAAAAGGATTAATACTTTTCGGACTTTGTTACGAGGTACACGGGGCGACATAATGTTTCATAAACCCTGCATATGAATTAGACTTTATTTACATATAGTTTTCTGACACAATAATTATTATAAGACCTAAAAACAAATAGAGCTAATAATAAGTAACTTTTAACCAATTGCAAGAAGATAGAATTAGTGATACACAGTAAGGTTCACTCGTTATTTGGGGAATGATGATGACGAAGGAAGATCACTATTCCTTTGATTTTTTTGTTATGTATTTTTCCATACAGAAGCGTCTTGAATTATCTTTTGTTTGCTGCTCATAAAAGTTAACTAACTCAAAACATTCTAACCTCAAAAGTATCAAAACAAGTCATAAATGATTTTGCAACATAGATCACCGGTTACTTAACTAAATAAGCATAAGATTTTTCGAAGTTTTTCTCTTACAATAATCCTGAATGATGCGTTACTAAGTAATACTTCTTTTGGTATATCTTTACAGGTGGTAAGGAATTTCTATCGACTTCTCACTAATGTCTGAAATAATACCAATAATTCCATTATAATAATACAATTTGGAACAAAATTAAAATATTTTAGAGTTATTATGCTTCAGCCAGATAACCATACGGGGTTAATAACAGACTCACAGATAATAAATAATTTATGGACCCAGAGAAATTTCTTTTAAATATGTATTTACGATAATTCTGTACATATTAATAAATTACATATAACACCATATTTATGGTATTGCTAGCTTACTGCTGGTAAGTCTCCGCAGTTACTATTTCAGCTGACAAACTGTAGTGTGGTAACATTACTGTGTTCTACTACTGCTAGTGAAGTTACTGAGGTAACGAGACTAAACACCTTATGTTTCAAGACGAGCGCAATGTGGTCCAGTGTGTACCATCATAACTAGCACCGCGTTGTTATGGGTAAGCGTATCGCTTACCATCAGGTGATCGTCTCGCTCGTTCCGTCGCCTCGAAATATAAAAAAATAGCCTCAAAGAAACAAACTACACCAGGTGCCGATAGAAGCTGCTCATCTGTACGACGCGGTGACGTTGTGGGCGCGCGCCGCCACCGCCGCCATGAGGAACGGCCTCCCGCCCACTGATGGGGCCACTCTCATGAAACTCCTCAGACCCACCACCTACAGATCCCTCCAAGGATTTGACGTAAGTAGACGTATCACTTATTATATAAAGAGATTTACACAAATCCTAATCCTTCCAGAGCCGATGCTTTTGCTTATGAAATAAAAGTGATTAAAGTCAAAATTTTCCAAAAATCCAAATTTCATTTACATTCAAGTGAAAAATGCGACTCATGGTTAGTCTTTTTTAAAAGTAGTAGACTTAGAGTTAGTTGTAGTCAAACTTTAGTCTATAAATAATAAAAAAAAAACTTAGAGATACTACAGTCAGTACTACACTCAGTAAAATCCTAATTTACTTGAGATCTGTGCTCTCTCTAACAAGAAAAAAGTCATTGCCATTTGTTCACCATTCTGGTCAAGTGCGAGTTGATGTTTATCACTTCATCATCATATTTATTAAAACTCAATTTTACGGATTTTATCGCGTTTATATTTGTTTGTTTATTCCCGTTTCGACCGCTTTGCAGCAGTTCATGGTCACGGGAGGACTATCCTCCGTGTCGTGTGTAAAATCTGTAAAATTGAGTTTTAATAAATGTGTAACATTCGCGAAAATATAAGAAATCATTCATCATCATGACTAGATTATAGATATCCAAGTCTAGCAATCCTTTAAGCTATGTTGGTGACCTAAATTCTGTAAGGAGTCAAAAGCCTCAAAACTTCGATCACACCTCCATTGTCCTTTAGAATACTTTGGGTATTATTACAAGGCCTATTTTTTTTTTTTTTTGGAAGTTTAAAGCCCCGCTATTTGATACAGGGCTATAACAAGACCTATTTAGAAAGACTATGTCTGAGGTGCACATGTTATAACATAATCCCTACTTATTTAACAGTTCTTAAATTTAACACTATAATCGGCACACTCTGGAGTTCATTCCGTGCCTTTGAATATATTAACCGCGAATTATTTCTCAATGCGAACAAGCGAACCCTGATTTCATTATTAAGGTTGTTTATATTATAGCATAAATTTCAAACTAATAGTAATATTTATGAGGTTGTATTGAGCGTAACTTTTGTAACGATTAAATAATTTGAAATGTTTTATTAAGATTGAAACATCATTGAAAATATATAATATGACCTGAAAAGATAATCTTAATATTTAAGTATTTTGTTAATTCTTTAATGTAATAAAATTCTTGATCAATTTTACTTTGTCTATTTGAAATTTGTTTATCAGAGAGTTCTCAGAATCAAGTGTTGTATAAGGTATCAGAAAAAGAGATAAAAATTGGGAAATTGTACATAAAACTTAAAAAGCATAAAAAAGTCACTGTCTGTCTGTTGTTAATATTAGTTTTTAGAAAACATTTTACTTCAGGTTTTTAGAAAATACTCTATTATTCAAGGCTAAATCCTCGACCCATTATATCCGTTAAAATATTTAAATAATCCTGCCGGAGAAAAGTATATAAGAAGTAAATTGAAAATAGAAAATAAACTTTAAAGATTTCTTATACGTTCGTTGTTTCAAAGCAAAACGGAAGGTTTTAATGAAACTACGCAGTAGATACAGACTGTTATACAAATACGTTGATACACACATTTGCTACTCATATAACTAACCCGTGACTTTTTAAAAACGTGTTCAAAATTTTTTAATATATAAGGAAGAATTTATTCGTTTCCATAACTGGGAATTGAATTCTTCTCTCGCAAGAAGAGAGACAAAGCCAATTATCGATCAAGTTGACTATAAAATTATAATGACCAAATTGAAACTATTTATATAACTCAGTTCTTTATCGGCTTATATTATAAGTATATAGAAAAAGCAAGTACAATCAAAATAATAACATTTCTCTGTGAAGTTAAACTAAAAGCCAGTTTCCTGTAACTTATTAAGCTATCGGTCTGTATCTGTATATCATTTTCTAAGCCAAGGCTCATTTTGTCTTATATTTAATGTTACTTAATAAATATGTATTTTGTGTGTCAATTCATTAATATTTTAGAGAAGCACTGTAATCTGATTGGATTACAGAATGATCTATTGGCACAGAATTTAGGGCGCGGATTATCGATTTTTTTCTAATAATAAACACAATTTCTTTTATAAAACAGACTAGTTCTTGATTATGATACCGCTTGATGGTAAGTGAGGATGTAGTTTAAGTAATAAAGAGCACTAGTCTAGAAGAAACCTATACACTCTTCTAAACACTCCCACATCATACTTGAACAGGACTTTGCCGCGCGCAGGCTGTTCCAATTACTTGATATTTATTTTTAATGTTATAAAGAGGTATTAAGGTAATACATGAAGTAGTAATAGGACCCTGAAGATAATGTCTAGACCCTGTTAATTAGTTTTACATTGCTTAAAGCACGTGAAACTTGTTTTATGATGTTATATTTCGTCGTTTATCATTGTGTATGTTCAAATTTGTATTATATGTGAATGAATGTTTTAAATTGTATGTTTTTCATTATATTTTAACGTATTTACTTATGTATTTGTGCACTCATTTTACTTCAATCCTGAGGTAGACTGGCAGAGAATGCTATTTGGATTAAGTGACTATGAACAAGGCATATTGTTGAAAAGAGTAACGGCCAGTGAGGTTGATATACCATATGGAAGCGAATAAGAACAAAGGGAATTAAATTAAACTGTCTCCATAAAATGGAAGTTGTGAATGGCAATTTTTACGATGATCAGACGAATGGTTTCAATTTTATAGCTTATCTTAAACAATTTATACTATAAATAGTGAATAAAAAGACTTAACTAATTCATGATCTGTGTGATTCTAAAGTTTGGTCTCGAATATCACATAGTCTTACGTTAGTTCGAAACAATTTTAGCAATAACATTTCAACCATACTTGCGTAAGGAAAAATGCAACGAAAGTAATAGAGATCGTAATATTAAAATATAAGAAATGAATTATAAAAAGAGAGAAGAATAATGTACAAAGGAAAGTATAAATTAGTAATTAATAGGACAATGTAATTGAGAAAAGGAGAACGAATGTAAAGTAGAGATAAGTGAAACTGTGATAAAATATGTGAAATTTAAATACGTGGCGAATGTAGTCGTGAAAGGCGATGCCTGAAAGAAGTAAAATAAACAATTGTTAAGATCTGGAAAGCATGAACGAGAATAAAGTAGGAGAAAAAAGATTGGAGAAGAAAGACAAAAGACACAAAAAAAAGACCCTGACCCAAATACGTTATTTTAGATATATATAGTGTTTCTATTTAAATAGTTATCTATCTTATAATAAAAAGGTTCAATTCTAGGTGAACATGGACAGCGCTGGTGATGCTGAGGGTAACTTCTCAGTTATCGGGCTGGTGGAGGACCGGGCCGCACCCGGTGGCTGGGTGGCGCGGTCGGTCGCGGCGTTTCGCTACGCCAACACATCAGATCCGTTACCAGTAATTAATATTATGTTTGACATTAAACATGGCGACAGTACACTCGCCTAATAATAATTATCTTATTTAACATCTGGTTGTTGTCTGATAACTATAATGGAAACAAGCAGACAAACACGAAATTAGAAGAGTATACAGCAATAATATAACCTGTTCTTCTATGTCGTATTTCTTCATGACTGAGGGTCGTAGTCATTATGTGTGATGAAACACACGACGACTTTCTTAGCAGTTATAATGGAGTGGGTGTTGCCATTGCCTTCTCCATTTCACATACTAGTCCAAGCACTTTCCTCGCGATGTTTTCCTTCACCGTCAAAGCGCGTGATATTAGTTGGTGTGATACTAACGGCGCATAAATTGAAAAATTCATAGATGCAGGCCGGATTCGAACCCGGTAACTTCGGATTGGAAAGCCGACGTTCAAACCACTAGGCTATCACTTAATAACCTGTATGTATACTTTTTTATATAAGAAGACCATTACGTCCAGGATGTTCATGTGGTAACGATTGTTATGTCTATTATACATGGCGCTGGTTAGGATTTTTACAGTATTTTCAAATAATGAAACAGTGGTGTAACCTACTGGATAAAGATATAGTTTAAAAATACTTGAACAGGCATTGGTGGGGGGCAGTCGCATAGCATGGATAGCTGGACGTCCCCCTGTAGCTGAACCGTCCTGCGGCTTCGACGGCAAGGGTTGCTCTCTGCCACACGACCCTGGTGTGCTGTCTGCGGTGGCAGCAGTAGCAGCTGCAGCGATTCTGACAGCGGCACTGCTCCTGCGCCACTACAGATACGAACAGAAGCTCGCATCTGTGCTTTGGAAGATCGAATCCAAAGACTTGACGTTCATTTCGGCTTGCAGCGACGCCAAGGTTAGTATTCTCACAGAAAGAGATATGTAAATAATTCAATACTGTTTCATGCAGTTATTCTCCAGTTTTCTGTTGTTTACTATTACGGATCTACTCGTTTTGTTACAAAATATACTTTTTTTAAGGTGTCCATCCCGCAAGAAGTAGACACCAGGCGTGCTCATACAACGATCGCGATGTACAGAGGCAACATAGTGGCTGTGAAGAGGCTGAGGAAGAAGAGCATCGATGTAACGAGAGCGATTAAGAAAGAACTGAAACAGGTAACTACGTAATATCAAAAAAAGGATTATTGTACAACTCATCATCAATTCCACAAAGACATTGAAACCGTGAATGCTGAGGGTGCTTCGAATAATGGTATTTTATCTCTCTCGACTATCACATGTTAAAATGGTTATCAACAATAAAACTCACAACATGTTGCCTCTAAATCGAAGCAGGGCCAATAGCCAATAAGTTTTTTATTTTCTCGTTCCCTCTTGTTGAATTTGGGCCAAGGCTTTTGTTAACAATTTTTCTTAAAATCTATTTCTATCTATCTTCCATTCCATTTCCTTCTCTTATTCCTATTCTCTTTGTCATTCTTCCTCGTTTACTTTACCAGCCAATAAGTTATTTAACATCACCACTTCAGCTTATTGAAATAATACAGGCTATATTAATGATTGGGATAATTGCGGTACTCTAAGCGCTTACTATGCAGTTTGGCGAAGGGCTGAATATTTATAAAAGTCACTGGAGAAACTGTTCCGATCCTGAATTTGGTCCCTCAACAATAAAGTATAGATAAACTAACCTGTATCCCGTATACAGTAAACACAGTTTACTAATAATTAATATAAGTAAAAGGGACATTAATGTTCGTGTGTAGATCCGCGAACTCCGGCACGAGAATCTGACCGCGTTCGTGGGCGTGTGCGTGGAGAGCGGCGCCGCGTGCATAGTCACTGCTTACTGCTCGCGAGGGTCTCTGGCGAGGGTACTCGGGGACAGGGACCTCCTGCTCGACGACATGTTCGTGGCGAAGCTCGTCGCGGATCTACTGCGTGGACTGACATACTTACACGACTCGCCGTTGGTGTCCCACGGGAATCTCACATCTAGTAACTGCTTGGTTGACAGCCACTGGGTGCTACAGATAGCTGATTACGGATTGCATACATTGAAGAGTAAGAAATTCTTTGTTTTATAATTACTTACTAAACTTTACTAAATCCAGGGGCAGTCCATTCATTTGTATACATAATAAATAATGTATAATTTTTAGGTAAAGTCTTTTGACATAGTCATTTCGTTAAATACTGCGTATGCGCGTAACGTTTGTACTTTCTCTTTTTGCGTGGGTAATCGTCGCCATTAATAATGCACAACAGTAATCTACCGGAGTGATATGTATTCGTTCGCTTAATAATCAGGTGGTTGCATGGAGACGGAGGACGCGCTGCGGCTAGAGAGGCGCATGCTGTGGAGGGCGCCGGAACTCCTGCGGGACCCTAACCCACCACCATGGGGATCGCAGAAGGGGGACGTCTACTCGTTCGGGATCATACTTTACGAAATCCTCGGAAGGAACGGCCCGTGGGGTGACACTAATCTGACCAACGCAGGTAAGATTTTTTACTTGCAAACTTCACATGCGGTCTCTCTTATAGTAACACATTAACAGTAATATGAAAATATTTAAAATGTTAACTATTACTTTTCAAAGAAATTAATCAATTGAGCTGCGTTCTGTGACTTTCTAAGAACAAACTTTTACATAAGCTTTTAAATAAGCTGTAAATGATATTTTTCAATATACTATGCAAAACATAACTAGAATGTTATTTAAGTTAGTTAGATATAGAAAAAATTCCCCAGGTCATTCCCATCAGGCAGAGTATTGAGTTAACAATATTTAGCATAAGTTTATAAGTGTTAACACATTCAGACATATTACTGAATAACAGAAATTATCGGTCGCGTCCGTCACCCGATCGGCGGGGTGCTGTTCCGGCCGCCTCTCAGCGGCCTGGCTGCTCGACCCTCGGTGCTGGCTGTGCTGAACGCGTGCTGGAGCGAGCGGTCGGACCGACGACCAGACCTCCGCCTAGTGTGGCTGCGTCTCAAGGACATGCACGCCGGCATGTTAGTACACACATTTCCTCCGCAGCAGCTATATCGTAATACAAATGTGAAGTATAATTTGGAAAGCAGAACCAAGTGTGAATGTTTTATAAAAATTTACAACGTTAACAGGAAAACCAACACTTTCGACAACATGCTCGCCATGATGGAGAAGTACGCTTCGAACCTAGAGGCTTTAGTTGAGGAGAAGACCAAACAGTTGACACAAGAGAAGCGACAAACCGACGATCTACTAAACAGAATGTTGCCGAGGTAAGGTCATCATTGCTTCTAATATTCATAACAAGAATATTTCTCTACCACAAAGTAACCAGTTACTGTTACCAGACGAACAGTGCGTTCACCCTCTTGAGTGTTATGCTTACAATAAAATAACGTTTGCACACTGCTGTTTGATGGTAGGAATACTGCGGAGGTACCTAAACGGTTTCCGCAATAGAGACTGTGTTTATCAGTATTAATTTAAAAAAAAATTGGATATTTTTCGGTTATCTACATTTTGCTAAGGACCGTGGCCGAAGCACTAAAGCGCGGCGAGCCGGTCCAAGCGGAAAGCTACGACAGTGTCACGATCTACTTTAGCGACATCGTCGACTTCTCGCATATAGTCGCTACGAGCACACCTATGCAGGTAATCAGGTTTAATCTTTAACTTAGTTTGTTTTTAATCAGCTTTAGCCCCCAAACGGCTGAACCGATTTTAATCAAACGATTTTCATCTTAACAACGAATGAATCATTGCCATAGATTTAAACTGTTTAAATTTTATCTAATAATTTCTAGTTTTATTTGTGCTAAATTTTAGCCACACGAAAATATTTATTTTCTTGCCACTGAAGAAAATATTTTCATCGATCATACTAACGAATAAAGAAACCGTCTATTACCAGCTGCCTCAAATCTGGATGTAGACTTAATTTTAGATAATACAAATTGAGGTGCTATCCGATTTGGCAGCGGAGAACTACGATCATAAAATTCTAGCATTTTTTGGTTATATTTAAGTACCCATGTAAGGCAAAGTGTTCTGTAACTATCTGTTTTTATGACTTAGTATTTTATAGCTTGTCTCGCAATTACACCGAAACAATGTAGCAAGGTCTACACAACTACTTTTTTTGTTACTTTAAGTTTTTAATTTAAAGTTTTAGTGTTGTGTCATTTTGTACCAATATCTCTAACATATTTCTATGGGTTTAAAGTTTTAAAAAATATATATGTTATACGAATATCGAAAGTTTGTGTAATTTTTATTTTTGTTTCTACCACGCAGGTTGTGGATGTTTTGAACGACCTTTACTCCTGCTTCGACGCCATTATCTCCTACTACAACGTTTACAAGGTAACAAAAATAAATCAAATGAAAGTTTAATATATCCTGTTTACAGGATAAGTTAGAATATCCATTCATTACTTAAAAAACTCTAGAAAAAAGGATGGGAGATTCTTTTATGACCTTTGCTCTTGAAAACCAGTACCATATGCATTTTTTTTTTGTATTTGTATACTGAAATGAAGTTTAATCTTTGAAGTTTGTTTTAAATTCACAATATCATTACTGCTAAGTGTCGTCCACTTAGATGCTTGAGAGATTAAATTGCATTCTATTGAAACTTAAAACTTCGTCTTGTTATCCGAATAATTCTTGTTAAATACGCACTTCAAACTGAAGTGCGTAGTTAACAAGAATAATATTTGCCCTAACCTAGACAGTCTTCGTCTAAATAGATCTTACACCGTTATTTTTTTTTTAATACTTTTTGATATAAAAGATGGAGCCGGTGGGTGACGCTTACATGGTGGTCGGTGGCCTTCCGGAGCGCAGTTCCAAACACGCGGCGGAAGTTGCATCTCTTGCCTTGCATTTACTCGAAGCTGTACCGCAAATAAGAGTCCGACACAATCCCATTATCAGGCTGAGTATAAGGATCGGTAAGTATACTTTCTAAACCATCTAAACCTCATGGACTATCAATCCAATAATCTCCATGTCCACAACAAATACAATATGTATGTTATACAGATTTTCATGGACAAACTTTATTATTACTTAAAACTTATTCACAGATAATACTTCCAATCGACTTAACGCTGTCTATTACCTGATATATAGACAAAAAGAACTTGATGTGCTACATCTGTAGGAATTCCTCTAGGAATCCACACCGGGCCCTGTTCAGCTGGTGTTGTTGGTATCAAAATACCACGCTATTGTTTGTTCGGGGAAACCGTGAACGTTGCAGCCAACATGGAGTCATCTAGCCAAGCTCACAGAATACAAGTCAGCCACGACACCTACACCGCGTTGCGAAGACATGGTGGCTACCATCTCAAAGAAAGAGGCCTATCAAAAGTAAAGGTTCGTTAAGTTTACTATTTACCGATAAAATTGATTTATTTATAACTCAACTTTGCTGCTGGAATTCGGGGCTTAATCCCACTTGAAGAGAGTAAAAGTTTTTATCCACGTTGCTCAACAAGTATGAAAGCTGTTGTTCTCGTAACTTGTCCTCTACTTAGCGATAGCGCTCTGCGGGGATTGAACCCTGGCTTCTTTAATTTGCCGATAGATGTAACTAAGTTGCCATAATAAAAAAATTTGCACGTCTAAAAAATCTTAAAAACTTTCGAATGAAAAAAAGTTAATAGAGAACTCGCGTAAAAAGAATACGCAGCATTTATTGAGGAGACGTAATTTTCTGCTGTATTAATATTAATAAATTGAACAATAAAATTAATAAAAAAAACCCTTAAGTAGTTTCAAGATCACGTCTAAGTTAAAAGAAAAAATTAAAGACGGTAAAGTAGTTGAGAGAACTTCAAACGCAGCGGTGAATACAATGAAGCTCTAAAAACTCCAACTCCACAGAAGTTTCTATTGACTTAAAATATATTTTTTTTAATTTATTATTCTGGCAATACCCTAATTAAAATGAGTTATTAAATTAATCACATTTTCATAATTCGCCTCGCCGTTTTAACTTAGCTGTCAGATTGTCAACATTAATAAAGAGAAATAAATTGGTTCGTAACGTTCCTGATCGAGTTTTACATTCAAGGGTCGCGGAGAGATGAAGGCTTGGTGGCTAGTCGGTGAAGATCATGAGAGGAGGAAGGAGCCCTTCTACCGCTTCCGTAAGTACAGACGTTTTTCAAACATACATAAGAATTTACTTTTCAAAATAATTATCGAACCAACTTTCAGATTTTATCATTAATCTCTGCAAAAACTTACGCTTAGACATAAAATATATGAGCGACAAATTTTTTATATTTCGGTATTTAACGAAGCGGTGAACTGGTGGTAATTGAGCGTGGAACTATGGGTTACTGGTGATCAAACTATCATCATCAAACTTCAGTTTGAAGAAGGACACCTCATGATGATAAAAACACTAACGCAAAGTCATTTCTATGAAATATTCTCGTGCAGAGCTAGGCGTAGGACGTAGTTCCGCGGACGGCAGCTACGGCGACAGCTCCTGGGGTCTGGAACGTTCCATCCTGAATATTCACGACCGTGCACGGTTATCCTGCGGCGGCTCCTTGGGCCCGGGCTCCGCCCTCTCGTCCCCCGGCCCGCCGGCCTGCGCTTGCTTCGTCCCCCAGAGAGACCATCACTCGGCCCCAGCCGTTTCCTTCTGCGACGAGTGAATCCTTACATTTTTAAACGGTTTTATTTAGCTCGACCCGTACGGAATTTATTTGGGTCAAAATTAGAAATTGAAATTTAAGCACCTTCCCGTTGTCAGATTGATCTGAAATTTGGTACACACATTTAATTTGGATGACAATACAATATAATAAAATCAATAACATTATAAATCTAAGATGACCGCCGATACAAAATGGCGGATTACATATTTTTCCTTAACTCCCTCAATATGGGTATCAAATGAAAGGGCTACACTAGTAAAACACGATGATTATGTCAAAATTTAAAATTCAAGATGGACGCCGTCCAATATGGCGGACTAGGTACATATTTTTCCACAACCACCACAATATGGGTTTCAAATAATAGGACTACACTAGCAGAATACTGTCATTATGAATATATAATATATGTCAGAATATTCGGTAGACAATTTCACTAAATACTAAAAACAAGAAAATAAAAATCGGTAAAAAAACTTTTAAGTTAAACGGTTTTCTTTATGTGCACTGAAAACTACAAAATAAATAAATAAAAAAAATAATTAATAAATAATAAAAACGTGGGGCCCATTAACTATTTCTGTATTACTTTCTACTAATTTTTTTGCCGATTTTTATATTAAGACAACTGGATAAGGAGCAAAACAATATTAAAACTAATAGTTTTGTTTATAAAGATATCAACTCACCGTCAAAAGGAATCGCGGTCAGGTGATGACAAAAAAAATTAAAGATCTTTGACACATATTTTAAGATAACGGTGTGTAATTCTGATTGTTTGTATTTGATGAAAAGAGTAGACAAAATCGCTGGTCAAATATAAGTAACTAATTGACTAATTGGTGGTAGAATCTTTCTGCTATTTAATTCGTATGACGGTTTAAAGACAAAACTTTGGAGATGGAATTTATATAAGAAAGAAGTTAATCTCTTCTCATCCACTGACACTGTGTTTATCAATGTCTTCTTCTTAAGATTTACATTAAAAATTGTCAAATTGGGAATAGCTTTAAAAGATATTAATGTACTTTAAAGTCTATATGTAAAATTAGCTTAAATGACTTCAGAACATTTGATGGTGGTGGCAGGTTTGCGAGTCGATTATTTTGGTATGTTCTATATTATACTATATTAAATTAATGATAATAAATTTGATGGTACTTAAAGAATGAAATGTTTAGATTAATTCGAAATGTAAGGGTATGTAAATGTTTAACGTCCAGTGTATATTAATATGTATATTTGTGTTTATTTGAATGCTGCTTAACAAGCAGACCTAGCTACAACAGGGTATACGCATTGCTTTTGTTAATTTGCTTCATATTAAATATGTCAATTTGAAAACCAAATAGCACTAATGTTTAATTCTCAGAATGCTCTTTAACGCTTACTTATACTCGAAAGTTTATTTATAAAGCCTAAAGCTATCGCTGGATAAAGATCCCGCTGTATATACAAACATTCATTATTTAATATTTAAACGTTTTCATCATTAGTGTTAAAAGAAAGTTTAAAATAAATTTGTTAATTAAAAAAGTCTTATTGCTAATAGTAAAAAAACTAAAATATTATTTCGTTTTGTATTCGATTTAGTTTAATGTACTTTAAACTTTACTGGTGACATTATTTTATTAAAAATAACCGCTTTTTCGTTTGAAAATTTAACTGAAATTTACATGATATTTATTTTTGTAACTTTTTTTACTTTCTTTCTTTGTAACTAACAACGAAAGCATTATAGCTTAATTATAAACTAATTCTATAAAAAGAAAGGATTAGTAGTCTACCACTACATAGTAAAGTTTTTTAGGCTTTCAAAGCTTATACAGCGATCAATTATTTAAATAAGCGTTTGGGTTTACGTGAAATAACGATTTGATCGATCAGGCTCTCAGCCGGCTTAGCTAAGTAATGAAGTATTTAAAACAAATAAGTTGCTTATCGAAGGTGTTATTTGCTTAAGCAGTTTGTGTCCGTCTGCGTTATCGTGGCGCCTGAATGTCTGAAGAGCTATCGATTTGGTTATTTTTTTGTTAGCAAGGTGACTCGTAAGATTATTCACATTTATCATTCAAATTGATTTGTTTGTAAGTTTATAGATTACTAGCTTTTTTCATGGTTTACTATTTTATTTTAATATAGTTTTCATGAAGCCTTTACATTCTTGTCTTAATAATTCTCATTGCTGTTGCCGTAAAGTTTTACGGATGTTTAATTGTTTATAGATCGTTGTTGTCGATGATGACTTAAATAACGTTTACTGTATTCGCATAGTCAAGGCTTTCATACGACTGTGGAATGCCACAGACCGTTAATGATACAATTAAAGTATTTCAATGCAAGTTGTTGAAAACGAGAATTATTTCATTCATTAATAAAACAAATGTGTAATTATTTGTAAACAAGGTAAACAATTGTTTGGAGAATTGTTTCTAGTCGTATTCTTAAATTGCCGTCTATCTTTTTCTTCGGCTATTCTCACCCCACGCTGCTGTTGATGTTAAAATTTCTACTTCAGAGTGAATCAGGAATTCCCTGATTATTATATTATAATAAAGCAAAAGAAAGTTAGTTAAGATGTAACTCATTTGAATAATATAATCTTGTGAGAAGGCAACAGTATTGTGTCTGTAGAAAATGGACACCGTTTACTTATTTACAATGAATTGTATATATTTACATTGTGACCATATCAAGGACTGTTATATGTATTACTATATGTTTACGATGTGCCGTTTTGGCGATTTTATTTAATTTTTTAATAATATAAAACACAATTACGGATATATACCGTACTGAATGTTTGTAGATGTGTCATTATAAACCTAGTCGTAGATATAAGAGAAATTAATGTTTTTCAGGAATTGTTACGATCTCGATGTCCATTTTATTGTTGCTCACTTAAATGTAACTTAATATTCAATGTGTCAAAGTAAGTTTTTATGTACTAATTATAATATTACCATTCTAATGGATCCTATTTTAATTATTCGTAAGAGAAGAAAACAAAACCCATTTCATCCAAAAAAAACTTTGTGGACTTTCTCAAAGTTAATATATCTAGTAAATAATTCATGTTAAATTCGATTACTATTCGTAT
Organism: Byasa hedistus; assembly: GCA_029286795.1. Classification (NCBI taxonomy): domain Eukaryota; kingdom Metazoa; phylum Arthropoda; class Insecta; order Lepidoptera; family Papilionidae; genus Byasa; species Byasa hedistus. The sequence goes on from JAGSMW010000001.1 coordinate 1,292,255, forward strand.
TATTTTCTAACAATGATTAATTTAAACTTTGTTAAAGAAATTCTATCCTACAATGGCCTACTGACAATATTTTTTTAAGCTAAGTAAGTCCATGAAAGAAAATCCATTAAATTTTGTTCATACATATTAATAATCATTTAAAGTGTATGTCGTTCCTTTGTTTAACATTAATTAAATATAAATGAATGTTATCGCTGTTGTTTATTAAAATATACATTTTTATATATACATAGAAAGTTTTTCTTTTCATCTAACAATTAACATGATGAGAGTAAACAAATCATTCTTAGTTTTAGTACGGAAATAGGTTTTGATTAGGAAATATTAAGTTCGATTAAAATGTTTCATAGATCTAGATCTCCCTTTCTTATCTTTTACTTGCCACCGAAATTTATAAAACAACCGTCGAAGTTTTGAAGGAAGTTGAAACATGGCGGACGAATTGACCACGCAGACAATTGTTAATGGATTTGTATTCTTTTATTTTATACGTGTACACATGACATTGGCTCACGCACAAAGCGTGCTCATGCCATCAATTGGGAAGAAGAAGAAAACAATTGTCAGTAGGAAATGATCAATCGGATATCCTAGTCTGTGAAAAAACAAAGACACTAGCTTATTTGTGTCTTGTTATTTATGTTTTGTATGAATGTATTATGTCTAGTTTACCAGGTGGTAGGTCTCTGTTGTCGGAGACCGTCTGGGTGGGTACCACCGCAGCTCCTATTGCAACCGCCAAATAGTAGTGTGCGAACATTACTGTGTTCCGGTTTGAAGCGCGCTGTAGCTAGTGTAATTACTGGGGTAGCGAGACTTAACGCCTTATGTCTCAAGACGACGAGCGCAATGTGGTGCAGTGTGTACCATCTTAACTAGCACCACGTTGTCATGGGCAAGCGTATCACTTACCATCAGGTGAACGTCTTGCTCGTCTCGTCGCTTAGTATTTAAAAAAAAAAAAATTGTTATACTGAAAAGTTTTTAGTGAAATACTATTGATGGGATCCCAAATAGATATTACCTGTTATATAACTATTAAACGATTATTTTATACCCGCAATTACATAACGTTTCCGTACGATAAATCGATCCAATTAACCACTTTCAATAACTTCCGACTTCTACATCACGAATAAATGGAGAAACATGACAGATTTTTATAATAAAAATATAAATATTAAAGAAAACTTTCCGTATATTGAAATTTTTCCTCCATTCAACTCCATGAGTAAGTTCTTTAACTTTGTGCTCAACGGACTTTTGATTAACATAAAAGGTTTTTTTATAAATAGAGGAAATGTCTTCGCATACCTATTTTTGGAGGGATAGACTAAATCAGAATTAAATCTTCTCCCCTCTTGAATCACATACAGTGTAACCCCCTTCTTATAGCAAAGCGCACCTGAACAGCTCGTCTTCCAATTCTATTATTATATTCTTATATTTCAGAGCATAACTTCGATCACACGTGATGGTAAAAGTAGTTTAGGTGGTAAAGCGAACAAGTGTAAAGCCTATTCACTTTCTTTTTAAAACTTCCACTTCATATTTAAACGAACACTAAAGTACAGACTCTTGTTCTCGCAGCTTCCGCGGAATTGATGGAGAGTCCACAGCAGATGTGAATAACAGAGAAAACTATTGGTAGTATTAAAGCTAGTTGTTAAAAAAACTTTTAATAGACAAAGGCATTTCATAGTAATTTTTAAAAAATAGTTTTGAAATAATTTTAAACTCGCTAACATTGTGGCGGACAGCGCCGCGTTGCTCAGTTCGGTCAAACTTAATCACAGTTGTTATTCCGTTTTTAACTACTTCTATAACTACGTCCAGGAAGGCTCATTTAAACTTATTCAATCGAATAAATTTTCTTATTATATAAAGCAACGATGAAACTAACAAATAATACAAACATCTGTTGCGGAAGTTATACGGATGTGGTCAATCTTTCTTATGTTCACTTAACGGTCTCACCGTTTTCCAACAAGAAAACCTAATACATCCTTGTCGGCGATCTGAAGAAACAAACGGACTCCATTTATTACTCTAGACAGTAAAAAATAAGACATTATGAACGTAATTTTTTTGTCTGATTTTTTTTTATTGTACCTACATATTCATTAAGATCCTACGCGATGTCTGCGTTACATAATGTCAATGTAGTTGCTGAAAAAGATAATAGTAAATACAAACAGTTTCATCAAATGATCATAAAAATAGAATTAAAGATGAGAATTAATCAAAAAAATATATTGAACAATGTATATATCAATAGATGAAAAAAGGAAAATTTTGTATTATTATACATTACGGGGTGTTGAAAATTATCTACTTTATAAATTACATCTTTTTCTTTGAAGTCGGTTCCTCGTTGCCGAGGGTCGTGACTTCTTGATATCCTGCTTTTAATGATGGTATACAAACTGTTCGCTTTTTTTTTATTCTACTAGGCGACGAGACGAGCTAGACGTTCACCTGATGGTAAGTGATATACTCGCCCATAATAACGCGGCGCTAGTTAAGATGGTATACACTGCACCACATTGCGCTCGTCTTGAGACATAAGTTAAGTCTCGTTACTCAGCGTTCACTAGCATACAGCGCACTTCAATACACACAGTAATGTTTGCACTACTGTTTGTCGGTTGAAATAGTCACTGCGGTGGTACCTAGACGGTCTGTACCAACAGAGACCTACCAGCAGTTCTCTTCTTCTTCTTAGTCGTATTTCCTCATGACTGAGGGTCGTGGTCATCATGTGTCGTGAAACACACGACGACTTACTTGTCAGTTATAATGGAGTGGTGTTGCCATTGCCTTCTCCATTCCACATACTAGTGCGAGCACAGATAGTCATGATATAGATATGCAGGTTTCCTCTCGATGTTTTCCTTCACCGTCAAATCAAATAATATTAGTTGGTGTTTTATGCTAACTGCACATAAATTGAAAAATTTATTGGTGCAGGCCGGATTCAAACCCGGTACCTTCGCATTGCAAGGCCGGCGTTCAAACCACTAGGCTATCACGCGACCAGCATTAAGCTGCATTATATATAGCGTCGTACATAAGTATCTCAATGACCTGTTTCATCTGCTTGATTCAACTTATTGAGCTCTGTGCACGACCTCTTACCAGTAACGTCAAGCTTATAAAAGCCATTTCTCCGATGAAAAGAGATTAAAATTCCATTTACAAGTATAGAAAATTCTATAAACTTTACATTATATATTATGTACATATTGTATATTTGCAGTCCTCAACAAATATTTTCAGACAACTGTTATCACATCAATTCCACAGCCCAAGGCGATTTTCTCGTACACGGTCTGTAGAAAACAGTCATGTTTTGTGATATACAAATACCATTTGTTTTATAGTAAACATTGTAGACAATTGCGGATTTACAAAGAAATAGAAAAAAAATGTTTATTCGCCATAAAGCTACGTTTTACTTTAAATTAAATACAAACAAAAAATAGACAAAAATGAACGGCACGCACAAAAGTAATTTTCAGCGTAGTCATTATTATTAGTAGCTCGCTAGCTTTACGATTTATTATATTTTGAAAGACTTTCATGATATTTAACTTACGTCATACCTTATTACTAGTAACAACTTACGCCGAATAGATTTCATCGACATGTGACTCTTAATTCTTTAATAAAAATCCCCGAGTCCCAGCAGTGGTAACATTAAGTCTTTTCTTTATAAAGACAATTGGACTTATTGAAACAGAATCTATATAAGTAACACCAATGTAAGTATTACTATCAAACATTTACTATACTAAGCAACGAGAAAAGAAGAACTATCAGCTGATAAAAAGCCCATGAAAAGAAGAGGCTCATATCGAGTAGTATAAAAACTTTAACTGAAGCGCGCTTCAACTTGTGTAAACTTTACTGCGTTCGCTTGTGAAAAGCTTTTATTAAGTTGTAATACTATTATCAAGCTATTTTGTAACTCATTGTAGAGCTCAATTCATTGTTGACTTACAAAAGTTTTTAACAAAACACGCTTACTTTCAGGTAATTACAGTTATATTTTTAAGTCTTTGTAAAGCTTAATGTTTAGAGTATTACGAAATCCACGGAGAAGATTTCACAAAAAATGTTTTATCTAAGCTCCTTGAAATTTTAAAGAGATTTCGAGAGGCTTATCTTACTAGTGTCATTAAAAGAAAAAAACTTTTAGGGGCGACTACAAATTTCACAAGAATACAATGAAGAAACTTTGGGCGAAGGACGATAGGTAGTGTTGGAAATCATTCAGGACTGAACAACTTATAACTATGTTTAGATAATTTTTAGAAGTATCAATTCTTCCGAATCCTTTTAATCGCTATATACAAGCAGGGGTTAACTTAGTTCTATTCTTAATAACTTAAGGCTATCGCTGATGCGATGCGACATGGTTTTCTATCGATTAAATAAACATCACTTTTATATAAATAATTATACATCAATAAGAAAAGTTATGTAAACATTACGCAGAAAAAAATGGTGCTCATAATGGTGGCTTTGTGTAAGCTTCGAGAAATAAATAGGGGCTTATTTTTTTATCAAAAGTACACGGCCGAGTGTTCGCCTGTAAGAGGTCCATATTTAGAATAAACATTTATACGTTAAAGATTTTTATAAGAGTAATTTATACCTAACATTGGCTTCGCAAAAATCAACAGAAACTTATTAATACTTACTGTGATATTTTAATAACTACTATAACATTAAGTTTTAATAAATGGCTAACTCTAAAACACTTGAGACTTGTCCTAGTTAATGCTAATATATAACATTGACGCCATAACTCATTATAAGTGAACTTGATATGAAATTGAACTCAAGTATTATCCCATTGTTGACAACAAAAGCAATTTCCTTTTCTATTTATATGTAAGAAACGTAATATTTAGTCTATAAAGTAAAATTGTTCGTACACTTAAATAAATGAGCCACATACAAAATCGATCCGGCATGACTCGTCTGGAATATGGTAATGACTCTGCTTAAATTGTAACGGCTTCCATTATCCGTATCTATTCAACAGCCTACATGAACCTCAAGATATACTATCTGTTATAGATTTATATCTAATCTTACAGACTTATGTATAACATGAAATCAAAAGCTGGGCGATGGCTCTGGAAAACAGCAGCAGCAAAAATGATCAGGATAGAGAGCAAGCTTGTACTGCTGCTATTACCTTTACATTTTTCTTTTCCAATATATGATAATTTGACCTAAACAATTCTCTATTTAAGACTTATATTTGTCACCACAATTTACTGGATACTGGCTTTCTACCCGAATTTAGTTTTTAAGTATCACTGCCAAATCATCTCGACTGAAACATTTCTTAACTAAATTACGGAAAAACGAGAAAAGTGATTGAATAATCTATATTTAATTTAATAAGTATCAATTCGTGAATTTGTAAAAACGTGCTGCTACAATTCCAACCTACAAAATGTTTTTAACGTTTTTTTCTCATAAAGTACAAGAAACCATTTGGTATAGAAATATCAACCGATCCACCACGAATTCTGTTATATAAGACTGATAAAACGATTTTATAGATCGAAGATCAATGTTCTTTTATTTGATCTCGTAAACAAGTATTGGCGTAATAAAGATCGTGTGTGACATTAATTCCGATAGAATTATACTCTCCATGGCAACTGTTCATTCATTCAATATATAACCGCATAACGTTGTGTACGAATTTCAATGGGATAAACGGTTTCATTGTTATCAGATATGTCCACCGGTCCGCAAGGTTTGACTTTGATTTATGAGCTAGTGAGCCTTATTTATAAAATAAGAGCAAGTGAAATGAATGGATTTGTTAATATAAAAGTAGATTTTAAGAAAATAAATCTGCCCAAGTTAAATACAAAAGTAAATTCCTCATGAACGATAATGACTTACTTGTTATTGATGATGAATTTAGTTTTTATTACGTATATATATTAGTTACAACGCTCTTATGTAAGCATAGTAGTTTAGCGATAGAAATAAGCTCTGTTGATAAATAAATTAATCGAATTTTCTTCATTTAATTATTATCCAAAAAAAACGATTACGATTAAAGTATAAAATATATTTGGTAACAATCAATTAATTTGTAGAGTTCGCGCGCCTTCGCTCGCCTGACATACGAAGAACACGGGGTTGCCATCATACTGAGATAGGATTTTCCTCTTCACGTCACTCAAATGCCCTTTGTTCACCTGGCAACAGTAACGGGAATTAAGTAATACGGCTTTTGTATTAATTAAATTAGCGAATCGCTCTACAGATAATTGAGATTCAACCCTTACCAGAAGCAGGAAAATTGAAGAGCCGGTTAAAAATCTTCATAGATAATAAAATAATAAGAAGCAATACGTATAAAGCGATGACGGACGAATTACTAGATGAAAAAATTCGGAAGTATTTTGTGGAATACTATACAAGAGACCTTTGCCCAGCATCAATAAAAATTATAAAAATAATTTTCGTTTGTACTTTTGTTATATTTAACTTACTAAAGCGACCACACATCCGCCGAAGCCGCCGCCGGTCATCCGGGCCCCGAGCACACCAGGCGCCGACTTCAGGATGTCAACGAGCTGATCCAACTCCAGGCAGGACACTTCCATGAGGGTGCTCAGCGATTCGTGCGATTCGTAGAACAGTTCACCTGCCTGTCAAGAACAAATTTGACGAAAGTGGTAATAGATTATATACTTTAATTAGCTGAAGATAAGTACCCTCAAGTTGAATTGAGACGAATCTGTTCAGCTCATTATATATAAAAGAAAAAGAAGTACTTCACAATACCCAATTAAAAAATATTTTGATAGAAGTTATAATTCAAACCTAATCCAATTTATTAACTAAATCCGTCGTTCGTAAGATCGACTTACTCTGACTTAATTATAACTAACATTCACTGATACGAAAACCACCTATAGGATAACGTGTTTAACCTTTTTTTCCCTGGGAGGAAGAGCAGTTTTCAAAACATTTCTGCGAAGAAGATAAGGTTATGTGGGATTTGTACATATTAAAATCGCTTCGGTGGTCTCCTTCAGAACGAGAATGCCAGGGTCTACCTTAGTAACACGCTGTGCGAGCACATCGCATTGACGTCTCAAAGAACCTTTTAGTCTTCAACAGGACTTACCATAGTCCTTGCTACCCCGTGACTACAGGCCTGAAGAAGCTATTTACAATACTTAATATACTTGAAGTTTAATTGTATTCTTTCTGTCTCACTCACTCTTTTAAAGTCTTTTCGCGACAGACACTTTGCAGCCTCCTCTGTCCGAAGAATCTCATTGACCACGTGTGCAGCTCGTTTAAGCACCAGCTTATCACAATGGAGGCGCTCCAACTCTGCACAATAAAGTAACCCGCATTAAAAATTATTTAATGTAAGTACAAGACATTTTGTTCAGACAATAATTGAAGTTTAGTTTTGATATTAAAGTTATGCAAGAGTTTAATCAAATACAATTTAGTCTGTTTTATTTAATTTCCACAATTAAGTGATTTTATTACATGTGAGATGATTATTTTTTAATAATTGTACTTCTAAATGTAACGTAATAAATATTCAGCCATAACATTTTTGCTAGCCATAACTATTTCATCAGGTGGTAGGTCTCTGTTGCCGGAGACCGTCTGGGTGGGTACCACCGCAGCTCCTATTTCAACCGCCAAATAGTAATGTGCAAACATTACTGTGTTCCGGTTTGAAGGGCGCTGTCGCTAGTGTAATTACTGGGGTAACGAGACTTAACACTTTACATCTCAGGCGACGAGCGCAATGTGGTGCAGTGTGTACCATCTTAACTAGCACCACGTTGTCATGGGCAAGCGTATCACTTACCATCAGGTGACCGTGTTGCTCGTCTCGACGCAAAGTAGTATAAAAAAAAATGACAACACTAACGTTTTTATTTAACAGCATTATTTATATGGCGGGAGATCTCTGTTGCCGGAGACCGTCTATCTACCGCTAAATAGTAGTATGCAAACATTACTATGTTCCAGTTAGAAGGCGTTATTACCAGTGAAATTACTCGGGTAACGAGACTTAACAACTAATGTCTCACGGCAACGAGCGCAATTTGGTGCAGTGTATACCATCTTAACAAAATTGTTGCGAACAGGCGGATCACTTACCATCAGGTAAACGTCTCAATCATATCGTATATACACTCCCGGACACATCTATCGGCCCACCTAGTGTTTAAAAGTTTAAACGGTGCCTAACTAAAAATAAATGTTAGATGGAGCAATAAGTTTTAATGCAGGTTTAAAGCTGATTTTTTGGTCAACCTTTATGTATGTTTTTTTTTTAATTTTGAATTCAGGATTATGAAAAAAAAAAACGAAAATTCGAGTCTGTTCATTGTTTTCAACGACCCAGGAATGGAGAAAATTTTTTTTATTTCGCACAAGTTGGATTTTTTTTTTATGTGTCCGATTATTGGTTCCAAAAAGGCAAATCTAAACTTAGAGCCAGTTTTGACCAAATAAATATGGATACTCTGCCTGAAGTTGTCGCTCAAGCTGTAAAACTTCTGCCGGCCAAATCAATTCGAAATTACAAAAGAAAATGTTTCATCAAACATTTATTTTTAACTAGACACCGTCGAAACTTTAAACACTGGGTGGTGGGCCGATATATGTGACCGGGAGTATAATTCAGCAGTCGGTTATCCAGCTCTCACCTTCCAAGTCTTTGACGCTGGCGCTCCTGAGCGATGAATACGAGAGCAGTTCAGCCGCTGTCTGACACTGTGCCCGCCGCTGCGGATACTCACTTCCGGTCAGTTGGTGCTTTACGTTAGAATTCACCACCAATATAACAATGTCTTCCGTCTCGATAGGTATCTGCGTTGCCTCTAACGATCTGTAAGAACACAAAGACTTCTCATCGCGATGAAAACGGCAAAGTATAAACCTTCCATGTTCATTCCTGTGGTAAGGAGTGATGCCGACAGGAAACGAGGAGCAACTTAAGGAGGTTAGTCACATAATATCATATAAAATCTGTTTAATACACAGTTAGTTTTTTTTTTATACTACTATGCGACGAGACGAGCAAGACGTTCACCTGATGGTAAGTGATACGCTTGCCCATGACAACGCGGTGCTAGTTAAGATGGCACACACTGCACCTCATCGCGCTCGTCGCTTGAGACATAAGGTGTTAAGTCTCGTTACCCCAGTAATTACTACAGCTACAGCGCCCTTCAAACCGGAATACAGTAATGTCTGCACACTACTATTTGTCGGTTGCAATAGGAGCTGCGGTGGTACCCATCCAGACGGTCTTCGGCAACAGAGACCTACCACCAGTGAAGTTAGTCATTTCAAAAGGACAAGAAATGATAAACCTATTAAAACTGCATCCGCTTTCCATAGCAAATTACTTCCGCTCGCTCCGCTTACATCCAGCCTTTGAAGTGAATAATGCATCTGTTATTTTTATCCGCGGAAAGGGGAGAGGTTTACAAAGTTTATCTTGTCTCTGTGGCATCGTAAATCTCCTATGATTGAATCTACTTTAGTATGTCTTTTCATTGAAAGTTGATGGAATAGAGGATTTTCTTAGTATTAATACAAAAAAGCCTGCTGAGCCGTATATAAAATGGCGGCTTTTATTATTTTAATCTATACAACTAAATAAAATTGAAGTGTCTGTTTGTAATATTAAAATAACCCGTTTTTTCTAAGTACATTTCGATGTATACACGATACATATACCGATACTACATTTTTTAAAATTTCTGTCTGTCCGTGTGTCTGTTTGTTCCGGGTAACCTCTGAAACGGCTGAACCGATTTTGACGGGACTTTCACTGGCTGATAGCTGATGTAACAGAGAGTAACTTAGGCTACATTTTCTTGGAAAAAAACTATAGATTCTCACGAAAAAATATTAAACCTGTAATTCTCGATTCAAATAGGGAAGCTGTATACATTTTGTGTAACAATAACTGTTTTGTTAAATACCACGCAATGACTAGTACTAGTTATAAAACTTTTGAACTAAGGTACTAGTGATATAAATAGGTGATATTTCAATAACGGATAATATTTTTTTATATTGAAAATATCAGTGTTTGCTCACAATCCCATGTGGTGTTAAATAGTGATGTGATTTGCGGTGATAAAAATCTTCTCTTCAACAAACTTTTATAGCTTATATCTTATCTTAGCTCTTTTATCTACAATTGACTAATACTGGGCTTCCAAAACAATGACCTCTGTGTTTCAGAAGGCATACTTTGTATTTCAAGAGTATCATAATTTTCTGTAAGTCAAATACCACGAAAACTTCTCGACATTAAAAATATCGATCTGATATATTTTAGAGCCTGTAAGGAATTACGGGAACTATAACAACAGTATTCAGAAATGTTTTAAACGATTTACAGTTTTTATTATAATTAAATATAAAGCCTTTTTAAGTGTTCTTTAATTAGTTCACCAGTTGTAGATAGATAGTTCTAGATCAATTATTAATAGATAGTTCATGATTTCTTTTTCATTTATTTAAATTGAAACTCCAACCTCTGCTAGTCGGAGAGGCAACTTAAACTCGCTCAACTACTCTAACAACTTCTAATTCGTAAAATTTTTATATAAATTTTCATCTGTTTAAATGTTTATTCTTTTCTTTATAGTATTACCTTCGCCTCACCTTCTTCTTCTCGTTTTGCCTCAACGATTGCTTTAAAATGACCGACTATTATTTTACAGGGAGAGATGTTTACATTTTTCAAATTCAGTCGATTTATCGGTTCTTTTATACAATGAAGAGACTAGAAGTACAGGTACTTTACTTGATGGTAATTAAGCAACCTATCGATAATAAAGTTGTCGCTGATTAATATATTTATTTAATACCAAATTGTGCCCGTCAGTCAGAGACTAATGATGTTATATCTCTTTCCTCTATCAAACCAGTGTGTAATATCTACACACGTTAAGATAGAAAGATACTGGGATGATTCTTAAGTTTTCAGTAACAGAGACTTACCAGCTGTAAGGTCTTCGCATAACAACGATAACGATATTTAGATAAAAGTGTAAAATTATGAGTTCAGCACATTCACATGATCGTTGGCGACATTACCAAAACGATGTTTCTATTAAATGCTTACAGCAGTTGAAATTTAATTAATGAAAGTTAAAAATTAAGTTATTTTGCAGTGCTTTTCTTTAAAGTATAAATAAAGTTATAACATAAATAAATGTAACCTGCAATCGATAAGTAATGCGTGATTTTTCTGCGCGAGTGTGACGATGTACTGATCCATTATGCCGCACGGCATTCCTGGAAACTGGTGCTCCGCTTTCTGGCACAACAACGCTTTTTTCACTGGACTGCAACAAAAAAAAACTGTAATATACAAGCTGTATTAATTACTTAAAAGACCCTGCTAGAGAATTGTAAGATCAGTGATATGCGCCATTATGTTATACTTCTCTGTCTCTCATATATCAACAGTCGAAACTTAATGATGCTGAAATGACGGCAGATTAACATTCCGGTGGTAACTAGATAGGCGAGTTCTCCACTAGTTACTAAACAAATGGTTAACCACCACAAAAGCATCTAAGTTATATGCCAATATTACTTAGCTCCTGTTTCTAGACCGTTTAGTTAAATTACAGCTCATCATTCTCATTAGAACATTTATTATAAACTAATTACCAAAAGTCATTCGTAAATTAAACACCGCGCGTTTGTGTAAAGTTTGCACTGATGTTAACAAGAACAAATTGAAAACAAACAAATTACTGCGGTAATCTAGTAAACTAAACATCAATTTAAACTAAATTAAGAGAAAATTTATTGCCTGCCCTTCAGACGTACTTGACAAAATGGTGTGTCTTCCATTAAAGAGCTTTCATTTATATAATTAACAAATTGTTTTGATATATAACAATATAATGTATAAATATTTTTCTCATCTATCTTCAATATATATTTCACTATTGTAATATAATTATATTTACTTATTTAACTTTTCTTCTTGATAAAAGGTAATTATTAGGCATAAGATTAAGCTCATCTATATTCTCTATTTCTATGAAGCAGTGACACCTCAGTTTATAAGACACTCACGTCATGTATCGAAGGGGCGCTGGTTCGTTTCCGCTTAAGCTTTCATAAAAATAACTTCGTAAGGTAATACTCCTTTTTCAAGAACAGCAGTAACGGGAACAATGAGAAGACTGTTTTGTACTTTTACTCTTTCGTTCCTGAGTTTAAGAAATACGTACTCCATTTGAATGCCGGTGAGTGCCTCTAAGAAAGTGAAGAAGGCGACCTCTAGCGACGCGCTGCTCGACACACCTGACCCCATCGGTACATCGGATACTATGACAGCATCGAAACCGCGCACCACACCTTCAAATACACAAACATTGTAACTACAAATATTGACAACAAATGAAATTGATTTTGTGAGGCTTAACATTTTTATTAATCATATTACTATCAATATACGTTACAAACATATATACACTCCCGGACACATCTATCGGCCCACCTAGTGTTTATAAGTTTTAATGGAACCTAGCTAAAAATAAATGTTAGGTGGAGCAATAAGTTTTAATACAGTTTTAAAGCCGATTTTTTCATCAACCTTTATGTATGTTTTTTTTTTAATTTTGAATTCAGGATTATGAATAAAAAGCGAAAATTCGAGTCTGTTCATTGTTTTCAACGACCCAGGAATGGAGAAAACTTTTTTATTTCGCACAAGTTGGATTTATTTTTTTTGATGTGTCCGATTATTGGTTCCATAAAAAGGCAAGTCTAAACTTAGAGCCAGTTTTGACCAAAAAATATGGATACTCGGCCTGAAATTGTTGGCCAAGTTATAAAACTTCTGCCGGCAAAATCAATTCGAAATTACAAAAAAAAACATACACAGGGGTTGACCAATAAATCTGCTTCAAAACTGCATTAAAACTTATTGCTCCACCTAACATTTATTTTTAGCTAGGCACCTTCGAAACTTTAAACACTGGGTGGTGGGCCGATAGATGTGTCCGGAAGTATATATATAATAAAACTATTGTTAATTATATGGGAACGATGAACATAAGTCAGGGTCTTGAAATGCAAGCAGTGCTTAGTTCAGGACCCGAAGGATATCATGTGTTGTAAACTTTAAGGAAGTGTATAATAAATAAATATTAATATAAGCATATCTACGTAAATATGTTTTTAATTTTTATTAAAAATATTTCATTTAAGATAACCTTTTAAATATTCATCCACTACCCGTATTTAATATCAAAGACTCTCTCGCTCGGGAACTACATCAATGTAAATTTGTTTGAACATAAAAACGTTGAATATGATTAAATAGTAAATACACTGGCATATTACAAACACAATACTCAGCTTTCAAGTAATATGAACGAACAGGAAATAGCAAATTGTACGGACCTTTTTATTTCCTCACAAAACATTATTAAATTCCTCGTCGAAAACTTTTATTACGAGGAAAGGTGAGCACCTAATTTTTTTGAACTGTCTGTATATCTAATATAAATGTAATTCATCGTGATAAGTTGAGTTGATAACGAACTGAGGTTAATAACAAGAAGTTTAAACATAAAGAGGAAAGAAAAAGACGATATTGTGAATTAGTATGACTATTATAATTAATTTGATTTAATAAAGATTTCTGCGAGCTTTGTTTTACCGATTCTTCTCTGACAGACGAATATTTCGTCGGTTAAAAAGAAAAGTGACATAACTAAAAAAAATTAAAAATTTTGCAGTCTCTCTTCTAAAGGTTGCAATTTTAAGAAATTATCATTTTATATATTAAGCTTAATTTCAAAATATTTTTGAAATATGTAATTTTTCCATTTAACTGACGATTTGGAAGCGGTGGTAGACTTTGAACAACTGACGATCAAAAAGCATTTCTTTGTAATCTACTTTAAATAAAAGAATTTGACTTTGATCATAATTTCATCCATTAAAAAAATAGATCGACGGATAATCGTCAGGAAGCGAACTGGAGAAAAGAAAGACTATCCTAAAGTATTAGATCATGTCGGACGTATTAATGTGTTGGTTTTAAAGTTATGTTTTACTTGGGAAATTGGCGACTACTCCTTTCACGTAATTAGTCCACGACGGCGGGCCCGGCTTCAGCGCTGCTGCGGATGGTGAGAGGAAACCGTCTTCCAACTCTTGACCGTCAGCTAACACGGAGAGAATGGTGCATTCATCTGTGCCGTTGTAGTCTCCAACTACGACCGTTTTGAAGGGGAGCGCCTGGTGAAACATTAAAGTTACTACTTAGCCCCAACCTTACAGCTTTCAATTTGAATCTGTTTCGGTGAATGTTCACAAAATTAAATCTAATAAATGCTTTGTGATATCAAAGATCTTTTAAAAGTAAAACTAAGAACTGAAGATAATGCGATTTTAATGGATTACAGCAAAAGTTACTTTTAATCGAATCCCATCCCTTTTCTTCTTCACCTTCCTAAAATAAAGAAAACTAGAAACTGATGACCTGTACATACGTATTGCGGTGCTACGTTACAGAAAGACCCACGAATGAATTATTATACACATTTACCAATAAAAGAATCACAAAATAAAGGTAACTAATAGTAGATCTTTTGCCGGAGACTATCTGAGTAAGTATCATAACAACATTTATATAGTCAAACACTATAATGGAAATATTACCGTGTTCCAGTGCGAAAGGCGTTGAAAACTGTGAAATTGCTAATAACGAGAGTGATCTATTATGAGCTAAATCATAACTAGCACCACATAGTCATGGCCGAGCATAGTACTTACCAAAAACACAGTTTAATAACCAAGTAATTGAGAGCGTAGGTAAACAAGATCAAAGGTTTACTATTTACATTAAAATCATCAGGCATTAAGCCCGTCCTCAGGTATCTAATATCAAAGTTTACTGTCAGTCTGTATAAATAAATACAACAAACAGCGCTGTGCCGTTGCCCTATAAAACTTGCTTAACGAATAAACAGAGTACAAATCCCACCACTTGTTTACTTAAGAACTAAGTTTAAGTAAATTTTAGGTTGTGATGTGCATGACTACAAAAAACTACTTCGAAAATAACTTATTCACAAGATAACAGAGAAAATAATTTGATGCCTGCAATTCGAAAGGGCGATAGCGGTGGTGATCTTTGCAGAAGCTCGTGCCCAGTGTGGGGATGTGGGCATCGACACTGATAATTCAATGAAAAGAGCTTCATAGATGTTAATTTAAACTATCTTTGTTCACTGATATAAAGCAACCTATCTGCATCAAAAACTTTGATCGTCGTATGCTGCGTTTCCTATTATTTCATCTCAACTCCTAAATCTCTCTGCCCCAGATTTCTCAATATATATATATGTATATTTAAGCGATAATGGTGTGTAGTTTATATAGTGTACATTAGTACATAAACATGATGAACGAGAGGGGTCTAAATAGAAGAAAAGTACCAACATCTAATTGTTTAAAATAATGAAATTAATCAAAGAGAAATTGTTTACGAAAATATGTCTTTACGGTGATCAATCAATCAAATTGTATTGGCAGGTTATTGGATTAATATTTACGTAAACAAAGTCAAATCTAACTTCGTCAGCGAAATTTCATTTAGTAGTCATTACATAATTGAAATGATTTACACAAACATAATTATAACTCTTGTATACTGGTAGTTTGTATTAATTGCCAGATACGACTACAGTTTGTATTTCTACCACCAAATAACACAGTAAGGAGATTAAATCTTATAGTTTATAAATCTAACTTGCACTACAATGTTACGGAGCCAATTTTCATCGAATGATAAGATCCATTTAATATTCTAGATCATCGCTGCTAAAAGTTTAACAAAATACTAGATTTTCATCGAGCCGATGTTGAGATCTTGTTTTTACCCAAAAGTGATCAGAGGTGATGATGATTATTTACTTCTTTAACTAATACAAACCACAGGCAAAACGAAGCCCTCGCAGTAGTCCACATGTTCCCCGATGAGGTTGACCCGTCCTGGAGCGCTGGCCGCCGCCACCGCCTTCTTACCAAACCTCTCCTCAAACTTAACCTTCGCCTCTCCCAACAGCCTCTCCTCACCTTTAGCTATCGCCTCGTTACTCATCTGCAAACAGTTTACGCCATCAGATACTCCACTGGCATTAAATTAGTAACCACCCTTAACCTGTCATACTGCGGAGTCGGGTAGATACACTTAGTAACAAATCCGATTATAACGAGGAGCTATTTAAAATGTTTACACAACACCACGCAGCGTTCATCACCTTGAAATATAAGACATCGTATCCCATTACTCGTAATTAGTAGTAATTACGCTACTTAGTAAGGGGAGTATTTAACTACACGATTACTTACGACATCTTTACTCGCACTAGTTACTACAAACAACAGGTAAATACCGCCGATATTGAAAATATTAAATAACGAGTATAATCAAGCACGTGAAGAACTTTACTGTAGGTAAAAGTAAACAATTATTTAATGTGAGGGTAGAAAGTTCTGTAGATCGTAAACACGCTATCGATACTTTATTACGTTTCTCTAAATATAATGTCTACTTCTTGACAGTAAAATGCGATAGCACTTTACTCTGCATTTTAACTGCCTCCTCTGGGTACGTAGCTCTCTGGTTCGATAACTGGTTCACATGGTGGAGTTTTTATTGTAGTTTTTTCGAACTTCTGTGAGTATTACCATATTGAAAGCTATCTTACAAGTATTACTGTGTTTTACCAGCCGACTACAAAAAGCCAATGTGATCTGGATGAGCTCGCTTCACTATGTTAAGCCGTCGTGTGAAGTTAAGATTAAGTGTTGGTCAATTGTCGATGAAGCGAAAATGAAGACCTTAACCGTAAAGATTAAAATTTTGCTCCAGTTAAAAATTTCTTACATCTCAAAGATAAATACTGTTTCTTTTGTACAATTTAGTGACTAGATTAGATGAAATTCGCCTTTTCATTAAAATATCTAAAATTATATCGATACATCGATCACTTCATTAGCTACAGCGATCAGAACCAAAACATATTAACGTTTGCTCAATATTACTAATTTGTAAACAGTCTCCGGTAACAAAATGGTTTATTTACTTATGTATATAAAAAACAACACTGACTTTATTTACGATTACAGAAAATGGATATTTATAATATTTATATATGCTTAGATCATTCTGTGATAGATCTAAGTGATTATATATTTAAACAAACATAATTTCCAATTGCATACACTTATTTTAAAGATCTAAAAACTTGACAATTTACATTGTTAAGATTTATTGTTACTTAGCAGCAGAGAAGGAATTAATGAATAAAAATAGATAAGTAAGCAGTAAATAAATCTAGTGAAGGTAAATTTAACTTGTAAACGTAACAGTAATACCTTTTTTCATTTAATAAAAGACTAGACACGTTGGCGGGCCGAAACGGTTGCGGCGACATTATCTGAATGGGAAGGTCGACCTGAACCCCGAGTAACGATCCGTTACACTGATCTCTTCACGTCCCACTTTCGAGATTGCATTCTCATCCTCCTTTACATTAAGTTTACGAAAATTAAATAAAACGATTTTATAGCTTAAATAGCAATCGGACGATTTTATCCATAATTTCCTATGAATGTAACAAGGTCGAAAATGGCTGAACGCATTCGCTAAGAATTCTCTCGTCCTCATATGATAATAGCTCGAATCAACAATAATGTTATGATTTTCAGATTTTCAATATGAACCTTAACACCAACTAAACTCAATAATTAACCTTGAAATCAAATCAGGGACTACCGTGTTATCAAGCAAGCGGTTAACTGCTACGCCACACGAATAGTTCAACTATTATCAGACTTATCTGCAAAGGGTAATACTAAAACTAAACATTAAAAGCATAGTTTGCGTTATAATTAAATAACTTCTTAATGACGTAAAGTTTATCATATATTTATGTTAAACATGTTATTGTAAGGTTCAATCTTTATTAAAGTGATAACCCAGAGTTAAAAGATTATAACAACTATAACTAAAGGCAGTTTCACAACGACGTATCCCTGAATTATTCAAAAGAATGTGGTGTAGTGTTTATAACGTTAACATTGGTCCGTCCTTTAGTAGCTTAATAACTTAAAGACAGCTATATAGAATCTAGAAATAGATTTTTTATTCTACAAGATGATAAAAAAGAACATATTTAAAGAAATAGTCTTATGGCGTATTGATAAGAGATAGTCGGAAAAGAAATATACTTTTCTTTGACCTACCTTATAATACAAGGATAGAATGAAGTAGAAGTCTTATAGAGGATATCCGATAAGCAACTTGTTTTCCAATTTATATTATATTAAAAACTGTACTTCTAAACGCAGTAAAGCTATATTTCGTGTATCAGAGCCTTTATATCATATCATGCGGGTCTACACTACCCACCAATCTAACAACTCTAATCTCTTTAAACTATAGTGATAGAAACTTACATAACATTAAGAATAAAGCTCAACGGGGATTGAACCCGTGCCACTCCAAGACGTACATGTACAAAATAATTTAACCTCGAAATAATAACAAAACTTATTACTAAAAATTAGTTACATTTTAAAAAGTACGAAGAAAATGAAAAGAAGGAAAAAAGCATATAGCAGAAAATGCTCTTTTTTAAAAATAATTTATGCAAAATTACAAATTTAGAGAAAACGTCGTAATGGCGATAGATTTACAAAATGAAAGCAACTAGTCAGGCGAATTTGAAGAAACGCCTACCACGAACCAAACTCCACAATATGTGGCTACGGAATCGAATCAGGTACTTCCGTGTTCACAAGGCAAGCAGCCACTGAACCACGGAGGCAGTCAAAATAATATAATAATACTCACACCGGAAATACGGACTCGTAGTTATGACTCTTATTATAAAGAAACCAAACACTTTTTCAATTATAACACTGCGTCTTACAATACAAAACAAAAAGTTAAACACAATTACATTTTATAATATATCAATATTCACGAGACACTAAAAGTTAAGTAATATAAAAATGATACACAACAACTAATTTATGTTCAACTTTTCCACTGACAGTGAATGATTGTTATTTACGCCAACTTCCCAACTTGCTCAACTTTCTTTTAAAGGAATCTCGGAGCATTCTTCGCGAGTCGAAACGCTTAATGATTATTAATGTCGCGTTAAACGAGGAATGTGGTGAGGAATATGATGAACATATCACAACAGATCAATTGTAAATAAAATAAACGGAAACATTTATAAATATGTGGTGAGTTTTACGTTGCAATTGATTATCGAATAGATCCTGACTTAGGAGCCGATTGTAGTTAAAGTATGTTTAATAATAGAGTTGTTGTGTATGTTAGTAGTGTAATAACATACTAACCTCACTATGTGTGGATATATCCGATGTATTGTTGTGTAAACGATTGTAGTTGAATGGAATATAAGCGAGCGAGTGCGGGCCGCCGCGCGAGATGACTGGCCGGCGCATGTAAATATTAAATGTAAGGGTGTGCGCGTTATTACATTTTCTTTCCAATGGAAAATATGTTTTACATTATTATACTTTAATGACAAATTTAAAAAAATCTAGCAGCAGTTTTAGATAACTAAATTCTTCTAGTATCACACCTTTTTGTCTTAAAGCGACAAGCATAATGTTGTATCTATTTATTTATGCACACAGAAATTACAAATAAGACATTAAATGTATAGAGATGTTAAGTGCAAAGACACTATTTATTCCAACGTAAAATTTATTCCAGTAGGCTTCTTATTGGAAAATGCATATTACTAAACTACATACAAAACAAAACTGGTACATAAAAAACCAAAAAAATATACTAAAATAAAAATAATCAAAAATTGCCACAGTTTCTTACAAGAAAAAAAAGAGAAAATAGTTTTTTTTTGTACAGTGTATATAACTAACGAGCTCCATATTGTTATTAGCAGGTATCACTTAACATAAATAAGTGATCTCTAATCACTTTGTCATATAAACAAAAATCTTTTTGCGTTTACAATTAGTTAATTAGTATTTTTTCTAGGACGACGAGGCGGTAAGTGCATGATGATAAAATAGTCCGTCAGTATCTGTACTGCTACATAAGCTTCCCGATACTATACGAATTATAAATAGGTATATCACATCATTATAAATACGATAGTTAATAAAAGTTTTAATTAATTCCAGAGAGTACCAAATATAAAATGATCTTTTGTAACTTAATTACAAATTATCTATAAATAAGTCTTGCGTGTACTGCAAAAAAAACTGGACCTTGTAAACTCAAGATATCTTACATTGAATTGTTAATAATGTCCCATTTGCAATTTAACCCAAATTTTTGTTTACTTTGTATATGTTCTTTATATATGTACAAGTGTCACTTGGATATAAATGCGACATGGTTTAGTTAAAAATTTTAATTTCGATGTGAAACTAACAAATATATTGAATCCTTAACGTGATGCATTAACAATTCACAGTTATCACGCAATAAATAAATGACCTACTGCTCGTTATTTAATTGCTTACACGTTTCTTTTAAGTTATTTAAAAAAGATACATGAAAAGAAGATTGAATGCGAAGTACATTTTCTATTAAATGTTATACCCACATACCTTGTAGCTATTTTTATATTTTGCAATTTGAAAACGAGTAGAAATAATATTACTAACATTTTTAAATTTCTATACATAGTGCTTGTTGTTTTTCTAAAATTATAGATATGTAGAAAACACATTTAGTAAATATCTCTTTACTGTCTGTTCGAACCCTTACTCTTTATTAGGACCTCAATGAACCGGAATAAGCATTTCACTTGTAAGTTAAGCATGTCCAATCAACAGTGAACTCTGCGTGTATATACTTATTACATTAAGACCTTACATAGTTATGTCGATTTGTGACAGACGGTCACATATCATAAAAAGTATATAATACAATTTGTAAAATGAAGATTCTTCTTCAATTTCTGTTTACAATATTTATATACTAGTCCTTAGTTCAAGAAATAAGTTTACTTATAAACCGACGGATATAGAAATCTACCGAGATTCTTATTAATGGGTGACAGTTAAGCAAAAGGCGTAACAGAGAAGTGCATAAGTAAGTATCTAAGTTGGCAGTACTTGATAAGTGTGAATACGCCTTTAACGGAGTGTTATCAGCATTCAACTTCATTGTTTATTGGCCCTTGTTGATACGAGCTATCTGCCGTAAAACTACAGCGTGTGTCGTTAAAGAAATTATATAGCCAACATTATATACGTATTATGTGAACCGGACTTACGTATCGACTAAAGA
Organism: Byasa hedistus; assembly: GCA_029286795.1. Classification (NCBI taxonomy): domain Eukaryota; kingdom Metazoa; phylum Arthropoda; class Insecta; order Lepidoptera; family Papilionidae; genus Byasa; species Byasa hedistus. Next base: position 1,313,646 of record JAGSMW010000001.1, read on the forward strand.
AAATACATAGAATCATGTTACATTAGTAATCACTTTATATCAAGATGGGATAATGGTGAGGTTTGCAACGTTAATAAAAATATCGTCAACTTCTCCAAATTGATCTTTTCACTTATCTTAGAAAAAGGTAAACAACTTCGTCTTATGATAAACTCGAACAAAGTACCATGAAGCGGTTAATAATTGTCAATGATTATAGTTTCCAATTAAATTATTTTGCCCCATTTGTTACTGTTGAATATTTACCTATATACTACCCTTTTCGAGTCGTAAAAGGCGACTAAAAGAAACAACTGCTAGGAAAGGGCAGTAGTTATTCATTAGTTAACAACATACTGCGCCCACCAAACTGCAGGCCGTGGGGGGCTAATGGGACAATTACCTCCAAATGCGGAATACTTGGAAAACAGTTCACACTAAACCTGTCACTGATAGAACAGTGTCATCAGTGCATGGTCGTGATTCTTAACTTACATAAAGGAGCGATTTAAGCGATGATGGTAAAGCGCAGTCATCGAATACCAGTTTATTTTATTGAACACTTTCTTTACTATTGAAAATCTGACAAGTTTTTTTAAAAACCTGGACTAGGACTTGAAGTAATTTAATATTTTAACGCAACCGGAGACAATAACATATATAATTTTAATCGCTGATTATATGCTAATAAACCTTAAAAATAATTTACCTGTTAATCATAGACAAAGACCTAAACACCGCGTTCTAGTTTATATTTATTAAATTCGTAACATTCCCGTAAATATAAGAGATCATTCTTTAAAAATATCTTTCAATTTTATTCTAATAAACGAATATTAAAAGAGTCACGTTTTTTATTACTGCAGAAATAAATTTTGGAAACAACTTTTCAGACAACAAATAATCTGCTATTTTGCAATTTTCTAATACCTTTACGCTTAAAGTACCCTCACACCGACTTCGATACGTGTCGTCCTTTATAAAGGACGGACATTTATAGAGGTTGTTAACATGGTCCAATGTCAGCCAATTAAATATAAAAAATATAAACCGGGTCGCTCTCGGTAGTAACACACTAAATCCCACACAAACTAAATCTTTAAACGAGGACTATGTCTAATTGTGAACGATCTGATGCTCGTGTTGAACAATATGCTACATTTTCTTTGATTTTCGTTAAAGCAACGACTAAAGCGATCTGCTCTTCATCATTATATAATCTCATTAAAATGAGCTTTAATTAATAGGAACGTATAGCAATTTGGTGGCAGAAGATTAGATTTAGATTTTATGTGCTAGTTTTAGTGTATAGTTATTTCTAAACTTTGTTATTGTATACTTTTTAATTCATATCTACTTTAAAATTTTACATTCTATTGTATTTGTTTAGTTAATCTGTTTTAGTACGACTAAAAATCCTTAACAAAAAAGAAATATTTCGTTAAGAAGACAAAATAATATATAGTATTTAATATATATATTATTGATCCAGCAAAATTAAAATATTAGAATAATTTTATTATCACTTAAAAGTAAGGAAAGTATTCAATTCGGGCTATGTTGCAGTTTATGCTTGTGTATATATGCTTAAGCCTGATTCCCGGCATGGGTAAAATTATGTGAATATTTAAAATCTATTCGATTATTAATAGCTTTTTGAATCAAACATGTTGATTATTATTTACATTAAAACAACTATAAGTATTATTTTTATTATTCGCTACAAGTTTTTAACCAACAATTTAATTTGGAAACTAAACATCTCAATACAATATGACTACGCCAACTTATTTTTTGACTAATAGGTTTATAATTTTTTTTAAGGATATTAATTTCATTTGCCTTAAAGATTCTATCACAAAAAAAAACCTTTACCGTTACTGACCAATTCGATCCTGTTGTCCCTGTTTATGGATATTAATGACCTCACGTATTAAGCTCCGTAAACAAACTTCATTTACATAAGCTTTAGTTAAGCGCGGATTTGTTTTGGTGCTACGGCGTCAAAATTACTGCGCAAAATTTACAACTTAATATATTTTCTATTTATGATTTACTTCTAATTTTGAATATTTTTTCCAATATTTCAAATAAATTACATGATGCTTAAATAAGAAACATGAGTTACTAAGCCGAAAGGCTTAAAAACACCCATAGGATTTAAAGAATAGATAACTAGTTCATAAAGTATAGGGTATTTATTTTCTTTATAATTATGAAATGAAATTTCTATAATTTTGACGAAAATGTTTTACATTGAGGATGGCAGATTTAAGTAATTCTCATTTTTAATCTAATTTAATTTACGTCTATCAATCTGCATTTCATTTGCAACAAAAAATAATTAGCAAAGTAAACGAAATAACTTTTATGTAAGAATATTGCATCATTGTTATTTATATTTTACTAGGGCCGGCTAAACGATTTTTGACGTGACAACGTCTATTAAATTGGTATAAGATAGGACGCGCGTGCTGAGAAATGTCCCGCACATAAGTGGGCGTGGCTTACGCCGACCGCTAAGTCGGTATGCGTTTGCCCGAATTGGTTGAAAGTAAAAGATGTATTCTATTGCTCAATAATAATTAGAAATAAAATCCCTAACAAATATAATTGAGAGTTAGTATAACTTGATTTGTAACCCGATAAACATGTCAAACAAGAATAATAAAATTTATTATCAAAATTTTTTGTGATATAATTAATAGACGTTGTCACGTTAAAATACATAAGTGCCCTGCACATATAACCCAGAATTTTTTAAGGTTAAACTCGCCTCTGTCCATGTATTAAAACATTATTATTTAAAAACTTTGTACGTTGATTTCTGTACACAAAAAATAAATAGATAAAAAAGCTTACAACTAATTGAAAATAATTATAATTTTTTTTAAGAAATATGTATTTTTAGATGTTTTTAAAATTTGGACATATACACAAACGATTTTTCACACATTTACATGGATTTGTACTTGAAATTTGAAAGAGATCGAAATAGAAACAAATTGTATCTAATTAGTACCTAAACAAAGACCAAATCCAATTTTAAATATGCGATGAAAATTGTTTCAACACATTTATTTATGTGGTTGATTTTACTTTTTAATTTATTTTCAAAATATTTAATTTTCCAACTTTATATGGGGAATTTTGAAAATAATTTCATGTATTTTAAAACAAGTATTGTGTATTATTTGAAAAACTTGAACCTAGTCACCTAGGTGTCGGTGTTCATGTACTACACATGCCTACTGTCAACAATAGCGCTGTCAATTTTGACAATGTTTGGCAGCTTGATACTTAACTTCGTACATTTTGTATGTTTTTATGTCTTAAATTAACATTGAAAGTCGATTTCCTGAAAGAATTTTATATTAAACATTTTTATAACTCAATATGTCATTTCCTAAAAAAGACGTAACTCTTTCTGAGGACCGGCCTAAAACGTTACTTCTACAAAAACATTCTGATTACTTAGCAAGCTATGGTCTCAACAAAGATGATTATGAATATTGTATGACAGAATATCTCCGAATGTCTGGTATATATTGGAGCCTTACTGCTATGGAACTTATGGACCAGTCTTCAAGGTATGGTTAAATAGTTCCCAAATTAAAGTTATAGCAAATGAATGTGCTGTTTGTCATGTTAAAATGTACATCACATTTAAATTGATTATTTTGTCACCGTTAGGTAACATGTACAAAAAAGTAAGTCTTTAATAGTAAATGTACTTTATAAATTACTTGTTTTGAATATTTTGGCACTAACTTTTTCTAATGAATTTACTTTTCTCTCATCTATGTGAATGTTGCAAAAAAAGAGGATCAGTAATTTTAACAAAAATGTTTTCTGGAAAATTATATGCTGTTGCAATTTACGAAATCAGACCATATCAGTTTACAACATATAGTAAACCAATAAAAAGGAAAAGCAGGACCTGTTAACATGTATAATAATTTATTGCCTAAAGTGGAAGGTGTCATAACTTTATAAAAAATTTCCACTAATAAAAATAAAATCATTTTAGAATGCCAAAAGACGAGATAATAGAATTTATCACATCTTGCCAGGATAATGAGAGTGGTGGTATATCAGCCAGTATTGGCCATGATCCACATATGCTTTACACCTTAAGTGCAATTCAGGTTTGTATATAAAAAGTAAATGTAATAAATCATTTTGTTTTAAATTTACTCATTACTGTTTTTCTACTAATATAATGATCAAAATTTTAAAGCAATGTTTACATAAACTGAAGATACATTTTTAAAATCCATAATAAATTTAATGTTTTTTATATATTCATGTAACTGAGAAATAGCCAAAGTTGATGGTTTTGAAAAAATATTCTAATAGGAACAACTTAGACTAAATATTTAATTAATAATTGTTCAAAAGTTTATATTATTAATATTACAGGTATTGGCAATGTATGACAGATTAGATGCAATAGATGTGGAGGCTGTGGTGAAATATCTGGTTTCATTGCAACAAGATGATGGAAGCTTTTACGGTAACAATAACTCTGTTGTTTTTTATTTCTCTTATAAAAATAACTGTGGCCACCGACTAAATCTAAAATGAAGTTGATTTAATGTTTAATACTAAATAGACATCAAATAAATTTTTGTTTGAATTTCCATGTTATACTTTTTTACATAACATATTAGTTTGCGTTGGTTATATGATTATTTTTAATTATAGGTTGATTAAATGACATTTATCACTTCTTATTACCTATTTTATTTGGTGTAAAGTAATAAAGGAGCCCATTTTCTTACACCATTAAAGACTAACACACTGTTGCTTAGTTCCATGTGTTTAAAAAAACTGAAAAAATTGTCTGTCACTTAGTCAACCTATTTCATGACCTAACCTGCATGCCTTGTATCACAAGTATGACTATTACTCCCATAATTATGGTAAAGTGTTTTAATGGTAAACAATTCTTTGCAGGATAATAAGTATAATGGACAAATAATTTCCTAACCTTTTTTTCACTGTCATTTAACTTTAGGTGACAAATGGGGTGAAGTGGATACTAGATTTTCCTTCTGTGCAGTAATGAGCCTGTCTCTGTTACATCGTTTGGACGCAATCAATGTCAACAAGGCTGTTGACTTTGTACTCAGTTGTATGAATTTTGATGGAGGGTTCGGGTCTAAACCAGGTTCTGAGAGTCATGCAGGTGATATATTTTTTCCTTTATGTGATAATATAATGATGTATATCTTTTGTGTTGGTATTGGTTAATTTCAACTGGGGAGGGATAGCTTTTACAAAAGATACAGTTAAATGTAAAAAAAAATTCAAACTGAGTATAATACATAATGTTAGCATATGTGACATGTGAATAATATAAAAAGTGGTTGGTGTGAGCTAAATGAATAAGAAATTAATTGTACTGAATGAAATTAATAATTTTACCAGGACTCATTTACTGCTGTGTTGGAACTTTATCAATTTGCAAGAGGATGGATGCCTTGCATGCTGATGAGCTCGCTTGGTGGCTCTGCGAGAGACAACTGCCAAGTGGTGGACTTAATGGGAGACCTGAAAAACTTCCTGATCTTTGTTATTCATGGTATGAGTGAAATAAGCCCATATTAACCGTGTTTGAACCACTCATATTTGTGATCGATTCTGCTTGATTTAATAACTAGTAATAAGTTTTTGTTTCATGTTAATAAAGGATGTAGTAGACAGTGTTTGTACCAGCAGAGTGTCTACTGTTATTAAGACTGTGATGTAGAGACATTTATCTGTAGCAGGTGTGTGACCTTCAAGCACAGTGTGGTGCTGTGTTTTGTATTGTTAATTTTAAATAAATAATAAAAAGCCGATTAAATTTCTTATCAGCCAATCTGCACTTAGCCGGCGTCACATGATTTTGGCTCCTAATGAAAAAATGCTCTTCCCAGTATTGAAAACATAAAGTATATGGTTTAGTATTCATATTTTTATATAATACATTAAGAATTTTTAACTTTCAGGTGGGTGATGGCATCTTTATCAATGTTAAACAGGATCCATTGGGTGGACAAAAAGAACTTAGAGCAGTTCATATTAGCGTGTCAAGATGGTGAAACTGGTGGTTTTAGTGACAGACCGGGGGACATAACGGACCCGTTTCATACACTGTTTGGTTTAGCCGGTTTATCATTGCTAGGGAATACCGATATCAAGCCGGTAAACCCGACATACTGCATGCCGCAGGAAACTATTGATCGGTTAAAATTGGAACCACAAATATTACTAATCTAGGAAAAATAGTACTTTAAAATGTGTTATTTTAAGAATAATTTATATGATTATTTTATTATTTTTATGTAATATATATGAATCCAAATAAAAGGCTTTAAATTTATATCTACTCTGGTGTATGTACCCAAAAATACTTTTTCGTATCAACAATGAAAGGAAGAAAGAAAATATTTATTACAATTAAATATTTATTTACAATGGTGTTGGCTATGAAGCTGAGGGTGGTAATGCGTACACTGCACGCTCAGTATATTCTGACTCATATATTACACAACAGTAAGCTATTGTGGCGACAAATTTAATATATAAAGATGGTTGCTAGTTTCAAATCAGATTTCATATAAACCCCGCCTTCAATTAGAATTTTGCACCTGTGCTTGTTATCCTGTTAGTGACTAAACTCAAGTTCGAATGAAAGCTTTGGCTCCGAAAGCCACATAATCTCCAAATTTATTGTAGTGTATGCAGCACTGGTTTTCTCCAACTATGTATAAACCATTTAAATAGTTGACAAACAGAAGAGTCGCTATAATCCCTTATAAATCGAGAGATATATTTAAAAGAACGTAACCATTATTTATCGTTTCTAAATTTTATTAATTTAATCTATGCAACTTTTTACCTACAACTTTTTTGACTTTTTACATATATATATCAATATATATTTTTTTTAAAAACCAAAAAATGCTTAATTATTGTAAAAAAATCCCAATAAAAATCTTAATTTACAATAGATGCATAAAATAAAATATAATAGTTGGCAACTCTATAACAATGTCAACCTTTGAACATGTTCGATCAGCTGTAGTGATAAATGATAAGAATGTACAGTTATTTTGTTTCAATGTTTTAATATTTTAAGAAAAATGTTACATAAATGTGTTGCATATAGAAAGTCACCAAAAAAATATAGAAACCGTTATGAAACGGGTTTTCTAAATGGATGAAGAGATAATTTTTATTTCTATTGTTTTGATTAATATAACCTAAAAAGATATTTTAAAATATGTGGTTACCATACTATATTCAGTTTCTTGTCTATTCGGTTGCTGTAAACGTTTTTTTATTTTTTACGTTTTTTATTTACTACACAGACTTGCTTATTACAAACTCGAAGGAGAAACTTTTGCCGGAGTATGACTTTATTATTGGTAAGATTTATCACTTAAAATAATTGAAATTCGTAATAACAATGAAACTTTCAAGACGTTTATACAACTCAAGGTGTTGGGTATAAAACCACAAAAGACAAAGGCCTTATTTGCCTTATAAAAGTAATTGGACAAGCTTGTTTTTAATATTCTAAACGGTACAAATAGGTGATGCAAGTTATTTACCATTAAATGAAATAATGATCTAAAATGACATTGTTGCTAGTTTGTTCTGGGAACTTCTCAAAATGCGAGAGACTACTAGAGGTACTACTGAAAAATACCCAATTACAATAAAATTCATACTTTCTTATTCGTTATAGATTTGTCTATAAATTTTTGTTGACATTGAGAATTATTTATGAATGCAATATTCCTTAGAACCACATTAAAGCATACATTATTTTTCAGTTGGAGCTGGAACTGCTGGTTCTCTTATTGCTCATAGGTTAGCAATCGAAACAAACTTCACGTTTGTTGTACTAGAGGCGGGTGGTAGAGGTCATCCGTTTTATGACATCCCTGTATTTGGTCCCCTGTTACACGGAACCGTGAACGATTGGCAGTATGAGACTACTCCACAGGACCACGCGTGCTTAGCTATGGTTGGCAGGGTGAGTGTTGCCAGCATCGTCTAATCGATTTTTTTTTTTTGGTATTTTGTCATTCGTAACTACCAGTGTTGCAAGTATTCTTAATCCAATACCGTGTTGTAATTTAAGATAATGTATCCAGATCTATGTGAGTGCGGGAATCTTTAAGAGAAGGGCTACAGGCTTCTAGACTAGCGCGCTTTACCGTCAAAGACTAAATCGCTGCTCACCATCAGGTGGGATCGTAGTCAAGCGATGGTCTGTTCAAAAAATATTATTTTTGAATTATTTTTTTTATTTAAACAATTCCAATTTCATGTAACGAGAAAATTTCGCCGTGCCATCATTAAATATGTCCTTTATGCAAATGTGTTAAACTTGAATTTTATCTTAAACAATTTTTTGATCAAGCTTCGTTAGCTTAAAGTTTCTCAATAAACAACATTCCGTTTAAGCTTCAGACGTTTAGGAAGAGGAGCAAAGTTGGATTTTTTCTTTATTACTCTGTCAGCGAAATTCTTAAGCTTTAATCTGTTTTTTATTCATCAGAAATGCAAACTAACACAAGGGAAGATCGTCGGCGGATCGGCTAAACTAAACAACATGATCCATTTACGAGGCAACTATTCGCATTACGCGGAATGGTTTCACGGGAAATATAAAGAAGAATACTTCAAACGACATCTAGATTATATTGAAGGAAATATTATACATCTAGATGAATTGAAATACCAAAGTGAGCTGACTGATGCCATATTAGACGCTGCTAAAGAATTAGGTTATGAAATGTCTAATGATGATTTTAAAATAGGTTTTCGGAAGAGTCGACTTTCCCAAAAAGGTGGCAAGAAATGGACAACATCAGACAAATTGGATATAAATAAGCACGTTATAACGAATGCTTTGGTTGAGAAAGTGCTTGTAGTCGACGGCAAGAGTTACGGAGTAAACGTATTTCTATCAGGGAACAGGCACACTGTGTTTGCTAGAAAAGCTGTTATTTTATCAGCTGGTACTCTAAACACACCAAAGATTCTCCAGTTATCCGGCATCGGTCCTAAAGAGCTGCTCGAATCGCTGGACATACCGCTAATACAAGATTTGCCTGTTGGATTGAATTTACAAGATCACATCGGTTCCGGTTTAGATTTGGTTTTACTAAATCGTACACTATCCATTTCCGCAGCGAATGTGTTGAACCCGTTTAATATAATACACTATTTACAAGGCAAAGGACCGTGGACAAGTCCAGGGTGCGAGGTGTTGGGATTTCTGTCGACTAAGAATTCGACGACTCCTGACATTCAGGTTATGGTGCTGCCCGTGGGGATCGCTTCTGATAGAGGAAGTGTATTACGTAAACGAATTGGTATAACTGATGATGCGTGGAGTTATTTCACTAAAACTTTCGATAAACAGTCCTCTACTTTCTTTACTGTAATTTTACACCCTGAAAGCAGAGGTTACGTATTTATTAAAAGTAGAGACGCTAGTATACCACCTCTAATTAATCCTAGATATTTAAGTAACAAACACGATGTTGAAACTTTGATTAAAGGTATTAAATTAACTATGAAACTTATTGAGACTGATTCATTAAAAGCTATTACTGCTCATTTAAACGATAATCCATTCCCCGGGTGTGGTCATCATAAGTTCTTTTCTGATAGATACCTAGAGTGCTACATACGGTCCTTGACTCTAACGAGTTACCATCCAGTAGGCACGTGTTCAATGGGATTGGAAGGATCTAAAAACGCAGTAGTCGACACATCTTTTAAAGTTTTTAACGTAAGAAATTTATATGTCGCCGACGGTTCAGTGTTGCCAACGTTGCCAGGTGTTAACGTAAACGCAGCGATTGCAATGATGGCGAATATATTCTTCGAAACAAACATAAAACATTTACCTCTTGAACTAAATGCAGTGCAATTTTGCAATAGATCAGACCAAATAAATCGATACTTTTTTAAACTGTGTTCAACTGACCGGGACACTTGAATTTATTAAAAGTAAGAAAATATAATTTTTGATATTATTCTTCTATATCGGGTATAAATTAGAATATTTTCAGTTATTAGAACGGTCATAAAAATATTAAATCCTTTTTTTTCCAGTACCTCCGCAGTGTGTATTTCTGCCTCCATAAATTCTGTAATAATAAAATTGTAATAATGAACAGCCGTCTTATTATTCCTGCAATTTGGACAGATACTTCATTTACATGGAGATTCGAGTACATTTATCTAGCAAGTGATCCAAGATATCCAAGAATGGAGAAACATATTGGTTTCCTCATGATGTTTACTTTTACAGGAAGCTCAGTGGTCATCGAACCCACAGTTCCGATACGTACTGCGTGTCCGACCGCTTTTCAAACTAAGATATCACTGCTTGATAATTTGTTTAGCTTTTTTTCAGTTGCATATATATTAGTAAAAAAAATTATAAATGAAAAACGCTGCACAAAAAGACAATAAAACATTTTATTGTATGCATTCAAGGTCGCTTCTACACGTAAATATTGCGCACGGTACACTTTTGAGCTATCGTTTCGGAAACAACAATGATCGGTTAAACTAGAACTAAAGAGCGAAAGTCGCTAATTGTATACACTACAATAATCACAACTTAGTTCTAGATACTAGACTAAAACTACATGAGAACTTAAAACGCTTGTTTGCGGTTATGTACAGACGTGAACACTAAAAAATATATTAATACTCCTTAGAACTTCACAAACATGTATCCAGTTTATGAGAAGTACGTTCATGAAAAACTAAGTGCCTACAACACGTAGGTCCCGGATACGAATCCTGAATTGTTCTGAAATTTGGAAATACACTACCTGGCTATCGCCCATGTACGTATCGCAAATCTACCTCCATAACAGCATGCGTTCTGGCTATCAATGTATAAAGATCAGAGTATTCTGAATATAACCTTTCTAATCTATGGCCTTTATACACCATGTGAAATTGAGAATTAATAATATATAGAAGGATAAATTTTTGTTACAATGATTTTGTTGAAATCAATGTGTTTTTAATTTCTACGTACCAGCATCATTTCTTATGTCGTAACAAATGATTACAGATTAAAAATGTAGTACTAATAAGTATTTAATAAATATAAAATTAAACATTTGCTTTAAATTTCTTATCACTACGATATTGCGTAAAGAGAACTATTTTTTAGTAATTAAAATAAACTAAGTCCAAATGACTAGAATACAAGACTAAATGTTTACATCTAAACTCTATAAATAACACATCAACTTTTACAGTGATATTCACGAAAATATTTTTTTTTTTTACAATCAATACAAAATCTTAAAGACTTACATAAATGTGGGGAAGGCCTACAATAGTCCCCTCAGTTTTCCCAGCGCTGGGACTGCGTCTTCTCTCACAATCCCATGGCCGTATACCACTCTGGCCAAGTCCAGGTGGCAGATTTTTAAGATGTGATAAAGTTAACCATGGTAGAAATATTACAAAATGCAAACAACATCAAAAATCTCGATTCAAATTGACAATGTCGTACATTAGCTTTTAACAATTTGATTATTTTACATTACTTGAAAATTTATTACTGAAAGTAAATAACGCTTTTTCTACAAATATAATCTTTGCGATCGATAAAGAAAACTGAGAAAAGTTGAAATGAACGAAATCATATTAATTCTCTCATTTTCTGAGGCACCAACTTAAAGAACTTTTAAAAGAATATCTTAAATTCCGATCTCACTGACAACATTATTCGTAATCATAAATATATACTTATGATGTGTTTATATCATAGGCAGAAATATATATTTACTTTTTCATTAGAGGACGGGAATGAGAGGACGGAAGATATAATACATACAGACGTTAACTACTCTACTACACTTTTAGTCACAACATTTTATATTACTACATTAATTTGTGCACCACCGCAAGATTATACAATAAGTGTAATCATTAAAATAATTATGACTTGCATTAGAAAAGTTTCTATTGCTGGATACCACGGCATCTATTTCCGCCAAAAGTTTCACTACAACATCCTTCTCGTCTCGTTGCATATTAAAATTAACATTTGTATACAAATTTAAATACATTAATTTATTTTATTGTTAAAGTAATAAGTTTTAGTTAAAATTTTACACAACGCAATCGATATTTAGTTAAAAATTATCAATGATTTTAAGAACACTTGTAGAATTTCTATGAAACTCATTTCAACATACAAATATGTATTATGACAATATGACTTAATAAATATTTAGATTTCACTTATTGTTTATATATTAGTGTATACATAACGTTATTTATTTGTGCTGAGCAAATATATTCACAATGCAGCTTCTGCATACAAGTAATACTGGACGGATTGTCTGATGTTATTAAGGCCTTCTTAAAACTTACAACCTCATAATAATGTTTGAGATATACATATATAAAATACACTACGTACTGACAGAAACTGCGACATATTAAAAAATGTAAACAACACCTTTTCTTTTTTTTGTTAACATCTCTCTTTATATTCCCACTGCTGGGACTGCGGTCTTCACTTAAGAGAAGAGAGTCAAGGTCATTTATTCACCACGCGAGTCATGTTTGACTGACTTTATAACTTAAAAACTTTTATATTCTAGAGACTTTATACATTGTACTTCATAATACTGAGCGGTAAAGGTCATCTATTATCTACAAATAATACTAAAACACTGTCTGAACTATTTTTCAAATTATTCAGGAACTCCGCAAAAAGTTTTTTTTAAAGAAATATTAATATTAAATAATATATCCTCTTTTGTTGTGTAAACTACTTTAGTATTAAAATGTTTTTTTTTACTTTGTCAGCAACAGAGCAAATAAAATGGCTTCCTTTTAAGTAACCATTGTAGATAAACAATGCAATAATAACAGATTGAGCTTTTTCTTGAGCAAACCCCTGAACAAAGAAATTTCATAATTTAATACAAACTTTTGATATCAACCATTATTTTAGATTTCATATTTTTTCGCTATAACACTTTGTTATAGTATTTAGGCTTTATACATTCACTAATTACACAATAATTCAAATTTTCATTATGAAAAATAACTAAATTCTAAAATCCTCGCGATATTCACTTTATAAAGCAAAAAGTTTAACACGATTTACACATTTAGAATTCTTAGAAATATAATACTTTGAAAAAAAATTGCGAATAACTCGCGAGACAATTATTTTTCGATGATTTCCGCAAACACGTAAAAAATTACTCAAAGTGACTTACTTGAAACAAGAGTCCAGGTAATTATCGAGCATGTCGAGTTGCAAGTCGTCCCAGTCCGTTGGGTTGAGGAGTAAAGAAGTAAGGTCGTCCGGGTCAGGGTCTGTAATGAGAGGAGGCGGCGCGACGGGCTCCACGATGACGTTCGCACCAACATTCGTTTCCACCTCCATCGCCGGTATTGTTTGAAGATCGAGACTGAATTCAGGGAGATGCAGAGCAACGGGCTGCCCTAAATCACTCATATCTTCATCCACCAATTGAATATTCGGTATATTTGCTACAGCGATTGTGTCTTCGTTCGGTTTAGCACTTGTAGTTATTGCGACGCTCTTCTTCTTCTTGTGAGGTCTGCTCGAGATGCGCTTCGTACCTTCCAGATGTGCAAGATCGAGCTTCCAAAAGCCACCTTTGCCGGGTTCGTGTTTTGATCTGGCAACTTTAACGAAGACTTTGTTTAACGACAGATTGTGACGTATTGAATTCTGTAAAGAAAATTTGTATTTTAGAATATTTTAATGTTATCTGCTAATATATTCATTATCGCGTTTAAACAAAAGTCACTTAACCACTCCACACTGCATTTTCGTCTAAGTAGTTACATTTAAAAGAAAAAGGTTCTTATTATGTTTACAGTTTTTAAACAGATTGATGTACGGATTGTCTTGCTAGTAATTAACACGCCTTGCTTATAAGAATATCGCTCTTGTTAGGATGTATACACAGCACCATATAACGTTCGTCGCTTTGAATGTACGTCTTCAAACCGAAAGTTACTGTTTGGCTACAGAAACAGGTTAATTAATAACTACGTAGACGAAATTCACTAACAGAGACACACCGGTAGAAAATTTATAGATTATTAAGTTATCATCAATCTTCTTCTATGCTATTGTATCGATGTTAACTTTGTGATTAGATCTTTTGAAAAATCAACTGAAAATTTAATTAATACGAAATTTGCAAAGAAGTAAACAGTATGAACGATGTAAAAGTCAAAAATATCAACGAAATATGTTTTATATTACGAATTAGAAATATTAAATTGAGAACTGATTAATTATTTATAACTAATGTAGAATACACTCGCTAGTGACTCACCGAAATTCTATAGAAAAGAGTTCGCGCAAAAGAACTGCTAAACTTAAAATTTACGAGTAATGAAATATAATGCAAAGAATTTATTGTTCAGGAAAATTCGTTATAACGCCCTTATCGTCCTGCTTCCTGCTAATGATGGCATCAGATATGGCAGTGGATGGCCATTATATTCTGTCCGTATTCAATTACTAGTTATCTAATCGCGCGACGCAGATTTACCGGTTGTTAGAAACAGATCGGACTCGCTGCTGCTCGTGCGATAAGTCGTACCTGCCACGTGGGGTCCGCGTTCCGGTAATATTTGAAATTTTCCTTTATCCACGAGTATATGGCTGAGAGCGTCATTTTGTCGTTGTTATACCTCATCGCCATGCAAATCAGAGTGCTGTAGGAGTACGGTGGCTTCTTCTCACTGTTCCTCTGGTACTCCGCCTTGTTCTCCATAAAGTCTTCCTGACACTTCGCGATCGTCTGATTGAACTTGTGCAGCCTCGTATTCTGCGGTTGGCTTTTTATCTGCGGGCTAGGGGATATCGGCAGCATCGGGAACTGCGGCACTGACATTATATTCGTTATATTCTGTAGCCAGTTTAAATTCGTCAAGTCTGTCTCTTGCTCGTTCTCCTCCTGCAACGTTCTCTCCGGTGTGTGTTTGATTGATTTCTTCTTAGGCAATTCTTGGGGCGGGAGGACGGATGACAAGTCATCGCTCACGACAATCTGGTCCACGCTCTGCGCATAAGACTCTGGCTGTTCGTACACATACTCGATCTCTACCGTGTGAGAGGACTCCGGCACTGCACTGTCCACGGTAAAGTAGGTAGCGCCGCACTGCTCTCCGGCGTCTCCGTAAAGGTTGAGTATCGTCGTATCGAGCATTTCGCCCGACGCCGGCGACAGTCCCGATGTGATGTGCATGCTGAACTACATCCCTAGAACGATTGCCGCAAATCTATGAGTCACGGGTGATTCACCGGGTTTGAGGAATAGTTGTGGCGTTTGGCCGTGTTCGTGAGAAGTGGTGGGTTGTACTGGTGTTACAGACGGCGGACGGCGGACGGCGATCGATCGGCGCGGACGGTGTGACGTCGCGACGGTCAGCTCCCCCCGCGCTGGTCGCTGTGCGGGCCGTGTGCCGTGTGCCGTGCGCGCGTGCCGGCGCCGCGGTGTATTGTGAGGGCAGGTGCGACGGCCCCCATACTGCCGAACAGGTGGTGCCGATCGATATCCCACCGCTCGCAAGGAACTGGCCCGCATCGCCGATAGCTATGGACAATTAGTCACGGTTATCGGACGGCGGGCACTTATCGCCTTAGACGCTGCGGGTGCTTCCTACTGACGAACACGCTGCTCGAGGACACGGCGAGACGAATATATGTTATGAAATAGGCCCGCTAAGGAATTCTTAACGAATTCGATCCATGCAACTCTTCCTCCCTACAACTAAATTGATCAAAAACTACATTTATATTAAGCATCATTAAGATATTACATTTAAAAAGAAACTGTAGCTAGTGTTATTACTGGGGTAACGAGACCTAACAACTTATGTCTTACGACGGGCGCAATGTGGTGCAGTATGTACCATCTTAACTAGCACCACGTTGTCATGGGCAAGCGTATCACTTACCATCAGGTGAACGTCTTGCTCGTCTCGTCGCATAGTAGTACATAAAAAATAAAAATCTAGCGTGGAATTGATGACGCAAACAGAGATATTTCCCGCATTCAGAATTACTTTAACAAAGTTTCGTTCAGCAAAAACTATATTATTGCATTTTGAAAAACGTATATGTAATAATATATTATTATAACCACATAAGTACTGAAGAACTTCATTTATAATTATATTTGTTTCAAACAAACATCGGCGGCAGTTGCCCCTTAGGCAAACAAGTTCTCAATTAAGTCTAGTGCTAGTCTTGTATAAGAGCGTTTATTAACGCACGTGTCGTAGAAAAACAATATTTTTTATCTGAAAAATAGAAAAAAACTATTATTTATTAGTTTTTTGAAGTATGTGACGCAGAACAGAAATAAGCGTACAAATAAAGAGTAAACTTTTTACCGGAAAAGCGTATCTGCGAATTTCTAGATTGGTGCAGTAAAGCAGCGGTATAGCGAGAAGATAGTATGGCCAATTGGCAGAAAGATCTTTGAGTGGAAACCACGTATTGGCACACGCAGCATGAAACAACCGTCAGCCAGGTGGACCGACGACCTGGTGAAGGTCGCATTAGACCGCTCGCACTAGAAATCGATTGGAGAGACCTATGTTCAGCAATGGACTGACTAAAATGATGATGATGATGATGAAAGCAGCTGATTTTTTTTAACCCTTTCAGAATTTTTAAACACGCATAACACATCGCGTTTTTCTACAAAAAAAATATTCTTTGTTTATAAAATTATAAACAATATTCTACAAAAAAATTATTCGCTGTTTACAAAATTAAAAACAATATTCTACAAAAAAAATTATTCCCTGTTTACAAAATTAAAAACAAATATTCTACAAAAAAATTATTCGCTGTTTACAAAATTAAAAACAAATATTCTTCAAAACAAAATTATTCGCTGTTTACAAAATTAAAAACAAATATTCTACAAAAAAATTATTCGCTGTTTACAAAATTAAAAACAATATTCTACAAAAAAAATTATTCGCTGTTTACAAAATAAAAAACAATATTCTACAAAAAATTTACTCGCTGTTTACAAAATTAAAAACAAATATTCTACAAAAAAAATTGTACGCTGTTTACAAAATTAAAACAAATAATGTCATGAGAATTTTCCCGCCATTTCCAACCCCTGTATGAATGCAGCTTGCTTTTAAAGTGCTGACTTACCGAAGCGGAACACAATGGCGGTGCCAGTCACGAATCCTGTTTTAGAATAATATTAATTCCTTTTTTGCAATTCAATCGTATTAATATCCAAAATGAATATGTCGTAGGGTTAATATCACAATTTGTGTAATGTTTTTGTTGATTACAGTTTTATTTAGTCATCGTTGGTTATTGTTGTTGGTGATTTTTCTGGCTAGTTATAAGTTAGTCTAGTTTGATTTTGAACACCGACCTATGATTTGGTATAGCTGCTGCTGCATGGCGGCGTCCCCCCCCCCCCCCCCCTAAAACCCCACACTGATACGTCAGAAGGGTAAATCTTTCCTTTTCCCTTCTTAGTCAGACACATCAGATTGTACAACACAGCTTCCAAGCTAGTCTTTGACTTTACTTGCGCACGGATTCTCGAGTTCTTCAACCAGAGGCTGGATAGCAAACCACCCGAAACCATCTTTAAAATTCGTTGTCATAATGATTTTGTCTTTCATCTGCCGACGTTTGTAGATCGTTTGTCAATAGTATAAAAATATTCTCTATATGTAATTGCTGCAACTACGAATGTTACGTCACGAGGGGTGCTCACTTTTCGACCCCAGCACATGGCGCGCCACCTGCCGGCCGGCACCTCACCAATTCGCGTCCCTGTGTACTGGCCCGTGAAATTTTAGTGTTTCATGACCACTTAGTTTTATTCACTGGGGGACAATCCATTCTATTTACGATGTGAAATCGTATGATATATTACGTGTTGTTATCATATGCAGTACTTACAAGTTGTTCAATAATTTTAGATATCCAATATCAATAACTTTATCTAGAACTATATAATTTTACGGAAAAAAAAACAGTGAAACAAAAATCATTTATATTATATGCAATTTATTTATTGTACGTTTGTTATACACGATTTATAGAGATTATATTTAAAACCTTTTACCTTGTTTTGACAGAGAATATATTAAAAGTAAAAAAGAATTAAACAAAAATCAAGTTTATGTATCACAAATGCCATTAGAAAAATATATTTAAACAGATTTTGTATTTAAATGCGTTAGGAACCAATCCGCGCTGTTGATCAGGTTGTCCATCTCAACGGGGAGGGAGGACAGGAAGTGGTTGTCTTCGTACATGTACACTCTGTAGAAAAAATAATACAAGCATTATGTCAATAGATGATTTTTCTGACAACAGATGGCGTCTTTAAAAAGCTTATTCTGCGCAATTTTATCACAAGCGAAAAAAAAATATTTTAACAATCATTTCATACCTTGTAGGTACTCCGTTGGCCTTCAGCCGTCTGCTGTACTCCAGACCCTGGTAATGCGGCACCCTCTTGTCCCCAGAGCCTAGCATGAGGGCAGTAGGGGCTTTCACGAGATGAACATAGGCCAGAGGGGAGCATCTCCTCATAGCAATCAGTTCCTCCTCCGATATAGGTCCCTTCTCTGTGAAAGAGAACCCAGCTTCAACCGCACACCTGGAGAGGAAAATCTTTTAATAAAACAATCTACTTTTGTGGTGTGATACAGATGTTGCGGATGTTTGTGCATTCTTGTTGATATGCCGTAAAACTGCTAAAAGAGTTGCAGGAGTTTTAGTCGGTGCAAGTCCGATATTACCATTCCTTGCCTTCGCTAGAATAGATACATAAAGGAAATTGAGCATTTAAATCTTAACTAGTCTTATGTTTAATTTGGTGGCCATTTTAAATATATAGAGAAAACTTTTTGTACGTTTATATAAACATAGTCTATAGATAATCTCTAGAGAGTTTAAAGAGAGTTAGTATCTCTGATAGTCCGTCCATCTATTATACACTCCCGGACACATCTATCGGCCCACCTAGTGTTTAAAAGTTTCAACGGTGTCTAGCTAAAAATAAATGTTAGGTGGAGCAATAAGTTTTAATGCAGTTTTAAAGCTGATTTTTTGGTCAACCTTTATGTATGTTTTTTTTTTAATTTTGAATTCAGGATTGTGTACAAAAAACGAAAATTCGAGTCTGTTCAGTGTTTTCAACCACCCAGGAATGGAGAAAACTTTTTTATTTCGCACAAGTTGAATTTTTTTTTTGATGCGTCCGATTATTGGTTCTATAAAAAGGCAAATTTAAACTTAGAGCCAGTTTTGACCAAAAAATATGGATACTCTGCCTGAAATTGTCGCCCAAGTTATAAAACTTCTACCGGTCAAATCAATTTGAATTGACAAAAAAAATAAAAAAAAAACCTACATAGGGGTTGACCAATAAATCTGCTTCAAAACTGCATTAAAACTTATTGCTCCACCTAACATTTATTTTTAACTAGACACCGTCGAAACTTTAAACACTGGGTGGTGGGCCGGTAGATGTGTCCGGGAGTATATATCGGTTTCTATTTCTATACAAAATGAATCTACACTTAGATGGGGGCAAAATTTAAACTGTCTCACCCATCAGAGTTATCAGCGTAATGACCCTTCGTGGCCAAATCAATCAATGGATTCCTCATGGCCATGACCTCGAACATTTCAGGATACCTCCCAGCTAAATGTGCCGTCACTAAGCCACCGTAACTTCCGCCGTAAAGCGCCATACCGTTCAGCCTTGCATCTCTTTCCTTCAGGGTTTTTACAGTGATAAAGCAATCGTTCACATCGTAGTCCCCCACGTGGGAGATCAGGCATCTTACTGTATCGTCCCCTTGGCCCGTGGAGCCGCGAAAATTGATCCGAACGGAGGCAAACCCTATGGATCACAAGGTGAATTAGTTTTTTGGCACACTTCAACTCTTTTTCAAGGGAAACAAACAACTCCGCTGTATATTAAGTAATGGTTTTACTTTCCGTATATTGATGTAACGGAATATCATATTAAAAATAATTAAATTAAATGAGTTCATTTAAATTAAATATACACTCCCGGACACATCTATCGGCCCACCCAGTGTTTAAAAGTTTTAACGGTGTCTAGCTAAAAATAAATGTTAGGTGGAGCAATAAGTTTTAATGCAGTTTTAAAGCTGATTTTTTGGTCAACCTTTATGTATGTTTTTTTTTTAATTTTGAATTCAGGATTGTGTACAAAAAACGAAAATTCGAGTCTGTTCAGTGTTTTCAACCACCCAGGAATGGAGAAAACTTTTTTATTTCGCACAAGTTGAATTTTTTTTTTGATGCGTCCGATTATTGGTTCTATAAAAAGGCAAATTTAAACTTAGAGCCAGTTTTGACCAAAAAATATGGATACTCTGCCTGAAATTGTCGCCCAAGTTATAAAACTTCTACCGGTCAAATCAATTTGAATTGACAAAAAAAATAAAAAAAAAAAAAAACATACCCAAGGGTTGACCAATAAATCTGCTTCAAAACTGCATTAAAACTTATTGCTCCACCTAACATTTATTTTTAACTAGACACCGTCGAAACTTTAAACACTGGGTGGTGGGCCGGTAGATGTGTCCGGGAGTATATATCGGTTTCTATTTCTATACAAAATGAATCTACACTTAGATGGGGGCAAAATTTAAACTGTCTCACCCATCAGAGTTATCAGCGTAATGACCCTTCGTGGCCAAATCAATCAATGGATTCCTCATGGCCATGACCTCGAACATTTCAGGATACCTCCCAGCTAAATGTGCCGTCACTAAGCCACCGTAACTTCCGCCGTAAAGCGCCATACCGTTCAGCCTTGCATCTCTTTCCTTCAGGGTTTTTACAGTGATAAAGCAATCGTTCACATCGTAGTCCCCCACGTGGGAGATCAGGCATCTTACTGTATCGTCCCCTTGGCCCGTGGAGCCGCGAAAATTGATCCGAACGGAGGCAAACCCTATGGATCACAAGGTGAATTAGTTCTTTGGCACACTTCAACTCTTTTTCAAGGGAAACAAGCTACTCCGCTGTATATTAAGTAATGGTTTTACTTTCCGTATATTGATGTAACGGAATATCATATTAAAAATAATTAAATTAAATGAGTTCATTTAAATTAAATATACACTCCCGGATACATCTATCGGCCCACCCAGTGTTTAAAAGTTTTAACGGTGTCTAGCTAAAAATAAATGTTAGGTGGAGCAATAAGTTTTAATGCAGTTTTAAAGCTGATTTTTTGGTCAACCTTTATGTATGTTTTTTTTTTTTTAATTTTGAATTCAGGATTATGAAAAAAAAGAAACGAAAATTCGAGTCTGTTCATTGTTTTCAACGACTCGGGAATGGAGAAAACTTTTTTATTTCGCACAAGTTGTTTATTTTTTTTTTTCATATTTCTGATTATTGGTTCCATAAAAAGGCAAATCTAAACTTAGAGCCAGTTTTGACCAAAAAATATGGATACTCTGCCTGAAATTGTCGCCCAAGTTATAAAACTTCTACCGGTCAAATCAATTTGAATTGACAAAAAAAATAAAAAAAAAACCTACATAGGGGTTGACCAATAAATCTGCTTCAAAACTGCATTAAAACTTATTGCTCCACCTAACATTTATTTTTAACTAGACACCGTCGAAACTTTAAACACTGGGTGGTGGGCCGGTAGATGTGTCCGGGAGTATATATCGGTTTCTATTTCTATACAAAATGAATCTACACTTGATTGTGGGCAATATTTAAATTGTCTCACCCGTCAGAGTTATCAGCGTAATGACCCTTCGTGGCCAAATCAATCAATGGATTCCTCATGGCCATGACCTCGAACATTTCAGGATACCTCCCAGCTAAATGTGCCGTCACTAAGCCACCGTAACTTCCGCCGTAAAGCGCCATACCGTTCAGCCTTGCATCTCTTTCCTTCAGGGTTTTTACAGTGATAAAGCAATCGTTCACATCGTAGTCCCCCACGTGGGAGATCAGGCATCTTACTGTATCGTCCCCTTGGCCCGTGGAGCCGCGAAAATTGATCCGAACGGAGGCAAACCCTATGGATCACAAGGTGAATTAGTTCTTTGGCACACTTCAACTCTTTTTCAAGGGAAACAAGCTACTCCGCTGTATATTAAGTAATGGTTTTACTTTCCGTATATTGATGTAACGGAATATCATATTAAAAATAATTAAATTAAATGAGTTCATTTAAATTAAATATACACTCCCGGATACATCTATCGGCCCACCCAGTGTTTAAAAGTTTTAGGGGGTCTAGCTAAAAATAAATGTTAGGTGGAGCAATAAGTTTTAATGCAGTTTTAAAGCTGATTTTTTGGTCAACCTTTACGTATGTTTTTTTTTTTTAAATTTTGAATTCAGGATTGTGTACAAAAAACGAAAATTCGAGTCTGTTCATTGTTTCAACCACCCAGGAATGGAGAAAACTTTTTTATTTCGCACAAGTTGAATTTTTTTTTTGATGCGTCCGATTATTGGTTCCATAAAAAGGCAAATCTAAACTTAGAGCCAGTTTTGACCAAAAAATATGGATACTCGGCCTGAAGTTGTCGCCCAAGTTATAAAACTTCTGCCGGCCAAATCAATTCGAATTTACAAAAAAAATAAAAAAAAAAAAAAACATACCCAAGGGTTGACCAATAAATCTGCTTCAAAACTGCATTAAAACTTATTGCTCCACCTAACATTTATTTTTAACTAGACACCGTCGAAACTTTAAACACTGGGTGGTGGGCCGGTAGATGTGTCCGGGAGTATATATCGGTTTCTATTTCTATACAAAATGAATCTACACTTGATTGTGGGCAATATTTAAATTGTCTCACCCATCAGAGTTATCAGCGTAATGACCCTTCGTGGCCAAATCAATCAATGGATTCCTCATGGCCATGACCTCGAACATTTCAGGATACCTCCCAGCTAAATGTGCCGTCACTAAGCCACCGTAACTTCCGCCGTAAAGCGCCATACCGTTCAGCCTTGCATCTCTTTCCTTCAGGGTTTTTACAGTGATAAAGCAATCGTTCACATCGTAGTCCCCCACGTGGGAGATCAGGCATCTTACTGTATCGTCCCCTTGGCCCGTGGAGCCGCGAAAATTGATCCGAACGGAGGCAAACCCTATGGATCACAAGGTGAATTAGTTTTTTGGCACACTTCAACTCTTTTTCAAGGGAAACAAACAACTCCGCTGTATATTAAGTAATGGTTTTACTTTCCGTATATTGATGTAACGGAATATCATATTAAAAATAATTAAATTAAATGAGTTCATTTAAATTAAATATACACTCCCGGATACATCTATCGGCCCACCCAGTGTTTAAAAGTTTTAGGGGGTCTAGCTAAAAATAAATGTTAGGTGGAGCAATAAGTTTTAATGCAGTTTTAAAGCTGATTTTTTGGTCAACCTTTATGTATGTTTTTTTTTTTTAATTTTGAATTCAGGATTATGAAAAAAAAGAAACGAAAATTCGAGTCTGTTCATTGTTTTCAACGACTCGGGAATGGAGAAAACTTTTTTATTTCGCACAAGTTGTTTATTTTTTTTTTTGATATTTCTGATTATTGGTTCCATAAAAAAGCAAACCTAAACTTAGACCCAATTTTGACCAAAAAATATGGATACTCGGCCTGAAGTTGTCTCCCAAGCTGTAAAACTTCTGCCGGCCAAATCAATTCAAAATTACAAAAAAAAAAAAACATATGTATGGGTTCACCCATAAATGTGCTTCAAAACTCTATTAAAACTTATTGCTCCACCTAACATTTATTTTTAACTAGACACCGTCGAAACTTTAACCACTGGGTGGTGGGCCGATAGATGTGTCCGGGAGTATATGCGAGTATATATGCTTGGGGGTATCCTCTGCGTGTGGTATTCATTAGTGTTAATGCACTCATTCCGAAAGTGAATACGGCCAATTAAAAATACATCTTAGTCAAAAATACATGAAAAACTCTTTTCTTTTCCTTTATTAAAATCTATCACAATATCATATGTGATATTAAGTGACAATGATACTGAAGATGTTAAAGAAAGCTTATATAAACGCTGCTGTTATTTAAAGTAATTATTAAACTGGACTTCCTCACTACGAGACAAACCGCAGCTCTAAATTTCTTCTATAATTTTTTTACCGGAAAACAACAAGACAAGATTGTCATACCGATCGTAATAAATGTCACACCGACTGAATTAACAAAGTGCGAGTCAGGAAAAATAACTTCGATCAAAATACTTCGAGAACGAAGACAAGGGCAGGTTATGTCTGTCTTGCACCGAATAAAACCGTCACGATATTCTTTCTTCACCGCTGTACAGCATGACCATGGAAAACACTACAGCAATCCCTCCGACGCTGGCCACACTCGTCCCGTCTCGGGAGAAATAATTCACCTATTTTCGTTTACTGATAAAGCGCCCCGAAACATACTCTTACAACGGGCCTTTCTACTCAGCCTCTTAATCTCGCTCCAACAACGGACCCCCTCAAAACCGTCATCCAGATGTCTACATAATTAAGACAAGAATTTCCTCCCGTCTCCTGAAGATCCGGGCTACCTGCCACCGCAATCCAATTAATACACATGCGAGATCGGTTGCTTGAGCTTACTTGGAGCGGGGGCCCGTGGTCATACTAAGCCTGTCCGCCACGATAAGGCAGGAACCAGATTCAAATAACAAACGTATGTATCACATTATACTTACGAATATAATATACATTTAAACATAGAAAATGTGTAAAAAAAAATTCAATTTTTTTTTACAGATAAGCTTTTTTTTCACAGATCTGCGGTTAAGAATATTTCCATAGCGAAACTACCCGCGGCATGTCGTAACACTCACCAGTCAGCGATGTCCGTAGAATTGAACATGCTGGCGACGTCTACCACCGGGTTACGGCTGACAACGACCTTGTAGAGATCAGGGTACTGCCCGCTGAGGTGCGTGACCAGGAAGCCGCCGTGCGAGCCGCCGAACAAGCACAACTTGTTGGGGTCAACAGGATACGCCTTTAGGGCTTCGTCCGTAGCCAGTTTACAGTCTTTGACATCGGCGTCGCCGACGCGCTTCGGCAGGAAAACCACCGAAGCGTTCCCCGCGCCGGTAGACCCGCGGTAATTAATTTGGAGGCTCGCGAACCCTGTCACGTACAATTATGATGGTGATTTAGCTGGTGGTGGAAGGTCATATCCCGAAAACCGTTTAAATAGGTAACACAGCAACCACAACACCTAAATGGTCTATAATCTGTTCAATGGGCGTTGCAACTAATAATAACTCAAAGTGACGAGATAAATGTATTCCTGTGTAAACATCTTATATTGAACTTCCGAAAAACCTTTTCGGAATGAATGCATAATAAATTATATGTCTATACAAAATATAAAAATTAAATCGTTATAAAAAAGATAATATAAAACAAAGTTTTTAAATAAGTTTCTTATGAAGATGTATTAAATAATCTTACCTAGCATATTGAATAGAGCGGCCTCTAGCGAGTAGGCGTTGACGAAGCCCGAGTGCGGCCCGCCGTGCGGCCACACGACCAGGGGCAACTTCTGGCCCTCCGCTTCCGGTGCTAAGTACAGCGCCGTGAAGTCTCCTGCAAGGTTATTTGATGTACAGTCAAGTAATTTTAAGTGTAAATAATGACTCATTCAGCTCCAACCAGAGCTTATTTTCACCAACTTTAAAAAACACTTACTAACAAAATCTTGGTTGTCATGCTGCAATTCCATGTAATGGACAGTAGATTTTGCCAACGACTCAGGCACGTCGCAGGGTTTGGTTACCGCAATCCATTTTATGTCTGCTTCGGAGCCTTTCGACGGTAGTCGAGCGACGTACAACTAAAAATAATATTATAATCTAAGATAAAATATTCTGGTGTTACGCGGAGAGTAGCATCTGTAAATTACACAAAACTCATTTAAATTTGGTTATTGTTATCGAAAATGCACCATAAGTATTCAGCGTATATTGCGTTGGTGCTTGATGTCTCATCACACTTCAAAGTTTTCACAGAACTGCTTTTAACGTACCTGCACAGACACGAGTGATACAGACCTAACATCGTCTAATAAAATAGGTCACTAGGTTTTTGACGTGACAACGTCTATTAAATTGGTTATAAGATAGGACGCGCGTGTTGAGAAATGTCCCGCACATAAGTGGGCGTGGCTTACGCCGACCGCTAAGTCGGTATGCGTTTGCCCGAATTGGTTGAAAGTAAAAGATGTATTCTATTGCTCAATAATAATTAGAAATAAAATCCCTAACAAATATAATTGAGAGTTAGTATAACTTGATTTGTAACCCGATAAACATGTCAAACAAACGACCGTTTCCAAAACCATTAAAAGAGAACGAACGATTCATTTTTATTATCAAAATTTTTTGTGATATAATTAATAGACGTTGTCACGTTAAAATACATAAGTGCCCTGCACATATAACCCAGAATTTTTATTTTCATTCAACGAGTATGTTATTGTTAATTAGAAGAAATATAACTGAAAGATTATTTTCTTCTGAACCTGACCTGATTGGTAGTTGTCTAATAGTTTTCTAGAGTTATTTATTTTGATTATAATACTTTGTTGTTGAAATTAATAAATAAATAAACAAATATAACATTATGTACCTGTCCGGGTGTAGTCATACTGGAGCAAGACGCGAGTATAACGTCCGAACTCACATCCAGTACAGATGTTGACCCAGTCAGCGATTTATTAGAGATGTCCACGATCCTACCGCTATCTGTTGGACAAAAACAATACTAACAAAACCCCGCCCATAACAATATGCGCTAGTTAGAATGGGACACTGCACTAAATGAACTCGTCGCTTTAAGCCACAAGATGTTAAACATTCTCACTCCAGTAATTTCACTAGCTACTACACTCTTTAAACCTGACCACGGTGATATTTGCACACTACTGTTTGGCGGCGGAAAAAGACGCCAGAAAGTGGCCACAAAGTCTTGATATTTATATGCGTTTAAGTTTACGTACACCAGCTGACGCAGCTGTGCGTAAATTAATGCAGTTATTTTAATTACATGTTTATTACGTAATTAATCTTGTATTTTATAAATAAAATCTGGCAGAGCAATATCAGAGAGATGATACGATCGAAACCCTCTTAACGTTTTCTAATGGAACTGTAGGCGTTTTCTTATAAGAGTCAAGACTATTTATCCACCACACTGGCCATGTGCGTGTCATTGAAAGCTGTTCTTGGAATATGCCGATTTCGTCATTATGTTTTCTATTATCGGAATCTCACGCTCAGTAGGAATGAAACCTCAAACTCATATCGTACAAAGCGTGCGATCGTCATACAAATTAAGCTGTCGCTGCTTTAATAATAATGTCTTCATTAACGTACCGATATCTGCAACATAAGTTCTAACTTCGTTCCGCTGCGGTGTGCTGAACACTATCCGATCCTCGCTCGCGAAGCACCTGGCGGGCAGAGCCTGGCTGTATATACCGTAGAAAGTTTCGCCGCTGGCTATGTCCATTTTCCTTGGCACGGTACCGATCACCGCCACCACTACCATCTAAGTAAAACGTACTTGTGTGATTATTATTATACAAATAATCATCCCGAAGATTCATAACAAGTGTAGTGCTAGATACGTTTACACTGCAACTCATCACTCTCGTAACATTAAAACATATTATGATAAGTATCATTCCACACTTAGATGTTTTACGTACGCCGTATTTCCTAGTCATGAGCGCATGACATGCATGGTGTGGCCCGTCCGCAGCGCGCTGCAGCCACACCAGCCCACCATCGTGACGCACGCGCGGCGAACGGACCGCAAGACCCTCCGCTGAGATCTTACCTGGAAAAGACAATATACATTAGTAATTAAACAAAATATCACGGGTTTGCTATTTGATCTATTCATTTTAAATATTTGTATCACTGTTTCATTTATGCACAAACACACTAAACACAGTTTACAAATATAAACTTAATATATAGCAAGTGATTAACTCAACATATAGTATTTCAAGGCGACGAGCACAATGTAGTGTGATTAACATCCTAAATAGCCCCACGTTGCTAGCGGCGTGCGTACCATTTTTCACCAGATGAACATCGCAAAAAGAAGTTATTATATGTAAGAAATATACACTAACTAACAAGTCAATTCACTCTCAATAGTTATTTTTTCTCTTACTCAAAACTCCGTCTAAAGTTAGTTGGAAGATGATGGAGGGCCGATTGGTACAGAATATGAGACCGAGGCGCCTTGGCTCAGTCTCCCACGCCACGCCCACCACGCTCCGGCCGTCGCTATCGAAGCACACCTGGAAACCCAACGAATCATATTCCTCGGATAACATCATCATTATCCGATAGACGGTCACAGCTGGACATAAACCTCTCACATATTCATAGCCGCTTCATTCATCGCCCATATGCAAATAAGTTTAAAAACTTTTGTACTGTGTACACTACCTGTCCAGGACACCAACTATCCGGCAATCCCTCCAATACTGTAAAGCTCTCCGTGGCAGGTTTGCATACTACCACCACCGACAGGTGCTTACCCACCAACTGCTCACCCCAGTCCTGTCTGTACAAGCACTCTTCGCCCTGGAATAAGATTATTACATTAACCTTCAGAGACATTCGTTTTCCAGCAACTTGCCATAGGTAAGACTGTGTATAAAAAGCAGTCTTAGTGGAAACGTTAGAGAATCTATTTCATAACATAAACAATTTTAATACTTATTGTACAATATATGCTAAGATTTAATGAAAATTTTATTACCTTCTTCGGTGCAGACTCTCCACTGCCGTCCGTTTTGGACTTGTCATCAGATTTCCTCTTGATGTATGGCTCTGATTTCTTCAGCTTCTTCTCGGCGACGTACACTAACGAGCTCTCGTCACGTGACCAATCCAAGCTACCAAACTCCGCTTAAGTATAACAGAGTTTCTGATTAACAAATTTAAATTCAATACTATTCACAACAGTTAATTTTGTTGTTACAAACGGGAAGAAACTTGCTGTTTGTTCTACATTAACTTGGATGGATTAAAGTTTAACTGGATTAGTTAAATATTAAATGTATATGGAAATTTTATCATAATCATCAATTAATACAATACCTCTGCTATCCTCCCAAACATCTTCACATGAATTTTCGAAACATGTTCCGATGAAGCATGTATCATAGTTTTGTATTTAGATGACTAAACTAGTGAGATATACACACTATTCCACAAAGTCAAAGTACAATTACGAAGATTTCCATATGTATTGTAATAACTTAACATTTTCTAAATAAGTTTGTAGTTTGCTGTTAAAAGTTAACAAACTTACCATCAGCATAAACATCACCATGAATATCCAACGAGGTGAGGTCTATGCAGTGGGCTAAATTATGACGACACCAGACCTCTAGGTACTGTTTCTTCACATCTTTGCTATCCTTTTCTTCACGTATCACTGCCTTGAATGTTCCCTTCGGCGACACAGCTGTTAGCAACCTTAACACAAAATCATCAAAATTTTGATTCATATTGAAAGTATTTATTAAAACTCGATTTTACGGATTTTATCGCGTTTATTATTTGTTTAATTATTCCCGACGTTTCTGCGTAGATCGGACCATTATTAATAATTAAAAAGTTGTGGGTACCATGTGATAGCTGGGACATTTGGACGTCTGTCATCTTAGTCCTCCCGTGACCATGACTGCTGCAAAGCGGTCGAAACGTCGGGAATAATTAAACAAATAATAAACGCGATAAAATCCGTAAAATCGAGTTTTAATAAATGTGTAACATTCGCGGAAATATAAGAAATCATTATATTGAAAGTAGTTTCACTGTATTGATCTTTAAAACTTGAGTCAAGTTCAATATTGTACATTAGTTAATATTAATTTACAAGTACTACTTACTCATTGCTTACATCCATTCCAAATTCGCTTTGAGCAATAACCTTGAGATCACTATCCAATATGTAATCATGATGGTACTTCGTAGTCTTACCCTTATCAAGGTTCCTCACAGACCACTTGCTAGAGATCCTATTTCCATCATTGTTCAACTTACCTCCAACTATAGAGGGTATTTTTGATAGAGTTTTGTATGCATTTATTATTGTCTCTATCTGTAAGAATTTATAACAACTATACTTATGACCACGAAAAGAGTATAATATTTTAACCATAATATTATAAATATATATCTAAATTGCCATCAACAATATCAACCGATGTTTCTGAACAAAGTGGCAAACAAACTTAATACAAAATTTAACCAACAGGAGACCGAAGATTAAATTAAAAAAATGTTTTGGTTAAAAACTTTCTAAAAATGAAAAATTTTCAAAATATTCCTTACTTGTGATGACATCCTTAACATCACTAAATAATAAATAAATATTTCTCAATACAGTGCAGAGAGTCTGAAAAAGAATGATTTGTTATTATAATTCACAACTAAAGCCAACAAGTACCTGAACCTGAACTGAACTCATAAATTGTATTAAAATTATGGCACAAACCACAGGTTGAATTTAAACAAGTCAGGTTATGTTGATGTAATGTTTAATTTACATAAATAAATTTTAATTGTGTGAATACACATCAGTATATAATTTCCATACTTAACCACAAACAAAGCATAAAACTCTTATCAGTTAATGATAACATAAACCGCAAACACTACATAAAAATTACTTGTTGATTTCTTCAACATGTTTGTTACTTACAAGTATATTATCAATCATATTTATTAATTTTTAAATAATACTAATTTCCTAATTATGGTAATTTTCATTTTCTTTGAGATATTAACTCCTTAAGAAAGGTAAGATAATACACCAGTGTATCCATGACGTTTTGTGAAAGGAGACTAAAGATGTAATAATTCCAGAGAAAGAAGAAAAACTTTCCGTGGAGCCGTTATCAACAGTCTGCGCTCGCCAACTCACTATTTATAGGCCGGTCTTTGTCAAGAACTATTTTTTAACAACAAACGAATTGTTTGTTAACTTACCTTAATTAATGTTTTATTGCGAAATGAAAATTACTCTTGATAATTTCGCTCCAATTCGCTCAATCCATAAATATTAAACGTTAAACAATGAACGATACCTACACACTGTTTATAATATATAATCAGTTTAGTAAACAAGTACTCTACATGTCAATGTCATTTTGACATTTACTATTTGGCATTGACTGACAAAAATATAGATTAATACTAATTAACCCAAAAGATTAATTGATTGATTAATACTATTGTTAGATATTGAGCAAAATAATTGTGATTACCAACATTTTGGTAGTAAAATAGTAGGTGTATCGATTTTTAAAACACTAAAATTAAAAAAGGGAGGGAAAAGACAGATGAATGTAAATCTCGAACATTCGTGTTTGGACAGTGTACGAAGTGAGAGCACTGTGACTGGTGACGTGAATGTGAGAGGTATGGCAGATTAAATTTATATTTGAATTCATGTTCCTGATACTATATTTTTACACTTAGTATTTGTAAGTTACTTAAAACTTATTCCACGTCTAAGGTGATTAAGCATCATATTAAATTAGTAGCAACACAATTCTGTTGACAATGATCTGCCCGCATAATATTAAATATCTTCTCCACACTATAGTTTGCTGAAAGAGAACTCTTTTACGAGTTAAGCTCGCCTTTGTATGTACATTTTAAAATCTCAACATTTTGTCATATTGTGTACAAAAAATAATAAAATAATGTACCATTTACTAGTTTGTAACCACAGACAGAAGGATAACTAACATGTCAATAAAAATCGTGCCAAAAACTCTTACATGTTTAGAACACGCAGACTACTCAATTCAATGGTCCGAATTCAGTTATATTAATTAAGTAACAATAAAAACCGCTTGCACATTTTGCGCGTTATTCTTCTAAAATAAATACAATGGAATAAATTCGCAAATTACTTTTTGTATTGATTATTGTAACTTATGTTAATTGTTATGCTATAAAATAGTTTTCACGTGAACACAGAATAATTATAACACTAGTTAGCGCGTATAACCCTATGAGATCCATCGCCCAAAGACCAAGAAAAGAAGCTTATCTCGCTCTTTGAGGCGAGTCCGATATTGGCCTCCGCCGCAAACCATTACACGGCTATGGCGGATAAGAAGAACAGCCAACCGTAACAATGACAATCGTCTCACTTTTGCACTTCCATCACGGCTGCAGAAATCAGTTCAGACATTGCTTCACACGTCGTACTCTGTTCTCACAGCTCACCGGCATACATCAGAGATGAGCTAGCACCTGGAGCGGTCACCTCAAGCCGGTAGGGTAGCATTCTCTTTACTTCACCGTGGGTTACCAGGCCACGGATACTGAGCCCTACTGACACAAAAAAGAAAAGAAAAGAAAAAGAGAAGCTATTGTTTAGAAAGTTGCATTACTATGAAAATCCGGAGATTAAATATGAATTGCTAAAACTATAACCCTCTTAAATCTATATCCTAATTAGTTTTCCAATCTACCTTATATATAGTTAGTAATGTGCTCTTTTCGACGAGTTAACATGACAAGCAGAAAAATCACCCGATGCTAAATAATATTTATGCCCATAACACATCGCATTGGTTAGGACGATATACAGGTGCAGTGTAACAGTAAATTGCAGATTGCATTTTGTACTTCGCACTTTGTGACACAGGATGTTAATTCTGGTTCTCCCAACAATTTAATGGCTACGTCACCTTTTAAATCGGAACACAATAATGTTTGCACACTACTATTTGTCGGTAGAAATACGATCTAACTTAACTTAACCCACGTCTTTGTTGACGAGATTTTTTGTTAAAAAGTTGGCAAACGAACCAACTGCTCACGTGATGATGACTGTACCGTTTATTCTTCTTTACCTTCTTTCTAATATCTTTTTACGTAACTACTTATGTATCTAAAACAATTGCATATACACAACCTCATTGTAGAGAAGGATTATTTATATCTTGCTCGCTGTTTCGCTTTTTTTTTGTGTAAAATAATTTACAACGGTTCTTATGTAGATGGGGGCATATAAACTATAAGCTTATAAGTAAGTTACACGAGAACTGATTACGTTTAATAATAAACAGATTTAGAATTTGAGGAACTATATCCAAGCCCTGTCAAATTCCATAAAAATTTCAATTAAATACTTGTTTTCTACAAACTTGTTCGATTATTATACAAGGAAGTGTTCGATTAGGCAAACTATTCGTTACACCCGCTATCGTTTGGTGTTAAATTAAAACTTCATCTATACAAAATTGTGGAATGTACTTCTCTGAATAATATTATTTATTACCATTTATACCGAGTAAAAAAATCAATACATTACAATTTGTTTGAAAAATAACTGATTTTTTATTTAAAACTGGTGTAAAGTTATCTCTCGGTTCAATAAAATGAAAAGTGGAATAAAGCTATCCATTATACTACGAGCTACGGTCTTGAAAATGTGTATCTTTAAAGGAATTGTAAATTTTGTTTTCTAATGTAATAAATTAAATATTGTATTTTGATTTAATCTTGAAAAGTTACATGTTATATGTTGTACACATTATTAGAGAAAAAATCAGTTACGGATGTATTCTACAATTAGGAATAAAAAAAGTTTTAGTTAAAGAACACTATGCGACTGGCGCTTTACTAAGTTGCGACATTTAAAATGGTTTCTGACAAATTTTAAATAAAAACAATAGATCACGAGTTGCCTTTTAATTAGCTCCGTCATTT
Source organism: Byasa hedistus (assembly GCA_029286795.1). Classification (NCBI taxonomy): domain Eukaryota; kingdom Metazoa; phylum Arthropoda; class Insecta; order Lepidoptera; family Papilionidae; genus Byasa; species Byasa hedistus. Next base: position 1,347,512 of record JAGSMW010000001.1, read on the forward strand.
TGACAGAAATTAACCTACTTATTATAATAGTTCATACATTTGTCCTTGTTAAATATGGAGTAGTATTTGGACTTTTTATATATTAGACTTAACTGAGTCTAGGTAGACGTACAGCGGGAGTGCGGCCGACGCGTCGCGGCGCCGCGCCGCTCGATACGCGCGGCGCGCGCGTACCGCGCGTCAGCCACCAGTACTGAACCCAGCTGTCTCCAAAACACATCCCTGTGAGGACCCTAATTAAAATAAACCAATTTGTATTTAAAAGTACACCTTAAGTTATATACATTAACTGTGATTACATAGATTTATTCAATAATTACAAATTATTATGATCGTCTTATTAACTACAGGTAAGCTAATTACTTATTTGACGAAATAATATTTTGATTATTATTAGACGTTCATTTTTAGTGCTTTTATATAATGCTAATAATAAAGATTCTTCTTAATCAATTTTTAGCTTTCAGTTTTAATTATAAGTAAATAACGTAAATATATACACATAACGACTATATCAATGATTGTGATTATGACGATACGTAAACGTTACCATATGTTATCGATTTTTAGATTTACTTGGGGTTACTAATAATTAATTTTACCGCCATCTACTTGCAGGTTAAGGTTAACACGGTACGTCAAACGTTTTGTTATAATGAACGAATTAGATTTAATAAAAGAAGTTGAGCGGCGGCCAATTCTATACGATAAATCTGTGAGCGGATTTAATAAGACAAAATTAAGAGACGATGCCTGGAAAGAAGTTCAAGATATCCTGAATGTTTCGGGTACATATTTTTAAATTTCTTTTTTAAAAACTGCTTTGAATCAACTAGAAGACTATCTTATAAAGTTATTCTAGCAGTTCTAATACTATACCATTTTGTTATTATCTTGTTTCGTTATAATCTCTAATTTTGTGTTTTATTAAAAACTAATATTATTGTGCAGTCCAATGATTTATGAAACAATACCAAAACACTATGACCGTTTAATTTTTTTATAATAAGTCACGGCTGGGGAAGAAAAGTAATGCATAAGTTTACTAACAGGCTGTATTAAAACATTTTTACGCTACGTCAACGTATATAATAAGATTTAGCTAATAAAATTACCGTTCTTAACGGATATCTTCACAAAATATTGGGCAGTACGGTACAGGTAAAAGGATAAGAAAGGACTTACGAATTTGCTTCTACAATTAATATCAGCGCCATCTATCTTTGACTTGTAATACTAACAATGTACAATATTTTAATTTATTCTTCAAGAAGCCATCATGATATCGTACATAAAAATTACATCGAATTACAGTAAGCAAAACGGCGTTAAGAATTACGAAATGGATTATAATTTACACATGATTTAAAATATAATAATTGTTTTTTCAGAAACGGAGTGTAAAAAACGTTGGCGGTCTCTTCGCGATTCGTTTATAAAGCTGCAACGGACGCACGGTGGACGCACGCGCTGGCCCTACCATCACGCTATGCGCTTCCTGCTGCCCCACGTCGAACCCAAATCAGAGATGTAAGTCGACAATTGCACATAGCTTGCATGCTGATATACCCTAATGAGACTTTAAAACAATATACTATTATAGTAAATTTAATCTAGATTAAAATTAATAGGACGAAGTGCAAAGAAAGACCCACTAGCCTTAATGGTACAGTTGTGTGCAAATAGATTTTTTTCTCGACTTTATAATTTCACTTGACTTATCAATCTCGTTTTCTATTTCTATATTTTTGTCAACTGAACATAGAACATAGATTGATTAGCAATGTTTTATAACGGCTGTGAAATATCTTTTTAAGTTTACGACCAAAATTTTACTAAATTACTTGACAGGCTATCCGTCATTAAAAACAACCAAGAAGATTCAGACCCTGAAGAAGAGATGCGTCAACAAGCAATAAACAATCTCCCGGACATATCGTTTGCCACGGCGGATGTCGATTGCAAATACGAGGACGACGAGGACTCACAACCTTCGCCAAAGAAGCCCCGCCTCCAGCCCGCGGACGAGGAGAGCACCTGCCTGTGCAACAGGAGCGACCCTGACGAACTCTTTCTACTCAGCTGCTCTTCCACACTGAAAAGGCTAAACTCCAAACAGAACGCCGTCGCCAGGTTGAAAATACAACAAGTACTTTACGAGGCCGAATTCGGAGCTCAAATGGAGTTGCCATACGTTACGCCGGCCAGTGACTGCGGGTACGAACATATCGAGTGATTGATACTCTATTATTATTTAATTCAACCTTCGTGGCGTCAGACGTGTATGTGTTTTGTCCAATCGTATTTGATTATGTTGTCGTGTAAAAAAGTATATTTAAATATTAACTAGTTTTTTTTTTACACATTGTATCCCAACAAAGTTTTTAAAACATTTTCTTTTTGTTTGTTAATCATCGCGCTTTAGTAGATTTTAAATAATATTTTTTTCGCTACCCATGTACATAACATAAGATAACGTGTACAATTATTTTACAACAAAACAATTAAAACTTTAAATAATCAAATCTGTACATAAAATGAATAGGAGGTAACGAAACTTTAATTTAAGGAAAATGAGGCTCATGGTCTCGAGTTAAATTTTTCATTAAAAAACGTGAATACAAAGAAGGCAATATATATAAATCACGTTCTTATTCTACTTATTATACAATTTATTAGCTATACGGGCATATCAATTTTGCATCTTTCAATCCAGTTGGCGATGCGGCCAGTTTGTAAACGTTTTTGCTTCAAAACCAACACTTCAATGTTTCAAAGCTATAACTGTAATTCAAGCTAATTAATAGGCTACTGACGCAGTAATGGTTCAAGGTACAATTCATTGAGCAGTTACTAGGATACAATAGTCGTGATCGACTATGTGCATAATAGGAAATATGCGTAATATATATAAGGGTGAAACATTTTTCAATGTACTTTTAATAAATAAATAAGCCCATTTAATATTACCACTTTTGGAGTACGAGACTTTCTTCCATAACAATACAGTTTAGCAAGGTTCTAAAAGGTAATTTAAAAAATAAATCTAATATTTGAAAGGCCAAAGCGGATGTGATGTAAAAATCCATGTAAACAAAAGCGGTGGACCACGATCTAAAAATCGAGATCAAAATCGTATCTATATATATAACAAATGACATCAATTACTTGGTAAAATGCGTTATTGATAACAACCAAAAAAATATATAACTTTCCTCACTATATTCCCAAATCTGCGACAAAAAGTTTAGCTAAAACAGATAAATTATTTTAAAATATCATTACATCAAATAAGTGACGAAGACATAACGTGATATAATAGTTTATATGTTATATGATGAAATGACTGTAGCTTAGTAACAACGGGTTAAAATTAATTTCAACTCTGTGACATACGGAAAAGATTTCTTTTCGTATTGCTCTTTGTTTTTATGTAATATTGATATTGTATTTGTATACAAGGGAAGTCAGCGCTTCGATGATTAAAGTTGCAAACATTTACATTTGTGATAAACATACACAAGTAATTTTATTTTCTATCACTATGGACTTTAAGGTATTGCCACATAATTTTGTGTTATTTTTAAATTCTCATTTTATTTCTTTACTTCTTCTTCTTCCCAATTGATGGCATGAGCACGGTTTGTGCGTGAGCCAATGTCACGTGTAGACGTCCAAAATAAAAGATTACAAATCCATTCAAAACTGTCTGCGTGGACAATCGTTCATGTTCTCATCTTTTCATCTTCGCAAATGATGGCGAGAGTTATATATAGACGTATAAAATAAAAGGATACAAATTCTTAAAAAATTGTCTGCGTGGTCAATTCGTCCGCCATGTTTCAACATTTCTTTACTTAGTACAAAATGTTGACAGGAAATTAATTAATTATCTGTTCTGTTTATTTACATGACAAACAAAATGGCAACCAATAGGAATTTCTTTGTCTATCTATATAATAAAAATGAATTGCTGTTCGTTAGTCTCGCTAAAACTCGAGAACGGCTGGACCGATTTGGCTAAATGTGGTCTTGAATTATTCGTGCAAGTCCAGGGAAGGTTAGTTAGGTGAGAAAATATAGAAAAAGTGCCTGGAATATGGTGAAAACAACAATTTCTCTTTTTCATTGAGGTGACCAGATTTTTAGATAGGCAAAGCGGGACAACTCTGAAGGAATAATAATATCGTAATTTTTTTTTAGTTTTAACATAAGTACAGTTTATAAATGTTTTTTTATATAAGTGAATTTGTTTGAGTAGATTGTAGTAATTTTGTAAAATATTGTAAAAATCTTCACAAGAATTTGATAAATTAGTTTGATTGACTTGAAATATTTGCAAAATTTTATTCGTATATTACTTTCTAAAATTTCTTTCGAGGTTAAGGTGGGTGATACACGTTTTGTCATCAATATAAAATATGAAGACTACGAGTATTTTAAGCTAAGTTTAAGAAAATTTATGCATTTATGAAATATTTAAATAAATTACTTACTTTATTTTTCTATGGTAAGAAACAGATTTGTAATATTTATTTGTTTAATTATCTTGCTAGCACGCAGTACGGATACAAAGTGTATCATTTGAGAGACAAATACAATGTAACTGGATAGCAAAAGCAATATGTTACGCAAAACAATGATTTTCATAAATTTAAAATTTTACTTAATTCTAAAAGTCGGGACTTTGAAAAACGTCGCGTGACGCGGGATTAATAGTAAAAAAATCAGGACTGTCCCGCTAAAAGCGAGATGTCTGGTCTCCTTACTTTAGATACATAAAACGTCAAAAATTTGAAGTTCGTCCCGTCATTTAGACACCAAATACAATTTAAAAGAATATTTTTGATTTTGACATTTGATATTGACAACCAACAATTACTCATTGCAATTATAATATATCACGAGAAAAGGGAGAAACATGGCGGACGAATTAACCACGCAGACAATATTTTAAGGATTTTTATTTTTTTATTTTATTTGTCTACACATGACACTGGCTCACTCACAAACCGTGCTCATGCCATCAATTGGGAAGAAGAAGAATATTTTACGAACTTTAGCGGGAATCTGGGCGTAAAGGTCGCGTTGTCTCGGTTGAATTTTTATTTTTTTGTGCATAATGCAGTTGAATGTTCAATGTGAGTGTAGTATTATGCAGTAAATTAGTGTGTTCGTGTGCAGCGATTGTAGAATTCAAGCAGGAACACCGCTGTCCTAGGTTCATTGGTTAAAATTGTAGTTAAGTCTTAACTTTACTTTGTTGATCTTTTGTGATGGTGACACTATTTAACGTTGAAAATTGAAAATTGAAAACTGTAAACAGGAAATTGAAAATTGAAAGTTGAAAGTTGGAAATGGGCAATGGGCAAAGGGCAATGGGAAATGGGCAATGGGCAATGGGCAATGGGCAATGGGAAATGGGCAATGGGCAAGGGCAATGGGCAATGGGCAAAGGGCAATGGGCAATGGGCAACGGGCAATGGGCAACGGGCAATGGGCAATGGTCAATGGGCAATGGGAAATGGGCAATGGGCAATGGGCAATGGGAAAATGGGCAATGGGCAATGGGCATGGGAAAATGGGCAATGGGCAACGGGCAATGGGCAAGGGCAATGGGCAAAGGGCAATGGGCAATGGGAAATGGCAATGGGCAATGGGCAATGGGAAATGGGCAATGGGCAATGGGCAACGGGCAATGGGCAACGGGCAATGGGCAATGGGAAATGGGCAAGGGCAATGGGCAATGGTCAATGGGCAATGGGCAACGGGCAATGGGCAATGGGCAATGGGCAATGGTCAATGGGCAATGGTCAATGGGCAATGGTCAATGGGCAATGGGAAATGGGAAATGGGAAATGGGAAATGGAATATTGGAATATTGGAACGTTGGAATATTGGAACGTTGGAATGTTGAAATGTTGGAATATTGGAACATTGGAATATTGGAATATTGGAATATTGGAATATTGGAATATTGGATATTGGATATTGGATATTGGATAGTGGATATTGGATATTGGCTATTGGATATTGGATATTGGATATTGGCTATTGGATATTGGATATTGGCTATTGGATATTGGATCTTGGCTCTTGGCTCTTGGCTCTTGGCTCTTGGCTCTTGGCTCTTGGCTCTTGGCTCTTGGCTCTTGGCTCTTGGCTCTTGGCTCTTGGCTCTTGGCTCTTGGCTCTTGGCTCTTGGCTCTTGGCTCTTGGCTCTTGGCTCTTGGCTCTTGGCTCTTGGCTCTTGGCTCTTGGCTCTTGGCTCTTGGCTCTTGGCTCTTGGCTCTTGGCTCTTGGCTCTTGGCTCTTGGCTCTTGGCTCTTGGCTCTTGGCTCTTGGCTCTTGGCTCTTGGCTCTTGGCTCTTGGCTCTTGGCTCTTGGCTCTTGGCTCTTGGCTCTTGGCTCTTGGCTCTTGGCTCTTGGCTCTTGGCTCTTGGCTCTTGGCTCTTGGCTCTTGGCTCTTGGCTCTTGGCTCTTGGCTCTTGGCTCTTGGCTCTTGGCTCTTGGCTCTTGGCTCTTTTCTCTTTTCTCTTTTCTCTTTTCTCTTTTCTCTTTTCTCTTTTCTCTTTTCTCTTTTCTCTTTTCTCTTTTCTCTTTTCTCTTTTCTCTTTTCTCTTTTCTCTTTTCTCTTTTCTCTTTTCTCTTGTATATTGGATATTGGATATTGATATTGGATATTGGATATTGGATATGGATATTGGATATGGATATTGGATATTGGATATTGGATATTGGATATTGGATATTGGAATATTGGATATTGGATATTGGATATTGGAATTGGATATTGGATATTGGATATGGATATTGGATATTGGAATATTGGAATGTTGGAATATTGGATATTGGATATTGGATATTGGATATTGGATATTGGATATTGGATATTGGAATATTGGAATATTGGATATTGGATATTGGATATGGATATTGGATATTGGATATGGATATGGATATGGATATTGGATATGGATATTGGATATTGGATATTGTATACAGAATATTGAAAATGGAAAATAAAAAATTTAAATCTGACATCTGAAATCTAGAAACCAGAAACCAGAAACCAGAAACCAGAAACCAGAAACCAGAAACCAGAAACCAGAAACCAGAAACCAGAAACCAGAAACCAGTAACTAAAAACTAGAAACCAGTAACCAGAAACCAGAAACCAGTAACCAAAAACTAGAAACCAGTAACCAGAAACCAGAAACCAGAAACCAGAAACCAGAAACCAGTAACCAGAAACCAGAAACCAGAAACCAGAAACCAGAAACCAGAAACCAGAAACCAGAAACCAGAAACCAGAAACCAGAAACCAGAAACCAGAAACCAGAAACCAGAAACCAGTAACCAGAAACCAGAAACCAGAAACCAGAAACCAGAAACTAACTAACAAAAGTTTATATTCAATTACAAGCTTTCACTGTTGTCTAAGCAATGTAGGCGCGTTCGTAACGCTAAAGAGTCAAATATTAAAACGAATGAATTAATAACATAGTCACAATATGTAAGAGCTAAAGATCCACCATACTGATTTTCAATTTGGTCGGCTTCGCGATATTATTTCTTTTGTTTTTTCTTTAGTTTTCTTTAGTTTCGGCGCGCGACATAAAATGCATTCGTTAACACGTCAATACATCAGTCGAGCACAAACCGCGTTACCATCTGGCGGACCTGATAGACTACATTCTGTCAAAAAGATTTGGAATGTGACAGTTATTTGTTCCTAAAAAATTATTATAGTAAATATAACTTATGTACTTTAAAAAAACTTTGGCCACTCTTCTGGAACCCACTAATATCTAAATATTAGTTATTAGATGAATACATATAGTGCTGAACCCCACGGATATTGGATATTGGATATTGGATATTGGATATTGGATATTGGATATTGGATATTGGATATTGGATATGGATATTGGATATTGGATATGGATATTGGATATTGGATATTGGATATTGGATATTGGATATGGATATTGGATATTGGATATGGATATTGGATATGGATATTGGATATGGATATTGGATATGGATATTGGATATTGGATATTGGATATTGGATATTGGATATTGGATATTGGATATTGGATATGGATATTGGATATTGGATATTGGATATTGGATATTGGATATGGATATTGGATATTGGATATTGGATATGGATATTGGATATTGGATATTGGATATGGATATTGGATATGGATATTGGATATTGGATATTGGATATGGATATTGGATATTGGATATGGATATTGGATATTGGATATTGGATATTGGATATTGGATATTGGATATGGATATTGGATATGGATATTGGATATGGATATTGGATATTGGATATGGATATTGGATATTGGATATGGATATTGGATATTGGATATGGATATTGGATATTGGATATTGGATATGGATATTGGATATTGGATATTGGATATGGATATTGGATATTGGATATGGATATTGGATATGGATATTGGATATGGATATTGGATATTGGATATGGATATTGGATATGGATATTGGATATTGGATATGGATATTGGATATTGGATATGGATATTGGATATGGATATTGGATATTGGATATTGGATATTGGATATTGGATATTGGATATGGATATTGGATATTGGATATTGGATATTGGATATGGATATTGGATATTGGATATGGATATTGGATATTGGATATGGATATTGGATATGGATATTGGATATTGGATATGGATATTGGATATGGATATTGGATATTGGATATGGATATTGGATATGGATATTGGATATGGATATTGGATATTGGATATGGATATTGGATATGGATATTGGATATGGATATTGGATATTGGATATGGATATTGGATATTGGATATTGGATATGGATATTGGATATGGATATTGGATATGGATATTGGATATTGGATATGGATATTGGATATGGATATTGGATATTGGATATTGGATATGGATATTGGATATGGATATTGGATATGGATATTGGATATTGGATATGGATATTGGATATGGATATTGGATATGGATATTGGATATTGGATATGGATATTGGATATGGATATTGGATATTGGATATTGGATATTGGATATTGGATATTGGATATGGATATTGGATATGGATATTGGATATGGATATTGGATATGGATATTGGATATGGATATTGGATATGGATATTGGATATGGATATTGGATATGGATATTGGATATTGGATATTGGATATTGGATATGGATATTGGATATGGATATTGGATATTGGATATTGGATATGGATATTGGATATTGGATATGGATATTGGATATTGGATATTGGATATGGATATTGGATATGGATATTGGATATGGATATTGGATATTGGATATGGATATTGGATATGGATATTGGATATTGGATATTGGATATTGGATATTGGATATTGGATATTGGATATTGGATATGGATATTGGATATTGGATATGGATATTGGATATTGGATATGGATATTGGATATTGGATATGGATATTGGATATGGATATTGGATATTGGATATGGATATTGGATATGGATATTGGATATGGATATTGGATATGGATATTGGATATGGATATTGGATATGGATATTGGATATGGATATTGGATATGGATATTGGATATGGATATTGGATATGGATATTGGATATGGATATTGGATATTGGATATGGATATTGGATATTGGATATGGATATTGGATATGGATATTGGATATGGATATTGGATATTGGATATGGATATTGGATATGGATATTGGATATTGGATATGGATATTGGATATGGATATTGGATATGGATATTGGATATTGGATATTGGATATTGGATATTGGATATTGGATATTGGATATGGATATTGGATATTGGATATTGGATATGGATATTGGATATTGGATATGGATATTGGATATTGGATATTGGATATGGATATTGGATATGGATATTGGATATGGATATTGGATATTGGATATGGATATTGGATATGGATATTGGATATTGGATATGGATATTGGATATGGATATTGGATATTGGATATTGGATATGGATATTGGATATTGGATATGGATATTGGATATGGATATTGGATATGGATATTGGATATTGGATATTGGATATTGGATATGGATATTGGATATGGATATTGGATATTGGATATTGGATATGGATATTGGATATTGGATATGGATATTGGATATTGGATATGGATATTGGATATTGGATATTGGATATGGATATTGGATATGGATATTGGATATGGATATTGGATATTGGATATGGATATTGGATATGGATATTGACCAGGGTGACGGTTCTGTTCAGGAGATTTTTTTGCCCCGGCTATAAAATAGGCAGGAACAAAGAACATTCCATTTTTTTTTTGACAGAACGAAGTCTGTCGGGTCAGCTAGTTTAATATTAATACGAATAGTAATAAAATATAATATATTACTATATAATTTTTACTGTTTCACTAGTTATGTTTATCGAGTAAAGTATTTCTTATATAAAAGTAAATTTTCTCCGAAATAGTTTTTGTTATATTTAAAATATTTATAAAATAACCTATAAATATGAGACTCCTACCAAAGTAGAAATTATTAAGTGTTAATTTTTTTTTACAAATTAGGCACAAGTCTATCTATTAAATGTCTTCTTTCATGTCCATTAAAACTGCTGCGGATTGATGATAAAATCTTAATAATTATGTCGCTACAATGTGTAGTTGAAGAACATTGAAAAAACATTATAGTATTACAGGTTTCTAATATTAGGATCGCTTCGCGCATAATACAAAATCTGGCAAATACACAGCGGATGAATATTTATCTACGTATTAGGAAAAACAACTTAACCCTGAAACTGTGACGTCAATCTTAATGAACGTTTGCCAAAAGACTACGAAGTATACACTAGGAATGGTCCAAATTTGTTTGTCTGTTGTTTTAGAGTAGTAATAATAAGCAGACGTTAAAAATAAGTTTCGATTTCCGGCGCTGTTCAAAACTTCTTTGTATAAATTTACTATTTTCATAAAAAAAATCTTAAGATCATTGAATGTACACTTGAGCTTTAAAATTAATTTAAGCCATGTAATTATTTGGTGTTTAGCCATCAAATACTAAAAGTAATATCCAATTATCACGTTTATAGGGTGTTGTATTGAAACATTTCATAGCGACCAGCGCTTAAACGTTACTATAAAAATTTACTCGTGAATTTATATAAGTTTAATTGTCATAAATATGTTATATATATAAATTGTTATTTTTTATATACAAAAGAAACAACTTGTTATTCATCATGTCCAGAACTAGTTTAACTTAATAAGCAGCATAATTATGAAGGGAAGCCGGAAGATGGGGAGGCAGGTAATCAGTCCAGTACTGTTCATGTCATTCATATTCTTTATTAGCTAATCCCATATTTAAACAATTTTGGACTTTGATTAATTTTTAAACTAATATAAAAGTTGATGAAACTTAATTCATCGCTGTATATTCCTCATCACCGTCATAGCTATTGACGAGAAGTAAAACCGGATCTTAGCCGAAATAGCCTCCTTACAATAAATTCTAACAGAGTAATTAATTATTCATTATAATTTTATTATATTACTAATTATCACTCTGCGTGCATAAGGAAAATTGTTTATGTGGAATTATTCAAAGCATGTAAGTAGTATGTTGAATGTTATATACGTAATATCGAGGAAGTTAATTATTTTGACATTTACACATTACATATAATACACAAACAAGACATGTAACACAACAATGCATTAATTACTATTACTTACTACTTCAAACATTACTGTGCTCCGGTCTGCGGTAGATAGTAGCTAGTAAAACTACTGGAGTCGGAACATCTTATATCTTCTATGTGGTGCTGTATATACACTCCCGGACACATCTATCGGCCCACCTAGTGTTTAAAAGTTTTAACGGTGTCTAGCTAAAAATAGATGTTAGGTGGAGCAATAAGTTTTAATGCAGTTTTAAAGCACATTTTTTGGTCAACCTTTATGTATGTTTTAATTTTGAGTTCAGGCTTATGAAAAAAAAACGCAAATTCGAGTCTGTTCATTGTTTTCAACGACCCAGGAATGGAGAAAACTTTTTTATTTCGCACACGTTGGTTTTTTTTTTTGATGTGTCCGATTATTGGTTCCATAAAAAAACAAATCTAAACTTAGAGCCAGTTTTGACCAAAAAATATGGATGCTCTGCCTGAAATTGTCGCCCAAGTTGTAAAACTTCTGCCGGTCAAATCAATTTTAAATTTCAAAAAAAAAAAAACGTACATAAGGGTTGACCAATAAATCTGCTTCAAAACTGCATTAAAACTTATTGCTTCACCTAACATTTATTTTTAACTAGACACCGTCGAAACTTTAAACACTAGGTGGTGGGCCGATAGATGTGTCCGGAAGTATATTATCACAACCAGCGCCACTTTTTAATCATGATCATCATGTTAAAAAAGTGGCGCCTTCTTCAAACTGAATTTTGAAATAGAGTAACTTTAAGCTTATCACTTAGCAATAAGTGAACGTCCTGCTCATCTACTCGTTTATCCAATTGAAAAATATTATCTTTGTCATATAGCCAATCATCATCCTGATTTAATAAACATGTTTAGATATTTTTTTAAAACTTTACGCCACTGCAGCGAGTAAACTCCTATAACATAATATTACAAGAATTCGTACGTTAGACCACAATGATTACTTTTACTGTAAAGCAGTTGTTTGTAAACATTACTATGTTTCTATTTGAAGGACGCGTACAAACTGGGGCAATGGGGCTCATGTATCAAGGCGATTGATGTGTAAATATCCTAACTACTTATGTTGAAACTATTTTACTATTTATGCTATTATCATTATCATAGTTCTACGTTGCGCTAATGGTATAATATAAGTTTGTAATAGTGTGACCTTGTGTGAGTTATAAATGGCACGGTATACGTTTTGTTATCGGAAATTAAATATGGCCGACCTTTTATCTTTTTATAACTTCCTAACGATGGTAGCATCATTTAATTAAAATTAATAAGCTACTTTAAACATATAATAATAAATTGTGTGAACAGTTTGAAAGGATTAGATATGATGTGGCACATAAACAGAAATTTGTGATCTTAATTGGCTGCCTCAGCGCAAGGGTTCCTGGTTTATTTGCAAATTTACTTTTGTGGTTGAGTTTGCATGGTATTAAATTTTTTCTTTACCCACATAATAATATTGTCACAATGTATTTGTATTCTTCACTCTAATACTGTCTTTAGTTAATTTTATTTTTACATTACAATCCATACTAATCCATACTAATATTATAAATGCGAAAGTAACTCTGTCTGTCTGTCTGTCTGTTCCTCTTTCACGCCTAAACGGCTGAACGGATTTTGATGAAATTTGGTATGGTGATAGATGATAATCTAGAAATGGTCATAGGCTATATATATGTATATAATAAAGCTTGTAAAATAATAATAGTAAATATAATTTATGTACTATAATTATAACTTTGGCCACTCTTCTGGAACCCACTAATATTTAAATATTAGTTATTAGATGAACATATATGGAGCTGAACCCCACACACCGCCCTATCACCAGAGTGACGGTTCAGTCCAGATTTTTTGCGCTGGCTATAAAATAGGTAAGAACAAAAAACTGCCACATTCCAATTTTTTTGACAGAACGAAGTCTGTCGGGTCAGCTAGTAAGTTATAAAATTCAACACAGTTCTTGTAACAATTAAAAACTTTAACAAGTTTTATCTCCTTTTTTTGAGATATAAGTTTGTGTTTCGAGAAATATGGAATGAGAAGATATCAAATTCCGGTGATAAGTAGTAAAATAATTATTAATTTAGGATTTGCCATGCTACATTACTGCCAACCGGATGAGGTTGAAAATATAAAAAAATACGGTTTTGATATTGAACAAGAGCAGAACAATGGGTACCCGTTGTAACATTCTGATGTTTATGAATTCTAGTAGAAAAAAGTTTACTATTCTTAATCCGATTTTACTGGTGGTTAAACATCGAAGTATACATTTTTTTTTATTCTTGTAATGTTTAAAATTGTACTCGGCAATCGCGGTGGATAACGGGCTTAACTCTTACCTCGTGAGAGATGGCCCCAAATCACAGCAGCGAGAAAACTACTGCTGCTACCAGAGGGTTTCTTTTAACCATAAAAACTTACCATCAGTATATTGTATGTAGACTTTTCTACAGTAAATAAAACTATCTCGCTGCAAACAAAAAGTATTTTTAATAAAATAAATGCTTTAATTAATTTATCATATATTAAAATTTAACTATACCGTTTTCCACGCTTCGTCATACTGTCGAATATCACATTTGGCTTATTATCTATCTAACATTAATGATTTTATCACAATGTTTCAACATACAAGAAATAAACAAGTATAAAAAAAATATATTTTCGGTTCAAAATTGCAAGGAAAAAATGGCACTACTTGATAAATCAAATATTATGTTAATCACGTGTACCTGAAGTTTTATTTTTCCTCTCGGCCATCCCGAATCGAGTCATTTTATTTGGCTTTTGTTTCATTGTAAAAAAATATTATCTAAAACTATTTTATAGATAATTATTCCATATATTCACTATCATTGATTAACAAATAACAATAAAAAAAACACAGTATCATTTATACAAAAGCATTTAAACGTTTGTTCACAATATCTGACGGACGTAAGGCAAAGATATTTGGAAATGTTCCTTGATGGTCAGTTCCTCGCCGTATCTATCGAGTAGCTCGAGGAGCACTCCGTTGGTCCAACCGAAGCCGTCCTGGACGATGTACTCTCCACCGCTCCCGTGGTGACCTGGTTGGACCGCGCTGTACTTCTCGAACATTTTTTTCCATGTATTATAACCAATGTAATTTGCACATACCCATAGCACCGCTTGTTCTTTAGCCAACCTTCGTGCCTCGTCATCTCCGCTGCTGTCTAAACCACCTATAAGTATACTCTGAGTCGGCGGCCATGCGTTAGGATAGTCCCATTGTTCACCCGAGTTTAATATCGAAGCGGGAATTCCACCCGGAAAATCTAAAGCACCAGAGGACAATAAATATCTTACTAAAAGTCCAGCATATTTAGGGGCGTCGAAGTCTTCCACGGCTTTAGTCCACAGAGGTGTCGCGCAACTGGGGTAAAAGTGCCTTCGCTTCGTGTTAGCCAAGGAGTCGTAGTCGTACCAAACTCCATCTGCCGGATCCCACATCACCTGCTGGATGGCTCTGCGCCAATACTTCGCGAGGCTCCACCACTTCTGCGCCATCCGTCTGTCTTTTAACCGGCTGCGGAAATCACCAACGTGCTGTAATGCACCCGCAAAAATAGCATTCAGATCTACTGGAATGATTCTGCTAGCATGTACGTCGGTTATGTTTCCCATGATGTCGTCTTTGGCCGTCACAAACCATCGCGAGGAGAAGTCCCAACCGCTTTCAGCAGCGCTTTTCATTTCGGCGTAAAAGTCTTCGCGTTTTTCTTCATTCGGCAAGTTACGAGCGTTCGTATAGTCTTCGAAATAGGACTCCGGTCGGGGACCTTTGAAGTTCATGTCAGATAAATATCTAAGCAGGACGTATTTCTTCTTGTCCACCTCGACAGTCACTTTCTTATTGTTCAACCAGTACTGGAGTTCCTTCTCTACGGTACCGATATGTTGTTCCAGCCAGCCTACATCGCCGGTTGCTGCGAAATAACTGGCAACCATTGCAGCTAGTAGTGGAGGCTGACTCCTTCCAAGGTAATAAATACGGTTACCATTGGGGATGTAACCGAGTTTCTCGACGAGATGGAAAAGGTTTTCAATCATTCCCCGCGCAGTGTTCGTCATATTACTTAGCAGAAGCCCACGTATCACCCAGTAGGAATCCCAGTAGTACAGCTCCTTGAATCTTCCACCTGGAACTATGAAGCCGTTGGGTACATAGATAAAACTATACTGACCCGGATTCATCACAACGTCGCGGTTGACTTTTCGACCTAATTTTGCCCACATCGAAATCACATTCTTCGCAAACAGCTTCAGTTTCGGATCGATTATGCGTTTCAAAATCGGTGGATCAGGATCGAAGTCAGGCGGCATCCAATACTCCAGCTCGTTGCCTTCACCGAAATGTAGATCGACGAAATTGTTTATCTGCTCCCACGATGGACTGTGATCGGTGTCGTGGATCAACTTGGCGTAGTCGGCCAGCGTTTCGTTTTCGGGGTGGAGCAGCTTGAGGTCGACGAACGTTTTTGAGTCGGGGAAAATGCGCGCCAATTGCACTCTGTGAAGGAGATCGCCGCTGCAGTAGATCGACGAATTGCAGACCGGCACCGCGGCGAAAGCGTTGGCGCACGCGCCCAGCAGCCCCAGCACCGGGTAGAGGGGCAGATAGCGAGGAGCCCGGAGCAGTAACATGGTTGATCTTTTTTATTGAAGGTTATTAACGCGCGAGCGCAGCACTCGCGGACAGAAACGTAACATACACGCGGCGCGTTGTTGCATCGCCGGCGGACAGGGGAACGAATGGCCGCGCTGTGCGAAGTGTGCCCCCCCACCATCCCTGTGACGCGCCGGCTTTCACTAGACACACCCGCAGCCCCCCGCGACCCCGAACTGCGACTGTCAACAAACCGGATTAGTGATGGCGAAAATATAGCCTTTAACTAACGTTATTGTAATCAATGCGTAACAGATACAATTCAAATTATTAGCGACAATCATTGTTCTCCTATATTCTTTACATATTTGAAGCCCACTGGTTTAATTTAATGGATAGTTTAACTACCGCCGTGACACATGTTTTGGAGTTTAGTCAGGGTAGGTGTGTGAATGTGTAAAAAAAGCTTGAAGTAAGTTGAGTGCACTTATACTTGTTTTCTTACTCTTAGAATTAATAGCTTTCTCCCTGGTTTAAGTTGGCGTTCTCGTAACTTAAATGAAGTTTGGATTTATGTACCAGGTGGTAGGTCTCTGTTGCCGGAGACCGTCTGGATGGGTACCACCGCAGCTCCTATTGCAACCGCCAAATAGTAGTGTGCAAACATTACTGTGTTCCGGTTTGAAGGGCGCTGTAGCTAGTGTAATTACTGGGGTAACGAGACTTAACACCTTATGTCTCAAGGCGACGAGCGCAACGTGGTGCAGTGTATACCATCTTAACTAGAGACGCGTTGTCATGGGCAATCGTATCACTTACCATCAGGTGAACGTCTTGCTCGTCTCGTCGCATAGCAGTATAAAAAAAAAATTTGGTACGAAATATTGACAGATCTATTTATAATTGTTATCTTACATAATGTTATTACTGACAACATTTTAAAATAAAACAACATGATTAATGAACGAAATGAATGATCTAGAACAGGTTATTTAAGAATAATATCAATTGAAATATCAATTATAATTTTATTAACAAGTTAATTTTGACGGATAACGCTCAGCAATGCCCTGCGATAACTGCACGCAGGTTAACCTTTATACAAACAAGTTTATAAACATTGGAGACAACGACATGATGTGATAAACTATAATGAGTGTCCAGTCACAGCTGCTTGGTTATTAGTTCTACAGATCTTTTACTTATAATACCTTACTCTTTCAACATTACTGCTGTTATCGGTAGTAAAAATATTGAGTGTAGTGTATACCATTCTAAGTAGCGCCAGATTATTGTAGGTAGGCGTGTTACCATCACGTGAAGGTCTAGCTGGTCACGTCGCTAGTCGAATAAAAAACAGCCACGCTTGTATTTGAAAGGCATCGTAATTATTGAAATTATAAAGTACATTATCATGTACAATCGTATTATTAGCATTGGTGTTAGGTATTTATTAACAATCAGTGTTTTAAAATGGCGTCGGCACAATTTTCTGTTAACTGTTGAAACGAATTTTGTTTTAGAATGAGCCTTCTTTTACCAACTGGTACGTTATGAGTAGTAAATAATTAAATAAAAGCGATGAAATTCGTTGAATTTATTTGTATTAAATATTGCTATATTACTGCTCAGCACTATAATGACGTTGTGAAGCGCTTTCTGTTCGCTTCCAACCAAACGGCGGACGAGTTGCGCACGCGCATTGTGTTACACGTCACTTATACGTCAGTATTAAATAAGGCCGGAGATGAGACGTGATCAGTCGCCAAAGATGTGATAAACATGCACTATTATATTATTACTGTTTCGAGATAAGATATTTTTGTCTATTATAACTACAGAACCATAATAAATGTTTCATATTACAGCCAGCATAATATAAACATAGATTTTTATATATCATTATCTGTACAAGTAAATTATTCGTTTTTTCTTAATTTGCCGATACTTATACGAGTCAAAAATTTACGTGTCTGTCATTCTGTTCTATGTATTCTCCAAAATGACAGAATCGAATTTAACAGAAGTTCTCTATCAGATACCTGAAAGTGGACATGACCTAAACAGCCTTCTTAACGTTCCCACTACTGGAACCCGTGGCCTGTTACAAAGGGAGAGTAAATATATCTATCATATTGGCATGGTGCGAGTTGCTTGATTATTATGTAGGCTACTAAAAAGAGTAGCCTAAATTTTTTTAAAGATAACTTCAAAAAAAATTAGGGTTCCTCGCAAAAAGCAGCCATTTATAAACTAATTCCGATACAATTTCATTAATTTCATTTGTTAGTATTAGAATTAATATGAAACAATTTAAAGTTCGCTTTATATTAATAAAAAAAGAAATCTTAATGAGTATTAAAACTTTCGCCAGTTTCTATTGATTTTATAGTAATTTATATAAAAAGGGGTTTTGCGATCACATACAATGTTAATATGTGTCAAGCATGCAACGATTTCTACGTCCTTACCGCGAAATAACCGTTATTTAAATGCTGATGTCTACCGCCTGACACTTTACATAATGAATTTACGTATTGACGTTAAACAAACACCTATCGGTACCCATGAACCAGACAGAGAAATAAAACTTAGATACTGTCTAAATTAATAACTTCAAAAATGTCAAATGTCTGGCAAATATTTATTTACAGCAGATGAGATGAGTTGGTTACCATCTGATAGTAAGTGAAACAACACCACATTATAATCATCGTTATAAAACATTTTGCTATAATGAGTGCAGTAGATCATTTTATTTTTAGAGTTTAATTATAAACAAACCAAGAACAAGAAAATACTGAAAGTTTTCATCAAATCGCCATGATAATTAGGAGCCTCTAAAACGGTTTAACCGATTGGCAGTAAAGAATTTTCCCTGAGAAAGAGTGTGTGCTTCTATTGATAACTGGCCTCAAAGTTTAAAGGACTGTATTGCAGCCAATGGAGACCACTTCGAATAAGCTTTTTACATTTTAAATTATATTATATTTATGTATTAAACTAACACACTTGAAAAGTAATAAATGTTATTTGCAATAGAATTTTTTTCAGTTTTCTTTGTAACAGTATTTATGGCAAGACTAGGTATATGTTCCTCTTACCAGAATAGGAGAAGGAGTATTTCCTCCGGAATTGTTCCGCAAGGTTCAGCTAGCGTTTCCATTCCCCTGCTGTAAAGCGATGAACAAGGATCGAGGGGTTTTTGTAAGTGCACGTCTAAATTAATCCGACATGGCCTCCAATCATCATCATCAAATATATCAGTCATCCTCCCAAACATCATCAACAAGTATCACTCACCAACAGAATAAATCCATACTCATATTATAAATTCGTCGAATGAAAAAATAACATCATTGTATATCATCATACTAAGTGAACATCACACAATTCCAAACCAGTTTCCATGTACTTATAAAATACTTAATCGCACTTCCTGTAGTATTTCTAATTATGTAGCTGTTGTACATAACAACACGCAATTGTCTAGAAAATTAAGATGACCAGCCGTGTCTGAAATAGTTTTACTTATTGTATAATAATATATACAAGGATAATTGAGCATGAGGTAAAAGAAGCGGATAAATCCAAATATACATCTTATATTTTAAACATGATGAAATTACACATGCTTCATTTGTATGTTCTTCATGATGTGAATTGTTTTATTTTATCAACACTAAATGTTAAAAATAATAGATTTACACTTTAGTAATATAATATACCGTGTATAATTTATTACTAATGATAAATTTGATGAAAAACGTCTTTACCCAAGCATCAAAAATTTTAATAGGATGAAAATAAGAAAATAACTTACAAAGTTCTGACACAGCCTGTTTATTATAATTCGTTAAGAAGCTATTATTAATGACATAATTATTAGATTAATCACAACCACAAGTTATAATAGGTATCGCCGGATAAATAAACTACATATTAGTTAACGGTATATAATCGAATTATTAAATAACAATTGTACTAATACTATTTGTTGTAACTTAAATCAAATTTAAACAGAAAAGGTAATACGTCCGGTACGATTTACTAATACATATATATGATTTAATAATAATATTTTATGTTTGATTATATCTTTTAATGCCTTTTATTTATTTATTCTATTTATTAATATAATTTTTCAGCTGTATGAATTATAAAGTATGTCATAAATACGATTCACCACCGTTTTTTATTTAAAATGTGGTTAATTGTGAACAAATATATAAACAGCCCTCGTCTCTCAAAAAAAGAGCGTAAAGGTTATTCATCTATCCTGCTGACAGAAAGTCCACGAAAATTATTGTTCCTAGAACATGTTCTTTATAATATTTTCCTTCACCAGCAGTCCAAGCTCATTAGCGATCGAATCTGAGCTTCTTTAAAAATGTACAGCTCGTATGAGCGTCTGGGAAACTGATCACAGTACACATATATAATAATAATTAGCAATATTCCTCAATATTTAAATAACCAATGAAAATTTTACTATGATTTTATTGAATTACGTAAAAGAAACAACTAGTAATATTACGCGTGTTCTTAATTTAAAATTATGATTTTTTAAATTCAAAATGAGAATACGTTACACGTTACGTTACACGCTATTGCAACTATGTCGACATTAAACTGGCATAATAACATTCTTAGAACACATTTCGCTAAAATATTTATTATTTAATGTAAAATTGCTTTGCATCCATAAAACTTTATCTAATGTATTTTTGTCTTATATATTACACATAAATAATACTTATATTCAATAAACAAATATAATATAACAAAAATACGCTAACATATACAATATTTAAATTATTCATGGCACTGTCGATACGTTAATTAAATGAAAAAATGCATATATTAAAATTTACGATACCATCTACTTCAACAATTTGTTATACGTCAACGTTAGAATACATTATTTCTTTACAAATATTCAAAAACATTATCAATAGATTTAATATATTTTTTAGGGGGATAAAAATAGAATGGGAACTACGTTTGTTTAGCTTTGTCAAAACATTAATTTTCGTCTACTAATTCAACTGGTGCATCTAATGTAGATTCGTCCACTGCCTTTGATTGTTCAACGTCTGATACATTTAACGGTTCGTCTTGTGCGGAGTCTACTGCAGTCATTTTATTTCCATAACTGCTTAACATTTCTAAGACGACACCGTTCGACCATCCGAACCCTGTCTGGACAGTGTACTCACCACCACCGCCTATTCTTCCTGGCTGCTCTACATCATACTTTTCGAACATCTGTTTGTTTTCCGTAAAACCTTTCAGGCATGCTCGTATCCAAGTTTGAGCAACGTTAAATGCCATCTGCTGTGATTCACTGGTACCTAGGGCTTTTAGCGCGTTCACTGTTATACTGACAAGCGGTGGCCAGGCATTAGGGAAGTCCCACTGCTCCCCGCTTTTGCTTAGTGATGTTGGTATACCACCGGGATAATCCAAAGCCCCTGTACTGCGCAAATATTTTATGATGCGTGGAGTTCGATTTTTCAGCAACGTACTGTCTACCGCTTTCATCCATAGAGGAGCAACGTTGCTCGGGTAGAAATACTTCCTGTGCTTTCCGTTCTCCAAATTGTAATCGTACCAAATCCCGTCGTTTTTATTCCACAACACCTCTTCAATTGTAGTACGCCACTGCTTTGCGAGAGACGACCAATGGGTTGCTTTTTGTCTATTCCTGAGTAAACCCTGAAAGTCGGCTGCATTTTGCAGAGCATTGGCAAAAATTGCATTCAAATCTACCGGAATGATCTTTACGGTATGAATTGTGCTCAAATTGCCACTATTTTCGCCATTTGGTCCTACAAACCAACGCGATGAGAAGTCCCAACCGCTTTCAGCTGCGCTTTTAATATCGACGTAGAAGTCGGTTTGGCGTTCTTCACATTCAAATTGTTGAGCAATAGTATAATCTTCATAATAGGACTCTGGACGCGGTCCAGCGCTGGGGGCTTTATATTGGAGTAAAGTATATGATTTACCATTCTTCTTAAAAGTAACCGTTTGTGTCCGCATCCAGTAGTCTATTTCCTCTTCAAGGGCCTGTATGTTATTTTTCAGGAAAGCGAGGTCTTTTGTTTTTTTAAAGTATAGCGACACCATAGCTGAGAGAAGAGGCGGCTGACTGCGCTGCTCATAGTACCATCTACTTCCATTGGGTACGTGGCCGAGTTTCTTCAGTAATTGTATAAGATTGTCGATCATGCCGCGCGCTGTGTTATCCATTCCAGATATAAGCAGTCCCTCTATAATCCAGTAAGCATCCCAATAGTAGATTTCGGTAAATCTTCCTCCTGGTATGATGAAACCGTTAGTTATTGGAATAAAACTATAGAGCTCCGGCTTCTCGAAGACCACAGGTTTAACTTTCCGACCGAGAGTCGGCCATATATTGTTTATATCCTTTGCAAATTTCCTTAGAGTTTTGTCTCGGATTTTGGCAAGGAATACAGGATTTTCGCTGTGGTCCGCCGGTTTCCATACTTCCAATTCGTTACCTGATTGGAAATTCTCATCAACGAACTTTTTTATATCCTCTTTGGTCGGGTTTCGATTAGTTCGTTCCAAAAGTTCGTTAAAACTTTGTAAAGTTGTGTTCTCATCATTACGCAAGTGGAAATCGACAAACGTTTTTGAATCGGAATACAACCTCGCCGTTTGTACATAGTGTAGAAGATCGCTATTGCAATATACTGGTCTGCCGCAGGAAGGTGGCAGTTCTTCCGCGTGCGTAATAGCTGCTAGTGCAGTGATCAACACGAGCAACATCTGAAAATAAATAAAGAATTATGATTATATTGTCATACAAGATTTTCGCAACTAGCGTAACTATCTGTAGGAAAATTGTTTAATCATAATCATCTCAAAAGATAGACATAAATCTCTTTTAGTGTATTCTTCGAAATATGTTCTTTTGTGGTTAAATACCATTCATTATATTTATATATTTAATGTAAAGAAGGATTATAGAACAAAAATATTTTGTTAAATTGCCGCGTGTCCTCCTCCGCTTATCGGAGAGTCACCTTAACAAGAAGAAATGTTTTTATTGCCTCAGAATACATGATTAATTGTCATTAACATTAAAGTTATGCTGAGAACAAGTTTTTATGTAACCTGTCTGTGAATTAATAACTATAGTTGAAATAATGGCAAAAAATATAATCCCATTTGATCTGATGGACTTTGGAGTCGCGGAATATATTAAAAAACTCAAACACCCACGATTCCAACAGAATAATACTGGCAATTTTTTTTTTATTTGAATCAGTAATACAGACTGATTGTTAAAATAAATAAACAATTCTGTGTTCACGTATAATGATGTGATAATGTCGACTGAAATTTAAAAAAGAAGATTGGAACCAATTATCCACGGATTATTTGTGAACAATGTTTTTAAACTGTTTAAGCACTTTTTTAATTATTTAGCAGGAATACTTAAAGTACTTTTTTCTTAAAAAAGGAGTTACAAAATCTAACTTTTTTTCTCCAACCCAGGGTATAATTTAATATCATTCCAAATATTGATTAATTGGTGTCTCTGTTAAAAGATTTTTCATAGACAATAAAAATCTTCAAATTCGCAGATGGCACAGAAGTCAAGAGGTCGTGTACCTTAAAAATCGTGAATTGAGTTTTTTTTTTTGTTATTTTACAGCTTTTTTAATAACAATGTTTTTTTTTATTATGAATTTGTGTTATTTTTTTGAATTATTGTGTCTTAAATTCGATTCCGCTTTAACCCATCTTTGTTTTTAGCATAAATCTAAAAAATCTGAAACAATTGGAACCTTCGATGCGTAAACCGTAAAAAAACCGGTTCAGAAATATTCACGAACTTTTAACACGCAGATATACTTAAACTACTATGTAATAGTATAGATACATAAAAAAAAGAAAAAATAGTCAAAGTAAGGCGGTCAAGGTGCACTTAATGGGGCCTGCTAAACAATCGACGCCAATGTTCGCTCGCTAAAATTATTTTTATTTAATAGTAAAAAATCGACGACTGGTCAGACTCACGGTCAGATATGTTTGTATTTTTAATAAAAGCATCGCGAAAAATATGCTCAGGTCCAGATAAAGACTTTCATAAATGTAAGCAACAACATTTTTGTGTTTGTTTTCTATTAATTCATTAAACTTATCTCAATTTGATTGTTTTAATTTTCACATAATTACACATAACGAAAGTAATTATTATTTTTTAAAATTATCTTATGATCTTTTTTTTTTTTTCAACATAAAACTGGGAGACCGCGAAATATGTATACAATCACATAACTTTTAGGTCTCCACTAAAAAAGAAAATTATATAACTATAAATTCGTAATGGTGGCAGCAATGGCGGATGACATGAACGCGCGAACTTACGATTGGTAGCTGAATAACTTATAGTTTCGTGTTCACAGTATTAATGTCAAAAAAGAGCGGGAACGAGGTAACAACACAGAAATAAGTCAAGATCATAGAAAGCTGTATTAATTCTTATTTGACTAGAAATCCATTTAATTTGTCATATTTAGAAGTATATATGTAAAACGAGTTCATTGATGTTAAATAAATATTATTATCTTCAAGTTGAAATAACACATTCAATAATGATAAACATCACACTAATTAAAAACGGATAGTATTATAAAAATTCAAAGTTGTTTCTTTTAACGAGATTGCCAAATAATCTGATATGTGAAAAACATGTAAAACCTGTTTTTATTTTTTAATTAACTCATTAATAAACAAATGATTAGCGCGCCGCAAAAACCTGATCGACGTACATTTAAGGTGAACAACTTAGTCATGTAAAAAAAATCACGTTAGGTTTGATGTTTTTAATTTGATATTTATTTGAGTATATTCGTCTACATCATCAATGTCATCAGCAGTCTGAAACACAGATCAAAAATTTACTGATACCACCGCCGCACCCATTTCTGCTGCCAAACAGCAATGTACAAACATTTTTAAGAATTAACGATGTTCCAGTTTGAAGGATGTTGTAGCTGGTGAAATTGCTGAGGTAACAAGGCTTAACACATGCTCTAAGTCGACAAGGATATTATGGTGCAGTGTATATTATCCTAACTACCGCCACATTATTATGAGCGGATGTGTCACTTATCATCAGGTGAACGTCCTCTTTGTCTTATCACTATGTCGAAAAAATAACTGAAATTAAAACAGAAGAAAAGTCTTTCAGCTCCTTATTTAATTTGTAAAACAGAAAATTAATTACCATAATAATTTTATAGCTAAATTCAAAATGTTTTCAGATAAAAGTTAAAAGAAAGTTTAACGTAATTTTTTTTTTCAAAATATGTACATAACGATTTATTTTTTATTACACATAAATACGCTAGTAAAAATTTCAAAGTAGTACGCGATGTTAATATTCTAGTTATTTTTACTGCTTACTAGTAGGTATTAAAAACGCACACTCGTTAAAAATATTGAAATAACAAATCCATGACGACTTCGGTCCTTATTATTAAAAAAAATCAAGGATTTGTTGTATTTTAGGTTATCCGACGTTTTCCATGGTAACTAAATTTTATACTTCTAAAAAATTGCTAACAAAAAAACTATCGGTCATTAATAGAACACTGCAACCTTCGAATGTCCTAATTCACTGCCGAAATAAAGAAATAAGTATCTTGCCGAAATACTACATTATTTTTAGCACATATAATAGCAACGCAACAAGGAAAACTTGTTCCATATAATTTATGACTGTATATATATTTATATTCATCATTTCAGCCGAAATATATAGCGTCAAGTGAAAAACACATCGCTATTTATTATCTGTCAAGTCATCGCGTAACGAACAACAATGGGTGCTTAAGTTATATTATGCGACAAATGTGTCTGTTATTATGCACTCCATTTATAATTTTCTAATCCTCACTGTTCGTATGATCGTAAGCGTGATGTAGTAATACATTACAGAGTTCCGGTCGGAAAGACGCTGTAGCTATTATAATTACAGCGCTAATGAGAATATCAAAATTTACAGACGGAACTAATCGCTCGCCATCAGGTGAAACTGTCTCATCTTGTTTTAAATTTTTCATAAATTACTGAGTTGTTGTCTATTGAGGTCCATGATTTATTTGTTAATGAAAAGGAATCTTCAATCAGTTCTTTTACCCCACGAGAAACCCACTTCTTAGATAAACTCGTGAAATTGTAGTCAACTATTACAAGGTGAGCCAAAAGAAATCACCCTATTGGAAGCCCAAATTGAATCACCAAATTGTGGCGGCGCCCATTTGGCCGATATCATCTTCTCGACTTGACCAATAAAATTCTAAAGGTTCAAATAAACATAATAAAAAAACAGAATCAAAGGTTTTCATTTAGAAAAAAAATGAGAGCCAAACAACATCGGATGACTTCTTTTGGCCCACCTTGTATTAGGTTACTCTATTTATAGATATCAATCAGACATTTTATCTTAGAATACTAAAGACAGGAGTGTGTTGCCATAAAGCAATAATTAACGTTAATTAAAACAATTACATAAGTAAATGATAAAAAGTTATAAATCCGAAACACTTGAAATAACACAGACAGAAAGAAATACGTCAAAGATGTAAAAAGAATTCACTCCAGAAACGGCTGCGCAAGCGTTTCGAATGAAAGTAAATCGATGAAGTCACTTTATAACAAAAAAAAACAACAAAAAAATTTCAGACGAATAACGAGAATTCAGTTAATATTGATTCAGATGTTTTTGTGTAAAGTATACACGTAATAACACTAAAAATACATTATTTGTACACATATATAACATCCACTTTAGAGGCTTAACCAATGATTCATTGAAACGTTAAGTTCTGTGAAGTAAACAGACTACGCATGAATTCATTTGATACTAGCGTCTAAATATCGAAAGTGTCCGATAAGATGTTTGATAAGAAAAGATAAAAGAACAGACAAATAAACCACTTGTAGTTGATTCCACGCTTTACTAATATCTTAATAAGTTCTTAAGCAAATAAGTCTCGTCAGCACAGTAATTTTACTATTTACAGCGATTGGATGCATTTATTCAGTCCCCGGCAAAGAAGACATCTTATTGATGGTAGGACCTATGCAATTATAAAATAGAATAACAATTCCATTACTTAAGTGATTTCCTAAAAATAGTATAAAATTTGTTGCAGCGAATAAAACAGCAGCGATAGCAAAACATTCACAGACATCTTTACTATGTTTGGATTAATATTTGTAATAACCCCGAAATAAGACAAATAAACGTATTTATTTATTAGTATTACTACTTTCAGTTGACTTTTTAAAATGTCTGTATATATACATGTATCAATGGTGCTGAAATGTGTGCAAAAATTACTGTGTTACAGTTTGAAGGGTGTAGTTACTGAAATTACTGGGGTTACGAGTCTTAACATCACGTACATAACTAATATCGTTTTATACTAGCTCTATTTTGTTATGGGGAAGTGTGATAGCATCAAGTGAAAGACCAACTCGTGTCGTCGTCTAAAAGAAATACTAACAAGGGATTTCTTTAGTATATCAGTGGTACATTTCACGTGTACCAGGAAACGTGAGTAACGTTTACAATTCACGTACCCGAATGTTTTTACTGGCTGCGGTAACCTTCAACACCGGGTGATTTGAAGGCCCGTAAAGAAGTTTTCCTCGTAACTCATCTGACCGCATAACGACAACACTAAATTACTAATTGAAATATGCTTACGCTGTCAACACCACGTAGTGTATAAAATGTAGGTTTATTTTAATTGTTTCCACGAATAGTTTTAAACGAAGACAAAATTAGTTTCTACGTCTTCATGACGCTATTAATTTTAAAAACATACAAATTAAATTTATTTATTATTTATTTATGCACACACAAAATTACAAAGGAAACAAAACATGTAGAGAAATAAGTGCAAAGGCGCTTCTTATTCCAATATGGAATTTCTTCCAGTAGGCCTGTGGTAGGAAAATTTTATAGCAGTGACTGTAAGTCCGGTGCACTCAATTAATACAAAACTTATATACTAAACATAAACTAACATTGCTTATAAATACAAACAGAAAACAAACAAAAAAAAAAACAGTGTATCAAAAACTGTTCCACATTTATGGACATTAAGATAACTCAAAATAATGGTCTTTGACGCGCTTTTTAAAAAGTGTCACTGTCCTGATCTCACGAATTGCAGGAGGTAGTGCATTCCAGAGTCTGACTGCATGTACGGCGAAAGAATGAGAATAGGATTGGGAACGACATACATACATGTTATACAGAAATAACATTAATCTAGAATGTTCTTTCACGAACATAGTAAAGTTATCGCTTTGAAATAACCAATGTGCAGTAAATTGGATTATATTTATTTATTTATTTATTATACACACTTCCTTAAAATTATAGTTTATTATATCCTTTGGGTCCTGAACTAAGCACAGCATGTATCTCAGGACCCTGACTCATATATATAGTACTCATATGTTTAACAAAACCTTTTTTTATTATTTTATATATGTTTGTAACGTTCTTGAATGTGTTTGTATGTATGTGGGTGTTTGTGTTTGTATGTGGAAGTATGCGTATTGTGTGTTCGCTGGGTACCCGCCTAACTAATAAGTCCTTCAGTTTATATAAAATTAATATTTTTACATTAACAAATCGTCATGTACACCATGATCGATGTGTTGGTAGAAATAGGAGCAGCGGTGGTACCTACCGTTACGCTTTAGTTCTCAATAAAGAAAATTATTGTATAGTAACAATTTCTAATTATTAGTTTTTCTCCAATAATAATTTATGTTAAGTAGACGGCTAAGTCATGATTCTATTGTCGCGCGCCGTTCAGTAATTGTTTCGTTACGAATTATCTGACCTTCGCCGTATGTAGCCTTAGGCGAAGGCTACAGTACCCAATAAGACTTCGCGCATTTACTTCGTACTTGATACATTTATCTGTAACATTTACTGCGCGTAGTTTTACTATTACATTTTGATATTCATAACTATCCTACCTTTTTAGTTCTACAAAGCAGAAAAAAACAATAAAAACAAGAGCGTTTACTTTATTTGGAAACTTCCCTAAAATAAGTATTTTTAAAAATATGATTCAGTGGTTAACATGTATTATTTCTTAAAGATAACTTCCAAAATACTTATTCTCGTGATCTTGAATGTTGCTCCACCTACAGCTCAGTCCTTTATCTAATCATTTACGGTTTAGTCAATTCTCCAATAAAACACTTCACTTGATGATATTAGAAGAACACTTCTGCCTCCGTGTCTTAGTCGCGAAGTTTGTTTGGTTGGGTTCTTTAGGAACCGCCTGACTAGCTACCGCTCTAATAATTTAAATCTTCCGTAATAACAGAATCGCTGTTTTCTGACTATCAGTATCAGGACCTGAATATACCAGGCGCATTCACCATCCACACCCTCATTAACACATACTACCATGAGAAGTAGAAGTCCAGTCCTCGTTGCAGATGAAAAAATACGATAGTACTCCCCATTCTTGAAATTACTTTGAAGCTTATTTATAAGAGGATAACAGATTTTTTTAATTTTTCATCTATTTAAAATCATAATGAATCATAAAACATTTTTAACTAATAAAAAAACCATGACTAGTAAAACAATTCTATTCCATTGTGGGATATTTACCGAGTCGATAACAAAATGGTTGTAAATGTGATGATAACAAACCAATGATAGTAAGAGTTTATTTACAAATCATACGTGCGATGGATTTTTTCTAAATAAATAATACAGAATAAGGCTTATTGCGGATCATTAACGGTTTTAACATAACAAATTAGATTTCCACTACTGGGACTGGGCTATTTATCCACCAGGCAGTCTAAGTGTGAAGAAATAGGAACGTAAAGAATATCATCGCATGCTTTTACATTATACAAAACATATTTAATTTGTGTCACATCTTGGGAACGGAAGTCAAGGACTTTAAATATTGTTTTTTGTAACCTTTTTTATTCAATAAAGATTTAATCTTTTTATTTTATTTATTTAGTGTGAGTACATCCTCGATTTATATCTACTAGAACTGTTGTTAGAAAATGACGATTTCCTCTACACCTTTCTTTCACTCAAGCTCAATGGGGGATCGAACCCACAACACCTCTTTGAGATGTATAGCGCCGTATATAAACTGAGCTATCTATCACTACAGCCATTGGATGATATATTCATTTATAAAATTCAGCACGGTTCGAGATTTTATCATACAGCAATGAAGTGGAATGACAGAACTATGATCATTTGCCTTGTAGATCTTGAAGATATATTCCTATTACGATAGACTTTTCCCGCAGACGACTTTAAGACATAAATATCTGTCTTTTGTGTGGTCTAGAAATAAATAATAAAGACTGACGATTTGCGTATGAAAAGAAACTATAAAAATAAATATATTCCACAAAATGGCGTCTACTGTACGAACACAATTGTTTTGTTACGCTTCGATTCGGTCGTCGCAACTAACTGCCAAGTTGCATGTGTTGATACTGATAAAGTTTAAGTTCAATTTAAACATGCTTTATATACCAAATGTCGGGAATTCACCGACGTAACAAACATGATGTATATCATAGAGGTATTACAAAAGGTGATTACTGTAAGATGTTATTCATCAATACGTTATTTTACGATGTTTTGTTTTTTCAGATGACGATCATAATAACGTTATTTGATAACGTTTACTAAGAAATGTGATAATTTACGATGAAGATAAGATTCATTCGATAATATTATAAACAACATTTCAAATGTTCTCACTAGTAGCACTAGGTACTCACGAAACAGATTGATGAATAACAAATGTTCAAGAAAGTAACTAACACTTATAACGTGTACCATCAGCGTCTAAAATGATCTATCACAGTTTTATTGGAGAATCTACCAGATACAGCACACAACAGAACACAGGAATATTTGCATATTACTTATAGGCAACATAAATAAACTATTCGGTGTAGTTAAGCGGTCTTAAACAGCGTTTAAATATCAAGTATATACTGTACATAACACAAATGTTACACTTTAAAATTCCTATAGTTTAGATATTAAGACAAATTAACCTAATACTAACTTATGAAATGAGTACTAAGTGAAATGAGGAAAAGTAAAACGTTCGCGAATATGTGTTGTAGAGTAATTCATAAAAATTGTTAAGTTTATTGTGTATATTTTACTGAACAGTTTTCCTGTCGGCTAAGTTAAATATCTCCGCTGACTTATTGAATTCAAATCTCACCTCACTGAAAAATCTTATTAAAGAACCGTGAAATAACCGAGAAATTATAACAGAACACAATAAGTGTTTTGTTATAATTTAATAGTACCTTCTATGAATAATACTTAAAACTTCAACTAAATTTAGAAGACTCGATACTTTTTTTCTTTTACTTTGAAGGAGTAAATTTTTACGGAGTTAATTCATAACTAATAAAATTTCATAGGACGTTTAATGTTTGAATATTACTTATTAATATAGGAAACGGTGTATTATGAAGAAAATATAAAATAATAACTACAACTGAGTACGTACGTATGTAGAATTTGATACATTAAAGTATGTATAGTACTATATAGTATACTAGGTTGTAATTCAACACAGTTTTTAATATTGTAACTCGAATTATTAATATTGTACATACAATAATTTTTAATACTAAAATGACATTAAATATCAATTTGAGTTGATGACCGGCTTCAATATTTACTAACTTAAATATACAGTCCTCAATGTTTGTCTAAGTTAAAGTAAGAATTTTCTGTATAATACGGTTTCGTTGCAAAAATAGCTGCGGTCTGTCTGTTTAACGGTCGATTCATGAATTTGAACAATTGGCTCGATTTGCATAACTTGTCATTATTAACGGAACTTTATGAATAATTGTTATTGAGCCGCTATTCATTTAAAGATTTAATCGCTTTTTTTAAGCTATGGTTTTAAACATGATCTATATAACGCCTAGTTGAATTTTAAATTAAGCCATGACTTAAAAAGTATTTAGGATTAACGATAAAAGAAAACTAGCTACGGACCTGTGCATTTCTTACTAAGAAATAAAAAAATTAATATAATCATAAAATTAGTACAATCAAAATTATTATAATATGAAAACTACTGAATTATATTACAACCTAAAGAAAAAAGAATTAAATAAAAACTTGGTTTATAGATTTTAAACTTAAGACCTCACGTGATAAGTAATATTAAATGTGGATAGGATGATGTACCACATTGCGCTCGTCGTATTGATGCATAAGATGTTAAGTCTCGTTACCACAGTTTTACTAACTACAACGTCTTTCATACCGGAATGCAGTAATATTTGCACATAACTGTTCAGCGGTGAAATTGTTATGAAAATTATTTGCATAGAAAGTTTTCCTAGCCAACGCTATAGTAAATATTAGGCTGTATAAACATCGATCTTTGTCTAAAAAATTAACCTTTATCTCAATTTCGTCTATAGTACACATTGATACAATTTTCGTGTAATATCATAGATAAAACTAGAAGATTAAAAAGAGATCTTATATAAATAAATAATGAGATAGGATTTGTCTCTTCCTCCTTTTGCCAAACGCAAGTGATACCATAAAAAACTGATTCTAATCATCATTTATTACGATGTTGTTGTGTGGTAAAATTATTATTAGTACCACACTAAAACTGGTTTGCACGATAGCCAAGTGGAAATTTATATAACAATTTGCCAAAAGATTATAATAATAGACATCGTTAAAATATAAACCTTATGATCATTAAGATATAATTCAAATTTTAAACATGCAAATTCAGATGTCAACGGATCGTTTAGTACTAATGTTGACATTTTAATGTTAACAGTGGAGGTCTAATTATTTCCGTTTTGTTACCAGTTTCGTGGAGCGGAAGATTTGATATGGTATATAATTATTATTTTGACACTTCCAAAAAAATTTTACTCGTAGACGAGATTAAACTTTTATTTGAAATAAATCTCCTTTACAGTCTAAATAACGTGTAGACATTTCTTCTATACCAATTTTCTTCTATTAACCATATAAATGTATAAAATAACTTACTTTCATCCTTGATTATATAGTTATTAAAAATATAACAAGGCCATGAACCACTTAAGCTTCAAATTCGAACCGTAATTAAGATGTGCCATTTCATTACTTTCAAACTGATTTGGGGTCTGATACAGATGTACGTCAATCAATTTATGTTACTTAACAAGTGAAAGGTTTTTTGAATGTCCATCGTGCTGCAGTATACATAAGTACACTTATTATGTAACGAAAACAATCTAGGCAAAGATAAACAGTTGTCTCGTTTAGAAAATCATTTGATTCACATGATTCAAACATAAATTTTTATTTATCGTAGGAATATACATTTATTTACTGGACATCAGATTTTACCAACTATTCGAATTGTAGGTTATATCTATTTTTATTTTCAAAATGTCAAATTGTTTTACAAATTTGTCTAACAGAATAAGACTATTATTTTATTGATTTTTTAAATTGATTAAGTAGCATCCTTCATTACCATCACCTAACATTTGAAATTTAGGTCAATTGTTAATCTGTTGTAGATAAGAGTTATTCAAGTTTAAACCAATTTATAGCATATTCGGAAGATACAAAAATATTAAGTGATTATAACATCAAATCTAAATTTACAACAGTCCCCGAATGAGACGACAGTAATAAGTATATACATACATCTAAAACACTAGATTGTCAAATAAAAGAAATACTAGATTATATCACTTAAAAAATATGAAGTCTATTTTTTGGGATGTAGAGAAATTGTATATGTACAACTCTTTAAGCAAGTTTTGGTAAATATTTCAAAGCAATTTTTCATCTAATTTTCTATCTTCGTCAACAAGTTCTTTATCAATTACGAAAAGAATTATGTATCGTTTATTTTACTTGTCACCAAATCGATTTGAATAATATCATAGATGTAAAGCCGGTAGATATAATATAATTAATAACCATATAATTAATAATAGATAGTTAATCTTGAAAGACGGAACCTTCGACCGTGGGAAAGGTTAAAGGATCGAGTGTCCTACATAGTCCGGTTTCAAGATACTATGTATTTGATTTTTATTTCTGACAGAGCATTCGTTAGTTATTTTGAATATAGTTAAAAATATCGAATAAGGTATATACATTGAATTTATCTGACTACGCCTGCATCACTCGTGACAATCCTTGATAAAAGTTAATAAGGTATTTATTGTTTATGAAGCCTTTATAGCTAATCCTAAATTTGTTAAAATCTAATTTACCCATTATTAAGTTTTAATAAATTTCCCGGTAAAGTGTTCAGCATATCTTGCAACATTCAGATCCTTTCTTTGTTCTCCACCTTTAGCTTCTCTTGCCTAAATTATTCCTCCAAGCCCGATATCATTTATCCATCTTTTAACTACGATAACTCTTTGTAAGAAAAGGCATAATACATATGTAATTAATGCAGAAAATGTTTAAATAATCGTGCTAATTAATTACAAATTAGATCATGAATAGTAGTTTTGAAGAGATTTACGATAAATGAATTGTTTTGATTATAACAATATCTTTAAGAGTTTCGGTTACTTAAGTCGTGTATGATAATACAAATTACAATCGACTCGGGCTTGACACACATTTCGTCAACCGTCAAGATATCTGACAAGAATCTGTGATATCAATACAACTTGTTTTCTAAACGCCTAGAACACGGCTGTTGGGCAACCAGTTTGCGAAAACTGGCAAATCGACAGCGGAATTACCTAAAAGCTCACAATGCGACTGTGTATCGCGATGTGCTCAGCTTCATAACATAACTTGCGAAATTTTTCACACAATATCAATATTTCAATGTCATATTCAAAAAAATACTACTCTACTGTAGATTTAACGATCTCTAAATCTACCGTTTTTGCGGCAGCATCTTATAGTATCTTACTATTTACTTGCAATTATGTCGATATGATTTTATATTCCTTAGTCTAATTATTAGCTACATCGCGTTTCAAACAGAGAAAAATGTCTTTCTAGTTTTTGTATACTACCAATTGTCAAGAGATAGATACCATAAAGAGCAACGACGATTGTCCTCGAGGCGCAGCTTCTAATCGTCAGTTTAATATCGGAGGTAATATGTTCAATACCAAGTCCACTGTGTTGTAGTTAGAAGAGTGATAGGATTTATTTTCAATCTCATCTAAGCTACCATCTTCCAATTGGAAACAGTCGTCAGTATTATTTATACTTGATCCTTTAGACTATACATGAAAGCAGATACGAAACATGAATTCAATATCAAATTGATATCAAGTATTGCCTAAAGAATTTATCACGCTCAAGTTAAAATTCTATAGCTTAACTTACCAGAAACAAACTTAATAAGTATAAATACCAACGTATTGCCTATTTCTGCCTCAAAATTAAGTGTGCTAGATTTACTATATTCCAATTTGAAGATGCTATAGCTAGTGAAATTATAAGGGTAATGAGCTTAGTGTGAATATCCTGCTTATCTCATTATACAATTTCTTAAAAAGAGTCGGTAATCTAGATATTTGTTTTAAATATTTAATTAACTAAATAGATAATAATCAGTGCGACCAAATCACATTTTTAATTTCTTTTACAAAAAAAAGAAATTCTCTGAATGTTCTTTTTTTTTTTCAGAAAAATTTAAAAAATGCGAATGTTGTATTATTCCACAACGGAATCCTGATATTTTAGTTTCTTATATTTAATTTATATGTTTGCAACGATAAATGTTACTAGCACTCTTATTTTTATGCAACTTAAGCTTAGGGGAGGTGGTTAAATTTAAATTAACATTACACGCGAGAAAAGTATACGCACTCGTATAATATGATACACAATAAAAACTATTAACATACATTTTATGATCATTTGAATTGATATTTATGATAAAAAATTGACGTTATTTGGTGAGTGAGTTTTTTTTTCCAAAGGACGCGTTCATAATGATGCGATGGGGAACATCATCAATAATCATCTAACTAGTACACTTATAAGAAACCTTTTCAGAGTTGAAGCTTTGGTTTAAAATTACTGCATAATCATTACTGAAGGGAATACGGTAAATTAAAATATCATCGCCTTTTATCAAACCACATTCAAAAAATAATTGATGAATTAAATTTTCAATGAAACGAATTTGTAAACAGAATAAAAAAAAAACACTTACCTTGAAGTTATGACTCGGAATGAATTCTATTAAATTAAAACACAAACACACCGCTTTATAAAAATTATATAAAATATTTGTTAACGCAGCGGTATCAGTGTATCGCGATCATTGCTTCGGTGGACGGATTGTCTGTAACGTATGTCGCCGACGAAGGCAGTGCGGCGACTGATTTGGTTCGGCAGCTATCCACCAATTTTAGTTGCGCCTGCGCATATAATTAAGCAGTTTGATAAGCTGTTAAGGCGAAGCATGCCTGAGATTCTCAGGAAAACCATGACGTCAGCCGAACACTGCAACGCTCCGGGTCTTGTATTTAAGTTCTCTTTTTTTGTTTATACTCACATTAATTAGCATTCATTGTATAGCTTTTTTATTAGTATGATAATTAACGTAATATTACTTTTCTGCTGGTGATTTATTTATTTTATTTATTTATTTATTTACTTAAGGACCTCCAACGAGGCATACACGACATGTAACAAGTTTAATAATAACAAATAATAGTTTCACTTTGTGACGTGCTCCTCAATTATAGGAGACCACAGCATGCAAATTTAAACAACAAAATATCAAAAAATAATGTTGAACATAGTTGAGTACCGTACAGTTCACAATTTATTGTTGATTAACAGTTGCAGAACCCGTTTCCTGTACCTTGAAATGTCCGTGATGTCTAGATCATGAGTTTTTGCCAAAGAGTTATACTGCCTACAGAGCCTTGATTATTATATATACATAACAATAATGTCAAGTGCTTTCAAAAAAATCGAAGCTGTCTTCAGCAATGGAATGTGGATGAGAAAACAAACAATATTCTTCTACTACTTCTTATTTGCATTAGGCAGACCTACTTGTATACTTATTATAATAACTTATTTGCATCTGGAAAAATATTTAAAAAGATACCATTGCTTTCTAAAGAAAAGGCCAGGTTATGAGGATATACCAACCTCTGGTTTAGTCCTCAAAGTTTGGACAATTCAAAGGATCTCCGTTTGATACACTACTACGTCGTCTCTAACGCTATGATAAATACAACTTATTCTAGAACTATGGTTGTCATGGTGATAAGGATCCTGAACACCACCGGAGTAATTAAATACTACAATAGTTTTAATCGATGAAAAACCTCGTATCTTCGCTTCCGGACAGGTATTAAAAAACACTTCCCGCACGTTAAACAAAAAAAAAGGACCATGAAATGGTTTATCATTGACACCAATGATAACAGGCTCCATCAGTCATTAACAATAAAATAGAGATGCCCTCATGCCGTTAAGTAGAGCACGACATGTACTTATATGTCATTATTATGTAGTTAATGCATAAAACTCTGTGTAATACAGTCTGCAGGCTTGTTTACCATTATGATAATGTATTGCGTTTCAACAGGCATCCTCCTGTGGCGTAGTGGTAAAATGTAACGACGGGCATCGAGTTGATTATAATATTCTGAAACAAATTATAAAAAAAAAAGTATCAATGCATTAGTATTTATATTTTAGTATCTATCAACCGATTGTATCAACGAAATGGAATGATGAGCTGACTTAAATACTCCGTAATGTAACTTAAA
Source organism: Byasa hedistus (assembly GCA_029286795.1). Classification (NCBI taxonomy): domain Eukaryota; kingdom Metazoa; phylum Arthropoda; class Insecta; order Lepidoptera; family Papilionidae; genus Byasa; species Byasa hedistus. The sequence goes on from JAGSMW010000001.1 coordinate 1,385,827, forward strand.
CCGGAAGAGCTACGTACACTCTTTCAGGATAAAATGAAGTACAGGATAAGGAGATTAGAAATCCGAAATGAATAGTATATAGATATTCCGGTTAAGGAGATATGAAAAGTCAAAGCTAACACTGCGGAAGAGAAAAAAGCAAGCAATTTCACAGAGAATCGAACCCATGACCTTTGTGTCCAGCATGAAAATTATCCTCTAGACCACTCCGGCACATTCTAATCTTAAGGTAATGGAGACTACCATGTGGTATGACCAGGTGGTAGGTCTCTGTTGCCGGAGACCGTCTGGGTACCACCGCAGCTCCTATTGCAACCGCCAAATAGTAGTGTGCGGACATTACTGTGTTCCGGTTTGAAGCGCGCTGTAGCTAGTGTAATTACTGGGGTAACGAGACTTAACACCTTGTCTCCGGCGACGAGCGCAATGTGGTGCAGTGTGTACCATCTTAACTAGCACCGCGTTGTCATGGGCAAGCGTATCACTTACCATCAGGTGAACGTCTTGCTCGTCTCGTCGCAAAGTATAGAAAAAAAAAACCCGGATAATAATCGCATGCATCGCTTTCCTGGCTCATTTATATATGTATCACTTATATCCTGACGTTATTATATAACCGGGTCGGTTGTTATAATAAAATTACCTATTTCCAAACTTCTTTCTTTTTTCTTTACTACACTAAGTTACGTCAAGTGTATCTACACGCGGCCGCTTCGTTATCGTAGCCTAATTTCCGCAAATCCTTTGAAACCATAGATATCTTCAAACTAACGCTTCCGTAAGACTCAGTCCTTAATACTGAAACAGTTTAATTATAGTTTAAGCTTTGGAAACATTTTACAACATCTTCTAAGTCGTATTTCCTCATGACTGAGGGTCGTGGTCATCATGTGTAATGAAACACACGACGACTCACTTGTCAGTTATAATGGAGTGGTGTTGCCATTGCCTTCTCCATTTCACATACTAGTGCGAGCACGGATGGTCATGACATAAATATGCAGGTTTCCTCACGATGTTCTCCTTTGCCGTCAAACCACCTGATATAAGTTGGTGTTATACTAACTGCACATAAATTGAAAAAAATCATTGGTGCAGGCCGGATTCGAACCCGGTACCTTCAGATTGGAAGGCCGGCGTTCAAACCACTAGGCTATCACGGCTTCTTTACAGTACAGTCTCATAAAAAGGATTTTTTTTAATTTTAATGGTCATCCAAAAGCATCCTTCAATAATGTTAACCAAAAATAAAGACATGTGAAGTAGTTACTCATAGATTATTAGCAATTGAAGTTAAAAATTGTAGACTAATTAATATATCCCATAAGTGTGATAGAGACGGAGCTATTGGAGCAATAACTCATCACAGCATTAACAAGCCAACTGCATTAGAGGAAAGTAGTGCAGTTGTTTATTCCTTTAATGGCAATAGCTTTAACTTTATGCCAGTTTCAAATGAAAAGTACTGAAAGTACACGCGAGAACAAACAAACAAAGACATCAAAAGAAAACAGCTAGTTAAAAACAAAATATGGTCATAAACATATTAAATATTAATATGAACATGAAAGAAGATAATAAGTTATAATACAGTAAAGGATAAAGAAAAAGGCTGGAGAATTTAGTCGTAAACGGAACATGTAGTGATTGTAAGGAATTCAGAAAGGAGGTGAAGCTCATATTGGGAACAAGAGAAGACGCGCTGTAGCTAGTGTAATTACTGGGGTAACGAGACTTAACACCTTATGTATCAAGGCGAGCGCAATGTGGTGCAGTGTATACTATCTTAACTAGCCCACGTTGTCATGGGCAAGCGTATCACTTACCATCAGGTGAACGTCTAGCTTAACTCGTCGCATACTAGTATAAAAAAAAAGAAAATATGGTCGAGGTCGCCAATGTCTTGATAATTGAAGTGATAATTTTAGAACTTCAAAGAACTATGGTTTACTGGAAAAAGTAATACAGTTCAAGGTAACCGACAACGGGCGAGAGATAAGCACAGCGACATTGTGACCAACAGAAGACGAGCTCAAAATCCAACAAGAATCATAAATGTACGTCGCCTCATAAAAAAGTCAACTCACAATAGTTCTCTTTCCCATTCGCCAGCATCTTAGGGTCAGCCAGTTCAGGATATCTCCCGGTCAACCAAGCCAGCCACTCTCCGAGGACTGTAGCAGGCCGCGGCCGGATCAACGGCGCCGACAGCTCCCTCTCCCCAGCCGTCGGTGGAAATAACACCACGGCGTACCCCCGCAATGAATCTCCACCAATGGCGGTATGACCTTTGACGGTTATGATTATTTGAGGCCCTGGTGAATAAACTTTCATATTGAAGAAGAGCTTAAATAAACTTTTTAACACATATCGAAATAATTTCAAAAGATATTTTTAGTAAAAGAATAAAACGAGCTAGAACAAGGCAATGTTGTTCACAGGTGAAATTCACCAGGTGGTAGGTTTGGTGGTCAGGTGGTAGCTCTGTTGCCGGAGACCGTCTGGATGGGTACCACCGCAGCTCCTATTTCAACCGCCAAATAGTAGTGTGCGAACATTACTGTGTTCCGGTTTGAAGGGCGCTGTAGCTAGTGTAATTACTGGGGTAACGAGACTTAACACCTTATGTCTCAAGGCGACGAGCGCAATGTGGTGCAGTGTGTACCATCTTAACTAGCACCGCGTTGTCATGGGCAAGCGTAACACTTACCATCAGGTGAACGTCTTGCTCGTCTCGTCGCAAAGTAGTATAAAAAAAAAAAGGCCAATATGTCGCTGGTTCCTTATGTATATGAATATTACTGATCTAGTGGTGCCAAATCTCAGTACACTAAAAAATCCAATACCTAGTGTCCTTCAATTGAAGTTATGGTAGTTTCCAAATAATTGCTTGGCGACAGTAATAAGTGCAGTCGTGATAACCACATAGAAAGATTCAGACAAAAGTGACTTACTAGTAACTTACGGTCCCCATAGATCATCCACTGCTAATTAATTTGAATTACTCGCGTTGTAAGCTAGTGAAATTACTGGGGTAACGAGACTTACATGTATCTCAAAGCGAAGAGTGCAATGTGGTGCAGTGTATACCATCTTAACCAGCGCCGCATTGTTATGGACAAGCCACTTACCATCAGGTGAACGTCTCGCTCGTCTATTCGATTCGTAGAATAAAAAAGTACTTTTACATAGTACAGTAAAAACTTGTTCAAATTACTAGAAATGATTGAGAAAACATAGATCTAATATTCTATATTATGAAATTTTCAACTAATAGTATATGATATTCCACTCATAACAATTTAGCATTAGTAAGGTGGGACCTTGGGACATAAGATATTAAGTCTTATTATCACAGTAATTTCTACTACTACTAACTAAAGCAGCCTCAAAATTGGAACAATTTGTTGAGCTTTATATTCAATAGTAACGATTAGAATAAAATTAAAAATAGAGACACAATACACCAAACTCAAAGACAGTGAACCAGCTGAAACATCTCCACAGTCATTCATATTTATTAGATGACAATCTCCTACAATTACCTGAACCAATTACTTGTTTGTCTGAAAAAGGTAACCTCGGTGCACAATAATTATCTCATTACACATAACACACCAATCTATTAGATTTAGAATTCCAAATTCAGAATGTCTAATATTCTAATTTACAATTGTTAAAGCGTTTATCTCCGGTAACGAATGAATACATATGTAAATGGATATATTAAAATGATGCTCAAATGTATGCGCATTATACTTTTATATACATGTAAGTAGCTACAATAAAGCTATGTAAAATTATTGTAAAATAATCACAGTGAAAGTGTTCTTTCGTGATACAAATATTCGATGAATAAGAATTATTTAAATTTTGTTTCAATAACTTTTATGAAGCGTTTATAAATTATTTCATGATGCGCTGTTTTTAGAAATCAGGAAACTATGATGTGTGTGAATTTGCAAAACTAATAGAATGCAAAGAAACCACTTACACCCAAATATATTAGTACTGCTAAATACCATTTCAAGGGGTAAATTAAAAACAACTCGCTCAGGATCTCTGCCGGACGTTGCCATCTGACTAGTACCAGAGTTCAGCCCGGAGATAGGGTCCCAATCAGGGCCCCAAACAATATCATAATGTAGAAAGACTTGGTCATCAAATACACCTCCAGGAAATAAAACACAATCAATCCTACCAGTGAAAGATACTAGGAAATTAGTTAGAACACTTTCTTTCATTGTATGAAAAAAGTGATCAACTTCAACAATAAATAAAACGCAAATTATAACGTCAACACAACACAACAAAACAAACGTTGTTATGGTAACGGGGTTACCATTATCGCAATTATCATGCGTTTAATCATATATTCTTAGTTTATATGTTAACTTATTTTCTTTCAACGGCGAAATTATACAAACAATTGAAAATATGCGTAAAAACATTAAATAAGTTTTTAATAAGCTTTGAAATGCTTGTAAACAATCTGTATGAATTCCAAAGACAAAGTTTCCGTTATGCTGCTTTACCGACATTTTTCCAAACATAGCCGTAAGATGGCGCTAAGTATGCTTTCAAAATCCAAATCGGCCACCATTGTTGGAAGTGATCCTTGTGCATAGTTTCGTTTAATTTGCATTTTTTCTAACAGTTTCTAGCAAAAACCGAGATATATTTGACTATGATATAGTGACAAACATATTACGAGTCTTTAACAACTTTGTATTTAAGTGTGCAGTGCCTATTTTCAAACCTTCAAAGCATTTGAAATGTCACGCGAAGTGAGCATCAGAACTGTGGACACCATACCATACACGAAATAAATGTGGTTTCTCATAAGTAAATGTCCTGTGAACTTTGAGAAAGTGTTGTTGCCCTTTGTGGGTATATATTAGACATGGTGGAATGTTCAAACAATATCGTGGTCACATGAAAACTTTTCAGAATTTTCTGTACACGTCGTAGGACAGCGCAGTTACGCGTGTGAAGGCTTTAAAGTTGCCGGCATCATTATGGTGGACTGAAACAGTGCTCGTTGTTAAATCGGTGCATTATACGTGTCGTAAACAGTGCCGCGAGAGCAGCGCAACAATGTCAGGCGGTTCGCAACACAACCCCAATGGTCGACAATCACAATTGGGCCCCGGTTGGAGCCCTTTACAGGTGGTGCTTACATTTCCGATTTTTAGTTTGGGTGCTATTTATTAAATGTTTTATTTAATATAATAAATATTGCATTAATGAGTTATTAATAAATTTAATTGGAAGTTTCATCAAAAGTAGCGCTACAGTCAATCGACAACACCTTACGATCACAACGTTACCTACATATTACACATGCGTGCTGATTACATGCGAAGCTGATCAGCTGTTTGTGTTACACATATTTGAATTTTCAAGCGATAGTTGTGCTTGCTAACAGTGCTGCAATTATTGAATTTTGATTAGTGTTGCCATTGTGCAATTTAATGTTTACGTTTTTTCTTATTTGTTTTTTTTTAATAAGAATATTTAATACTGCCTGTACTGATATAAAAATGGCATTAAGAAATTAATTACTTATGAATACTAATAAAGATACAAAAACAATGGATTAATTTTTTATTATAGTTTTTTGTTATTATTTCCTTTAAATTATTAATTACACTTTGAACAATTTATATTTAATGATAAAAATGTGACCTTGATTATTTTTAAATGTTTTTTCATCAATATTAACTCACATTTAACAAGTTTTTACTTAAAACAAAGATTTAATATAGGAATAAGTAAATACAATAACAATAAAAAAAATAATCATTTGTATTCAAAAATTCAATAATAATGTTAATTGTTGTATTAACATACAGATGGAAGTTTTTGCTTTCTATCAGCAATACACAAAAACAAAATTATGCATTACTAATAATGTCATTATTTTGGCTGTTGACTAGTGCTGCTTTTTGTGAACACCATGTTGCTTAGCTTTATACCTACCCAGCTTCTTGTAAAATCTATCTAATGTTATTTGTATATCTATAGTAGTATCTAGCATAAAATATTTATTTGCAAAATTTACCAATTCCTGATTTAAATGGCACTGTAGTGAGAACAATTATAATGCTAATAAATGAACTTGTTGTCTCAAGGCTAAGTAGAGTTAATGTGTTGCAATAAATTTTCGTTCAATGAAACAATGAAAATTGATTAACAATCTCTGAAGCTACTATAAAATATCACAATTTCAACATTGTTTTAACACTAATGTTTTCTGGTTTAAGAAGGTTATACTTGTGATATAGGAGTAACAAGACTTAACATCTCTAGTCTCAAAATATTATTTGGTTTAGTATATTTCACCTAAACTAGCACCACATTGTTATGGGAATTACTTACCAAGTGAACATGCTGCTCATCCGATTACCTTCTCCATGTACAGTCTCACATTCTTTTGCTCTACTTAAAAGTATATAAACTATAGTCTTAGTGTTGTTAAATATATTTATTTAAGAACACAGGTATTTATTATGTATTGATAATAAAGTATAACACTTTATTTGTATATAATATACTTACTCGCCATGTTCATAAAACATGTTGAATGGTCACCTTGCATTTAATCTGAGAGACTTGCTATTGAGTATGAAAGTGAAACAACCACTGGCAGGTTTCCACATAATTTCTTTCACCATCAAAGCACATGATATTAGTTGGTGTTAATCCAATTTTTAGAAGTATGTATTATAGATGTTAGATATTGTGGAAAAATAACTGTAATTGCAAACATTTTGTAAGAAAAATAGTAATTGTGTTGAGTTTTTAAAAGACTGAAATAGAAAAAGAGAGGGTATGGCATAACATGGTTCTGCCGACAAACAGTAGTGTGTAAACATTGCTGTGTTACAGTTTGAAGGGCACTGAAAACTAGTGAAATTACAGCGGTAACGAAATTGAACACCTTTGTGGTGCAGTGTATACTATCTGAAGTAACATCATCATCGCATGCGTATGACTTACCATCAGGCGAACGCCCCTCTCGTTTTGTCGCTTGGTTAAATAAAAAGAAATTGAGGTCAAGTGTCTATTGTCGATAAAAGAACTGTTTTATAATATCATTGGAGCAGGTGGTTAACCATCTGCCTCATGAGACAAAGGATCACGGCTTCGAATTCGAGTGCGAGCGGACAGAGTGCTTTAGTAGGTCGAGCTCTTTGTCTATCGATATCGTCTCTTGTTATGTTACCAGGAACAAGTCTCGTATATCAATCGAATTTACTGCTGGTAGGTCTCTGTTGGTACAGACCGTCTAGGTACCACCGCAGTGACTATTTCAACCGACAAAAATGTGGTAACATTACTGTGTTCCAGTTTGAAGGGAGATATAAGCTAGTAAAATTACGGTAACGAGAGTAAACAGCTTGTCTGAAAGCGACGAGTTTAATGTGGTGCAGTGTATACAATCTTAACTAGCGCGTTTTTATGGGCGAGCATATCACTTACCATCAGGTGTACGTCTTACACGTCGTTTACGCTTAGTAGAATAAAAAAAAGTTAGTTACGTTTATATGTTCATTAGACTACACGCAGGGTCCAACCCGTTAACCCCGTCACCGGTTCCACTGACCTTCAAATGCGACAGGTAGTTTCCAATTCCTTCGCGGAAATTATTGATGTCGCTTCGCTAAAATATCAGCGAGTACTCCCATTCGCAAGAGGATGGGTGACCGTTATTAATTATTGAGAAAAATAACAGATATTTATACTAAACGATGAAAGTGGATTTTTTTTAGACGTTACAGGTTCGAATCCGTTTAAAATTTTACACGAGTCTAACAAAATCTTTCTTGACAGAAGTTAAACTTATTTTTGTTACGGTAAACACTTTTCACTTAACACATATATTATTTATTAAAATAGCTTAGTTAACATAAGTTATTGTAAGTTCGATTACTTGTAAATCTTTTAAAGGTCAGCGGATAAGTCTTTTTAAATAAGCCAGTTCCAGGTTCGATTCCGTGATGAAAATGTTCGTCTTTAGACATAGATATAAATTCTCGTTACCACAGTAATTTTTTGGTTTCGTGTAAATAGGTGGTGCGGTGGTAGCTAGACGGTCTTCGCCAATATACTTGCCTCCAGTAACATATATTTGTATTGATATATGTTATTTAAAGTTCATATAATGATTTATTCACCAATTGACCTTTTGACTTCCGCTAAATTTGCTTTCGGGACTAATGTCGCGCCATTTAAACTGTATTACAGTATAAAAACATACGGAAATTACTATTCGTTAGTAAATTTTTTAAGGCATTTATCTTTTTGGTACCGATTGGAAATATTAGTCGGTCTGTCGATTTAATTTTCGCGAAATGTTGAAGCTGAAAGAAATTGTTAACTCACCAATATAGTATTAACTAATTTTAGGGTCGAGAATGAGGATCATAGTCTTCAGAACTAACCTCCAACAGAGCAGGGGCTGAAAAAAAAGGATACCATGAAAATCCGTATATCACAAGGAAAGTCTCCGATCTGTGTAGCGGTGAAAAAAAAAACAATTGACCTTCCGTTTGTTGCATTATTAAAATAGGATAAATTAGTATTAACTGGATCTTTATTGTTTGTTAGTATAGGTTATATTTTATCGGGCAATCTATAATTGGCAGTTTTAATGGCCCTGTAGATTAAGTGGAACATTTTGACGCAATACCACTTTTTGAAATACACAATAATGCTTTATCGTATAAATATATAAGACCACTGGCGCCTGAAATGTTTTTAAAAACATAATGTTGGTATCACTAACATCGTTTTTGGGATTGCCAATTGCTCAATAATACGTCGATGTAGAATTTCTTTATTTATTTATTTAAAACTTTGTACAAACAAACTAACAACAATGGTTACACGGAAATGGAATGGTACAGGCGAGCTTAACTCAAAATGAGTTTTCTACCAGCTAACCTTAGCGAAAAAGAAAAGTTGTATAGTGGTAGTTAATGAATTTCACATTTGTCAGACAACTTCTTAATAGGTCCGCACACTCCGGCGGTCGGAGCGCGACTGTGTTTGTAATGTCTTATTTATACCCGCGCAAGGATTCCAAAGACAAGAGTCATCTCTAAATTGAACTTGGAATCATAAATAATGAAATTTAGACAATCAAATCTCACAACCGAACAGCGCCGACAAATACAGAAACGATTGTAAATAGAAACCAAAAAAACTGCCTTGCAACAGAAATTACATGTTCAAAATTAATAATTCCTGTTTTATCCAGAGTGGTTTTTTATATCTATATGCAAGTTCTTTTAAACATAGACAGAAGCTTCTTTTTTAAGCACGTATAAAAATTGGATTAATAAAAAATATTGACGGTCATAATCGAAGTTTAAACCTATAGTGGGTTAGTTAAAGAAGTTAATAACTTGAATTTAATTAAAAAAGATTGTCCATTTTAAATTATTTCTCAGATTCGAATCTATAGACCGTTGTGATATAAAAAAGTATACCCAAGCAGTATTGTTTTTCGTCGCACAAAAACCACAAAGCTTTTGCTGTAATAATAGCTTTGTGGGGCGAAGCTCTGGGTTTGTTTTCTGTTTAATAAAGAGTTGTGGACACTGAAATTATTTTCTCGCATCGACTTTCTTCATCTACAAAATTGTATAATACTAGTCCCATGATTTGCACGGTACTCGCATTACGCGGTTTTTTGATCGTTTTTTTTTTTCATCTTATCTCTTAAAACCTCGTTCAAGTCAAATATTTCAGTCAACAAATTCAAACCCCAAAAAAAGTTACTAAAACTTCTACTATTTTTGTCTTTAGATCGTTTTGCACAGTTTTCAGGTTTAACTTATCCATCTACTGTGTATGAACGTTTTCGGTTTCGTTTTGCACGATTTTCTCATAAACTGAACTGACGTGTAATTAAAGAGATGAGTGTTATAAAATAAGCTTTCCCAATTATATAGTAAGTGCATAGTTACACTAATCCCTGTTTCGAATCCGCCTCGTTAACTGCTACAGCTTTATGTTAATCAGTCGCCATTATATCATTACCGTGTTTCGTTTGTCACATTTAAGTTACAATATTCTAAGTGAGCAAACTTCACTTAATTTTAATACTTTTTTTCTCTATTTTTTTTTTTTGGGCTTTTATTTCTTAGGGACATGCCATTGACACAAAACTTAACAAGAACACAAAAAAAGAAAAACTTAAGAATAAAAGCAAAATAGAAGAAAAAACTACACTCCTCTTAATTAAATTATAAAGAAATTAAAAAAAATAAAAGAAAATAAAAAACAATAAATATAATAGTGATAAGGGAGTCCTTAATCCATAAGAATGTCAAAAATATCTCTTGCTTGGTTGGAGTTTGGATGACACAAAATCATTTGTAGAACACCTAGGTCAATTTTAATACTAGTTACCGGTAATTTGATCTATACTCTCATTGCAACTATAATCTTTTATATGAAGTATATATTTTACTTCACCTAAACCTTTTCTCTGCTACATAATATTAAATACAATTAAGGTCAGTTGGAGGTCTACATGCAACTCAACACCAGGGTATTACTACACGTGTCCTGGTCCCTTTTTAATTCGGTCCATTGCATCCAACTTGGTCAACTGTTAAATTCCTGTGGTCAATTAGGGCACTGATATTTTTAAAAGTGACCTTATTAACTATCTTTTTTATAAGACTACGAGCGTTACGTTCACCTGATGGTAAATACGTCTACCTATAACAACGTGACGACAGTTAGGATGGTATTCATATACTAGAAGCATAAGATGTTAAGTCTCGTTACCACAGTAATTTTACTAGCTTACATCCCCCTTCTAACCAGAGCACAGTAAATGCACACTACTATTTGTTTGGTGATAGGAATCTTCTTAGACGGTGAACAGAGACCTGCCACCATTAGAACTACTGACTTAAATATTTGAGATGTGATGAAGAAGACCTATATATACGTCAATGTAAATATATATGTATATACCATCATATACACTTTATAGTATTTATGAAACGATTATGGTATAATGATGAAAATAATGAAGCCTAATAAACGTATTGAAAACTCAGATGCGAGTAAGTTTAGAGTTAATAAAAACAATTTTATTTGCATTACACTGTACTTTCTTCTAAGTCGTATTTCCTCATGACTGTGGGTCGTGGTCATCATGTGTGATGAAACACACGACGACTTACTTGTCAGTTATAATGGAGTGGTGTTGCCATTGCCTTCTCCATTTCACATACTAGTGCGAGCACGGATGGACATAACGTACATATGCAAGTTTCCTCACGATGTTTTCCTTCACCGTCAAAGCACCTGACATTATTTGTTTTATACTAACTGCACATAAATTGAAAAATTCATTGGTGCAGGCCGGATTCGAACCCGGTACCTCTGGAGTGGAAGGCGGGCGCTCAAACCACTAAACTATCACGGCTCGGGACTCTGTACTAATGTGCAGTAAAAAATAATTTCGCGCTCTAAAATTAAATTTATTATTAGTAAATAGTTTATTGCCGTTTCATCTATTTTTGCCGTCAAGTAGTGTGAACACTTTACCTGTTTTCATAACGCTGTAGTTAGTAAAAAGTGAGTTGCGATGTCAACATCTTAAGCGTATCGCTGTTATTAGTCACAATTTACGAAACCTAGTAAGATAATTATTGTGCAATAGTAAGGTCGATTATTATCCAAAAATTTATGTGTTAGCTGTAATAGATTCGTTACATTAGGTACACCATATCCAAAGTACAGGTTCATACATAAAGACCAAATGTGGTCTTTATGTATGAACCATTTACCGTTAGTCGATAAGAGGTGAGACTTTCTACATGATTTGGAACAACACGATACATAAACTAATATGTAAATACATCTTTTGTTTTAGCGTGAATTCAAAAAAAAATTGTTTGCTAATTTTAACAACGTCGTATAGAAATTTACATAGCAACAAAATATGTTTAGATTAAACAATCGTATCAACTGTACAAATGTAAGTTTTGAGTGTCTATAATTGTTACACACGAATAAGTAGATCGTTCAAAATGATTTTAACTGTTTAATTTTCATCATTATTTAATACCAGAACACAGGCTATGCCAAAATGGAGTAGCTGAACTTCCCACGCTTGATGCTCAGCGTACGCAGTATTTGGTAACGATCATAAGAAAAGCAAATACATAGATAGCTCTTTATCATTCTCTTTTAATACCCCGGACGTAGAACCCCAATGGGGATATTCTAACCTATTCCCCACTAAAACTACGTTGACGCAACGTTGGATAACAGAACGGATACTGAATATATTATAAATGCATCGCTTTTCTTAATAAAAGAAACTAAATAATTTAAAGGTTCAAATAATCTGAATCGTCATTTGGAAATTAAAAATAAATATTTCCTTTTATTTTCAAGCGCAATTACATAAATCAATTTTCATAGTACAAGAATGATGAGCACAATCAGAACATGTGGCTTTGTACTTTTAGAATATGAATAGACACAAAGATAACAAATCCATTAGCGGTATTAAAAATAAAACAGACGCGCGGGTACTTTATAATCTTTATTTTCTACTAGTTGAATCAGACAGACATACCGACTGTATATATTTATTTAATATATACCATTACCAAACTAAACAGTTTTTCCACACACCCAAAAAAATGTTTATAGTAAAACTTATAAAAATTAATTTGTTTATAATTGTACTAATAGTGATGATGATGAATAGCTAACACAAGCAATATTCGAAATAATTTTAAATTTCTATACTTCTTTATTTTAAGATGCGTCTTTTAAGAATAATTAGTTTTAATCATCCGCCAACCCACGCTTGACCAGAGTGATAAATTACGATGAGAAAATACTTGATTGATTAAAACCGATTTTTCCCACGTATTATGAAAATTATTAGTTTATAATATTGGCAACACTGAAGTCGGTATTTTTTATCTGTGCTTTACAGTCGTAATTTATTTTAACTTCACAACATCTTGACCGTATCTAATGGGAATTTCTCATGGAAGTCCAGAAGAAGTAATAAGCAAAATTTAGAGGTACAGCTTTTTACTTCTTTATAAAAAAATAAGATTTAGTAGATTAAGGAAACAAATAATTTTGATGTTCGTTGGATTTATTAGCGATCTATCGAACTGCGCTTGGCCTGTGTTGTGGATAGAGGACCAGTCCCAGCAGTGGGAAAACTTAAAATATACGTATCATATAATTAAGGTAACACGCGTTGAACTATATATAAACTTTTCAGTCATAATAACACAATGACGCCGTAAAAAGATTTACAACAACAACAAACAAAACGTTATTTACGCACACGGTGACGTCATCACAACGCCTTACTTTTTTTTTTGTTTATGCAAACGGTCGTCTTGCAACAAGTTCGTGCGTATATGAAATAATTTTTACTTTGATGATTTTGTACTATTAAAGGTTATTTATAACCCGTATACATTTTATTATTCCCACTAATAGGATTCGTGGTCTTCCACAAGGATATATTTAGGGCCATTTATCCATCACTGGTCAAGTTCAAGTTGATTCGACATCACAGGTAGACAGCAATTTCTTTCATTGAAATTAAATAACTTGATTCATCTTAATAACCAGATTAAAGTAGACTTATTTTTTTTTTAATAATCGGTACTTAAACTCACTAGTTTGTATTAAGGTTTGCTTGCTACTCTCGTTGCATTTATAGTAAGATATAACTACCACTGCGGGATTCACTTGTCGAATGCCATCTACTTAACTACCATCAGGAGCTCCGACTCCTGTCGTTATAGGTACCCATTATCATGTTCAGCTTTTAAAGGCGTATTGCATAATGAAGTTAAAAATTTTAAGAGATCGAGAGAGATGATCATCCATACTAAAATGTCTTATCGTCTTTTCTTAATTCAATATTGAAGTCTTTGTAGGCAATGAAAGTGTTATGCACTCTATCCTCTCATCATTACCTCAGATCCTCACAGGTGGATCTGGCTCAATGCTAGTATTTTAATTTTTTTTTATTCGTCGAAACGAGCGAGATGTTCACCTGATGGTAAGTGATACGCTTGCTCATAACAATGTGCTGTTAGTTGAGTTGGTATACACTGCACGACGTTGGTTTCGTCGCTTTGAGACAAGGTGTTTAAGTCTCGTTGCCCCAGTAATGTCACAAGCTTACAGCACCCATCAAACCGGAACACAGTATTGTTTGCACAATACTATTTGGCGGCTGATACAGAAGCTGCGTTGGTACCATTATTAAAAACGATCTATTTAAAATATAAATTCAATCCGTCATACCTCTCACATTCACACATCACCAGACAGAGCTCACAACTCGCACACTGCCCAAACATGAATGTCCGAGAATTACAGTCATCCGCTATTTATAACGAAACGACGTTACGGCATCCCCTCCCTTTTTCAATTTCACAAACAAAATGTCGGTAATCACAATTATTTTTCTCAATATCTAACACTATATAGACGGTCTCCGGCAATAAAGACCTACCATCAGTGTCGCGTAGTCCAATAATCATTATATCAGTTACAGGTGGCGAACTTCCTGGCGCGGGCCCCGCAGGCCCACATGGCGTCGGAGCGCGGCGTCACGTGGCACACCCCCACGCCGCCGCCCCACCTCTACCACGTACCGGTGCCCTCGCCGCCGGACCCGCTGCAGGTGAACAACCACCGCCTACCCCCAAGAAGTACACATCTGAATCTTGATTAATTTAACATCTAAGTCGTATTTCCTCATGACTGGGGGTCGTGGTCATCACATGTAATGAAACACACGACGACTTGTCAGTTATAATGGAGTGGTGTTGCCATTGCCTTCTCTTTTTTTATTCTTCTATGCGACGAGATGAGCAAGACGTTCACCTGATGGTAAGTGATACGCTTGCCCATGACAACGTAGTGCTAGTTAAGATGGTATACACTGCACCACATTGCGCTCGTCGCCTTGAGACATAAGGTGTTAAGTCTCGTTACCCCAGTAATTACACTAGCTACAGCGCCCTTCAAACTGGAACACAGTAATGTTTGCACACTATTATTTGGCGGTTGAAATCGGAGCTGCGGTGGTACCCACCCAGACGGTCTCCGGCAACAGAGACCTACCACCTGGTTCTCCATTTCACATACTAGTCTGACCACTTATGGTCATGGCATAGATATGCAGGTTTCCTCACGATGTTTTCCTTCACCGTGGACGCATGTGATATTAGTTGGCGTTATACTAACTGCGCATGAAATGAAAAATTCATTGGTGCAGGCCGGATTCGAACCCGGTACCTTCGCAGTGGAATTCCGGCATTCAAACTACTAGGCTATCACGGCTTCAATCTTTATTTTAACAAATATTTATTTAATTTCTTACTACTTTATTGTAAACGCAATGAAGGGTAAGCACAAATAACGGACTTGAGGTCACTAAACGAGAAAAAAATGAGCAAGGTGAAGACAAAAAAGTTATGTTTTATATTACACATGTGAATTTTTACTCTATAGATTCTTTTTTATAATTTTAAGTCGCGGCGAATCTAAAAACGTTAATACTTCTCTCTAGAAGGAGTTGACTGCTACCATAAATCCGGTGACCTCCAATTCAAGGCGTCATGTCATCTATTGTACACATTGTAGTGTTATACATATTTCATGATTTACATTCTTACCTAAACCAAATAGAAACGAGCAAAGTTTAAAGCGGAAACCCCACAGTCGTAACCATTTTACGTAGATCCGAGTTCAAAGTTGGCAACTTTCTGTAATATTGTTATGAACAGATCGTTGTTCGGTAAAGTTAAAAATTTTTACTTTTGTTGTCAATACTTTGACTTTAAAACGTTTGTGAAGTAATTAATAACAAAAGGCGGAGAAGTTAAGAAGAAACAATAGATGCTAAAATTACGATTCAATAAAGTTTATAAACCGATTCAAAAATCATTCTTGTATAACTTACCAGCCTTAGGTTTGGTATCTTTTTTATATTTTGCAATAACAAAACAAAACATTAAAACTTGATTGTTTTGAATGAATTATGAATGGATCACTCATGTTAAAGAACAAAACATACACATGGACACGCGATCCCCATCTTTGTGGTCAGTAAAAACATTGAGATGGTATTTAAAATTGTTTTGTGACACGGTGACCCTAGTTCGATTCCTGTGCTACATGTAATAAAAACATAACACCAATGTGTTACGGCTGTCAGGATACGAGCTCCAGAGGATGGATGAGCAAGCTACACTTACCACGGCCTAACTTGTATCCTACATCATATTAGAAACACATCAATTCTAATATAAATTCAATCTACCATACCTCTCACATTCACACGTCACCAGTCAGAGCTCTATAAATTAAATCTGCCGTACTTCTCACACTCACGCGTCACCAGACAGAGCTCACACCTCGCACACTGCCCAAACACGAATGTATCGAGAATCACAGTCATCCGCTATTTATAGCGAAACGACGTTACGGCATCCCCTCCATTTTTCACTTTCAATCTTTTAAAATCAATACACCTACTATTTTACTAACAAAATGTCGGTAATCACAATTATTTTTCTCAATATCTAACAATCATGTTAAGTTGATGTTATCTATGTTAATCGTTATTTAGTAATAAATTTATTGGCCTGTTAACAACGTTGCATTATTGGGAACAAACAAAATCGTTTATCATGACGGAGTCGTTCGCGGCAGGATTTCGTTTCCGGTCTACTTCCGACTGATATTCCGTTCTGAATAAACATGTTACCGTTTTAAATGTTAGTAGGTAAACTATTGCACGCATTGTTATTTCTGCAGACAGTGCAAAAGACACTTGCTAATGATTTGCTACTATTTATCAACAAAACTAAAATAATGGTCTGCAATGTACGTCATCCTAGCATCAGTAGAAGGTTGTAGTAACACTGCTAATAACTATATGACACTTATCAGGTGAACGTTCTCCAACAGTTGATAAAAATAAATCACCTCATAAAATAAGATATTTATAGTATAGTATAGTCATAAGGTCTTCTGATTAAGTAATTTACCCCTGTACCATAATATACCATTAAGCAATTGCAAGGTTTGTATCGATGGACCCAAATATCTATACGACCTGCTACATATATAATAAGAGATACATTTGTTGTTATAATGTTCTCAGTTTTTTGATCTACCTTTTAAGTGGTACAATTACAATTGGTCAATAAAAAAAATATTTATGTTTTAAGAAATATTTAGATTTATAATTATTTGATGATTAGTGTAACCTATAATGAAGACTTTTTGTTTTTTTTTTTTGCAAAGCGACGGGCCGAGCGGAACGTTCACCTGATGGTAAGTGATACGACCGCCCGTAATAACGTGGCCCTAGTTATGAGGTAGTAATAATGACGGGTGATTAATAAATTTATTGCTTCCTCGTTTTCAGGCGATGAAAACTGCTGGCGGCAACTCTATGTTCCGTCACACGGCCACACCGCCCGAGCTGTACCGACACACGCCCACGCCGCCGGACAAGCACTTGTTGAGGTATCTATGATTTTGTAATAGATAATTATAAAAATAACGCAATGTAAAGACTAAACATTTATTTTATACCATAACACAACAACCCTATAAATATTATCCATTATGGTCAAGGTTGATTCCAAAACTTACAAATATTTAATTACGCATAGATGTCTTTTTAGATAAAGTGCATGCAAACAAAAATATGTAATTTCTTCTTCTTCAAACATAAGCAAGAAGTAACCTAAGATATTGTTATTCATCATCAGCAGACACACTCCGTCTCCGGGTGACGTCAAAGCGGGCGCTACCTTGCCCCCCGCAGAGCTCTACCCACATTTAGGTGCAGCTCGTGGTGAGATGCTTTATATATTAATTTATTCATTGACATAAACTCAATAAGACACAGGTCATCAGGTTAAAGCTAATAGGTAGAAGTAAAACCGAGCTGAAATCCCAGAAAACCTTGATGCAGTCTACAAACTAGAAACTTTTTGATTTTAGTCTTTGTCATCAATAGTGATCTATGCCCATTGTGAGTAGAAGGCCTTTTCTCTCTCGGACGCTCTCTAGGCTAGACTAATATGTAAGTAGTTGTTAGTTAAATAAATATTATCTGGAACACGGGACGTATTTTTAATAAATAATTCTCCGGCCTAACTCTCTCGAACCCCGTGCAATTATATATGTATTTGATATATTTTCTTGAAAATTCATCATCAACGGATAGATTTCCGCAAGCGTCATTCGAATATCTTCACACTGATCAGTCCTACGCTACTTATCCAGCGGTTTTTCGCAATCTTCACTACTGCCTTGGAGTACTACATAATTTTTTTTAAACAATGATTTTAACACTTAACCTTTCAGATAAAATAGTCCGCGCGGAGGAGTTGCTGGCGTACGCGCGGGGCGGCGTCGACCTGTCGCTGGGCGGGCCGCGCGGCGCGAACGGCTCGCCGGCCCCCGCGCCCGCGCCCACCAGCGCACCCGCCCTCTCCGTGCGCGATGCACCCACCATCAACAGCCTGATAGCACGCGCGGCGCCGCACGCCCGCGGGCCGCTCGCGCGCGTCGACGCGCTGCTGGAGCGCCTCGCGCCCACCACCGCTCCCGCGCCTGTACTCGCGCCCGCACCGTCACCCGCCTCCCCGCACTCTGTCATAGTACACCCGCGCACAGCGCACACACCCTCGCCACCGTCCTCGAACGAGGTATGCACTTATATTCCAAATGAATATTTAAAATTTACTTTAATTTTCATGACTACCTCTAAAATCAAAAACCAAAAACAAGAAAAGCCTTCGGTTGAAGTAAAAATGTTTTTTTGTAAACCTTCTTACTTCATTTTATTTTCAGGAACATTTGTTTTAAATATTACTTCCTTTTGCGCAAGAAACTAAATTGTAAGAAAGTATGGAGAATTTAAATATTTGAAAAGTAGCGCTTTTTGTCGGAGTAAAAATCTGATAAAAATATAAACAAAGATGTCAAGAACATTTTATGGTAAAGAAAGGATGTTGTTAGACGCCAAAAAAACTTTAACTTACACGGAATACTATATTGTACAGCATTTTGTTTAATTTTATAAACTGCAGAAAGTATTTTTTGTATTAATTATTGTTTAATCATTAATTAGATCAGAATAGACTAGGTCATTTGGGAATCATAATGACGAACAGATACAGACCTGCGATAAATCTAATCATGGAACCAGGTGGTAGGTTTCTGTTGCCGGAGACCGTCTGGATGGGTACCACTGCAGCTCCTATTGCAACCGCCAAACAGTAGTGTGCGAACATTACTGTGTTCCGGTTTGAAGGCGCTGTAGCTAGTGTAATTACTGGGGTAACGAGACTTAACACCTTATGTCTCAAGGCGACGAGCGCAATGTGGTGCAGCGTGTACCATCTTAACTAGCGCCGCGTTGTTATGGGAAAGCGTATCACTTATCATCAGGTGAACGTCTTGCTCGCCTCGTCGCAAAGTAGTATATATTAAAAAAAAAAAAGAAACTTGTGGAAAAGTGGGGATCTATTATTGAATGAAAGGATTTAATTTAACTTCATTTATTTTAATGTTAGAAATTTATTTTCCAAAGAACTGCTTCAAAGAAATTTCTTTGTAAATATTGATAATTTTTTTTCAGGATTCGGCGGATTCGTCTGGTGCACCTCCGGGATCCAAACGGAAACGGAAACCAGAGCGTACAGTTCGAATGCCGACCATACCACCACCACCTGCGGAACCGCAACGAGCGCCAACGCCCACGCCAGAACCCATCGCAACTCCTGTACAAGCGGCGCTAGTCGCCCCACAGACAGCACGGGTCTCACCACACGCGGTGCGGAGTTCGCCCACCGCTATACGAAACTCCCCGATAGCGCCGCCGGTATCCCCACGCACAGCTCGAGTCTCCCCGCGGACCCAAGCGCCAACCCCGATAGAGAACGGTGATGCACACATTCACAACGGCCCTTTAGAACGACCAACGACACCCACACAGACGCAACCGGACCAACCGCACACTAGGAGAAAAACCCGCTCGGGTTCAGCCGAAACCATCGACGATATCGCCGCCATGATTGCGAACACCGACACCAGGCCCCAGCCGGAACAGGCACAAGGCGCTGGAATCCCCGAGACGCCAGTTTCGGTGGACAAATTAAAAAGTGTCTTAGCCAGCCCGGAACCAGAAATGAAGTCGGAGCCAGACAAAGAATCAGAAACTCCATCGGTAGAAGCGGCCGCTGCGCCACGTAGACGCAGTGCGAGAACTTCTAATTCTGAATCTACTAATGTACCTGTTGAGTCACCTTCAGAGGTAATACCTAAGTACTGATATTTCTTGACTTACATCTTTATAGGCACCTAAGTCGAAATTTTTTTTTTGAGATAAAGCTCTATGTTTTAACAAATTACACGAGAAAAAAATACAACCTCAGCTTGTAAATTTAAAATTAAAATATTTTTTTTTAATTACTAATTTGAACATTTTTGTCCTTCTTAAAAATAAACAACGGACCTACTAAATGAAATAATTATAATGTTGAATTAACTAATATTATGTTGTTAGGCAAAACCCGCAGAACCAGAAGCGGAAGCCAGTAGTGCGGAACCGACAGCCGCCAGCTTCGTGGAGGTCGAGAACCAGCTAGAAAAAATGTTCGCCGGCCTTGAGGAGGAAGCACCACCCGCAGCGCTGGAAGCCAACGAAAAGCCACAAACCGCCAAAGCGAAAAAGCGTCGAAAATCCGCACCTACTAAGGGCACGAAAGTGGCGAAACGCGCGAACAGGGCGTCCGTGGAAGACCGTAGAAAGCCGCCAAGGAGAAAGGGCGAGGCAGCGAAGAAAGCGAAGGAAGCGGCGGTTAAAGACGCTTATGATTCCGGAAGTAACGCCAGTTCGAGTCGATCGCGGGGACCATATATACAAGTACGTACACGATAACATGTAGTTGCCTATTCCATGTTAAACGTCGTCCGGTGACACCACTGTGGTGCTAAGTTCAAAAGAGTCAAGCCAGTTACATCTAGGAGACCAGGTGCGCCAAAATACACAACCTGCTTTTGGTCAAAATATTGTCTGTTGTGCATGTAAACATCGAATAGGTTTCTTATGTAAATTCTTTTCATGACCTATTTTAAACAGAAATCTCTTTTTTAGTTTATTATAAATCATCGAGAATAATTATATTCTTTAATTTGACTTCACTATTTCTATAATGATTTCTTATATGTCTGCGAATGCTGACCCGCGCGAGACCATAACGTGCGACTACTAACCGACTCCCTCCCCGAACCAGCCCGCGCGTCTGTCCGATACGAAGAGGTATTTGCCGATACCCGCTGGTGCGAGGAGAAAAATAAAATATATTGTGGATTGTACCCATATCCGTACAATGTACCTATTCCGTACATCACACATTTATTAAAACTCTATTTTACGGATTTTACCACGTTTATTTGTTTCACTATTTCTAGTGCTGATAGGCGTGAGTTGAATTCCAGATCGTCGGTCCTTGCGCGTCGCCGGTGTCCGTGGCGGTAGTAAACGCTTCCGCACCGGAAGAGCACGGTGGCGACTGGCGCAATGGTGTGCGCGCGCGTGGACTGCACGCGAGCACGCTCGGGCTACGCTATGACGCGAGCACGCCCGACGCGAGCTGGCTGTGCGCGTTCTGCGAGAGCGGCCCGCACGCACGCACACTCGGCGACCTCTTCGGACCGTACACCATCACCACCGACTGCGACGAGTACAGGTGATACTCCTATATAACGACGCTACTCTAACGCTCCTCCTTGACGGACTACTCGTATTTATCTATTTTATATTTGTGTGTTAATGTACATAAATAAGGTTTTATATACTTAAAAGAGTGTTAATGTAAGTTGCAATAAACTTTATTGGAACATCATGCTAATAAATCTCTTTGACCAAATATTTTTTAAAAACCAAGCTAAATTTTCTTCTGCAGAGCGCTGGACGAAACGTCGCGTCGGCGATTCCCCGTAGTATCGAGTGGAGTAGAGGTGTGGGTGCACGAAGAGTGCGCCGTCTGGGCAAACGGCGTCATAGCCGCGGGCTCACGGGTGTGGGGACTCGCGCCGGCGGTGTGGGGCGCGCGCACCGCGCGGTGCAGTGCCTGCGGGCGCGCCGGGGCCTCGGTTGTGTGCGCGACGAGAGCGTGCCGGGCGCGTGTACACGTGCCGTGCGCCTCAGGCGCGGATTGGCTACTTCTAGAGGACGATTTCCGTGCGCTGTGCCCCCGACACGCCCCTCCGCGGCCCCCACAACCACCCACCGCCCCTGCTCCCGCGCCCGCGCCCAATCGGTAATTATAGCACGCGCACACATTTAAATAAGTGTGAGTGATCAGTTACGCACACGTGGACGTAGTTATACGTGTTAACGCGTGGCGCTGAGGTCGCCACGCGGCGGACAGTTTCTCCGTGACGTTGGCAACGCGGTTAGATTAGGATCGCTTAGACGTGAGCGGTGTGGACAATGGTTTACGGACAGCGCCATACGCTCGTTGAATACGCTTACTCGTAATGTATGACATGGACAACGGCTGTAACATGCTTCCATTGCATGCGTTACCTATGTGATGTATAAATTTGTGTCAAACTTATACATACGGATACTTAATGTGAGTTTACACTATGGTACAATACCATAATCTGATTGCAGTGGTTTAATGTATTTCAAATGCTATTATTTTTTTCGCTACACTACGTTGACACGTGAGACGTAGTGTTATCGCGTGTTTACATGAAGCCCCCTGGTCTAAAACTACAAGAAATCACAATGATCATCATAAAATATTTATTTATTTTTAATTCATATGGATGTACAATGTGCTGTGAGACCTTTGTGAACTTTGTTCTGAACACATAGTATTCTATGTCTTCATTTATTTTTCCTGTGAATATTGATTGGCAAATCTAAACTGCCCTGTATTACGTAATAACTTGCCGGGTGATTGTTTGAGCCGTGATGTGTTTTAGAAACGTATGATTACCATCTAATGTGAGTAGGTCATAGTTTACATTAACGTGATACTTCAACCCTCGTCGCTTTCAATCTGCCATCTCTTGTCGGCCATTGACTACGGGTAAAAAGGCAAAAGTAAACAAATCATACAGCCACTAAATGTATTCACTAACTGAACAACGGCACTAGCTTATAAACTGTCAAATCATGTGTGCCTTTATGGCAAAACAGACAATGTAATTATTATAGGGGGTAATCCCCCTTACGTCCAAGTTGAAAAATTATGTTTTGTATTGTGATTATAATACTCACTTAGTATCTGACTAGAAATTGTGATTACTACCGTGAAGCGTTCATTATACTTCGTTTAAGTGAGTTTTGTACATACAATCGTTACAATTTAATTTTTAAGTTATATTCGTGTAATGTGTTAACATTATTGATGGCAATGATTCAAAACAAATGGCTGTTGTCTTGAAAAAGAAAAGTGTTGAATCATGAATGATTTTTTTTTTCACAAACCTTAATGTTTAATTGGTCAAGGGAATTAGGTGGTCAGTGTTCTTTTAAAGTTGGATCAAAATAATTTTACAATATAAATCATAAAGAACACAGTAAAATGGTGATAAGCATAATTATGTTTCATATATATCTTCGAAGGTAATCATGTTTCATTTGAACTATCCTAAAGTGTAAAACTAAGGTGGAGTGATTAAACAAAACTTTGAATTAAGTTATCGAACTTTTTGAATTAAAATTATAACATCTAAAGAGTTGAAAAGTGAAAATATTTTAATTTCTTCAAATAATGGGCCTTGTTTCTCATGTAACGGAAACATTTGTTATTGCACTGCTGTATTATGACCATTTCAACTTAATAATTATATAAACAAAGAGAATAAGTTAAATATTTATTAATTATCATAAAGTTTCTCTTACAACTCAAAACATTGCAGATTATATAACACACTTTTCAATTTCAATTGTTACATTTACT
Source organism: Byasa hedistus (assembly GCA_029286795.1). Classification (NCBI taxonomy): domain Eukaryota; kingdom Metazoa; phylum Arthropoda; class Insecta; order Lepidoptera; family Papilionidae; genus Byasa; species Byasa hedistus. Next base: position 1,409,868 of record JAGSMW010000001.1, read on the forward strand.
TTTTACTGTTGACCTCCTCCGTGACTGTCTAGAGTTGTGTTCTAACTATAAGCAATATATACCAACTACTACTATTAAAATTCCTCTATGTATTTTCGAATCGGACACCTTAAAGTAAGTGTATAAGGCAATAAATCTCAGAGACTTGAAAATTGAAAGCAAGTGGTCTCCTATTTTGACTTGACTGAGCCACTATTACCTGCTGCAGGATACCCACAGCAATTCAAACTAATATATAAACTTGTGCAGTCCCCAAAAATGGTCCACGGACAATAATATTTCTTTGTTCATATTTTTTATTTCGCAAGTACAACTTAGAGCTTATATATATTATAGAGTTAGTTAGTTGTTTAAGCAGACGATGAAAATTTTTTTTTTCTCAGTGAAATACTTTTTTAAAATCATAAATTTGTGTTGCAATTTCTTAAATCGCACATAAAAACTTTTTTACACGAAACCCTTTGGATATTGTTGATTTAAAAAATATGGTGAAATGAAATTGTTAATTTATTATACAAATGCTTTAGTCCCAGTCCGGTCATTCCACATTATTATATATGAACTCGCCAGACTAATTTATTATTATTTTTGCAATTCTTCAAATTTGCTACCGATGCCTTATCCTCGTTACTCAATCATCTTCAAGTGGCTGAAGTTCAATATGGACCTGTCACCTAAGGGTCCATAACCAACAGTGGGCAAGGACCTTGTCCAGTATATTTCTCCACGTCATTCTGCTTTGGGCTTTTTGTTTCCATTGACGTTGACATTTTTAAGATCCAAATCCAGCCATCTTTACTTCGGCATATACACAACCAACATGTCCTCAACATATTAATACGTTTGAGGGTATAAAGAGAAATATCGTATCGGACGATTGTATCGCACCTAGAGTATATTTTACGAATTAATGTTATATAGGAAATGAGATAATGTAGATAAAAATACTTGTTAACGTTTCGAATCTAATTTATTCAGCTGCGGGAAATTTGAGTTACAAAAAAAAAACACCGTTTTGTACAGAATATTACGTAGGTACGTTGTTTACGACTGTACGTTTACAGTCCGAGTGTAAATATAGAGAGGTTGTATATATACGTTGGTCGCATGGCAACACCGCGCGGCAGATGTGTAGGACGACGATTGTAATCAAGTTACGGATACAGTATTCCATAGACTATTTGTAAACGAAAATTTACAATGAACGAGTGAAGCTTCACTCAATTGTGAGTGGTAATTATAACTATAGAGTGCAGCGGAACAAGTAGATCGTGATAAATGTAGCCGATGCGAAAATTTAAACGATCCATCGCATTAAAATCGATAGAGAATTTGCATGTGTTATCGGGTTAATTGTAAACTTTCTCTCTTAACCGTAATGTTTCCATAAAACCGTACAGTGATATTAAAACTAATAGAGTTACACAATTGTAAAAAGATATATTATATATATATATTTTATGTAAAAACGACGGTTAAGTTGCCATTTTAGAATGAGGACTAGTCTAAATAAATGATGTTTAGTGAAGGTAAAAAAAAAAACAAAATTGTTTCGAATCGATAAGTGTAGCGGCATTTGTATGCGAGTGTTACAGCGATGTTGCCAGTGAACGAAACGTGTCTAGGTTGTGCCGTGTGGTGATCATCATTACCGTCAACACTACGCTTACAATGTAACCGGATCACTTTGAATATTTCATGCGTCGACGAAAAACTTTGCAGAAGTTGGTATAGAGTTATTTTAGTTCTTTTCAACAAAACTGTGTTACCATATCAATTGTACAGTTATGATGGTGATATTTATAATATTATTATGAGCGGTTAGCGGTAGTTACTAAATCCGGATACCGTTTATATACCACCGCGGTTTCTACTTCTGCCGCCAAATTGGAGAGTTGCGAACATTACTGTGTTCCAGTTTAAAGAGTGTAAGGTTTAGCTAGTAATTAGTAGAAATTACTGGGGTAACGAGACTTAATATCTCAGTCTCACGGCGACGAGATCAATGTGGTGCAGTTTGTCATCCTAACAGCACTGTTAAGAGTAATCATATCACTTACCATGCTTGCTTTGCTCTTTTGGTCGGTTTATTGAATAAAAAAAAATAATATGCTCGTTATTAAAGACTTAAATATATTTTGTTTAAATAAACGCATGAAACATTCGAAGTTTATGAAAGTTGAATTGTTTATCCGAAAGGCAATTGAAACTTTTTTCGTGTTACCGCGGTGTTTAACATTCAGTCCTGTGATCGGAGACGCAAAGTTTATAACGGAACACGGTACCCGGTGAGCTGGCCCCCTCCAAAAAAAAAAGAGGAGTTCGATCGTGTACTTTAATGCCAGTGAATAGTGAATCAGACTGTATGTAGCAAATGTTAAGGTACAAATTTATATTAGAGAGAATCAGGCCAGTTTAGTGGTTTTTTTTTTATTTTGAAAAAAAAAACTTTAGGGTGGACGTAAGTAACAAGGTTGGTGCATCCCCAAAGCCTTTCGTATTTGTAAAAATGGTCTAAGAACTTTTACTTTTTAATCACGGCAAATGTTTACTTTATTAAGTATGTAATTGTTATAAATTATATTTATCATGACATTATAAGCAAATTGAAATACAACATGTTTAAATGGAGCCCCCGTTGTTTTCTTGAAACTTTCCCGGACGTTCTATTCAAAATTGACTTCAAATATTCCATAGAATTGAACAATAAATTAAATTAAACAAAAAAAAATTGTGTTAAACGATTATAAATTAATTAAAAAACACATTTTTTAAAGATTGCCAGAGAAAGACTCTTACGTGATACCTGTTTTACCTTATCGCCGATTAAATGCTAGAAAATGTTTATCAGTGTTGGAATTAAAGATGTTCATAAAAGATTTACGGTAGACGCAGTGATGGCAAGCCTTCCAAAAGATGGACCGACGATCTGGTGAGAGTCGCAGAAAACTGCTGTTTGTGGACATCACAGGGCTGAATACGTTAATGTATGTATTAAATATAGAAAAAATAAACATTGCAATTCATTTAATTCATGGTAATTTGGCTGATGTGCAATTTACAATCGTAGAATGAACATGTGGCGACCACCGATGCACTCCGCTCTAACTTCCAGTCCGCGCCGTATGCTATGCTGTCGTGCTGCAGGTACTCGCAGGCGACAGTCGGCTGCTCATCTAGACGCACTACGCGAAACCCGCCATACATGCAGGCGGCTAAGACGAAGTTGTTCTGGTAAGGATGCCACTTGAGACGCCACACGCCGCCGCCGGCGTCCAACTCGGCGGTGCAACGTTTCAGCTGCCTCGCGTCCCACAAGCGAACCTTCTCATCGTAACTATATAATTAAAAAAAAAATTCGTAGGTTACGTACAGAAATGTATTAGACATCAGTTGACCCATAATTTAATAAAAAGGATATAACGATTTCTTATATATCCGCGAATCGGTACTAAGTTAATGTTAAGTTAAATGAACGCGATGAAATTTAGTTTTAATGTTACATATTAATGTTTTAAAAACTCATAAGTCGAATAAACTCAATTTCAAATATTAGTAATAATAAATGAGAGCCACGATTAAAGTCAAAGGAAAGCCATTGCGATCTATCAATTATAATATAAATAAAAAAACTAACAAAATTTTAAACTTCAATTCTAGTTAACACTATACACATGTGATTTGCGGCAGACACTTGGCAATTGTTAATATATTCTCAAGTCAATTTTAATTATTTTTTCGTACTATAAGTAGATTTTAAGAATAATTAAAAACAAGTCTGTCTAATTAACTTATAAATCACATGGAGCTGTAAACAAACTCTACTCAGATTTTACAGGCGTCTATAGACTACAATGATGCTTACCATCAGAGAGATCGTTTTTTTTTTTTTTTTTTTTTTTTTTTTTTTTTTTTTTTTTTTTTTTTTTTTTTTTTTTTTTTTTTTATACTACTATGCGACGAGACGAGCAAGACGTTCACCTGATGGTAAGTGATACGCTTGCCCATGACAACGCGGCGCTAGTTAAGATGATACACACTGCACCACATTGCGCTCGTCGCCTGAGACATAAGGTGTTAAGTCTCGTTACCCCAGTAATTACACTAGCTACAGCGCCCTTCAAACCGGAACACAGTAATGTTCGCACACTACTATTTGGCGGTTGCAATAGGAGCTGCGGTGGTACCCACCCAGACGGTCTCCGGCAACAGAGACCTACCACCTGGTATCTGGTATCACTTATCGTGTGCCTGTTTGTGAGCTCAGTGGCTAAAAGATAATAATCAAAAGTGATAGTTCAAAACATTTTTTTGTAAAAAAGATATTTTTGGGTGTGTTCCAAAATATACGAACCTGCCTGTCAAGAGGCGGTGCTCCGTCACCACGTCGCTCCGGATAGCGGTGACGCCGGCTTCGTGACTTTTGTTGGTGACCACCGCATCGGGCACTCGGACGTCGTAACATTTAAATAGACAGTCGTCACCACCTTGAATAGTGATATAGAAATCAAAACAACTTGTAATATTACCAATCATTTACCACTTCTAATAAGAATACGGTTGTTCTACAAATAATTCAGTTTAAAGAACTTTATTAAATTAGTCTTAATTAAGACACATATGAGACTAATATATACATATATAAATTAAGCTTGGCTGTATACACAAAATAATGATAGCTTATTAGACAAAACACTAGAACTGATGACTGCAATGAGATCTTTACTCCAAGAGATGGAAGACCTGTGTGGGCAACCGCTAATGATGATGAAAACTTTATTTTCGCCATTTCTCTTGTGTATTAAAATGACTATAGTTGCTTTAACTTACATTACAACCAATATGTTATTAACAAAAAAATACACACCTGTATAAAATACGTCTTTATTCCAATAATTGAACGCAGTGACCCATGCCTCGAAGCCGTGCGCCTTCCGAACGCTCAGCACTTTCAAACTATCGCCAGCCACCTCCAGGATATGAACGGTCCCCGCAGAATCGCTCACAACGAGCCTCGGTTCCGTCGCTGATGTCTTATTACTTGACCAATCGACAGACAGGGCTAATATTCCCTCTCCAATGGATGATTCAATCCATAATTTCAATTTGCAACCTTCTTCAGTTTCATCCAATCGATACAGATGTACGAAACCCTCGGAAGTAACCACACTTAGTACCGGACAGCCCTGCAACGTGTTGTGGCACCATTTCTGGTCTAATATCCCGGCTGTTTCGATGGTTTGTCTTGGACATAGCTCTTTCGTGTTTCCGTCGATTATAAATAAATGTATCCTACCAAGGCGTTTCTGCTTTGAATCTTGTCCTGAAAAGGATAGTAAGTTGTAATGTATTGGATTTGGTAATAAGACACACGTCACGTCGAAACAAAGTCATTTAATAACTGGCATGTTGATGCATCTACCTACATACATTATTTTAATGTTAGACACATTTACCCACATACATCCCATAAGTAATCACATTTATTAAACTATTAATAAGTTATTCAGCATTAATAATTATTACTTGATAATCGTCCAGGTCTTTACGACAATCTGGACGGCAAGCAAATTTTGAGCTAGCTATCAATATCATTTAGCCAACATGGTGTTAAATATCCTGAACCCAGAAGTTACAATATTAAATAAGACATTTTTAAAAATAGTTTTTGAGATTCATTTCAGATAATTCCGTCTGTTATTATGAATATATCAAATAATTACCCTCGTCTTTCTCATCCAACTGGTAGGTACCGCATGCTAAGTAGTTCTGGTACTGTTGTATTGGACACCACTCAACAGAGTCCGCACTGTACCCCGTATCCCATCGTAGTATAGTACTCCAATTGAGCTCCATTGGAATCTATAAGGCATTCGAAGTAAATTAGATAGAGCTACATTATAATGATTTCATTTACGAGAATACTAAACATTTATTAAAACTTTATTGGAGGTTTTAGACTTGGATCTAAATTAGGTCTTTTAACACTTTGACTTTTTTTTTTTATACTACTTTGGGACGAGACGAGCAAGACGTTCACCTGATGGTAAATGATACGCTTGCCCATGACAACGTGGTGCTAGTTAAGATGGTACACACTGCACCTCATCGCGCTCGTCGCCTTGAGACATAAGGTGTTAAGTCTCGTTACCCCAGTAATTACACTAGCTACAGCGCGCTTCAAACCGGAACACAGTAATGTTCGCACACTACTATTTGTCGGTTGCAATAGGAGCTGCGGTGGTACCCACCCAGACGGTCTCCGGCAACAGAGACCTACCACCTGGTAAACTACACAAACACTTATATTATAAGTGTAAAAACTACCATAGTGAAAATTTAACACGACTGTGGTGTATTTCGTATCAACCCTCAAAATCGATTATTCATCTTGTCTAGTTCAGGATAAATTGAATCAACGTAATTCTTCCGGTGACCTTTTCAAACACAGGAGATCCACAGAGGAAGTTTCAGAGAGTAAAAATCTCCACATGCCCTTGACTTTTCTCCGCAAGACAGTATCTTATCGAAGATTCCCCTCGATCCCAAAAAAAACATCAACGTGTTTTTTCTATGCATTTCTGATTAGAGGTCTAAAATACATGCAGGACAACGGTCCACAAATTAACTGAACATGCTCGCCAGTTTTATATTATTACCTGGCTAAACATGGTAAGTTGTTTAAATTCGTAATTTATTCAATAAAATTTATACAGAGAGTAATTGAATGTACGTTGATATTTTTTTTATATTATCGTCTGTTTCATTATCTATATCAGTGGTCATGAAATTGGTGACCCGCAGAAAAATGTGGAATATACTTACTTATAAAGTTATTTAAAAATAAATCGATAGTTATGGTTTATTATTAAAACTTTCATAATTTGGCCGCTATTAATATTTTAATTTTGTTAACCAGGTACATTTTGTTTTCATAGACCACATTTTTTTTTTACAAAGTCTCTTACTAAAATCCTATTGACCGCGGTTTTTAAATAAAGAATTTGCTTATCTGTGAACTCAAAGTTGGCGACCGGAAATTTAAACCATTAAAAATTAATGACAAATTATTCACTGAAACCGTTGTTTCATTACCATAAAAATTGGCACTAATATGTTTTAAAACCAGAAAGAAGTTCGTTGGTCATATTTTTTTTACCGTATTTATAAAAAACATTTCAACATCGATAACGATTAACTAATTTTTATTACGAGCAACGTAATTTTCTATCATTTTTCTCATACTTTCCTTTAAGAAATAAATAAATACTATATTAATTTCATAGCGTATAATAATTAAAATTTATTACATACATTTTAATGGCAGGAATTTTAGGTTGTAGTAATCAATGCATGAAAAGGTTTTTTTTTAGTAGTAGCAGTAAAAAACAAACAGCTTTATTTTTAATTTAAACCCATTTATTAATGATATTCATAATAAAAATAAGTCCATACGGGAATAAATACGGTATCCTTACGCTAATATCAGTAGTTACAAATTCAACATTTATATTTAGTTTCACATTTTTAACACATACCTTCACTAATTTCCTAATATTTGTACTGTCTTATGGTTCATTCACTTATAAATTACATTTGGGATTTCCTAAAATTAGGATTCGTTATGAAATTAAATGCCCTCGCTGTTTATGGTAACACTATGGTCAAACTAATATTATTAATCTATCGAAATATTTTTAAAGAAATATTTACTTATTTCAAAAGAAATTTTCAATATTGTAATGACAATAAATACTTGTTAAGTGAATAGGAATTAAATTATTTATGTTTAATAAACAAAAAAGAACTATCAAGGGGCTAGTTGCAAAAATGCACTAATTTATCAGTTTGTACATATATAGAAAGCCCACTTACGTTTCCACAGCTGGGACTCGAGTCTTCTCTCACAAGGAGATGGTCAAGGCTATTTATCTACCACGCTGTTTAAGTGAGGGTTGGCGGATATCAAAATTCTATATTGTAAAAAATATCTATTGAACTGGACTCCACGATAATCAGCATAACATGTAAGTACTACATTTATATAAATGGTAACTTATATTACATCTATACCGTTTATTTCGCCTTACAACTAATTATTTTAATCGTGTTCAGTATACTTTGCGGCAGTTGGACCGAATTTTCACATGTACGAACATCGCCCCCACCCCCACGGGCGACATTCCACAGACAATGCTAATCTACCATAAACAATATTTATTATTTTAACACATAGGTAGTATTTCATCTCGTATACAACACGGCTTTCCGCTCCACATTAAATCTAATAAAACTATCAATACGTTCCAAATCCGTCCACAAAGCGACTCCCACCTAATTACCTTCCACTTGAACCATCTGTTGCATATGAAGATGAACGTAGTTATTATTAAAAAAAACTAATTTATGTACAACTTAGGAGTAATTCAAATAAATTTACCAAAAAAACATTCAATGAGCACATTATGTCTTACAAACTATCACTGTATGCTAATTTGAGGTCACACACAACATTGGCTACGCTTTCGTTTAAACTAAAACATAATCGACGTTGACTACAAGTAGTTTTAACAGCCACACAATAATATCACCGAGTTCACAATTATTACTTCAGCATTGAGTATATTGTGCACGATTATGACTACAGATCATTCATCAACCCGTTACAGGTTTAACGAATTGAGGTATCACGAGGCACGGGGGTACTGTTGCAAGGTTTCATAAGTATTTCTTTCCAATCTCATCACACTCTATACAATGTATTAATTTAACTAACATTCAATTTCAGGACCGCGTAACAAATCTCTTAAAAAGAACAATCCGCAATTTTATTCGCGAGCAGTTAGACTGAACCAATATTGATGAATGATTAAATTAACTACCATACAAGAATATTTAGTTATATATTTATTGATTTTAGGAACCGAGTGTGAATGCCTCAAAATATCTTACTTGTTCTTGCTTTACCGGAAATTCAACCATAAAGTTACATCCTTTCAAAGAATATGTTTAGTTAGACATACCATATGCTTCTTGACCTGTTCTTAACATAGAGCCTATAGAAAACTTATTGCATAAAATACCAATAAATGTTGCCATAGCTTAAGCTTACAACAACAATCATTATAAACATTAATATATAATTAATATTTTGTTTATCGTCTGAGGTAGATGTTCACAATAAATGTTGCAATCACAGCCTGTTTTTATTCAGGACATACCAGAAGAATTTCTATTATTTATTAATACATATATTAAAACATGATATCATGGATATTGAACCTAGTCAAATATTTTAACATATATTATCTGTGTTACAGCACTATACATTTCCACAACACTTTTACATATTGCTTATAACACCTATATGTGTAAAAAATTCTATTATTCTTTTTGCATCTGCATAGAAAATAAGTTTTACAAAAATACACCATTTGTTTAATAACTTCAGTATTATTGTGACCCTGTATTTTGAACTTTAGATAAATATATTATTGCATATATTTGGAAACATGACAGTATAAATATGGTAAATGAATGTGTTAATTTGTACTGCTATTGGTAAACGATTTTAAAGGTTATAAATATTAATTGTAGTAATTAGAAAAGTCTGTAAATATATTTTCTTATAAATCTATTCAAACAAATGATCTCATCTGTTACCTGTAAATATTAAATACCTTATTCTGGTTCACGAATAAAAGATGCAAATGCGCCCATGTAATAACAATGTGGACATTGTTTAATACTATGTCTATGATATGATATATTAATGAATAAGTGGAAATGTATAGTTATAACATTTCCCATCATGTTAAAATAAAATGTCTTTGGATATCTGTATCATATAACAAAATTTGCAATTAAAATTTTAATACATTTGCCATATTCAATGTGAGTAAATATGCTTTGTCACATGGAGAAATTTGAAGGTCATTACTTTATGTCTAAGTACCCTGAATTATATATTTTTAGTTAAAATCTAATAATTTACCTTTGTTATTAATGTTAATTAAAATATTTATTTAATTAAAAATTGTAGAAGGAAATTTTTTCGCAATAGTAACATTTCAAACATTGTTTATAAGTTATTATTACATACTTCATTGTAATACTCAATCATTATGATAATACAATCCCAGACGGAGGGATGTGATAACGTTGTGGAATTATACATAACATTCTTGATCTTTTTCAAAGGTGAAAACATAACACATGTTGTGTTTTTATGATTCAAATATATACAAAGCTAACAAATTTGAATATTATTAACATAAAAATGTTTCGAAACTTGTAAGATACGAATATCCAGGATGTCATAAAGTTATATTAATATTGATAGTTCCAGATGTGGCATGAAATAACCATAATTTTTTGTCACAAATAAAATTGTTCAAGAATATACAGATTCATCAACATAAGATTAATACAATATGTTGATTTATTAACTCATTATAAACTATTAATATTAGTCTAATTTTTTTGAGCAAGTAGAGTAGATTGGTTACATAAAAAAGAACTAAACATGTATACCTTTAAATCTGTTCTCTTATATAAATAGGTGGAAACAATAAACCAACTTTAACTTTGAGAAATCTGTATAATCTCAAAAAGAAATCTATTGGCAGTGAATACCACATTAATATTGGAGTATGCTAAAAATTGACTGCGGATTGAGATCAACACATCATTACTGCCTAGCAGATCTCTCTGTTTCAATGAGACACTCCCTTACGAGAATGCGTGCATGAACAATACCTCGTTTTAGACGTTCTGCTGAGCTGCGACTACCGGAATAGCTCGGTCTGACTTCCTTACCCATTTCTTCAATAACTGCTAACAACTGCGCGTACTTCGACATACCGTTGTCCTTATCTTTTCCGACGGAGGAGGGTGATGATGCAGGCACTGTAGATATAGTTGCGTGGCTATTGCCGCTATGTCCAATGTCCTTGTGGACGCTCTTACCGCTCATCGGTATTGCTGTTACGGTCACATCACTCAATTTTGATTCCACAGCCTGTATATCCATTGCCTCCATTTCCTGAAAGCATTTTATTATCAGTATAATATGAGAAAACGAACGAAAAACGCTAAAGAAAAAAACTTACCTAAACGTATACCGACTAAGATGATACTGACTTAGAAAGAAATGCTACTTGTCTCAATCCCGGGACCCTAACGGAAATTACCAATAATAATCAAAATTTATGTGTAATGTAGGACATACCCGACGTGATCGCCTGCCAGCCACTGAAGTCCACGAACAATCACAATATACTGTCTATTGAGTTATTGTAAGCCAATCACAGAAAAATATTGGAATGTGTTTAATTTATCTTAAATGCAAATAAATTTCATAAATAAAGCCAATATTTTCTAAACAAGATCGAAATTACCACATTGACAAGAGCACTGTCCATAGATAACCCAGATTTAATTCAAGTTTTCATCTCTACATTTCATTTAATTTAGGCGTTACAACTTATTGCTACTCGGATTTTTTTTAAAACGAGCAATAAATAACGTGATTTAGTATACGATTGACTTCATTAATATACTTAATATCTTATAACTTTAAATTCATATTTAGTTTTATGCAATAGATGTCGCCTTTGTTAACTTTGCATTCTGTCAACCATTAAAGAATTGAATAAGTCAAGTCAAGCTGAATAGGTTGGTGTCGAAAGTTATGAATTAATTTTTCTTTCTTTACGTAGTCATGATTTTTCTTTATAAATATAACAACTTCGGGTCGTTATGGTGAATATAATGTACCAAGATCACTACATAATTACAAGATTCACATAAAAATATTGTTACTACATTCCAATCGCAGACGGGCTAAATTGATCAAATGAATGTAAATAATAAAACAATAAGTGGTCGGTGTCAAGTGATTTCGCCGCCTACTGTGCTGCAACGGAGGAGATCATTATGCGGTTAACGCGGCATGAGACTTGAGTACTCTAGACTATAGAGTACTTGAGACATAATGTCGGGCGACGGCGAGCGCGCGTCCCGGCCGAACTCCCTCTTGCTGGAGACACCTCCCCCGGAGCGCGAGCCGCTGCGCTTCGACGTGCAGCTAGTTGGAGCGCCGCCTGAAGTGGAACAGCTAGTCAACAATATTAAACAAGTAGCTGAAGACTTCCTCTATCATTGGAAGACATTTCCCATAGGTAAATTATATTTTGTCTTCATCTGGAGACAAAGAGCTTTAAGATTAAAATAATATGTAATATACAAAAGTTCTTATGTTGTAGTTGTTAGTTACATAATTAATTTCTCCCATAATGACACAAGACAAGAATCTAAGATTTCAATCTCCAAAAATTTTATTTTTTTTCCTAAAATCTTTTAGTTTTAAATAAATATAACTATCAAAGAACATTAATATTACATTTTTAACTGTAATCACATCTATAATTTCAATTTATTTCATACATTGTGTTGTTTTGTATGAACCTTATTAGTAGTGAGACATACCTCAACTTGGCAATACAAAAATCAAGCCCTCTACCTTACGGTGCTCCTACCTTATTAGATTTTAAACATCGAAGAAGTTATAGTTTATTTCTGTTGGTTAATACTAAGGCTCAACTCAACTAGAAATTGTAGTTTAGTAAACAATTTTTTGGTTAATAAAGTATTTAATACAGGTCTTACATACCTTTGGCTCATACAGTTCAAAACATTTTTCATCATCAAAAGTGTAGTAAAAATGCTAAAGTGTTAAATATTATTTTCTTTTGTATTGTATATAATAAATGCTAAATAATAATAATTGGTTGATGCATATTAGCATGGTAAGGAAATAACTGGATTATTAAAGTGAATCGAGCTTTTTATGAAATAACACATTGCGGCCACAGTTAAGTTGCGACACTAATTATAAACTGTTTTTCAGTTCTTCCCCAGTCCCAGTTCACTGGCACTGGTAACAAACCTTCGGACATCATAATAGCACCTCCATGTGATGAGCTTGATGCAGCTGCCCTGGACGCTGGTGTTGAGCCACATCCCCTTTCCCCCAAGCAACTGCATGCCATCAGAGAGAAGGGGTAAGTAGATTATAATAGTAATAAAAATTTATATGATTTATATTTATTACAAAAAATACATGAATGTAGTAACTTTATAAATTACCATTTTTGATTTTTTATTGATGAAATGAATAGAAACATTAGCCAATGTTAAGTGATATGCATAAAATATAAATAATAGAGAAAGTGTTATCACCAAAATTAGCTTAATATTATTATATTTTAACTAATTGCATACGATTTTGTAAATTCCGCATTTCAATCGATACAGATAATATATAAGGATTACTCATTTAAAAATTCCTTTCATAAAGACAAAACAGAAAACATCACTAACATCATCCGTAAATGCACTGTTTAGAAATTCCTAATAAACGAAAACAATTACAAAAATGAATTCACTTATGTAGTATCATCACATCATCGTTAATGTATGTTAATGCTGATTGTATATTATTATATATTTAATGTTAATGTCCGAGTGTGCTGTAGGAGGGATGACGTCACCGACGTAGGCCCTTATTCGTCTTCATCATCTCATTTCCGACAAATCGATTAGCCCCTGCAATTGGTGCACGGCGTACGGCATAGTGCAACAACCATATAAATGCAATACTGAGATTGATTTATGTAAAAGTATACAGGGTTTTTGATTTAATTGCGATACGTTTCGTAAAGCGAAAATCGCGATATTGTGCGATTATGGCGTCTATATACTTACATACGAAATTATATTAAATACGTTAAAAAAATGTTGGTAAATCATATGATATGTAATCTTTTAATTTACTAAAGTATTTAACCTATCGTTTTTTATTCTATGTCACAAATGAGACATTCACGTGGTGGTAAGTGTGATGTGCTTGTCCATACTAACGTGGAGCTAGAATAATATACACTGCATCACATTGCGCTCGTTGCCTTAAGCCATAAGTTATTAAGGCAAGGCAAAGGAATTAGGAGCTGCAGTGGTACCTACCTAGACGATCTCCAGTAGCAGACACCTACCAGTATAATCTAAAAAGAGAAGAGATTAATAATGTTTTGATAAGCTCATCAATTCTGGTGAAAAAGCAAAATATTCAAGACATTATAAACTTTTATGAACTATTCCGTATACTTCTCGAATTTTGCGTAGACGTAAAACCGATTCGGCTCATCATCATGAGATGCCATCTTCACACTGAAGTATTTAGCTATTCTCTTTAACTGACGAGATGACTAAGAAAATCTTAAATACCATTACAAACTTTTTACACATTCACAATGAACATATGCGTCTTTGTTTACGTAAACACAAACCACATGACAATAAGTTCGGTCATTATAAAACCTGCATTCAAAACAAAAACGCCTTTTGTTTCGTTTAACAAAAGAGAAAAGTAGAACTATGATGGAAAGCATAATTTTGTCTGTATGACTGCTTTATTAACATTATTAGTAGATATATAGAAAACTGTTTACTGGTGGTAGGTCTCTATTGTCGGAGACCGTCTATGTAGTTACCACCGCTGTGACTATTTCAACTGTCAAATAGTAGTGTGTAAACATTACTGTGTTCTTGTTAGAATGGCGCTGTAAGCTAGTGAAATTACTGGGGTAACGAAATTTAATACCTTAAGTATTAAGGCGATGAGCACAATGTGGTAGTGTATACCATCTTAATTAGCGCGGCGTTGTTATGAGCAAGGATATCACTTACCATCAGGTGAACGTCTCGTCGATTCGAAGAATAAAAAAAAAAACTTTTTTTTCTCTTTTTTTTTGGGGGGAGAGGGGCTTTTATCCCTTGGGGACATGACAGCCACATTGACACAAAACTGAATAATAAAGACATAAAGAGAAAAAACTACACTATTAATTAAATTATAAATAAAAAGTAAAAACATAAAGTCCTCAATTCGTAAACATGTCAAAAATATCTCGTGCTGCGAAAAAAAAATTAATTGAAAACGGCCATGAATAAATCTGGTATCTTCCAGGATACGGCCTAGTTAAACTGCTGATTGGAAATGACGGCTCATCTAAGAGAACATCACTTTTGTTTTTATTTATTTTTTTAATTTCTGTTTTTCATAATTTAACAGTTGTAAATGTAAACTTGAATCTCGTTTAACAAAAAACAAAGCGACGAGGCGTCCATGACGCTCGCCGGTGTCAGATAACCGCAGACATAGCCTGGACAGTGACATACACAAATTGGACCCCGGTAATCCGAAATAAGGCTTCGGATATAACTACATTACAATTGTTTACATTTTAATATTACAAATTAGTTAAAATACATTAAAAAACAAAATTTACTTTCTGGTCATTTCCGAGGAGTTGTAAACTGAAGCTCAATATATGATTATTATAAATGTGTTAAAGCGAAAAATCGTGTTTTATAGAATACTTTATAATAGACCTGTGTACAGTAGTAGACGTCCATCAGTTAATGATGACAAAGTAAATTTTGTTACCATGAACCCGCACTAGGTCAGCGTGGGTAAATAACCTCAATTCTTTACCTTGAGAAAGAATACTTCGAGTCACATATGTGGGAACATTAAGACGGTTTTTTTTTTTAATTATTTGTGTTCTTTTAGTCTTTCTCAAAAAAGTCTTAATAGGGCCATTATTCTTTAGTTAAAGAATTTTGTGGAGTTTCATATGATATTGTAAGTAAAAATTTCTTTTTACTAAATAATTTAACTTTACATTTATTATGTGTTGTACACATCAGATCAGACTATTCCGTCATCTAGGTGCCCTAGATGTGCATTAAATAAAATACCTTTTTGTGACGTTGTTATAAATAATCAAAATGTTTAATATAGTGAACTGTAGCATCAATAGTTTTTCAAAATGGAAGCGAAACGAGCATGTTTTTTTTTTTACGGCAAGACAAGCATGTTCCTTTGCGCTTAGGCACGAAAAATGTTACCAGAGTAAAAAATATATATTTATACAAATTAATTTTCTGTTAAATATTTTTTAACACCAGACGTTATGAACCAATCTGAATATCAATTACGCCGACCCCTTTCATTGTATAAAGCGCTATTGTTATAGAAGGATATAGTGACACTAATCTGGGGCAGTACAGTATGCAGCTATTTATACCATGCAGTCTATTGAGTGCCTCTTTTTGCTGGTGGATTTCCACATTGAAAATATAAAATTCCAGGACAAAAAGTATCCTACTTATATTGTGTAAGTTCATGAGCTTTTATTGTCGACAATACTTGAATTCAACTTCATGATTTCATGACAAAGATGTTGAAGCGTGCCCGCCCAGAATACTCTGACTCTTATATATATAACAGCAGCAGACTTATAACATAAACGTAGTAGCTTTTTTATTCAACGAGACGAGCAAGACGTTCACCTGATGGTAAGTGACACACTGCACTACATTGCGCTCGTCGCCTTGAGACATAAGGTGTTAAGACTCGTTACCCCAGTAATTTTACTAGCTTACTTCTTCTAACTGGAACACAGTAATGTTTACACACTACTGTTTGTCGGTTGTAATAGTCACTGCGGTGGTACCTAGCCGGTCTGTAGCAACAGAGACCTACCAGCAGAAAAAAGCTACTATCATTTAAACTTCGAAATTGAACTGGGAATTTACTTTGAATTAGCAGGCAATCCTCTGCCTCAATAAAGCAATAAAAACTTAATACAGTAGAAGTGTTGATTAAAGTTTTTATATCAGGTTACTGTTAAAGTTAGTTTAATTAAAAACTTGTATATCTATATGTATTTCAATGTGTAATTATTCTATTTCACAAACGTCGAATTTCTTGGCACTTATCCATATTAAAGTTATAAATGTGAAAGTTTGTATAGTCATAACGATTTCACGCTCGCGCCACTGAATTGATTTTGGTACATTTTAAAGTGGAAATAGAGCCTTGAAAAATTTTGTAAGCTAAAGGGGTGTAATAGAGGATCAGAATGTGTATAGAAACCCTTATACTATTTTATATTCTCTTGTGGTAAAAATCTAAGAATATTTTTCAAGAATCTAGAAAGTATATATGTATAATTTAACTCGTGTTGAATGCATTTAATGTGTTCCGGCTATTAATATAGAACATCCAGATAATTGAAGGCATCACATTACCATCTACGACGTCATTGTCATCATGTTTTTTTGCTGGTAGGTCTCTGTTACTACAGACCGTTTGGGTACCACCGCAGTGACTATTTCAACGTAAACAGTAGTGTGCAAACATTACTGTATTCCTGTTTAAAGGGTAAGGTAATGAAATTACTGTGGTAACGAGACTTAACGCCTTATGTCTAACGACGAGCGCAATGTGGTGCCGTGTATACCATCTTAACCATCAGCACTTTGTTATGGGCAAGTGTTGACTTATCATCAGATGAACGCCATGCTTGTCTCGTCGTCTAGTAGAATAAAAGAAAATGTCAAATTAAGGTCAACTGTTATTCAGAAGTCAAAAAAAAAATATTGTCCTGAAAGTTATAAAGAGATGGTGAAACTAATATAAAAGTCGGACGGTCCGTGCCGAGTGCATGACAAATATTCGAAGCGAATTTATTTTAGAATAGATGAAAGAGCTTTTTGTATGTGGAACGAAAGGAATAACCGGATTAAATATTTTTTTCAGATGCCTAAACTCTCAAAAGCTTTTTGTTTGTAGATTCAACTACTGCCGGTAGCTCTCTGTTGCCGGAGACCGTCTTCATATGCATATATCTGATATGATGTGACGATTACAATTTGGTGCACTGTATATCATCTTTACTATATTGTTATAATAGGGTATAGTATATATTGATTACTATTAGGATATCTTTTTTATATTTAGCGATGCGACGAGACAAGCAAAACGCTCGCCTGATGGTAAGTGATACGCTTGCCGATAACAACGCGCCGCTGGTTGAGATGGTATACACTGCACCACTTTACGCTCGTCTTGAGACATTAGTTGTTAAATCTCGTTACCCCAGTAATTACACTAGCTACAGCGCCCTTCAAACCGCAACACAGTAATGTTTGCACACTACTATTTGGCGGTTGCAATAGGAGCTGCGGTGGTACCCATCCAGACGGTCTCCGGCAACAGAGACCTACCACCTGGTAAAATATAAATTATAATGTTTGCGTACTAATGTTTAGCGGCTGAAGCAGTCACTGCGGTGATACCTTCTCAGAGGTTCTCCGGCAACAGAGACCTTCCACCACTAATAAAATATCTACGACCACTAATAAAATATCTACGACCACTAATAAAATATCTACGACCACTAATAAAATATCTACGACCACTAATAAAATATCTACGACCACTAATAAAATATCTACGACCACTAATAAAATATCTACGACCACTAATAAAATATCTACGACCACTAATAAAATATCTACGACCACTAATAAAATATCTACGACCACTAATAAAATATCTACGACCACTAATAAAATATCTACGACCACTAATAAAATATCTACGACCACTAATAAAATATCTACGACCACTAATAAAATATCTACGACCACTAATAAAATATCTACGACCACTAATAAAATATCTACGACCACTAATAAAATATCTACGACCACTAATAAAATATCTACGACCACTAATAAAATATCTACGACCACTAATAAAATATCTACGACCACTAATAAAATATCTACGACCACTAATAAAATATCTACGACCACTAATAAAATATCTACGACCACTAATAAAATATCTACGACCACTAATAAAATATCTACGACCACTAATAAAATATCTACGACCACTAATAAAATATCTACGACCACTAATAAAATATCTACGACCACTAATAAAATATCTACGACCACTAATAAAATATCTACGACCACTAATAAAATATCTACGACCACTAATAAAATATCTACGACCACTAATAAAATATCTACGACCACTAATAAAATATCTACGACCACCAATACACGCCTGCCGTTTGGATTGATGATGAACGTACTATTCGTCCCGCCGCTAATACGAATTAAAAAAAAGTAAATGTTCATGTAAAATCAGTAACACAATATTTTGTAAGTGTTCGTATTTCCTTTGTCCTTATTTAAGCGAGCGACGTACGTCTGCTGTAGCATTAATAAGTATTCCCTTCGTAATGGAAACTTCACCACCATTCCGACTGTCCGTAAGCACTTTGAGCTGGTTAAGATCAATTAACGTTTCACCACACGATTATGGTGTTGTAATAAAATGGTTAATTAGTTAAATTACCTCGCAGCGTTTGAACCATACAACTAACGTTTTGTGGCGTGTTTTTAATTATTTTTATTGATCGTCGACAAAGTGTTCGTTAAGCATACATTTATATTACTGTAGAAGACTAACGAAGTTTACTAAGTACTAATAATTTTATTTCATTTATTTAAAAACTTTATTTTCACATACAAAACAAGTAGAAAAAGGCGGCTTAATGCATTATTTTACGGACATAAGGGTGCATTATTTTTTAGTAGTCAAGATATTATTACATATAGTACAATATAAAACACAATAATGGTAGTGGACACAACTATGATTAGTATATATTCTTTAGTAAAGGTTAATATACATTGAGTTGAGTATATACATATATACTCCCGACACATCTATCGGCCCACCACCTAGTGTTTAAAGTTTCGACGGTGTCTAGTTAAAAATAAATGTTAGGTGGAGCAATAAGTTTTAATGCAGTTTTGAAGCAGATTTATTGGTCAACCCTTAGGTATGTTTTTTTTTTGTAATATCTAATTGATTTGGCCGGCAGAAGTGCTACAGCTTGGGCGACAATTTTAGGCAGAGTATCCATATTTTTTGGACAAAACTGGCTCTAAGTTTAGATTTTCCTTTTTATGCAACCAATAATCCGAAACATAAAAAAAAATCCAACTTGTGCGAAATAAAAAAGTTTTCTCCAATCCAGGGTCGTTGAAAACAATGAACAGACTCGAATTTTCGTTTTTTTTTCATAATCCTGAATACGAAATAAAAAAAAACATACATAAAGGTTGAGCAAAAAATCAGCTTTAAAACTGCATTAAAACTTATTACTCCACCTAACATTTATTATTAGCTAGGCACACTTAAAACTTTAAACACTAGGTGGGCCGATAGATGTGTCCGGGAGTGTATATTAATGATGGCTGATATGAGTACAGAAATATAATAATCACTATGCCGGTACTGCACGCTTTGATAAATTCTAATAATGGAAGTGCACTTATCAGAAAATGATCGCACACATAATTAAAAAAAAAATTGTCAAGAATACGTCAAGACCATGGTGAAACAATTGTTGCCATCCTTTTTCCTCAAAGGTCGGTAAAAGAACTGTAAGACTACTACACTAAAATGTGAGCTATGAGTCATGACTAAAAACCCTTTGTTACATTTGGGACTTATAAGTTCGTTATTTAATTTAAAAAATTAATTTACACATATATACAAAATAAGTGTATCAAATTTGAATAATTAAGTAATTACTTTTTTTTTGCATTTGGATATTTTTTTAGGTTAGAAAACATTTCAAGGTGACAAAAATGTTAGTGAAAAAACTCGCTCGTAGAATAGCCATTGTTTACATTTCGATTCATGTTATTTTTATATTTTCGACACTTTAAATATACGTAATACATTCTCATTAAAGTCACTAGACAACACGATATAGTCGGCTTGCAGCTTGTTCTCGTAATGGGTCATGATAACGGTATATATGAGAGATTTTTTTTTCTGTAAAGCTTGCACAAGGACAAAGTATTTAAGCCGAAGAAGCTAAGTACTAAACAGTTGGAATCGATACACGAATGGGGGTACGTCGCCCTGATCTATCTATGTATGGCATTATATGCAAACCCCTCATTATCTGACATTGGCGCCAATTTGAAACATCGTAAAACATTGGCACAGATAATAAACGACACGGATTAAAAATTACACTGTCGATTTTTTTTTTATTTATCCAAATTGAATATATTTTATGAACATTATGATATTTATTTTAAAAATATTTAATTTTTATTCAGTTGGCGCCAATGTCCTCCCCATAAGTAGTTCGTAATATTTCGTCCATAGTTGCTTCTTCTCTCTGTCCTTGTGTATTATATTTGTTTACTCTATCGCATTGTCCCCGTAGATTCATTTCATCTGTATTTTTTGGATGATATATCCTTTCCCATGAGGCATGATCGTTGTTGTGATAGTTTTGATGGTAAAATTTGTTGGTGTTTCCATAGCAAACAAAGATTCTATTTTTTTTTCTTTAAACTATTATTCTCTTGCAATTGATGGATGTCCTCGAGTTTTGTTTTAAGACGATTGTTTCTATTACCCGAATAGCATATATTTTTCTGGATCCTCCTCCACCTTAATTTTTGTAATTTATTCCTCACGTTAGGATAGGAGTTCTTATTTTTCTTAAATAAAATGATATTGTTATAAAAATTATATCTATACGCACTCCTAATACTTTAAATCTTAATTTTAACTTTACGATCATTAAATATGTAATGTGTTAGTGAGTTCGAGGTGCCGTCGCGTCACTTCCCTGGTCAGAGCCACATATGGCGAGTGGCAGGATGGCTACAACGAGGCAGGGTGCGCGCGCGGGAGGAGTTGTACTGTCACGTGGCGAGAGCCGTCGCGTTACTGGTGGTGGTGGCAAGGGACAGGCTTCTAAGAGACGAGCCGTTGTCACTCATAGCCGGAGGGAAGGCTTTGTTGCGGGGATTGCATAGGTGAGTAATTTTGAGACTTATAACTCATTCGTTGCATCAACATCGGTGCTTTGTATTATGCACGATAATGTGTTTATTATGGTCATAGACATGTTTTATTACTAAAAAATCCAAATGCATCCATGTTACAGATTGTTAGACGTACTCATTGGTATGCCATCATTGGAGGCCCGTGATCTGGAGAAGAAAATCCGCGAAGAGAGATCGAGATATTTGGTGGCGGAACTGATCTGTAAGGTGAGAAATGTACTTTGTTAACGTAATAGAAAAATGTATGCTTTTCTAAGGATGGAGTCAGTATCGTGAACCGTCAATAGTTGCTTTGTCTAATTAAAATAATCTCATCGGTACTTTGTGTGTCTACCAACAGCCGGAGCATCAAGAAGATATAACTGCGCTGGCTGCGTGGGTGAGCCGCGCGATGCGGCGGGCTGCCTGCGAGAAGACGGACGCACGGGACGCGCTGCGCGTTGTGCCCCGCGTGCCGTGCGCGTACACCACGCCGCAGCGGACGCAGGTGCGCGAGCACATACAAACATACATTTGAATGACTTAACACCTTACATCTCAAGGCGAAGAGCGCAATGAGCTGTGCAAACACTCTTTACAGAGTCTTATTGTTTTTTTTTTTTTTTTTGATGGATGATGTACTTGCTTTGGGTCACCTTTAAGACCGTCAACAAGGCTACATCGGACCCTGGGCTCGCGGATCCGGCATCCGCGAGCTGACGTTAAAAATAAATACATAAATATGTACATAGAAATACTATAAAGAGCAGAGGAGATAGGCAAGGAAGTATTGGATGGAGAAGGGTTGAAGAGCAGGGCAGTTTTATAAGGGGGATGAGAAGAGGAACGATAGTGAATAAATACACAGATATGTAAAGTAAGTTGCCCTAAGTGCGCACGGTACGCGCCTGGTTTTGGTGAAATTGTTATTAGCAAAAATTATGTTACTGTATAAACATAACCCACAAAGGCAAATCACACAAAACTCATCTCAGTTTTTAACTGACAATTACTAAAAAATAAGTGTTAATTGACGTGTGTGTGTACAGGTGGATCTGCGGCTATACAGGCGCGAGGTGGTGCGGCGTGCGGCGGCTCCTCTGCAGGCCATCCTCGAACGCGAGTCGCGGGGCTGGTTCCTGCACTTTCGCGAGCGTCGCGCCGCTCACCTTGCCAGCCAGAAAGTGCCGATGAAAGACATCGAGGAGGTGCAACTTTAGACTTCTAGCTTAAATCTTTTTAATTAAATATAAAAAAAAGGTTATCTGTTCGAAGTATACTATAGTTAACTAGCTAACCGGGTCGGGATTGGTTTGCGGCGTGCATATCATTTTTCATCAGATCAACGTACTGCTCATCTCGTCTCTTCGTGGAATAAAAACAAAAGAGTTGTATTACAGGAGGTTCGCGTCGCAGCATTAAGGGAGTACGTGTCGCGAGTGTGCAACGCGGTGCTGGACAGCGAGCCGCTGCGCGCGCTCGGTGCCGGCGTGCCCGAGCTGCTTGCCGCGCAGTTGCGCGCTGCTGTGCTCCTCGACAGGTAAGAGAAATTATACTCTAGCCTCATTAGCGCAGTGGCTAAACCTATGTTATTTACGCGAATGCTTTGTTTCCATTCTATGGCCACATGTTGTAAAGTTTGGTTGGTTGTAAGGTTTTTTCCAACCGGATAGCTAGGTACTACCCACAGGTATTGTAAACCTATTGCCATAACTGCTTGCTATATTCCGGCTATTGTATAGACATATGAGAGCCAAAGTATTTTAGTTTAACACTACCCCATCCACCGCATCTTTGTCACTTAACACCATGTGAAATTGAGATCAAAGTGGAAACCAATTGCGAACAAAAAACTATAAAGATAAATAATATTTATCACGAAAACAACATAGCTTTGGAGTAGAACACTACCGTTATTAACTAAGTTTGCACGTATTGTTTTAGAGCCAAAGAAGGTGTTCACCGGAAGTTGGAAGCGGGCCTTGCGACCGCGGAGGCACGTATCTGCGCGTCCCACCCCATTCTCTCGCGCGCAGACACGTGGCGCAAGGAGAAGCTGGCGATCGCCGCGCACCGTCTCAAAAGCGAACTGAGTTGGGCACCGCTGGAGGACGCCGCGGGTGCCATGCAGGTGCAGAAGTTGCACCAACACAGATACTTCCTGCTCAGAGACCTCGCTTTCCTGCGGGATCGGGAGCCGCTGCTACTTAAGGTTTGCCTAACGTTTTGAGTATTATTTTTTCTTTCTAGGTATACATTTGTATATATGTTTGTACAATATAATTTGATATTATGTGGTCTCGAAAACTCTCTTTGGGCCGCAACACTAGAGGACTAATCTCTTCATTTAATTGAAAAAGTAAACGTTTATCCCGTCACATGAACCGTTATAAGAGCGGCCAGAAGTGGGTGAATAGAAAAGCTGACGACAGCATTTGATGGAATACAGTGCAGAAAGCCTAAATGCAACAGTGGATGAATAAAGGATGAAAGTAAAAGACTTGACAAAACAAAGTACTCGCATAAAATTTAAACTGTACATAATTAGTATTTTTGGTATTACAATATTTTTAAAAATACTTGGTTGTAAATCGGAAATAACAATATGTTTTTTTACATAAAGGAACTCCGCGCGGCAAAGACTCCAACACGCGAATTCACGTGGGCAACCCGCATTTGGTTACCCAGGAACTGGTTAGTTTAATACCTTAATCTTTTTTTTTTACCAATATCCGTTTATTTCTTATATAGCACGGTTAATTTTTATTTGTTTTTGTGAATGATTCGTTTTTAATTAATATCAACAAACATGGTGCTCGAATAAGAATTATAAGGTTTTAGGAAAAAAAAACAGAGCCTCAATTATTTTTGTTTTGTAATATCTTGTTTTTGATATATTATTATTTTTTTTCTATTACATAAGTAAATTATTCAAGGTCCGTGGTGCGCCACTTCCGGGGACGCAGCGAGCGCATACCGACGGTCCTGAGCACGCGCGCGACCTCTATAGTGACGCCACGCTCGGACCCGAGTCAGCCGGTGTTCCTTGTGCATCGCGAGCGCGAGCGTTGCACTGGCACTCGCTGGCCTGCTTGGCGGCTACTCAACCTTGCGCACAGGTGGCTCGTGGCATATCCACCAACAAACGACGGCTTGTTGATAAGAGACAGTCGACTATTTTTCACCAACTTTGTTAACAATAGCGGCAGTAGGTCTCTCTTATTGATGACCGCTTAGGCAGCTACCGCCGACGATGCTAGTTCCGACGAAAAATAGTGATATGCAATCATTAGTGTATTCAGGTTTAAATAGCGTTTTTAACTATTAGCATTACTAGTCTATAAAATATACGTCGATACATACATAAATCGTCATGTTTTCCAATATGAGCGGCGTGCACAATTAAGTGTTGTATAAATATCCTTATCAGTACCATTACTTGTCATTCTCTGATCTGCAAGCTTAAATGTAATTCTAATAGGATTGATTTGATAGTTTTAATATATATTCCTCTACAGAACTTGGTGTTGGAGCTGGAACATGATGTTCCTTCTGGGTGTACTCATACCTTGGTACTCGCCGGTTTCGCTGCGGACTCTGCTACGGGTTAAGCCTTTCGTCACGGATTACGAATTGTCACAGGTAAATTACTAGAACACTGATAATGAGTAATAAGTTGTTGAACTTGAGGCAAGTAACATGCCTCTATTCTCGTTACAATAGACGAGAATCGCAGCGGTTGTTATCAGTAGAAAGTAGTACTTATCTGTTTCCGATTTTAAGATTTAACAGAAGCGCTAGAAATCTGCACTGATTACTAAAAATTATTGTCTCTAGTTTTAAAAATTTAGATATATTAACTTATATAAAAGTAGAAGGATTAGAAGTAAACGTCTTACATGGCTTAACACAAAACCGCAAAACATTGTTTTAGTTGTATTACGAAAATTATTGCAATGTTCAACTTGGACGTCACTTGCAGGTAAACGGTACCCTTTTCCCCAAGCGCAGCAGCGAGACGCAAACGATGTGGTCGCGCCTGCTGAAGCTGTGGCGGCACGTCTCCAAGGAGCGCACACGTTTCGAAACCGAACCTGACACCGGTCAGACTGGGCACCATTGTTGTTGCTATTATAATATTTTAACATAAATTTTATTAGATAATCTCTTTAGAAGCACATAGCAAAATATTAAAATGCAACTGAAAGTAGAGATGTGCTGATCTGGAAGCTTTTTCCTTATCCGCCTTGTTGACTATCACCTGCATATTGTAAATCTGCTGCCATAACAGCATTGCTGTTACTGGCTGTCAAAATATGAGATCTTGAATATTATAAACGAGTATGCTTCACCATTTACAGTCTCACTGTCACGTAGTATCATGTGAAGTAATGTTTTTATCCGCTCATTTATGCAGGTCTACTGGGTAAAGGCATGAGCCGTCAGGCAAACCGCCTGTGGAACTACTGCGCGGTGGGTGGCCTCGGCTCGGTGGCGCTGCTGCTGGTGTTCCCGGTGTGTGCCTTGTGCGCTTGCGCTCTATCGCTTTGTGGCGCACTAACCGTGCCGCTGTGGATGCCTGCGCTCACCCTCGCCGTGCACGCGTCCAACGCGCTCGTGTACGACTTGGATCGGCCCGCCACTAACCTTAACCGGTAATGTCTGCACACTGAAACGCAGCGTCTCGCATAATGAGCATCTCTGTTTTTTTACTCGTGTAGAAAAATTTGTATACATATTGCCCCGATAATTTTTTCTTGCCGATTAATCTCTATTAACACTTAATTCTTGCATATAAAAGTTATTTGCTAGTAAAACTTCTAAGGTCTAATAGAAGTCAGTTCAATTTGGTGAAACATCTTGACCAGAGCTTTAATAATAATATTTTCTTCGTGATTCACATTGTAATCGTGACTTGGTTGTATTCGCAGATTTTTTGTCCTGTTTGAGATAATGATCTGGCACATCGGTCTACTCGGCATACTGCAGCCGATCCTAGCGTTTGTAGTCGCCGTGTTCCTGTGTCCGCTCTTCGCGTTAATAATGCTAGTTTGTGAGTACTTTTGGGTGGAGAGATATAGATAATATGTTTATTAAAACAAATAGTCTTGTGTGATGGGTTGACGTCGTAAAGACCCTAACTTTTTTTATGTAATTAACAAATAGAGCGTAAATTTTTTTTGTGCTCCGTCAGGCGGTGTCAGCTGGTGGGCAGCGCGCGGCGTGTGGGAAGAGATCGCATGGCGCGCGGTTATAGTGCGTGCGGCGCGGGTTCCTGCGCACGACTCCGCTTTTTGCCGGCGTGTTGCGGGACCCGGCCTGCACACACGCGCCTCTTACCAAATTACGTGAGTGACAACAATCTACTTTTTGTTTAT
Organism: Byasa hedistus; assembly: GCA_029286795.1. Taxonomy (NCBI): domain Eukaryota; kingdom Metazoa; phylum Arthropoda; class Insecta; order Lepidoptera; family Papilionidae; genus Byasa; species Byasa hedistus. Next base: position 1,437,038 of record JAGSMW010000001.1, read on the forward strand.
ATGTATTTAACGCTGTGGTTTTTTTGGCGACTAACAGTAGGCTTTAGTAAAAATTCTAAAGTAAAAAAAAATATATTTTTTGTTTCAAGACGTCGAGTGTATGTAGTGCAGTGTTTATCATCTCAATTAGCTACACATTCTTATGTGTCACTTACCACGATCTCGTCTCGTCGTTTCAACTAATAAAATTTATGTCCTTATGTCCAAAACAGAGCATCGCAGGCGTTGGCGGCGGTGTGCGCGCGCGCCGAGTTAGAGGCGCTCTCGGAGTGGGCGAGCGATATAGAGAATGTCATCGAACGCCCACTCAGGGATTACGCGCACTTCGTTGATGCTTGCTTTGGACCGTTCTCCGTGCAAATCGCCAAGGTGACCACTTATCGTCCATTTGTATTGTATAAAATTATTATCATTAACTGAACCTCCTGTACTATTCTATTTCCGTATATCATTGTTTGTTTTAATGTGTACAATATGTAATAACATACGTAAATGAATAAATTAACTTTTGTATAAGTTACACATACAAGGGTAATACTGTAATGTCACTTACCACATAAAATGTTCCCGAATAGTTTAGTGGATATTGTATGAATTAAGGGACTCATTTTTATACATTTTATCAGACAGGGGCGTACAAACAGTTGGAGAAAGAGTGCAGCGAACTGGTGATGTCGGTGCGCGAGAAACTCGCCGCGCGGCGCAGAGACCTCGCGCTAGGCCTAGCAGACACTGCGCGCGCACGCGTGCGCATGACCGCACCAGAACTGAGGGTGCAGATATTTTTATTCTCCCTTTCGATCCATCACATTGATATTAGCGTTTATATGCCTAGCGTGGCTACCAATGACTCCGTGCATATTTTTTAAAGCATTTATTTTGTTGGCTAACTCTTGATCGCGGTTTCATATGGTATTAGTGTGAGGCCAGAATACCCTGGCCCATATATTGACAGCCGGAACACAAAAATACTGTTTTCTTGTATTTTCGCATATTAAAATGCTTTTACTATGGCAGGACTATATATGATGGTGTTAGATAAGCAAGGCGGACACGACAGAATCCTTCCGGTAACCTACCTAACTTGACAACATTTACCTCCAGAATAGAACCACAAACCTCCGTGTTAGAAAACGAAAATACGCCACGTTTTGACAACTTTATTTGTTTGACAGAAAGCGGTGCAAGCGTCTGCGCAAGAGCTGTCTCGGCAGTGGGCAGGCAAGGGCGACGACTGGTGGGGTGCGCGCGGCCTAGAGCCCGGCGACTGGCACGCGCTCGCCGCGAACACGTTAGTTGAGGTGACGCACTCTCCATGGTTAAAAACTTCTAATGTCGTACAAATAAAAACACAGTTATTATTTGGTTCATTCAAATCAGGGCATAATATATTCTTATAAAACATCTAATACAGGTGTTTGACGCGGAGATCTTAGTGGCGCTAGAGGAGAGTGAGGCGCGGTTGCCGCTGGAGAGCGGCGAAGGGGGACGCGTGTGGGCGGCGCGCTGCGGCCGCGAACATGCGCCGCCCGACGTGCTCGCCGAACGCGACGACTGGCAACATCGCGCCCACGCCCACCCGCACACGCCCGGTGAGCTGCACGCAACCACTCGTAAGCTAAACTGATACACACTAAGTTGTAGGTAATGAAATTACAGGGGTAACGAGACTTAACATCGTATGTCCACAAAACGATGAGCGCAATTTAGTGTGCACAATATGGACTGACGTATCATTTACCATCAGGTGAACTGATATATACGTTAAATTATTAAACCCTCCAGCCTAACAATCCCCGCTATCCGAACAAAACGGCAGGTAATCTTTCAGGTGTGTGGTGCGAATGGGGTGGCACGCCGGCGCCCCGCGTGCCCCCGCCTGTGCTGGACGTGAGCGCGTTCAGTCCGCGTGCACCGCTGCAGCCACCCGTGCCGCACCCCGCCGTGGTCGCGCTCGTACTGCACAACCGGTTTGTAGCACCTGATTTACTAATTGCTGGTTATCATCACTGCTTAATCCTCATAAGTTACCATATCAACTTTATGAGAACATGGTGAATAAAAACTACCATTTTAATATTATGTTTTTAAGTGTGTGTGAATTGTGAATGCTAATATTAATTATTGACATTGTCTCCAACATCTTAGTTTTTTCATACTTTTCCAAATTTATATATATCTACAATTACAGTCCATCTTACATTTAAATTATCTTTCTTTGTGCAGGGAATCTGACAACCCCGTACCGCTGGACTCGGAGCTGTGCGCAGAGATATTGCGCACACTAGAGGAAGCCCCTGACGGCGACGATAGGCGCGGTGAGCTTTCAGATACCATTCGACGCCATTTTATTCAAAACCACTACCATATATAACAACATTAGTAAAAAAATATATATATTTGACGGCAGTGTGAATGATAAACTCCATGCAGGCCGTTACACTTAACTACGTTCGCTAATCCGCATGTCAAGCGTCTCAAATACCTCCTTTCTGGGAGTTCTACATTTACGAACTATATCACACATGTTATGGGTGGTATCTATGTAACAAAAACCTAATTAAAAATATTATATCCTATTAAGTTTAAGAATCTTCACCTTTGTTTTCATTTGCCACTGTATCAATGAATATCTACGTTCTTTTGTTGTTATTTGTTAATCATTTTGTAGATGGGGTGGAAAGATATCGTGGCGGTGGGAGCTCCGGGAGCAGCTCAGCGAGCAGCTCTGGCACACCCGATGAGGAGACTGCGCCCCGCGACCACGTTCCACGCGATTCCGCCGATACTGCCCTCTGCAGGTCACTAGCACAATAGATCCGCTTCAGTGAAAGCTTGTGACGAATATAAATAATTAAACCTTTATGAAAAAAAATTGTCGTTACTGGTGGTACGTCTCTGTTAACAGAGACTATTGAGATAGGTACCCCAGCAGCGTCTATTTTTGCCGCTAAACAGTAACGTGCAAACATTACTTTGTTCCGGTTTAATAATAGTAATATCATCTAAATCTCATTGTTATGGCGGGCGTATCATTTACCATCAAGTTAACGAAAATGTTACAGAATATCGCCAAGCGGCGAGAGAGCCGCCTGCCGCTGGACGCTGACCGGCCGTGGTGTACGGCTCCGCGCGGATCTCGCCAGCCCCGAGGACGTCACGCTCGACGCTGACCGGCATGTGGGCACCTCCGTTTGAACACAATCACCTAGGCAGTAAGATCAAAACCGTTCGCAGCTAACATTACGCTTATGTAGTTACATTGTTAAGGTCGATTAAGTGAATTTAAACCGTAACATAGACTTTGAAATTTACAACGATAAGAATTCCGAATATTTCGAACCAAAAAAATTTGTCCAACATATTATCACAACCGACCGCGGACCTTATTTTGTAGATCATAAGATACTTTATAGATTAGGGTCACGCGTGAAAGCTTTAGCAATATGTTAATTTACAGCAAACAGGAAAACAAACCAAAACAATTTTTAATAACAAAATAGTGCATAAGACAATGATATCGGATTTACAATGGCTTATGTTTTCACAACTCATTGCGGAAAACGACACAGAGATGAAGCGAGACAGAGAGTGAGTAAGACATTTTGTCTGTCAACCTGTAAGTTGCAATCGTAATTGTTTGAGACGGACGCGAACAGAGAGGAAGAGACTATGACAGTATTGCATTGTAGAGGTCGCGGCTGTGTTCAGAACGGAGACCACGTGACCACTACCAAAACCGGGGTTGATTACCTAGGTGGTTTTAGGTAAAAATCTTCATTTAACCCTGACTTGCACCGTAAAGGCTGAGTATCGTTTCGAAGATCTACCTCCCGCCTATACCAAAAAATTGGTTGACCGGCGCTTGAGTCGTTGATATACCTCAGAACAAGTGCACTTCTAACCGAGCAACGATCGCTTTTATTATAAGGTTAAAAATCTGACAATTAGTTTAAGGTAACGTTAAAATGCTGCTTACCGCGAGCATTACTAACACGCTATGTGGTAATTGAGCAATTGATAGTTTTGTCTAAATTCTTATACGTGAAAGAAAATGTCCGAGTCATCGTATAATGTTATACCATACGGCCTATGAAGTTAAACATCTCACTAGTACTATAAATACTAGAAAGTAAAATTGCTTGAAAAATTCTTCGACTAGTGATTTAGTATCGAAGAGGCGCGGCTTTAGTCCCCACTGAAATATAATGAAACAGATCAATTAATTTTTCAGTATGAAAATTTGAGCTGATTATTCATTTAATATGTTATTATTCACAGCATTTATTTTAAACTTACCCACCAAATATTTTTGAACTGAATTATTTTCATCTAATAAGAATGAGATTATATTATATGTCCTTCCTATGTAAATTTTTAGAGAATCTTCGTTTATAAATAAACATCGAGATATAGGACTAAAATTATTTTACCATGACATGATGAACTAGTCGAATGAATCTCTATTTATTTCCACATTAACAAATCTCATATTTTTTTTTAAATATAATGATTTTTATTATGACATACTTTGCTTTATATATTTGATTGTTAGACGTAGTGCTGGAAGGCCTACATGGTGGACCAGCGGGTGATGGCTACTGGAAACCGCTTCGGACATCGCAGATCGATCAGTGTGGCCATTTTTGGGGAAGGGATATGGTCCAGTGATGGATTTTTATTTGGTGATGTTGATAGCTGATCGGCGATGGCCCGGGTAGTGTGGCGGTTATGGGAAGAATGTTCACATTCTAAAACATATTAGTACTGAGATATTATTTGTTTGAGCTCAGTTAAGTGTATGTTTTCATATGCGTATGCGCATGTATACACACAACCGCTGCTCTGCGCAAAGCGTACTAACCGTATTTGAAGCCTATCGTAGCATTAAGTATAGAAACTGTATTCAGTGACCACGACGTAGTTAGACTAGACTTAGGTTAGGTTCTCTTTATTCTGCTACGAACAAATTGAAATAAGTAGGCGCCCAACGTACGGGTAAATTTCATCTATCAAAACCTCAACAAATCATTACCATAATTTATCATTCTGGAGTTTGTGATATTTTAAAATAAAAGTTGTGTCTTCAATCATACAAATAACTATGATGCATTTGACAAGTAACACTATTTCCGTCATATTTATCGTCTAAGACCAGTAGATGTATATGACCTTAGGCTTCTCCTAAAATCACACCGACAATCAAAAAACAAAAAAAAATATTATAAGTTTTTAATTCGCATGTGGAATTGACGCTCATTATGTAACACATTCAATTAAATATTTACCGCAATCCAAAATTCCTGTTTACCTCAAATTTGAAAAAAAATTTCATTTTATATTAAGACTAAATCAAGTTTTTTTTTTTTAATTAAAAATCAAACGAAATGTTTATTAAGATTTCAGTTTTTTTTTTTAAAGTAAAAACTGGTAAATGGCTTATTAATAAAAACTATTTCTATTCCCGCATAATTTTCTCTTTGAATAATAACTTTGGGTTTTATTTAAAAGTATTGTTTGTGTAAAAATGTGTAAAAGAATCACCTTTAATTAATATTAAATATGACATTATGTCAATAAATTATATATATTGAGCAACTACATAAACAAGATGGCGACAAATGAATTCTGCCTCAACATATTTATTCTTTGTATTGTTTACCTGATGGTAAGTAATAAATCTGTCTATAACAATCTGGAGCTAGTTAGGATGATATACACTGCACCACATTGCGCTCGTCGCTTTGATATGTCTCGTTCACGTACGAAGATGATTCACGGTTGCAATGTGCGTGCAGTTATACTCCAGTTCGAAGCCAAAAAGAAATTAAATTATATATGTATAATGTGTAAGTTATGTAAATTAAGATAATTTATTTAAAAAAAAAATCAAATTGTTCTTTTCCTTCAGTCACAAATTATTTTTACCTTATACTAACGCTAAATAACTTATGTAATTAGTTAACAACTAAGTTATTTTTTATTGTTTTCATTAATATTTGATGTAATTTACTCATGACCCATAACTGTAATGAACTAACTAGAGAATATATTTAAGTCGACCTGCTCAGTTTTAAGTTATTCCTAGACATAAGAAGTTAAATCAATCGACAACTGTGTTAAGTAAGTTTCGAAGCACAATAACTTTACACCAATTTTTTTATAATCATTTTGATTTGTAGCCAATCTTTATAATTATACAAACAATTGTAAGGGTAAAGAATGACATTAATTTGCAATTTTCTATTGACAATGAAGTAGTTTCATTAAAAAGCCGTGATAGCTGTTCGTGAGGCCTCACGCGCGGATTCGATCCCCACTAAGTTGCTTGCGATGGTTAACGGGAGAAACCGATATGTATCAAGAACAGCTTCCGTGGACATGTGACATACACCACACTGTCAGCGAGGTGGATAATAAACTTGACTGTGAGGTCTCGAATTCCACCAGTGGAAATATGGACTCGCGTTTATTTTCGATATTTTGATGATACACCGATTTTCCTCGCAACCTGATTCACGAGATGCCGTACGTCTTATTATTATGATATCAAAGCATTTTCATTATGATTATAGTTTGTTTCTCCTTTTTGCAAATTCTTTGGACCGATCCATTACGACATCCGTCCCTTAAAGCCGCAGGATTCACTTTATATTTTTTTATCGCATTCACGTAAGAAGTTCACGCTGTTTCCGCTTCACGAGCCATACGCCATACTGGTAATGTTTGTGTTTTACACTTCATTTTAATTAAAATCGTTTTCACTAAATACAAATGATATTGCAATATTACGCATTAAATTATTTAAAAGACCTTTTTTTGTTTCATTTATACCAACACCTTTTTATGTCGTCGAGAACAGCTAGCTAGCAGTTGACTAGACTGAGCGGTGTGAAGAATTTTGGGGGAAACTATGTCCAACAGTGGACGTCCATATACTGATGATTATGTTGACTCCCTTTTTCACTATTATTGTCAATTTATTCACCTCCCTTGGTTACTGTGAAATTAAAACCGAAATGTGATATGCAAATATATCATTTTTGAAGATTTTGTTAAATTGTTTTCGGCTCACAAAACTGCTCACCTTGTCTCCTGTTCTAATCCACAGAAGAGACTCTTTTAGAAAAAATTTCAGTACGATAACTATGGAGATTTGAAGTTTGCTTAAATATTAATAGAGGCTTAGGTTCAGTAGTTTACAACAATAATCTGAAATGATGCGAAAATGTTAATGTTAGATGAACCCTGTATGAACACAGGTTCACAATCTTCATTTCTTCAGGTGATATAAATGAAACGCTTGTATTATTGAATGGAATTTAAAATTTATTAAACCTACCTACCTAGTATAATTATAATCTTCACATCTCTGTTACACGTTCGTATCACATGGATTTGAAAATTATCTATTGAATTTCTTTTTTAGCATTTATAAATCGCCTACTATGAAAGTATTGAAAGCTTGAAATGCCAACTAATAAATGTAATAATGTCAAAAAAACAATAAATTTGATCTTAAGTGAGATTGAATGCAAATTGGTTTTCCTACTATAACATTAGCTATTTCTAATTTAACAATTATAATTTGAAAAAATTTGTTGGACCTACCTACCTAAGATTAAATAATAATTGAATAAAAAAAATTACATTAAATTATATATAGTTCCATTATTATGCGTACGCAATAAAAAAAATATAAAAAAAAAACCAAAAAAAATTGGCCCTAAACGAAAAATTAAAAATGCAAACCGTAAATTTCGATTGTTTGTATAAATGAAAATAGTTTGCATAAACAGTAAACATGATAATAAAACAACAACAAGTAACGCGTAGCCTGCGCATCCGGTCAGCGCCTCAACTCCACCAGCATTCATATTCATCAAATCCAAACTTTAGATATAATTGCAATGGCATACGAGAAGTTTACATCTAATAAATGCAATTTAGGCGCAATACTGGAAGGCCTCCCACAAGGGCCGGCGAACTCAACGCCGCCATTTTGAAATTGTAAACATCAAAATTTGCTTTCTCCGTTAAATATCTTTCCGTATAAAATTGCAATTGTTTACACACAAACACTTACACACAACTATAAATACCGATATACGTCGAATAAATAATGATTTTATTTTCCATTTCACGTTCGTCAATAAGTTTATCAATGAAATTACTCTCCATGTGATGATATAAAGATTCTATATAAAAATAATGTGAATTCTAATACACTTCTAAATTTTTTTTTTTTAAATAATTAGAAAATACAAACACTAGCAAGCTACTATAGGCGCGATGACCACACAGGACCATCTGCTTACGACCGCAGCAGCTCCGCGACGGGCCGCGGCGCTGTTACACGAGTAGCCGCGGCAGACAAGTCCGCAACATTGAAAACTTCAAAAAACGCTACACATATAAAACACACCATTCAAAGTCGCACTTCAGCGCAGTAATCCTTTTCAGCGACGGCTTAAACATGTTAAAGTTAGAATTTTTTATAAAAAAAAACTACCGTGTTTTTTAAAAAAAAACCAATAATCAAAAAGCGGCAAAAAAAATTCCATAATAAAAATATAACCGCAAAATATATCAGTGATACGGGTAGCTTTATTCATGGCAACACCGGCTAGATGCATAGCTCAGAGCGAAATGGTATACGAAACCATTTAAAATAACATGCCGCAGATTGAACGAGGATTACTGCACCTTCAACCGGATACAAACTGCTGTTAACATCAACAGCATGTAATGTGCTGTAAATATATATGGCAACACCTTGTAAGAAATAATTCTCAATGCACACCTGATAAACTGCATCCTGAATTAATTTTGTATGTGTTGTATCGATCGGGATTTTACTTCAATCACTTCATAATACATTTCAACTTAAAATCACTTAATTTAATTCACTTCCTGTTAAGTGTGGTACTGCTTAAGACATCTTTAATATTTTTTTTATTATGTGATACAAATAAAATCATTTCTCACAAGTGCAGCCAACGTACGGCGCGGGTTACATGGTGATGGTGATCACCACCGCATCGAATAAACGCTTAAAATATAAAGTCCATTACAATTTGAAAACTCTACTTACATCTAATTAATAATTCTAAGTTTAATTTGTTAACGCTAATATTATATGCGGATACAAAATAAAAAACGCATTCGTTATAATTTCATCAAAATATATAAATATATGTTTGATATATTAAAAAATGAAATATAGTCATATAAAACAATCTCATATAGTTACAGATATAAAACGGTCCTAATTCATTTAATTTTATAAAATTGTACATACGAGGTTCAGTAAACGTTAGTCATTAAATAGTTGAAATGAAAACACTAGCGCACACACAACAGTAGTTTTAGGTGACTAAATGCACATTTATAAATTACCAATTATAAAAAAATAAAACGTCATCCAGCTAACAGAAATGGGAATGTACACATAAATATGCAATAAAAAAACCTATTACAAATAGTACACTAAAACATTGCAACACTGAGAATTAAAAAAAAACAAACCATTGAGTCGAGTCAAAAATTCGAATTGTCATTGGTCCTTAGTTAACTACATTACAAGAACAATTGTGCTTTTGGGAAATGATTAGAGAAGATAATAAAGAACTTAAAATGTCGGTCTCATTACAGACAACGTTATTCGTTAAGAAATTGTAAAAGAATTAACAAATAACAAGTTTAATGCTTATAAAACGGATATTCAGTAAACATTGCAAATTCTCGAAAAACTATACCCTCCAAAACTGTTAACGGGTATATATTATAAAATTCCACAAATCTATATTAAATATACAAAAATGTCTGATAGAAACACGTATTTGATTAATACACTTCAGCAAGTACAAAACTAAAAGCTTTATCATTTAAAAAATTTATCTTTTCAATGTATATTGATATCTTCACAGTAACATTGCTACTCGGTTACATATATGCAGAATTTATTTGTCACACCGCCACCATCATTAAACTGTAAGATGTCAAAATACTACTCAAGTCATCTACTAGTTAAAGGACAAAGCAACAAGATGACTAATCTGTAACTCTAATTAAAAAAAATGAGTCTGTTTTAACATCAAAAGCATATAGCAACATTATAAACCGCTACGAGTTGTAAACATGCACTAAATACATAATTGATTTATGAAAAAGATATTTATTTCATGTTAATAAATATGCAATAAAATTATTTATAAATATCTATTGTTAGATATTGATAAATATAATATTCAAGCATCTGCTCTAAAATCTCATACATGGCAATAAAGTTCAACACTCCTTCGTCCACAGACAATAGATTTACTTTTGACAGCTGAACAAAGCTTTATGTTATATAATCTATATTTTAAAATATCTGTAAAGCAATTGCAAATTCTAATTTATTCTTGTATCAAAAAGTGATGAAAACTCCATAACATACAAATCTATATATCTATTTTATATATAATTTTTAAAATGTAATCAGGTAGCTTCTTCTCTCAAGGAATCCTCTTCCTCTTCTGTGCCTTCAATTATTGCTTTCATTATTCAGCAGTAAATACTACATATATAAATATGAATAACTGTGGCAGTAAATTTGAAAAAATCCTATTTTAACATGCTCTTTTAATTTTATTCAATATATTTTATCAGAATAAGTCTTGATCTTTACACTAAAATTTATATATCCTATAGTTATTTATTGAATGATATATCTTGTCCACGTCCCACCCATATATATATAAAAATATCAATGAGAATGTATTCGTTTATTACTTGCGTACTTATGCACTCACCGCTGAGTGATCAATTTATGGTTGAGACAAAACATGAGTAGAGAGCGACCTTCGTAAACATATTGACCTCTACGTACGTACCTACAGCCTTGAGCGTTTGCTCGCTTCCGTCCAAGTAAGAAAATAAAATTTCAGATAAATACCATTTTCGTAACCGTGTGTATGATCGGCACGCTACGCCGGATCTGCTGATTCATGCACGTGACGCGCCGGTCGGCTACTGGTGCTGCTGCACCGGCGTTTGACAGTACGGGCACTCCTTCGCCGTGCCCGCGCAGCCATCGCATAGTACGTAGTGGTTGCACGGTGCGAGTGTTACGCTGCGCGGTTGCTCTTCGCACACCATGCATTTGGTCGCCGTCTCCAGGTACAGTACCTTCTCGATCTCCTCGAGTTCGGCGCGCGTCTGCGACTGCATCGCTTTCAGAGTGGTGAGCGGCAGGCCACGCAACTCACGCCGACCGCTGCTTGCGCGCGCCGCCTCCAGTTCGCGGCGGAGCGACAGCACGTGCGCGAGCGCCTCGTCCCGCTGCCGTTCTGCGAGCGCAGTCTTGCGTTGAGAATCTTCTGATTCACGCTGCCAGGCCTCGCAGGCAGAGCGCGCCTGAGAAATGCGTTCGTCCCAGCGCGCTGCGGCCGATCGCGCAGCGACGAGCTCCTCGCGAAGACGCGATAACTCCGCCGGAGCGGACGGCGAGGCGGATGCGAACTCGAACGGGCCAGTTCCTGCGGCACCGAAGCTACCCGCCTTGATGTGCGAATTGAAGAGGCGGTCATCATTGGACGCGTAACGTAGGAACGGCGGGAGTGGTGAGCCGCCGGTGGGAGGACTGAACCCGCGGAGCGCAGGACGCGGAATATTGACTGGCGCCGAGCCGCCGAGTAGGCACTCGCTGTCTGAGAGGTCGCGATCGAGCGATGCGACGAGATTGAGTGGATCGTCGCGGTGAAGGTCGTCAAGGGCGTTGCCAACTACTTCCACTACGGTAGCATCGAAGGTGTTCCGCGGGTGCCAGGTGAACTTGTCATCGTAGGTGCGGGGCGCCGCAGAGCCGCCGCTCGACGTGGATGCACACTCGTCGCCATTGGCGTGCGGCATGCCCGGCGAGGGCGCGCGCTTGTCGGGCAGGGCGGAGGAGAGAAGCTCCGCTAGATTGGTACCACATTCCAGGGGCGCCGACAAATCTCGCCCCGCGCCGAGATCTTCAGCTGTAAAGAACAAGATTCAATTAAGTTGAAGATCATCTCATTTACCACATTTCAAATAAGACAAGAAAAAAAATTATGGAGTTTGAATTCTCCAGCTACATCAAAACATTGTCATGTAAAACTTACGTTCAACGTGCGCGAAGGCGCAGAACAGTCCTCTGGGGCAGTACCCTGCTTGCTGTACATCGTTGCACTTTGTCGACTTGTATATCTCCGGGTGGAACTGCTGCTCGGTGCGCGTGTGACAGTAGCCGCACGCGTCGCCGGCCTCGCAATTGCTGGGCTCCCCCCACTCCTCGCCGTGCTTGACGTTGGGACACGGTGTGCTGCGATATTTGTATTTCCTTGGTGATCTCCGTTTGTCCTAAAATTAAACCAAATGAATTGAGATTTCTAAAATGAAAATTTTAAGCATATAATGACTTTCCACAATTAAAATAATCATCATCCTGTCAGCCTATTGTCATCCACTTCTGGATATAGACCACAAAAAGAATAAAGATGTTCCATCGAAAATTACTAAAATCTGCTTAAACTTAATTTTTCTAAATAATTTTGTGCAAAATTTGTTTCCGTGATCTACAGCACTAACATAAAGAAATTACATGGTACTAGATGTTAAAATGTACTTCTAGAATTTAAAGCTAGAGCTCCTTATTACAAGCTCTTAGCCACCATAGGGGCAGATAAAGTTGGGATTACTTCAATTCAGCTCCTGTATTCCCAAGTTATCTTTTAAAATTTTAACCTTTAGTTTATGATAAATGAAGAATGATATACTAAGTTGAGAGACACCAGATGAAGTTGTTGCAGCAATAGACATTCTACTACTAGAAAGTGGGCCAAAGGAAGTCATCCGATGTTGTTTGGCTCTCATTTTTTTTCTAATAAAAAACTTTCATTCAGTTTTTTTATTGTTTATTTGAACCTTTAGAGTTTTATTAGGTAAGTCGAGAAGATGATATCGGCCAAATGGCCGCCGCCACAATTTGCTTATTCAATTGGGGCTTCCAATAGGGTGATTTCTTTTGGCCGGCCTTGTAAATAACTAAACAAGATGTCAGACTAAAGTATAAAAGTTAAAACTCACTTTACTATTGTGATACTGCGGGCAAGCGTACCCTTGTCTACATAATCTAGGTGGTCTTTTACATGGTTCTGTTTTATATGATGACAACACATAATTTGTATCTGAAATGAGAGAAACCACAATGAGAACATGTTTAATGGCGGTCAAATTAATATAAACTTCTAACATTATGATAGCAAATGAATGTAGATTTTTCTATTTACTTTTAAACAACAATTATTATTAATGTTAATGGGAATAAAAAAAATACAAATTAATATACATGACTACTGTTTTATTACTTTAAAACCAGTATTCTAAGCAGAGGAGTGTCTGATGCAACATCGTAATGGCTCTAATATTCACTACAAAGAGTTTTAATAAAAAAAAAACAATGTTGTCTCATTGCATTTTATTGTGTTTCATATTTTTTATTTAAAATTATTCCGAAACTATTTCAGGTCTAAAATTATTTTCATTTGCCAATCTGTTTTTGTATAAGACAATAATTTGTGAGTAGCAAAAAAATCCATACTCATAAACTTCTCTACTACAGTGTTGCCAGTTTAATGAAATTTTATCATTGTTTAACAAAGTTTTGTTATTTTATTTGTAAATGCCAGAAAATCCAACATAAAAAAAGGAAAATAAACATTTTTAGATATTAAGAAGTAAAATCATATAGTACCATTGTATGGTATAACATCGTAAAAAATCACAATTTCCTTATTACAAGTATTTTATAGAAAACTGAAAAATATATTTTATATTGTATTGTATGTTTTATATTATATGGATAAAGTCAAAATTGTTCCACATTATCAGTTGGCCCAATGTTACATACGCCTCCTTAAAGGATCACGTTGAAAGGTCCTGCGTTTTGAACTCGGACCTTCGACAGTTCGTCAGTCCACTTTGTGGAAGGCTTGCCATTACTGCGTCTATCAGTACACGGCCGCCACTAAGGGACCTTATATATTATCCTATTCCTATTACCCCATCGGCCGTTAGTCCTTCTATGGATCGTCTCGTTTCTTATTCGAACAAGCAAGGAGACCTCAAGCATACACCTTTGTTTCAATGCGACTTTGAGTTTCTTTATGAGGCCTACTGTTAGTGGCTACCTCTTAGTTCTATAGACACGCACAAATTAAAGACTTTCGTCTTTACACACTGTGTTAGTTGGGAAGAACATGCTGCGTAGCCTCCCGAATGCTGCACGGCCGAGATAGATTCGAATTACCTCTATTAGAAAGTTGTACTTTCTAATCTGGACTATTTGTCCCAGGTAAACATATTTCTCAATAACTTCCATCGCAGAGCTTTAGATTTTTAGAGGCGTCCTGCTGTCCTCATTCTTAAACTTAGGCACTAGGCTATGCCCAACAGAAGAAACTCCTGCGAAAACTTTAGATTCCTTATGCTCTTTTGCCTCTTTAATAAAATTTATATTATATCTGAGGTCGCGAGTCAAAGATTTAGAGATCTGCTCGTTGAGCAGCCGAGAAACGCTTTCTGAACACTGCAGAAACATCCAACGCCTTTCCTCCGCAAGTTTGATATAATGTGCTGAGAATTTTTTGCCTCTGTAGAGCTTGGTGTAAAGAATCTTAAACCCACCGTACGGACATTTTCCACGAGCCTGTCATTACAAATGTCCACATCAGTGCAGCTCTCCAAAGAATCGGAACGATTTTGTAATTCGTGCAGAAAGTCCCCAGGGCATTGGATCTGAACGGTATCTGTGTGGAGGGTAGATTTTATCAATTGATCTCTCTAAATCTCCGATGAACACCCTCGGACAGTTCTTCGCCTTCTCCGAAACAGAGCGAGTGGCTGATTCAATGTGTCATAGTATCCACATTCTTATCAGATCTCGGGCAATCCTACTATGCTTCTGCGAATTCTAAGCAATTAGTCGCCTAGTTCTAGCAGCTTATTCTCGGCCGACGTGTGCGTGCGGGAAGTTACCATGGCTAAAGTAGTTCGACTTGAAATTTTTGCCCCTCGGGGATTCTTCCTTCTCCACTGGATCCTCTGGCCTAGTACGAATTGGTGGGAAAGCCTCATTTCTTGTTCAGCCAGATGGATCATAATCAGGAGAGGTTGACTTGGGTATCGCAAGATATTGGGCCAAAGAAAGTCTACCCAGGATTATTTATTGAAAAATAATTATTTACTAACATGATATATTTATGGTGCAATAAATGATCACTGATTGTATTTGATTCTAAGTAAATAAACTTGTAATATATATTAGTAAGAATATTTGTTTAACATGTTACTTTTGGTAGATGTGTATATACAAAATGAGCTTCGAAGAATTCTTAAAAATATTTATTTTGATACACAGAGTATGTTTAACTTGTATTACATGTGGTCTCTATCCAACATGTACAAAATCTGAATGATAGTGTGTTAATTACTGTACCTTATTAAAAACTTTATATTTTATGTCAAACCTGTCTACTTTCAAATGAAACACAAAAGTGTTCTGATAATATGAATCATGATCGGAACAGATATCTTTTTCTTAGTAAATTATATGCATCTGTATGAGAAAGGCCTACAACGTTTGACTCTAAGTAAGACTTAGAAAAATAAAACTTTTATTTAAGTTGTAAGAAAACCAAAACCTTGAAAAACTTTTTAAGTATACAAATATTATTAAGAAATTAATGTCAAAAACTTTTACTACAACTGCATATTCATTTAAGTGGTAAAATTTTAGTATGCAGTTTATGTCGGCAACAATGCATTTTGCTCTGGATACAAGTCTTCAATTTATCGTTTTAAGAATAATTTTATTAACATACCTTGCCATTTCGGGTCTTCATTCATCAAATTGCGTTCCCTATCGAGTGCGTTCGGAGCGGCCGCATCGCCATCAGCGCCGTCCGGATTTTCCAGAGCCTGCAGCTCCCTGACGTCGAGTACGGGCGGGCGCAGATCCGGCGCGCCGTGAGCGAAGGCGCAATGGGCTCCGTTCTTGGTGCACAGCCCGCGAGCGTCCGTATCATGGACGCACATGCACGTCTTGTAATACCGCAAGTGGTAACGCCGCTCGGTATCGCCAGCCGTTCTATGCAGGAACGGGCATCTGTTGTGACAAAACATTATTTTATTAATATTTATTTGGTAACTTCTCTAAATAACTTTGCCGGACTGCAGAAATTTCATTGAATTGTATTTTGGTTCTAATATGATCAACAGCTTACAATGTTTTAATTAAAAATCATAATTTTCAAGGGAGAAGTAGCAATTAATTCCCACAGCAGTAAAACAAGAATTAGTTTATTATGTACAACAGAGGTAACATTTCATTATTTTGAATACATGTCTTGAATGAGTGTATCAGGTAAATTACAGTAAATAATTGTGCACATTTGAGGTAAAATGTTTACAATAGTATATATGGGAATCCCAAATCCAATATGAATGAAAATTCATAAACAATGCAGGAGAGGAAACCACCGCATATATAAAAAACTTTTAACATTTCATACACATAAGACTTTAAAGATATTTACTTGCATGACATGTAGATTTTGATTAATGCACATATTATTTACATAAACAATGTCTGTAACCAGTACAACTGTTTCAACAAAACCAGTTAACACAATTCAATGATATTAAAATTATTAAAATAATGCCCATTACAAATGAACTTTATACACCTTGTGAAAGCAAAGTGAGTCATATTTTGTTTATTCTTTTTTAATATTGATGAGTTTAATGTTTTGTTTCTTTATGATAATCTCTTCATTGCAAACAAGAATTTTTTTTTAATGTATTTATTTACTATTTTATATGATACAGTTAAATAGCACCAAAATTTTAAAGGTGCTTTAACTTCAAACGAAAGGGATAGAAGAAATGTTTAAAGCCAGTCTAATAAGACCGAAACATTGACTGTCCAATAAGACTGTTTTAGTGAGAAAAAAATTATAAGATAATTGTAATAATTTCGTATGATATATATATTGAACATATTCCAACTAGCTTTATGCTCACGGCTAATCAAAAACAAGATTATGCATTAATTGAATGCGAAATCTAACGCGCCCGCAACACAACAAAGCAAACGGGGTACTCACTCGTCGCCGTCTTCGCATATCCCAGTTGTTTCGTTATATTTGGCACAATAGTTATCAGCGCTATAATTAAACGAACCATCTCTCTTTCTGACTGGTCTTCTTCTTCTCTGATTATTAAAATGCCAATGAAAACATGTGAAAGGCCTATGTTGTGTACATTTATGTTGTAGAAATGATGGACACTGCTCCACTCGGAATTCCTTCAAATATCTGCAACACGACATCACTGAGCTCAGTAAAATATATACGCGAAGAAACTACACATTGTGCGCTTTCGTTTTGTGCAAAAATTTAAACAGAAATAACTATTTACTTATAATGATTTGGTTTTTCTGTCTGAGCTGTCAACAAAGGCTTAGATTCCGACGGCATTTTGGAGAACTATTATGTATTGCGCTTCTCGCGTCGCGCAGGGCACGCTCACCGATGACCAATTAAAATTCAATATATACGATCACGTGATACTCAATATTTTAGAAAGTAATTAAAAGTAAACAATAAATTAACCGCTGCAGATTCTCTTGCGATGAACTAATCATTTTAATTTTAAATGACCTTGAACTTAAAGTATTTTGTTATCTCAAACAAATCACAAAGCTTGAGGCAGAAAAATGCATACAAATGTAATCAACATTGACAGATATGTCACGAATTATGTTTTCTACTTATCTCTTTTCATCACTTTGCAAATATAGTAAGACAGACGGAGATGGAAAATAGGTCGATACCAATAGCTTTTTTTGTAACGAAAGTACTTATCTTAACAAAGAAACTCAAAATATAAACACAGCGATTACATCGTGTTCAGTTCAACACTTTACTAAAAATTGACGTTGAAAAGTGTAGATCAATTTAAAACTCATTTGAAATCTATAAAATATTTTAATAAAGAAATTAATTTTTAACTTATGACCATAATTTAATTTTCAAACATAAATTCTTGTACTACAATTAACAAAAACGTGCAATGATTAAATAATGTTTTCTTTATCATTTCTTTATACCATTTACAAGAACTGTGTAATAAAATGTATAATTTTATACATATGCATTTTTGATAATATTTTCTCGTCAGCCTATTGTGTTTCTACAAAAAAATCTATTTTCTGACAACACTGAAACGAAAATGTAAGCCAATAAAAACATAATTTTCAATATACGTTAAAACGAACGACCAATTGCCAAGCTTACTTTTTCGTCCAATAGTATTGACGGATACGGCCAAAGGCCAGCCAATACCTACTGAGATTATTGGCGTCACTATTCGCCCGCCATTCTCTCGACGCCATCTTAAGCATATGATCATTGTTGTGACCCTTGTTTAAAATTTAGAATAATTGTAGTAAATTTGAACTTTTGTCTATAAAAGGGTGTGTTAAAAAGTCAAATATATTATATTCTACATCGTTAATAATAAAATTCCGTGTTATAGCTTTGTCATTCATAGAAGTTGAATAATCAAAATATTTTTTTATTGGTGCTATGTTAGAAATTGTTTATGAGTGATATTGAACACGTTACATTTGTTTTCCAGTGAACTATGGCACGTACCAAGCAGACCGCTCGTAAGTCCACTGGAGGTAAAGCGCCTCGTAAACAATTGGCTACCAAAGCCGCGCGAAAATCGGCGCCTAGTACTGGAGGTGTTAAGAAGCCCCATCGTTATCGTCCGGGTACAGTGGCCCTTCGAGAAATCCGTCGTTATCAGAAATCGACTGAGTTGCTGATCCGTAAACTGCCCTTCCAGCGGCTTGTGAGAGAAATCGCTCAAGACTTTAAGACTGATCTTCGTTTCCAGTCTGCTGCAATTGGAGCTTTACAGGTGGAGGGATACGCTGATCAGCTGTAAGGTTGTTAGTTTTAATATATCAAAACGAGTGAATAATTAATGTTTTATTTCAGGAAGCCAGTGAGGCATACCTCGTAGGTCTGTTTGAAGACACAAACTTGTGCGCGATTCACGCCAAGCGTGTCACTATCATGCCTAAGGATATTCAGCTGGCGCGACGAATCCGCGGTGAACGCGCTTAAAAATGTATTAGATATAGTTTACATTATAAATTATTTGTAATTCTACTAGACATAAATTCTAAATCTTTTTTTTTTTAATAATGTCTCACATTTAATTCATTTAAGTAACATCTTAATCATAATTGTAAGGAGGCAGCAGAACTGAATTTTTTATAATTACGTTCTTATTCTATAAGTTTCACATTTGCGCAAAAGGATGTCTTCGGTACTGCATAATCTTCCATCTCATGGTGCTGTGCTGGCGGCAGCGGTTTGCGTTGATGATTTCTTAGTAACTCATGGTATGTCTAAGTAGTATAATAGGCAATGTTGACCACAAGTTTGATGAAACTGTACTTGCGAGTGATTTCTCTTAATAAATGTGTATCGAGAATTTGGTGTTAATAAACTTAATTTAGAACTTACATCCTTTGTTTTTATTAGAATCCTATTAGCGTATAAACCAAGTATGACCAAAAGGCTGTTCAGTTTGTGATTGTTTTAATATAAAACAAAGCTACATGCATCTGGTGGTGTCTACTTAAAATGATGATGTGTTAGGAAGTTTACCGCCAAATCATGCTCACTGTATGATGGTAAATACTTTAATGTTGTATCATTTGCTACAGTGACTAAAACTGGAACATTAGAGTATTAGCATTTTTTTAAGTGAAACATCTGTACTTTGGCAAAAAATTTACCAGGTGGTAGGTCTCTGTTGCCGGAGACCATCTGGATGGGTACCACCGCAGCTCCTGTTTCAACTGCCAAATAGTAGTGTGCGAACATTACTGTGTTCCGGTTTGAAGGGCGCTGTAGCTAGTGTAATCACTGGGGCAACAAGACTTAACACCTTATGTCTCAAGGCGACGAGCGCAATGTGGTGCAGTGTGTACCATCTTAGCTATCACCACATTGTAATGGGCAAGCATATCACTTACCATCAGGTGAACGTCTTGCTCGTATCGTCGCAAAGTAGTATAAAAAAAAACAATAGATTTTTAATAATTTATTTCCTTACAATAACTACAATTTAATATCTTATGTGTATATGACTACTGCGCCTCCGCTAATACATTTCCTTCCTCTTCTATTTCTTTGAGTCTCTTTTCTATATCTTCAACACTTTTGCCCTGCTCTTTGTTATGTTTGTATGATAGCAGTAGTTGTGTTTTCTCTAACCCTTTTATCCTCTCATACAGAGTCTTGCTAAATTCCTGGTCCATATTATTTTCTTCCCTCAATACACAGAAGTATAGAAGAAATACAATGACACTGCCCACGACACAGTACGGTTGGTACCATGGCATGGTATTTTTTACGTTAAGAATTGGTCGTACGATTTTTTTTGTAGCCGCACCACTTGTCGAGAATTTCACAGGTTCATTCTCATTTATTTCAAGATTACGACTAGAGAAACTTCTTAGATTATTCCGCCTAAAGCTTCTGTAATTAAGAAAAAGATATATTGTTATTGGTCTTCTTCAAGCTAGGTGTATCCAATAAAATAACCACATAACATAAAACCAATAAATTCAGTAAAATTATAGTATCAATAGGAATAGTTATTATTATAAAGTTGCTATGAAACACCTTTGTACAATATAGGACAACAAATACATTAGTTATATGACTCATTAATTATTGTGCAATTACAAGGTAGTCATAACATTTTCCTTATCTAAGCATTGAACTTAAATTGAATCATATTGCTTATTCTTAAGAAAACTTGGTCACTCATGACTATTTTATTTTCTTATGTTTTGTGTAATAAAGCCCTACACTAGGTGAGTGACTATAGTCCTATCTTTTGTTATATCTATTTATAAACACATTTGTATTAAAGTTTCCGCTTGGCATAAAAACAAATTTAGTAAATATTTTGGAAAGTAAAGGATTTGTAGTTTTCTTTCTTAGCTAACAAAACTCATGATTCACTGCATCTAAAACCTGACAAAAATTATGCAGAGCTATTTACAACTAAAAGATTATAGGGTTTTTTTGTTATTCAGCAATAAGCACGGGGAAACTACTAAGAATATTCAGTTTGGAGAACATCGGTTTCTATATTATTGTTATAGCTAAGTCTATAAATTGTGCTTATTTGTGCTATTAGCAAAAAAAAAGAGTAAATAAACGGAGTTAATTTCCTTACCTATATCTTACAAAAAAGTAAGGTAATTATATTTAGTAACCAGTGGTTACACGATATATACATACCTAAGTAACAACATGCTTCTGTTCATCTTTCTTTGTTATTTTAATTTATTAAAATGCAATTAATTGATTTTGTTATTTTGCAGTAAAATATATTTCTAAATATTTTTATATAATTGACATAAGACAGATCTTAACAGATGACTTTGACACACCCAAAGGTCCACAGAGTAAATAAAAAGAAATGCGACGATAAATTTATAAATTTAAAGTTTATTTATTAACACATTTCATACTTAAAGTATTTTAATTTTGATTGTTCTTTTAAATTATTAAACACTGATTATTAAAAAAAGTTCATTGCGATTGCGTTGGTGGATGTCACATGTCTTCGAAAGCAGTTGTTTTCAAAAAGTAGGTCAAACTAATAAGGAATTGATCCCTCACCTTTTTAACTAACCTAGTTTTTGCGAGAAACAAATAATTCATTGTATCCCATTTTAAAGCAAAACGTAGAAATCGAGTTTTCTCATTATTGTTAAGTATTATTTGTTTTAGAATATGACTTTTTATGGAATAAAAAGCGCATTATTTAAAAAAAATGTTTTGAGGAAACTTGTTTTGATTTCTTTTTATTCGAAACTTTCTCAAAATATATTGTAAAATAAATTGACAAAGAATTATATAATAAAATAACGTTTGTGTGTGTAAAAACAATACTAGTTAGATCTTAGAGTATTAGCGTCTGTTTGCTCCAACAAAAGAGACTTGCACCAAGATATAATTAAAGAATCGTAAATTTTTAAAATGTTTAATCATCACGACCACGAGCAATTTTTGCCAGAGAATATTTTAAAGCATTTTGAATTCTGGAAAAAATCAAACCACAGTCTTTATTAAAAAGTCATATCAATCGAAATTAGTTAATCAGGGCCAACTTTCATTTTCGAATAGTTCTTAATAATTTTATTTTAATTTTTTTTATTCCTAGAAGTGATGAGACGAACTGAATGTTCACCTGATGGTAAGTGATAAGTCTATTAGCTCATCGCTTTGAGACATAATGTGTTAAATCTCCTTACCCCAGTAATTTCAATAAGGCAGTTCCAACCGGAACACAGTAACGTTTACGCAGTATTGAAATCGTAGAATGTATACTGTTAGAATCATCCTATAATTATAAGGAGAAAATAAATATAGACAAATACAGATATTAATATGAAACACCTTATAAATTCAGGGCCAGTCTCCGGTTCATTTAACAAACGTTCTCTTTCGGCTAACGCAATCTCTTTTCTTTTCATTGCTTCTTTTAGTTCGTTTTCGATATCACAATCTACTTCAACCGGTAATTTGTCATCGGTTGGCGCCGGTGTCGGTTTTGAAAGGAGCGCAAATATATCATAATTATCGGTTACTTCGTGTATTTTACCAAGCATGGACGACCGCAACGTCCAAACATTTAAAATGTCTTCATCCTGACAAAATGTATTACTTTCAAGATTTGTTGGTAGTCGCTTTTAAAAATAAACAAATACTAATTAATACTTTTTCAATACATTATAACCGAAAAACACGCGTTATATCACGGTCTATTTAACAAATGCGAAAAGAAAGGTTACAACCAGGATCAGGGTTTTTATTTATTTTTTTTTTATTCCTAGAAGTGATGAGACGAATTGAATGTTCACCTGATGGTAAGTGATAAGTCTATTAGCTCATCGCTTTGAGACATAACGTGTTAAGTCTTCTTACCCCAGTAATTTCAATAAGGCAGTTCCAACCGGAACACAGTAACGTTTACGCAGTATTAAAAACGTAGAATGTATACTGTTGGCATCATCCTATAATTATTAGAGGAAAATAAATATAGACAAATACAGATATTAATATGAAACACCTTATAAATTCAGGGCCAGTCTCCGGTTCATTTAACAAACGTTCTCTTTCGGCTAACGCAATCTCTTTTCTTTTCATTGCTTCTTTTAGTTTGTTTTCGATATCACAATCTACTTCAACCGGTAATTTGTCATCGGTTGGCGCCGGTGTCGGTTTTGAAAGGAGCGCAAATATATCATAATTATCGGTTACTTCGTGTATTTTACCAAGCATGGACGACCGCAACGTCCAAACATTTAAAATGTCTTCATCCTGACAAAATGTATTACTTTCAAGATTTGTTGGTAGTCGCTTTTAAAAATAAACAAATACTAATTAATACTTTTTCAATACATTATAACCGAAAAACACGCGTTATATCACGGTCTATTTAACAAATGCGAAAAGAAAGGTTACAACCAGGATCAGGGTTTTTATTTATTTTTTTTTTATACAATTTAGGCGACAAACAGGCTTGCGGCCCGCCTGGTGTTAAGCGGTGACCGCAGCCTATGACCGCTAGTAGCACCAGAGGTATCACCAGCGTGTTGCCGACCCTGTAGGAACCTTTTCACGCCCTTTTTGAAAGACTTCATATTGTAGCTCCTAGGGAAAGCCTCGGCAGGCAAGTCATTCCACAACCTCAGTGTTCTCGGGAGAAAGCACCTTTGGAACCGGACTGTACGCGACCATTGCGGTTCGAGGGTGTGAGGATGAATTCCCTGCCGATGGCGAGAGGTGCGATGATGGAATGTGGCCGTGGGCATCATGTCAAACAATTCGTCTGAACACATCCCGTTGTAGAGGCGGTAGAACACACACAATGAGGCGAAGTCTCTTCTAAAACTAAGGGGTTCGATACCGCCCGATAGCAAAGGGTCATCGATAATTCTCACAGCTCTGTTCTGCACCGAGTCCAAGGGCCCCAGCTGGCATCTAGGTGCTCCCGCCCAAAGATGACAGCAATACTCCATATGCGGCCGAACTTGCGCTTTATATAGAAGCAATCTCTGCTCTGCAGTGAAGTATTGCCTCGCTCTGCTTAGTACACCGAGTTTTTTAGATGCCAGCTTCACCTTGTCCTCCAAATGTCTCCGGTACTGAACGTCGCTGGAGATTTCGATCCCTAAGATCCCAATGCTTTCCGAGATGGACAAAGATGTGTTTTGGAACTGAGGAGCTACAATAAATGAAGTTTTCTTAGCGGTAAACGCGCAAACTTGTGTCTTGGATGGATTAAAATTAACTAAATTGAGGCGACCCCATTCGGACACATGGGCAAGTGTTACCTCAATTTCTGACACAAGTTTTCTTCTATTTTCCTCTATAGTAGTCCGAGGGGTATTTTTACGGTCCGTGTAGAACGTGTCGCCAGTACTGTCATCCGCATAGCAATGAATGCCGTCAATTGACAGCATGTCATTTACATGCAATAAAAACAGCGTCGGCGACAGGACGGAGCCTTGTGGGACACCAGCATTTAGGTCCATGCTCATGGAGCTGCTGCCATCAACGACGGCTCTTATGCTCCTGCTGGACAAAAAGCTGCTTATCCACTGACAGAATCCCTCAGGTAGTCCGTACGATGGTAGCTTCGTTAGAAGACCGCGATGCCAGACCCGATCGAACGCCTTAGCCATGTCCAAGCTTACCGCCAAAGCCTCACCTCGACTCTCAAGGGCAAGGGCCCAGCGATGTGTAAGGTACACCAAAAGATCACCAGTGGAGCGACTGTTCCGAAAACCGTACTGGCGGTCGCTTATTAAATTGTGTAAAATCTGTGTTAAAATTGTGTGTTATCTGTCTGCTACAGATATAAATAAAAATTTATATCTGTAGCAGACAGATAACAAATCAACCTCTAAAAATGCACATTTGGTTACCGCTCTTTTGATTAATTCTTTTAATTCCTTTTCACAAACTTCAATTTCATGTAATAACGCGTCACGCCCTGTCTTTGTTAATTCTAACTGGCTATGAAGTTTATCATTTTTTTTAGCCAGCTCATTTTGATTCTGCTTAGACTTTTCTATAAACGCCGAGGTCTCTCGTATATTCTTGTTGAGAGTCGCTATTGTTAATTCCACTGTGAAAAGAATATAAATTTGGGCCTTTCTTTCCTGAAGGTTTGCACGAAATATATTTTTATGGTTTATGACACGGATTTCACATGATTTTGAGAGAGGTACAAGTTAAAGATAAAGAGGTGAATCATGCTTGCCCTATTCTGGCTCATTAAGTATTAATGAAAATAGATAATTGTTTTCAAATGCCGCTTTGGTAAAACTTTTCATGAGACACAAATCCTTAAATTTGTAAAAACTGTAAGATTACTATAAATATATTCTATGAGAAATTAAAAGCTTTGTACAACTACAATATCTTAAATAATTTTACTAAAATGGGTTGTATTAAATGGGAATGGTTACAAAATAAAATTAAATAGTCATACGTTCTCGTTTTTCCTTTAACTTAGCATTAGTGTTTAGTTCCTGAAGTTTTATTTTTTTAATCGCAGAACCAACAGATTCTTCCATATTTGAATAATTGGAAATTTGTAAAATTATTTATTTTTATAATGTACGGGACGGCAGCGCTACAAATAGTATTTTTGCCCGTTCTTTCCTAAAGGCAATGGATTGAAATCCATACAGGCACGTTTTTAATTATTTGTATCTTATTCAGTTTTAAATCATAGAAAAATAAATTAATACATTTTTTTAAAAAATGAATAGCCAATATTTAAAAAGTAATGGAAAAGTTATAACTATTAGGGTATATTGCATAAAGAGATATTAAAAAAAGTTACAGGTTTTTTAATTCTTTTAATAATAATATAAAAATCAGTAGTGTCTAAAATGTAACAAAACAATATTACAAATACATGGAACATTAGAGAAGAACTATCTTGAGGTAGCTATGTGTCAGCTAAAAGTAACAAAAGTAGAATAAAAGAAATTTTCAATTTTATCGTAATATAAGGAAATTTCAGTACGTTTAAGAGATTATGTTCGTTGTTTTTATTAAAAATTTAAATAACAAATATTAAGTAATAAAAAATTGCGAGAATCAGGCCGTGTTTCAAATTAACATCGTTGCCAGGGAAACTTAAAAACAATTTGTAGTACAAAGAGGAATTTCGACGTTGCATATTAGGAGTAATTTTCCTCATTGTAATTTACTATTATGGAGACACCGGATGCTAATGGATATGTTAATATAAATTGGCCTAGTAAAAATATTCCACACGGAGGCATCTTTCACACAAGAACAAGTGACTTCTCAGCCGCTCAACAATCATTTTTAAAATGTAATTATAAATATTTGTAATGTATATTAATTTGTAATGCATATTAATTTGTAATGTATATTAATTTGTAATGTATATTAATTTGTAATATGTATTTATTTGTAATACGTAATAAGTTTGTTACGAGCTGTTTCTCCTCTTAAGTGGTGGATGAGCTTAGTAGCCGTGGCTTAACCATTACTGGTGAAAAATGCCAAACACTAAGTGGCTGTTTTAAGTGAGCAAAACGAGCCGCGTTTGAATGTCTATCGGAATGCTGGGGACAGGAGATAGTACTTCCCAGAACAGATGTAGTTCCTCTAGCCCCTTGTCTAGCGTTGCATCAGTATTGTGCAGCAAACAATTCCACCACTTATGATGCTTTAAAAAGATTTATATGAAAATATTTGTTATTGCAACTTCATAACACATTTATAAAATTATTTTCAGTATTGTTAGACGAATCGAAATTCACAGCACAACTTCGCAAATCTGCGTACAAATTACGAGAAAAAGATGAAGAGAACAAAATTAAACAAACGCCAAAATTAAGAGATAATGTTGTAATGGTGCGCCCGCGTACTTCCCGTCGACGCTCTCTGTCGGCTATACGCGCTTCAGGAATTTTTGAAATGGATTCGTGAGTTGAGAGAAAATTTAGACTGATTCGATTTAAGTACATATACAGCAATGATGGTCAATTCTTAGTACAAGTTAAGTTTTTAATTTTCCTCAAAGGTGAAAAATAGTTTACGACAAATATCTAATAGATGAAGTTAAATTAAAATTGTTGATAATTTAATAGTGTTTTTAATTAATAAGATATTACTAGAATTTGCCCATTATTTTATGCATGCAGGTATAGGCCGATAAAACGCGGCGAGGATCGCGAAAAGCTAAAGGATAAACTTGCCAACTTTATGGCTTATGGAGACAAAGGTCAGGAACCGCCACGGCCACCGCGCCCCATCAAAATGCCGCCAAAACTTCCCACTAATCAAGAAAAATGGAACAATTGTAAGTTTGTTTCGGTTATAGTACTTTCATCAAATAATTTCATTAATATTTCGTGAATTTCTTTCTGCTTTTGCTTTAGATATATAAAGTAGGTTACACTTATTTTACATTCATTTATTGTACTATTCCGCGGTTACAAGTGGCGGAGTATCTATGGTGGTAGAATTATTTTGCACCCACCTGGTTAGCTTTCTCTTCCATATTATTGATCTGCTGTCCTAACGTTTTTTTAACTTAAAATATTAGTCGTATTTACAAGAAATTTCATCATAAAATGGACATTGACAACGTGGTAACAATTTTCAAAGTGGTATCGCAAATCCGCGAGCGTGTGGATTGGTTAGCTGATATGGAGGTACTCGGGGAAGCGGACGATCATCGCGAAATTATACAGGACCAGATAGCTGAACGTATGCGGGCTTTAGACGCTTTAGGTGTCGACAGCGAATGCTCTTCAGCAAGGTCAAGACGATCCGGATTCAGTGTTATTGACACTGCCAGAAGAAGCGTTAGGAGTGGCGCCAGTGACCACAATCCGGGTAAACACATCAATTGTTTATTAATTTTTTATTTATTATGTTAATGTACAATTTTGTATTATTTTCCACATATTTATTTATTTTTCTTCATTTTACTAGGGTACATGGCGAACGAGATATACACCTGATGGTATGTGATACGCATGTCCATAACAACGTGGTGCTGGTTAGGGTAGTATACACTGCACCACGTTGCGGTCGTCACCTTGTGACATAAGGTGTTAAGTTCCTTTACTACAGTAAATTCACCTATTGGATACCTACCACGTCACCTCACAAAAGGTATTAAGCCCGTTTTTTGTATAAATGTCATATGGTTTTCAAATACAGAAAAGCACAGAATTTGTTTCGTCCGACCGACTTTAATTATCGTGACATTGGATCCTTACGGTAAGATATTTCACAACAATTTCAGCGTGCTCAAAACGATCGACATCGTCTCAAAGAAAAGTTACGGGAAGAAAAGGTACAACAAAAAAGAATAAAGAAAGGGAAGAGAACATCGAAGCTTACAATAGACTGTCGCCGTTGCAGTACACGCCTAGACGCCGAGTTTGAAACATTTTTTTCTTATATCGAATTATTTTATGTTTTTGCTAATAACAAAAAACGTTATGGATAATTAAAACCAAAATTTTCTGATTTCTTCAAATTGCTAATCGTGAACATTGCTTTCAAATAAAAAAAATATTGATAAGGCTGTTTGATTTGTCGAAGGCAAAAAGACCGCTTTTATTCTTGTCAGATGCAAACATGTGAAAGCAAGGCATACGATAATGTAAATCAGATTTTTTTGTAACTTTTTTTGGGCTACCTCAATGTTTACCACCTTATTAAGTGATAACCAGGCAGGAGTCTGCTAGCGTCTACTATTATGGCTCTCATGTGTTGAAATTCAGAGAACAGCATTGCTGTTATAGCGGCAGTGTTACACAATACGAGGGTGGAAGCCAGGGTTCGGAAAAAACCGGGAACCTTCTGGGTCCGTGTTACTGGCCCAGCGGTGAGCAACTGTGCTCCAGAGGCAGAAAATTTAAATATATCAGTAGAGATTGATAAAGCTATTTCTTTTAACAGAGTTTGTTGTTTTTTTATTAGCAATATATGAACTAGTTTAGTGTTGGTATTAACCAAAATCTTTAATTTATTGTAACTGTTATCATTTATATTTTTGTTCAAAGTAAACAAAATCATAATGTATACTTTTATTTTATATATAATTCAGTCTTCATCACTGTCAAGAACTAATCTTGATTTCTTAACCTTCGGTTCATGAATGGGTGGTCCCTTGGATTTTTCTTTTCTTCTTTTTTGTATCTCTCCATTAATCTGTACTATAGATTCGAATTCTTTTGGAGCTGGTCTATCCAGCTCAAAATCAGAATATTTTCTTACTGGCATTTTTAATGAAAAATTATTATCATGTACTGAGTCCATGTTAGGACCTTTTTTAATGTATGATATTGTAGAGTAGGCAGTAAAATGAAAATCTTCAACAAGATATCCTTGAATCAATAAATATGCAACTACATCTTCGCCTAAATTACGCGAAAAGTTAGGTTCTTTACCCTTATGCCTTAAGTTGACAGGTCCTTTTAAAAACCAAGCATCAAGTATTTTCTGTGCAGTTAGTTTTGTGTCATTGCGCTCAGCATTATCTATAATATCAGATAATGTCTTACAATGGCTTTCCAAACTTATTTCTCTTATATTTAAGTCAGAATTAGAGCAAACATCACACATACGGTTACAATCAGCATCACCCCAATTTTCATCAAAGTGCTCAGCAATAAGCTGCCTTCTGCACAATTTTCCATTTAGACAGTATTTAATCATGCCATACAGATGATCTAAACTTCCTACAGATGAAAACACCATGGTACTTACTTTAAAAATATCTTGCATTCTGTACAATGTAACACATTCTGCTCTATTACTGTCTCTGCCAGCTCTTCCACTTTCTTGGTAATAATTCTCCATTGATTTGCTAATTGTATGGTGTATTATAAACCTTACGTCAGGTTTATCAATACCCATACCAAAAGCAACTGTAGCCACAATAGCTTGATAGTATTTTTCATGCCATTTGTTGTGAACTTTACTTCTAGAAGCAGCTTCCATGTTAGCATGATAACAGCCGACCTTTAAACCCCTTTTTCTTAACTCTTCAGCTAAGTCCTCAGAATCCTTAATACTGTTTGTGTATATTATACCACTTTCATCTTTATACCTGTATTTTAAAAGCTTTTCCAGTATTTTTATACATTCTTCTTGTGATGATGGCTTTTCTAATATTTTGTAGAATAAGTTAGGTCTATTAAAAGTAGATTTGATGACTAAACAACCCTGTATATTTAATATCTTTTGTACATCACTCAAAACATGTGCTGTGGCAGTGGCAGTCAAACCTAATAATGGTACATTAGGAAACATGTTTGACAATATTCCTAGAAATTTATAATCTGGCCTGAAATCATGTCCCCATTGAGAGCAGCAATGTACTTCATCTATGGCTATTCTTTGCAATCTTCCCTCTGCATAACATTTTTGTAAATTTGCCATAAACCTCTTACTTTTAGCAAGTCTCTCTGGAGTGACATACAGTAATTTAACAGTTGTGCTTTTGTCTTTAAGCAAATTTAAAACAGCTGTGGTCTCTTCTTTAGGACTAGAGCTAGTCATAAGCTTTGCAGGAATATTTTTAATATTCAATGATCTCACTTGATCTTCCATTAATGAAATTAGAGGAGAAATGACAATTGTAATACCAGGCTTGACAAGTGCTGGTAACTGGTAGCATAAGCTTTTTCCTGCTCCTGTAGGCATAACTACTAATGCATGTTGACCTGATAATGTTGAGTTTATAGCACTTAGCTGCTTAGGCCTAAATGATTCAATTTTAAAAATTTCATGAAGTGTCTTTTGCACGTCTTCCGACCATTCATAGTTTGTTCCCGCCCAATCAACACTTGCTAATGAATCCGATTTGATTTTATTTATGGTTTTCTTCAATGAAGTTTTTTTCTCCTGCAGTTCGCGCTGTCGATTTCTCCATTTAGCTATCTCGGCGTCGACTTTGTTCAATTCCCTGTCAACATTTTTTATTTCCTTTTCAATGTCTTCTATATTTTTCATTTTAAGTTACTCCTTTTACTTTTCAAAATAATAATTTGCAATGGAAACCGTAAGAGATATAATTAAATTAAGTAAGTTGTATAAGTGGAAGTCGTTGGTTTATTTTTTATTGTGTATGTAATACATTTTTTAAACAAACGATCTTTTAGTTTGCTTAAAAGGTTATTAACAAAAATTAGTAATATTTCCCCCATCTGTCAAAAACTGACTACTAGATTAGGCATAGACGTATTTACGCGACCTGGTTTTAAAACCGAGTGTTTGCTTCTAAGTACGCACAACTGATAACCGAACAAAAAACTTTCAAGTCGTTAATACTTTAAAAGCTTTTTATACTATTTTACTAAACACGGCCATTCGCAGGTGATTTTTTTATATAAAATACAGTAGTGCTTGATCACGGACCCACTTGCTGGTTAGCAAAGAGCGAAGTTATGTTACACATTGCGTTCTTTTTATCGACCGAACAGTTGAACACTTTTCGAAGAATGTGCACCCAAAATGCTTAAAAACATTATTTAAAACATAAATTTCGCGTAACTCTACCATCATATTGTTATATATTGAATAAATGATACAATAAACAAACAAGATTATAATTAACGACGTACGTATCTGGTTTTCCAACTAATTTAAGAGTCATTACGAAAAAATGGTCAATTTAATTATAACAAATATAATAATGTTTAGTTAGTAATACAAATAAGATTTTTTTACTCTTTAATTGCCACATTAAGTCGAAACAGAAGTTAAGGAAATACTAAACATAAGTCGATTTTAAAAATAAACACAGGTCTATTATTATTTGGAACAGCGGATATTACCTATTTAGCAAGTTAGCTAGGGTAGACTTTTGTGTTACATGAGAATGAGCTAAAGTGAGTGGAGTTTTGTTAAATAAGATGCAGCTGTTTATGTTACTGTTGATTTTGTACGTATTCATGAATTAAAATTATATTCTAGTTTTTATAAGGCGTGGTATAACTATTGTACAGATTTTTTTACAGATTTACAGTTTCATGTGACGATAATATAGTAGCACTCATATTAGCTAGAGGCGGTTCTAAAGGAGTACCTTTAAAAAATCTTCAAAAAGTTGGTGGTTTAAGTTTAGTAGCTCGATCAATTTTAGCAGCAAAAAGAGCTGGTTTCATAAATATTACTGTTTCCACTGATCATCCATTAATCGCATTGGAAGCTTTAAAATGTATGTTATGTATTTAGTGAATTTTTATTTGTCAATACGAATCGTAAATTAGGAATAATTTTAAAAAATGCATTATTTTCAGACGGAGCTCTTGCATTTCGTCGTAGTTCTATAACAGCATCTCATTTTGCACCATCTATTTGGGGCGTTGCAGAATTTGTTGCTTCTTGGCCACATGCAAAAACAATAGTTTTAATTCAAGCCACATCTCCTTTTATTGGGTATAAAGATCTACAAAATGCTATAAGAAAACTGAACTACCCTATACCCTATGATTGTGTCTTTTCCGTATCGAGGTAAAATTTGTTTGCATTCTTTTGTATTATCGCATAAAAAATAACAATAACAATGACTAGAATGTTTTAGAAGTTTTAAACTTCGATGGAAATCTGTGAATGGAAATCTTATTCCGATAAATTTTAATAACGGTAGAAGGCCTCGTAGACAAGATTGGGACGGCGAGTTAATAGAAACAGGTGCATTTTATATATCAAGAGTTGAATTAATCAAACAAGGATATTTACAGAACAATAAGTATGTGATAAAGAATTAATTTATTTAATTGTCTTTTTGATCTTTTTCGTGTAATCTATCCTTTCATGTTTTGACATATTGTGTTTGTGTTTTTTTATTTTCTTTTCGGATAATGTTTCCGAACGTCACTAAACTTTTCCGCGCTGGCGGATTTTTGTTTTGCGATATATGTGCTATTTAATTTAAAATATTA
Source organism: Byasa hedistus (assembly GCA_029286795.1). NCBI lineage: Eukaryota > Metazoa > Arthropoda > Insecta > Lepidoptera > Papilionidae > Byasa > Byasa hedistus. The sequence continues at coordinate 1,470,171 of JAGSMW010000001.1, forward strand.
TTTAGAAAGTATCCTTTCCATAGTATATAAATAATCTTTTTGTTTCTGTTACGCAGCTGTACGGTTTTAGAAGTAAATGTGAAACAAAGTTTAGAAGTTGATTCGTACTACGATTTAGAAGTTGCTAATACTTTACTTAGTTATAACTTAGTTTAGACTGAATTGACTTAACATAAAAATTATGTAAGTATATTTTAAGCTATAATTTAGTTTGCATTTATAAGTCTTCAAAACTGGATAATATTTGCCTTTAAACATTTTCTTGTTTTGTACACATTAAAAAAAAGTTTTCAAATACTTTATTTTAAAGTTATTTCAATAAATTTTGTTATAAATTAATTACAAAAAGAATTATTAACGTATACAACAATTATATGATCTTGCTTAAAGTTTAGTTAAAATATCAGAAAGCTATTAAATTAATATTTTAATATATAAATACTTACAGTGCATGCAACAAATTGTGTCATTATCTTTTATAATGAGGACATGTAGTTAGCAAAGCTATGATTATTTAAAGTAAGTATTTCCAATTTGTTGTAAAGTATTATTATAAAGAAACATTTAAAGCACTAAGAATATATGACAGCTTCATTAATTTTAGCTTATAACAGTGATTATGACAAATGATATGGAAACAGTGACATTTGAAGAGCTAGAGTCAACAGATGTTATTAGTGTAGAACTTGTGCCAGAACGAAAAGGATTAATACTCAAGCACTGCGAATATTATGTGAGCTCCAGAAGACACGGAACTACTGTTACAAGGAGATATAATGAGTTTGTGCAGCTGTATGATGTGTTCTGCACAAAATATCCATACAGGTAAATAGTTTATTATGCTACAGTCTATATTACTACTATCTCAATTAGTTACTTACTTTTCTAGTGCAGTGACCCAAAGTGAGTCTTGACCTCCGACATATAGAAGGTTAGCATTCGCTGTTATTTACAACCCAATTTTATGGAAGTAATACTTTTAAGAATTTTCAGTGTTTCAGTTCCACCTATTATTAATAGGAGCTTTAATTAAATTAAAAATATACAATTTATTAATTAAAAGAGGGTTTGAATTCTACTTAATGTTCTCTAGTTTGTATTAACTTCATACACTGCAGTACTTATCTCATATGAGAGTCTGTTCAATTTACTTATTTAACAAAGGAAAACACTTCTTCTCCCTTTAAATCTGCCAACGGCATAGTGTAAACTCATCACAACCATGATGTCCTGTTTGTCTCACCGATTTCTATTATAAAATTGTAGTATTCATTGCAAGTTCTTTACTATTGTTTAAACTACTTTCTTATTTGCCATTTAGCTTAGAAAGGAAAAGTAAGCTAATTTGTCGAGTGGAATATTCGAGATATATTTCACTTAATTCTGTTATCATTGTAACTGACCTCATGACAATGTATTGATAACAATATGTAATATTTACATAGTTGTTAGTTTGTATTCATTCAATGTGATAATTGAAAAGTTTTGTGATATTATTATTTATTTAAATAACACTTATGTGCTAAGTGTTTAAATATTATTTTCCTTTTCAATGATAAGAAAGGATGACAATGTAAACTAAAAGTTCTAGACATATAAAAAAAAATATTTGATTACACAACTTTCTACAGGGTAGTCTTGTGATTTTGAAGGTTTTTTTTTCTGAGTTTACTTTAAAATTAGTCCCATAAATTAAAAAAAATTTGAACCTACTTATTTATATTGAAAGTTGTATTTACTTGATGATTCCTTTTTTCAACTGAAAGAGTAATCAGAATGCAATTTCCACCCAAAGAGTGTAAATATAGCAGGAATGATTTTGTACCTGATAATTACTGTTAAAACGTAATACATATTTCAGTTTCAATTGTATGTTTTTTTTTTTTAAGTGTTTAAATTTATGGTAATATCAAAACTGGTGGCTGAATTAATGGCTCCGAGTGATGTCAGTCTCGTGGCATATTGATGAAAAAAATTATTAACATTTTAGAGCTGTATGCCGTTTGCCGCCAAAACGTGTGGTTGTAGGCGGGGGCAGCGCCCTGTTCCTGCAGCGGCGGCGAGCGGCGCTGCAGCGCTGGCTGACCCTCGTCGCCCGCCATCCAGTGCTGGCGCACGACGCGGACCTGCGCGCGTTCCTGTGCGAATCCACTTCGCGATTGGACAAACCGAAACATGACGAATTTATATTGGCCGGTACACAGGATGACCCACCCGTAAATTGTTTTTTTTTATTTTAATTTTTTTTTTTGGGCTTTTGTCCCTTTCGTATGTTAGATATTGAGAAAAATAATTGTGATTACCAACATTTTGTTAGTAAAATAGTAGGTATATCGAGTTTTTAAAAGACTAAAATGAAAAAAAGGGAGGGTATGGCATAACATCCTTTCATTATAAAAGACAGATGACTGTAAGTCTCGCAACATTCGTGTTTGGGCAGTGTGCGAGGGTTGCTCTGCCACTGGATTCGTCTTCATGTTAATCAGTATCGTCTTCATGTAAACAGAAGAAATCGTTAGTTTTGTTAAAACATTAACATTTTTTTTTACTCGTACCGTTTAAAATCACGATTGACAGTTGTCTATTTATTACAACGAAAGTTAAAATCATTAATTTAAGCTTAAATTTATAATTTTAGTGTAAATATTGTATACATTTATAATGAGATAGATTAAGAGCTTCATCAGCTTAAATGGAGAAAATAGATTATAATTTTTCGTATGTTTTAGGAACAAATGTCGATGGACGAAATGCAAGCGGCGTTCGTGTCCGAGCAGGAGCAGCTACGTCTGTTACAGTTGGGACTTAACCGGCTGTACAAAATCTTCGAAAGAGGTATGACAAGATATTTAGATACTATCTGCTCGTGGTGGTTTCCGTTGCTGACGATGAATGATTTTTTGTTAACATTTGTTAATACTTTTATTATTTGAAAATTATTATATATGTACATTAGTTTTATGCAATGTACCTTTATATTTTACATATCTAAGTATTTATTCCACTATCGCTCCCCTTCTCTCTCCTCTTATAATACTACTCTGTTCTTCTCTGCTACTCCATCCAATACTTCCTTATCTCTCTCCTCTCCTCATTACAGTATTTCTATGTATATATTTAAAACAAGTTAGCCCCGTGTCCGATATAGCCTTGTTAACGGTCGTCAAGGAGACTCAAGGCGAAAACATCTGTAAAAAAATGTACTTACAAATATTTAAAAAGTTATGTCTAATTATTGTTAATTAAATAATGTAATTTAGTTACTATGTAATCTATCTTATGATCTACATTTCTAATTCCACTCTCTTCCTTCCGAGCACTGAGCAATCAAGAATCAATGTAATGTGTACGATTGTGTCTTGGTAAAGGATCACAGATAGATACCAAACAGTCATTCCTTTTAAAGTCGAACAAGTAATTGAAAAAGCCGTCATATCTTCAATTATTCGGATGTGTATTTACTTGTTGTTATTTATAAAAAACTATTGTCAGTTGAGGGTCGTTGTGATGCGGAGCGGGCCGACATCCGGGAGCTGGGCGCGGCGCTGAGCGCGCTGGGCGGCGACTCGCCCGCGGACTGCGCGCGCTGGCGGCACGTCAGGGAGGCTTGCAAATCTGCCGCTGAGTATGACATGTTTTAATAAAATCACGAATTGATTAGCTGGACGGTCACCTGGTGGTAACTAACACTCCTGTGACCATGCGGCGCTGTGTAGAATGTTTTATTTTATATTTTCGGAGGACTTACAGCTAATACAGAAAAAAAAAACATAAATAATACAGAAGGCCAGTTACAAGTCGACACAAATAAAATAAGAAAAGATATAGAAAGGAGAAAAGGACATTCACCGAAAATAGTAGAAGTGTGTATACTGTGACAGTATCGACATATCATACTTAATACATTTTTATATTAACGTTAGTGTCATATAAAAATATAATAATACATATCGTTGGTATAAATATGAAAGGGGTATACCGTTTCAAAATGTATTTTGTCTACCAGACATTTTAAAATAAATAGTTTGGTTATCGCGCCAAAAAAGTCCTTTGCAAATATGACCAAATCCGATTCAGTTTTATCACTTTTACAGAAAATGGTATGAATTGTGATTAACTAGTATTAAATAAATTAGCGCCCATTAACTACATGGTCACCGGATAACGACCGTTACAGGATTTGCGCATTAACTTAACATTGCTATTGCTAGTAAAATATGTCTCGTGTCAGAGAGTTATGTGTAAAATAGTCAGTCATGTATGGCGAGTTGTTTTTTTTTATAAATAACAGCAACGATATGATAAAGATCTAACGGTAAGTTCACTATGAGACAACAGTTGTTAGATGCGCATTGATAATCTTGTTACACTATAAATTTTACCATATACTGTAAAACCGGAAACCGGAAAGACAAATCATGACAAAGGTGATAGAAAATAAAAAAAGCCTCTCATTTCTTTAAACGTCATTGGCGTTTGACGAAATAAAAACTTGCTATAGTCTGATAAATTGTCTATGGTTTTGAATAATATTAAACTGCAGACACATAACAAATTTAATACTAAACAGGTTAGCTACATCAATGGGCGAGTCTCCAATTGAAGAATTAGATTGCGAAGATGGCGCCGGTGGCAAAATTCTTTTAGCATTGGACGCGTTGGGAGCGTACAGGTACGTTCGTGTTTATGGTAACGCGGACTTTAGATTTAAAATAGTAATGAATTTAGAAATTCACCAAATTAAAATAGTAATTTTAGCATCATTATCTGTCGACACCTCACGCGATGTTAAGCGTCAATGGGGCTGAAGATTGAGGAATCGTTTTATAGAATACTCTGGCTCTGATATGTAGCCAGTCGGAATGCAATGATGATGTTATGAAAATAGATTTACAATTAGTGTGATAAGTTAGCTTTTTTTTTTTATACTATTATGCGACGAGACGAGTAAGACGTTCACCTGATGGTAAGTGATACGCTTGCGCATGACAACGTGGTGCTAGTTAAGATGGTACACACTGCACCACATTGCGCTCGTCGCCTGAGACATAAGGTGTTAAGTCTCGTTACCCCAGTAATTACACTAGCTACAGCGCCCTTCAAACCCGAACACTGTAATGTTTGCACACTACTATTTGGCGGTTGAAATAGGAAAGCTTCATTTATTTATTAGCTTCACCTAATCTAGCCTTGCAATTGAACCTGGTTGAAATAAAACAAACAGTAAAAAACAAAAGTCGGGGCAGGCGAAACTTGAATAATAGATATGTTTACAGGGAGCTCTGTGCTCGGCTGACCCGCGGGCTGCACGGCGAGCGCGCTGCTGCTGCCGCTGCGCAGCCGCACAGCGCTGCCGCGAACCTGCTGCGACGCCGCCACCGGTACGCGCTCGCCTGCTGCGTGCACGTGAGTTCTACCCCCCTAATCTTCATCATGATCTATACGTGTAACTGAGATGTACAGAACGTTCACTACGTAATAAACAACAGAAGATAGTTTCGATAAGTGATAAGTATATGATCAACGCGTTGTGCTCACTGTTCTGTAGGTGTTTTTTTTTTGTTCTACGAAGTGACGAGACGAGCATGACGTTCATCTGATAGTAAGTGATACGCTTGCAGATAACAACGGTGTTGGTTAAGATGGTATACACTGCACCACATTTCGCTACAATAGGTTAAGTTTAAATGGAATCAGTAATTAGCTTAAATGTTGACAACGTTAATATAACTTAACTGGTGGTCTCTGTTGCCGGAGACTGTCTAGGTAGGTACCACCGGGGCTTCTTTTTCAGCCTTCTAACAGTATTATGCAAACATTATTGTGTTCCATTTTGAAGGGCGCTGTAAACTAGTGTAATTACGGGGTTACAAGATTTAACACCTTTTGTCTCTAGGCGACGAGACGAATATGGTGCAATATACATCATCTCAAACAATGTCGCGTTTATATGGGCGTGCGTATGACATACCATAAGGTGAACTTCTCGCCCGTCGCGATGCCTCGTAGGATAAAAAAAATAATTATTTAACCACTATTCTTATTTTTATTAACATGTCGGGTATTTGTTATTACTCAACCAAGATTGGAAAAGTTTTCTCAATTTGACCGCTAAACTTCAGTATGAAGAAGGCACGTCGTGATGATGATCATCATCATTATGTTATGTATGTACAGGAAAGTAAGGTAGCGCGCGCGTACGCTCTTGCCGCGCTGGAGTCGCTGCACGAGCCGGTGTGCACGCGCGGCACGGCGCACGCTTGCCTCGCTAAGCTGTGGGCGGGGTTGCACGCCGCGCTCGCGCGCTCCACCAATGGGACGGCGCGCAAGCAGTGACGTCACCGCTTCCCGGCCGACAGCGCCATCTTTTGATCGCCTCTTTTTTCAGTCTCGAATAAGGCACAAGCTCAATAAGGATAAGGCGTCTAAATGACATACGCAAATCACAATTAAAAAAAAAATCCATTATAGACATAAAAATATGTATGATTTAAAGATCGGACACATAATTGAATGAAGAAATCATTTTTGTTAAGTCCCTCTGCCATTATTACGCTTCACATAAACTTTTAAATGACCAGTCACTTTATACACAGCACACGAAATCACGTTTTCATTTATTCATAATTTTAATATAATAAAAATACAATTAGTATATTACATAATTAATATTTCTCGAATATTTCGAAAACAACAGGTATCTTTATAGGTTCTCTTATTAAATAGAATATATACGTTCTGATTACCAGTACTACTCGTAAATTTATATTTAAGTTATATACTCACATATAGTACATAACAGGTGCTTTTATATAGTTGTAATAAGTTGTATGTTTAATATGGCGGCTCTTTATTTGCCGCTATAATAGTATAAGTAATAAACGTGTAAGGATTGATTACAAACGTCTTCCGTATTAAACTTATGGTATTTTTTTAAAGTAATTATAAATAAATTGTAATGGAAATAAAATATATTAATGATGTATATAGTTTTATAGTAAAATTACGGGAAAGTTTTTGTCTGTGAGATTTATATATAGTATCTGAATGGTGTCAAAATATTTTTTAAAATTGTTTTATTTTGTATTCTATTATAAATAAATAAAATGCCCTATTAATGGTCTTGATATTAGGTCCAGAAGTGTTTACTAAGAAGCAGAGAGTCAAGATCAATCAGCTATCACGGTATCACCAAGTAATTGTATATGTAACATATCGGATTTGGTTATACGATTATTGATATTTTTTTTTATATCAAACGTGATATTTTCTTCGCGGTAATTAGCGGAAATAAATCGAATTACAGCGTTTAGTTATAACTCGATTAGTTTCGTGTGTGATTGATTAACTTTTATTATTAATTTTTGTTTCATAGATCTGGCTCGGAGGACCAAGATTTCGGCGCACGATTTTTTTATTAACTGGTGCTTATTTTAAATTATCTTATAATAGATCATGATAACTTAGTTTCCAAATGGGGTCGTATTTGCTATACATATTGAGGAGGCGCGGGTTCGATCCCCGCTGAGCTTGAGCTTCTTGTGATTAAAAGGACATACTTCAAGAAGTACAGCTTTCGTGGAAATGCGACTCTTGTAGTCCCAGCATTGGGAAAATTTATTGGACTATTTATTATTATTTACACAAAACTTTTACAAGTTATAATAAATTACTGTTTTGATGTTCTCTGTAAAGTTTGATGGACATACTTGGAGTAAATTTATCATTTTTTTTTCCTAAATGTTATTGTATTATTAACGTACAAAGTTGTCGCTATTATGGGCAGCAACCGGCTGCTTTTCTAAATGTATTTTTAATATAACCAAATAATAAAAACAACTGTGATATTCCCGAATATCATTTAAAACTTTTTTAATTATAACAAAATATTTAACCAGCGGTATCGGATATTAAATATATTTATGTTATCTTGTATGTTAGCATTATGTTAAATAAAGTTTATTAAAAATAAATATGAAGCTCTTCATTGAATTAATAATAAAAAAAAACTTGAGTTATAAATTGACTATTTGTTAAAATGGTCGCATAACCACATTCGTTGACTTGCACTTGGTTAACGGTAAACGGCTTTGCCATTTATTCTGAGAGAAAGCCTTCTAGTCCCATAAGCAGGCTGTTTATAGTCACTATTCACGATGAGTGTGTGGTACTAGATTTGGTCTCAATTTTGGCGCAGTTTAGTTGCTCATCACTACAGCGCTCGTCTTCTTGAGCGATTTCACCAGCTACAGCTCCATTCAAATATTGAAAGTAATGATTTACACATTACTTCTTGGTGACCAAAATAGTGAGCAATGTGGAGATCTTAGGAGAAAATTTCATATCTAGATATGGCCAATTATGGACGTCTATTGATGATGATGATGTGAAAAAATAGTCGCTGCTTATAAACAGTTTCCGGAGTCATGGTTGTACTTAGCAAGGAACTTGACGCCTTATTAATAAACTGCTTTTTATAATCGTTTTGTTACCACAGTGAAATATCATATGTATTATACTTATGTGTATATATTTACAATATATACGCAACAGTTGATAACTGCGGGGTTAAATTCAGCCGGAAGTGTTTATTGGTAAAACAATTTCAAACTCCACGTCGGTACCAACACTATGCATTTACTTACGCTTACGAGAATAAAAAAAAATTTCTGAAGCCATGTAATATTTTATAAACAAATGCTGTATAGAAAAAAATCACAAGCATAAAAATATTTTATTTACACGTGAGGAAAGTATCTCAGATTAATAATTTATAACAAACTATAATATGTATAACAACAGCTATTCCTTGTTGATATAATAATTGTTTACATAAAACATTGCAAATGAATCAATACTACTTGTTTATAATATTGTGGATGGATATCAAATAAAACTCATAGAAATTGCTACATTATTAAACGAACATTTATTATTGGTTTTATATTACAAATTTTAATTTCTCGATAAAATCTCGTTTCTTTTCTCTGATTACTATTAAGTAAATTAGAAGACAATTGTCGTCGGAAATACAGATATTTCATTCATTCCCATCAAAAGATAAAAACCGCTATAACATTGTGGTTATAAAACATTGAACTGAATTCTTATTTCATCATCATCTCACTTTCCTGTTCCCATTTTACGTGGGAACAGCACGTCTACTTTCGTCTTTCGATCGGTTTTACGACCGCCCGCCTGCCTGTCACCAGTTCTCCTTGGTAATGTTGTTGGTGGAATCGCCACCTACATTCAATGCAGACAACAATAACTCGAGTGATTATATTGTTATATACACTAATAAATACTATTAGTATAAAAAGTTTAAATTTGAATGACTAGATGATTGGTAAAGATTCGTAGCAAATATTTGTTGTAGGTTGGACTGTCGTGTTGCGCGGCATTCATATTGTATATATTGTTCTAAATGATATAAAAATTGCGTAATTGTTTTCCTTAGGCATCCGCAACCGGCGTCTAGGTAACATTCTATCTGTTAAGTATGATGTATAAACAAGCTATTGTCTTTATTATTTTCTTTTCTTAGTCAAAACATTTCGTCACGGGGATGAGAGTTAGTACCGGTTCGAACTCCAGTCCGGATGGAACTGTGCGTGCTGCTCCCGTGGTTGTGCGTTGTGATCTTAGAGCTTACCAGTGGCGTCGCCCACGTCGATGCCTATGTGAAACAAAACAAAAATGTAGTGAAGAAAAAGTATCGCCCTATTTACCATATATCCTCACCGAAAGGATGGGTGAGCGATCCCACCGGCTTCACCTTCTTCAAGAGGCAGTATCACATGTTCTTCCAGTACCACCCCCACGATGGCAAGTGGGGTCACATACACTGGGGACACGCCGTCAGCATGAACCTCATCGATTGGACTCATTTCCCGCCGGCTATAGTTCCTAAGGAGTATTACGAAATGCACGGCTGTCAATCGGGAACTGCTCTAGTCCACAACGATTACCTGACGCTGTTCTACACCGGAACCGTTTTAGCTGATAACGAAACGTTTCAGACGCAAAACCTGGCATTAAGTGGTGATGGTGTAGTGTTCCAAAAATACATATACAACCCAATTTTGAGAGAAGCGCCACACGGAGTCGGCGAGTTTAGGAACCCCAGAGTATGGAAATTCCGAAATACATGGTACATGATGATCGGAACCACGTCGAGGGAGAAGAATGGGAAGTTGATACTGTATACATCAGGTGACATGTTTAATTGGAAATTAGACGGCACTATAGCGGAGTCGATGGGCGACATGGGAAACATGTGGGAAAACCCCGACATGTTCGCAATGGACGGACAGCATATATTAATTTTTTCCGCTCAGGGAATAAAAAGCGAGGGTTACCGTTTCAGAAATCTTTATCAGACGGGTTACGTGGTCGGCAACTTTGATTATGTCCTCGGCCAGTTTGAGGACTTGGAAATATCGACGGCAACGTTCACGGAATTGGATTATGGACACGATTTCTATGCAGCGAAAACTATGCTCGCGAAAGATGGCCGGAGGCTGTTAATCGCGTGGCTAGGCATGTGGGGGAGTGAGTTCCCCGAGTCTAAAGACGGCTGGGCGAGTATGTTGACAATGGTAAGAGAACTCCGTCTGTCAGAATCCGGACGTTTAATTATGACACCAGTGAGGGAGATAGTGGACTTACGAGCTGAGATTTTGGAAGACGCTTGGTACAGCCCCGGAGAAATGTTCTACGCCGGCACAAAGTCGTTCGAGCTGATAGTGAACTCGAGTGCGATCGTTTCGTTCGTTGGATTAACTTTAGAGTGGGGAATTGACAGCAGGTACTCCATCGGTTACCACGCGGACCACGCCCACGTCAGTGTGGACCGCGGCGGTACGGACGGTGGTAGAATAGCGGAATGGTCGCCAAACGGATACATCCACTGGCGGATTTTCGTCGACGGCAGTTCCGTGGAAGTGTTCTGCGGCGAAGGCGAAGTGGTGTTCACAAGTCGTATCTACCCCAAAAAGGATATCCGCGTCAGAGTATCAGGTGACACGCAGTTGCACGTCCTCCAGTACCGGCTACGGCGGAGCATTGGTCACAATAACAAGAAACCGACGAAACACACAAAGAAGAGAATGAAAATATTAGATAAGTTTAAATCCGAATCTGAAACTGCTATTTAATAAATGCTATTCCAAAGTCGTGAAGTTGAATTGGCTATCTATAAATATAATATCCATTATAAAGTCTTTAAAACTGGAAAAGAGCTGATCAATTTGTGAATATCATTTTATTAAAATTACGTTGCTTTATTTATGATTAGTGTAAATACATTATTGTATTTGATGTAGTTGCGAGGCAAATATGGTAATTTCTATAAATCAAGCAGATATATAGTTTTGGTATATATAATTGTCTTGTCTATTATGCAACTATGTAAAAAAACAGATACCTTAAGATGTAAGTAACTAAGTACATAACATTAAGACGTATATTACGAAGCCTTTAGGGTGAAGGTCTTTGAGGGAGGCCTATGCTCAGCAGTGGGCATCTTCCCTCTGATAATGTATTGTATACATGGAGTATGATTGCGTAACAGGATTTTAATGTAAGATTTATTGTATTAAAATAAATGGCTTTAACAAAAGGCAAAGTGAGAAAACTAACAAATATAAACATGGAGTAAGGTTTTTGCTTCATTTCCAAACTTTCCCACGATTTTATTATATATTGTATGAAACTGAACTTTACACAATACATCGAGACTATAATTCTCATATAATTTTTCTGTTATATTCATAATAATTTATGTTCATTTATGTAAATAAATTTAAAGTTTATTTATGATTAGCGGCGACTTATTATAACATTTTTAAATCTGTCTAATAAATATACAAAAGGAATACAGTTGCAGTCTAAAATCTACATTTTAGTGCTGGAATTTCTCTGTTGCCGATGTAGCTAGTAAAATTACTAAGGTAACAAAATTTGAGATCTACTTTCTGAAACCGACGAGCACAATGTAATATATCTTTTTAGATATAGCAAATATAGGCAGGCGTATCACTTTCCATTAAATAGATTTTTAGAACCTCAGTTAGTGTAATAAAATTTTAACAGCAACCATTTCAGTACAAGCCTTTGCTTAGAATGGTTAATAGGATATTTATTTTTCAAAAAAACATTACCAATACTTTGATTACATCAGGATATTTAATTCATTATTTATCTTATGGCTCTTACGGTTATCAACAGAATGTTTATACTGTCTCTCATATTATAAACACTATATGTAAAAATGTTTGTGAAATCATCATAAAATTTAATTATGATAGATTTTTAATTTGATGAACAAAAAGTAAGGTTATGTTTGGATAAATGACAAATAAAAATATTGAAGTATTATAATCGTTCATTTATTATTAACCAAGAAAAATATACTTTCATGATATTAATTATATTGTAGAGGAGTATCCCATACCTGCCTTACCGCATCATTCCTCAAATTATAAAACCATAAAATTTTACCTTTTCGACATTTCATTTGGAAAAACAAAACGTCTTGGAATTCTCGTTCAATTTTTAAATCGACGCTGTCAAAATTTTTCGCAGATAAAAAAATAAATAGAATTATTTTAAGAGAAGCCATTAAGCATAAAGAAGGATAATTTATAACACGACGATGATCACAATTTTGAGATGTAATATTTTTAATTTATTTTATTCGACGAAGCGATGAGACAATTGACGGTAAGGGACCAGCCCACAACAATATCATGCTAGTTAGGGTAATACAAGATGTTAGGTGTCATTCACTTAGCATCACTAGCTACAACGCCCTTCAAAACGGAATACATTATGTACACCACTCTTTGGTGGCAGAAATATGAAATGAGTGGTCTATAGCTATCTTTAATATCTTTTGCAACAAAACAAAAAATGTAAGTAAACATCGGTAACTTATGCTATTGGAGTTTCCCATGTTTACGATAAATCTCAATATAGCCACAAAAACCCACGAGCGAAACTAACGAACGATTCGATTTTAATTATATCCCAGAATTGCTCATTCTCTCACTTAAAATCGTTAGGCCTTTTTTTATTACATTTAATCAATGCCTAATGCTAAATATTAAAAGGTATTCGTTATAATATAAAATATATGTTGATTCCACAAATTCCGAAGTGTGTCAATTCATTTATAACCGCAATTATAACCTCGTGTACACGACGTCATCTTTTATTAGATTGATAACCAAATGATAAACAACAATTGATTCGTAAATACGCAAAATGCGAAATCCTATTATGTACATAAATAAGGAAAATAACAAGTTATTATTGTAACTTAACTAATATAAACCATTCGGGTCTCTAACTATATTATCGTGCAGAATTTCCTAGTAACTTTAACTACCTCCGGGGCGTAGTGGTTATCCGCACGGACGTCTCTGGTTTGATTCCGGAGCCCCATATGGTAGAGTTACAAAGTAGATAGGTGTAATGTGGCAGGTAAGGCTACAATATATTTGACAGTTGTAGCTATTCAGGTGGTTTCGTTAAACTATCACCAACCAAACTCGTGATCCCAAAACCGGAATATCCTTAGTGAGTATGTTTTCTCATTGTCACTTAACATAAAAAAATTGAAGTTAAGATCAAATTTTAAACTATTATAGATAAAAAAATACAACAAAAAATTACTTTTTTTTTTTATAAATTGGCATCGCGCGGTTTTCGCCACTGACGAAAGCAGGGAATCGTTTACCACGATTTAAAAGAAAAAAAAAATACTTTATTATTCATATTTTTTTTTTTTGTAAATGTTCTGGATATAACACACACTTTGAAATCTTTATTAAGCAAGCACTGGTCCGAAAACTAGCTAAATTAATCAAACGAAAAAATATGTTCTTCATTATAACTAAAAAGCTGCAAAGAAACTATGTAAACAAGCAAGTTCTACCAAGAAACTTATATGTGAAAACGTATAAATGGTGCTAAATTATTATAATTAGAAATTTAATATTGTATGTTCATTGTCACTGTTTGTTTTCCAAATAAATTGAAAAAAAAAAAATATTATTCATAAGTAAAAACCGATGTTGCCACATAATATAATTCACAGTTGAATGAAAGGGATCATAAGTTTTAAAGAATTGCTTACGTGACTGAAGCTCAAGATAACCTCAACGGGAAGTGGCTCCAGGGATTCCCGCCTCGTTAACATTAGCGATCACGGAAAGCCCGATAGAACCCGTATGCTCGATAACTCCCACTGATTCATTTTGAAATATTTATCGATGTACAATATTCTTCTGATACATTAAATTTCTTCGCGTTTAATTAGCGCTAATTCTAAGATACATATAACAACAAAGTTGCGGGAAATTCTTGTTTGCTTTTCTTACTACAGGAAATTCTTGTAAAGAGGACAGAGCGACATAGTTCACTTTTAGAAGATTAATATTTACACGAACATACAATAAACAGACCACTTTATTTTTCTAGTTTTGGGACATTCCCAAGTGTAGATTCAAGTTTAAATTCCACCAGACAGGTCTAATGATGGTTGACGGATGTCGCATCCCCACAAAAGCTGGTGTTCTTGGAAGATATCTGTTTTCCTGCGATGTTTTCTTTTCCCAGAACCTCAATCACAGTCTGAATCGATATGTAAAATGTCTGCCTTTAGCCTCGTTACTAAAATAGTAAATTATTATTCATTTGATGATATCATAATGCTTTCATAGCGATCGCCTCTTATAGATAAGATGCTACTCATGGTCAGTAACATACCTTCCCATAACAATGAAGCGTTTGTTACGATGATATACACTGGACTATGTTATGCCCGTCGCCATCTTACCCTAATATATGATATTACAATAGCCAAGACTTATGAATTACTGTGTAAAAGCTATGCGTGAAAATATTTAACACTATAATACTTTTATTAATGATGATAAAAGTCTAGGAACTTCAAAGGCGATTAAAATTCTAGAAAGATCTGAATTGCGTATACGTATAATGGTGGTGCGTAAGTCAAATAATAAAAGTTTGTGTTTCAATAATGAACAGCACGGAAAATTATACCTTAAGTCTTTAAATATGGTAGCGAAAAGCTAAAATTTCGCACGAACGTATGATATTAACTTCCGTTCTGTGATCTGTGACGTCATACTTAAAAGACGTCACAAATTGCCAAAGTGGTGAAAATTACGGACGCGTAAGTATCTACTAAAGGTTTGATATTAAATTTGTTCAAACAATAAGAGACGCGAATTATATTAAATTCAGACTTACCATGAGGTTCTTCTACGGCAACTATCACACATGCTTGTAAATTTTAAATTCCGTATATATGAGAAAAGAAAAAAAAGGTTAACTTTTTCGTTTTCTTTTTCGATAAGTACAACCTGCTCTTTGATTGCCTATTGACTAAAGATTTTTTAAAGTTTACTTAAATTTAGGGTAATTTTTAATTTAAGTATATATTATTGTATAACCTTTCACTCTCGCAAATACTTAGTAATGAAGGAAAATAGCGAGTATTTTTAACTAAGCTATTTATTACAAAATTATTATTTACATCCGTAGTTATTGAAGAAACCGAAATAATAAATAATTGACATAATCATTGTCATAGATGATATTTCGTATTACATTACTAGATTATTGCTGCATTTGAATTCTTAAAAGCTTAGCAATCTATTGTCGGGATATTTATCAATCTTTTTATGGTAACATTAAGTTAACTGTCAAAAATAAGAGGTGGGTCAAGAGGGTGAGGGGTACCGTGAGGCTGTACAAGTAGATATGAATGAGTCCGAATCTGACGCGACTATAAAACGTACGAGTGCTGCAGGCTACCATATGTTGCCTAAAAAACTGTGTTAATTTTGTGGAAGTATAGTTTATAACTTATTTTAAATATGGCACAACTTATTACATACGTTCTTCTCGCCGCTATAAGTTTTGCGTTTGTAAACACCGACAAGGCAACATTAAAATTTTTTGAAGAGAAAGTAAGTTCCTTGAAAAGTTTATTTTTGCTTAATTTTTATAAAAATTTAATTTGCTTTTATAGTTAGTTAAAACAAATTTTAACTTTTTTATTAGTCTCTGTTTTATAATCAAAATTACAGGTTTGTTATTAGTAAAGGTCACAGCATCTTGCATAGGTGTTCAAATATTTTTACTACATGTATTAAGAATTATATGTACTTATTTCAATCTCTGTCTCATAGAAATATCTGAAATCTATATTTTATAAAAATATTAAAAACTTATTTATAAAACCTAGAAAGGCATTTGCTTTTATTAAACTAGTCTCCAAAACATTTTAAATATCTTATGTCAAGGACTAATATTAAAAAGCGAGTACAACTGTATTATAATAACTATAAATTATAATTTCTAACTATAAATATATTGTATTTAATGTGTTGGACTGAACATAAATCTAGGATCATGAGCAATCATAAGGTTAGCATGTGATAGAAAGGTCTGGTTGCAAGGCTACATATTGTTTGATATTAAACTGTTCCAAAGCGTTTTTAAAGTTGTCTAACAAGTTTTTATATACCTTTTGATGTAAGTGGAAAATATTACTGTTAATTTTTTTATAAATAATTGTAATAGAAATACACTAAAACAAATGGAAATAAACAAGAAGTTAAATAATTTGGCAGCCTTGTTATTAAAGTAACTCAAAAACTGATTTTTAAAGTGATAGGCTAGAAAGTATTTAATTACTAATTAAGTAGTTAACTAATTAAGTTCATGACATTTTTTTAGGCTCCTTTTACTTGATACAAAAGTGACCATGAGATAATTGCTTGAACTGAATTATTTATATTAGTCTGTCACCACCTACTTTAAATATACATTTCATGTATATATATGTTAATATTTTAAAATTTTATGTGTTTTTTCTTGAATAGATATTAACATAAATGTTCATTACCTTAACCGCGTTAAGTAATGATGAATGGTTCCTTAATATTGACCTGTGACCTGAACTGAGGCATATCATTTGTAGAACCAATATGACAACAAGATACATATTATCATATAGGAATAACACATATTCTAAACATATTTGATGTTATGATTAAACATGCAATCAGACATTTATTTATGTACAAGTATGATGACCCGTAGTGATTAAAATTAAGATGTATACAATAAATTAATAAATTTTGTTTAACCCAATTACAACTATTAATGTAAATAATCTGAAGCTTTGTAACACTAGACAGTAGAATGTATAGCAGTAACATTTAAGTCCTATTAAAATAAATACTAAAACTTTTTTGTAAATATATGAAAAGTATTATAGCAGTTTTGATTTTTCAGGATTTTCACGAAGCTAATGATTTAACAGATGATGATATCAAAAACATAGCGAAGATGTCGGATAGGAAACATTTTAAGGATGTACTAAACGAGATATTAATACCTAGGGTAGTTGGTACGCCGAACCATGAGAAGGTTGGCAATTACATTGCGAAAGAGATGAGGGGGTTGGGTTGGGACGTCGCCGAGGATGTGTTCCCGGACCACACGCCCGTGTTCGGAACTCTGAACTTCAGAAATATCATTGCCAAGTTAAATCCGGACGCGGACAGGTATTTGGTGCTTGCGTGTCACTACGACAGCAAATACACAAGGGAGCACGTGTTCGTTGGTGAGTTGGCAATCATTGTCTCATTAAAATTTTTAAAATATCATCAAAAACTTTTACACAACACCACATTGAGTTAGTTACCGAAAAAAAAAAAATCGTTACTCTAGCAGTAATACAAAACAATCAAACGCTTTTTAATCTAAATAGGCAATGGTATAACTAGATAATTCCAGTATGGTCTAAAATTGATTGTAGACAATTTTCATTTACGTCACGGTGAAGAATTTACGCTTGAAAGTTGACCAGTAGAATTGAAAAAATCCTACAATAATTTAATCTTCACTACTTGTAAACTGGAAATTAAACTAGCAACTTTCATGTACATGGTTTCATTACGAAGGCATTTATATTAAATAAAGCAGGAAATTCTATTTTTATTAATTTTTTAGGCGCAACGGATTCTGCTGTGCCTTGCGCTATGATGATCAACTTAGCGAAAGTCCTATCCAAGCAGTTGGAAGCTCTGAAGAAGAACCGGCTGAGTCTAATGTTCATATTCTTCGACGGCGAAGAAGCCTTCAGGCAATGGGGTCCCCGGGACTCTATATACGGGGCCCGCCACTTGGCAGAACATTGGCAGGGCATGCCGTACAAGGACGACGCTAATAATTTGCAACGGATGGTGAGTAGTACATCATAATCTATATTTTTTTTTTATACTACTATGCGACGAGACGAGCAAGACGTACACCTGGTGGTAAATGATACGCTTGCCCATGACAACGTGGTGCTAGTTAAGATGGTACACACTGCACCAAATTGCGCTCGTCGCCTCGTGACATAAGGTGTTAAGTCTCGTTACCCCAGTAATTACACTAGCTACAGCGCTCTTTAAACCGGAACACAGTAATGTTTGCACACTACTATTTGTCGGTTGCTATAGGAGCTGCGGTGGTACCCACCCAGACGGTCTCCGGCAACAGAGACCTACCACCTGGTAAAGATAAAGAACAATTCTAGGGAAAACAACAGTTTGTCTATGGTTAGCGGTGGATATGAATAATATATGAATTTGGAGTGAGAGACCTTGTTACTAATAATGAAGCGTTTTTTTTTGTCCCGCGGAGACAAATGTGATGTCGGAATTGCGTCGACTCTCCCTCATGATGTTCCTCCTCCATTACTTTACGGGTCTATGATATATTTATTGGTGGTGGTTCTCTGTTGCCGGAGATAGTCTAGGTATAACCGCAGCTTCTATTTCAACCGCTAAATAGTAGTGTGTAAACATTACTGTGTTCCGATTTGAAAGGAGTCGTACTTAGTGAAATTACTGGGGTAACGAGACAATGTCTTAAGTCTGAACCCGACGAGGGCAATATGGTGCAGTGTATACCATCTTAACTAGCGGCACGTTGTTATGGGCGAGCGTATCACTTACCATCAGGTGAACGTCTGATTCCTCCCGACGCTTTGTCTAATGAAAAAAATATAAGATTGGGGATAAAATTTTCATTAAGCTTCCCTTTGAACGTTCTGCAAATCGTTTTTTACCTCGGCGGCCATTATTCCCTCGTAACACTGTTCCAACATGTTTTACCTTGAATATAGATAGTACCGGATTAGTTCCAGTTTGTAAGATAATTGGAAAATCCGGCATGGGTTTTATGCGGTATTCGGCTTTTGTGTCTTTTATCTTTATTTAATAGAAACTGTGTTGATTTTTAAAAACATTTTCGATGATTCAAAAGCCTCGGACGTGTTTGGGCCTGGTCCGGTAAATTTCTCAAAATCGCTCTGTTTCGTAAATTTTGTTTCTAATAGTTTATATTTCATTTAAACAATTTTTTATATTTACTAAAACTATGATTTATCGAGTTTATTTAGCATATTTTATTTAATCCCGTCGTTTATCATAAAACTTTTCAATATTTCCATTAACAATAGAAACCATTTGAATGTATTATAAATCTTAAAATTGCCTATCTAATAAAATGGTGAAAATATTTTCTAACATATTACGTCATAATTATTCTTCTGGTACAAGTTTACTAGAAAATCTCAACCTTTTTTTTAGACTATAGAAAAAGAAAAAAG
Organism: Byasa hedistus; assembly: GCA_029286795.1. Lineage (NCBI taxonomy): Eukaryota > Metazoa > Arthropoda > Insecta > Lepidoptera > Papilionidae > Byasa > Byasa hedistus. The sequence goes on from JAGSMW010000001.1 coordinate 1,489,876, forward strand.
TATATATATTTTTATGTTTTTTTTTTTATTTTCAAGTCGTTATTATAAATAGTTTGAGGTCTCTTACCTACTGAACCACATGACCAGTCATCATAAAAATTTGCACGAATTAAATATAACGTACTTGAGCCAAAAGCCTCTAGATATGTTAGTTGTATAAAATACTTATGTATAAATACTTATATTTTCATTAAATATTATGTGGTCAAATGACCCTGTTTCGGTTTCTCTGTCAATAATCACTTTTGTCGTTTGTGGTCGTGCGATAGGAATTTCAAAGACATCACTTTTACGTCGTTATAATTAATCCACTGCTCGTGTTTAATTTATTGAAAACCGGTCTGTCAAAATTAAGTTAAAAACAGAATTTTTATTGCTAACTTTTACATGTATTCATAACGCCCTGTTCTATTCTGTCAATTGCACAAATGTTTATAATAATAACTACATCCTGTCTGTATAATGTAGTCATGGTTCAGTTCTGTTACTTTGTAAATGCATAATAGGTTAGATAGTGAATGAGCTTTCGGTTTGGTTCTTCGGTTTCCCGTCGCTGAGTAATCTACAAATACCTCTGTACCTTAAACTACTTAAGTAGATAAATAAGTTATATTTCTGTCACCGCACATATGTGTCAAACTTTATACCAAAGTCATGATCGAGACATAAAATTTAAAAACTCCTTAATGTCGTCTTAAAAAAAAAGCATTGTGTTATATTCGTAATAAGAAAACTCTAATAATATTGCCTTAAATTTTTGTTACTCTATTATTGCTACCATTTGAATTACTCTTTAAAAAATATTTTAAATGTTGTCCGAGAAAAATACTCACATAAACCAAACTGTGTAGTGTAACCCGTTGTCATAACATCAGGGTTCATCAGGGTCGCATAATAAGCAGCGCACAAACGATTTTCCGCAATCCTGATGTAACGTGACGAGAATTGATTATTTTGAATACCACCAAGTCGTGTATATAATCAATATGAAATTAGTAAATTTTTAAAAATGTTAGTTAATTTCTTACTGAGAATCAATAAACTAGTTAAAAATATATTGGATCCGGTTTGAAAGAAATGAAGCGTATAAAGTTTTCTATAAGAAATCAATGAATAAGAATCAAAATGATTACCACGTCGGGGTAGACCAAGAAAGTTTAAAATCATATTAACGCGATTTATAAAATTATTAAACAAATTATAACAACAAAATTCATGGACTTAAAAACGATGAATTTAAATATTTTTTTTCATAATCTGAAATATCTCTTGTTTAAACATTTAGAGAATTAACGTTATAAAAATTAAATACTCAGAGTAAGGGAAATATGAGATTGATTTTGTATCTGTTGATTTTTATTGAAGGTTTTTTTTAATTTTTATTTAAAAGAGGTTTAATAATTTTATGAAAAAATATTATTAAGCTGTATTGACGTTCGTGTCACGGGGTTGCCTCTGTATAAAAAACCGTGTTATTTTTTTCATTTATCGTTCGTTACGCGCGGTTGGTCGCGTCCATTACACGCAGATTATTTACGAACATTGCACAATTTGTGATGAACTGAAGTCTAACAATTTAACAAGATTAGTTTAATGTTTGTTGGTTATATGTCTATATTTCTATAAATGTTTGTAAATGTTAATAAAAATTTAGCAGCGTATATGGTCGGGAGTACAGAATGAAAGATGTTCGTTAGCTTGAAATGAATCAGTAATTTTGAGTAATGAATAATTTTATTGCGGAATTCCGATTTTTATTTATACATCCTGACTTTGACAATATTTTTCTTACTTTTACAAATTTGACAGTAATTTAAATTAAATTGAACGGCTTCATACAAGGAGTTTGTTAACAAATATAACACGCCGCAAAAAAACTATTTATATTAGTCTACATAAATATATTTAATTATAACATAGAGATATATGACATATGTCTGTAAAATCTAAATGATGACTTTTCATTTAATTTGAGTCAATATTTACATGGTACCCTTGCCAAACAATTAAAATAATTATCCGCGCGTAATTATAAATGTCCATTTGTTGCTACTAATCACAGAACCGGCTGGATTATGAAACTTTTATGAAAAAGACTTGTGCCGCTAAAAAATAAACCAATAAAATTATAAGCAAATACCGCTTAAATGTAATAAATTTTTATAATCTGTGTAAAAAAATACCGTTTACTCCGGTACAAATAATAGTAGCAATTTAGACAAAATAAATATACACTCACGGTCTACCGTCCTTAACTAATTTTTAAACAAACATATTACGAGGTATATTTAAAAAATACGAATGTGTCCACCATTTTGTTATAAAAATTATGCTGTGTGTCATTCATTTAATCTGATTTTAAGACCTGTTCCAATTGTTAATCATTTCACAAAACTTCATATATTTTTTTAATTTTTATTTTAACTTATATACATTTAGCTAATGATATTTACTTTGTAGCGGCATATTGTAAATAGCTACGAACTCCTTTTATGTAAAGATTCTTTTTAATTTTCAAATGGTTGTCATATTTGTAAAAATAATATTCATGCTGTCACATTTACATTGTATAAATTCCGATATATTTTCTAAATAAATTTACTCTTCAATACGTCCAGGCAAGATAGTCAACAGTTTTATTTCCATAACTCATCCGCCAAAACTTTAATAAGTTATCATTGTAAATTTACACAAGTGTGTTAATTTTAATAATAGTTATGATATGTATTATGCTTTGATATGATTACATGATATGAGTTTGAATATGTTGTAGAATTATTTTTCTTATAGTCATTTTAAAATAAGTTTAATTATATGAATAAATGTTCAATATATATATGACTTTGAAATTAATAAATAATTTTTTTAAATATGATAATATTTTTTGTTGTCTCGGCCTCTGATATTAGGATGTCCTGGTGCTGCTGGATCTGTTGGGCTGTCCGGACCCGGTGTTCTACAGCTACTTCCAGGCCACAGAGAAGTGGTACGTGCGCCTGGCGAGCGCCGAGCAGCGCTTGGCGGAGCTCGGCCAGCTGAAAGCTTACTCCGTCGGCAAGGAGGAGCAGAAGTACTTCCGGCTGAGCAGTTCCGGCGCGGTCATAGAAGATGACCATATTCCATTCTTGAGGAGAAGTGAGTATTAATAATTACGCTATTAATTCGTATAAAAACAATAAAAATGTCTCGTACATCAAAAATGGATGCGGATGTAAACCATAAAAAATACAAAATCAAAATTACAGCAGTTTATGTTTGTTATCGTTTTTCATCGATAAAGTTCACGATATCTTATAAAGAAAAATCTCATAATTCTTATCGCTCCGATGATTGTGGTAATAAATATAAATTGAAGTATACATTGTGTTAATGATTGATTTTTTATATGGCAACATGAACACAATGAGACGAAATGTAGTTAAATAAATTGAATTGTGGTTTATATAAAAAAGTAATATATAATACTAATGATATATATTCTTTGATAATTTTGTCATATGAACCTTTTACCTTATGAATTTTGTGTAATTAGTGTCTTATGAAAAAATTTAATTAAGTATCCTCCTAACAGTAACTAAAGAAAAACGGTTTATTAAATATTATATGAATAAATTGAAAGTTATTATTCAAATACTAAACTAAAAATAAATTGATATTTAATCTACAGTCTACACTAGTGATACTCATTTTGAAGACCACAAATACGTGATGGGCATAGACGAAAATGACGTAGCGATTTCTCAGATTTTCGCGGTTTTTTGAAATTTTATTAAAAAAATCGATCTGATTTATTTTGTTTATAATATTTTCATATTTCTAATGGTTTGAAATAAATTAACACCAAATTGGTCAGCGTGTGCGGCGCAGGTTGAGTACAATTGGCTCGCACACAATACTGAAATTACATATGAGTGTGTTTGAGGGAAATATTGACAAATGAAATGAAATGTATTCCCAGAAGACAAACACGAAAGCACGGTCACCTTTTGATTGGACTAATATTACTATTTATTTATTGGACGAAATATTGAACGAGTGAAACGCCTGCTTATAACATCAACATAGGATGGTATACACTGCACCATTTTATCCTCATCGCTAAGATATTAAAAGTCACTAGCTACTAGCTTTTTAAACTGGAAAAGTAATATTTGCATATATTTCTGAAGATTATTACTAAAAAAACAATTAAAAGGTTATTGTGATTTATATTTATTCTTATCAAATTTGCTGCAGTGTGTGTATAAGAACCCTAACTTATCAACAATTGCGAAGTTTGCTGTTTGTCAATATTTTCTACGTCCTTCCTGTCTGTCTACTTTTTACCTTAAAAATGTTCAATTTAAGTATATATAAAAGAGTCTTAAACAATCGACTACATTCCCGCCAAAAGTTCTGTCATGAATTTAATAAATGTTTTGTCTTGAAAATTGTATAGACAATGGACTAGAATTCATGCAGCCTATTCTGAAATAGGCTGCATAATTTCTCCTCTGAAGTTTTTCTATTTTTCTTTATAATTGCTTCAACGGCAATGGTTATAAATAAAAACAGATATAGTTATATTCTTCATACAGTAATAGAAGCGATAGTTACCGTTACTATACCATTGTTTAGTTTGTAATCAGGGTGGCGTTAGGTAATTTATATACGATGTGTCTATTGGTCACGTATAAAGCATATTGGTTTATTATATCTATTTCAACTGAAAGATGATTTCAATTCAATTTCAAAGAAACTCCTCGACGTGGCTCGAGAATCGAAACATGGACTACTATATGCGGCGGAAGCAGTTAAAATTACATTTGTGAATGTTTCTATAACACAGTCAATTTAAGTATATATAAAAGAGTCTTAAACAAAAACAATGGACTACGTACCCGCCAAAAGTTCTGTCATGAATTTAATAAATATTTTGTCTAGAAAATTGTATAGACAATGGACTAGAATTCATGCAGCCTATTCTGTAATAAAAAATTATAACTTTTTTAAAAAAAAGTGATAATCGGAAGGCAAAGGACAAGGACACGAGGTGCATCATTCCTGTAATTTTAAGTGTATTTAAAAAAGTTATTATACATCTCGTCAGAGCTTACAAATCATATTAAATGGCGTATGAAATATTGAAAAATGTATATCAGTACATTTATTCGTTTTTAGCTTCGGCTTATATAAGAAAAAATAAGTGCAAACGTAAAGGTGATATTAAAGCTTTTGGTAAATACATTATTTTCGAAATATACATTTTCATGTTAAATTTTTTTTTTTTTTAATATGAATTTGACGCCATTAATGTACTTATATATACAAATGTACTTAAAGCATGTACTTTAACTTATGTATGTTATATATGTTGTCTATGTTTTTTTTGACAGCCGAATTTATAGGGCACTGTGTGATATGAATCTTATTGATTACTATTTTATTATTTATTTGTAACTCATTCACATAAATGCTTTTGTACGTGTATAGTATTTTCTAGATAATTACCGGTAATTTTAATAGTAAACTATTTGTGTTTAATAATATATATTATTGTTTATGTTTGCGCCTTGTTAGTTGAAGCTTTTCATTAACGTTTACTACTTATTCGATATTGAGATTATTAAAAAAAAACAAAAAAATGGCAGCTTCGGGCAATCGCGCTGTTCAAACGGCGATTTAAAAAAAAAGTGATAATCGAAAGGCAAAGGACACGAGGTGCATCATTCCTGTAATTTTAAGTGTATTTAAAAAAGTTATTATACATCTCGTCAGAGCTTACAAATCATATTAAATGGCGTATGAAATATTGAAAAATGTATATCAGTACATTTATTAGTTTTTTGCTTCGACTTATATAAGAAAAAATAAGTGCAAACGTAAAGGTGATATTAAAGCTTTTGGTAAATACATTATTTTCGAAACATACATTTTCATGTTAAATAATAATTTTTTTTATATGAATTTGACGCCATTAATGTACTTATATATACAAATGTACTTAAAGCATGTACTTTAAACTTATGTATGTTATATATGTTGTCTATGTTTTTTTTGACAGCCGAATTTATAGGGCACTGTGTGATATGAATGTTATTAATTACTATTTTGTTATTTATTTGTAACTCATTCACATAAATGCTTTTGTACGTGTATAGTATTTTCTAGATAATTACCGGTAATTTTAATAGTAAACTATTTGTGTTTAATAATATATATTATTGTTTATGTTTGCGCCTTGTTAGTTGAAGCTTTTCATTGACGTTACTACTTATTCGATATTGAGATTATTAAAAGACACATCGATGTAATAAACAATAACGTTGCTTTGTTATATTATTGTAATATATTAATGTAATGCTTAAAATTGTGGCCTAATTAATGTTGTTACTGAAATATATATAATGTTAAATGTTTGTTCCTGCGCTGGTTGTGTGAATATCTTAATCGAAAATGTGACTTAATAGAATATAATTATAGTATCATGTTTTGTTTCATTACTTTAGTTAAAACATGTTTTGATCCTTAGTATTTTGATAGATGGAGTGGTAGAACAGCTTAAATGCTACTTCCTGGCACATTTGCTAACTGCTACTTTTATAACACGGAAGTCCTTTAAAGCCTAAGCTATTGGTGACAACATGAGGTGTTTGGTTTCCATGTCCTTCATTTTGTCAAATCTACCGCCATAACAGAATAGCTTTGTCCAGCTGTCTAAATATAAAGCTAGAATATGCAGAGGGACTACGCTTCGCCATCATGATTCCATAATCACTTAATATCAGGTGAAATTGAAATTACAGTAAAGAAAATTAAACCAGGTAACATTTTAATATCTATTCTAAAGATCCTGTCATGATTTGTTTTAAATTTATATATATTTAATAAAGCAATGAAAACTTTTACTTTTTAAAATTTTATTAGAAATAGAAATTCTAATACAAAATACTTAATGTAAACACAATTAGTCTTATTACATTCAATGCTCTCGCAAATTAATTGAAAAATAAAATGAAGCAGTCAATACATAAAAATATCATTATATACATTATATTAGTAAGTAAATAACTGCAAAAACAAAAAAAAAAGCTTTTTATAAAACATTCTTATATACTACGTGTCGTTAGTCAAATATACATGATAGTAAAAAAAAAAATATTGACAATTTGTGGATTTTATAAAATTACCAATAATTTAAATAAAATGGCGGAAAATAATCCTTCATACAATTATTGATGTTTACCAACGGCGATGATTATATTCTTGTATAGACATTTTTTTACCAAATACAGATTATATTCTCGCTTAAAATGTTAGTCACCATAATATACAGTAAAGTGTTTTAGTCAAAGAAATTATTAAAGTTTTTCACGATATCCGCTATCCGATATTAAATCAATTGTAATATGTTTTTAAGTATTTAATACAAACTAATAAAAAAATGCTTCTTAAAACTAGCAACACCAATTCATCGTAGATGTTTAATCACACAAAATATTTTTCTTATTTAATATAAACTTATATGTATACGACTCTCTATTTGTGAGAGATTGCCCAGAGTCCCAGTAGTGGGAAAATTAAAGGGGCTGATTATATTTTATTATATGTCTAACACATTACAAACAAATTTACAAAATCGATGAAAACGACACAAAAATGTTATATTTCTTTTTACTTCATTGCATTTATGAATATTTCTTAATTGATTTTAAATAATTTCATTATAGTTTTCGATTATAATTTCATCGATTGTTAAGTCAAAAATATTATTGTGTTTAAAATATAATAGATATTTAAGTTTTAGATATTAATGATGAACGTGGTGGATGATGATTAACGTTATATATATAAAAATTGAGTCATGTCCGCTCCAGCAGATTATTTTATAACTTTCACATTTCACAAATACGACAACAAAACACAATATGGCCGTCGGTGCCATTATTATTAAATGCGTCCGAAGACATTTCAAACTTATTGTAAAATCTAAAAAAAACTATCCAACAAGGAACCTTTGAACTTCTTCACAGCTTTCTCCTCCATTTCTGATATTTTTTGATCCAAATTCCTTTTATTTATTTCTTTCTCCTGATGCTCAGTTTCTGGTTTATCTTTACCGCCATTTTCCATTTCGTTCTCTTTACAAGCGTTATTGTTATGTTCTTCGACGATTAATTGTTTGTTTTCATCGCTTGCTACATTCAATGAGATGGGTGTTTCGTTATTTCCAGCAGTTTGTTCCTTATTAATATCATCACTAGAAACATTCAAATTACTAAGTTTCCCGTCCACTTGACTAAATTCCTCGGTTGCATCATTATTCACACTGTTGCTAACACTTATATCATTCCCTTCATCTTTAATCACTGCGTCACTTTCGCTTTTGACAATATCTCTTACAACTTCAGTGAAACTGAAGGCTTTGCTGTCTACCTCTGTACAGGTATCTTCATTCATATCTTCATACTCTTCGCACTCTATAGGTTTCTTTTCACGAATGAAACTTTCCACATCCATTTCATCTTTATTTGCAGTTTCTTTACAATCGCTCTTTTCAGTTTCTATATCTCTCTTCTTATCATTAGAATGTATATTGTGTTCACTTAAACTTTCTTCAGTTTTCTTTTCATAGATATTTGTGCTCGTCACTGTGGAGTTGGAGTTCAGACTTGCATTAGCGCTTGTATTATCTGGTGCTGAAGCAGAAGTGTCATCAACTTTCTTTTTCGTGCGTTTTATTTTCTTGCCAGTTGCATCTTTGTTTTTCCTTGATACTTTCGGTGTCATATTAAACGTTTCGTGTGTTGCCTGCAATTTAATAAATACATTTATTAATCTATATTTAATATATTTTAGTTGTGTTATTGAATTTTCTGCTCTTGCACCCCAATTTTAACTTCACCTGCCACTTAATCTCAGATTCTGAGTAAACTGGTAAAAAATTACTATATGCATTAAATCACCTTACTTTTGATACTTTTGTAATAACAAATAATATACGAGATTTTTGTTCTTGTATGTATACCTCTGATTTAATTGGTTGGAATTCATTCCTCATGATGACAACTTCGTCCATGAAAGCATTTAACAACTTCATGCGGTTCAACGGCTTAGTTGAGTTTGGTATTGAATCTAAAAAACTTTCGACATTGAACTTTTTCTCTGAATACATCCAGCTGTAGATCACATTGAACATTTGCAAGTCTTTCTGTAATTAAAGATCACTATTAACGTTAACAATAAGATTTATCTTTAATGAAACGAGCGATACGTTCACTTGATGGTGAGTATACGCTTGCTTATAACAATGTAATGTTCATAATGGTATACACTGCATCACATTGCGCTCGTCGCCTTAATACATAGATCTTAAGTCTCGTCACCCCAGTAACATCATTACACCATCACAATTGTCTAGCATACGGATGGCGAACCTTTTCCGATGTCCGTGTCACAGAGTTATTAAAAAAAATCTTTTTTAAATAAATGGTGCCACAAAAAAACCTATCATCATCATCATTTCAACCGATGGAAGTCCACTGCTGGACATAGGTCTCTTGTAATGTATTCCTCAAAATACGGTCCTGTGCTGTTTGAATCCAGTGACTCCCTGCGATAAGGAAGCTCAGAGTCACACAGCGAGCTATGGAAAGGGCTATGCTCGGAGTATCTCTGCGTGATCAAGTCAGAAATGAGGAGATCCGCAGAAGAACTAACAAACCTATACGTGAGTATAAATAAATAAACTAATGAAAGCAACTCTTCTTTAATTTTTTTTTAATCAATGTTTTACCTGATGCTATGCACTAGAATGGTAATTCATTTTAAAAACAATTATTCATTTATATTTATTAAATAGGAAAAAACAAATTTGCGTGGCTTTGGTTCGCCATCCCTGGTCCTGTATAAATGCACTCAATGCTCAAGTGGTAACATTAAGCGATCCACCGACGCCACGTTATGCTCTCACCCGCATATCGACTGTCGTCATCCAGATCCTGTACGCGGCCCTCATCTGCGCCCTCATCAGCTCTTTGGGCATGAAGTCGTTCTTCACGACGACCACGCCCCAATCGCGCCGCACGTACGGCGGTGGTAGATGCGTACCCTTCTTCAGGAATATCAACTTCTTCACATACACGTGGGGCGAATCGATCACTATGTCATCTGTAACAACATGTCAAATAAATATACATTTATCTTTTTTTATAACATTATATGTTTTTTTTAACAAAATATCTTATAATATACATTTTAATATAACACAAGAAAGGAAACTATTAGTCCGGTGTATTTTTTTGATTGCTATGTAACTATTACTTATTTCATACTTCAAAGTATACAACAAATTAAATATTTGAATTTGACAAGATTATTTTTATTATACGAAACGACGAGACTAGCGACACCTTCGCAACAACGCGGCGCTGGTTAAGATGGTATACACTGCACCGCATTGCGCTCGTCTTGAGACATGAACTGTTAAGTCTCGTTACCCCAGTAATTTTACCGGAACACAGTAATGATCGCACACTACTGTTTCTCGATTAAAATAGTCACTGCGGTGGTACCTAGACGGTCAGTAGCAACAGAGACCTACCAGCAGTAATCGATATGCGTCGATAAAATCTTAAGTGATATGCCAATAACAATATGGCTCTAGTTTTATAAACAATGCCACATACTGTGCTTATTGATCAGGATTGGTCTTTAATTTATCATCAGATAAAAATATTACCAATAATAATTAATTAAAAAGGAGTAAATATGTAGAACTGAAGGATGAGGTTGCTAAAATTTGGAGACAGAACAAAGTATACGTAGTTCCTATAGTCCTTTCCACAACAGGTGTTATTCCACATGATCTCCTTCGCAGTCTCAAATTGATAGACCTGAAAGGACTCTACATAAACCTTCAAGAAGCCGCAATTTTAAACACCATACACAAACACAAGCTGCATTTACTTTGCTTTGGTTCGTAAATGCAGTTGAGGTTAGATTAGTTAATAGGAAAAACAATAATATTTACTAATTCATACTAATGTATACAAAAAAAGAAAAATAAAATCAAAATATTATAAAACAAAAATATTAACAAATAATGATAATATTAACAATAAATACTTTTTATTCGATTGAGGTTGATTTAAAAAAAAAACTTAAATATTCATTTTACAGTTCATTTTTATGTGTGCCGATCCAAAACATCATTGTATGCTAAACTGACCCAGTCAAATATAATTTAAATATAACGGACATGTTAAACATGTAAATGATTGTTAGTGATGACCCGTTCGTATCCTAAAAGCTGGATGGTGAGGAAATAATAAATATTACAATGCCTTTGTCTTCAATTCATTAAATGGATGAAAGAGACATTCAAGAGGTGAGTGATAATAATGTAGCTAGCTTCATATCACTTAGAGACACAAGATATTTTTTTCTGGCATTCCTTTAGGCGTTACGGTCTGGGTCTTTATTCTTTCTCATGTTTTTAACCTTCCATCTTTTAATCTTTTTTTCCATCATACTCCCTATTTTGTCAACTATCAGATATCCTAATATATTACACTGTTTTTCACATCTTAACAAACTTCTTATTTCTTCTTTGAGGCATCGCCTCTTGCAACCAACCTAACTTGCCACATATTTATTTACTCATATTTTGTCACAATTTTCTTCTTTATTCTTTTTACTTAGTCCTTGTATTTTCTAATTTTAGTTTCCTCCGTCTCTTCTTCTTTTCTCTTTTACATAAGTTGTTAAGCTGTACGCACTATTAAAATAGACACATGGTAATACTAATGTCTACTATCATATAAACAGTTAAAGTATTTAAACATGTTATAGTTTAGACTTGAAGGTGAAAAGGTTAAGTGAAATATTGATTATATTGCTTTGAGGTTCCCAAGTTATAAAGTTGTAATGGAATTTTAATATTTAATCAACAAATCGCATCTTACAATATCAATAGATGAATTGTTATGATGATTGAGCAGAATAAAATAATATAATAAAGAATGCTGAACTGTGCTTCGTGCAGGCAAATAGTGCATAACATAGCTCACTAAACTAATGTTAATAATCTCATAACTCACTCAAAGTTTAACCCAACTTTATAAATATAGACTCGCGCTTGATTATAAACTATATTGAATTAATATTGTTAAATTCATTTTGAACTATAGATAAGTAGAAAGATTTTAGTTACAATATGAATACCCTAATATCTTTCTGTACAGTCTCGTATCATCACCTTTTTTGGGCTATTGAATGATTTTTGGTCCAGGGAAAGGTTGAGTGTACCAGGCCATGGTGAAGATCGCCTATGAGGTTGACTGACCAAATAAAAGCGGCAGTAAACGGCTCATCTTCACTACACGAGTGCACGAGAAAGGCGGCCACCAGACAAATGTGGTGGCGCATTATAAAGCTTGCCACCAACACCTAAAGTGATGACCACCACCACTGTCAATCACTATTCCAACAAAGAAGATGAATACTCTAAACGAATCTCTGTACACGCCCCTGTTTCTATATGAGATATATAATATATGGAGATAGAGAAAGAAAGAGAGTGAGAAGTAGTATTTGTTTGTAATACAAAAATAACTTTATATATAATTCGTGTGAATTTTTACCAAAGAAAATCTTCTTTAAAAAAAATTATCTGTATACTTATTACTGTACTGATTTAGATAAAATTTCCATTCTCAGATAGCTAAATTTAACAATACATTTAGAGAAGACAAAAGAATTGTAATGAGTAAAAATAAAAACTATTACAATTAAAAAATAATTAAGCTGATAAATTTTACTGGCAAAGCATACACACATTAGCAGTATAAGGTTTGACAGATTCAAAAAGCTATAATGTAAAGACCTTACCCTCTTTATATTGAGTCCCTGTCTTCAGATTTTGCATCCAATTCTCCACTGCTCTATCATTCTCGCAAATAATTAATATAGGATGGTCGAGTACTTTACGAATCGTCTCCAAGAACAATGTCACTTGGAAAGTTTTTCCGTAACCGTCTGGGTTGTTAAGTATCACTCCAGGCTTTTTCTGTTATCAAAAGTTTATAAATTTATACATTAATAACTCACGTGTAAACAATAGTAAAGCTGGCAGTAGGCAGTAGCACTTTGAAAGCTTAACTTTGGTGCAAAAACCTCAGCTTCACTATAACAACTGTTATATGAACTAAAATAAACATGAATAGAATATTGACAGGTTATATGTATTATATTATAAATTAATACCTTTTTAAATTGTCGGAATAGGAACCTTATGCCATCAATCTGATGTTGTGGTAAAGGACCAATGTCCACATAAACGTCTTCCAGTCCCTCTCTATCAAGGTATAACCACTCCATGTGCTGTTTGTTGGCCCATGTCATCTTTAAAGACTTAACGCTGAAATTAAATCAATATTGTTTCATTTGATAATGTGGCAACATGTTAAAGTTGTGATCTTCAAAAGGAATGTTATAGAAAGAAGAATCTGGTGCGTAGTAGTTTTTGTATTGTCGAGTTTCTTTCAGAGCATTTATACTAAATACAAAACTTTTTAAAATATTTTATTTTAAAACAAAATGTGGTATGACAAAAATATTTATGTAACAATTGACAAAAAGTACTTCAGAGTGCTTATAAAGGACCACAGGTAAGTGATATGAGTTTCTATAGAATAGCTTTGATAAAATTGCTCCAGAAAACATATTCTGATATTACAAGTATCCATATTTTTAAATAACTGTTTACCATCACACAAGCTGTATGCTTGTTTACCACTTCAGTGGTACACAAAGAAAATTTACTTCTATACCTTTTAATAGTACATACTAAACATTTGATAATTGTTTAATAACAGAACATCTTCAAGTTTTACTTAATATTATATATATACAACTATGACTTAAGAAATTATCAACATTATTGTGTTATAACCAAAACAAACTGTTCTATCATCTATCTACTGACTTCCTGACTTCATCAAATCTAAATTGATGAAGTCATTCAGAAAAAAACAATTTCAATCGTCACTGATTACTATGTATCAAGAAACACAAATAAAAGAAGAAAAATATGAATCTATAATTTTTTAATGTTATAACTCACCACCAGATGGCATAACAGTATATCAAATTCTGTATAAGACAACCAATTTTTCTTTAGCGATTTATATGCAGATAAAATGAATAATACTAGCAGAACATTGTCTGCAACATATCAATGATTACATTATTATGTAAAGAAAATGAAAAATTCTTTTAATACTTACTATATAAAATGCGTATTTACAAAGACGTATTTTGGTTTAATCGATTCAGGATAGACAGTGTCATGATCAGAATATATAGCATTTCAAGATAAAACAAAGCCACAAATACAGACACACTGGTTTTATGTACTTCTATATCTTCAAACTCCTGCATTATGTGTTTATTCCGATAAACATTATCCCAAAACATGAGCACCGTTATTACGCCCTCTATCAACTTAAATCATATGCCACTTCACTATTTCTTTACAAAACATTACATTTTTATAAAGCACATTGTCATTACATCAACCCAAAAATTGTTAAAAAAACGACTAGAATATTACTCTTAATAATAAAAAAAATATATTTATAACACTTTTGTGTTATTGATGTACATTAATTTAATAAGAATTCATTAATTAAATAAAAAAATCACTAATTTATAAATATTTTATAATCATAACTAAAAATACATGTTATCAACCTCTTTTTGATTACAAACTAACCACAGCAAAATAACGATTGACAGTCTAGACCAAAGATAATAAAAAGACCACGGTGTGAAAATATGGCACAGATAATAAAAAATTTATTGTCATTAATAATGCTTTCGTCCCAGGATAGAAAAATTGTAAAAGTTATCGTTATAATAACTTGATAACATTTGTAAAAAATGTTAGGCTGCTGCTATGTTTCACTAAATAGGGTAGAAGTATGACAAGGGACATGTTCCATATTTTTGTGGAATTAGTGATGACTAATTCTATATCTAGTCCCTATATTTAATTGATTATATGGTACAGATCGCGGAGAGCTGCTGGGTGCAGGTACTGCCGGAATGGTCGGTATAGAAATCTTCAGGATTTGAAACGGCCGTCTTCGTGCTGATAATATTTTGTTAAATGTAGATCGAGGATGCGTGTAATACTATTATTACACGCGTAAATCTATATTTACAACTATTTTCGTCATGGCACCCGACGCATATATCTAATTAATATTTATTCATCTCAGCAAATATTATTCACGACAAATTACATAAGTGATGAAATTTTAATATATGGTCATGACATATTTAGGTTAATTAGTTTTAAGTATAATTAATACAAAATTGATTTCTTTATTTTTATAAAACTTTTAATTCGATGAAATATAAAATCCTAGACCTTTTCCTGAGGTGTATTTTTTGGGTATGTTAGGTAATAAAAGTAATTTTAGAATAGAATGTATAATGGCAGTTTTACTCCCTTTATAAATGTTTATAAAAAAATGTATAACAAATAACACTTTTCCTTAATTTTTTAGATGATTGTACATTTGTTAATGTATATATATTTTATTCATTTTTGAAGTTTGGAGACCTCTTGTCTATAAATGCAGTCATACCTTCTTTTCGGTCCTCCTGCAACAAAAAAATTAGATGATTTTTAAAAAGCCTTGGTGATATTAAGAAAGAAAACATAATTACTTCAATATATATCTTGAACCTAAGTATAAGATTCAATATGTGCAGCACCCCCTGATAATCATGTAATAAACTTTCTTGACCAAGTTAAAAAAAACTATAAAAAATCCCCAGTTTTTACAGAGTTGCCCTTCATATTGTAGTTCAAAGGACTTACCGTGGCAAAAGTGCCATAGAATATTGACTTCTCGTAAACAAGGCCGGATGTAAGTGTGGTCTCATACGCCTGGTTCACAGCTTGCTTGGCCATCTTCACTATCAACGGTGAGTGAGTGCCAATTCTTTCCGCCAGTTTGATGGTCTCTTCTAGCAGTTTCTCTACCGGAAATACTTTGCTAACGAGTCCTAAAAATTTAAGTAATATTTTTAATAACATTATTCATTATAAATTCATTTCATTCGGTCTGAAATCACATCTTAAGAAGGAGTCTTATGGTGTTGTGATAATATAACTGTCATTACGTTTCATGAGAAGGTGTTGAATGAGCCTGTAACTACTAAAATGAACATGATTCAATTCCAGACTTATGTGGTGTTAAAGCTGTCTGTATATCAGCCACCCTCATTATCAACATTTACTTTAATAGCATTTCTGTTCTTGTTGTTTTACATATGAAAGCAAGAGTATTGCTAGCGAACAATTCCTCACCGGCCTCTAAATTACGTGATTGTTGGAGGTATTAGCACATTGAATAGAAAAAATGCTCATGACTTAAATTATGTATTTTTGACAAAAAGGTTTTGTATGAAACTAACCCATTTTCTCAGCTTCCTGTGCGTCGATAAAGTTGCCGGTGAGAACAATCTCCATGGCCTTAGACTTGCCCACGTACCTCGGCAGGCGCTGGGTGCCGCCGGCGCCGGGTATCGTGCCGATGTTGATCTCCGGCTGCCCGAATTTCGCCTTCTCCCCGGCGTATATTATATCGCAGAGCATCGCCAGCTCACAACCACCTCCTAACTATAATAACATAAACAATTCATTCTGATCCTGTGATACAATAAAAACTTTAACTACTGTTTATACTTCTCAATAAACTTCGCGTTTTTACAGTGTTTAGCATTGGATTGATTTTTTTAATGGACTTATTTAATATTAATTTAAAACACATAAAATTAATCTATAGTAATACTACTTCAATATCGGGTTCAGTTACTTTCAGTGTGAAGAAGTTAAAAATATTAAGAAAAAATCCATCTACAATGTCGTATCTGTTTATGAATAAATCACTTATATAACTATTAGCGAAAATTTATTGTCTATTAATAACTTATGTCATGTGTATTATTAATTGCAAAACTGGTTGCTTTAACGCAAAAAATTATAAACTTTTGTTCATGGATAGTAACATAAGTTATTAAATAATCATAATGTAGAAAAATCTCATACAAATGTTTTGTCTAATAGGCGACAAGTTTAACGGGGAGTTATGATGGTAAGTGGTACTTCTGCCTACGCCTGCCTATATGATGCTAGTTAAGACGGTATACACTGCACCACATAGCGCTCACCTTGAGACATAAGCTGTTAAGTCTCGATACTGCAGTAACTTCACTAGCTTAAAGTGCCGTTCATACTACATCACAGTAATGTTTGCACACTTACGTTTTGGCGGCTGAAATAGTAATTGCAATGTATTGAGTAGATGAACATAAGTACTTACAGCAAAACCATTCACTGCAGCTATGATCGGCTTTCCACAGTTGGAGACATCCTCCCACTCCTGCAGGAATCCTTGCTTTGTGTTAGAGCTATAGGTGTTGTTTTGCATTTCCTTGATGTCAGCGCCAGCGGCGAAAGCCTTTTCATTTCCTAAGAAGTATAAAAATATTAATTTCTGCATGTAATTTCTTTTTAGTTGTATATACGTTTGTTTTTTTATATTCAATTTGGCTTATATACCTCGCCTACCTCTGCATCTCCCCACATCCAGGGTTGACTGGTAAAGAATGCCCACAGGCATAAGCGCCAATAAAGATTTTAAATAAATATATTTAAGACTATTTGTGGCTAGAGTAATAAATAAGATAGTTTTATAATATTAACTTAATGAAGTGTAAAAATATGTAAAAACCTGTAATAACTATTGCAGCAATGCTCTGGTCCGCATCAAAGTCCTTAACTGCCTTCCCGAGCTCAACAAACAATGCATTACATAAAGCATTAAGTGCTTTCGGGCGGTTCAACTGAATGAGGCCCACATTTTTCTTAGCACCGACCACTTCAATTTTAATATTTTCATACTGAGGTGCTGTGGAATAAATGTTAGTGATTATTATAATGCACAATATTAATTGAAAATAAAAATAGTCTTTCAATCTTTAATATCATTTAATAAGACAATTGTTTAAATTCTTTTTGGTTAATTTTACTTTTAACTTTTACTTGTTTTCTTTGACTTCATGTGAATTAATATTGTTATGTAATTGATATGTAAAGATACATCAATTTTCTTATAAAATTATATCTGTTATGTATATCAATGTACCCTACTACCATATTTTGTTGAATAATAAAATACCGGAAGTGGGTAGTAAAATATAATGCATGACAATGTCACTTCCATCTTGTACTTGGCTACCTAGCACAATAAATATAATTAATACAACATTGTTTCACTGAACATTACATTGGCGACGAGTATAAAAGTTAAAGAAAAGAAAAATGGAACAGAAAGCTATAAAATTTCCGGAATTCAAACCACAAAGTGACAATTGGGACAGTTACATGGATCGGTTGAAGTTTTGTTTTGAAGCAAATGGCATAATTTCGGACAGTGATGAAAGAGCAAATTTCTTTACTATTTGTGGTACACAAGTGTTTGAAACATTACTAGCATTAATTACACCTCGAAGAGGATTAATCGCAAGTGACGTAAAATATAGTGAAGTTGAAACTTTTCTTTCCGCACATTATAACCCCAAAGCGAATGAAATTTCAATGTTGTACAAATTCTATAAACGAAACCAAATACAGGGTGAAACGGTGTCTGACTACATTGCAGAGTTAAGGAAAATAAGTTCTGGTTGTAACTTCTCAGATTTGGAGCGAATACTTCGTGATAGATTAGTATGTGGAATGATTGAAGACAGGTTACCATTTGAGCATCTAAAAAAAAATAATTTGCGTTATCAAGATGTAGTGGACGCTGTGTTAGCTTCAGAAAGTGCAGGCAAAGATCTACATATGATTAGAAAGGGTGTATTGCCATCCGAGATGGATATGAAATCGACAGATACTCCAGAACCAATGGATATCAATGCTATGCAAGCTAAAAACAAAAACCGTTTTTGTTATCGGTGTGGTGATCGTCATCCCGGAGAGTGCCGTTTTATTAATGCAGTATGTCATTTTTGTAACAAAAGAGGACATTTGGAAAAAATCTGTGTGACAAAGAAGAAAAACATGCAGAGAAAAGTTAACTTGATAAATGAGGACACTGAGGGTCAGTTAAATGGAATATATTATGTGTCAACAACGTCTCGTGTGCCCCCATACGAAGTGCAATTGTTATTAGAGGAATTTCCAGTAATGTTTCAAATAGACACGGGTGCAAGTTTTTCTTTGATTAATGAAAATACATGGCGTAGATTACAAAGGCACCTACCAAAGCGCACACTACACAGATCGTTTCTTACATTACGTACATGGACTGAGACACCAGTCCAGCTAATGGGTCAGACAACTGTGCATGTGACTTACAAGGATGTCAGTTGCAACCTGGATGTGATTGTTGCAAAGGGCAATGGTCCTAATTTATTGGGACGTGACTGGTTTGCACCACTTAATATTACAATGAAAATAAATTTTCTGTCAAATACTGATTTGATGCAAGTTGATGAAATTATTTCAAAACATACAGAAGTTTTTAGAGATGGTCTTGGTACATATCGAGGCCGTCCAGTCACAATACATTTTAAGAAAGAAGTTACCCCAAAGTTTTTAAAAGCTCGTCCTTTACCCTTCGCAATTAAGGAAAGAGTGGAGAAAGAAATAGATCGTTTGGTGGAAGAAGGAGTACTCCAGCCAGTTTCTTTTTCTGAATGGGCTACACCTGTTGTCCCGATTATAAAGAAATCCGGTGAAATTCGTCTATGTGGGGACTACCGTAGTACTGTGAATCAGGCAACAGAATCAGATACATATCCAATGCCTAATACTAATGAAATATTTGCGACAATAGCAGGAGGGAAGTTTTTTACAACACTTGACCTGGATCGTGCCTACACCCAGGTGGTTGTTGATGATAAAACATCTCAACTTTTGACTCTTAACACTTGTAAAGGACTATATACTGTACACAGGCTTGCATTTGGTGTGAAAGCTTGCCCAGGAATTTTCCAAAGATTAATGACATCTTTATTGATTGGTATACCAGGGGTTGCAGTTCTTATTGATGACATCATTATATGTGGGGAGACAATAGTAATAATGTATAAACGACTTGATATTGTTTTAGAACGTATTAATAAATCTGGATTAAGGTTGAATAAACATAAATGTAAATTTGCAAAAGAAAGAGTAGAGTTTCTAGGATTTGTTATTGATGGGGACGGTATACATCCTGCTCCCAGTAAAATTGAAGCAATTGCAAAGACCCCTGAACCAAGAAATAAAAAGGAATTACAGGCCTTTTTAGGACTGTATAATTTTTATGAAAGGTTTATACCTAACAAAGCGACTATATTGGAACCCCTTCACAGACTGTTAGATCAAGGGCGGGATTGGCATTGGACTAATAGTGAGAGGAAAGCTTTTGACACTGCAAAAAAGATTCTTACATTTCATGTTACTCTAGTTCATTATGACTTGAAGAAACCATTGGTACTAACATGTGATAGTTCTGAATTTGGTGTAGGAGTGGTATTGTCACATGTGATGGAAGATGGAAAAGAGCGGCCAATTGCAATGAGTTCAAGGACACTACATTCATTTGAACGTCGATATGCACAAATCGACAAAGAAGCAACAGCAATTATGTTTGGCATACAAAAATTCCACAATTATTTAATGGGAAGACCATTTACTATAATCACTGATCACAAACCACTTTTGGGTATTTTTGATCCAAAGAAGCAAATGGCCAATATGATGTCACCACGGTTATTGAGAATAGCTATTGCGTTAACGTCTCATGATTATAGTATTATTTATCGACCAGGTAAAGAAATAGTAAATGCTGATGCATTAAGCCGTTGGCCTCGACCAATTCCTGATGAAGCAGAAGAACAATTAAATGAAATACTATTAATGGCTGAAAAACCGGAAGATTTTTCCTTTAGATTCTGAAAGATTGCTGTAGAGACAAGAAAAGACAAGATCTTATCACAAGTAGTTCATTATGTGCAACGGGTTGGCCTTCAAGAGTGACAGACTCGAACTTACGTACTTATTGGCTACATCGTGATAAATTATCGTTACAAAATGGTTGTTTACTTTTGGGTTGTCGCGTTGTAATACCCACATCACAGCGTACAATAACCTTACAGGCTCTACACTCTACTCATGGAGGTATTGTTCAAACTAAAGCATTAGCTAGAAGTTATGTATGGTGGCCAAATTTAAATGAAGACATAGAGATTGTAATCAATGGTGTACCAACTGTCTTGAAAATAGACATATGCCTTCCAAAATTGTACATAAATGGATAACACCTACTCGTCCATGGTCACGGATACACATAGATTTTGCCGGACCATTCCACAATAAAACATTTTTAATTGTTGTTGATGCCTATTCCCGATGGCCTGAAGTGTTAATTGTCAATAGTATTTCTTCAGGAACAGTGATAAAAAACTTGCGCATGTTATTTGCTACTCATGGTTTATGTGAAACCTTAGTATCAGACAATGCGACTGCATTCACATCCGCAGAGATAAAACAATTTTTAACTGCTAATAACATTAGGCACATATCTTCAGCCCCATATCACCCAGCTACGAATGGCCTCGCAGAACGCATGGTTCAGACAGTTAAGGATAGGCTACGCAGAATGAATGATGTACCATGGGACATAAAAGTACCAAATATGTTACTGGGTTTACGAGTAACACCTTGCTCAATTACACATCAAAGTCCAGCGGAACTATTAATGAATAGGCGTTTAAGAACTGTATTAGACACTGTTCACCCTGATAACTTGCAGAATAAGAAAGTTGAGAAAGAAATTATGGACAATAGTTCAATAAAGAATAGAGAAATACAGAGAGATGGAAAAGTCATGTTTAGAAATTACAGCAGTGGCCCAAAGTGGTTACCTGGAAAAATAGTATACAAAAGTGGTCCAGTACACTATAAAGTTAAAACTAGTGATGGTGCAGTGGTAAATCGCCACATCGACCAAATAGTAAAAATCTCCAAACAGGATGATGATACAAGAAATGAAGAAGTAATTGAGGAAAACATTGAGGAAGATGTTGAGGAAGAAAGGGAAAAAGGAATAGAAGAACAATATAGAGAAGAAAATAACACAGATGATGATGATGATATAATTGAAATTCCTAGTTCTGATAAATGGGCTGAAATTCTTGGAATACCTGAGCCTGAAAAGAGCTCAGCTGGAGGCAAAATAAGACATAGAACTAATATCCATTCTAGGAGTCCATATGATAGACAGGATGCATCAAATTATATGTTTTGAAGTTTTTGTAGTTTTGGGGCGATGGTAGTTTTAAGGGGAAATAATATTGTTTAGTTTATTTTCATTATTATGTTATTTTCTTAAGGGGAAGGTATGTTATGTATATCAATGTACCCTACTACCATATTTTGTTGAATAATAAAATACCGGAAGTGGGTAGTAAAATATAATGCATGACAATGTCACTTCCATCTTGTACTTGGCTACCTAGCACAATAAATATAATTAATACAACATTGTTTCACTGAACATTACAATATCTATGTAATTAATGTTTATCTTTGCAACTTTATATTTTTAGAGATAACAAGAAATGTAATGTTTGTGGCCATTGCCTAAGATAACAAGATAGGAATTGATCTTATTTAAACAAGTCAAGGTTGATGTAGAATATCTTAATTTGAATACAATAAGCATCAATGTTACATAATATCAACTTAAATTGCAATAACATTTACAGAATAAATTAGTCAAATTAAGTATTAATGGTTTAAGTTGATTTTTTTTACAATAAGACATAATATTTGCATCATCATCATTATGAAGTTTGGTGTTAAGATAGAGAAAATTGTTTCCCTCTTCAGATATTCTTTTTAACTGATGGTATTTAACTCCTGTCTATTATTTTATGTCTTCAAACTATTCCAATCCATAATATATGTAAGTAAAAGTCAAACCCGTAAGTAAACAGGTTTTTAACCAAGGCCTTTACAGAATGTTTGATAGGAAAACCATGTACCTGAACAACAATATACTATGATTGGTTTATTTTTTATAATTATAGCTTCCTAATAACTGGTTACAGCTAATAGCATTAATTACCTATTCTGTTATCACATAATAAACAAATATAGGAGTTCTAAAATGATAATTAACATCATGTCAATCATTGAATTTGAATAATGAAAAAATAACTCGTCTATGTGAATTTTTTACAATTCATTGTATATAGTTTCGATATTCATGTTTCCTTGATTACGGTTTTTAATAATTATAAATAATATTTCTTCAGAATGTGTTAAAAATGTACGTAACAATGGTATCCAGATATTACTTATAATCGTTTACACCCCAAAGGGCTGATTGAAAATAAATAATTTACCTAGAACATGAACTGTAAAAAAAAATACCTGTGCTGTAGAATTTAATTAAACCGGTATTGGAGAATGTGGCTACCCGGCCGGTGTTGAACACATTTTTACTTAACAGAACACGAGATATTTGCCCTACTGATGACATTTTTTAATAAAAGTTGATCCGTTGAAGGAAAAATCAAAAAATATTGTAGAAAGTATAATTATAAAAGGTTCTGGTGAACTTTGATACGCGTTTACATTGATAAGGAGGTATCAGATTAAGAAATCACAGATTATACACACAATATTTATATTGAACTACAAAGTTTCTAATTACCTTAATTTTATGTGTAAATTTAATTTTTTATATGGGTTTTTATAAAAATAAGGATTCCACAACCTCATTGATGTCTAAGGGGTTACAAAGTAAGCATAAAATACATATATGTTCTGTGTATCTCTAAACAGATGCAAAGGATATATAGTTTTAATAAAAGCCAAATATTACCAATAGTTTTGTGCCCAGATGTCTGTTAATATACTTTTTAATTTACGTTCCAAATATATTAACATTCGATTTTTTAAACACTTCATACTAAGGTCACTGTTACCAGGGCACAAAATCTTCATAAGAAAAATAAAACTCTATTGTCATAAATGTCAAACTGACATTACTGAAATAATTTGTGTTGTTTACATGTCGGCGAGTTAAAAATATGAATAGTTTTGATATTACGGCAATAATTCAAGACATTTTTTAATAAAAGTTGATCCGTTGAAGGAAAAATAAAAAAATATAGTAGAAAGTATAAGTATAAAAGGTTCTGGTGAACTTTGATACGCGTTTACATTGATAAGGAGGTATCAGATTAAGAAATCACAGATTATACACACATTATTTATATTGAACTACAAAGTTTCTAATTACCTTAATTTTATGAGTAAATTTAATTTTTTCTATGGGTTTTTATAAAAATAAGGATTCCACAACCATATTGATGTCTAAGGGGTAACAAAGTAAGCATAAAATACATATATGTTCTGTGTATCTCTAAAGAGATGCAAAGGATATATAGTTTTAATAAAAGGCAAATATTACCAATAGTTTTGTGCCCAGATGTCTGTTAATACACTTTTTAATTTACGTCCCAAATATATTAAAAATCAATTTTTTAAACACTTCATACTAAGTTCACTGTTACCAGGGCACAAAATCTTCATAAGAAAAATAAAACTTCACTGTCATAAATGTCAAACTGACATTGCTGAAATAATTTGTGTTGTTTACATGTCGGCGAGTTAAAAATATGAATAGTTTTGAAATTACGGCAATAATTCAAGATATTTTTTAATAACTTAGATAAGAATTGTTTTTGCAAAAGCTTAAAAGTTAGAGTTATGGTTCAGAGTAATATAAAATATTTTATCCTCACAGGGGAACCTGGTTAGATATAGTTTTGTATAAAAACTACATAATTTGAAACTGTAATGACTTTCAGTTTTTTTTATAGGTGTTGGAAAAACGACGTTGACTAAGAAAATTTCATCGATACTTTGCAAAGAGGGCATCAATGTTATAGGCTTTTTTACAGAGGAGGTCAGAAATAATAGAGTTAGGGAGGGCTTTGATGTAGTCACTTTGGGAGGAGCTCGTGGTAGACTGGCTAGAGACCAAACCCTTTTAAATGGACCCGTAAAGTTTAAAGTTGGTAAATATGGTGTTTTAGTGCAAGAGTTCGAAGAAGTAGCATTACCGTCCTTAGTTAAGGTAAAAATTATGATCCTAATAAAATCCATTATCATTATTACATACTACTAATATTGCAAACCAGAGCTTTGAATTCGTAATAATTATTTTTAAATTAAATAAACCAAAAAAAGAAAAGATTAATACAACAATGAAAATGTTTATTTACGATTATTTGAAAGATATTTAAATTTGGCTTGACATATTTCTGAGAAATCAACTACCCAAATAACAATAATAAAAACTGATTTTTCATTACAGCCTTCAACAAATAGAACATGTATATTGATAGATGAAATTGGTAAAATGGAATTTTTTAGTCACCCGTTTAAATCAAAAATAAATGAAATTTTCAACAGCAACTCAAATGATATAGTTCTGGCTACAATACCTCTTAGAAAATCTGATGCCCTTATTGAATCAATAAGGCATAACAGCAAATCTAAAGTGTGGACGGTAAGTAGATAATTCCATCTTACATCATACTCCTGCATATAAATATGCTTAGTAAAATATCTGCACAACTAATTGTTGCATAATGTTTCATTTCAGGTGACCAGAGAGAACAGGAATACAATTCAAGATGACATCATGAAGGAAATGAAAGA
The DNA here is from genome assembly GCA_029286795.1 of Byasa hedistus. Classification (NCBI taxonomy): domain Eukaryota; kingdom Metazoa; phylum Arthropoda; class Insecta; order Lepidoptera; family Papilionidae; genus Byasa; species Byasa hedistus. The sequence continues at coordinate 1,515,662 of JAGSMW010000001.1, forward strand.
TGTTTTTAAATTTTAATAATTTTAATTTAGTGCCTAATTTACTAACAATATTAGCTAAAAAAATAGAAATATCAATGCTTTAACAAACAAGTATAAAGACTCGGTTTAGTAATCAGAGGTAATTATACAATACTGAAATATAAGTGAGCTGTAAATAAATACTAATTATTACTATTAATATATGTTGGTGTGTTATGGATATTTTTTTTGTACTAATTTAAAGCCTCAAAGTATTTTTTTTTTTTTTTTTTTTTTTTTTTTTGTACTAATTTAAAGCCTCAAAGTATTTTTTTTTTTTACAACTATGCGACGAGACGAGCAAGACGTTCACCGGATGGTAAGTGATACGCTTGCCCATGACAACATGGTGCTAGTTAAGATGGTACACACTGCACCACATTGCGCTCGTCGCCTTGAGACATAAGGTGTTGTCTTGTTACCTCAGTAATTACACTAGCTACAGCGCCCTTCAAACCGGAACACAGTAATGTTCGCACACTACTATTTGTCGGTTGAAATAGGAGCTGCGGTGGTACCCACCCAGACGGTCTCCGGCAACAGAGACCTACCACCAGCAAACTGCTGCTTTACTCAACCCGCTGCCCGTCACGGTTTTATAATATACCTTCTGGTTTTTACTTTATTTTAAACTACTTTGAATTACCCGTGAGAAAAAATTATCCCATTAGAAATGTTAAAATATTTGGTTGGAAACTATGTAACCGCGTTTTTCACTGCTGGTAACTCTCTATTGCCGGAGACTGTCTAGGTAGGTAATACATCAGCTATATCTACCGCCAATCAGTAGTCTTCAGAAATTACTGTGTTCCAGTTAAAAGCGTATATCTATTTATGGCCTGCGACGCCGTGGCTAATACGTGCAAGTGGCCTCCTTAAAAAAAATTGAGGTGGGAGTAATGAGGTAGAAACGAAATTTAAAAAAAATAGGACGGATTAACTAAATACTAATGATTAACGAACACTTAACGTTACGTCCAACCGATTTAAATTGACAGCGTTCTATACTTCATCATGCAATTTTTCTAATAAGTACATTAAAATTAAAAACTAGAACATTGACAAACATTAATCACACATGTTATTTTTAACAACCTTAAAAGATTTAATTTACTTATTCTATATATTGTGAATTTCTTAATGTAAGCAGGGTTATTAGGCGTAATACAATAATCGCTTTAATACGAACAGATCAAATGTAATAAAAATAATAACAATTTTTATCTATATTTTGTGATATCAGTAAATGAAAATACGATAAACAGAATTGTATTGTTATTATTAATTTATTGTAACTATCTTTAGCAAAATTATATTGGTTTCTGTTATGAAGATGAATATTCGTGAAATCATGATATTGATTTTTCAATTAATTTACTGTTAATTTGTTTCACACAAAGTAATATGCAACAACATATTCATTTTTTAAAAAAGATAATAAAAATAAACTTTTAGCAAAGAAATATAAATAGCGCAAAAATATTGTCAGTTTTCTTAGTTTATTAATTTATAGTATTTTAATGTATGTTGGAGAGAATTTTGCTTTTACTAAATAATGACTGGATTTTTACAACAAATTGTTAAGCTATACTATTTGCATGCAGAAACAACGAATAGGTAGTAAAAATTATGCACCTTTTCTATCACAGAAAGCTTTTAGCCACAATCAGCTGTCATCACTTGAATAGTCATTAAACTGTCCATCAGATTCATATTGAATCTGAGGATGACACATTTTTTCATAACGCACTGTCTCGGCCACTGAAACAGTATGAATATCCATAGGACAAAAATTTCCCTCCTTCATTTTCTGGTTCACATAATATAACCAGGGTGAGTGAGATCGCGCTACAGTATTATGGTTGTAGTGGGGCACCCAATATTCATCTGAATCCCAATCTTCTACAGAACTTGGCGGACTGCTTTCATTATCCGAAACATCTAAAATAATTTCAACTTATCTGCTTAATAAAAAATTATAGATAGAGTAAATATAAAGCTTAGTTGACTAAGTTGAATTTTAAATCAGACTTTGTAGAAGAACTTTATTATTAGAGTAATCTAAAAAAATATGTTTCATAATTTATTTTGTGTATGTGTTGAAAAAGATACAAAATTGTATCATTGAAGTTATTGTAACTTGTTCCAATAAGAAAATTAATATATAGTTAATATTAATATGATTAAAGCCATAAAACTTAGTTTAAGTATAATTGTCACTTACCATTTTCTTTATTTAAATATTAATATGATTAAAGCCATAAAACTTAGTTTAAGTATAATTGTCACTTACCATTTTCTTTATTTAAATAGTAACTTTCATCGTCTGAAGTCGTAGTAGAGTGTACACTTTCTGATATAACTTTCTCAGGTTTTCTGAAATCAAAATGTATTTTACGTAAATATTAAAAACTGTGTAGTGCATATCAGATCAATTCAACTCATGTTTAATGATCCGGTGTTTATATGCTTTTCTTACTAATTAATAATTTCTTGTTTTTTATGAGTGTTATAAGTCCCCAAAAATACTTGATTTCATTTCTTATTATTCTTTATTTTTAATTTTACTAAACCATTTTGCAAGCTATGAGAAAATGAATTTAAAAATATATATTTCATATTACCTGCCATCCCATCTATTGTTAATATTTTTTCTTAATTTGTGTTTTTTAGATATATAGTCTTCATCCTCTGGCTCCTCTAAATAGTTTTGAGCGAGATCCATTTCTTGTACTTTATTGCTATCCAATGGCACTTCACATAGGTAATTATCATACAAGTCTAGTTTATTAAGATTAGGTAAACTAAAAATACTTTCAGATAATGTGCATAATTCATTACTGTCTATGAATAGGGTATGTAGCTTTTTTAATTTTACAAATTCCTCTGGTAAATAACTAAGATGATTGAATGATAAAATGCACACTTCCAAATTTTCCAAATTACAAAATTCATTTGGCAGATCCCTTAGCTCATTTAGGGATAAATTAATCTCTACCAACTTTGTGTACATTTCTATGCTAGGTTTGATATTATAAACTTGTGTGTATGATATGTTGAGATTCTCTAAATCACAACACTCTGAGAGACCTTCGCATGGTAAGTCAGTCATTGAATTTGCAGCCGAATAGCTCATATTATCACAACCTATTTGTAAGACTTTTGCCTTTGGAAATAAAGCTAAAAGTTGTATGTGTCTATAGACTCTACAGTTATGTATTTTGACTTCAGTGATACAAGTATTAAATTGTTTTAATTTTTGCAAATAGCCATCCTCAATTTTGTTTGTTAGGTATATATTACAGCTAATATCCAGTTTAGATAATTTTTCTGGTGAATCAAACCAAATCCACGCCGGAGGTCCTTGAAGCATATTATTAGATATGTTGATGTACTCTACATTATGGCAGAAACTTGGTGCATTATCAAAATTTTTGATTTTATTAAAGGAAATATCCAATATTTGAATATGTTTCAAATTAAAAATTATTTCAGGAACATTCTCGAGATTATTGTGTGAAAGATTTAGTTCTGTTAACTTGGGCGGTAGTTTTAAACCTTCGCAGAACTTTTTTATGCTATTACAACTTAAGTCAAGAGTTGTAATGTTGTCCTTTATTATACCAATCTCAGGAATTACAAGGTTTTCTATCTCCTTTTTTTTAGTTTTCTCCATTGATTACAAATCGGAATTGTCTTTTACTATTAAACACTAAACATTCTGTTTTTACTAAAATAATACGGTATTTATCAACACATTTTTCAAAAGTTACTAAGTAACCTAAAATAAAACGAGAATATATCATTTTCATGTTTTTACAGGTAGCGGCATGATTTTGACATTAACACTTTTAGTGTTGCCGTATTTTTATTTATAATTTAAGTGAAATATGTTTACAACTACATAAGTCCAAAAATGATTAATAAGATATGGTTAATTTAAATAAAACATGTAATGTGCATGAATTTATTTTTTTATACGGCGGAGCGAAGAGTATACCTTCACATAATGAAATACGCCAATTGATAACAATGTGGAAGTGAACTTACTGGTTTAACAAGACGTTTGATTTTAAGTTTCCCTACCCACACAATTTTTCAAACTCAAGGAAAGCACTATGCATACCATTGTTTGAGGGCAGAAATAGGCGTTGCAGTTGTACCTACCAACTAGTCTTGAACAGAGACATTCGCATTAGTTGAAACGACCATACGTTACGAAATAAGCATTCCGTCTGTTCATAATAATTAATTTCTAGTTAGGAAGTGTATATGTATATTTCTAGGTTATACCGCTCATCGCTATGTAATTTGTATTGTTAGTCAAGTATTATAATTACACTACACATCTTTCAAATTTATGGTGTTACATCTGTATGGTCAACGTCAAGAGTTAACGTTTTGATTGTAACAAATAGTATGTATGACCTTATAAACGATATCGAAAACAGAGATATTTATCTATATTATAAAAAAATGATATATAAAATGCCACGTTGTGAAGATTTTTAATAAATTTTTATATATTTTTCTACACATTGCTTATGAAGTTATTTTAGAAAGTCGAAAATCTTGATAATTATCCTTTGTTTATCTTAAAATATTTAGAAGGCAATGTTCTTTTCGGACCTGAAAAAGATATGAATAAGACAAATTAAAAGTAAGTAAAAGACGTTACTGTTAGTTAACTGCGGCTGTTCCGTATCTGGTATGCAGTTATTTGTTGTTCGTCGATACTTGCGTGATCAAAGGTAGTTTCAATGTTTCAAGTTAAACCAAGTCGAAGATCTGTTTTGCACTTCTTATGGATTGTAGCGAGTCACAATATCTTAGATAGTTTAAGGCGATCTTTAGTTGACACATAAAAATCATAGTTCCGTTTCAGGTTTAGCTTGTATAATAACAATTTTGTTATTAAATGTTATGTAAAAGGAAATAAATCAATTTCTGTATAGTACAATTGTATTTGTAATTAATCTAATAAATTTATGTGCGTCGTTGAGTTTGTTTTATTGTCTCTAGAATATATTAATGACTAGTTTCATTCAACTTGACTTAAAATATTTACATAAAATAATTTTATACATTTAGATAGTAAAGTATTTATCAGTTGAGTTATTTTTCATTTGTGTGTAAAACAAAGCAATAATTTTAAACAACATTATTATTTCACTTTTATAAACTGAGGTAATAATTCTTCGTAAGAATGGGCGTCTCTGCTACAATTAAATCCTGTTGTGCCGGGTCGCTTCGCCAAATTTGTAAACATTAGAAAACGTGATCGCACTATTCCTTAATGCGATTAATTGGTAACCGATACACATGTTTTGTAAACTTGCCACAGAAGAATTCAACTCGTGCGGGTCCACTCTAGTTGTAAATGAAGTCTATTGTAATTATAACGCACAAAACATGATCCTCCTAAAATACTTTCATGTCATTTATTCCTTAACAGTTTTTGCTACATTAGTTATTAGTAAAAGTTCTGATGAATACAAACCAGATGTAGCACGAGTTGGTAAAACCAAAAAAGCCAAAATGGGTATGTTATATAGAAACTATAGGATATGATAATTTTATATATTAAACAGTGTAAAAAATATAAACATTACTATACGTTAATTTAGAATCTAGCTTTCGCATATTGATAACGAAATGATTCATTCGGTGATCTGGTCTCTGTTTGCTGAATACCGTATAGGCGGGTACTGCAGCGCTTATTTCTGCCATCGATCAATGGTGTGTAATCACGTTTCAATTGGGAGTAGGCTTAATAATGGGGAAATGAAATGTGCTATTTAATTTCTCAAGACGATGAGGGCAACGTGATACTTTCTTAATATATTATGTAATTATGGGTATGGCGTATCACCTAACACCAGGTAATTCTGCTCGTCTCGTAGTCTCGTATTGATTAGCATTTGCATTAATCTTCTAGTGTAATTGTACTAAAACGTTACTTAACATTTTTTTTACTGATACATAGCTATTACAAAACAGGAACTAGGCGTCGATTTCTGTGGTACAGTTTAAGTAGCAGCGACTTGTCGTATTACGTATTTATAAAATTACAATAAATTATCTTATTTACAGGTGAAAAAACAGCTATAGGAACTTTTACGAATGTTATAGCACAAATTCAAAATCTACCAACAATGGAGCTTGGGAGGAAATTTAGAACACCGTGTAAAACAGGCAACAAATGCGGAAAGGTTTATTAATTCAATATCCTATATCTTCTTTTTTATATAATGTTCAGTAATTTTTGAGATTGGTTAAAAAAAAACAAGTTTTTCAATAACAGGTCATAAAAAGGCTCATGGTACCGAAACTAGCGCAGCTTGAGAACACTATAATGGGTATAATGAAGGAGTTGGCTAAAATGCCCCCCGGCGCCCGCTTGCCAGACAAGTACACCAAGACTGAACCAATAAAATTATTACTGGACCAGAATTATAAGTAAGATTTTGCTTAGACACTTAAAACATATTAAATATTTAATTAAAATTTTATTACACTTCTAATATTTTTTTACGGTTCTATTAAATTGAGTATCGGCCAATTTTTATATTTTAGATCCTTTAGTTTGTCTTAATATAATAATGTTCAAATTGTTTTTTTAGAGAGGACGTTTGCATGGATAAATTGGAATCGTGTCTAAAAGAAGACAAAAGGCGGAAGAGAATTCTGAAGAAGTTGTTCTTTAAAAAATACAATGCTATGAGGCAGGAACTTATAGGGTATGGCGGTCGAAGACTATGGGGCGGAGAAGGAAATTTGTTTTACAAACGATAATGCATATTAAATTTGTAATTTATAGAATAAACAAATTAAAATGATTAATAAAGATACATGTTCTTTTAATGGTTTCTATGACTGCCGTTAAATAGGCAAATAGTGGGTAGATAATAAATAATAATAAACAGCCATTTGAATGTTTCCACTAAAGCTGTAGTTTTGGCATGTCGGTTTCCACACAATGATTTCCTTCACCGGAGTTTTAAATTAATTTCAATAATCTCACCCCCATTACACTTTTTCGAAACATGTACACAGACACACATATCGCAATATAAATGCAATGTTAAAAATATATGAAAGTTAAAGGATTATGTTTTAGTTTCGTAAAAAATTTGCGGCTATAATTATACAGCGTAGGTTAGGATTGTAAACATTGTACCACTTTGCGCTTATCGTCTTGAGACAAGATGTTTAATAGCGTTACCCCAGTAATTTTTATGGCTATAATACCCTGTAAAACAAAACACAGTAATGTTTGTACTGTTTGGGGGCAGAAATGGGTGCAGCGGCTGGTAACAGACACCTATCACCGGTCAACTAATTGTTAAGGGATTTAAAGAATACAAACTAATGTGAAATAACGATGACAAATAATGACAAAACGTTTTTTAGTTACAGTTTAGTTTTATATATCAGATTTTCTTGTTCAAGTTCAGTTTTTTGTGCTTTGATAGCGTGGTTTACTTTAACTTTTTTAAATCTAATAATTTTAAAGCTGTTATGTTCTATTACACAATAGAAAATTGCCTCTTGAAGTTTCTATTGCTATGACAGGAAAAGTGTAATATTTACACGATTCTTCTGTTCAGAATTAAATTTGAAATATTACTTCAAATATCAAATATTAATTTTTAATATTTCATTTATCATTATTAGTGCGGTAATGGGGCGCCATATTCTCGTGCAAGTTAAAAAGTTGGTATCAAATCGTGATTATAAAGTCACGTGTAGGCTAATAGTTTGTTACACAACTACTTTGTTCACGAATGTAAGGTTCACCACGAACCTGGAACAATAGGTTGGGTTTAACAAACAATAACTGTAGTTTTTAAACTACAAACCTAACGGAAGTCAAAAGTCAGAAACAGAAAAACGCTGGTAAAAGCCTTCACATAGTCGCCCATGAATATAATTTAAATCCCAAAAATCTATTGCAATTATGACCTTATTTGGTTGTGCGGTCAATGATAAGTTGAATTAAAAAATCTTATCATATTCTTCTGCGTTAGTACTTTTTATTAAACATTATTGTACAATGTGTGAGAAACAATTGAAATTACATATAGTGATAATAATTTTATTTATATTTCTAAAAGGATTTCATGCCGTAGATGACAGTAAGTATTTAAATTTATAAATTTATACTTTTATTAGTTTCATAGATGTTGTACTACGTAATTATGGAAATAAAAGAGACTAGAAGTTCCTTGATGTCGTGATAGTTCAGTTATGTGGATAAATGGTTTAAAATCTCTTCGTGGGAGAAGTTTTCCGAGTCTTAATAGTGCGAATATTAAGAAGGATGTCTGTTAGAGACTATTTTATAAATATTTATACAACAGAAAAGTAATAGTCATTAGCAAAAGTTGATAACAGACACGCCTGTGAGAAATAATGATGTATCAAAACAATCTATTGAACATATTATTAATAATTTGCCCGCTAAGGAACTAGATGGTGATGTATATTTACTAACGGTTAGTATTGCTTTAAGTGAGGATCACACCGCTAAGTTTCGCACGCATAGTTTAGAAGATTAAACGCGAATGCCCGCGGGCGAGCATGGCGCTGCTTGTAACGATAACACGCGAATATTTTGTTCATGCGTAAAACTCATAAATTGCACTTGTGATTTGTCTTATGAAGCATTAAGCTGCACAATAAATTTTGCAAAATGTACGGTGTACAATAATAAACAATCCATTTAACTTTCCCGCTGCTGAAGTTCGGGCTCTTGTCTAAAAACCACGGGATGATGAATAATCAAAAACTTTTTAACAGCGGTGCCTCTGATTGACATTTCTAACATTTTCAATCGTAATTTTGTTTAATTAGCATAAATTAATACTTTCTTGAAATCCTGCCGATTTACGAAGACCTATGGAATTATTAGGCGCCTACAAAGAGTTCCAACAAATTAATAAAATTGATTTATTTCAGGTCCTCTTTTCACCGTTACTCGGGCTCCTAGATACTTTGGAATTCTTCAAGATCATCGTGGACAGCCTCTTTCTGTGGAAATATCAGAAGAATATATGGATCAAGATTATATTGCCACAAACAGGTATTACTTTTATATTAAAGGCAACGTTCTATTTCACCTATTACAGCCGCCAAACAGTAGTATGCAAACATTACTGTGTTTCGGTTTAAAGGGCGCTGTAAGCTGGTGAAATTACTGGGGTAACGAGACTTAACACCTTATGTATTAAGGCGACGAGTATAATGTCGTACTGTGTACCATCTTAACCATGGCAAGCGTATCACTTACCATCAGGTGAACGCTTTAGTCGTCTGGTCTCTTCATCGAAAGAAAAAAGTGAAAAATAAGCAGAGTTTTCACTTGTCTTAGTAAAGAGTTTTTATTACATTCGCACAATCACATGTTTTACCGGGTCTCTAAGTATAGTGTGTATTATGGAATTGATCTTTTACCGAATGAAGTAGTTTGCTAATACTCTAGTAATACCAATTTTTTTTCGGTGAAAAAACTGATCAAACTTCTTTTTTCAGGAGACGACATAAAATTGATTGGAACAGGTAAGATTTTTGCTATAACATTATTATCTATTGAAAACGTTTCAGATAGTAAAAGCAAATTGTTGTTTTACAGAACACCTCTGGACATGGATGACTTTGATGATGATGATACAGAAGAAACTTTCGATGAAAAAGACAAAGATGTAAAGCTGCCTAACAAATTTAACCTTCAAGGTCCAGTCTAAAAAAAATCCGATGGCAAATGTAACATTTACGTAACTCTAGAATATATTTATTAAGAATTACATGAAAAATAAAATTCTGTTGAAATAATCCATTGCATATTTGCTTTCTACAATATAATGTAAAATCCTTTAATGCTTTGTAAGTAATAAAATATATATAAATACTTATATTAACTAACAGATGTTTACGTGAATTAAGTCAGATAGGTTATGTCATATTTAATATATACGTTTTAAAGAAGTTATACAGTCTTCGTATAAATTACCAAAACGAGTTTAAAAAAAAGATTTAGAGTTACATGAATATTTTCAATATATTATAGCGTTTACAAATTAAAACGAAAGTACGGTGGTATTGGATATTTTCTCTACGACATTACGAAGCAGAGTAATTAAATAATGTTTTTTTAATTACGAATATATAATCAAAATATATCATAAAATGTTATTGACCTTACAAATAAGACGAGCAACAACCAGAAGCTGTTAGTAATGTCTCTATCTATCTCTCTCTATCTAATATTTATACACTACATTGTTCAGCTATAGATAATCTATTGTAAAAAAAATCTATTATTAAAAGTAATTATCATAAGGATTAAATAAAACGCAAAAATTAGGATTTAAAAACTTTTTGGCTCATTTAAAAAAATCGGTACAAATATATAAAACATCATCTCCTTCATGACTCTAAATCGCTGTAAATATGTTCTAGACGTTTTTCATCAGGTGATAAGGCAGTTCCACCCGGCATCAGGGGCATTCTGGCCATCTCCAATGACTCCTCCGAATAGTCCGTGGACTCCTCCGAGTATTGATCCTCGAGATGGTCCTGGTAAATTTTCTCACACTCGCTTGGGTACTCGCTCTTTATTGTACTTGGATGGTATCCAATGGCTTCGATTACACCAACAGTTAAGTATGGAACTTGGGTTGTTATTTGAAAATGCTTATCTGGAATAGGAGAAAAATCATTAATGATTCATAAATTGTTCTTTACTTGTAGACGAACAAGTGTTGAATAATTTCAGGACTTCGGCCACCAGGTGTCTGAACGAAAAACTAGTTACCATTCATTACTAATCCATATTTTCTTAAATTCAATAAAACTTTAAATACTTTGAAATAAACTTTGCCGGGGTTAGTGTTTCCGAATAAAATGATCGTCTTCAAGAGTAGATTTAAGAAGCTGCTAAAGTGTTCTTTATTACTTGAGACTTATCTAGCATTTAATTTAGGTGTAATTGTAATCAAGTTAAAAGTGGAAGTGCTATTTCCATGCACGATTTACTCATCAAAACATAACAGAAGGTAATGTAGGGGGGTAAACTCACAATCAATGTGGTCGGGTATCCTCACAGTGGCTACGGTCTTCGCCTGACCATCATCGTAGTAATCACCAACGAGCTCAACACGTGGGCCGTCGTATACTTCGCGCCAGTTGGGTTTCTTGGTGCACTCGTCCTCCATATGACGTCGGACATGTGGCATGCGGATTCGAGGAGGCGGTATCTCGGTTAAGGGTATAAAACTCTTTTTCACATAGTTTCCAACCGGCTTAACATTGAAGAGTCTAAGAGAAAAACCCAAATTTAAGATATATTAACTGTCAAATTCATGATAAAATTGTTAGCCTTATTAAGTAAAAGGTTTATTAAAGTTGTCGGAGAAACAAAGTTTGTATACCACAGTTTGCTATCGTTAGTTTAAGTCTAAATTTTCTCCACAGGATAACGGTTTCCTCACAAAAAACTATAGCTGTGGATATCATCATTTAGTTTTTTTTTATTTTACGAAGCAACTAGATGAGCGAGACGTTCACCCGATGATGAGTGATACGCTTGCCCATAATAACGTGCTGCTAGTTTTAATAAGGTTAGGTCTCGTTACCCCAGTAATTTCACTACAGCGCCCTTGAAACGGGAACACAGTAATGTTTGCACACTACTGTTTGGTGGCAGAAATAGGAACTGCGGTGGTACCTACCTAGATAATCTCCGGCTACAACGACCTATCGAATGTATAATAGTATTGAATTTCATGTGATTAAAGACAAAACTTTACTGAAGCGAACTGTTAGAAGAATCATAAAGATGTAAAAGGTAAAATAAAATTTTAGTTTGCTAGCTACCACCTTCATATTATAAATCTACCGCCATGTGTATTGCTGTCTTTCGGCTGTCGACATATGATAATCAGATTGTTCTAGAGAATGCTTTTCTGCGTTTAGTCTGATTATCTTTTAATATTACGTGATATTGTTGCTAAGTGTTATAAATTATAGATAAGTATCCAAAAGTAACTCACTTGTTAACGATCACGCTGCCCCGAATCTCGGCAGTTACATATCGATAGAGAAGACAGCTGACGAGGCAGATCAATATCCTCATTGTCCTAAACTAATCCGACATGTTTCTACTTACTAAATAAGACAAAAGTGTTTCGGGCCGATCTTTTAAAGCTCACTCTTGTATTTATCAGTGATTATCTGGATTGGCAACAATGCCTGGAGCGTGCATTGTTGTTAGTACAATGAAACAGGTGGTCCGTGCTCTTTTTGTTGTAGATCGCGGCACGTCACGAGTCGCGGCAAACGATTGTTGTCTTAAAATGCGTTCTGCTCAGCTAAATACCATAGATTATTGTACTACCTATTCCTCTTCTAGATACTAGCAAAGAGTTTAAATAAATTTTGTTTTGTTTCAATAATAATACGGGTAACAAATCAATACAGTTTCGGATGTACCTGTAATTAGGTCGGAGGCAAATGTTTAAAAGATGTTTTGTTTCTGCAAAATCCGAGGTTATGTGGCATTTCTGATCACTAAAGCCCTGTAAGTGGTCACCACCAGTGCATTGCAATGGCTCCGGGAATATTGTCCAGTACACTAGGACAACAAATTTGGAATTGACGGTTTTCTGTTTTTTGCGAAGAAGCCGTGTTTAACATCTGTACGTTATTTAATTTATACGTATTCCCGAAATAAGTGTACTTGTAATTAAATTTATTCGAAGTTAAGGAATACTTTCATTTCAATAAATCAGTTTCAATTATCATTTAGATTAAAACCCTGCATCAAAATCATGGAATCGATTTACATAAAAATACTATGAAACGTATAATCAAGGAAGGGCTGATAATCCCAACGTAAAATATGTTTTTTTTAAATTAATGTTAAACTTTCAGTAGAACAACATTAAAAAGAAAGAATGTAGGGGTACTGGTTTAGACGTACAGGAGATATAAAGTTATACAAGAATACAATACCAATACAAGAATTGCAATATGAACGTACATTATCCTTTTAACGATTCTTTTTTGCGCCGAAGTTAAAAGTACTGTGGAGATAAATAATAGATGATAATATTGTAATATTTTATAAAGAAATGCGATATCGATTAAAAGAATCTGCTCTTTTTCTTCTTGTAAACGACTGGATCCAGGTACCAGGTCTGGTTGCCGCCGCAGGACACCAGTGTGAAACAGCCTCCGTACACGATAGGCGGGTCCGTGTCTGGCACGCATATGTTATCCTGGCAGAAGGTCGCCGTGCCTGCGAACATTTCCGAAGACGCAATTAGATTCTCCTGGTGCCTTATTAGGGAATTTGCATAGATTTCAAGTAAGGACAAATTTTTAATTTTATGAATTGTTTATTACTCCTGAATAATCAGTCGATATTTTGAAATAACTATTGGAAACAAGTTAACTTGATCGACGCCATCAATTAGCAATGATATTAAGAAAATAAAAGGTTCTTAAACCTCAAAACGCTTTTGGTCAAAGCGGGTGTGATGTAAAAGCCAATGTAAACAGATCCCGTTATCAAGTTTTATAGAATAAAGATTAGATGGGAAATCATAGACCTCACCATGATATCATAGCAAGCATGCCAAAATGGCTCTCCAAATTTGTTTTAATAGTTTGAACTACTTAGGAGTGATGAGACATATTGAATGATTATTTCACTTACCCACGTAGCCAGTGGGGCGAGCCTGTCTCTTGTTCTTCACGTAATCCACCACTGCCTTGGATAGAGCGTAGAAGTGCTTGCTTGCTTTGTATCTCATCTTAGCCAGGGCGCCATCGCAGTCGCTCTTGTCGGCTCTGCAGTGGTACACCAGGTTTCGTGTGTTTATCTTGATCATCTCCTCCCTCAGCACCTGGTACTTAGTGTCGGTGTACAGTAGCTGAGCAAAGCGGACATTTACTGTAATCAATGTAATATAAAATATTATCTGTAAATAACCAAACAATTTTCTGTGTTGGTTCGTCACCAGTCCTGCCTGAAGATCAATGCTTCAATTTGTTCTGCATTTTCTCACTGATTTCAGTGTCTTTTCGATAGTATTTTATTTATACTGTAAAGCAGTGACAGTATTATAGAATTTCGCATTAAACGAATCGGAAATGCGAGGGTTCATTCCGCATTAAATTTAAATTTCCGGTGAAAAAAAATGTGAAAAATCGTAAAGATGAACAGCTTTCGTAGATATAAACTGATTTGTTTCAAGAACAACAGCGGAGATAAAATATGTAGTATATACGAGAGTTATAAGTTGTACTTAAAAAGGAATTATTGCAGAGCAAGTACAATGATAAGTTATTAACAAAAAGAATATTTAAGACTAATATAATTCTTGGCAATGAGGCTCCGCTTTTATGTTTCTTTAATGATGAACACTTGTAGCGTGAAGAAATTTATTTTGTACTAAGCATCAGTAAAAATACACAATAAACAAAGTAGATAATATTACTAAAAATTCAATTAAATTTCTCAAAAATTAAATATCATGTAAACTTACGTCCTGCTCCAACTATGTATCCTTCAGTGACATCGTGTATTGCCAATTTCACAAAAATGTACACCAACACGATAAATTTCATGTTAACCGTTGTAACATTTGATATGGAATAAAAACGGTTACCTTATTTGGTGTTCGTTAACTTTACGATCCAATTACTTTACAAATTGGTCGTAAAAGTTTTTTTCTTCGCCGTATTGATTATTTCACATAGGTAATAGTGTTTTATTACTGCAAGGGAACCCGTACAATTCTTTGATGAAGATGAGCTCCTTTTTCGAATCATTCCGTTAACGATGGTGCTTGTTAATCACTAAAATAAAACTGTTATTAATGTACGTACTTATGAAATAGTTGTGAATCTATCTCCCCATCTAGTAAATTCACAAGTCGTGACTTTCCAAATCACAATGTGAGTAAAAAGTATTAAACTGTAGAGAATTGAAGGTTTAGAATTATTATTAGAACAGTTCCACTGTGAAACTACACTCGGTGGCTAAGTGGTAACGTCTCCAAGAATGAGAGTCAAAAATTGCGAAGGCTTTGTTCATAAAATTATAAACGTCTATCTTCAATAATAGATGCCATGAAAAAGATCAGAGAACAACATTGACCACATAATAATACAACTAATGTGGTTCAAAAGTATGACAGTTATTACGCCTCGGGGAGTAACTTGGTGAGTCACAACTTGCCTGTTACGCTGTGTTCAGCATTACTTGGATCATTTAATTATTGATTGCAGCCGCTTATCGAAAGATAAGAACTGTGCGCTGGCGCATATTTTACGCTTCAACAGTAATCAAGCGATTATCGCGAGAGAGATTTTGTTGGAGACCTAATTACCTTGAGAACAGAGTGGGTTAATAATAATTTTAACGTACGTCCATTTAAACGAAGTAAATCATGATTAATATTTAAAAAAAACTAAAGGAGGTTATCAGCAATCTTCGTTAAAGATTGAATTCAATTGCAATTATCATAAGAACTTCTTCACTCATTCACCGCTATAATCCAGTGTTGCCATTGTAATTTAATTACAAAAAATACAAAATGTATAAATAATCATAGTCATCTGAGACAGTTATTAGTGTATTTTTGGACTTTTGACGTCATTTTATTTTAAGTATTTTTCTGATCAGATTTTTTTTTTTAATTAAACACAGATGATATTTGAATATCGCCATAGCTACTTTGATAAGGGATTAATAAGACGTTTTATTTAGTAACAAAATCGATAATTCTATTTTTCTTTAATGAAGAATATATATCAATATGCAATGTATTTTTAAGAGTAATTTCTGCGTCTAAATTAAATTACAAATGGACACTACAGACACCGGAACAAATTGCACACGTAGCTAAACTTCAAGCACTAATTGCCGATTGAGACAATACATCATCGGCTTATCAGCTCAACCAGAAATCGCAAAGATATTGTGGCGCCAATTACAAACGACCGATTGGTTCGCATTGTGGCATTTGTCGGAACGGACCACGCCGGCCCATTGTGGTCAGATTTCATGGGATAATAATGATTTATCATCATGCGGACAGGCTATATTCAATAAATTTCAATCAGTTTATATTACTATTTCATATAATTCATAGAAAATTTATTTATTAATTAGTGTTTTTTAATAAAAAGAAGATAAAGATGCGTCATTATAGTGTTTGCATGAAATCCTCTAGATGGCGTTCGGCGTATTCTAAAACGCGGCATCGTTTCCTTTGCTTCTATGGCAGTCTTTATTAAATCCGTAAGCACAGATAAAGAAATATATGAATATCTAAATGTATTACAATAGTTAACAGTAACGCTATTATCAATGCGTAGTAAGCTCTTAACCATTTTCTTTAGTTTTCTTTCTCTATGTCCTATTAGTATCGAATAATTGCTATCACCTTTAAAGAAGGTACAATGTTTAATTTTATAATTTGCAATGTTCAAGAAACCTACCACGAAATAAAACTCCTCAACCACCTCCATGTTACAAGGAAAGCAATAGTTTAGGTTATTGAGTTATAATAATTAATGAAACTATCGGAAACGTTGATGTTGCCATGTATAAATGTGCAACACAAAATAATATTTTATTCAGTACTCGCTTTAAGATTATTCCAACTGACCCTTAAACACAGTGGGTGTCTTTCAGGGTTTGATGGATGGACAACCAGACGTACTGCAGTTGTTACAGGTGAATTTATTGCTTGCTTATCTATTAAACTTGTTACCTCTTGTTGAATCTTAACAGTACTCATTTACCAGATCTCAAAGTTGTGCCAAGCAAAAATAAATCTAAAGGCTCAGAACACAAAGTTCATAGATTTCTTATTAATACCTTACTTTGCAATTATGTTTGTAACCGTGTGGGGGTCGCAACTTAACGCGGGGATATTAAATACTAGCTGTACACCCGTGTACGCCTGTGCGAAGGAAAACTTATTAATGAAGAAATCTATTTAATTACATAGCGATGTTCAAAGAGAAGCGAATACCGCTACAAAATGGCCACCAGACTGTATAGTAGATTAGTAAGAAGATATTAGTTTTGCTTATAAACTGGTTACTTAGATATAAATATAGTATTACTTATAAATACACTTACTCTTTTACATTGTTTTTGTAATTGGTAAAGAGATTGTTGTTGTTTTTTCCTATAATTTGAATAAACAGACAATACAATTTTATTTATTTTCATAGACGTATAGTTGTTAATGTATGTACGTTGGCAGTTGATAACAAGTTATAAGGATAACTTATTGAATAATATACGCCGATTCGAACCGGTGTCTTCTGTTGGATAGCCGTTGTATATCCGACAGGTGATGACGTTTTAATTAGTTTCACTGATACCATGGAGTTATCACTTGAATCATTTTAAGTATAATCTTTAGCACGATGTAAATTAAAAGAGATATTTGTTTTAAAATGAAAATAGTAGCATAGAACATAGGGACGAAAAGAATATCTCCTTTAATAATTGACATTTTGTTTTATTTATTGTATAACATTTGTAAACCTGTCGACTGCTTATTATGTTTACTAGATACAAATGCACATAACGTGGTCAGAATAAGAAGTAAACTATAGTAACAGTTAAATCATATATTACTAAGTATAAATATTAACCGTTGATTTATACAACCTGAAAAACGAGAAGTTTCAATAGGTATTATTAACAGGTGAACAATCAATGCACTAGGATGTATTGTGGAGATTACTGAGGAGGCCTTTGGATGGTACAAGATGGATATTTTTTTAAAAAAGTCGAAGATCAATCAGTGTGGAGACTTTTGGAAGAGGCCTATGTTCAGCAGTGAACGTACTACTACAGATGATGTAATATATAAAAAAAAATGTCGAACTCGTTCATAAATATATCGCACTGTTAAAAAGTATAACGGTATTGATAATATTAAATACCTTACTAGGCGATTCATCTTCTTTCTAGGCGATAGTAAGTAGTAATTATAGTTGAAGCAGCGGCGTTACGTTGTAATGGGGTGAGACTGTTATCGGCTCCATTGTGTTGGTAATGGTGGATACACGCGGGGCACAAAGTTGTTTACACCTATCTATCCTGTTAGCCTTCTAATCATTGAGGAGTTAAGGATGGTTGATATATCATCAGCAAATATCGTTGTCTCGGCCTCAACGATCGATTATAATATTCGTCAAAGCCTGAAGGAAAGCTGTAGTAAGAATGATACACAGCACCACATTGAGTTTATCGCTTTGTCAGTTCTCGTTACCCCAGTAACATATATCAACGTACTTCAAACTGGAACACAGTAAGATTTGCCCATGCACAAGATAAATATAAATTACGGTGGACAATCTTTGCCTATCACAAATAAGAAGATAATATGTAAACTCTCTTAGCGGTTACCTTCTGACACGGAAGTCCCTGGTTTCATCCCAGGGCCATAAATTGTAGTCTGTTTGGTGGTAAGTTTTTATTACAATACTTTCCAGCTATTTATCAATATTATTCTGCCGCCATAACATAGTTATGTTTGTCAATAAGAGACAGAGTATTCTGGACGAAGTAGCTCCTATTCATGTCCTCATTGTTATTCAACACCATGTGTATTTGAGTTAAGTTTTAGCTTATTGTAGATAATAATAAACCGTTGAAAGCCTACTTTGTACGACGATATAAATATTAACTACTTTCGCGATCTTTTCGTGAATAATCCGAGAACGTATTCCGGTAGGCTAATCGAGATATTCGCGGTGATAAGAGGACATTAGACCAGCTGTACTCGTGCTTCCTTCTCTATATCGATTCGGAAAACAGTTGCCGGCATCTTGTCGGTGTGACCACTCTTTTGTAAGGATACGTTAAAATACATTTTTTTATTCTGGAGATTGATACCATCCAGATCGAACTTCGTCTACAGCTACTATTAAAAAAATTTGTATTGCGGTGACTAGCAAAATTTAAATTACATTAATTCCTTAATTAACCAATTACAACGTTATACAAGGTGGGCCAAAAGAAATAACCCTATTGGATGCCTAAATTGAATCACCAAATTGTGGCGCCGCCCATTTGGCCGATAGCATCTTTTCAACTTGACTAATATCTAAAGGTTCAAATAAACATAATCTAAAAACAGAATCAAAGTTTTTCATTTAGAAAAAAAAATGAGAGCCGAACAACATCGGATGACTTTTTTTGGCACACATTGTGTATTAATTATGGAACGGCCGTCTTACTCATGTCATATTGTATTAAAGAGACAAAAGGGAGAAAGAGAAAAGAATAAAGTCATTGTCTAAGATGTTAAGCTTTATTATCTCAGTAATTTCAATAGTTCAAACTGTAACACAGTAATATTGACACACCACTGTTTTAAGGGAGAAATTGGCGGACGTACCTAGACGGTCTACGGGAACAGAGATTTATAACGAATTAAAATTTATTTCAATTGATTATTAAAACCTCTTTGTATGTTTAGTAATGTTTCAGGTCCATGAAAAATAACAAAATGTGCCGATACTAAATGTTAATAAAAGCTTTGTTTACTTAGTAAACGCGGGCGAGAGCTTTGTGTTACGTTTATGGCTTTATGGCCAATAAATAACGTTTAGAATGGCAAAGCAGTAGTGTACTATTAATTAGTGTTATCCCCCCCTCTATCTCCACTATAATATACGCGTACTGAATAGCTGAGCTTTTCGATAATGCGACCTCTTAATGAATTAAGGAAATTAAAGTTTTAAGGAGTGTTTTGCATATTGAATTTAATCTGTAAAATTCATAGTCTCCATTCAATATTAACCTCAAAGTTTCATAGTAATTTTCGAATGGAAAGTTTAATGAATGATATCAGACGAATACCATATCTTTCCTTTGCAATATCGAAACCATTCTCCAGCTGAAAAAAGATTTTGGTAAGAGGAAATGGTGTGGAGTTATGAGTTATTAGATTATAACCGAAAACGTTTTTGTAAGTTTATTTATATTATTTCATTATTAAAACGGTAATCAATAAGTTTGTAAGACTCAGAGACGAGGGTTCGATACCCACTGGACTGACCCTCTTATTCTTAATAAATACATACTTTCGTGATCTTTATAAATGAGCAGAAATCATTTGGAGGGGGTTATAATAAAGTAACTATTATGCATACGTAAGTATCGACTAAGTTTGCAATGGTTCCATTGTCTTCACCGCGGTCTTTACCACTACAACAGCGTCTCCAGCAACTGTCGGATCAGATATTTATGAATAATATCGGAATCTCTCAATCCTCGGCATCGGGCACTCCTGTATCGAGCATCTGTCCGGGTCAGAGCGCGGGTTCAGCCAGACAACATCGCTACATTTAAATTCCCCGGGGGCTGAATGTAAACAGCCTTTATCAGATTAAAGGCTCGTGGCTGGATATTGAGCTCGAGCTCCTTACCATCGCTTCTCGAATATCTTATTATACATCTTATCATATTTACATTATACTATTTAATTGGTAATGAGATGAAACTTGATGAATGGTACAGAACTTTACTGCTACTTTATCGCCATTTGAAGGCGAGTTATGACAAAGTTGATATTATCAAAACCTTTTCAATGAAACCAGACATAACTCGATCATTTTAAGATAATCTATTCTTTAAAAACTTCTACAAATGAGTTATTGATTTGTTTTAGCTTTCATTGGATGGTGTTTCATTATAACATCGCTGTGTTTCTGCTATCAATATTATGATAGAGAATTCTTGGCGAGTCTTCTATCTAAGGCTTGATTATAATTTTTCTATGTAGTCAAGTGGTAGCTTATTTGCGATAAAAATATATGAACAAGGAGACAGTGAAAACTATGTTTGGCTCAAGTAACTGGTGGTAGTGGTATTATTGTGGAGTAAACTATGCAATCGCATCTTCCCGCTGTTACGGACGAGCCCACATCTGTTTATTTAATATAATATCAGCGGACGGATCAATAAACAACAGCTCGCTGAAGTAGGACTTCCGGTTGTATGTATATACATTGCAGAAATAAAACCTCTGTTGTAACAGACTGTCTAGATAACAGGCTTTATATTCCAGAATCAAAGAAGCTTCTGTGTTATAAGAATACGTCATAGCCACTGTGCTACGGTATTAATTCATTTGAAAAGATTAACGTTTTAACTACAATGTTTTAAACTACGAGTAGACGCTAAGTTGTTTACGATTCATTTTATAAGAAAAATACAGCGAAAAGATAGTAAAATAACATGTAACAATAAAGACCTTAAATTTACACCGAGTTTCTATTGTAAATAACAAAAGCAAACATCGTCTAGTACTTCTGACAACGCATTTAACACTATCTTTATAACCCGAGCGTAATAAAAGACTAATAAAACATACTTTAAAGTGCCGGAGGAAATGTAAAAACACCATTACCAGTGCGGCAGGCACTCGCCGTGTCCTAGATGCACTATCCTAGAATGTTTCAGGTAGCATTGAGGAGGTGATTCCAGATATCCTATATCTAAACACTGCCTTATTGTTATTTTGTCAACGCGGAGATCTGAACTTTACCAAACTGTATTAGCCAAACAAACAATAATTTGGGAGTTATCTTAACAAATAATATCATTAACTAATAAATGTATGTCTATGTCTAATCTGAAATTCATTAAATTATAATATATTCTAATACTTCTATTCAATAAGTATTATTAAATAAGATACATGATTAAACCATCAATAAATCTAATCTAACCTAGTGGATGGATGGACTTGTATTATAAGCAGCTGTGTTCCCACTGCTGGGATTGCAGATCTCTAACAAGGAGAGAGTCAAGGCCACCTATTCATCGCGCTATGTATAATAATAATGAATACACAATCTAGAAGAACAACTTAGAGGATATACACAATATTTGATGGTCTGTACGAGAGTAAGAATTTCCTAAAGGTTGCTAATAAGCAATATTTAGGTTTTTATGAAGTGAAAATCTAGTGCATTAGGTAATAATTAAGTTTTCGCGAGACTAATGTTGGTCTTTTGATATCTTAGTTATGTTAAAACTTTAGTAATTAATATTGTTCTTAGTATCATCGAAATGCGTTAATACAATATTTCGATGTTAGTATTAATATATATAAAACTATTCCTATTTCTTTTATTTTTTCAGTATACGAGATGGCGGAAGAACTGAGGTCACAGATAACCGGAAATCATATTTATTACGGAGTATCTTTTAATGATAGTTTAGAGTCCGGTCTCCGCAGAATGAGCTCACTAGACATTGAAGTCTTCTGTTGGTATGTTTGTATCGGTGCTCTTTTGGCAATGATTTGTGTAATAGTACTATCAAATTTGTTGTAATAGTTATGATGATTAAGATAGTAGATTTCCTAAAGTCTATATTAAAAGTGGGCATGTTTGTAACTAGGGCTTTAATGTCTTATTTAGGAGTAGCTCGGAGTCAGGGTGGAAGGGCGTGCGTTGATAATCCGATAATAACAGTACTGGATTTTCAAATGCTACCATTATTTATGAAACTGTTATTAAGTTTATGACCGGAGGCGTTATCCCATGGACTTAGAAAATGTTATAAGTCATGCCGAATAACTGAAGAGAAATAATGTTTATTTATATTGAATTTTATGTGCGAAAGATATTTGATAACTTTGATTTTGTTGATTGTTTGAATATTGATACTGTGTCATTACTTACAGTTACTTTCATAATTATAGCATCAAATGTATTAATATTTTCTGGAACAAATGGGAATAAAATATTTAACTAAAATATGAGTAACGTTTCTATTTATGTATAAATTGATATATAAACTAAAAATTACTCTTGCTAACACAAAAAAGGTGTAAATAATTTATAGTGTTTATTGAACAGACTTTATTCACTCGAAATAATCAAAAGGATACGGTTTAAATTTGAACGGTACAATTTTGATGCGATCGGCAAGTAATGGTACAAATACAAATTTATAACTACATTTAGACAGATCGTGCCTTTATTCTAATACTAAATCTATTTTACAGCTACTTAAAGTTTACAATGCTGTTTTGAATAAAACAGTCATAATAAAGAAGTCGAACGAGAATCAGAGAAACCGCGTCTAAACTAAATGATGTTAATAAAATGTATAATAAATATTAAAGTATCATGCCATACAGATAAAATATAACAGTGCCCGTAATAAAATAAGCGTTAAACACAGAGAAACATTAACTTTAACTAACAAATAATTATTCAACAGTAAAAAGCAATCAAAATCAAACTACTCCGTGCTAATATTTTAAATTTACAACATACATTAATGTTCCCACTACTGGGACTTAAGGTTTTCTCTCATAAAGAGAAAGTCGAGACCAATCTATTACGATCAAGTATGTGGTGGACTTCATATGTCCAAAGCTGTTCTTGGAAGCTGTTCTTTCTTATACCGGAAGTTCCTCGCGCTTTATCACTACGTATAAACGCTATGAGCAATAAATATTATCTCAGATTATCTGAAAATCTGTTTTCAGGTTGCATGGCCACATACACACTAGAAGTAAATTGTTTTAATACAAATTTTGTTCATCGCGAATATTTGAAAATGAATTGTAGCTTATTACACAAATAAACAGTATCTTCCTTGATTTAATATTTAAGTATTTTATTCTAAAAAAGTGAAAATGACTTTACCGTAAATATGTCTTAATCTCTCAGCTTTAATTTACTGCAACTTAAACACGCAACTGCTTTTAAACTCTCCGATTTTTTCCAAGCTATAAAGTTTTCATATTACTGCACATTAAGTATTCGCATTCGTTATTAAAGTAGCGTTTGTAAGCAACTCCTAATATGCATTTAAAAGTAATAAACAGCGATATCTTTGTTAGATTACAGCAATTGTTTCTTACAGACTCTTATTACCGACTCAACTTATCCACCACCATCGGTTTGCGGGTGGTACATTGTACAACGTTAAAATTACTAACCCCAATGTAACTCAACAACCTTATCACCTTAAACATAAATATCAAAGTTGATTGGCACTTTCCAAATAGCGGTAAGTGTATTTAGATCGCAAAGCTATGATTCATACGAAATAATACTATAATGGCTATTGGACATCAAACAATTGAAGGATCCTCGCTGTTGTTAAGTTCATATTCCTATGTACGTTTTAAGTAAGAATTGAATGGAAACGTTTGCTAAGTTAAGTGCAGAAGCAGGGAATAATGGTCTTTAATGTTAAAAGGAGTCGCAGATATGTGTTGGACTAACGAACAGCCGATAGATGGGTAATGGACGGACTTCACGCCAGAGATGTCATCGCTGGACAGGAGACCTTGGAGATTTCTTACTAATATATTTAAAGATATATTATGATGATGATAAGGGCTATATATTGATATATTCCAGGGAATTTGCATCGAAGATTGATTCTTTTCTTGTGGGTTACATCGGGCTGGATATATACTTGGCGATAATTGATGAGACAAAATCTTTTTAAAGAAAACGGAAAGGTGCTATACATTTTTATATAGTTTAAAAAGATAGGTCTATAAAAATTCACTGTTTTTCTATTGTAAGAGACATTTTATTAGCGCTTAGGTAATTTGCGATATAAGACAAAATATTACTAATATTATTTATTAGTTATTATTGTAAATCTGCTGGCACGAGTTCCGACTGTCAAGAGTATTCTGGACGATCAAGTTTCTTCATCTACAGCTTAATCCTCATTCAACACCATGTGAAATTGGGATCAGTGGAAGCCATAGTTAAAAAAATTAATAAGTATGGAAGTCTTTACGGATTCGTTGTTCCGTAAGTCAGAGGCAGTCAAGTCAATGCAGCAGAATATCCTTCTTCAGTTCATTACGCCCGCCGCGGCATACAAATTGCGACTTAACTCTGCTTATCGCTAACATCTGTCAAGCAGGCGAGTGACAATCCGGGAGCTGGTGCCACCTGTTCCCGGCAACAGGTTGCTGTAACCACTAACGGATGTACTAGTCTCCTATAAAAGTTGAAAGACGGTAACCTCTACGTATTGCCTGTTAAATATCTTGACCCGCAAAATTAATATATCAGTTTCACAAATACTTTAATAATTAAGCAGAATTATTACGGTTATATTAATTATATTATAGCGTATTATTAATATATTAATTATAAACATAATCAGCAAATGTTATATAAAACATTATCACTATATTTGTACTACAATTATCGTACAATAATTATCGTAATTTTTCAATTACTCGCTTGGTTAATACTTTTATATTGCATAATATATTACATGTTAGTATAGAAGTTCTTACAAGTAATTTACATAATTTTATTTCTCTATTTTGAATATATTCGTTTTTGCTTTTACTTGGTTTGCTTTCAATGTCTTGCATCCCCGGCCGAATGGCAGAACTATTATTGATTTAAATCCGCCAAATGTATCCAAAGATTAAATATATGAATCAAGTTATAATATTTACCAAAAAAAATTAACCAATTATAAATGCAAAATTTAAAGTTTCAACATAAATAATTATCAACATACAAAATCAAGTTCATTCGTTTTCACCACCTGAATTACAAATTGACGATATTTACAATATGCTGTTTACAACGAAGAAAGCGTTACTAAAATTGGGTCCTACTGTGAAAAAGTAAAGCGTGATCTTACATATGATAGCAATGAAAATAAGTCCGCGTCCAACTGAGCACTTCCTCTTTTTTCGAAAGTTAATTAATGGACGTCAATGTGCAAAGCGAATTTTACTTCATTACGTTAAGCAATTAAAATACCGCACCCCAATTATAAGTAATTGGTGAACAGCTGATAATCGGCACTCGGTAATTGGAAAACCTACTTAAGTCGTGTACAATTGGTGCACAGATATAATCTGATTAAAATAATACCCAGTATTTTCTAAACGTTGTCTTAGTAACGGAAAATTTCATTAAAACACGAGAAACTCATATTTTTTTATATTTATACAATTTATATAGTATTCTAGGTGAGCATGCTTAACTCTTCATGTTCTTATTGTCACTTAACATCACGTGGAATAAGCGTGATGTGATAAGAAACTTCAAAGTAAATAAAAATTATGTTACGGCAAAGTTTGCGCTTTTCTGCACATGACTCGATGTAGAACTATTTTTAAAGTACTAATTTAATCGAAACATACTAATTAGCATGTTTATTAACTTATTAACTGTTTATCAACATTTACGGTGTTACTTAGTACATAACGGTGGTCGGACGAAGGTGATAAACTCAATTTAATTTATTACCCGCGAAGTCGCATAAAAAAAATGTACAAACGCAATCACCATGTATCTATAATATTACGATACATGTTAAAGTGAAGTCTGTCTATCTTTATTTTACATTTTCATAGCTAAATTACTGAACCGAATATTATAAATTTTACTGTAGACTAGATGGGGAACATAATCGGAGAAGAACACAACGTGAATTTGATAAAACTTTACATTTGCTGTAGCTAGTGTAATTACAGGGGTAACGGTACTTAACACCTTATGGCTCAGGCGACGAGCGCAATGTGGTGCAGTGTATACCATCTTAACTAGAGCCGCGTTGTCATGGGCAAGCGTATCACTTACCAACAGGTGAACGTCTTGCCGTTCGTCGCATAGTAGTATAAAAAAAAAGAAAAAAAAAAGTTGCTTAGATGGGAATCTTTTTGGATACTTGGACATTCATCAATAACATTTACTGGTGGTAAATCCTTTTCTGCCGCCAAAAAGTAATGTATATTCTTTTTGTAAGCCATTGTAGTTAGTGAAAATTATAGAATGATGTGTCTTTACTAAGCATGACGTATTACAGTGTATATCATCTAACTGCAATTACATTATTATAGACAGCCATATCATTTACCGTAGATGAACATCCTTTTGTTTTTATCGAATTAAATATAACTCTTACTTTGTAGTCGTGTAGATATAATTTTAATTAATTGCGAACGATGCCGCGGTGGTAGCTAGTGTATAACAAACCGTCTAATCAAGTAAACATGGGACTTTTAAATCTACATTATAAGTAATAAACAAACATTTTAACTACAAACTGCCAATGGAGCGAGCTGGTAAGCGAAACAAATTGGAATGACTTTTAAAGTGCACTTAGCGGTTACTGCTTGTTACGAATGGAAAGGAGAATGAATAACATTTAAATTTTATTATCTGTTTGTTGTGCCTCGAACTATGTTAGTGTAGGTTTCTTATGGTGCAAGGCAATATATGTAGTGCTTAGAGGATGTTAAGTGATTTCTGTGAGACCTTGTCTATTAGTTCCGGTCTGCAATAACCTTTATGAAGAGATGCAATGGAAATATAAATCCAAATAGACATAAAGACAGAGAAAGATTAGTTTCGAGGAATCATAAAAAAAATGACTTGTTACTCCGATATTTATTAGTAGGTTAAAAGACAAGACAAAAAAAGAGACGACAAGGATATAAGATTCAGTTTAAATGTGTAAATTTTTCACTCAAAATAAACAGAACATTTAATTATTTTTTAGTTTTAATTCCTATATATACAATAGATATAGTCATCAATTTTGCAGATATCACAATTTGCTTAAAAATTCGATTTATAATCTGCTTTCTGTGGCTATTCGAAAATTCCTCTAATTTTAGTTATAACATGAAGCTTTTTTTGCTATATCGTCATGTATTTACATGTAAAATAGGAATCTAAGAAGAAAAAAATGTAAACGACCAATGTAAAATAAACATTATTAATATTTTTTTTAGTTCTGGTCCAAAACTGGGTGTAAAAATAAAATGGTATACTTTAAAAAGTAAGGTTAGTATTACTTAGACGACTAACCGTTAAATAGAACGAGCATTGCAAATTCTGCTCTACAATGCTGAATATCCCAGAATGGAAGAATATTCCATGGCACATAGCTGTGTAATAAATTTCTCCTAATATTGCACCTTGCGCGCGTGGATTGGTGGTAATTTTAAATCACTAACTCAAATATTATAACTGTATCGCCGACATAACACACCATTGGACACCAATTAGTTGAATTCACGAGTTATTCGCATGGTGCTATTGAAAGCGATAAATTAAACGCTTCGTGAGTAACGGACGATTTGTTTGAAGGCTCGGATGAAAGCGGGGAAGGTTTCTATTAATAATAAATTATATACGGTTACTATGTGATAGATTGCTGGTGGTGGTTCCTCCTTGCTGGACAGCATTTAAACAGCAAACATCGCAGCGCCTTTTACTGCTGACAAATAGTAAAGTGAAAACATTGCGCTTTGTAAAATTATAATTGGTATCACATTTTTATGGTTAAGAATTATGCTTACAAGGTGAAGATTTTGCTACTATTGATTGGTTACTTAATAAACAATTGTTTAAAAATACAGAAGGAAGAACTTCCCTAATATTATAATAGTAGTAAGTTTTCTTTTGCGTATTATTTCTAATTATTCCTATACACTTACAGTAGGAATTTGGTTCTGGAGTACATAACCTCACAACAAATAAGTGTTGAAATATGACATCCTCCAATAGGACTATGGAGTAAGAGATCTGTTCTCTACCTCAATGTCACATGAAATTAAATAAAGATGATGTCAAAAATGCTGAAGCGTAACCTAAAATACTTTGGCTCTTATATTTATGATTGGGTGGAAACAGCAATCCTTTTATAGTAATAACGTGTGACTTATCATAGATAGTTTTGCTCTGTTGTTAGTGTGTAAATTTCAAATGAAATAAGTACATTGATATGTGTGTATATAATAAACAATTATCTCAACAGTGAATTTATAATATAAAGCGGAAAACACACATCGAAAGCAAATGAATTGATTGAATGAATCGCAACCTTTCACATACGTACAAGTTAATTAGATAGCTCACGACGTGACCTTGTAAGGGGTAACATTATAATTTACAAAGGACATGAGAGCTTAGCAATTCATGGTTCATTATTGGTGAACAATGCAGCCGGGCTTCCTTACCGGGCCGCTGTCACCGGGTGCGCTCGCCCAACACCTCACGGAGGCCGAGCGCAGCGCCACTGTCACATCGCCCGATGCTCTTGTCAATTAGCTGCTTTTAACCCATGAATACTCAATTAAGATCTCCATAAACGGCACCAGCGCGAAATGCCCAATTACGTGTAATATTCTAACAATGGGCTGATGGTATTTCGATGAGGGAACTCAATTGCGGTTAGATAATGTGCCAAAGTATGGTACTTCGCATTTAGATTGATGATGTATGAGGTATTTTATAATTATACGTTTTGATATTTGTTTAACACTGGAGCTTACTGTATCTTGGATGCCACTGTATTTTACTAATACACATTTTTCAGTAAAGAACATACTATTTATTTTACCTTTAATGATAGAGTGACAGACTTTACAGGAAACGGAAATGAACAAACATAATACAGATACTAAAATAGACATTGGATAGTACAGATATTTATCAATACGAAATGCTAATCCTTGATTTTTTAATAATTATTTGTATTGTAATGATTGTACAGTTAGATCTGGTTACTGAGTTACTAAGATTTTAATATTATTTTGCTGATTAGTTATATAAAAATGGTACTGTCTAAATGTAGATCACAAGCAAATTGATGCTATTACGAGAACGGGCACTATGATTTAAAAACGTAAGATTTGAAACCTGAACACAAACTTAATATTTTGAGTGTAACAGGAATTGATTGTATTTTACATGGCTTACATGACTGATGTCTAATGGGGCGGTAAGGTCTTCGACTGGCGGCTATGTATTGGGAGACGTAGAGCTAAAAGGCTCTTCACAAGGTGGACCGAAGTCTAGTAAAAATCGTGGGAAATGATCAATATGGACACCTTTAGGGGAGGCCTGTGTTTTTTTTTTTTACATTCGCCCCCCTGCGTGGATGGTCAGGGCCTAGTTCTTCCATTCTAGTTCTCGCATTCATTCTGTTTTGTTTTCTCACATTCCGCTAATTTTCTTCCTCTTTCATACCTCGCGCTCTGTAGTGAAGACTCCGTCGTCTCTACATTTTCGTCTGCTGCATGGAGAGCTGTGGAGCATACTTATACATCATTCTGAAAAGTAAATCATCCAGGGAGGCCTGTGTTCAGCAGAGAATGTCTGTCAGCTAATAATATATTTTATTTAATCTCGACGTTTCGGTCGCTTTGCAGCAGTTATGGTCACGGGAGAACTAGGTGACAGATGTCATAGCTATCACGAGGCACCTATAACTTTTTAATTACTGCTTTTGATCAGATCGGACCACAAACGTCGTGATCAAATAAAATATATTAAATAAACGCGATAGAATCCGTAAAAATTTGTCTTAATAAATGTGTAACATTCGCGGAAACATAAGAAATCAATTGTGATGATGTGTAGTTTAATGAGCATTCTTGTGTTAAAAAAGTTTTTATTGGCACAAAAAAATTGTGGCTGATCTGTGCACTTACTAACATTGTACATGCGATCTCTGCACGTTTATTACACTGCATTTTATGACGTACGTTCCTTATTTGGGTGCCAAGATGGCGGCGGTTCGAAAATATTATTGTTTGATTGTATTCTGAGCGTTGTAAAGAAAACTTATCTCGTATTATAAATTGCTGAATTATACTAGAGCTTTACTGTAATGCAATGATAATGCGACTCGCTTTGTTCGGAACAATTAGTTCAATGAGCAATAAAGGCCTCCTTACTGGTGGATGAGTTGAGAAATGTTAAGGTTTTGTTTCAAGTTAACGATTTCAGATACGAATAATGTTCTTCTTAATCGTATTCATTTGTAGGAAAGAAATAAACTGCAGCAGCGAGTAGTCATTAAATGATCAAATTGCTTCATTAAACGAGATCTTTGACGTATTACTTTAAAATCGCATATTCATAAGTATGTTTTCGTATGAAAACCAATAAAAACTTCGAACGATGCTCATATATCTCATTATACAGTGTAACAAGTAATTGTATATAAAAAATTCCTTATTAGTAAATTATTTCAATTAATTAGTAAATATATCAAATATTACGTGAGATCCTACTGAGCTTGGGCTTCCGACATAGCAAAACATTACGAAGAAATCAAAATGTTCCAAGAACTGCAAGTCTATTTGCGGGGCCTCGAGTCCCAGCCCCAACAGTGGGAATATTAAGAGAGCTGTTGGTTATTATATTTATTTAATGAAATGGTACAGTACTACAGTCTTGCATATAACTGCAACGATTTCATTAAGAGATTATAATGATTTGTGGGAACATATTTCGCTTCAATGATATTTCTTCGCGAATACCTTTCGTATTGATTGCTTTGAAACTGTTTCTATATAAACCTTAACTTTCTATTTAACCTTTTTGAAAAATGCACACATTTAAATCGTACTAACTGTAAAGACTAAGGTAAAAGGTTTCTGTTACCAGATTCCGTCTAGGTAGGTCCTATTTCAGCGGACAAACAGTAGTGTCAAAACATTACTGTGTTACGATTTGAAGGGTGTTCTACCTAGTGAAATTACTGGGGTAACGAGACTTAACATCTCATGTCTCAGGTGAAGCCTCGCTCGTTTTCTCGTTTCATTAAATAAAAGGGACGTTATCCTAAAAGTAAATACTGCCTGGCTGTAGCAATGAGGCGCAAGTTAGGATGTTTACACATAATTACCTCGAGATCGTCCTAGAGTACGTTTTATTGAAGAAAATATATTACAGTTATAAACTTGCAGTGTAAAATTTAACTATGAGTATATGTAGTGAAAATATATGTAGCTATATTCCGCTCCGCTTTGTTTCATTAGTTATTGGTCTAGACATTACGAGGCATACAACGTGCATTCAGGATTTGTTGTATGTGTGTTGTGTGTATGAAATGTGTAATTTGCAAAGACAAGCGCCCTTCGAGGCGTAAGTGCGATCCATCAAAGTATCATTTGTGTGTATTTATATGTATATTTAACTAGTAATTAAGTGTAAAGCGTAAGGCGAGAAAGACTGTAAGAAACAATTACTTATTTATATTACAAACTTATAAGCGAATTACTATTACTTATTTGTTGTTTGATGTAAACATACATAAGTTTTTTAACAATCGGTAGATTTGTTGATTTAGTTAAACGTTAATTAAGTGTATTTTGAGATGAAAATATTGTTTAGAATTTATTTAACAGTGTTATATTTACTTTAACTCTGAATTACAAATATGACGAAAAATCTTGTGACTAATATATTTTTATTAAATAAGGGTAGTTCTTTGTAACGCCATCTGTTGTAAAAACTTTGCACTATTAAAGCCGACGTTGTTTTACAGTTACTTAAAAGAAGGTAATTATTTTATTCTCGCTTTTTCCTCTATCTTTCTGTTCTGAGCTCGCTATTCGTCATAACAAGGAAATTTCGTCTTCCAGAATAAATCTGGAAAAAATTAAATCTTTCTTTGCATGACGTACATACGCCGGGAAGTGTTATGATTACATATAAATTATTCACTTTTTTTTAAAAACATCCTAATTAATAAATAGAATAGTTAAGAAAAGTGAAGAATCTATTGCGCTCTCCTCCTGGACCAGCGCTGTGGTCCATGTTGTTCGCCTTATCGAAGATCTATAATATATTAGTGATATCGTAACCGAGTGTGATGGAGATCACGGAGTACAACGCGAGATATCGCGGTGACTGATCACGTAAATCGATTCGAATGAATTAAATAGATCCTTAATGAATGTGCGAATTTGATGCAAGAGGTAATTTGGTGATCAACTTTTGATTTAGAAGATTGTAGATCTTAAATACTATGACTTAAATAATATATTTTTTTTTCAATCTTTGCTGTACAGGATGTGAGTAGTTTGTATTATAATTAGTTAATTACAAAATTTCAAATATGTGTACATTTCTAATATTTCTTACAATGATTTGGTTGTAATATGTTAAAATAATCTATTTTTTCCTTCACCTTCGAGCCGTTCGGTTTTTCTTTTTTATAAAATACGCAGTTACGATAGTAAGAAAATATTAGATACGTAAGTAGGAAACTGTTGTATCTTATAATACTTTCTTTTCCATAAAACATTTTTGGTTTTATATCTAATGAAGTTGTTTATGAAATTACTAGTAAAGCTAAAATTTCTTGCAGGATTGCTTTTATCCGTAACTATTCATATTCAGCGTCATTTTAGATATAACGAGAGATGGATAATAAACAAAAGTTGTTAATACGAAAGTGACAAGATGTATACTAATTGTGATGTTATTATTAAAAACAAATTAATATAAATAGTTTACTCAAGAAGTGGTGTATATATTAACGTCATTATAAACGCCCAATGGATCTATTAAGAGAGGTAAATATTAAATAGATTATCTGTTATAGGATGAGACCGCGGTAATACAAACAAATCAGCGCCATTTTGTTTTTCATACAGATCATATCACAAAGCGGACGTCCCACTCGTCTTATCGCTTTGATTTGATTTAAAAAGTTACTGCCATTTAATGTAGTTTTAAATATAAACAATATCATAAGCTTTTAATATTTATAAATAAGCAATGGCGCTTTAGGTTTGCTTAAGATTGATTTAGTTGCGCAAAATTACAACAGCAGAGATAAAGCCCGAGCTCGGGCCGTCGTGACTCGTTTCAAACGGCGTCGATAACAGTGCGATACACGGACACCAGTTCCGATATTATGTTAAGGAATAGCCCGATTCGATAGTTTCGTCCGGCGAGAAGATAAAACGGACTCCATTTTTACATGATTGATTCGATTATAAGACAAATTAATTATCTCGATTCCAATAAAAGTATTAAAATATACATTTCTCAATACTTATAACGGATCAGCTTGTATCGAGTAAAACGAATTTATTAATTTCTTCACCTATCATGACAATTACTGATTCTTTAACAGGTGAATGTTAGAAAATACTGATAGCTAGGTTTCTTTAAATTCGTAAAATAAGGATTGTTTTGAAAGGAAAGGACAAATATTTACAATCTTGGGTTTTTTTCTTTGAATATCTCATTTGTTGTAGAAGTTATACTTGATGTATACCGATAATATTTAAATTAAACTGAACTTACTTTTTATGTTTAAATAAATGTAGTCTCTGTTGGAAGACGAACACTTCTCAGTTACTTGCAAATGTGAAGATTAAGTGAATCTTTATTTTCACCTTCATGTTTTACAAAGAGGTTTTGAAAACCAGTCAAATATTTAAATACAATTTGATATAATTTCTTAGTCTTAAATGAAAATCACAAATTATGAAACGTATTTTCATAATAATCTTCAATTACAATTTTTTGTATGTTTTAACTAATTGCAAATGAAAAACGCTATTTTGTATATTTCTGAATGTTTCCCAACTAACCCTTTAGTGGTTTATTGTGCGGTTGCGTATTACATTTCTATGACGGATGGATTATGCAAATGTGAGAATGATTTGTTGCCTTATTAATGTTAATAAATGCCGTCATACATTAAAGGTAGGGCGTTTCGTGTGTATACTGTAGAACGAGTTTTCCGTCTGTCTAGATAACACGAGAATAATGAAGACTTTATACTTGCTTTAATGCATTCGTATAGAAATAGAGTATAGTTACATGACAAAGTTCTCGACAATCGCATCGCTTCAAGTTTCCACATATGTATTCTTTTATATATTTTTAAGCTTTATTCCTCTAAGTCGTATTTCCTCATGACTGAGGGTCGTGGTCATCATGTGTGATGAAACACAAGACGACTTACCTGTCAGTTATAATGGAGTGGTGTTGCCATTGCCTTCTCCATTTCACATACTAGTGCGAGCACGGATGATCATGACATAGATATGCAGGTTTCCTCACGATGTTTTCCTTCACCGTCTATGCACGTGATATTAGTTGGTGTTATACTAACTGCACGTAAATTGAAAAATACATTGGTGCAGGCTGGAATTGAACCCGGTACCTTCGGAGTGAAAATAGGGCGTTCAAACCACTAGACTATCACGGCTGTCGTCTATATCATATTTTTAAGCTAACACTTGGTTATTTTTACTTACTTAAATAATCCTCTAGCTTTCATTTACTAATATCTGGAATAATGCTTTCATTGTGGTGGATTTACTAAAACAAAACATGAACTCTGGTGGTAGGTTACTGTTGCCGGAGACCGTCTAAGTAAGTACCACCGCAGTAACTATTTCTACCGCCAAACAGTAATGTGTACACAGTTCCGGTTTGAAGGGCGTTATAGCTAGAGAAATTACTAAGATAACGACACAACACCTTATGTATCAAGGCGACGAGCGCAATGTGGTGCAGTGTGTACCATCTTAACTAGCGCTACCATCAGGTGAACGCCTTACTCATCTCGTCGCTTCGTAGAAAAAAAAATTAACATCTAAACTTCACTTAACTACATGTAATTTCGTAATCGAACCCGGGACTTATGGGTAATAAGGCAAGCAATTAGCTAAAGCAGTTAATAAAAGCGATTATTTTAAATGAATCGTATTTGTATGTATTTATTACTATTTATATCTTACTATATGTAATAATATCTTATATACTAATATGATACTGCAGCCTTTAATTCTCTGCTCAACCTTATGGTAGACTGGTAAAGAATGCTTTATGGCATTAAGTATGTCTATTTGTACAATTTTTTTTAAATGTGCAAATAAAGTTTAAATTAAATAAATAAATTAAAATCTGTGCTGTTTTTCTTGCAAATTTTAAGAGCTACATCATTAAATTTGATTCATTATCGATTTTCTTCGTTTCGTATTGTTCTTCACAGAAATGCTGAGCTCAGCCCCCTCATATAACTTACGTATTGTTTAAAACTACATAAATAGACATTAGTACAGTTTTGTAACGAAGTTAACAACGTCACCTGCGGCATTTAGTCTCACTAGTATCTTTTTTTTACTATACGTAAACAGTTAGCTGCTATAATAAGTTGTTTAAGTAGACGCAACGAGCGATAATAAATGTACAGTCGTTGTTTTAAGCACGCGTTTACATTGTACAGGCGGCAGGTGCTTTAAAGTTCGTAAAAGAAACTTCAGAAGTTGTCTGGTTGATGGGTTTTTACACTTCGACACTTTTTCCATGTTCAATTGTGAGTTGTGACGTCGCGTGTCGTCGTACTAACCGCTTAACATAATGAAAGACACTTAACTAAAGTTCATTTTCATCATTACTATCTTAAAGTAAAATATAGATAATGAACAGAGGTATTTCTTTAATTGTTTACTAATGATTCTTCTCTTTGCCGCTATACG
This sequence comes from Byasa hedistus, assembly GCA_029286795.1. NCBI lineage: Eukaryota > Metazoa > Arthropoda > Insecta > Lepidoptera > Papilionidae > Byasa > Byasa hedistus. The sequence goes on from JAGSMW010000001.1 coordinate 1,551,994, forward strand.
TTAGTGTTCAAATATCTTTTTGTTTTAACTTGAAAGGAGCTGTAGCTAGTGCTGTTACCATCGTAACGAGACTTGATGATGGGAGATATCTTATGTTTAATATGCTGGAATGTTCATACTACCTTCTTTTTTTATTCAGTTAAACGACGAGAAGTTCACCTGATGGTAAGTGATACTGCCCATAACAACGCGGTGCTAGTTAAGATGGTATACACTGCACATTGCGCTCGTCGCCTTGAGACATTAGTTGTTAAGTTTCGTTACTACAGTAATTTCACTAGCTTATATCTCCCTTCAAACCGGAACACAGTAATGTTTGCACACTACTGTTTGTTGAGTGAAATATGAGTCGCGGTACTACCTAGACGGTCTCCGGCAACAGTTACCTAACACTAGTAAACTTTACTAACTAGCATCTGCTTGTTATGTTCGAAAGTATCACTACCATATGAACATCTTACTTGTCAAAGTTCAATAAATATAACAAGCCGGAAAGACGAAGCATATGCCATATTATCCGGGTCTCTATTACCTTATAAGATAGATACAGAATAAGATATAGAATGTGCCGGAAAGGTCTTGCGGCTAATTTTCTATCTTAATGATTTTTTTTCTTTTTTACTTTCCCTTTCTTCCACTGTGCTAACTATGACGATTCATATCTCCTTAGCTGGAAGAGCTATAGACTATTCATTCCGGATTTCTCGTCTCATAATCCTGTACTACATTTTACCCAGAAAGAGTATCCATGTAGCTCTTCCGGTTTAAGAGTTATAAACGTTACGGTGTATTTAAGTGTCATCAATCCCTTTTACGCTGATGCAATCAGGTGATGGAGAGTAAAAAGTGTTGGTCAAAGTTTGTTAGATTATTGTTTTGAATAATGATATAAATATTAACTGCTGAAATATTTGAAAGTTTATTAAATATTTACTCATTACCAGTATAAATAAGTTTGAGGATTCACGAACGAATGTTAAATTGTTATTTTAGCGCATGTTCTTATAAATAGTTTGTCAAGTACAGCGACATTCTAACCTACTTCGATGCCATCTAACAATACATTTCGCTGGCCAAGGTGTTACAAATGGCCATCGCTTTCGCGTTAGCGGCCATTTTAACGCAATTAATGAGAGCTGCTGACATTTAAATGTTCCCCATTTTTAATTAGCAAACATTAAAGCCGGTTGAACCGCTATACAGTTTCGTTATGAGATATTTCTTTTTATATACTTTTACAAACGCCTGCCATTTGTTAAACAGCTTTTAAATACATTATATTTTTTTTATTCAGAATTTACTTTAATACAAAAATTATATAATAACACTTTCAATAATTTAAATTAAATCAAATGACATATAAAAGAGCCAGAATCTATTTTATATGTAAAAGACTCAACGATTTTATATATCTACTTACATTTTCTGTCTTTCAAAGTTAAGTTTTGTATCGTTAGGAACCAAAATTTATTCAAAAAGGCAAACATTTATATAAGAAGTTCGATAATGTAAATTAAATGAAAACGTAAAGTTTAAAGCCTAAATAATGAGGTTACGCAAAATATAGCAAATCGTGAGCTGAATTGATAATAGTTGCAATTTATAAATACATTATCGGACTGCGCGGAATAATATCGTATTGTCTACAGATCGGCGAGTTAAGTTGTTTAACTAAGTTACGATCTCTTATGTGTAAATGAGAAGCTTCTTTATGAACCACCCAGCGGTAGCAAACTGCTGCTGCTGTTTTCTGTGTGCTGAATCTGAGAATGATTATTATAAAAATTAGCATGTGTATAAATATTTTTGATAGCGTTAATTTTACTAACACATCATCATGGAGTGCCTTCTTCAAGACCTTATTCTTGGCGGCAATTAATGTATTTGTCAAAATAGTCAGAACGTTTAAAAGTAAAGGTAATCGAAGAACGACAAAGAATTGCTTGTCGTTTTCTTTATATATTGGTTGTTTTAAGGTAGCTTTTTTTAATCGATAACTTGTTCACTCGTCCAACTTTATACAACGGGCAATGAATCACGTGTTAAAGATTAGCTAAACTTAATTTACATTATGAAAGTTATACGGTGAATAAAAAACAAATATTTAGTTACGTACTTTTAAGTTTTACACAAAAATAAATAAAAAAGTACAAAAACGAAGTGTATCAATCGTCTCTTTGAATTTTTTTTGTTTTGTCAATTTTCCAACGTTTTAATAGTTACTCCGCTATTCGGAACGGAGACAAATACAACATCAAAAACCATGAAAATCGTTCCTGTTGTTCTCGAGTTTGGATGTTGTTAGGATTAGTTCAAATTCTCCTGGCTAGCTACTAGTAAATTTGGAGACACCATCATTGCTACGCTAATAGTAACAGTTACACACACACTGGTTGTAGGTCACTGTTGCCGGAGACCTGTCGCGAATAGTCGCGAGAAACGAAAATCAGTAAATATTAATTTTATTAGGCTGGCAACAATTCTCTATGAATACCGACGCGGACGCGTAAAAACAAGATGGCGCGTTAGCGGGCGGTGAGGTAGGTGTGGAAACGAGCAGACTAGCGACATGTTTCCTGATTATCCTGGTAAGCGTATAATTATTAATTACATAAAACATACTGAGTGTATTACAATATCACTGCGGTGATGTTTGTGTGTGAGATTCAGAATCAGTTGTGATGGAGGTTATGCCATCGCGGGTAAAAGAGGACCCGATATTCAGCTGTGATGGATGTTTATCCATATTCAGTATCAGAACATAAATACGTGTGCACTTTACGTGCAGGTACGTATGTAGGATTGATTATAGCTAAGGATGTTTATCCATAGTCAGTATCAGAAAATAAATACGTGTGCACTTTACGTGCAGGTACATATGTAGATTTAACTATCGCTAACATGGAACAGTTTAACATGTGTTTGGCGACAAGAACGTCTGGATGGGTACCACCGCAGCTCCTATTTCAACCGCCAAATAGTAGTGTGCAAACATTACTGTGTTCGGGTTTGGAGGGCGCTGTAGCTAATGTAATTACTGGGGTAACGAGACTTAACACCTTATGTCTCAAGGCGAGCGCAATTTGGTGCAGTGTGTACCATCTTAACTAGCACCACGTTGTCATGGGCAAGCGTATCACTTACCATCAGGTAAACGTCTTGCTCGTCTCGTCGCATAGTAGTATATAAAAAAAATAATATTAACAATAGTATTTCAAAGTGCAATCCAGCCGCAGCGCTGTTCATGCGGTGGTGGAGATTTGTTTTAACAAGCATATGTAACTAGATGTGTCGTTATGCAGATAAAAGTTAATGGGCTAATCGTGTACCAGCCGGCTGGACCACCGACGGAGGGATCGATGATTTGAGCCGATTGATATGTAAACTGCGGTGTGCAAATGAAATTTGTCCATCTGTATATACACAGTTGTGTTTCTTTACGTTTTTAGTATGGAAATATCACTTAGTACGTTTTCCTGTTAAGTTTTTATTCCACAACTTTTAGGCGTTAGTAATTATCATATTCTTGATTATCTTCAAACCAATCAAAACAACTATGTGTATAATTAATTATAACAAGATGAATGCTTTAACTATAATTTACTTGTATTATCTATCTCAGATTGTCTTACATTTTTCGAAGTAAAAAGAAAATAAAGTATAAAGAGGATACTTAAACAGTTTTTATATGAATTTAATTCTTTATAGTTTCATTAAACAGTAAGACAGGAATGATCGATATCCGATAAGATTTCTTATTTCAAATGAAAAAAAAATCTTGAACAGTTATATTTTACTAAGATGCCACAATCCATCAAGATGGTATTACTCTCTGCGGTAGCAGATAACGTAATAACGAGCCTTAATTGGTTTATTTAAGTGAGAAATGTCGTGTAAAAAAGATTTCCTTATACCTGCGAGTCCTTAGGCACAGCAGAGGCCTGCTCTGGATTAATTTAGCTTTGAAATTCAATTCAGCCTATACATTGATCAGTGGTAAATCAATCCCGAGTAAGTTCTTTCCCGCAACGCGCCGCATCCAGATGTATACACCAATCAATTAAGGTGAAGATAAATCAATTGATCGCTGTCAATGTTGCCAACATGTCAAAACGGTACACGTAATTGTCACAGATAAGATATTATTATTTTTGTGTACAGTATCCGATGTTGGCATTCAGTTATGGTAATAGAAGCAGGACAGATATTGACCATAAATAACTGATTTTTCTCTTGTAATTGTTATTTTCGCCTTAAAAAAATACAGGTACCGGCAAAGACCACAGAGCATAGCGCCTATTTTGGAATATATTCTTTTTCATTTTACTTATTAACTTACTTATAAAAAATAGTATTGTATAAATATTTTTTGCATAACATCAAAATAATTTTTATCGTAAAATGATCAGTATGCAATAAAAACCAGATTATGTAAATAGAGTATTAGACTTTTTTTTTAATTTAAAGGTGTTAGTTAGAGGTGTAAATTGTAATACCGCATACATTACTACAATGTATTTTATTTTCAAAAAAAAAATATAAGAAAAACGAACGGTTATATAAATTAAAAATGCAATGGGCACTGTTTTTAGCAATGTCGCGCTGGTTAGGGTGATTACACTGCAACACATTGTGCTAGCTACATCCATGTACAAAGTCTCTATAGCTCAACATCTAAGTGCTTGCCTTAAGCTCCACAAAGTTGAATTGTTATAACGTTATTTGAACTCCTCTGGTTAGCTACAATCCTGATATTTTTAATCAGCGGCCGTAAAAGAATAGTTGTAACTCTAATACTTATACAGAGTTACCACCAGTGTTGTACATGCCAAAGGTAATGTGGGGATATATATCAAGTGTATTTCTACTAAAGAGTTAAAGTAAGTTAAGTAATGCTATACCCTCCACGTTGTTGTCGCATATATGGCGATTCGATTATCATACGTTTCATCTAAGTCTCTCAGGAGACCATATCGGCAGACATGCTAAGCCTCCAGCGGATATGGAATCAATAGAATACCGAGGAGCTATTCAATCATGCACCCACGAAATCAAGTAGTAACTTATCGACAAAATTAATAGAATTGTTGGTGGTACAGAACATTATCATCAGTGTCTGTCAGTCCTGCCCACGCCTGTTGAGGCCTGTATCAGATTTGTGCACGCGATTTTCTATATAAACTAAATCAGAAGTACAATCGACGCCAATTAAAGAAGGTGGTTTCGATAACATGACCATTATTAAAATTTATCACTGTAAGGGCTTGAGCAAAGGGCAATTGGCTGAATAATTAAAAAAAGCATACATTAATAATGTTTTAGTCAGCTTATTTAAATATTCAGCCTTTAAAGGAAATGTACTGAAAGAAAACTAAGGTAACTCTTAAAGAGCGTTTTATTGGGAATATGAGATATAGCATAAACTCTTTTTAATGGACAATAGAAAGATTAAAGTTTAATAGCACTAATTAGCAAGCGTAGATGAAAATCTTTAAATGGAAGAACAGCTTTCAGCGAATGTTAAGTCGTATAAATTTCTCAGAAAGTATGAATTTAAAAGAAAAGCAGTTTAGGGTACCGTACTGGAAAAATCGACAGGATAGTAGAACGGGATGTTATAGGAGAGGGACTCAGCTGGATGGACCGGTTTCTGAAGGAGACGATTAAAGCACCAAGAAAACGTACTTTGGAATTCGATTGGCCGCTGATCTGTTGGATTGTCCAGGTATCGCTGGAAGGACGATCAGCTTTAGACACTGAAGGACTGGCGACAGCGCTCACCAGGGTCGCTGTGATAGATAAAGAAGTATCACAAATTAGTGTGCTTTTGTTATTATTGCACGCGTCTGTACTAAAATATAAACGGAGCTGGTTAATCCACTGTTTAATAATCTGAAGTATAATGATCTAAGATCGCTGGAAGTAGTCTTTAGATAGGGACATTCATTTTGTAACGATGAATTGATTGTATTTATTCAGTTTGACATGTAATAATGTGGTCACATTGTTCATTTATGGGCGCATATACACACATTTTAGTATGTCGTGGGCAGTACATGTTTTATTGATTTCTAAATATCTGGATCAGAATTTCCATGATTTCGACATAGTACAAAAAATTCTCTTTTATAATTTCTTCTACTTGTTATCTAACCTTACTTTCACCAATATTGGTTATCACAAAAAAGCATTTATCCCAAGTCCGTAATAATTGTCTATGGATATTTTTTTATAAAGATATCTATATTATTTATTACGTTGTAACTTAGCATCAGATGACGCTGTAGCATTTCAAATACTAAAGCTTTTAATAATATTATTACCAGTATAAATATCAACCATTTTGAGATGTATCATACAAAATAAACTGATAGCTTCATTTGTTCGCTTATATTGTAAACAGATAAATATAAAAGCATTATCCATTGGTGCTTCAAGTCAAAAAACCGAAATATTTATAAACTGGTTTGACAACAAAATGGTAATAACGGAGCATTAGTATTAATGTCTGAAAGCTGAGAGTTTGACAAATATAGAGGAGTATCATGTAATATGTAACGTTGATCAAATTGACCGGTACTGCTGAAACTAATGAGGAAAAAACGGTAACTGAAATGATGACTTTGATGATGTTATTAAGTTTTAGCAGCTGCGAAGCTAAAATTGTATAATAAAACATCCAAAATATCGGTCAGTGAGAGTTTATTTAAAATTTTTACTGTGTAAACCGTCATGTTTGTTCATGTAAAATATATCATAAATATCATAAGGTGGTCGCAATAAATTGTTAAATTTCACTATTTCACTACCGCGCAATCCGCGCCATTAAATTTGTTTGATCTCCGACGTCCCTTGATTAATTTAACTTCAATAAATGTTTGCGGACGGTGAAATTAATGACTCAATTAATTTATAATTTATTGACGATTCAGCTTACAGATCGGATAATGTATGAAGCGGTTCGAATAATGGCCCCGATACAACTTGCTTATTTTGTTACTCAATAACATATAATAAAACAAAGTATTGTGTTATAATGCGGTTAGTGGTAAAGGTAAATGATTATGTTCTTCATTTTGCTGTACATCTTCAAGTTTGAACTGAACTGTTAGCTCCGAAAATATAAACTTATAAATAATGGATATGAGTTGCGGAAACTGTCTAATTACATTTAATAGTGATTTCATCTTTTCTGTTAGTGAATATTAATTAATTGTTGTATGTATTTATGAAATAATGAACATATTTTTAATGAATTAGAGACAGTCTTTTTTACAACAGATTTAGAATAAATATGGGTTATAGGTTAGCCAGGCTGTCTTCAAAATTTTCGCTAGACCTGCAACAAATGGAAACGTTGAAGACTGAAGTAAGTAGGGTTTCTAGAAACCTATATAATTTAAATAGATTAGAATAATTCTAGGTACTTTCATGTTATGATATTCCTTAATTGGCATTTTCAAATGCTAACCTCGTTATAACTTAAATAATTACCTCCAGATCCTCTTTTAATTGCTCCATTCTATGTCTTCATTACATTTGCTTGCAGATTTTTAGCTGATAACGAAGACATCTGCAAACGTTTAATGTAAAATTTGCAATGCGGTTTTTTTTAAACATGTAATGATTTCATGAAGAATATTTTAAAAGAATGTGATAACGCTTACACCTTGTCATTTTACGCTTTGTAAGCTTATTACAAATTCGTTTACTCGATCAAAGTTAAGATATGAAAGTTCAAACACTAGAAAAATACGCTTTCAAAGAGCTTATTAAAAGTAATGGTAATTTTTTAAATATTTTACTGTGCTCCACTTGACATCCTCAAGAGGTCCGCCTAGCAGTTGGTTAGTGATCAATATCAACTGCGCTTGAAACGTAAAGTGAATATATTTTTCAATTAACCCCGTTTTACCCAATTACTGTAAAATTAATTATAACTTTTCAATGAACCGTTTCCGTTGAGAGCTCGTATAACCGGTTCATAAATATCAGTTTAATTTATTAGGAAAAATCCGACACAGAATCAGTAAAGTAAGAATTGCCATTATGCTTCCCTTTTTTTTAATTGCCGAAATACTTTCGTCTGATGATAAGTTGCACAAGATTGTGGTGATGGCCTTGAGACCGGTGACATCATTGGGTAGAGAGTCGGATATGGGAACATAGATGTTTGCAAATCAATTTTTCGAAGGCAGAAACAGATGCCGCGATCGACCCAACTACATGATCTCCGACAACGGAGTCCAACCAAAAAAACTGTCAAGCTTATGCTGTCAAAGTCAAAGATCAAATTAATCCAGAGTGCTTTAGAGCAATAAGACCATTGTACATTATCTTTTCCAATGATTAGTTTATAATTTTACTTCATCATCATTTCAACCGATGGATTAATTTTACTCTTATAAATTTTTATGTTTAATTTCTCCCCTTTGGGTAAGATTTCATATACCATGGGTCATTGACCAAGTGATACAAGACTACTAAATAAAACTATGAGAGAAAGAAAATCAGTATTCATTAAAAGCCTGAAATTTGCGGACAAGTCTCGATTAGTCTCGATTAGAAGTATATTATAGTCTACAAGTATCGATTCCGGGTATTGTATTCAAGTCCCAGAAGTTTATTTATTTACTTAAGGACCTCCAACGAGGCATACACGACATGTAACAAGTTTAATAATAACAAATAATAGTTTCGCTTTGCGATGTGCTCCTCAATTATAGGAGACCACAGCATGCAAATTTAAACAACAAAATAATGGCGAACATAATTGAGTACCCTTAGTTCACAATTTATTGGTGATTAACAGTTGCAGAACCCGTTTCCTGTACCTTGAAATGTCCGTGATGTGTAGATCATGAGTTTTTGCCAAAGAGTTATACTGCCTACAGAGCCTTGGCACAGTAGCGAAATGACCCAGTTAAATTATTGGTTTCGGGATACACTGTACAATGATATGTTTTGTTTGTTGGGAGAGGCTGTGTTCAACAGTGGACTGCCTTGGACTGGTTCGTTCAATCCAAATCCTTTCTTCTCTTTCTAACCAACTATTCATTACCTTCGTCGTGGCTGAACAAAACTGACATGCGAAGAAGTTGTATACGTTGTAGTTGGTGTCCTGGGTTGGTGAACCGGCTATCTCGCAGTTGGCAGTCGACGTGGTGAGCGTCCGTCTGTACCAGCCGCGGCTTACACGTGCTACGTAGCCTTGTACCGGTTCTGTGTTAAACAAAAGCGTAAAAAAAATTCTCAGATGACCGCACGGGATAATGACACCATTTTTTTCCGACGCCACCAGCAAAAACATCACAATATATTATTATAAAGGTGATATTCAACGATTATTCAGCAATGCGATATTAGTTTCATTGTTACCTTTCGTCTTTGAATTTTTTTTTGGTTGCTTTGTGCCGCGTTTGACTGTATTTTTAAACTGTATTATATAAATAAATCTATTTATGTTTATATATAAACATAAGTAAATTTGGTGGTTCTGTTTGGGAATGCTCAAATTGTAAATGTAAGTAAAGTTAGATTAATTTCGAAATCATGCTTAAATTGCAATAATTCTTAATAAAATCATTGTAGATCTAATTTTTATTATAAGTAACAATTTTATAATCAATCTTAATTATTAGAGGTCCTTGTACAATGTTTTGCCGCTTTGAAAGATGATAAGATTCGTATCTTAGGTATTTCACAATCGCTGCGGGGTAGAAATAAGCGTTGCCATGGTAACCTGATTGAAAAACACTTGACATGAATATTTAGTTTTAATATAGTTTAGTTTATAGATACCCCAAAAGAATGTTCGTTGAAATATTGCTTTAAACGTTAAGGCAGACATAATTTAATCAAATGGGAATTATAAATACTCATATGAATTAAACAAAAATCTATTATTTTGACATTACAGACAAACGCTTCAACTTTTTTAATTTGCATAATTACCAATCTATTGAATGATTCCACTGCTGGGACTGGTAGTTTTCTCTCACCAAATTAAAACAGAACTCGGATTTTAACAAAAAAAATTACACAAATTCTAAGAACAGAGGCGAAACTGCGGCCCATAACTAGTCTCATATAATAAACACTGATTTTATTTTAGAACTGAACTAGTTTTTTTTTCATCCGATACAAACTAGTTTATAATAAATTTGTCCAATGTTTTATACATCGTGTTTTTTTTTTTCATCCGATACAAACTAGTTTATAATAAATTTGTCCAATGTTTTATACATCGTGTTTTTTTCTCTTAAATATCACTCAGACCAGTGGACTTTATTGGTCCTATTAGTGATAATGGTCACTACCTCGTTAGATCCTACTGAGCGCTGATAAATTAACTATAAAGTACATTGATATTCGAATGAAGAGCTTAACGATTTTTTTCTTACGTTTCGCGAGATTTCTTATAAAACTTTTGATGCAAATAATCTTATTTCATTGATCAATAAAATAGCTTTTAAAAACAAGATCTTTATATCTTGTTAGATTTTATCAGAGAAAACTGCTGTGTTTGATTATTAGTTTATGTTTAAATCTTTGGCTGTAGTTAGATTTATAAAGTATATTTTTTAGTTCACTGCGATTTCGCTTTAAGATTTTGCTTTCGTCTTTCATTTTTGAAAACGTTGATTAAATAAACCTATTCGTCCACGTCCATTCTCTTGTTGGAGCTTAAGAGGTCGATTCTTCTGATAGTGAACTGCATGATCCGACACCGAACTGACAAGTAGAGCGCGATGTCCATTTGATTACTTCCAAATGTTTGACCTCTAAAAGCTTTTTGTCCGGCTCGCGACAAGGTCTCATTTTTATAATGCAAAGCATCGAAATGCTCACCTTGTAAAAAATTTATTTATACATTTCATATATACGAATTTACAATTTAAGGCCAGCTAAAAATATGATATCGTAAATCTACTTTCATAATTGCATCGCTGTGTTAGTTTTTAACATGTGAGAGATTGAGTATTTGAAACGAAATTCACCATCTTAGATCTCATTGTTACTAAAATCACAAATCACAGCCATTTGTACAATAATCAAGATAATGGCAGCCTCATTCGCAGTACGGCTATCCGCTAATTGTAATAAAAACGTCGGTGTCTCGCTGGCTGGTCACCATAAATTGCCATTCATACTTTATCGTACGATCGCCAATAAAAGCTATGCGGAGCGCGCGACAGAAGCTAACAATGCCTAACAATATATTTTAATGGGCATTTATTAAGATGGCCATATACCATCAGAGGTAGCGCGGCGGGTGGTTGAGATTATCTTTGCCGTGTATCGTGGTTAGTGTCACTCAATGTTCACAATTTTAATGGACATCATTAAAAAAGAAGCTCTACGAATTAGGTACTTCTGAGTGCATGCAAGTGATAAAGATTCTGTACTGTTTACATAAGCCAATCAAACAAAATAAATTATATCTGATCAAAACTATTTACATAAATGTCATTAAAAAATATACTATTCATAACTGTACATAGAATTAAAAAAAAAATTAACAAAATGTATTCAATACTTTAACATATAACATATTCAACAATGTAAAAATATACAATCGAACTAGAGACTTCCGTATTACAATTGCTAAAAAAGTCGTTATGATCGCAATTTAAAATTGTTAAAAACCCATTAACAGGGTTTTTAATGGAGAGCAACAGTACATAACCTTAAAACGGTTAAACACAAATTTGAGGATTATAAAAACTCTCTACTTTCGAACAGACATAAAAAATGGATAATTTAGATTCAGTTCAAAAGTACAATAGACAGACCACAGATACAAAAACATGTGAAATTTCAACACCCAATTTTTCGGCACGAAGACTAAAAAAACTTCTACACAATATATATAGAAAAATAGAGGTCAGTGTATTTATTTCCACAAACAGTAACAGCAAGTAAGATAGAAAATATCAACTGATGGTACAAACCAATAGCTGTAAGCGGAAACGGATGCGGATTTACACAGTTATGTCAAAACACTAAATAGAAAAGGAGGAGTTAATAGTTTTAGTGTTATTTAGTTAAGAAATACTAAAACTTTATTTCGTTGTTTGATCGAACTTTACTCTGCTTCAGTTTAAGAAATGGCTGTAGCTAATAAAATTACTGAAACATAATTAAACTAGCAGATTATTGTTATCTTACCACCAAATGAAATAACTGTGTACCATATTTTTTTAAATCTATAAACAATGAGTCGGGACTTATTGTGTATATGGCTACACTCGCGACTATATCGATGGTAAGATGACGATGGTGGTTTTTGTTCTCGTCTTCATTGCCGTTCGTCTGCACGAGAATCTAAAAGATATATATTTTAAATTGGAAAAGAAAACACGAATATTAATATATGTAAGTAGATAAAGTTAGGAGATTACAGCGAAGTAAAGTTCTGAATGTTACAAAACTTCTGATTTAACAACAGCCGAAGACTGTCTAAGTTGGTAAGTCTCCAGCGCTAATATTAAACATTAAAATTATATTTTCTGAAAGATGCTGTAGCTAGTGAAATAATTGAGGTAACGAGACTTACCAATCTTTTTTTAGGTGACTATTTTAATGTAGCGCGAGACGAAGAGGATGCTCAACCACGTCCTACTTTACACGTCGCTTATTTGATTAAATGAAGGCTTCAACAACTCCGCGATTGCTTGTTTTGAAGTTTATATACTAAACGCGAATTCCTATGACTCATTCTATAAATCCAGATCTATTTAGGTCCTAGGAACGTAATTCAAGCACTAGCCGAGCGCTCGTGGACCGTATTCCGTATAACTCAAGGGCACAAAGGCTGATCTTTGATATATTAGGCCGATGTTATTAGAATTGTGCATCGAAACTTATTTCACTCGTAATTTGCGTAAATGAATTTTGTAGTTGCCATTTTAACCGCCGCGGAGCTGAAGCGCCGCGGGAGTCCGGGGTTCGATGCCAGTTGGTACCATTCTTATATTGTCAATCTACAGTCTTAGCAAGATCGCTGTTTCTTCATTCAACTTATGAGAACTAAAGCATTCGGGACGCTTCTTCATCTAGAATCTTACTGTCACTTAACATCCAGTAAAATTTAAGACAAGTATTAGTATAGTAGATAAAGAAAAGTTTATCACTCTTTAGTTCTGTTCTAAGTTATATATCACCATAGCATCTACAATGATGCTTTTATCAAGTCAGGCAATTGGTGGGAGGATTGTTTTGATGTATAGGAACAAGGTCTCTACTAGGGCCCACCAGCAAAAGACTTTACTTTCCATGAGTTACTAACATATCTATACACAGGTATAGTTAATTTTATAAAGTTTACACGCATTCTGTTTAACTCTTATGGATGAGTAGACGGATGCCCGGAGCGTATCAAATTCGCTGTCAGATTGATGGTGGTGGCTGTAAAGCGTAACTAAATTGAACTTTACGCAGTAAACAGGTTGCAATTTGCCGGCGCACCCCCCCGGGAACCACTTCCTCCGATAGAAGCTTGCCCGCGGGTGCAAACTTTACACAGGGTCCATAGTATTAAACAGAGCGAACATGAATAAGCTAAAAAGTATAATAATAAACATGATTCCATCAAATCCCAGCAGTTGGTTGGAGCGACAACACCAAATAAAAAGGAAGTGAATATCATCATAGATACAAATAAATTTCAAATGCTCCTTGGCTGTAAATAAGAAATTCTATAGATTATTTCTTCAACATCGTTTCAATCGTAACATAGTAATATTTGGATGCTTGTAACAGACATAAAAGCGGAAGACAGCATATCTAAGACATATAGCCCGTAATGCTAAACACGGTCTTCCGCAAATAAGAATAATGGGGAAAGGAGTCGGAAAGAGAAAGATCGGTCGCCAAATGAAATTATGGCTTTACAACATCAAGGAGTAGACCAACATCGGAAGAGCCGTGCAGCTGATCCGCTTATGGCGTAATAGGAAAAAAATCGTAGAACTAGTGTCCAATCTTCACCAGTTCGCGGGGTATGTGAAGAAGAATATGAATAAGGACTGTGGTCTTCCAAAACCGACCGTGAACTAATCCCTGTCTTAGAGACTACAGATGAAAATGATGATCATAATAAAAGCGCTGCTGTAAACACGCTGCGGGAATTGAGAGGAGATTGTACGGTCTGTGTTGAATGTTCATCATCATCGGATAGACGTCCACTGCTGGACATAGCAAAGATCTAGAGGCTACACGCTACCTTGTACAATGTGATCTCTACCTGTAGCCTATTATCGTACGTAGCCAATATATGTTAGCTGCGGTGCGATCGACACCTGACGATTTGCCAACATCAGTGCAAGTTGATTGCGTCCGATTTTTTTTCAATCCATTGATTTTACTTAACAAGAGTAATCTTATTCATCGCAGGCTGACATTTCCTTTTTGTGTTAGTTCTTCATTTTAAATTTATACGTCACAACGATGAGCGCTCGTGGATTCAGACAGAGGTATCGCCGGTAAAAGCTTATGACGGTTGTGTTCAAGAATGGTGTGGTGATATACCATACATATTAAAATGGTGGTCTGTTAATGATAAATTAGTAACTCACTCAACGATTAAGTATATATAAGTAGATACACGTTCTAATTTAACACTGAAACTGAAAGACGACGAAATTATTCTGCTGTGTAAACATTAACAAACATTACATGGTATTGTCACTTAATATCATGTGAAGTTGAGGTTAAGTGTGATAGAATATTAAAATTTTTCGTTATTTATAATCACTAACGATGTTAACTGCTTGTACGTATAAATCTATTTCTAGTAAGATTGATGTCGGCTCAGTACTCCGGAAATTCCTGTATCAGATTCGAGGCGATACTTTAATTGGTTGGATGGATGCTCCGATGGCATGGATCGGTGGTGGATACCGTTTGAAATAACTTGTCTTCTTGCTTGTTCTGGTGCCAATTGTAAAACTGATATCAAGATTTTATTTAACTGACTAAGAATTCTCTAATCGAAGTTTATATTTTAGTTTGTTAATATCTTTTTATAATCATGAATAATTTTCAACTTTCAATATTTTAAAATGATTAAGCTACGTTGTTTCTTTTAGTTACTTTTTAATAATCGCTTTTATTTCTTTTTTCTAAAATGTAAGGAATCTTCCTTCGTCATATTGAAAAATGTTACAATCGTTTTGTGAAAGGATGATTTTACAATGATTAAGTAAAATAATATTCATGTCGTCAGTAAAATAAACAGGAAACGATGTAACATACAGAAAAGGTTTTAAAGTCATCTACGTCTAATCTCAATTTCATTACGAAAACGGTCTTTAAATTGATTGATTTATTGTTTACTGTGATAGTTATGAAATAGTATCGTTGGAGAAATAACAGTGTACTTTTGTAATTAGTGTACTAAATGCGATGAAAGTTGTTTGTCAGTGGTAGTACGCTATGAACTCAAGAGACAGGAGTTCGATTCCTAGATTTCGGCTTCCGTTGAAAGAAATCCACAAGGACACCGACAATTTGTGAGCATTTAAGTATGCTTCGGATATTTCATGATGTGATCTATCTAATTACGATTTGATCGGTTCTTACGCGGTCCGGTCTGCGGGCGGACGTTGCCGGGCTGGTACCAGGCCACTGGACCGTTGGCTTGTAAATCCGACCTGACCTGTCAAAGTCGAGCTCAAATACCGGCGGGTAATAAGACGATAAAGCACCGGTGAAGCGGTATGTAGCGATACAATGTATCCGTATCGCAGATAGCATTCCCTTTGTGATGCCGCGCACTACTCGATACGGGGCATGATTTGTTATTCGCTAAAGTATAACGAATCATTAGAATCGACTATTACATTGTTTTTTTTTAATTGTAAACATTTTTAATTCATCGCTTTTAAGAATCAATACAATGCAGAAAGTTTTAATAAATCAGATTGATATTAAACAGCAGTTTTGTTTATAACAATCACGATTTCTAAAATTTAAAGAAGTAAATTGTTTGTGATTTTAATATATATTATGATTCTGAAGTGAAGATAAGTAAACTAAATTGTGTATTGTTGTTTTCATCAATTTGAGGTATATATGACGTTGAATGAACTTGGGATTCTTTTATATTTTATAATATAACTGGTTGTTAATTTTGAACGTGTATCTGTTGATGATGATGATGAATTAGTAAAACATGCAAGCTTATAAATACCTGGCGTCTCTTCTAAAGCTTCGTACGTCGAGATTTGTTTGAGTTGCAAAGACAACATCGCTGATTCTGTTCGTTACTATGAGTGTATACGTTGGTATACGCACTACAATTAAATTATCATAGTGAAGTCACTGCACGCGATCGTTGAGTTATTGAGACGGGAACGCTACGGCGGGGTACAGCGGCAAATGTATAAAGTTCCGTTTTGCACGAAGTCTCAACGAAATTATACTTAAATTATCTAAACCCCGGCAGATGTCCCTCGAATGTTTTCACTCGTATATTTTTCGGTTTTAAGTTAACAAGCATACTGTTGATGGTTAAATAAACGTTATAGAATTTTGTAAGATACAGCGCCGTCTGTTGTTAAAATGAAAAGCGATGATTTATAAAATTGACAAGTAATTCTTTCTAAGGTTTTTGATGATGTGATTTATAATTATTTTCGCCTTCAATCAACCTTTATTTTGGATTTATGTCCAGGTTATGGTAGTTATACAGTCAGATGGTGATGTTTAAAGATTTTTTATTGAAAATTAAAAATTATTTATTTCTCAGTTATGCACTTTTGCGGCGTGCGGCCTCGTTGGGTGGCTAACGTCAATTACTAGAGTTATTGCAAGGACAGATCGTGAGCCGCGTCTATGTCCGCGGGATGTATGTAAGGTGCACGTCGGTAGAAACATCGAAGGGCAGGCGAATACGGTCCGGATTACTGCCACAGGATTCAGGACCTGCTTTTGAAGGTCCTGCTATGGATTAGAAGATCAAAGTCGCGTGCGCGGCGCTCGCGTCGGTGGATTCTTTTGCGGTTCTTGTTTCCGGATAGTCGGAGGTGATTTTTGTCTACACCATGGTCGGTAGACAGCTGAAGTTCACTAGGACTGTAAGGTCTTACGGAGGTTAAAGGTTAAAGAGCTGTATGCGGTAGAAATGTTAAGAAGTTCCGTTAAGAGTTACATTGATTTCATTCTAGATTTGATGCGAGTCTTTTGATTTGTGATGAAGTTTTTAAGAAAATCATCTGGTTAAAAAAAACGAATTAAGCAAAACACCTTGCAAGCATTTAGTGTTATTAATAGCACAATGTAGCGTTTATTACAAATTCTCTTGTTTTAACATGTATTATTGGTAGATATAAATTTTAAATGGCGGTCGTAAAGTTTTCTGTTGATAATAACGTCTCTTTAGAAATTGACATTTCGCGGGGTGAATTAGCGATGTTTGCACTGGTACCTCAAAGGTCACGAAGGGGTCCCGCCAATCCTCGTACGCGTCGCCAGGGACAGGTTCCCCGCATTGTAAAACCCATTATTGTAAGCCCATTCACTGCCAGAGAAATTTATTGTGTCTTCGCACGGCTTCGGATAGTATAAAATTAACTCCGTATTTTAACACGGTCGTAAAGTTTTCTGTTGATAATAACGTCTCTTTAGAAATTGACATTTCGCGGGGTGAATTAGCGATGTTTGCACTGGTACCTCAAAGGTCACGAAGGGGTCCCGCCAATCCTCGTACGCGTCGCCAGGGACAGGTTCCCCGCATTGTAAAACCCATTATTGTAAGCCCATTCACTGCCAGAGAAATTTATTGTGTCTTCGCACGGCTTCGGATAGTATAAAATTAACTCCGTATTTAACAAAGTTTACTTGATGTTACTTTAAAAATATGATAGTGAATTGGCTAATTCGTAACTTATTATTTTATAAAGTTGTTACAAGTACGTTTTTTAAACCGCTACTGCTCGGAAGATGTGATACTTCTGCCTAATGCGAGATATCTTATTTATTTATTTATTTATTTATTTAGAACTTTGTTTGCACACAAATAAATATTGTACAAAAAGGCGGACTTAATGCCATAGGGCATTCTCTCCCAGTCAACCTCGGCAGTAGGGAAATGCAGTGGTAGGTGAGGGTAAAAGAAAAGTTATGTCTTTTTAAAAAAGGAAAATCATATAAAAAAATAGAAGATATATACTAATATATACATACATACACATACATATAAATACATACATAAACATAAATATACATACATACACATACATACATAAACATAAATATACATAACTAAATACATTCATCTTAACTTCAGATTTAAATAGTTGGTGAATGGATTAAATAGACTCACAACACTGGATGTTGGAAATTTAATTGCTTAATGTCTTTGGCAAATGTTATGTTGGAATAATTTAACAATGAAAAGGGGTAGTTTTAATAAAATCTGTTATTTTCACGTTTTTATGGTTTCTTTTAAAATAATTTTGCCTGCTGATTTTCAGATATGAAAAAGTCGGCAATATCAGTTGATGTTTCATTTAGTGTACTCAAGAAATACTGTAGATAATTTCGAATGATATTATTATGTAATAGTCTCAAATATTAGTCTAATATTTATCTGATGGTATAAATCTGACTATCGAAAGGTATTGTAAAAAGTTTATTAACCTTTTAGAAAGTTCTCTTATATATTTGGTACCTAAAAATGTTGCGAAACACTCAAAACATTTAAACTAAATTTTCAGATATTTAGTATCAATAGGAAAACGTTTCCAGTGTATTCGTATACGTTTTAATGTAAGCATTCTTAAGCTTTTTAGTATTATTACTTGAATAATTCGTTAAAAACTGTATATAAAAGGTCACATGATTATGCAAACGATACAAGCGGTTCCTGTTTCCGGAGGAATGATTGTTAATAACATAATTCCAGTTAATTTTTTTTCTAATCCTAAATTTATGGTTGGATATGGTTAGCTGCATCCAGGGCACATAAGTTATAAAATTATACGGTTGGTAGCTTAGTACTTATGACATAAATATGCTTACTTAATATTCCTGCAGCTGGGACCTAAAGCATTCTGCTAAGAAACCTCCGAAGGGAAGAGGGAAGTCAAAGCCATTTATTCATAAATTTGCAATTTTGGACATGTGCGTGTTGGTGGAAGTCGTATATCCAAGAAATTGTTCTTCTAGGTACATGTCAGTTTCTTCTTCATATTTTTCTTAACCAGTGGTCAAAGTCAAGTGGGAATCGAACCTACGTCTCTTTCGTATACATCGCTGCGACTGCCTTGAGACCTGAGCTATTTCTGAAATAATTATTTCAACACTCTCATACTACCATTCTGAATTTATAGTTTTATATGCATTACAGCAAAGTAAAGATAATCTTTTTCACGTTGACGTAACTTACCTATAGTTTAATTTTCCTTTATAAACAGATTTTTGTTTTGTTTACGCAAGACAAAGTTAAACGGGATCTATCTTCTTTACCAGTTCTAAGAGAACGTTCAATTTCAGATAAACGCTTAGTGCTGGCAATGATTGGGCCCCCGCCCCCAATTCCGGAGCCAACAATTTGTGAACATAAAACGGAAGGTCATACCATCAGATCGCTGCAATGATTACGCGGTAGTTACGAAACAATTGAAACCAAAAAGAAATTAAGAGGTAAAGATCGTTGTTACTATATATAAAACTGAAGGATAATTTGATACGAAAACGATATCGTTCATATCCATTTTAAAACAAGTATCATTACAATCATCATCAGTCCTTTCATGTGTATAGACAAATCAATGACAATCTCACAGATTTGTTTGTTAAAAACATTTATAACTTCTTCATAAAGTGCCATATTCTTTCGGTGCTCGGAAATCATTAATATAAACTGCACTCTTGGTATTCAGGCTCTAAAAAGTACGTGGACGTTCTTACCAAACCGCCAGCGGAAGTAATTTAGGATATTCCTCATCGACTCACACTTCACTTTGTTTAAATCTGTCCTTGTAAGATGAACTGCTGCAATTTGTTACAATTACACAGGAAACTAAAACGTGCACTGAAAGATAAACAGTTTGAGTATAAATTTTATTTAGGTTTCTCACTTTTTCAGCATTCAAATGTAATCGCTCTTGTAAAAAATAGTGATGTCGTAATACATGAAAACAAGAACTAAATTTGCCAGTGATAACTAGTGACAGCGTTATGAACGCCATTTTGTTTTATCCTTCTTTAAATAATTACAGGTCACTTGTCTTCACATCACACAGCATCACTGTATCGAGGAAAAAATGTGTTGGGGTTCGGGGACTCGTTACGACGGAGCTGCATTATTTCGCCGTGTTATTAAATCGATGAAGGTGGAGTACCCGTAATGTGCGGGTAGCACGATGCTACCTAATACATCGCGTTCATCATGACTCCCTCCAGCTCCCCGCCCCCCATTGAGCCGTCTGCGCCGTCAGCGCCGCCTGCGCCGGACACCGCAATAAGCGCCTCGCTAATTTATACCCTCATTGTTTTCAGCTGCCGGACACCATTCATTCGTATGAGCATTCAATAAACACCAGCGTCTCCTCCTTCGTGGCATGTTGATGAATTGCTTTTTTAATGCTTCGAACCTTTTCTAACAATATTTATTTTCTTTTATCAATTTCAAATCGTGAGTGACAATAAAACCGCTCTCAATACAGTATATATGGCGGCCATGTTGGATTTGAGTCTCTATGGCGGCTTGTTAAAATTTATATTTAACAATTTGCTGAGACCAACATGAAGAAAAATAAATTGAATATTATTTTAGACGTACATATTATTATTATTATTTATTATGTTTATATCATGTGTAAATAAATAAAATGTGTACAATAAATTTTAATCTAGCCTCGTAGGCACGCCATTGCTTTTTAATAATGATGTAAGAGATATCATGTTTACATCATCATCTTCCTGCTTTATTTTTACTTCATGTGTGCTTGTTGTCATCATGTATTTGTTTTTTAAAAAAACTTTTACGTAATTAAAAACTTTAATATTCGTTTTCTATTATCTAACAATATTTTCATATAATTTAAAAGCCGTTACAGTTTTCGTTTCAATTGATCAATATAAATATTTTATTAATAATAAAAATCAATGAATAATTACGAACGATACAATTTTTTGGTATTATTTAAAACTTTAACAAATCTTTATCTTAACGAGAAACCAGTCGTCGTCTCATCGAGGAACACGGGCATAGAGGAGAACCTTTTCAATTTCGTTTTCCTCTTATTTTCTGGTAGAAAGTTCCAGATTATCAAATCCTCTTCCGATGTTGCTGTCGCTGTAAATATAGTATGTATTCTTAAAGATGAGTTATCATTCCAACAAAAAATAGAAGTTAATGTTAAGTAATAATTTACGATATGATAAATTTATCAGATGATTGATGAACTAGATAAAACTGTAAGACTTCTTAAGTTCCTTTTTAATCCAGAATCAGCTAATGTTTGATAAATGACATATGTTTATCAAGAATATTTTACTTCTCATATGTTGAAGTAAAAACAGCGCAATGTTGTTATGACGGTAGATTTATAGTACGAAGGTAGTAAGCAAGTAAAAAAGGTTAATAACAGTTACCCAACATTGTCCCGTCAGAGTTGAAGATCATATGCCTGACACGATCTAGAAAGTAGTGATCTTCTCCCCACTGGTCCACCGCCGTTTCAGGATTACTCATCACGACAAGTCGAGACTTCTTTACTCGATCTAAAAATTACAAGATCTAACATAAGTTACACTATTTAATTACAATAGATATAAATCTACGAATCCTCACACAACCACATTCCGCTTGTCGTATTATATCGATATTAAAATTCGAAACATAGATTAAATAAATCTCTTAAGATGTTTACACAAAACAAATTATGACTAAAATATATACATCCGAAGTGCGTAGTAATAGTTACGGTAATAAATATAACTGACGTCTCCTTATAATCTAAACATAACCTAAAAATAGTTACAACTATTAAAGCTGTGAGCGAAAAATAAAAATATTATTAACAAACAAGTAAATATTCCTAAAGTTCCGTTAATTTACGTAAACTTAGATTAGAAATAAGCAATTATTACTTTGTGTATGTGCGTGGAGTTGTGTGTTGCAATTTATATGAAGTTTAATAATGATTGCGTGTCAAACAGCAGTTCCGTGGACGCGGCTCCGATCCGCGTTTACTAGTGATATACAAGTGACACCTACACACAGACAGATAAATCACCTTAACAGTGCACATTCATCAAGTTAAACAACGTATCACTCTCCGCTGTCTCTTATATTTGCATTAATGGCCACTGCAGTAGACGGAGACGAGTCCATGATACGAGTAGAAGAATAAATAAAATATAAGACTGAAGACCTTTAAGCAGCGTCGAGACTGTCGAGCTGTTTACCTGATGGTAACTATACTGCTCACAAAATTATCTTATTAGCTAAGCAGTATCCTCAACATCATATTGCCATAATCACGAAACTTACATTTTCGTAAACCAAAAGCTTTTTAAAGTACATTGTATCTTGAGAGCAGATATTAAAACAGCGTCGGAAATAAAAAAGACCCATCGAAAGTGGAGAGGATTTATAAAATAACGTTACCAGGACTCCACAGGCTGACTACCAGTTCACCAGATTTATGACTGAACAGCATCGTGTCGAGGTAATAATGGGAACAACCGAGGGGATAGTCCCGGCACTGTCCGCCGGGTACGTCCCAAAGTAGTATCCGTGAATATCTGTCGATGGTGACAACGCCGACGGCCAGCAGAGCACTCCGCCATGGATGCCATGCAACTGCCTAAAAGTAAGATAATACTATAGCGAAATTACTGAACATATGTAAAAATATTTACTGTGTCAAAGGATAAACATTAAAAAAGGATTACCACGACCAGAGTTTATATCAGCAGGAAAGTAATGTCGTGTTGTGTTTAATTATAACTACTGTGTTCTAGTTTAAAGTTAAGCAGTAAAATAAGAGGAGACCAGATCGTTCTATAGCTCAGGGGCTAAAAGATTATCTTATAACAGGAAATTGCAAGAGTTTCGATGGTTTATAATTAAACGTAATCGTTATTTAATACAATGTAAAATGTGAACGTAGATGAAACTTTCCAGTAAAGGAAAACATAATTACTTTGGCGATAAAATCCGACTTGTAAGTGGAGTGAGGCTGAAGTTCAGGCCAGGTGAGGAGATACACGGTGTCGGCGTTAACCGTCACAACAGCAAGGTATCGGGCGTCGGGTGATATCCTCAGCTGTAATATCGCACCGTAAGAAGACACCGTCGTGTGACTTATCGCGTTACTATTTATAGAGAACGAACATATCATTTCATGAGAGCAGCCCCTGAAAATTTAAGTTAGGTTACTTAAAATGGCATCAGATAAAGTAAGTCGCGATCCAATTTATTTCTGGTATATACGTGGAGATAAGTAGAAATATAAGCCAATGTGTAAGCAAAGTTTAACAATCACGACTCTTGGCCAGCACCAACGTAATTTTAGCCAGGTTGACGATAATAAAAGGCCTTTGAAAGTTTCTTATATATACTATTATTCAATGAAAGTAATTTAGTAATTTTTAGATTCCCGTGTAGTAATTTCCCCTAGTTTACTACTTTAGTCTTTATTTCCTTTAGCGTGTCATAAATACTAATGAAACCCATAACCGTCATGTGGCCAATCTGAATTGATGACCATGTTCAATATAGAAATTGAGTGATAACAAGTTTTAATTTAAGACTTTACTGCTGGTAGGTATATACTACATAAAACATGAGTATTTGTTATATTATATCCTCGTTACTAATTTAAGAAAAAATTGACAATTTTTAAGTTATATCGATAAAGACCATTGATGAAACTCAATCTCTTTAGTGTTCTTCTTTGTACTGCTGGTAGGTCTCTGTTGCCGGAGACCGCAGGTTCGCACTGACTATTTCAACCACCGAACAGTAGTGTGCAAAAATTACTGTGTTACAGTTTAAGCAAGTGAAATTACTGGGGTAACGAGAGTTAACACCTTGTCTCAAGACGATGCGTAATGCAGTGCAGTGTATACCATCTTAACTAGCGGCGTGTTATTACCAAACGTATCACTTACCATCAAGTGAACGTCTAACACGTGTAGTTGTCGTCAGTTAATGTTCCGCTGATGTAGTGTAGTGGTAAAATATATACGAACTAACATAACGTAGGACTTCCCCGTCGGGCTCCACTCGACAGCGGTGATGTCGCATCGGCGACCGAATATCATGAAATGCATACAAACTTTGCTATCGATACACTTGCCAAGAGTACTGTCGTGAATGTTCACCAAACTGCCTTGGGTGCCGAGCTGTAAAATATTAACGATATATGGTATATATAATTCAAAAACTGCTTCCTCTACTTTCTTCCTATTCTCCTCTTTATCTAACGTAATATTCACAGTTCCAGTTTGAAGAGCGTTGTAACTATTAAAATTATTGGGAGTCAATATATTAAGTTTTAAGTACAATATGGAGTTGTTGTATTATCCTTTTTAGCAAAACATATGTTTAGTAGAGAACAGCCATAGGCCGGTGGTAGAGGGATGAAAATTAAGGGTTATATTTAATGACAAATCATCTAATATATAAAATTCTCTTGTCACAATGTTCGTTCGCATACTTATCCGAAGCGGCTTGACCGATTCTGATGAAATTTTTTATGCATATTCAGTAGGTCTGAGAATCGGCTACTATCTATTTTTCAAACCCCTAAGTGATCAGGGTTGCCCACACCAAAATGTTTTTTTTTTTTTTTGGTATAATTTTTATATTTAATTTTTTTATTATGCGACATCAAAAAATACATACAACCCTAAATTTTCACTTTTCTATCACCAACCCCTGCTTTTTAATAGTCATTTTAATATATTTTTGTCACCCTCGATATCATCAATTAATTATACATGGCCACTGGCCATTACACATAATGGAAAATGGAATATTGGAATATTGGAATATTGGAACATTGGAATGTTGGAATGTTGGAATGTTGAAATGTTGGAATATTGGAATATTGGAACATTGGAATGTTGGAATGTTGAAATGTTGGAATGTTGGAATATTGAAATGTTGGAATATTGGAATATTGGAACATTGGAATGTTGGAATGTTGAAATGTTGGAATGTTGGAATATTGGAATATAGGAATGTTGGAATGTTAAAATGATGGAATGTTGGAATGTTGGAATGTTGGAATGTTGGATATTGGATATTGGATATTGGATATTGGATATTGGATATTGGATATTGGATATTGGATATTGGATATTGGATATTGGATATTGGATATTGGATATTGGATATTGGATATTGGATATTGGATATTGGATATTGGATATTGGATATTGGATATTTGATATTGGAAAATTGAAATGTGACATCTGACATCTGAAATCTAGAAACCAGTAACCAGTAACCAGTAACCAGTAACCAGTAACCAGTAACCAGTAACCAGTAACCAGAAACCAGAAACCAGAAACCAGAAACCAGAAACCAGAAACGAGAAACCAGAAACCAGAAACCAGAAACCAGAAACCAGAAACCAGAAACCAGAAACCAGAAACCAGAAACCAGAAACCAGAAACCAGCAAAAGTTCATATTAAATTACAAGCTTTCACTGCTATCTAAGCAATTTAGGTGCATTCGTAACGCTAAAGAGTCAATTTGCACTTTATTACAAATACACAAAGTTCAAATTCAATTATTCTATCAAAACAGTGTGCGTATGCGCGTCGGAGGATCTAACGCCGCGTGCCGAAATTAAAACGAATGAAATAATAACATAAATAGTCACAAAATGTAAGAGCTAAAGATCCACGATACTGATTTTCAATTTGGTCGGCTTCGCGATATTATTTCTTTTGTTTTAGTTTCGTCGCGCGACATAAAATGCATTCGTTTTCACGTCAATACATCAGTCGAGCACAAACCGCGTTACCATCTGGCGGAGCTGACAGACTACATTCTGTCAAAAAGATTTGGAATGTAACAGTTATTTGTTCCTAAAAAATTATTATGGTAAATATAACTTATGTACTTTAATTATAACTTTGGCCACTCTTCCGGAACCCACTAATATTTAAATATTAGTTATTAGATGAATATATATAGTGCTGCACCCCACACACCGCCCATAACCAGGGTGACGGTTCTGTTCAGGAGATTTTTTTGCCTCGGCTATAAAATAGGCAGGAACAAAGAACATTCCAATTTTTTTTGACAGAACGAAGTCTGTCGGGTCAGCTAGTAAAATAAAAAAAGATTAGATGAAATATAAAGAAGAAAATTATGGAGCAGGCCATCCTTATCGCCTAGGGGTTTGATAAATAGTTTACTACCTATTCTTAGAACTAACAAATACACAAATATTTTCATAAAAGACAGACAGAGACAGAGTAGATTGGTTACAAACACTGCGACGCGAGAATTTTTTTTGTTTATATATATATATATATATAGATAGATACACGTAATATTATATTTTATTTACTCACAGCAAGAAGTTTCCCTTTCGGATGGAACTTACAGCACAGTATATCGTAATCTGTTACTCCTTGGTTGATAAGCGCTTGGGTTTTCCAGCTCCATTTGTGGTAGAACCGTCCTAGCGCTGCCACCAAAATGTTATCCTGGCTCCAGTCAAGTAGCTCTGGAACTGATAACATGATTATATGTAAAACTGCTAGCTAGCAAAGATTAGATAACACAGCACCACCTTCCACTACTTGTTCAGCGTCGGAATTTAAACTTCTTGTTAAAGCAACAAAAGTAGACAGAGAAGTAACGTTGTATTGAATATAAGATCATTCTTCTTCTAAGTCGTATTTCCTCATGACTGAGGGTCGTGGTCTTCATGTGTGATGAAACACACGACTTACTTGTCAGTTATAATGGAGTGGTGTGGCCATTGCCTTCTCCATTTCACATACTAGTGTGAGCACGGATGGTCATGACATAGATATGCAGGTTTCCTCACGATGTTTTCCTTCACCGTCAAAGCGCGTGATATTGGTTGGTGTTATACTAACTGCACATAAATTTAAAAAATTCGTTGGTGCAGGCCAAATTGGAAGCCGGTACCTTCGGAGTGGAAGGACGGCGTTCAAATCACTAGGCTATCACGACTACCGTCGACAATCAGATTTGCGAAAAAGGCTCACAACTTATTGAATAAGATTAAGTAATAAATGATAATCATCATCATTATCCTTTCAGCCGATGGACGTCCACTGCTGGACATAGGTCTCTTGTAATGTATTTCACAAAATACGGTCTTGTGCTGTTTGAATCCAGTGACTCCCTGCGATAAGGAAGCTCAGAGTCACACAGCGAGCTATGGAGAGGGCTATGCTCGGAGTATATCTGCGTGATCAAGTCAGAAATGATAATCATGTATCGTAAATTTATAATTACTAATCTAACCAGTAATTTTTTAAAAAAGCTGAAACTATGTTATTACAGTTTGGCAGCTGAAGTGCTTTAAATATACTCTTTTTGCACCAACCATCACCTTTATATATAAAAGAAACACTTACAATCCGCCTCGCTGTAATTGGGAAGATCTAGGATGCTGTCAGCCAGTGACAGGTATTTCCTGTCGCGCGGTATACACGGCCAGGTCTGCTTACACATATCCACGACCACGTGGAAGCCGTCCTGGTGCAGTTGGGTGTAGTAGTTAACCTCTGGCTGCTGGAGTTGCGGCGGCGTCAGTCCGAAAACTTCGTCCAGGTACGACGAGTATTTCTTCTGTTGCAAGTACTTTGAATACTGGAAAAGAATGTACGAGAATTTATGTTATATTATTCAGTTGAAAAATAAGTAAGTTAAAAACAAGTTAGATAATTTATTTAGGAGACAATTTAGTTTATGACCAACAATGGTTCTAATGAGGATACAAAATTATTTTTCATAAACTACAATCTTCAATTATTTGTTTAACCTTTTTTTGTCTTGATGGTAAGTGATACGTTCGCACATAACAACGCTGGTTAAGATGGTATACACTGCACCACATTGCGCTCCTCGCCTTGAGACATTAGTTGTTAAGTCTCGTTACCACAGTAATTTCACTAGATTTACAGCGTCTTTAAACCGGAACACAGTAATGTTTAAACACTACTGTGTGTCGGTTGAAATAGTCACTGCGGTGGTATTTACTTAGACCACCAGGTCATGATTTAACTTTGTTTTGTGACTATAAAACAGTTGAACTTGTTTTGTCTAAAACGACCATTTTCGACGATCTTTTTAAATCAACAATGAATTATAATTTTCTATTAGATTAAGTTTTAAATGAAATTTAACTTTAATAGTAAGTTTTGACAAATCTCTACTAGTGTCAATCTAAAGAGTAGTTTGTTTATTAACTCAAAGGTATGACTATAATAGTAGTGTGCTAACATTACTGTGTTCCGGTTTGAAGGGCGCTGTAGCTAGTGTAATTACTGGGGTAACGAGACTTAACACCTTATGTCTCAAGACGACGAGCGCAATGTGGTGCAGTGTGTACCATCTTAACTAGCACCACGTTGTTATGGGCAAGCGTATCACTTACCATCAGGTGAACGTCTTGCTCGTCTCGTCGCATAGTAGTATAAAAAAAAAGACTAATTCAAAATACAGTTTTAAGTATTACAATAATAAAAATGTTGTTTATGGGTAAGTGTAATAGATGAAGATGTTACCCAGATATCTGTGTTAGGGGCCTTTGCAATTGAAGGCCACGAACTGCGCATGCTCAGCTCGCCCAAAGAGCCGCGCGACATCACAAACCTGTCGATCCTTTGGTGCTTCGTATTAGCCTGCAAATTAAGTCTAAATTAAACACTAACTTAACGCTATACATATTTGGAGACACATTATAGTTTATTTATCAATCTTTAATGTATACCTTTTTTGTTTATTATGTATTAGTAATAACATTTTAGTTGAGTTTTGGCTTTGTATATATATATTTTAGATGGCGTTAAAAATGGTTTTAATTTTTTTTTTATACTACTATGCGACGAGACCAGCAAAGCGTTCACCTGATGGTAAGTGATACGCTTGCCCATGACAACGTGGTGCTAGTTAAGATGGTACACACTGCACCACATTGCGCTCGTCGCCTGAGACATAAGGTGTTAAGTCTCGTTACCCCAGTAATTACACTAGCTACAGCGCCCTTCAAACCGGAACACAGTAATGTCTGCACACTACTATTTGGCGGTTGAAATAGGAGCTGCGGTGGTACCCATCCAGACGGTCTCCGGCAACACGAGACCTACCACCAGTAATAATTGTTAGGTTATTAAAATGGAATAAATGTACAAAATATTTTACCACCGTTCTAGTACTAGACATAACAATATATATCATTAAGACTTTTCTAAGTATATATTATGTATATACTTATGAGTATATGAGACATAAGGTGGTGACGTTTCGTTACCCCAGTAATTTATAAATCACTGGATATTTAATAAGATTAGTGAATATCAGTTTACTTATAGTATTTAATTTATATAAACTTTTTTTGCAAATAACGAAGAAAATATTATAGAAACAAACAAAATGGCGGTGATAACGTCATAAAGAATTTACTTACAGTAAAACTTACTAAATGTGAGAACAAAATATTATGCAAAAGATAGAAATCTTAATAAAATAAAATATTTTCTGTTATTTTAACATTTAAAATCCTTTACAAATAATATAACTGTTTTTATATCGCGTTATAAGATTTGTTTTTATACTAATCTTTGTTATATGGGACATATTTTTTAATATCGGCGGTTGTAATCAAAGTAGTATTTACTCAGACGTATCATTTTATACAATTATGCTTTTTGTAAAACAATTTACGAAATGTATACTGAAAATACTCACCGTTTTCTTTCTTAAAGGATGTCTGTCCATCACTGACATGATTCACAACATTCGTGAACAAAACGATTAGTTAACTAACTTTCCAAACATCACAGCTCTGACTGGTTAACATTGCCGGTTTAATTATAGTTCTACCCTCATTATTAACATTCGGACAAGTTTCTTTATTAAATATTGTCTGTCAACTTTTAGTTACCCACCTAAATATAATTTGTGTAAAATCAAAAACTAACAATACTAACCGAATATGTTAACATTGATCTTTACAACTCATCTACTCACGTTGTTATATTTAACTGTTATTTAAATAAATGTTATAATGAAACTATAAAAAAAAATAAAGTCCATTTCACATTATTCATTGCGTGATTTCTCTATTGTATATATGATAATACTTATTAAAGTTATTCACTCTGTAATAAAGGATAAATAGATCGGTTTGTAATCAATTAAAAGTGTATACTTTCTTGAGTATATAACGTAATATATGTTAGATATTGAGGATAAATAATTGTGGTTATAAACATTTTGTTAGAAAAATAGTAATTGTATTGACTGTTAATGAATCCAAAATGAATTACTGCATATTGTACTGTTATATTTCATACTAATATTTATGTAATAATTGTATTTATATTTCTTATAGTGTAATTGAAATATTGGGAATATTATTAATCCATGACTTTTATAAAATTGATAATAATTAAATAGTTGTATTGATTATTGTAAAGATGGCGCCGCTGTCATTTTGGTATAAATGGCGGACAACTGTGGATCTCGAGCTCATTACTGTTTGGACAGCGTAAGAAGTATGAACTCAGTGACTTGTGAATTGTGTATATAAAAACGTGTAAATTAAATATGTATGTTGAAACGAGAAGTGTCTATTATATAGCAACTTTGTATTTATCATTTTATTGTCAAGTTTAGACAAGAAAAGTCAATGAAAAAATCTAATATAATATAATATATAATCTGTGGGAGAAGTTATATAAAATTTATTTTATTTGATATTGATCTTTAACTTTGCATATACGAGAAGTCTCTTTCCAGTGTCTCGTGCAATTAACTACCTACAAAACAGTAAAAACGGGAACATTACTTTTTATACGATGTGGTACGTTAGCGTAAATTCTTCAGTAACAGCTTGTTTAAATATTGATTCAGTACAAATGAGTCCTACTTGTTTTTGTGATGGACTTGTTGGGATATTACTAATCGCATAGCATCATGAAGTTCACCTTAGATAGCCTCTTAGATTGTTATCTAAATAGTACTCGAGCTGTCCTTACAGAGCCATCGTTAGCCGATGCGTCGAGCATGATTAAAAAAAAAGGACGAGATCTCTTAAGGATTACGTTTGAAGATTGAATAAATTGCGGATGAGCTAATTTTGATACGCATAAAGCATCAATAAATATATTAATTTCCCAACGCGAGAAATACATTTTTAATCTGTATCGCCTCAGTATCAGTTAAACAAGAAGTATAATCACAACGTTGATTTATTTGATACAAATACACATGGAAATTTTTACAAAATTCGTATAATAATCATCTACTATTAACAAATGAATTAATTAAATATTCATAAAATAGATTCACAATATTTACATAATGTTATGACCAATATGAAAAAAGTATTTAATCGCAGCTTCCTCTTTATTCAAATGTCGCTCACGTCTACTACAGTGATAAAGACTTCAACGGGATTCGACAATTGCATAAGTTTTTAAAGCGCAAATTTATCAAGTTATTTATAATCATAAAGCATAGTTATATCATAGTAATTATGTTATGCTTAAGAACTCAAAACTGCTGTATTCGTATACACAATATAAAACAATAGTATCGTTAGCTGTGACTTAAAAACTTCTAATGATTAAAGTCGAGAATTTTTTAAGTTGCTCGCTCGTTTGAAAATCCCGTGCAAATTAAAATTATTTGCATATCGATAAACTGTCGAGGCGTCGATGAAAAAAAAAGGTTCTAAACTTATTTACGGCTCGGGTAAAAAGCGTGTGCCGACCGGCGCTACCGCACTGCGGAACATATATCAAGCCATATGAGGCCGATACTTCCCCAGAAGGTGGTTAAAACCGCTGCGCGAGTAACCCCAAATGGGGTAAAACTCAGCTCGGCGAACTGTGGACGACACGATGAGAAGTGGAGCGGGACGTACAGTTTTTGTAATTATTTAAAATTTATTACTTGTCATTACTGTAGATCATCAATCAGCGGATATGCTACAGTCAATCATTTAGAAATGGCTCGCTGACATTTTTCCTGAATCTAATGTGGGAAATAGAATCGCTGGCCTTAATTAGAAGTACCCCATCTACTATTTTGAAAAGGTTGTAGCTACTGAAATAACTGTTAAACAAACATCTAAATATGGTGTAGTGTTTATCATCTTAAGTATTGCTACAATGTTACGAGCAGGTATTTTCGCTGCGCGGTGACCGTCCTCATCTCATCGTGACCTTTCCTGACCTTGTGCAGCCATCCTGACCTTGTGACACATGAACAGGCACAGTAAGAGTAACGATATACGCAGTCTGTAAATTTCTGTTATTTACATCACACATGAATTTCAATCAATGTTTAGTAACTATTGATGGTATTCATAAAAATCGTTATCGTGTCGCGATCTGAGCGGCGATTTTAATTTTAGATTTGAATCTATTATCGCTACAGCGAGCGGTGCCGGGGAGGGGATGGCTGAGATACCATTTAATTAATACCGATTTCGTGGCTAAACCGATAACCCCACTTCCGCTGTCCCACACCGCTGCACTTGTCGTACGGACGCACACTTGCGCCCGCGCAGAAAAGGATTAGAGAAAAGATGTTTGAAATAGTTCTTAGCCTCCTCATTCGCTCCAGCGGCATCGAGCCGAGCGCGCGCGTTGATCTAAGCAAAAGTAAAAAGTAATAAAGCGATATAAATACATACGACAGCGGTTCATTCACGCTCCGAGAGCTTTTCGGGTACAACAACCTCCGCCGTGACGTCCGCGTTTTTTTCTCTCGGCGAACGTCCTTGCGTCCGATCAGATGTTAACTTAGTACCGCGGCTTAACTCATCGCCGCTTAAACTTGTGTGAAGTACGAAAAAAAAATTGTGCATACGCCGCTGTGTTTGTGCGCTATTCAAATTTTAATTTAATCTGTTTGTGAAGTGAGTTGTGCATCTGTGATCACGAGGCGTTTATCATCGCCGGTTGCAAGTAAGTCTTACGTTATAAGGCCGATGGTTTAATAAACTGGTGTTGCGTGTTATTTGCGTTTTTTTTTTCTTTCCAACGTTTTAACAATATTCTAAAGACTCGTTTTTGTATTTAAATATTCATGCACTCGCTACGTTACGCTGTTTATACATCGGTGGCCGGTTCGATTCTTTGTAATTGGTTTTTTTCCAAACGTTAACCGAATAAATAATTATTAACATTGGCATGGTTAAAATATTTATATCATGATATAAAAAATAGTTAAATATTCAGCGGCTATTTAATAACGACTATCAAGTTATTTACGAAGGTAATTTTCATAATATTTCATAAATTTAATGAAAATTACCTTTCGCAGGTTATAAATGCGATTAATATTATTTTTCTGCGTATTTTAAGTAATTTGTTAAACGCTAAAATAACTTGATTTATTCATGCTTAACTTACAACTCTTAACATCAGTTAGTTTTACGTATGTAAATAAATGATTATTATTTACTTCAGCATCATCCTCTAGATGTCCAATCTTGGATATGAACCTCACTAAAATTTATTTGCTTTAACTAATATTTCCTCCTAAAAATAAAACTTATGTTTTCTAATAAACTTTATTAGTAAGAATTTTTTCGTTTATTTGCCGAAGATACGATCATAAAGTTTATTTAATGGTAAGTTTCAGTTAAGACGTTAACGCTGCATCACATTGGGCACGTGGCTCTTATGTGACGAGCTCCATTACTCCCGAATAAATACAAGAATTAGTTTTATAAAGTATATGGCATACTGTAAATATATAAACATATAACAAAACAATAATTTAGTCCGTTACATATTTAATATTCAGTTATATTTAACTGCATATTAAACTAAACTGTAATATATTTTGTTTACAAAGAACCTTCGGAGCTATAAGCTGCCATTGCATATTTTGTGTAGACTTATATTTAATTGAATTATTTTCAGTCTACATTAAAGTATATTACTATAATTATTAATAAATTATTAAATTACTTACTAACTTTATTCTTACTAACTTTTAAAAAAAAAGAAAACTATAATTTAATATATTCTTTTAAAAATAATGTACATGTCTTTACATCGTTATAGACCATTATATTTTAGTCAACATCAATAATGTCCACTGCTGGACATAAATCTGTTTTTTTTTGTTCTTAGAGACGAGCGAGACGTTCACCTGATGGTAAATGATACGCTTGTCCATAACAACGCGCCGGTAGTTAAGATGGTATACACTGCACCACATTGCGCTCGTCACTAAGACCTAAGGTGTTAAGTCTTGTTACCCCAGTAATTTCACTAGCTTACAGCTCTCTCCAAACCGGAACACAGTAATGTTTGCACACTACTGTTTGTCGGTGATAAAACTACACTTTTGTGTAATGTGAACATCCGAACTAACTTAATGTAACTTAGTATGCTCTCACTCGTCTCCAATCTTTGAATTTTTTTAAAAACATTTTCACAGCTTTAATTTGAATCGCCAACTTGACGGTTAATTGATTTTATTTCACCAAGTTTAAGTTAAATCTGACTCGTGATATGTTACCGCTGTCGCCTGAACAGGTTCCGCTGAAGTGTTACATTTAAATTAAATATCATTAACATGTGAAATTAACTTTTTATTTATACGCTTTCTTTAACACGATGAAAGGTTTGTCCAATGTTATCGGATTGAAGTAAAAGTTAGCGAAAATATATTTACTGAAGTTCTAAATATAGAAAATGTCATTTAAAACCCTAAAATCGGATAGATTATTCTAAAACCAGAACCTTCCTGTATTTCTGTCCATAATTTAAAGAAAATTGTTGTCTTTTTTCAAACGGAGGTTAAAGTTTAACCGCCTCTGTGTTCCAGCGGGTAACTTATCGTTTCTTAACGCGAAGATCCTATTGAATATTAGATAAATACTGGTTTTTAATGTATGCATTATATAAACTGTTTTTAGTAGGAATACTTTAGTTAAGTTTGAAGATAATTAATTGAAAATGATTGGCTGAAAACTATTAGAAACGTTATGAAGGGTGGAAGACGCTTGAGTTAATGATGTGTTTCTTTATTTGATATACTAACATGTATATCATCAGTAACGTGGTCAGAATGAGTAAACGATTCCGGTTTCCATAACATAATGTAGTTATCCTGTAATTAGTAAAACGATAATAGATTTAAGCGAAGTTATAATAAGTTTTACTGCTGGTAGGTCTCTGTTGCCGGAGACCGTCACCGCAGTTCCTATTTCTAACTCCGAACAGTAGTGTGTAAACATTACTGTGTTCCAGTTTGAAGGGTGTTGTAGTTAGTGAAATTAATGGTGTAACGAGATTTAACACCTTATATCTGCTACGAGCGCAATGTGGTGCAGTGTATACCATTTTAACTATGGGCAAGCGTGTCACTTATCATCAGGTGAACGTCTCGCTCGTTTCGTAACAGATTAAAAAATATAGTAGTTAAATTTAAACAGCCGTTACCAAAGACAGTTAATTACATATTAAAATATACTTTATTTGAACTTCACTGATTAAAATACAATCTATCTTACAATCCGAAACTACTGATAAGTTTTGTATCGTGCTGTTATAACGTATTGTTTTGTACCGGAGTCTTCAGCTACGCCTACAAATGTAACGGCGCAGGCGAACAGACAGATTTCACTCGAATTGAGCCAATGACACGGTGTTAGACGGACCACGTCGCCGCCATTTTAGAAGGTGGTAACCTGACGTTATAAGGAAACTTGGGAATGCGTTGCGATCGAATAGAAAGTATTTACGCTTCACGATTGGACGTCTGCGCGGGCGTCGCGATTGGTTCACATCGTGTGATACGCAATTACATTTTGCAATTAACTATCAGTTTTTAAACTCAAACATAAGTAAAATAAGAAAGAGAGTAACATTTGTTCGTTACAATACATTTGAGACTATTAAACATTAGCACCAAAATAGCGCCGAGTTCTGTAGCAAAAACTGTAGTTCCGTTTTTCAGCGGGAGCTCGTGAAACTGTTTAACTTTTTGCGAATAATATAACAAAAAAAACTTCACTGAATGTGTACTCATTGTACTTAGATCTAAAACATTTGTTTTGCAAAAAGCTGGTAGATTTTGACCATAAAATTTACATAAGCAAAATTAAAATTTATAACTTTAAACAAAAAACACTAAACTATTAATCAAGTATTGATTTCAAAGGAGTTTTGCAATTAACTATCAGTTTTTAAACTCGAACATAAGTAAAATAAGAAAGAGAGTAACATTTGTTCGTTACAATACATTTGAGACTATTAAACATTAGCACCAAAATAGCGCCGAGTTCTGTAGCAAAAACTGTAGTTTCGTTTTTCAGCGGGAGCTCGTGAAGCTGTTTAACTTTTTGCGAATAATATAACAAAAAAAACTTCACTGAATGTGTACACATTTTACTTAGATCTAAAACATTTGTTTTGCAAAAAGCTGGTAGATTTTGACAATAAAATTTACATAAGCAAAATTAAAATTTATTACTTTAAACAAAAAAAAAAAAATCATAACTGTTAACAACATCATCTATCTAAATATTGCAGACTTACCATCAGTTGTTCATGTAATGATTGTAAGAATTATCGCGTGTGTTAAAATTAGTTTACGTTTCTCAGTCGACATAACATGGAGTTAAACAAAACAACGCGCCGGATGCGATTTAGTGTTAAACGTCCGTGTGACGTTTATGTTGAAGGTGTCGCGGTAAGTTTACAAGTAATCACAACTTACACTCAGTGTCTGGAGTTGGACAGGCGGCGACCCATCCCGGCCGGCGCCGACGTCGACGAGTCCCACGCTAAGTAAACTACGAGACATTATTACAAGTTATCAATGTAAAGTGAAATAGTGGAAAAATATTTATTTATTAATAGCAAAATATCTAGATTTTTGTACAAGGGTTGATAATTTAATAAAGTTACAATAGTTGGTTAAAATTTTTCAACGGTAGATTATTGTTAAGTTTACATCATCAATTTCTCTCAAAGGTATAACTAAAGTTACAACTATATTAGCTAAAAGTTTTTATAGCAAATAACTTAACTGCGATCATACCTGATGTTAAGTGATGAACACTTAGTCACAAGCTTCACTTTTATCCTGATGGCATCTAAAACTCTTCATTCGTGAACTTGGGATGTTTACAACAGCAGGATGGTGAGTCGCCATCCGCCTGCTCATTGTGGTTGTGGAATATAGGTTAAGAAACAAATTACAAATAAAAGAACCTTCACAGTTTTGCATCACCAATATTAAACTTAGAGACGGTGGAGAGGCTTAGTGTGTTTGGCACCGTGATTCGAATCCCGGGGAGACAGGTGGTAAGATATAACGTTAGAGGATGTATATATCATGCCGTTCGCATACTAACGTGTTGCCGCGCTCATAAGTTTTGCTCATAAAGCGGCGATACTTTCCATATCGACGTCCCCAGCGACATCTTACGATAACTGCAGGATGCTGTCATCTGAGCGGGATATATTGCAGGGGAAGCGCGTAAGCGCAGTGCTGCCCAACTCATTTCCCAACATCCGGTGCAATATGTTCAGATTAATGTTTAGGTGATCCATAACCGTCTTATATTAAGGACAATCCGGATATAGCTCCGAAACCGGCTACGATATAAAAACGCAATTGGTAATTATTTTTTTTTATACTATTATACTATGCGGCGAGACGAGCATGACGCTTGCCCATGACAACGCGGTGCTAGTTAAGATGGTACACACTGCACCACATTGCGCTCGTCGCCTTGAGACATAATGTGTTAGTCTCGTTACCCCAGTAATTACACTAGCTACAGCGCCCTTCAAACCGGAACACAGTAATGTTTGCACACTACTATTTGGCGGTTGCAATAGGAGCTGCGGTGGTACCCATCCAGACGGTCTCCGGCAACAGAGACCTACCACCTGGTAATGTATTTATTGATAGAGGTTTTATTATTATCAATTCGGTTTTAATTTGTCACCAGGTCGCGTTGCGGTATTCCAAATTTATTAAACTTGGACTTTTTCTAATTCGTAATTCCTCATGACTAAGGGTCGTGGTCATCATGTGTAATGAAACACAAGACGATTTTCATGGCAGTTATAATGGAGTGGTTTGTCATTGCCTTCTCCATATATAAACTTGGACATAGACATAGATTTTAACCGGTGATAGAATTAAGAGTATGTATATCAATGCTTGTAGTCATAATTGAGACAGTAGACATTTTCCCACAGGGCCATTTACCTATTTATCTAAAGCAAACCATTTCTTACGATCAACTCTTTTTCCTTTTTAATGCAATTATGAAGTCGTGCTCTGAACGTCTGACGCGGTCCACTCGATATGAACAGGTCCTCGGATAATAACCGCTTAATACTCCAGAAAGTGGTGCCGCCTGGTGTCATAATCGAAACCGAGTGATTTACGATGCAAAATAGCCGCGTTCCGTGTGCTATTAATTTTTACGATATTTGTAAGGAAACTGTTAAAACTCTTTGTGGTGGCCATTTTATCGATTCAATTATACTCCCTCTTAACGCTTAACGTCTTTCATAATGTCTTTTACTTTTTATTGTCTGTTAGCGATACATTGTTTTTGTCATCTGTGGAGGTGAATCTTTAGAATATATTGGTTCTAGGGAGAAGACAAAGTTGTATGGGATTTCTATTCACTAACTTTCATTGCGTTGTAAGGAGCTTTTATATTTGTTATTATTATGCCTAAAAAGATTTTTAGGGCTATATCATTACTAACACAAAACCAATTCGCATTTATAGTTCTCATCGGACCTTTAAATCCCGCGAGTCTCTTTAAGTCCTAAAGACAGTGTTACCTCTGTCCTATTCTTGATAACACTACAGGTTTACTGTTTACTGCCGTTTTTAATTTACAAACACAATTTTATAATAGCCTACGATGTTCCGGAAGTAACGTAATAAAATAAATATTTACGAGTCATAATGAAATTAAACTAATTATTTGCATATTTAACTTTGTAATGTAGTTATTTATTTGACATTAACGGCTTCACGGTTTGTGAGATTTCAATTTACAGTCAAATACTTTTTTGTAATGGCAACATTATTTAAAGTCGAATTAACATTAAAAGTATTTTTAAAATTTTATTTTGTTTTATCTAAACAAGTTAATAAAGCAGCGTGTAATAATATAGATAATATATTCTGTCTATTTTATTAAGTGGAATATTAATTTTTTTACTATACACGCACTGTAGATAGCGCTAATGAAAAACAATAAAAATATCTAGCTGTATTAAATAGATATTAAAAGGATTTTTTTTTGTAATGGCAACATTATTTAAAGTCAAATAAACATAAAAAGTATTTTTAAAATTTTATCTAATCAAGTTAATAAAGAAGCGTGTAATAATATAGATAATATATTCTATCTATTTTATTAAGTGGAATATTAACTTTTTTACTATACACGCACTGTAGATAGCGCTAATGAAAAACAATAAAAAGATGTAGCTGTATTAAATAGATATTAAAAGGATTTTTTTATATCTCATTTACATAACAACTGCTTATTTTAAAATATAAATTCTAACTAGTCAATGTGTTGGTTTCTACGTAGAATTCAGCTAAAATAAATCCGAAGAATTGAAACTGAAGGTTATATTTATTACTTCACTTTTAAAAATATTATGATAATTTATTGTTTACTTAAATAAAAACAATTTATGAACGTACTTTATATTTAATATTTTACTGCACGCGATCGTAACAGCGGTTATAATTCCTTGAAGCGATATCTAAAAGACTATTAAACAGAGATAATATAATAGTAATTATTTTAACTATCAACTCATATTGTTTGATGGAGTTTTATAAAAAAGTTAAATATTAGAAAATAAAAAGAATTTTTCTTATCGTCTTTTTTTGAAGGTGTTTTAAAGTACATAATATTTGGTAAATAAAATATTTATTATAAAACAGTGTTATAACGATATAACTATAGACGACTACAGTCAAACGATTATAGTAAGAAAAGATAATAAAGATAATACTCACATCAAGTATTTTATACACTTAAATATTTTAGAGCCGTGCTCAAGTCAACAGTCAACGACTGACTGGCGACTCAATAGCAACACTGTCATAAACCAGTGTTGCCACCTATCTAAAGTGTTTTCAATTCGGTTCCCACTTTAATTACAAATAATTAAAACTAGACGCGAAGAATTATTTTTAATGTCTATTACGGTACATATTAACTTTTTTGCTATTTTATTTTATGGCCATTTTACCAACTTATTAAAAAAAAATTCAGACACTTATATTAATGTATTTACAAAAGTGATTTTTATAAATCAATTTTTGTTCTTTTTAAAATAGCAGTTCGTGTTGGATATAGATACAATACAGTTCTAATATCAATTTATTTTCACCGAATGGTAACCCTGTACAAATTTCTATTTATATTCTGTACTGTCAAGCATAGCAGCGCCTAAATTTGCCGCCAAACAGCAGTATGTGAATATTACTGTGTGTTTTTAAATTACTTCTTGAAATAATCTCCAGCTGGAAACCTTTTACACAAATATAGACATTAAGATACCAATGTACTTAGGTGTCCGCAATGAAATTGTTAGTCCTCGATGAGGAGATACGAATTTATGATGAAATTGTATTATTATGATGACCATAGACTTAAACTTTATTTTTCTCTGACGCAGCGGGTTGAAATGTTTATCGAAACGAGAGAAGAGAGAAAGAGAAAAAATTTGGGGTGACTTCTTCGTTCAGTCGATTTTACTAATAAAAAAATCTAATCTAGAAACAACTCTTATAATCCCACTATTGGGTCTTGTAGTGTTCTCTTATAAAGAGAGAGTAATTGTCTATCAACCACATTTCGCCAAATTCGGTTTGGTGAATACAGCAGCCTTGAATAAAAATAAACAAGTTCCTTTTTTCAATTTCATTTAGTGTATAATCTGGAGAGTACTTTCTAACGGTTGATTATTTTATAAGTAGCTTAAAGTTGTCAGACAAAGCAGCAACGACAGATTCCTTCAGGTTATTGAAACAGCTCATCTGACCGCCATCAAAAATCTCGGTGTGACGTTAGAGCCGTTCACACAACAGCACGAACGTAATATTTATAAGTTTAGAATTCATCATAGTTAGCTAATTATGTAATAAGTATCTAGGGTATAACAGCACCAGTGAAGGTAATTAATCTAGTCGTTATTGTGACGGTAGCTTTATTCAAAACTACAAATGCTGAGGATGCCCAAGCCGAGTTGTAATGGATGCAAATCTTTACATAACCTTGAGTACAAAGAAAGCAGGTTATCGATTCGATTTATCATTCGACAATAAATGGGAAAAAGTTGGGTTTTACCGCAGACCATATCAACAATAAACCCTAGTTTGGTTCATGGTCTAGTATTAAGCTGTAATTGTAATGTGAATTAGGTTTATGATAGTCTAGAAACGACTCGTGCTTGACGCGCCTCGAGAAGTCGCTAATCTTCTTTCCAATCGTAGTTTTTTTCTACTGCTTTTTTTTCTTACCCGCATCGTTTCGTTCGGCCTTCGATTATTAGATACTACAACGAACAATGAGTTTACATATTGCTTATTTGCCTTCATAATAATTCCTATAGAAATGACGATATTAGAAAAAAAAAGGCTTTGACGCTAACAGTACAAAAAGAGCACAATACGATTAAACCGTTATTGCCTGTTACTGTTATTTAATCATCATCAATACGCCGAATTGCTATTGTTGTTATGTTATTAATCGTAGCTGTAATTAGTTTTATATTAAACTTTAGCGATTTTAACTTTCTAATGCTGCTCTCCGCAGCTCATATTTCTGTAAGCAAATATTACTGTGTACCAGTTTGAATGGCTTTATATCTACCGAAACTACTCGTGTAGTAACATTTAAAATCTTATCTACATATAAACGACAATTGCGATGTTATGTGGACATCTGTACTAGTACTAATTATGCTAAACGATTCACTTTGATTTGACTGTCAGATTACTTTAAATCAAGTTAATGTGTTTAAGTGAAACTGATAATTTAATATGCGCTTTTTATATTTAAAAACTTCACTCATAGTTTCAAATAAATCAGTAGATTATTTGTGTGTTTTTTTATGTAATTTTACTGGTGGTAGGTCTCTGTTGTCGGAGACCGTCTAGGTACCACCGCAGCTCCTATTTCAACCGACAAACAGTAGTGTGCAGACATTACTGTGTTCTGGTTAGAAGGGTGCTGTATGCTAGTGAAATTACAAGGGTAACGATGCTTAACACCCTATGTCTCAAGATGAACGTAATGTGGTGCAGTGTAAACCATCTTAACTAGCGCCGTGTTATGGACAAGCGTATCACTTACCATCAGGTGAATGTATTGCTCGTCTTGTAGGCTCGGTGAATAAAAAAGAATAGTATATATAGATGCAGATGATACCACCTCATGATATTTTAAATCCGAATCCGGGTATTGTTGTATAATCGAGCAGTTCCAATTCCGGCGGCGGGTATTAATGTACCATTAATTTTATGTCACCGTGACCATATAAAGTGACAAATTTAAATTTCCGATCGCTCCGGCCCGCGGACTAATCGATGCGGCCAAAACGAGTCGAATTCTCACCGCTCGTTATCTGTATACTTTAAGAA
This sequence comes from Byasa hedistus, assembly GCA_029286795.1. NCBI lineage: Eukaryota > Metazoa > Arthropoda > Insecta > Lepidoptera > Papilionidae > Byasa > Byasa hedistus. The sequence continues at coordinate 1,594,854 of JAGSMW010000001.1, forward strand.
AGTTTTTCTTAATGCCTTTACGGGTACAATAACATATATTCAATGCGACGACGGAATTCTTTTGTAGATTTAACGAGAATTTTTATTAAATCATTAACATATCATTATAATACGTTAACTTCACGTTTGTTAAAGTAGTGATCACTTGTGATGCTTCACTTTTAATAAACAGTTAAATTCTTCTCGATACTATTAAAATAATATCAAACGGTTAAAACACTTGTCCGTCTGTTTGTACGTCTGTGGGGGTAGATGCGATTAACACGTACCAGGCGATTCATTAGCGACAAACTCTCTCATGAATATGAATTAAGACACCAATTAACTAAGACCACCAATTAAAATAGACGCGAAATTGGCCCTCGGGGCGTAGGTGGTGCGATTTTATTAGATTTATTTGTGCCGCCGCGCATACAGATCTAGCATCTGAGATTTATCTATCTAGAACCTAAATTATTCAATCGAAGCATAATTTGTTCGATTAATCGTTTACGTCGGAACATTCAGCGTGTTGAGATGATTATAATATTTTTCATCGCGCGATATACAAACGTTGAATTTATTACATATATTTCATCGCTTTGATTTATTTACACATGTTAATAAATAGATATGTTTCGTATTATGCAAATTGATCTCTTTGACCGGATGTAGACAATATTAAATTGCAAACGATTCAATAAATATTAGATTAGCTAAAACCGACTGTTGCTTTAATGGTTGTCCTATTAAGTTGCGTAGGATGATTTAATAGAGAAAAAACATCAACACCAACAAGATCCGCTACTTATACAATCATTTATTTATACTTCATTTTAAAATTATTATACACAAGCAAGTTATATTAATGTTAATAAGTTTATAAAATTACTTATTATTAATTCTGAATTCATCATAAGCAATTAAAAAAGAACAAAACTTATCCAGAAATGAATGAACACAAAACCAGTTTCTTCATTACCAACCGTTAAAGATTCCAACAAAAAAAAATACAAAATTGTATTAATATACAAAACAAAACTATATTTGTTATATTATAACTTCCTCACTTAACGTTTAAGTTGTATCGATAAAGACAACTGATCAAACTCAATTCTTTTAGTGTTCTTCTTTTTACTGCTGGTAGGTCTGTTGCTATAGACCGTCTAGGTACCAACGCTGTGACTATTTCAACCGTCGAATAGTAGTATGCGAACATTACTGTGTTCCGGTAAGAATGGCACTGTAAGCTAGTGAAATTACTTTGGTAACGAGATTTAACAACTTATGTCTCAAGACGAGCGCAATGTGGTGCAGTGTGTACCATCTTAACTAGCACCGCGTTGTCATGGGCAAGCGTATCACTTACCATCAGGTCTTGATCGTCTTGTCGCATGGTAGAATAAAAAAAACCTGGCAATTTTTAAGCGATGGCGACCTAATAAGAACTCGTGATGAACATCGAAGGGAAATGATATAAAATTAGTAGGAAATTACGCCTTTTTTTAAACATACAACCAATTTTTTTTTTCATTATAATTATAGATTTCTATTTTTGCTTTATGTTGTAATGGTTGATTTTTTTTTTTACAAAAATTTTTTTTTTTTTTTTTACAAAAATTGAGATTTAACAACTTATGTCTCAAGACGAGCGCAATGTGGTGCAGTGTGTACCATCTTAACTAGCACCACGTTGTTATGGACAAGCGTATCACTTACTATCAGGTGAACGTCTCGCTAGTCTCGAAGTTTACTCGAATAAAAAACCTCGCCGCGGAATTGAACCAGGGATTTTACAAGCACAATCGGTTATTGAGAGGCAGTTGTGTTTTACTAACCCGGTGCTGCAACGAACCATATATCGTTAGGAGTACGCGAGCGGAACCGGCGGCCCGGCTTATATTCATACAAACCAACGTAAACATATTGACAGCTTTAAGTGATACCTTTTTTTTACTGAATTTAAATTAACATGTTAAACATTTCACATTATTGCAGCGCATTATTAACAGGCACACAACAAACCGCTTAGTATCAGTTCATAGTTCGATTCAAGCGGCACATCTATTTAGCTGGTGATAGGGTTTCGAACTATTTACTTCTGCTGGTGGTAGATTTTTTTTTTTATATTACTTTGCGACGAGACGAGCAAGACATTCACCTGATGGTAAGTGATACGCTCGCCCATGACAACGTGGCACTAGTTAAGATGGTATACACTGCACCACATTGCGCTCGTCGCCTTGAGACATAATGTGTTAGTCTCGTTACCGCAGTAATTACGATAGCTACAGCGCTCTTCAAACCGGAACACAGTAATGTTTACACACTACTATTTGTCGGTTGAAATAAGAGCTGCGGTGGTACCCACCCAGACGGTCTCCAGCAACAGAGACCTACCACCTGGTATAGAGATACCAGGATACTAGATACCAGTTTAGTACTAATTTCTGGCCACAAACATTACTGTGTTCCAGTGTGAAAGGACAAACACTTACGTAAGTAATTTTTTTGTAATTATGTACAGACTAGCGCTTGACTACGATCCCAGCTGATGGTAAGTGGCGATGTAGGCTTTGATGGTAAAACGTGCTAGTCTAAAAGAAGAGAATTCACTATTGCCTATTTAATGAATATCATTTTAAAACGTAAACTGCTTTCGTACCAATAAATATATAATACGACATTTTAATGATAGTTAATAATATATTTGATATTTAACAGAATTATGACCATGTATGTCCGTATGAACACACGACAACCACTTACCCCCTCATTATCGCGTAAATAAGTGGTAATTGTACCATTTAGAAGCGTTTATCGTGTCCAAATGGGTGAAACACGTTGCGCTCATAAATATTTACTGTGTTATAACGTTATAACGATTTTATAGCGTTTGAGTTTTAGCTTGAATATAATAGTAATTAAACTCATTAAGGTTTGTAATGAAAAGATGGGGTTTCTACCCACTCTAATCTCACCAGTCGGTGGTCACCTTCACTGTTACGAGAGGTTTCATATGGCTTGCTCATAACAACGAGGCTTATCCGGGTTTCTATAACCTTATAAGATTAGAATATACCGGAATTGTCTATGTACTAATTTTCGTGAGTTGGATTCTCAGTGAATTTTTTCGTTTGTGTTTTCTTCTGTCTTCCACGGTTCTAGCTTTGACCTTTTATATCTCTTTAACCGGAAGATCTATAGGCTTTTTATTTCTGATTCTTCGTCTCCTTATCCCGTACTTTATTTTATCCTGAAAGAGTATCGCATGTAGCTCTTCCGGTTAAAAAGTTACAAGCGTTACTGAGTATTCAAGTCTTTTACACCGATGCCATTTCTGCTTCTAAATTTCGAGAGCTGTCTATAAGTTTTATCATCTTCTAATTTCTTCGTTTCTAATCTTATCTAAGAAAAAATATTTTTTACTAAAACAAACTTAATTCATAACAGGAGAAACTGATAGTAATAACATTAATAAGATATTATATATACATACCTAGTAAAAGTTTACAAGAAAAATAAATGCACTAATACATTTTATATGAAGTATACAAAATAAGTCTAAATAGATAGTAGTAGTAGATATTAATTGTAAATAGCTGTAAGCATAAGAGAATAGCTTAAGTTTAGGTATGATAAGCAAGGAATATGTAAAAGAGTATAGTAAATAGCAATAAGAGAATGAAAGCAACAATACCCTTCTTACTACATATTCACTTATTTATAATTTTTAAAAGATGGTGTTGCAGATATTTTTCTATATCCTCTGGTAGACGATGCAACTAAGTCTAAATAAATAAGTAACATAATATAGGTCTAAAAGTATATATACAATACACAGGCGTTAATAATATTATAAAAAATGGTTAGAGGCGTTAAACCTATTTATTGTATTGTACTGTGAAAAATTCTCGTTAAAAATAAGCCGATTTCAAAGCAACGAGATCTCCGTGACGGCGACGGCGAGAATTATACGAACGTTTCATATTAACAACGCGGTGGAGGCATAAAGTTCGCATTCTCCGATTTCTCGTATCGTAAAGTTCGGGGCGAAGTTATTCGAAGCGAGTGCGGGAGCTGGAAACGGAAACGGGCCACCGTCTAATTATCGCTTAGAGTAGCGTAGCTTAGTTTAGTTAGTAAGGTAGCTTAGAGAGAACTAAGTTGTGCTTATTAACATGCGAGGTCCCCGTTTTAACATTTGCATGGTTATTATAAAAACTTGATGACGTGTGAGCACATGTTACTGTAAGTTGAGTGTAAGTGAATGTCTGAAAAGGGTCAGAAAGTCAAAAAGGTCAAATGTCGGAAATATTAGCTAAAATATAATCTATATATATAAAATTCTCGTGTAGCAGTGTTTGTAACTAAACTACGATAAAACGGTTCAACCGATTTTTATGAATTTTTATGTATAATTGTTAGCTCTGAGAATAAACTTTAAACTATTTTTTAAACCCCTAAGTCATAAGGGAGGCCCACTCCATATTTTTTAATTTTCGTACATATTTTAATATTTTGGTATTAAAAAATACGTATAACCTTTAATTTTCACTCTTCTGCAACAAATCTAAATTTTTTACAACGATATTAGTACTGTAATAATTTACAACTTTAAGTTACCAATAGTTCCGCTATCTTCGTTAAATTTGTATCTAAAGTATATCAGCCAAAGTTAATAAAGTAATTTGAATTTAAAAAGTTAACGGCAGTTGTTTTGTTGTTTTTATATGCCGTTAGTCTCCATTCCTCTTTCAGTCATAGACCACATCCTCACACACTTACAATAAGTTAGTTATTTCTTATTTAACATCGAATACTCATACATAAGTATATGGTAAAACAACGTTTGCCGGGTCGGCTAGTTATATATAAGATGTAGATTAATTATCACATTGTTAATAGATCAACTTACTTCGACTGCGTGATTTCTACGAGTATAACAGTTAAGCTTCTATCACAGTTTCCTAAACGAAAGGCTTTGAACCTGGTTCCCTACTATCCTATGTATTCTGGTTTTTATAAATGAGAGTATTCTATCCAATACTCACAACGTGTTTCATCGTTATTTAAAATCTTGAAAATGAAGCACAAGTGTTAAACCATTGGAAAAAAGTAGAATGAATCTTTTAACATTTATAAATATACATATAACTTAGAAGTAGCGGATTAATGAAGACATTAAACATCAATAAGTAACACACAGAATGATAAGTTCATCGTTCACTTGAATAAAGAAGATATCGTTTTAATTAGCAGGTAGTTGACATAAATACTTGCCGCTAAGTTGATTACAAGCGAATGCAAATACCTTCTAATATTTTGAAACTCAATTTTCTTCCATCTCTTTGTAACTCGCATAATGCTCTAGACACTAATAAATTCAATATGTAACCAGAGAATCTATTACATATAACAGCATCGTTCTTCTCTTTCAAAGTCTATGTAAATATTATAATTTATATCAAACAATAATTATATATAGTTCGTCATTGGTATAAGAAGGTATTTACTTTATTAAAACATCTGTAATAATGTAATGTAATGAGAAGTCTCTAATGGTTTAAGCTGTGTGTATATCATCCATTTTCCATACTTTATTATTATCGCTTGCAATGTGTCGTATAACAAATGATTTACAACACAGTTTATTGCAGTTAAAAAGTATCCTGTAGGATTATTTTTCATGGAACGAATGTAAAAACTTCATAGTTGGCATTATTACATTGGGATTCCTGTTCGCCTATCAGACATTTAGAGCGTCGTCGCGTTACCGTTACACAACACACACGGCTTCCAACACCGGCCAATAGCTCATCTAACAGAACCAATGTATAAATAAAATCTTTATTTATGCACTGAAATATATAAAATTATTTGATTTGTGTTTTATTTAAATTAGATAAGTATCAAAAAATATAATTGTTTGCATTGACTATGTATAAATTCAATCTGAAAAATGTTTCAACAGGATTTATCAAACTTGAAAAAAAATTGTTTATAGAAATGGAGATTTTTTCACTCACTTTCTATAAGTTTAAAAAAATGTGCAAAAACACAGATAAATAAAAGTACAAAAAAAATTATAGACGACATTGACGTATTCCTTGTGTGTTTATAATGTAAAAATTAGAGAAATTAAATTTTATGCATGCTTGTGATCTTTTACAATCAGATCTCAGTTTCAGTAAATTAGATATATATGGATATATTTAGATCAATAAAAGCAGAAAGTTGGTGAAAAAGTACAAACAAAAAACATTTTACTGTAGCAGCAGAACGTAAACGACGTATTACCCCAAATCAAGATGGCGGCGAAGCAAATAAATTTGAGTATGTTTAATTAATCAATAAATATAAATGTACTGTATATTTTTAAAACTTACTCATAAAAACGGTTAAATCTTATAATTTGGTTACTGTACATAATTTTTTGAGACGTTTAAATGAATAACGAGTAAATCGTGGTCCATTAAAAACGTTCTCCAGCTAATTTTTATGTAGACAAATCTTTAGAAATTTGCCCTGAGAAATTCTTAATTTTTAAATAATATATAGCTAAGAGACAATTTAGTATAACATTTATTAAAAACTAATAGAACATCTTTAAATGTACACGAAACTTAACAGCCAACTTGAAGAAGTTAAATATAATGAGCCGTACGTGGAAATCAGTCTAGTCGGCTGTCTGTGTGTAAGCTAGGGCGGCGTTATATGTAAGCTATGAGCTAGAACTCCAGGGGCACTATGCACGTTGAATTCTATGCATTAGTTATGAGAAATATGGTACAATGTTAAAGCCACTTATGATCGTTAATTTTTTTACACAATCACTGCGGATTTTATTGCTTCCCTTCGACTTCGTATGCGTCTTAGTAATGGCATCTTCGTCTATATTAGCTAGAACTGCAGATACCTTGGCTACATTCGATGTGCTGCTATTATTATGAGTTCTTCAGTTTTTATTCGTTATGGTTTTATTAGCTTTGTGCTTTAAGTATTTTCAGTTATTCCTTTAACGGATTCTTTTCAAATCGTTCTTACTCAAGTTTCTCGTGGTGTTCGCAATTGCTTTACATGTTTTTTTTTTTACTTCATTCGAAACAGAAGAATTTTGGTTACAACTTTGTGTTTCTTATGAAACGTGATTAATATTCAATAATAACCGTTTTTAAATAAGTTATAGCATTAATATTCATACAATTAAATATTTTTAAATAGAAGTTATGTCTGAAAGATTTGTTTAGTTTCATCAAAATAGGTCTAGCAATATCTGTGGAATTTTTTTTAATTATCTTTTTAACTTTCTGTACTTTATCAATGTGTGGATGAGGAACAAAAACCACGGCTATCACTCTGACATCTTTATTTGCGAAGGGCGTTTTTCCGTCTCCATGGTTACACCACACCACACTTTCGTAACACAAAATCATTCTTTTTTGCAATAAGCTAGTATTGATAATAAAAAAAAAGCTATTATATTGATATATTTTCTTTCATTGGTATATCGAGTAACTTTCGAGTTTTTGTAATGTTTTTTATTCTGTGTCCTGCATGCAATGTCATTTTTATATTACAAACAGACTCTACATTATCGTGTATATAAAGAACAGAAATAAAAGGCATGTTAAACGCAACGAATGGTGGTTAACAACAGAATTTGTTGGCGGGTGTCGGTAATTAGAAGACAGTATTACGAGCGCGGTATGTGCCGCTTTTAATGTTTACGTCTTCATTATACTTCGCGCTTACAAGATCTATCGGCGGGCTCCGGTTCACGGGACATTAAATTTATGTTAACACTTAACACTTAACTAATATCATGAGTTGAAAGCGCCGTTAAATCGTAACTTGATTAACTTATTTTAAAGTTCTTTAAGATAAATTACAAATATTGCAAGGTATAACGGATCTGTATTTGATTGTATTGCTAAAAGTTTACGTGAAATGATATACGCAAGTATATAAAGCTAAAAGTAACAGGTTAAAGGAGAAAGGTTATAAAGAAATACTTTTGAAAAATCAATAAGAGAGAGAGAGAGAGATAAGGCAATAGTTTACTTTATAATCAAAAACTTAATGGATCTCATTTTTCATATATTAACTGTTAATAGTCAAAAATTAATAGATTTTTTAATATTGTTCATTTAATTAAAAACAGTTAATTATTTTATTAGCACTTTTAACAAATTACTAACTAAAAGTTAGCTAATAACATGACTGATTTCTTAGCTGAATAAGAAATTTCTTGTAAAGTTATTTCTCCTTCACTGCCTTTTTTATTTGCCAATAGATGGCTCTGCATTATAAATACTTTTACATTATAGATTATCTGTTTAGTTATCTTGGGCTATGTAATAAGCAAATAAAGGTAATGCGTCTTAAATTACATATTTCTCTATCACTTGTTACTGGTAATAATTGTGTTGTGATGTTAATATACAATTTAGTGAGCAAGGTACTTTATTGTGGACTCGTTTATAATATATTTAATAAACTAACAAGTTATTTTACATCAACACTTAACGATCCCAATTGTAATAGATATGATTTACGACCGTTCACTTGCGCGCGATAAATCTTTACTATCCATTTTAAAGTCACAAGGAGTGCAATTCCTGTTTCTGGGTTTGTGGTAGTGGTGTATAACAAGTGGCCATGATGTTCAACCTTTAAAAAAAAATGCATAACTATGTGTTCGGAATGTATTAGCTGTCAGTCCGTTGGAGCGGATGTAAGTGGGTCCGTTTACCGACCAATGGGAACGTTTCAATTTCATTCTTACCCAAGTTCCCGCTTCAGCGAGCATCGGTTCAGTCGATTGCGCACTTTTACTTGCACAGTTGGTTACTGGTAATAATTTAAGTTTGTTTTCACTTGTGGCTCTTTGTGAGCGTCTCGCACCGCCGGCACCGCCTCTCTCCTATGACGTATTATCATCAACATACCATTTTTTCTCATTACGATTTCAAATTTCTATTTTCATTATAATAAATAATCATATAGATATTTATATTCAACATGAATCACTCTGCTAATGTTCCCACTGCTGGGATTTAGGGCATTCTTCCACAAAGAGAAAGTCAAACATTTTTATTCATCGCGTTGTTTGGCTGAATTGGAATTTGTTAAATAATTTTTCTACTACTATTAATTTCTATAATTTTATATAATTAATAATAACTTCCGTTACAAATTACTAAAATTGAAGCTGTAATCTAAATATGTTCGCTTAAATGTTAGTTGTTGCGAGTACGTGTTATCGCCAACCCATTTCCTTGAATATATTCCCGTAAATAACTCTTTAGAGATTCGCATTAAGTCATTAAAGCGGTTGTCGTAACCAAAAAAGGGTATGTTATAACAAGACTCGCAAGTAAAAGCACGCAACGGTTTAATTAGCAACGAACGTACGAAGTTAACTGTTAACCTTTTAATACCCTTTGTTACAGCAGTCCAGCGAGCTAACTGTTAAGGTAAACGGTTTATGAACATCAAATGATCGCATTGATGAGTTCTATTTAAACAAACTTGAAGTTTATATCTAGTTAACAGTAATGCGGCAAATATTACTGCGTTCGTTAAAATTACTGGGGTAACGATATTTAATAATTCCGTATCAATTAAGTATCACATTGTTAGGGGGCAGGAAGTAAAAGATACTTCTTCAACATCAGTTACAAACAAAGAAGTAAACTATAATTATCAATTTCATAATCATACAAATTTAATAATTTATACCTTTTGTCCATTTAGATTTTAAAAACAATTTAATCTTGTAAGTAACGTCTATTACAATGTATTTCTTTAGGTATATATTAAATTAATTATATGTTTTGTTATATATACAAACCCAAAACTTAACTTATAATAAAAAAGGAGTTCATTAAAGTGTTAGACTTCAGGATAAAATGATGTCTAGGAGACTCACTGCGTTAACTTCGCACAAAAAAGGCAAAAATGATGACGATGATTATATATTAACTAAATAGAAACTCTGGTCCATATCGGAAGAAATAGCACTAAACTAAATAAAAGTATTATCTTCATAAGTTTATAGTAAAGTTTGGCTGTTAGTGCTTCTTGCGGAAAGTGACAAAGTTCAGATATGATGTTGGTTTGATATAAAGTAACCATGACTTCCTCCGTCTACCAGCACGTCTTTGGCCTATCTCACTCGTCATGATCATCAGGAGGCTGTATCACTCCGTGATGTGTATTATTCCGATATAACGGACGCAAAAACGATAAATTCCAGATGTGTCACTCAAGCGTACCTCTTGTACCTCTTAGACTAGTTTTTTTTTATTACTATAATTCCATCGCGTGGTTTGGTCACCGTTATCTTGATTGCTGTCGCATTATTTTTTATTATTCTTTTTTATATTAGTATCTCTCTCTTTCTCTTTCCCTCTGTAAGTTAGTTCATCAATGCTTAGGCCGTGTCTTCTTATTAATAAGCTGCCTTTCACAACGTTAGATCTGCTTTATGTATCCAAACTTAGTTGTGTTTTTAACTAATATCCGAATAATTGTAGACAGGATTCTGTTTGATAAAATCGTTTAAATACCATAGAGAAATATGTTGGATATTGAAATAGACGCTGCCTTTATCTACCTAGATCTAGACGATGTGCTCCCGTCTAAGGGTAAAAAGTAAATGTAACGGAGGCTAAGTATTAAGGGCAGGGGGCCCGGCGCCACAGATACTCATCGCCATTGTTAGCGCCGTGAGTAACTCATCTCCACGTTATTTATCGTTATATTATAACGTCGAAGCGCTATCGCGATGTTAATGCGATGTTTTCCGATGTTGCGATCGTTTTACATCTCCTGTTACAAAATTATTACATATCGTGTTCAAAAATCTTTGTGAAAATTGGAAATTAGCAGCGATAGAAATCTTTGAGCTGCTGAACGATTTGTTATCGCAAAATTGATTAAGTAATATTCAAATAATCGTGTTAACTGATAATTAAACGAATCTATCTGTAGTCTGCAATTATTATTAATATATATATGTGGGAAGAGGTTAAGGTTTTACTATTTGTGCCACTAAAGAATAAAGAAAAGCAAAGTTTGAGAGAAAACAAGTTAGTTGTCAGAGACGAAAAACAAGATTAAGACAAAAGATGTAACGAAGAGTAGTTATAAAGAATAATACAGATTTTAGTGCTTAATCTGCTTCTTTCGCATTTAAACGATCCCACATATGTATAAGAAAAGCAAGATGATTTTCCATATGGTACAATGGGATAATATGTGGGAATGTTTACACGGGTTATTTATCAAGACATTAAGAACCACTGACCATCAGGTCGTTTGTAGTTATATTTATCTTTCAATGATTTTCTCTCACGTATTAATAACATCCAATTGCGAAACTGCACAGTTTGTGGAGCTGGTAGACGTGGGGAATTAGAATGGTGGAATGATAACCATGCGTTGCCGCTAACAATCGCTTGTGGTCAATGAACTCAAAAAGCGGAAGACCACGTTTTGTGGAATACATTGTCAGTGGCTAATGTCCAATAACAGGCATCTATCGATAGTGATGACGATGATGAAATATAAAAATATAAAAGTCGCGGAAAAGCCTCGCATTCCTGTCCGTACACAATCTAAGCTATCGCTGCCGAACGACATAACTTATTTAAGGTCTTATTTATGATGGTATTATTAGACGCGGACCTCGTAAATTCAACGTTCATGTGTTTACTTAAACTCGATTTGCTTCAATGGATTCAATAACACGCGTGTTCCGTGGCATAATGGGGTCCATGCCACTGCTGGCCGTTACCCTGTGCCAAGCTTAAGTTAGCATAACGTTTATATGAATCATTTTAATGCACGCTATCAAGGTTGCACTTTGCGAAGTTTTATATATCAAACTAGACCTCTGAACTTCGCAAACATTTCTCCATTGTGTTTTATTAATAAGAAACAGTTTATAAATGTAACGACAAATAAAGTTTGATTTTGTTCTTCTCATAGAATCTTTACTTAACATTCTCCACGAATAATATTTCTGTATTCTAGAGGTATTATAAATGTCTGAACATTACCAGTTGACCAAATATGTACAAATTGAGAAGTAAACGTTGCTGCCGACAACTAAACAGTTGTCACATGCAATCTTTACGATGTAGACTACGAAAAATCGTCCGCCGGTAGTGCTTTCAACCGGTTCTCAAATGAAACTATGGACTATCGGGTATCTCCCGCCGTCACATAACTCATAGGGAGTTGTTTATCGACTATTATCTTACGCAAACTGAGACGAAACGGTAGCTCCGGGCGGGTGCCGGGTTTAGTAAACTTCGCTAAGGAAAAACAGTATCATAATCTAATCACCTAATAACTTGTTTATCGCGTAAAAAGAAAATTGCGCGATGCTTTTGATATAGATGTCAATTGGACGCCAGACAATACCTTTGATTGTTTGCTATGGTAATACGTTTGTAGATAGATAAATTCTTTATTGCACACATTGAGGAAAATTGACTAAAACTATGCTTAAAATCTAAATGTGAGCAAGGGCGGCCTTATCGCTATGAACGATGTCTTCCTGTAGGACAGGAGAGCAAAAAAATATATAAATAAATAGCAGGATAACGTGAATAGACAGAATCAATTAATAGGAGTAAGAATTGTACATACTAAAGATAAGATTACTGGACTGAAGCCTCTATTTAGACAAGAAAAAAACATAATTAATATGTACAAAAGTATAAACTCACATATAATATAACTTTATATTACATACACATTGAAATAAGGAAAATGGACAATTTAGCGGGCGATTTTGTTCAGTTTGTAATGCTGTATAACCATAACCAATTAATTGAAGATGCTGTGATAGTCGAAGCTGACATTCCGATCACCAAATTATTATGAATGTTATATTACCATTTAATTTTCGGGGGCAACGCTAAAGATTCTTAACTTTTGAGAAGAAATTATGCGGAATTTCAATTCACTAAAATCGCTTCCCGGTCTTTTTAATGAGTTAAAGGACATCCTGGATCTGCTACGAGAGTCACCGGTGGCTCTGAAATATATTTTACCTAAAAATCTATACAATTAAGTAATAATATTCTTCTTTATTTCAGACCCGTTCTCGCAATAATCGTCTGCATTGGATCCAGTGTTATTAAAATCAATAAAATACATTATTGTTCGTACTTTTCTTTATTTATCCGACTCAACGAGCGATCTTTAACAGAATCAGATAAATCGCCATAAACATATCAGTGTAGGTTAATATTAGTCGACTAAAATCGTTCGACATTCATTAACGATTACACTAGCTCTGTAACTGTCTTCTGCAACAGCGCTTGTGATTTATGCCCCGTAAAGGGCCCGCCGAACGTCTGATAGTGTTGCCAGGTTTTTATCGATATCTCGATAAATTTGTCCATCTCGTCTTCTTCTTCTCACTACACCTTTCTGATTAAAAAGTACTTCGCAAAATGTCAATAGAGTATTAGTGTTTTAATACTAATAATCTACTACACGGACTAAAATTTTTTACTAGTATTCATTTGTGTTATGTTTTGTTTGTTTTTAGTTGAACATGAAAGATGAATTTTTAATTATATTCAAAGTTCGTATAATTCTTCCATTTTATATGTTTGTTTAACTGATTATTCTTGGGAATACTAAAGGTAAAAGGTTGAGCAATCGTTCTCCAAATAGTTGCAACAATTAAATGACAGACTGCCATCTTCCTAATTCTACACGATACTTAGAGACCGGTGGAGGCAGGTCATCGGCTTCATATGCAAACAATGTTGACCATCATCCATCATCAGATGAACGACATCATAAAGAGATGTATTTATTTTGTAAATAATGTTCAATTTGTGACAGACTTGAATGCGAATGCAAATGTCGGATTTCTCGGCTGTTCGTAATGAAGCCGACGGCTTATATATTGAACAATTTTCATTGAAATCTATTCAAAATATTTCATCCAGAAAAATACTCTTACAGTTCACCTTTTCCACCCACAATAAATCGGGTTTAGGTCTTTGTAGTTGAGATAGTTTAACTCTGTCTTATCGCAGCGACTATTTCTGCTGTAAAGTTATTGGAGTTAAGATTTTACGTAAAGCGATGATCATAATGTGGTACTGTGTATCATCTTAACATTATTATGGGCGAGCGCATCACTTACCATCAGGTGAACGTTCATTACAAAATTAGTATGACAATTAATAAATATACACTCCCGGACACATCTATCGGCCCACCTAGTGTTTAAAAGTTTTAACGATGCCTAGCTAAAAATAAATGTTAGGTGGAGCAATAAGTTTTAATTTTTAAAGCTGATTTTTTGGTCAACCTTTATGTATGTTTTTTTTTTTAATTGTGAATTCAGGATTATGAAAAAAAAAACGAAAATTCAAGTCTGTTCATTGTTTTCAACGACCCTGGAATGCAGAAAACTTTTTTATTTCGCAAGAGTTGGTTTTTTTTTTTTTATGTGTCCGATTATTGGTTCTATAAAAAGGCAAATCTAAACTTAGAGCCAGTTTTGACCAAAAAATATGGATACTCTGCCCGAAATTGTCGCCAAGTTATAAAACTTCTGCCGTCCAAATCAATTCGAAATTACAAAAAAAATTAAAAAAAAAACATACTTAAGGGTTGACCAATAAATCTGCTTTAAAACTGCATTAAAACTTATTGCTCCACCTAACATTTATTTTTAACTAGACACCGTCGAAACTTTAAACACTGGGTGGTGGGCCGATAGATGTGTCCGGGAGTATATGTTATAAAATATTTTTTTATCGATATCACGGCGACATCCCTACAAATCCCATTGTTAGGATGTATTATCACTCCATTTGACATACACACCTTATTTATTACGTCCATGTAAAGATTTAGGGTCCTCCGACAATAGGACACTATTACGGATAGGTTTAGGTGGAGAGGGAGCGATATTAAGCCAGTTTTGTCCAGCTCCCCGCGACGGATTGCGGAAGGGTTTAATTTATTCGCGTGGGCGTTGCATTGACTTACGCGGCTCAGCTCGCTTTGCATAATTTTCAAACGGCCATCGTGCATCATGATGGAGAGGTTAACGGATAATTCTGCGCAATAAATTCGATGCCATGCTGCCCTCTCGGTGAGAATTATAAACTTTAAAAAGCTAATACGAAAATACAGCCTCGGAAAACGATTGTTGTCGTCAATTTATATTGAGATATTTTACTTTATTCACGTTTAGGTGACACCGTTTAACCGCCTGATAACTAATCTACTCCATTTCAGATATTTAATCAATACCTTTTTTTGTTTAGCTTTCACTAAACTTAAAGCCGATGATGGAAAAGCTTGTGACATCAGATTATTCCGAATGTCATGTGAATGAAAACGGAACGTAGATTGTCATGATAGTTGCTAACCAGGCAGAGTCGAAAAAATCTCAACCACCTTAACTTTATATTAGTAGATATATTAGTAATAATTCATTGGTTTATTAGGAGTTTAAATTATTAGTATTTGCGGCAATAAAATTAGTTAAGTGATTTATAACAACTCTCGGAACGGTTGTATATCAACCGCGCCGTACCGACGTCTATTAAGCTGTGAAATACCTAAACCTCATTAGATATGAACCTCACACAGAGGTAAGTGTGACAGTGCACTTCCCACTTCGCTACGCCTCTCCCCCTTTCGCGGAACTAGAGGGGGAAATGGGGGGACCCGCCGACCGTTTAATGAGTGGGTGTCGACGCAAATCGTTGTAATGGTGGGGGAGTGCGTGCGCGCCGATTCTAACGATTGGTCCAAGATACGAGAAATTGGTATTTGGTATTAGACATTTAATCCACAACAAAGAGGATGTTCATAATCCATCCCATACAGTAATTAATATTACGTAATCGTATACTTTCTAGTTTTAAAGCTTTAAAATGTTTAATGCTATAGTATTTTACAGAACACATTGCGTACTATTTAGTATGCTTATACTCTTTGCTATTAATAAAGTGAACGATTTAAATATAAATTTAACTAATACATAAAATAAAACGAAAAAATCAAAGTAAAATTCCAGTAAGTATTTTAGTTTTTCGTTTTTATTCTGTATGACATTGGAGTAATGTTTTAATATATAATTTCATTGACAAAGCATTTCGAAACCTGTTCTTCGTACCTAGTATTTTTAAAAACTTACACCTGCTAACTAGGTTTGCCGGTACGAGTTAAGTTTAATTATAACCTTGACTCTCTTTGTGGTATAAATCAGTGGTGACCGTCGGGTGGTTACTTGGGCCACGGCACAGTAATGAGAACTGGACGGCGGTAACTAACGCCATTTATGCCCGAGATGCAATTTCCGATGCGATCCACTGTGTTGCGCTGTTTGTTGCGAATTGTATTATGCACACAATCGGCGTATCATTCGATGAAGAGCCACCTTGAATTCTTTACAAACTTAACTATAATATTTTACTTAGGAAACTAATTAGTTTTATTATTGCGACTGGCAATGACTTTATGGTAAGTGATAACAATAATACAGTGCTAGTTGATATACGCAACAGCATACTGCTAGTGTTATAACTACTAAGCTTTTTAACATAACTGATTACTTAAAATGTTTTACTTGAGCTTGTTGGCAAATTTATCTATGAAAGTTTGCTGTTATAATATAAGGAAGTGGGAATACAGGAAGCGATTCAATGCAACCGCGTTTGTGATGATCAGCCGGCTCATGCGCGGACACCCATCCACTCGCTGCAATTTAATTAAGTGGTGTACGCCGGGTCTGATGCCGACGCTAATTCCACTCGGCCCCTGTAATTTTGTAAGCCACCCACTGAAATTAGTTCATGCTTTTGATATTAAACCATTTTCTAATTACAATTCTCTTGTCTATAAACTTTATAACATACGGAACTCCAGATTAAGTTTTTTTACGGAATTACCTAAGGCCTTAGTCCACATAAGCTGCCGTGATAGCCTAGTGTTTTTTTTTTACCATCGTCCCCCTGCGTGGTTGGTCAGGGCCTAGTTCCATCATTCCAGTTCTCGGTTTCATTCTGTTTTGATTACTATCATTCCGCTAATTTTCTTCCTTCTTTCATACCTCGCGCTCTGGAATGAAGACTCCGAGGTCTGCATAATTTTGCTGTGTTCCAAGAGAGACCTGTGAATCATTCCATTCCATTCATTTTGCCTGTAAAAGAGCATTTCCAGGTGGTAGGTCTCTGTTGCCGAAGACCGTCTGGGTGGGTACCACTGCAGCTTATATTTCAATCGCCAAATAGTAGTGTGCAAACATTACTGTGTTCCGGTTTGAAGGGCGCTGTAGCTAGTGTAATTACTGGGGTAACGAGACTTAACACCTTATGTCTCAAGGCGACGAGCGCAATGTGGTGCAGTGTGTACCATCTTAACTAGCACCGCGTTGTTATGGGCAAGCGTATCACTTACCATCAGGTGAACGTCTCGTCGCATAGTAGTATAAAAAAAACTCCAGATTAAGTTTTTTTACGGAATTATCTAAGGGCTTAATCCACATAAGGAACCGTGATAGCCTAGTGGTTTAAACGCCGGCCTTCTAATCGTAAGGTACCGGGTTCGAATCCGGCCTGCCACCAATAAATTTTTCAATTTATGTGCAGTTAGTATTACACCAACTAATATTACGCGCTTTGACGGTGAAGGAAAACATCGTGAGGAAACCTGCATATCTATGTCATGATCATCCGTGCTCGCACTAGTATGTGAAACGGAGAAGGCAATGGCAACACCACTCCATTGTAACTGACAAGTAAGTCGTCGTGTATTTCATCACACATGATGACCACGACCCTCAGTCATGAGGAAATACGACTTAGAAGAAGGTCCACATATACCGATTAGTGTTTTATCTCACAACAGATTGCTGCCGCCAGTAGAGTGCCAGTAAATTAAGGTAGTAACTTAACTAGCTTCGGCACTGCGCTCCGTGACTTGTACTTCTTTGAAACAAATCGTCCAACGGAAATGTACTGCACCTTTTAAGTTTTACAGAATTTAAAACCCCCTCGTCACGACATTCCTATCCTATGCTCTTACTTAACAATCACTTAGATGTTAGAACAGGGAACTGCATTGAGCGGCCCCTTCTTTAATTTATTAATTTCATAGCTACAATGTTTCAAACAAATTATTAAAAAACGAGTAGATTATTAAAGTATTATCACTCAGCTTATATGAAATTATATATGTTAGTTGTATAATTAAACTTAAATCGAAATGTATCTAAATTTTCTGTTAAAATGCATTAGACATAAGAAGATAAGTCACGTTACTCCAGTAAATTAATTAGTTACACCGTCATTTGAACCAGAAGGCACAAGTTTTGCGGCGGAAACAGAAGCTGCCGTAGAAGTTTCTCTTGCTGACGAAAAACAGTAAGTTTTGTGTACTTTGTATATTGAAATAAATAAAATATAAAATGTTGAAGGTCGACTCTCGTTCTTTCGTAGTCTGAAGCAAAAAATGTGATACGTTTTTAAAGTTTTTCGTGGCGCGGCGCAAAAAAAAAACTTGAACCACTTCATCACCGCGTGATTTAAATTGGTACGGTCAACCGCTTTCCACTGACAGTTCGTTGACATAGTAGTAGATATCTACCAGATAGTTTTATATCTAGATATGACTATATAATCAGTGTTTTTTTTTAAAGTTTTTCGTGGCGCGGCGCAAAAAAAAAAAAAAAAAAAAAAAAAAAAAAAAAAAAAAAAAAAAAAAAAAAAAAAAAAAAAAAAAAAAAAAAAAAAAAAAAAAAAAAAAAAAAAAAAAAAAAAAAAAAAAAAAAAAAAAAAAAAAAAAAAAAAAAAAAAAAAAAAAACTTTTGACATATCCATATATTATTAATTATATTTCCTTTTAATACAGAAGCCCTGGTTCTATTTTCAGGTTATAAGTCATTCGATTTCATTAGTGGTACAGTATTTCCGCACCTTTACTACCACTCTAATTTTGTAAATCAATAGCAAAATGAATTCCGTTCCTGTTAATAATTTGTAATGTTTCCAATTCGTATTTTTAGGTTATTATTAAAGAAAAACACAATTTAACTGGTATTTATATTAAAAAGGATATTTGTGAGGCATTATTTCAGCGGTTTGAATAGGTGAAAGTTAAATTGCGAAGGTGTAAGGCATTACGTATTCAGCGTATCGCAATTTGTTGAGAATATGGCCGACAGCGGGCTACTGAAGACTTTACTCCGGGGTAACGGGCGCCGTTTTAAAAGGTCGACTCTCGATCTTTCGTAGTCTGAAGCAAAAATGTGATACGTTTTTAAAGTTTTTCGTGGCGCGGCGCAAAAAAAAACCTTGAACCACTTCATCACCGCGTGATTTAAATTGGTACGGTCAACCGCTTTCCACTGATACAGTTCGTTGACATAGTAAATATCTACCTGATAGTTATATATCTAGATATAACTATATAATCAGTGTTTTTTTTTAAAGTTTTTCGTGGCGCGGCGCAAAAAAAAAAAAAAAAAAAAAAAAAAAAAAAAAAACTTTTGACATATCCATATATTATTAATTATATTTCCTTTAATACAGAAGCCCTGGTTCTATTTTCAGGTTATAAGTCATTCGGTTTCATTAGTGGTACAGTATTTCCGCACCTTTACTACCACTCTAATTTTGTAAATCAACAGCAAATTGAATTCCGTTTCTATTAATAATTTGTAATTTTATTTTTTAATTTATGAAGTGGCAAATCTAAAACAGATTGTGGAACCTTATTATACATTCGGATACCGAGCCCCACAAGAGAGAGACTATCAACATAATTACTATTAGTGGTGCTAATGAAGATACTAGGTTAACGAGAAAAACAATGGTGTTATTAAACTCCTCATGCGGTTCCGGAATTGAACCGGACACGTCTTACAAATCAGTTTAGCCACGAAAGCGGTTAATGAACGTAATCACCTGTGAAAAATTTATATGAACTCGCAAATCTAAGTCGTGTTCCGATTAGCTTCGGTTCTGTCATGAAGCATAAGCAGCAATTATGTTAATTCACTCATCGCGTATGCGAACTGCATGTTGAACGTTTGAATTCACTTGGGTGGTGTATTTATTAGTGATTCTCAACAGTTATTGTTAGAAAGTGAAAGATTTTATCTGTTAATAATAACATCGTAAGAATTCTACATATTATACAAGGTGGGCAAGAAATCACCCTATTGGAAGCCCAACTTGAATTACCAAATTGTGGCAGCGCCCATTTGGCCGATATCTTCTCGACTTGACCAATAAAATTCTAAAGGTTCAAATAAACATAATCAACAAACAGAATCAAAGTATTTCATTTAGAAAAAAAATGAGAGCCAAACAACATCGGATGACTTCTTTTGGCCCACCTTGTATTACTGTCATGGCCGCCGCAGGTGCACGGAACTGAGGATAAAAGATTATTTGATTACCTCCTTGTTATACGAAAGTACCAAGTCCCAGCTGTGGGATGAATTAAATAAGTCAGCTTTTTACTATTAAATATATGCAATTTAACAACTCTATGTTTTATTCAAAGTAACAGAACCAGCTTTTTAAAAATCGTAAAATACATCACATTGTTTGATCGTATCGTTTTTACGTGAAAAAAAAAAACTTTTGACATATCCATATATTATTAATAATATTTCCTTTTAATACAGAAGCCCCTGGTTCGATTTAAGGTTATAAGTCATTAGGTTTCATTAGTGGTACAGTATTTCCGCACCTTTACTACCACTCTAATTTTGTAAATCAACAGCAAATTGAATTCCGTTTCTGTTAATAATTTGTAATGTTTCCAATTCGTATTTTTAGGTTATTATTAAAGAAAAACACAATTTAACTGGTATTTATATTAAATAGGATATTTGTGAGGCATTATTTAAGCGGTTTGAATAGGTGAAAGTTAAATTGCGAAGGTGTAAGGCATTACGTATTCAGCGTATCGCAATTTGTTGAGAATATGGCCGACAGCGGGCTACTGAAGACTTTACTCCGGGGTAACGGGCGCCGTTTAAAGGTCAGAACGATTTATCAGCCGAGTCCGCACTGGCTCGCCGCTCCTGGCACCGGGACGGCTCTAAATTGTTATCATTTGGAATATTAATAGGTTATTTTGTACGTAAAAGGTGAGCAATAAATATACCTTTATGCGCGCCGCTCTAGATAAATGCGCGTTTTGAGCGTCGTGATGTTTCTTTCATTGTACTAAACGCACACACAATATTATCATGTTTAACTCCTGGAACCCTTTACACTTGTTATAATATACTGACAATATATTAATAAATAATAATAATACCATAAATCTTTAAACAGTAACAAATTTCCAAAGAAATGAATATTTTATCGATAATATTATTTCGATTCTATTCGATAATTATATCGATATTATTCGATAATAATATTATTGATTGAAAATTAAGTGGTTTTGATCTTTGATCTCTTCAGTAGTTAATTGGAAGCCTGTATATACAGCTGAACATAGTTCTCACTGAATTGCTGGTCACGCTGAGCGTGTTTGGAGTGCGTGGTGTGATGGTAACGGTCACAAAAGTCTGCTGACCTTTCCATGCAATTATATCCATCGGCGGTGACACGTTGAGGATCAGGTGGCGGATATAATTGTCGTTGGCAATAATTTATCAACGATTCCATCAACTTCGTTTCATTGTTCCGCTAATGGCCGAACGAATGCAGCTGGTTTTAAGTAAAGGTATTCCTTTTAATATATTACCCTTCCATTTTAAGTGTTGTTCAATTTTAACCTTTAATTCTTTGTCAAAAAGATCCCCAACAAAGATATTTCCGATAAAATAAAAAAATGTTTAATGTATTTTAAAATAGAAAAATTTTTGAATGTTTATATTTTATTGATTCTTTTACTATTTGCAACTTAACCTTTTTTTTTTTTTCGGAAAAAATATATTTTTTTTAATCATTAAGCATAAGCAAAACGCGCAAGTGTTGTCAATATATATATATTTTTTTTATAAATAGCAACATTACTTTCTTTTCTTTTCTTTTAGGGCTCAAAAGGACTCGTATCCAGCCCCGTAAAAACATTTACAAAAAAAAAAATTCTTTTCTTTTTAACGTTAGACTTTACTCAGTACATCGCTTTCTAGAATATTTCAATTGTTCACATCGTTCGTGACAACATATAAAAACGCTCAAAGTTTTTAATCATCAAATTATTATAGTTGAAAAATAAAACTAAGAAATTACAATGTTTACTTGATCAAAAAAATCATTATGTTTTCTCTTTAAATGTTTTAAATATTTACTTCTAATGTAAGCGGGCCGTAAAATGTGGTTACATTTATTGCGGTAGCGAATGCTATCTGGCTCTCGTTAAGATCTCTCAACGTATCCAATCGAAGGGCATCGATTATATCCGAGATCGTGCGCATGCGCCGCTTCCAGCTCCAGATAGGACAGATTAACGGCCTCCGAAGGCCGAACGCAATTATTTGAAGAGTCCACCATTTATTACATTAAACTTGTAACTTTATTAAAGAAACCATCACTTATAACTGAATAGTTTCAGAGAATATCTTATCTGTGCAACAACTTGAAAAGGAAGCTGCTGTGATAAATTACGATTTAATATTAAGATTCGTATATTTTTTATACTGTTTTGAATGGCTATCTAAAACTTTCATAGTTTCCATAGAAACGCAATAAATAAATGAAAAAACGTTATAGTATGTTCTTATGTTTTCTGCTCAGGTCTTTTTGGAAGATCGTCGTAGTTGTCACTAAATTTGTAATACCCAAATAAACATTACTGTGTTCAGATTTAAAAATACTATAGTTAGAAAAATAACACAATTCTAGAGACAATTGTACTAAGTAACTACCACCGCAGTGACTATTTAAACAGTAGTGTGCTAACATTACTGTGTTTGAAGGTAAGCTAGTGAAATTACTGGGGTAACGAGATTTGCGACGAGCGTAATGTGGTGCAGTGTATACCATCTCAACAAGCGGCAAGTTATTATGGTCAGAATATCACTTACAATCAAGTGAACGTCTCGCTAATCTAATGTTTAAAGTTTATGAAATATGGCGCCGTGTTAATTATGAAATTAAGATTATTTATTGTCTTGTCCCGACATTCCAATAGTTTACTATCCATTAAAGTAATAGATATATAGATTTTTTTAATAAGTAATTCAATAGACATCTTTTCAGGAAGTTGAAGACGTGATTTCTGATTAAGTTGAGATGAATACTTAACCGTTAGAATTTCTAACTATACAGATTTCATAACGGCGGATAAATAATTTGACGAAACCGCTGCATTATGTTTAGTAAAGACATTTTTATATTCACTGCAACGATATTTAACTGTTACGTTTTTTGCGTCGTTCCTCACTTCTTTTCAGTAAATCGAGCGTATCGTTCAATTCGTCGCTGAATATTATTTCGTGAACACTTCACAACTAAACGATTTATCCGTGAAAACGATCTAAATTTTGTGTTGGTTGTTAAATTGTTACAGGCGGCCATCTTAACTATATCTTTACGAAGAGTTGGATGCTTTTATTACAAGAAAATTTTCGAGGTTATTTATTCATCAGCTGACCGAAAGTTGATTAAGTTATATGTTAACTAATGATAGCTGTTCCGTGATAGCCTAGTGGTTTGCAGCCTTACAATCCGGATGTACCGAGTTTGAATCCGGCTTCCACCAATGAATTTTTCAATTTATGTGCAGTTAATATAACACCAACTGATGTCATCAGCTTTGACGGTGAAGGGAAACATCGTGAGGAAACCTGCATATCTATGTCATGACCATCCGTGCTCGCACTAGTATGTGAAATGGAGAAGGCAATGGTAAATCACTCCATTATAACTGCTAATCCTCGACCCTCAGTCATTAGGAAATACGACTTAGAAGATGTTAACTAAAGCATTTGTTACCTAAAGATGTTTTACTTGTAAGTTTCAGTAATAATTTTATGCGGAATCCTGTAAAATAAGTAGAGTTCGTTGCTGGCTCCGTTCGTGGCGTGATCACGTCGAGATCTCTCAATATCGGCCACGACGTCGGCTGCTGTTAAATTGAACTAACTGTACTCGGATTTTGTTCTTGTAAATATTTGCTCTCGTTATTATATAGTGAAAGCGATTCTTTTCAAATTAAAAAAAAAATCATTATTATTAGTAACAGATTTTTAATTACGTATAATTAGAGTTTAAGTTAAATTATAATTTTTTTTATTCAACGAAGCGTCGAATGATGGTAAGTGATAAGCTTGGTAATAACGCGGCGCTGGTTAAGATGGTATACACTGCACCACATTACGCTCTTCGCATTGAAACATAAAGTATTAAGTCTCGTTACCCCAGTAATTTCACTTTAAGTAATGCTTGGTGGCTGAAACAGGAGCCGCGGTGATAACTACCTAGACGGTCCCTGTCAATGGACAACTACTATAACTAAAATTGTCTCTAGAGTTGTGTTATAATTTTATTACTACTTATACTTATTTATTTTATTACTGGTGGTAGGTCTCTGTTGCCGGAGACCGTCTGGATGGGTACCACCGCAGCTCCTATTTCAACCGCCAAGTAGTGTGCAGACATTACTGTGTTGCTAGTGTAATTACTGGGGTAACGAGACTTAACACCTTATGTCTCAAGGCGACGAGCGCAATGTGGTGCAGTGTGTACCATCTTAACTAGCACCGCGTTGTCATGGGCAAGCGTATCACTTACCATCAGGTGAACGTCTTGCTCGTCTCGTCGCAAAGTAGTATAAAAAAAAATAATTACCGGTAACAGTATCCCGTCGAGCTGTTTAATAGCCTGTGAAGATTATAGTAAATAACTTCTGGCCTTTGTTGGGAAATTGAGACGGTAAATTTGGGCCCTGCGGACAGAACGCGAAGTGTGGAAATTAACCAGCAACTATCAGATCGCACTTGTCTAGATCGCGGAGCCTGTTACATGAGCTCGTTAAACGCGAAAATGGCGGTTTGTCACGAAGATGCTTCGGCCGAATATATGATTGCATGACCACTGCGGAATAGATTTAACTACACGATTAACCCTGTCCATTCTAACCCATTGCTACCAACCGTGCGTTAATTTGTTAAGAAATTATATTATTCTGTTTCTAATTCGCATTTCCTCATGACTGAGGGTCGTGGTTATCATGAGGAAACACACGACGACTTACTTGTCAGTTATAATGAAGTGGTGTTGCCATTGCCTTCTCCATTTCACATAATAGTGCGAGCACGGATGGTCATCACAAAGATATGCAGGTTTCCTTACGATGTTCTCCTTCACCGTCAAAGCACGTGATATTATTCGGTGTTATACTAACTGCACATAAATTGAAAAATTCATTGGTGCAGGCCGGATTCGAACCCGGTACCTTCGGATTGGAAGGTCGGCGTTCAAACCACTAGGATATCACGGTTCCAATTATATTATACGTTTGTTGAAATAACAACAAGATATTAACGTAGCGGTGTATTGTATAATAAGATCGGAAAATATGCATCCTGAAGACAGTGGTTTCATGATTTAATAGAGTGGACACGTTATGTTTATGCTATTAAAGAAAAGCCGAACTTCATTTTGAAGGTGGCACTATAAGATAATGATATTGTAAGTTTGTGTATATCAATGTGGCTCTTGTACAGCCAAAATTTAAAAGGCTGACTTTTGTAAAACCTTTACTTGCTCCACGTTTATAGATAAATATAAAATTGGTTGCCTTTTTTCAAAAGGAGGGTGTCGACGCCATCCACTAGTCTAGTTGGTGTTAGTCATATTTCTACAAAAGCTGTAGTTTATAGATCATGTCTGATATATTAAGATGATTTCTATTATTTCAAACTAAAGCTCAGTGGGAATGGAACTCCTTACAATGAGGTATCATAGCTCTTTTATAAGTAAAGTTAAAAACGACTGTCAAAGTTTTATATAAAATAACAACTGAACAAAAATACAATAAGAAATTTTAAATTAAAATCTAACATTTCTCAACGTTTACTTATCTCGCCTCACACAAAAGCTATCGAAGTAACGATCGGGTACAGCATTGCAACGTGTATTTTCACAAACACAAATGAACGTTTATAAATCAAAACTGTAATCGTAGGAAATCACAATTACACAGCTAACACCCCATTCTTGTTTCCAGATGCGCCGGCGATGGATCGAGGGCGACCGCTCCAGGTAAGAGGATACCTCACGCTGATTAAAATAAACCTGAACGCAAACTGGAATACGAGAACACGCAGACAAAGAAATATTAGAACTAAACATATACTATCCGAACCGGCAAATATTTTGACATATAAATTATTTTGGATGTTTGGATGATCAAGAGCCGTGATAGCCTAGTGGTTTGAACGCCGGCCTTCCAATGCGAAAGTACCGGGTTCGAATCCGGCCTACACCGATGAATTTTTCAATTTTTTTTTTTGTTCTACTAAGCGACTAGACGAACAAGACGTTCACCTGTTGGTAAGTGATACGCTTGCCCATGACAACGCGGCGCTAGTTAAGATGGTACACACTGCACCACATTGCGCTCGTCGCCTTGAGGCATAAGGTGTTAAGTCTCGTTACCCCAGTAATTACACTAGCTACAGCGCACTTCAAACCGGAACACAGTAATGTTTGCACACTACTATTTGGCGGTTGAAATAGGAGCTGCGGTGGTACCCACCCAGACGGTCTCCGGCAATAGAGACCTACCACCTGGTGAAAATCAATTTATGTGCAGTTAGCATAAAACACCAACTAATATCACGTGCTTTGACGGTGAAGGACAACATCGTGAGGAAACCTGCATATCTATGTCGTGACCATCCGTGCTCGCACTAGTATGTGAAATGGAGAAGGCAATGGCAACACCACTCCATTATAACTGACAAGAGAGTCATCATGTGTTCACGACACATGATGACCACGACCCTCAGTCATGAGGAAATACGACTAAGGAAGGATTTTGGATGTTAAATGAAAAATAACTAACTTATTGTGTGTCTATGACTGAAAGAGGAATGAAGACTAACGGCATATAAAAATAACTAAAACACCTGCCGTTAGTTATTATAAATACAGTTTACCTTCTTAAATTTAACTTAAGACTACTATTGATTTATGATATACTAAGTTAGCGAGAACTGATCGATTGATAACTGAAAGCTGAACATTGTTACAGTACTAATATCTCTATTAAAAATGGGATTTGGTGACAAAGTATAATTAATGCCAAATCATAAAAAAATAAAGGGCTGGGACACTCTTGTGATTTAGGGGTTTAAAAAATAATTTACGACCTCTTAGAGCTTCCAAATATACATAAAAATATTATAAAAATCAGTCGAGCCGTTTCAGAGGAGTTTAGTTACAAACACTGTGACATGTGAATTTTATATTTTTTATTTATTTATTTATAAAACATTTATCCTTACCACTATCATAACGGGATTCTCCTAATACGGTAGAGTAGGTAAATAGGTATTTCTTTGAAATTAAATTACATTTTATTTAAATTATATGTTACAAAATTAAATAGTTAAAGCATGAAAAACTGAGGATATGATATAGTCTCAGTGAACTTGTTATATATATAGATAGATATATATCATTACAACAATTTTCAATTACAACAACATGGTAATTCATTCATTAAATTTTTTATCATTACAAAGCCTTCGAAATTGAAGAATGCTCACCCAGACAACTACGGCTCTCGTATGTTGATATATGAATGTGGTAGATAGACAGGTGAGTTCAAAAAGACCTTGCCACCAACTAAACTAACCTTTGTCTCTGGATACGAACCAGGAATCTCCATGTTGTAAGAAAGGGGTTAGCGATTGCCAATGACGCAGTTTATGACCCTAAGCGATACATTTACAAACATAACTTTTCTGGAATTTAAATAATTAGATCTGGAAAAGAACTAACGATGAGATTAATATTGTAAGATTGAAATTATCACAATGTGCAGTATAAAGCTCTTGACTAGCGTCAAGTTTACTAACAGTATTAATATTGGTTGATGTAGAAAATGTTAGTTATTAAAGAATTGAGCAGTTAAGTTACAAAAGCATTAACTACTACAAGTAAAAATGTCCGTTTACTTTAAGATACACATTTAAATATGAGGCGTACCCCCGCGCAGGGTCCAGTAGCGTTGCAAGTTACTTTCACAGTAATTTCTAAAGGTCATCATATATCTCGGGCATTGTTGTGCTGGCATTTCAGATTTTACGCAATATTGGGATCGGTTATAATTTTAGCATTCATTAAAGTTTACAGGGAAAATGAATTCTACAATATAACAATTTGTGCGATCAAAATAAAATGCGATTGAAATACACTGCAGAATGATGAAATTTCATATAATTAAATTAATCTATCGATCTAACTTTTGCGTAACTTCATCGTTAAAATAAAACACGTAATTACTACTCGAAGAAAATGTCTTGTACTCACAGTTATCAACGAATTACCAATTAAAATAACAATTTTATCGCTTACAGAGCTCACCGATACGACAAATAAGCAGTATATAAGTTAACGATAATTATATATATATTTTATATTTCGTAATATGTAAGAGAACGTCTTGACAAATCTACTAAGAGTTTTAATACATTATCTGTCAATGATATAATAAATGTACATGTTATTAAACACATAACAAAATATTTAAATGTATGTGCGCTTTTAAAGTCGACTATTGGGCTCGTTCTCTTCTATTTATAGAAAAAAACTACATGTTTCTGTTAATATAAGTCCATATTTTCTTCCGCCTTCATTGCATTAAATCAAATAATTCTCTCTTCGATTTAAACATACAGCCTAACGATATTGTGATAAAACAGGTGCTCATTTATCTGTTCTTAAAACTTACTTTATCTACTTAAGCCTAAGGGCTGTAACTACCTTTAAGTTAAGTAGAGACCGCGTGTTGTTAGCACTGTTATTAAGTTCATAAAACAGTCATATTTTCCGATTGACTAAAGGATTACAATTAAAAATATAAGGCTATTTCATTATCATACAGATAATATTAGTGCTAAATTTGCTTATGACACGCTGATCTGTAATCTATATAGATTAATGGATCTAACAGCATTTTTACTAAATACAATGAAATTGTAAGTAAAATATGAATTTGTCATAAAAAACATCGCGATGTATAGTCAAAAAATTATTGTCTATGTATAGACAAAGATTATATCTTTCATTAGATTTATTGACATGTCTGTTGTTAGTTTATATATGTAAACTATATCATTAACTTATCTGTGTTAAAAAAACTGAACATATTAACTTAAAAACTGCAAAAATGTGACTTTAACTTAAACCATATTTAATCTGCATTTCAATTAATACTGACATTTAACTGCTTCTGTGACATTAATTACGGAATCCCCAAGTTTAGATACTTTTAAGAGAGGCCATTGAGCATAAAGAAGAAGAAGTTTTGATACGGGGCCTCATATTTTAGAGTTCCGTTGGTGGTTGAGTTTAAACACAATTAGTAACGATCATAATTGAATCAGAGTGATCTAAACAAGCACGGTTCAACATCTGAAACTGAGATGTTACAAGAACAGTATCCCAGGATATAGTATCCGCCAATTCTCACTTAACCAGCGCGTGGATAAATGGTCTTGACTCGTGCGAGAAGGCTCCAAATCCCAATAGTGGGAACATTAAGTGGGTTTATTATTTACGTTAAACACGGACGTAACATAGCTTTCTATTCAAAGCAGTTCGTTTAGACGTTATCTGGCGCCCATTATACCACTAATGGGACCCCATTTATGTTTCGAGCAGCGTATGAAAATTTATATGGATGTCTAAATTAGTAGGGAGGGAGTTACTGCTGAATTTATTACCCTCCATATAGCACCTTCTTAAACCTGAATGCGTTAATAATGGATGAGCGTGCTGCGAGCAAATAAAACGTTATTCACCCGAAGATCTAGCATGGAGTAAGATATGAAAGAAAACTTTACACAATTACAGTTTGTTTTCTTTATTTACTATAACGCGATAGAACTTGTTCCTAAAATCTAATGGTGCTAAGTGACAAGGCTGTAGATGAAGCCTATTCGCCCAGAATACTCATTCTCTCATGTATTGACAGAAAGAACACAGCAAAATGGCATTAAATTTGCTATATGACGGTAGGTCCGAAAATAATCTACCGCCAAACGAAATCTTTCAAGTTTTAAGTTATTTCAATTAGCATATGTTATATTATCATTATCAGACTTTCCATCAAACGACCTGAACTTGGGTCAGTTCTGCACTACTCGTCTCCAGTAATATTTATTTCATCGTCACTAACCACCTATCAAGAAGAGTTTATATAACCGCCATCTAGTTTAAAATAAATGTACTATAACGATTTTGGAATATTCGTACTGATTCGCTTTTTTCCCACGACGACATAAGGCTGGTTTACAATTAGACGATTGTACTTATTGTTCTTTTTACATTACTGATATAGAATGGTCCAAATACAATAATTCATACTTAAGAGCCATAGAAAAACTGCAGGCCGAAAGAAACATCAAACTTTTATTTACTTCTTACATCTTTTAATTTTTGTTGAATAGTTTCTGAGCATTTTTATGTATTGGTCCACTTTTTATTTACAGAATATGACGTAAATTGTTATAAATAATACATATGCAGTATGTTGGTAATTTTTTTAAATATTTTCTAACACGGAATATGATTTTCATTTATTATGTTGTGGAAGAAGTGATAGCCGCGACGAGGCGCGGTTTCTATCCCCGATGAACTTAAGCAATGGAAAAATACATCGCGAAGGACCCAGTGTATTTTAAGAACAGTAGCTTTCTAGTCACCGTTTTGGATTCCTCGATATTCATCATCATCTCGAGAAACTTAGTCCTTCCCCCGATACAAATTATACTGTATTACCGTGTAAAACCATCATGTTACTTAATGATAAGGCTTCGAAGAAAATTGTAAGCTTAGATAAGAATAAATGCATGCAAATTGTTCTGTATCTATTACGTTTTTTATAGTGTTATTAGTTTATAAGTTCAATACAATGTAATTGCATTGCGAACGGGTTACTGCGGAGGTAGCTTGTTTTTCCCGCGTTTACCTTTTGTGCGATTAAAGTAGGAGAAACCTTCCATCTACGAGGATAATATTGAGCACTTTGTATGCTGTTAGTAATATATTAAAACATCCACAAAATATAACAAACATATATATTTTTTGGTGACTAATGAGTCCTTCTAGTTTTGGTGCTATTTTTTAACAATTTGGCTTTTTTTATTATAACCCAGTGTTTTCTAATATTTTATGTTTATATTATCTACTACGACGGCCAAGTGCGAGTTGGCAGATATTAGTTCTTAAACATATCAGTTTCCTCACTACGTTGTCAATTACTGGAAGCTCAAGCTTATATACATATATCTAGAACGACCACTTCACAAGTATCTAAATATACTATTTAGTAAATATATATATTTTTAATTTTACTTATGACTGTTACAATAACTACTAGAAAGTATTTCGTAAAAAATTTAATGGAAGTTGATGAATGAACTTGAAAGTATTTTTTTAGTCTTAAATCTGAAGGACTAACATTCATAAGTCATTGATATGAGAAAGATGTGACTTTCTTGTCCCAATTGCATTTATACTTAAATGGTGATTATTGATAACTGCATAATATTGAAGCAGGTGATATAATGACTTTCATTACATCACCCTTAAATGGTAACGCGCACTTTATCATCAAACAACACCTTGCCGACCTTTACAACTTGTTATCGACACGATGGAATTTTTAATTATTAAGCAACGACTTAACTTTACTTATATTTTAACACTGCAGTAACAGGGTCGATTATATTTGCTAAAAGCGAGGTAGAGAATTGGTTTTTTAATGAATCCCATGATAAGTAACTTTAAAATTATTAGTTCCAGCTGGTGTTTGGTAATTTGAAAACAATGTTAAAGGTTTCCGTTTAATATTCCCACTATTGGGACAGGGAGCGTTCTGTGGAGAGAGATAAGGTAATATACCCATCTTACTGACCTAATGAGATAATTTCGGTTTGTTTGCGATATTTTCTTACAACAGAAGCTCAGCGGGACTTGAACCAGTGTCTCTTAAAGACGTATAACGTTTACGACCGCCTTAAACACTAAGTGATCACAATTTTTTATAGGATTACAAAAAGTTTGAAGATTTTTAACTGTGAAGCTCAGCAGAGAGCATCTATTAGCTGATGATAATGATATCATTAGCTGCTACTGCTGGTAGGTCTCTGTTCCGGAGACAATCTAGATAGGTACCAATGTAGCTCCTATTTCGCCCGGCAAACATTACTGTGTTCCGATTTAAAGAGCGCTGTATGCTAGTGAAATTACTAGGGTAACGAGACTTAACACCTTATGTCTCAAGGCGACGAGCACAATGTGGTGCAGTGTATATTATCTTAACTAGCGACGTGTTGTTATGGGCAGGCGTATCACTTACCATCAGGTGAACGTCTTACTCGTCTTTATAGAAAAGTAAGAGTAATATTGAAAAGATAGAGATAAAATGTATAACGAATAGGACGTAAAATTTATGGCAAATGTAAAAAGAGAAATAAAACAAAACATGTAATTGAGAAATAAGAAAATTTTGAGTAAATGTATATAAGTATGTGGCGAAAAGTAGTCATGAGAGGCGACGCCCGGAAGATGATAGAAGAAATTGGTAAACATCAGAAAAGAATGAAAGATATTGGGAGGCATGAAAGGTGAAAAGTAGAGAAAGAATTGGAACAACGATTAACAAAGGAAAAATAAAAAGAAAGAGAAGAAAGAGCCTGATCGTAATACACAGGGGAAAGCAGTAACAAAAAAAAAGTCTTACTCGCTTCGTCGACTAAATATAATGTTTTTTTATAAACTTCTTAATATAATATACATAATAGAACTTAGTTATTTTAATAATTATATAGATATTTTTCTATAATACTGTTATGTAGACAATAGAACTGAAGAACAGTAGCTAAATGATACGTTCATCTGATGCAGATGATTGTAGATCCTGCGTCTAGATAATTCTGTTGCATTAGACAAATGCGTAAACACGTCGCTACTCACAATGGTTGCCGACGTAAATCAATTGCAAATGCAAATACACCGATGAAATACGACAGATACACATTGTGATTAGTCAATATAATACAGTATTGATATACCGCTTTTTAAGTTGTCATATTCCATTACTTGATTGTACACTAGTTATATATTACTTTAAAAATAAGTGTAAGCCGTAAGTTAATTCAAATCATGAATAATCAATCTAGAAAAACAATGATAAATCTAATTACAAGTTAGTAAATGTCTAAAGATTTAAGCACAATTGATAATCAAACGTTTGAAGTTTGAATGAACTAAAATTAAATCACTTTCAGAATAAACATCAAAATCAATTGACAATTTTCATGAGATTTTTTCTTATAACATTAATCTAAAATATCTCGATTTGATACACATATCAAAAACATTTATCAACTTAACTGTACTTTGTTTAAATTAAAGTTAAAACTATTTAAACATCATAATGTCTCTTACGAAACTATTTCTATCTGTTTTCTTGAAACAAAGTATACAGAACCAATCAATTTTAACGTTAGGATATATTATGAGTATCAAAGGTAAACTTCCGCTTTTTCCAATTAAATAAAGTTCCCTTTAAACCTTAATTTGCCGTTGTGAGGAAGATCTTCACGTAAGTTATGGATAGTAGCTAATAGCTTCAGTTATACGACGGCGCTGGCGAGCATGCGTTCACCTCGCCGGCCTCACTCCGCCGTTCAAACACTTGAAACTAATTAGGCGCCGCTGCCCTCCAGCTTTCAGGTCCAGTCACGAGCCAACAGTGCTATATAAGCGTGTGCTATTTACATAAGAACCGCATTATGTAGCTTTAGCACGTTATAAAGTTGGCAGCGTACCCCTACTGGCCTCTGCCTCCTGCTGTGATGCATTAACGGTGACCATGATATTTCAAGGACATAAATTCAATGCTCGAAGACATTAATATTTAAAACTAAAAATAACAAACTTTTACTAACATTTTTATATAATAATTAATCACTTTAAACGTGTCGGTTTCCAAATAATATTATCCTTCTCTTCAAGCTTAAACAGAGAAGATATTGAATCAAACATGTATAGCATTCGATTGCGTTATAAACTGAGCTATCACAGCTTCTTTAAGAATGATGTGATGCCAAAATTGGTAATTAAATCACCGTCATGCTCTTAAAGATACCCCACATCAAAAGATTACCACTACAGGTTAATATAAAAACAAACATGATCGTGATTGTAGACGTGACAGTAAACGGAACCCGTTGTATTAATAAGTACAAATTGACGCGTCCAATTAATATACGAATGCAATCTTCAATCTGGGACTTGATTAGCATAAAACTAATTACCATCGTGGCCGTCCCAGTCGCGTGCCGCCGTGCGAGGTGCCGCAGCA
Source organism: Byasa hedistus (assembly GCA_029286795.1). Lineage (NCBI taxonomy): Eukaryota > Metazoa > Arthropoda > Insecta > Lepidoptera > Papilionidae > Byasa > Byasa hedistus. The sequence continues at coordinate 1,629,408 of JAGSMW010000001.1, forward strand.
CCAGGAATTAATCCCCCATTTAATCTGTACCACAAACGGAGATAAATCAGGACCCGTGGTAATTTCAATTTAACTGTCAAACGGCTCGCTGCGATGACGTTACAAATAAACCGGACGTTTTAACTTAACCAACAGATTACACCAGCGCACTACAAATGATGATGATATAGATGATCTAACTTGAACGTAATTTCGGATGCTAATTAACCATGTGGGTTTAATAACACTACCAATCAACCCCAAAACGTATTGTCCCGAAATCGAACGAGGGACTAGTTACAAAAACACGTAGATTATTTATAACAATTACTATATCCATGTTTTCTTTTAATGGGAAAGAATAAGCTTAATACAATCTTAAGAAATTTTCTTAACCAATTAGTTACATATTAAACTGTGTTACGTTTAAGTAATTACTTTTTACTTAGAATGATTAAACACTAAAGTTAGTTTAGTTAAAATTATAAATAGTAATTACAAACTGAGATACGGATTAAAACATCTATTTCGCTTATCATTTCTTTATGTATATCTAAGTCGAAATTATGTATTTAAATAAGTATAATCACTTAACTTGATACTTATAACTAACATAATATAATATAACGATAAAAGTTTTATAATAATGATGCAATAACCTTTATAATGTTTAACTAAAAAAACATAATTTCATTCAATCGTTAATTTAAACGACTTGGTAGCAATGCCGCTGATGCTTAACTGATATTTCCCAAAAAACAAAACAAAAAAACAAAAAAAAAAAAAAAAAAAAAAAAAAAAAAAAAAAAAAAAAACACTGTGGAAGCAAAGAATCGAGCGATTAGGAAAAAAAGCAGTAAGCAGATGCTCCAGTCATTATCCTCGCTCCTTTACTAGCGGCTGTAAATGTAAACAAGTGTAATTGTAATGAGGAATTACAATAATTACAAATAAGTAGTTACAGGAATGAATTCAACGTGGCGCCAGCGCGAGTGCCCTTAGACCATAACGGATTGCGATTCCAAGTTGGGAAATTCCTCAAAATTACTGGCGCCCAGTAAGAAGGTAGATTGTAACGTAGGTAATTATTTATTTCCTTCATTTGCACGAAAAAAAGTTAATTGGTGGTCGATTCGATAGAACCCTCGGTAGTACGCAGCGAAATTGTTTTTACTACCACTAACATTTTTTTTTAGTCATGACTAATTAGCTTCTTGCTAATATCCTTCTTTGATAGTTCTATTGTAGCCGATATACTTTCTCAGAAACCGTGTCGTTCTGTTCAACGGAACGTAGAGTTTATTTCGTTTAATTACTATTTAGTAGTAATAATGCAGAACAACTTCAACGATGTCAGTCTCTGAAGTCTTACGAAATTACTTTTGAATTATTGCGAAATATGAAAGATATGCACAAAAACATCATCTAGTTATTAAATACATAGTATTTATACTACTAGAATTTGACGTTAAAAAAAAATGTATTAAACTTAGAAGAAACAATGAGTCTCATAAGAAAAATAGAAGCAGTAATATCCCGTTGCCTTCTTCACCAGACGTTTTCACTCTACTTAAACCCTAAAACCACTACCGCCTAACCTGTGGTATGAACTTTCATTGCTCTATCAGAACCTTATCCGCTATATAGCAGGAAACAGCCGCTGTTGTCGGCTATTCACGTCAACAAACTGACGCATGCAGATAGACTGAAAAAAGATCTTATTTCCTTTATTTAAAAATGTCGCCGTCATCCAAATTCTGTACATCAGTAAAAGACGCGATAAAAGCAAATGGAGGCAGATGAACCGCTCTTTACGCACATAAGAGAGACAGCGCTAGAGAGATAGAAAGAGAAAGAATGATTACGTAAATTAATCAATATTGAATAGTAGTAGTTTAAATTTTTTACGCGACATCTTTTATACAATTTTTTGTAAAAATTGTCGCATTTTATAATGGATTCGTTTACGGTAATTAATAAGCGAATATATTTGTTTATTATGTTATAATTTCGCATACTAAATTAACAAATTTACTTATTATTTTACACCTCTAAAATTTGTCTGGAATAAATCTCTCATAGTGATAAAACCTCCCATTATGTATTTACTATGTAACAAGTAATGTGTTTTGTTAATTTCTATGTTTTTTGATGTGCAATAAAGTATTTTTTATTATATTCTATTATAAGTTATATTAAAATACCGTTTCGGCACCCGCGATCTGAAATCTCTCAACTGAAGTATAACGAGGCCCCGCACAATAAAGCGGCGCGTACATTTATTACCGGACCTTATTAAGATAATAACGTTGACGCGTTTCGCTTTAACCGGTTTATAATAACAATAAGAACAACTTAAACTTAAATCAATATTGCATTGAAATATTAAACTTTTAATACATTTTATATTTAATACAATTAGATGACTTAAAGACACAGTAAACTCATTAAGCTGATGGTAGATCAATATGGCGCTAGTTAGAGATATAAACACTCAACTTCATTGCTCTTGAGACTTAAAATGTTAAGTTTAAGTTAAGATGGTACACACTGCACCACATTGCGCTCGCCTTGACACATAAGGTGTTAAGTCCCATTACCCTAGCAATTTTACTAGCTTACAGCGCCCTTCTAACAGGAACACAGTAATGTCAGCACACTACTGTTTGTCGGTTGAAATAGGAGCTGCAGTGGTACCTAGACGGTCTCCGACAACAGAGCCCTACCACCAGTAAAATTACATAAAAAAAACACTCAAATAATCTACTGATTTATTTGAAACTATGAGTGAAGTTTTTAAATATAAAAAGCGCGTATTAAATTATCAGTTTCACTAAAACACATTAACTTGATTTAAAGTAATCTGACAGTCAAAACAACGTGAATCGGTTAGCATAATTAGTACTAGTTCAGATGTCCACATAACATCGCAATTGTCGTTTATATGTAGATAAGATTTTAAATGTTACTACACGAGTAGTTTCGTTAGCCATAAAGCCATTCAAACTGGTACACAGTAATATTTGCTTACAGAAATATGAGCTGCGGAGAGCAGCATTAGAAAGTTGAAATCGCTAAAGTTTAATAGAAAACTAATTACAGCTAAAATTAATAACATAACAATAGCAATTCGGCGTATTGTTGATGATTAAATAACAGTAACAGGCAATAACGGTTTAATTGTATTGAAATAGTCACTGCGGTGGTATCTAGACGGTCACCGGCAAGAGACCTACCAGCAGTAGACTTCTCATATATTTTCAGCTCGCGTCCAAATCTGTTTCATCCTGCGATCTATGTTAATAACTGAAAGTCGTGATAACCCAGCGGTTTGAACGCCCGCCTTCCAATCCGAAGGTACCGGGTCCGAATCTGGGCTGCACCAATGAATTTTTCAATTTATGTGCAGTTAGTATAACACCAACTAACATCACGTGCTTTGACGGTGAAGGAAAACATCGTGAGGAAACCTGCATACCTATGTGATGAGCATCCGTGCTCGCACTAGTATGTAAAATGGAGAAGGCAACGGCAACACCACTCCATTATAACTATATCGTCGTGTGCTTCATTACAGATGATCACCACGACCCTCAGTCATGAGGAAATACGACTTAGAAGATGTAAACTGAGGTTATTTTTTCTAGAAACAGACTCCAGTTGTGTGATCAGCTCGTTACGGATTCGATACAACAATGAAGTTATGTGCGTAGAGTATTTCTCACAAAGCATTAGTTACGCTTAATGCCGTTGCCATTTATGTCATTCAAAAACTATGCGGTCTTTTTTCTTAATAACTAAACGTTCGCAAGTATCCGTTTATATAAAAGAGTTATTACCAGAGTCTATTAGACCTTTGTCGTTATTTCATCGCCCGCAGCAGCTGGCTGTATAAAAAAAGAGTTATTGCATTTATCAAGCTACTTCAAAGCGGGGAAACTTTAGCGAAGGCTGTTGAAGTTTTTAAGTTTAGTGCCATTTATCCGTATGTAATATGCGCTTTTTTCATTCTGCGAAGCGAATGGATGAGTAAGACGTTCACCTGATGGTATGTTAGCCTTAGATGTTAATTATTATCTAAGTAATATCTATAGCTACAACGTTCAAACTGGAACACAGTAATCTTTCCACACCGCTTTTTTGCAGCGGATATATACTAAGAAGCAGAGGCTCTTTTGGAGATATTTTTAAACTTGCCGCTAATAAAGATGTTCTTATAAATTGTCTCCATCTTCTTAGTAAAGAAGAGCCTAGAACCCACTAGTAAGACTTTAACTGTTTATTATATTGTTTTTATTTACTATTTTTAATCTACAACAATTTTACTCTATCACCTGATTACATCAGCGTAAAGGAGACTGATGTGCTGACTTACATACTAAGTAATGCTTGTAACTTTTAAACCGGAAGAGATGCATAGATACTCTTTCAGGATAAAATGAAGGACAGGATAAGTAGACGAGGAATCCGAAATAAAAATCCTGCAGCTCATCCGGTTAAGGAGATATGAAAGGTCAAAGTTAGCACTGTGTAAGAAAGGCAAAATTAAAAAAGAAAAATTTCACTGAGAATCGAACTCCTGACATTTGTGTCCAAAGCGTGAAAATGAGCCGTTAGACCATTCCGGCACATTCTAAACTTATAACGTAATAGAGAACCGGATAAAAACACGCATGCGATGTCTCTCCGGTTTATTTGCATTTATAACGTGTTTGTTTGCTTCTATTAAATCGTATTTCTTTATATGTATAATTTTTTATATGTTTTGCATTTCGGTACTGATCAGTGCTTTAAGATATTTGTTACTTCAAACTACACTCCCGGACACATCTATCGGCCCACCAAGTGTTTAAAAGAGTTATCGGTGCCTAGCTAAAAATAAATGTTAGGTGGAGCAATAAGTTTTAATGCAGTTTTAAAGCTGAGTTTTTTGTCAACCTTTATGCATGTTTTTTTTTAATTTTGAATTCAGGATTATGAAAAAAAAACGAAAATTCGAGTCTGTTCATTGTTTTCAACGACCCAGGAATGGAGAAAACTTTTTTATTTTGCACAAGTTGGATTTTATTTTTTGATGTGTCCGATTATTGGTTCCTTAAAAAAGCAAATCTAAACTTAGAGCCAGTTTTGACCAAAAAATATGGATACTCGGCCTGAAGTTGTCGCCCAAGTTGTAAAACTTCTGCCGGCCAAATCAATTGGAAATTACAAAAAAAATAAAAATTAAACCTACTTAGGGGTTGACCAATAAATCTGCTTCAAAACTGCATTAAAACTTATGGCTATACCAAACATTTATTTTTAACTAGACACCGTCGAAACTTTAAACACTGGGTGGTGGGCCGATAGATGTGTCCGGGAGTATATTTACAATGTTTAACAAAGTTGAAGAATGTTAGAAGATCAGTGGTTTTCTGCTTGTCGGCTGGTTACAGTTGAAAAATGATCGGCGAACATTGTCCGTTCGTCCAATTACAGGGTAGCCGGAGTTATTTCTCATGAGCCTGAGGCGGTAGTCGGTTGGTTTATCGCGGTATTTAATTAGTATAACGACCTACCCCGGCCCCAGCCCCAGCACAACCATTCGGCTCTATCCTATATCGATAATCATCGCCTGTTTTGTGATATATTTACGCGGCGGTTATAAATCGATTTTATCAAGCGCGCGATTACTTTTATAGATCACGTTTCTAGATCTTTAACTCGATTATGTTCTGATCGATTCTAATAACGATGTCTTCTGACAATTGGAGAAATCTACAATTGTTTATATCTCGTTGCTTTAATGTGAATCAATTACATAAAACCCGCAATGAACGGCGACCTGGTGATGATCGCAGGGCAGTTGGATGCGAATGGTGATGATGATGAATCACATTGCCTGTTATCATTTATCGATGCTTGTACAAATCGATACACAAGTTATCCTTTATAACAATATTGTTGTAAATGGATAAATTTTATGACATCACTGAAGCGACTATTAATATTTAGACAAGTTCAATTATTTCATCATCCAAAAAGTAGTTATTTTCATCCTCTGTAATCTTATAGTTATATATGAAATTAACGAGCTAATATCAAAACCAAATTATATAAAAAATTTAACATCACACCGACTCCGATCTTTTTTCGTTTACTTTAAAATTAAAAAGACTTTCTATTGACTACATCAGAATATGTTTCATTGTATGTCATTTGAACTAGCGCGATATTGTTAAAGTTTATATCACATACCATTGTGAAAGTCTTGGTTCTTATAAATATATGAAATAAGACAATTTTAAAGATCGTAAATTCGATATAGTAAACAATGTGGGTGCGGAATATTGGCCGGAACTGCCCACGCGCCGGACCTCATTCTTATATGAAGATGAGCCGCGAGATACATACGAAACGAGATCGCGTTGAATGTTGCCTTAGTAAAAACTAATTCCTGTTTTATTTCGCAACTTTATATGCTATAATTTAAATTCACAATACAGGTAAGTAACATAATTATAATAGTCTGCGTTTTATAGCACTTTACTGCTTTTAATCTCTATTACTTGATTGCATCAGCGCAAAAGAGATTAATGCGCTGACTTAAATACACCGTAATGTAAAGTTACAAAACTTTTAAACTGGAAGAGCTTTATGAATACTCTTTCAGAATAAAATAAAGTATATGATAAGGAGACGAGGAATCCGAAATAAAAAGTCTATAGCTCTTCCAATTAAGAAGATATGAAAGATCAAAGTGAGCACTGTGAAAGGCGGAGAAAAAGCAAAAAAGAAAAATTTCACTGAGAATCGAAATCATGACCCTGGTGTTCAAAGCATGAAAATTAGCTGCTAGGCCATTCCGGAACATTCTAATCTTATAAGGTAATAGAGACCCGGATAATAAGATAGCGCATCAGATCTCTTTCCAGGTTGTTTCTTCTAGACCTCAAAATAAACTGGAGAGAGAACTCACTGAGCAATTTTGTGAATTAATTTTGTGCATAAAAGGTTATAATAAATAATATGAAAATTGGTAAAATGATAAAAGCCTCATGCTCGAGACCGATTCCTGCAAAAGTACAAGATGAGTTGTACCTTCCGTCTGATACCATCACATGTTAACCTTTGAAAGTCCACCGCTGGACAAAGGCTGCTTGTCCACAGAACACGGTCTTGTGCTTTTTGAATTCATATTGCCAGACCTCACAACACAGGACTATGTCATTAAATCAGGTTCTTATTTTTGATTTGATGATGATATGAGCATTACTATTACCATCGCTGGTTGTGAAACTCTGAACTTTCCTATGAAGCCTAGATAGTGACTATTTTTTGGTTGTGGTCATCATTGTTAAGTTTTTGGACTAGTTTCCGTTCTTGTCTGTGTTAATAACTAATATTATCTGAAATAATTAAATCAATGTCCTGTAAGTACGAATTTTTGCACAGTAGTCACTGATGGATTAGTTTATATAAAAAGATGTATTTTCAGATATATAATATCACCTTATGATACTAATTATGATTTAGCAGTATAGAAATCACAACTATGATTTCATTACAAAAAATTGTCTATAACCAAATGAACTACGGATCTCTCTAGATCAAAGACAAAGTTATAAACAACAACGCTAGCCAAGTGCGAGTTAGATGAAGCAGTAATTCGTTTGAATTGAATTATTGAGAACAAGTGGTTGTTTATCTATACAAATAAATAAAATTGGAGTATATGTTTCTAACATTAAAATAACCGCTTTTTACTAAGTGTATTTCAATGTTTACGTGATACATATACCAAAAACACATTTTAAACTTTTGTCTGTCTATTTGTTCCGGCTAATCTCTAAAACGGCTGGACCGTTTTTGACGGGACTTTCATTGGCAGATAGCTGATGTAACAAGGAGTAACTTAGGCTACTTATTATTTAAAAAAACAAACGATCTCACAAAAAAAATTTCAAACCTTCGAAATATGTGACAATGTTCGATTCAAATAGGGAAGTTGTATGTAACATTATATATTTTTCTATGTTTCTTTTATTTATTTAAATTTCTTCTAATAAAATACCATGTGAACGAAGTCTAACAGCTAGTTGGATCAATAAATGTTTTGAATCAATACGGAAAGTAAGAAATCATGCACCGCCACGCATTCGTACTGATCATGGTGCATTTAGTAATCGAAGCTGAGCGGTTACGAGCGGTTACTAGTTGTTATGTTAATGGTTATGGATTTGAAGGCAGGACTAGCTGGTAACTCGATCGTTAGACGTGGCACGGTCGCATTATCGTAAAGCTGTTGTACTCCTAAAACTAATGTTATTGCCGCCGTATGAACGCACTAATAGTGAACTTTGTACGCTTCTTAGATTACTTTCTCGTGTTCAAGCTGCGGGAAAAATTACTCAGAGACATTTAAATACTTTTTATATATATGTCGGATGGAAGACCTTATTGATAAATAAAAAGGAACAAATAGAGGAATGTCAATAAAGCTGTAAGAGAGAAAAAAGACGAACGTATGAAAAGAATAAGATAAAGATTTGTGTTTTAGAAGTATAAATGATTTAAAGATGTTTTTAAGGAATAAAATATTAACAGTAACGTCCTAGGTGTTTCTTTTGGCGCCTTAATCCCACATATATATAATTTAGATAGGTCTACGATGATCAACTTTAACGGAATACATAATATCAGTCAAGACATCTGTTACTGTTTTGGATTATTCCAATCGCAAATCTTTGTTAAAGAACTCCGATTTCCACCAATGAAGATCAGAGAGATTATTTAATTTAAAAACATACTAATTTCAATAGAAAAAATACTTGTATTGTTTTTAGATCCCATTATAAATGAAATCAAATCAAACACCAAGTAAACCACTTCTTCTTCTTACTTCGACTTTAAAACGTAGTAAGCTCTAATAGTGGATAGGACTGAACAAAAATAAAGTGCTGCATGTACTCCAAAATAATTGAGGTCAAGATATCAGACAGCTCAGCAGATTTTATTTTAAATATACATACTTAAAATATAAATATATAATAAATTCAAATATAATAAATTTTTTTACAGATAAAATGGCTGAAGGACGTCAATAGGTAAATATTAATCAATACTAAACCGAGTATGAAATGGTTTAAAGCTTAACGGGTTAACACTTATAAAACAAATATCACTATGCGGTGCAGTGTATATCATCCTAACCAATGATTATGGAAATTCGTATAAATTAAAATACGTCACGAACCGAAACTACCAAAGTTTAATGCCGTATGTAATACTATAAGTTGACAAGCACGAGCTTTTGTCAGTTCGCTTTAAATCGGCTTATGAGCGAATCCTGCTGTAACTTACCTTCAATGTACACGAAAAGGGCTTACGTTTTGAAGTGACAGTTAAGTTGTGACCTATATAAAGTAACAGTTCTTCACCTGGCTCGTATTAATTACTAGACAGTTACATTTAATTATCAGTCGTGATGGACGTCGACAAATTATACGTAAGCACGATAACTTATGACGAAGTAAATTTTTACCACCGTTTATTTCTGCTGCTAAACAGTATGCAAACATTACTGTGTTCCGATTTTGAGATGCTGTAGCTAGTGAATATAGAATATATAGTGTATTTAGTGAAGTCATGTTTGTTGTGTATAAAACTTGAGATTAACCTAAAAACTAAATGAAAAGTTCGTGAATGTTAGAAACGTTTAAATCTATCTATAAATATCGATCTACAGTAAGAAATGCTCTTCTCTATAAGACTATCCAGCGGTAACTATAGACCTTAATTTGTAAGGCATGTTATGTATCCGATGGTAAAATGGTCGAAGGTGATACTGATGAATTAAATAGAATTATAAACATTGATAGATGTAAAATAGTAAACGATTGATCACAGCTTTTAGTCATACAAGGTGGGCCAAAAGTCATCCGATGTTGTTCGGCTCTCATTTTTTTTCTAAACGAAAAACTTTGATTCTGTTTTTTAATTATGTTTCTTTGAACCTTTACAATTTTATTGATCAAGTCGAAAAGATAATATCAGCCAAATGGGCGCCGCCACAATTTGCTGATTCAATTTGGGCTTCCAATAGGGTGATTTCTTTTGACCCACCTTGTATAATGCTGTCACATAAGTTAATAAATATAATTTTGGTTCTGATAATGCAAGAATAATAAATATCAACGATGAATGATTATCTTTTACAATTCATTAGATAACTACAAAACAGTTTATTGTGCACAACGTTCACGTTGTTACCTGTGAGTGCCACCAATCTTCCTCCGGTTTATTATCTGCAATCTGTCGAACGCAGTATCAAAACACCTTTTGTTTGTGAGATAACAACATTTGTAACGCAATCAAATAGATAAGGTGATAAGGAAAATTGTTAAAACGTTTGCATTTAATAAATACAAGACCCACATCATTATTCAAAGCCCATCTATGTGTAACTAATATATATTTTTTAATAAGACACTCGTCTTTGATTAGGACCCTCGTATTATGAAAGCAATAAGCCGCTGCAGAAATAATCTATACTCCCGGTCACATCTATCGGCCCACCACCCAATGTTTAAAGTTTCGACGGTGTCTACTTAAATATAAATGTTAGGTGGAGCAATAAGTTTTAATGCAGTTTTGAAGCAGATTTATTGGTCAACCCCTATGTATGTTTTTTTTTTAATTTTTTTGTAATTTCGAATTGATTTGGCCGGCAGAAGTTTTACAACTTGGGCGACAATTTCAGGCCGAGTATCCATATTTTTGGTCAAAACTGGCTCTAAGTTTAGATTTGCCTTTTTATGGAACCAATAATCGGACACATCAAAAAAAAAATCCAACTTGTGCGAAATAAAAAAGTTTTCTCCATTCCTGGGTCGTTGAAAACAATGAACAGACTCGAATTTTCGTTTTTTTTTTCATAATCCTGAATTCAAAATTAAAAAAAAAAACATACATAAGGGTTGACCAAAAAATCAGCTTTAAAACTGCATTAAAACTTATTGCTCCACCTAACATTTATTTTTAGCTAGACACCGTTAAAACTTTTAAACACTAGGTGGGCCGATAGATGTGTCCGGGAGTGTATATTCGCGAATATATTAAAAGACACTAATTAATAACCTATATTAATAAAACTATATTAATAACCTGCAATGGAACAGAAAAGCGTTAGGTTCCTACTGCGCATACGCAGTATGGAACGCTTTAACACCGTTTGACAACGACATCAGTTTCATTAAAATTATACAGAATATAATCACTAATAATTGAAATTCCAGGACATGAAACTGTCCTGTTATTTCTTAGTTGAATAAATCTGCTATGGACATCATTAAAAATACAATGTAACAGTTTTTTAACATACTACATATTCTGTTTATAAGGAAATCTGCAACAATCCGCGGGGAATGCAAACAGTTCATGGATATATCACGAGGCGTTGTTTTTACTCGCTAAAGCTGCATCCTTACCGAGATGAAATAATTTAATCCTTACAATATAATACGGTTAAGGAAATTGTTAAAGTGCCGATGGGTGTGCGCGATAAAAAATTGCGCGATCACCGCATTCATTACTCGAATAATTACGCGACTCCCATGTTGGTGTCGACACGTTTTTACTTGGCGAACTGGCCACAGTGGAATTTATGCTTTATTGCGAACTGACAGCTGATGCCTTCTCCTTAGACTTGCCAACCCTGCTGCCCAAGAACTACCTTCGTGCGAAGCCTTCATAAAGTTTACCACTTACCGTCAAACAGAATAGTTTTTATTTATCTGCACTAACAGCAACGCCAGGTGGAACACAGCAATGCATCTTGGAATACAACTCGAAATCGAACCAAGATCCTATGTCTTATAGTAGACGATCAACTACTAAGCCGACAGGCTAAGTGGCGTTCAATATTCAAGTTCAATGTTTTTTTAACATCATTCATATTAGTTTAATGAGATTACCCGATATGTTAACAGTAAGACTATCGCTTGTTATGCATTACAATTGGAACTATTTATAGTAAAAGAGGGTAGTAAAATAAAGCAAAAATGGATGGAAAAGAATAAGTATTTTAGCAATTTTTTTATACTGCAAAATGAGATACAAGATTTACAACTGACATGATAGTGTGACGTCAGTTAGGATGTTTACACATCGCGCACGCGAATTTTAAGTACAAAATCTTAAATATTAACCTCTATAATTTAACCAGCAACTATAGCTCAAACCGGAAGACAGTTTTATTTCTTCACTACTAATTGTTAGGAACATATTATATGTACGTAAATGTTAAGAGAGTAGTAGCGGACGTGTTAAGAAGTCGTTACGCTGCCGGATCAATGTAAGATTCTTCAAATGTACGTTTTACCGAACAAAGGGCAATCCTCAAAGTGGTGTAGGGTATCACCAACGCTAACATCATATTTTAAAAATATCCTAGGAGCTAGAGCTATAAAAGACTTAGCCTTTTAACTGGGAGCGTGTAGAAATTAAATCGTTTTAGTGTATTAATAACCAAATTGTTACATCTCCTATGAAAGTTTCCAAAGTTTATTTATGGATAAAGGTCTCATGGAAAATTACTAATATTTTCATAGAACTGTTTCCTCTTTAGTCTTGTTTAATGGTGAGGATATTGTTAACTACCTCCTACACGGGATAAACCTATAACACATAGGGTTAAGTGTCAATGAAGCCGTGGATGACGGAGCTCGTTTGACTACTCCGCCACTCGTATGTTTGCTGTTATGGTGGTAACCACGACTCCTAGAATCTACTTTTAATAGCAGGTTAAAAAATATCGTTAATAGCTCGTTACTTATTACCATTAATATACAAACCAGCTCTCATTAGATGGAGGATGCCCTAAATTAGTATTCGCGTAATAAAAACTGGTGAACGTATGAGTAGACATAACACATGAACGATGCTTAGCGCTAACTTAGTTCCCAGTTCACACTTAACTGTGCATCAATACGGCGATAACGTCTCTATTCAAGCACTTTTTATTAAATCATTTCCAACATATACATACCGAAAGACCTTAAGGTAGATCTTTTTACAACATTTCCTAATTCGGTTTAATTTATTACGTTGAATTGTAATCGCCTGTTGTTTTGTCCATTAAAATATTTTTGGTTTATAAAGCGAAGATTAGAAATAAGTAATGATGATCATCAGTTTTTTTAATTAAACAAGACTAAGAAATTACTTTTACAGCTGTACTTAACTCTCGCTGTAAATAGTTTACTAACAAGTCATTATTTTAGTTTTTGTTACGCGTATTTGAAACTAGATAACCATAATAAGCTGTGTATACGTAAGTTACCCTTAAGTTAACTGATGTATACTTATGTTTATATGCTTATTATTGACATTAAACAAAAAGCAAAAGTATTTTCATTGACTGTAAAAAGAAACTGATCAAAACAAATCAGAGTTCAGAACTTTGTTAATACAAAAATTTATTTTATTTATAACAATTTACATGTAATTAAATACTTTACAAAACGTATTTAATATATTTAAATTACCAGTAATATTATTAGTCTAAATAAATGTTGTTATTAAAGTTTATATCTGATCATTTCACTACATTACAACAAACATAATCATATTACAAAAGGTCGGACGACATTTTAGTGCGCACCTCATCCGGTTAGAAAAAGAAAGTTTCAATCGATTTTACAAAATAGACGGTATAGTTTAAGTTATAGGACACAAGTTAAAGTGGCATTCGTTAATCTGTGAAGGTTTTGTCATCGGTTGCCACAGAAAACAATAAACACTCAATCACTAACTGTCAACTTCTTTAAAACATGTTCAGATATAAATGTATGACAGAAACAAACGGACGTCGAGACGTTATTTACGACAAAAATTCATTACTACCACTACAGTTTATAATGAAAGGACTAAACATTACTTTTTTATTACCAACGGATACTTAACTCCAATTTGACTTAGGGTTTAGTGATAATCAGATCGAATTATCACTTGCTCAACAGATCACATGAAAATTAAATTTCAAACGTATCTACCTGTATTTATTCGTTTGTTCCCTTTGATGAATATCATTTAGCTACATTTATAAAATTCCAGTAAATAGTTTAGCACTTATATACAAGTCTTATATAAATAAAATCTACTTTTAGACGGTTAAGCTCAAATAAAACTGTATCCAATTCAATTTCGTAGCTTTATAAATTTTTTGAAATTAACTCCACAATTTGATTTCTTTTCTAACGCGCAATAATAACGTGCAACAAGATCCTTTATATTCAAATGCAGTGCTTCGGGTCTGTTTAAATAGGCGTTATATACGTCATAGTCCATCTGATAGACCGTTTTCGGTGCCAACAATAGACTGCGGTGCGAATGCGGCCCTTTGATTTAACACGCCGAGAACATTGCCTGAAATTGCACGGCCGTGTAAGGGTGCGCCGGTTTTAGTCGACCTGCACACATTACGAACGATTAACAATCAAATATAATTATTTTGAAAAGATACGGACTAGTAATAGATAAGGACCAGTAACAGAGAGAATATATTCATATAACATACTAATTATTACTGATTTCGTACAAAGGTCTGCTCTTCGTTATTTGACTCCTAGATCCCTTGATATCTGTATTCATACGCTTTCTATTTTATTTCCATGCTATATTATTTATATATAATTATCTTAAAATATAGCTATAGATCTTATATATTATATCTTATATAAAAGAACTATTATATTACTTATCATTAAATAAGTTGATATAGCTATTAACTCGTTATTAACTATCATATGTACATAATGTATTTAGGTATGTCTTCTTGTGTTGTTTGTAAATATTTATGACCAATATGTAAGATATAACTGTTTTCTCACTTTGTGTATGTGGAGAGCCTAATAATATGCAATAGGAGGACAAATGTCCAAGATAGCAGAGCGATATGGCACGAGGTGCGATTTTAAGTACAATGCCGCCTACGGTATTTTAGCTGCGGGAGAAATTTCGTAACAGTGCGGACAATGAGAGAATTTCTCGCTGAAACGCGTTTCAAGAAAGTCGACTCTTGAATACACAATCTATGGAATAGAGTTTAAAGGTGCTTAGAGTTGGCGACACACTACACCCAATTTGCGAAAATATTGCTATTGCGTTTTACCTATCAGACGGACATCCTGAAATAACATAAATCCTAAAATCAGCGGAAGTCCTAAAATGTTAAAAATACAATGCATTTACACCTGCTCGAGGATAAAATGATAAAGCAATAATCGGTTCGCACGAATCGTTCTAATATCGCTTTAGAGCGTATCCCAGCTGGGAATGACAGTATTAACTTAACATTGTACAAAGGAATATGTGCCTTAAAAAAAAAACACAAAGTTTACTTCTGATCGAATGTTAATTTATAAGAAACAACGGATTAAAATAATGATGAGTTGCGGTGCAAATGTAAAATGTGTTTTTTTAATCTCACATGAAAGTAGAGAAGACGGACTTAATGATAAAGGTTGCAATCTTTACCCAGGGAGATAGAAAATATTCAATATAAAGAAAAAAGGAATTAGACTTTAAAAATTATAAAATTTCTAATATATAAATAATACTGAAACGTATGATAATTTTATCAGACTTAATTTGTGTTTAAATACTGGTGATGGAGGTAGCTTGAACGCAAGTATAATTAGCGTACGTTTGACGTCATCACCTAAATCTTTGTTGTATATGAAACTTAATTATGAGCGTTTCTTCGTCGGTGCGTCGCTAATTAAAAAAAGGTTGAGGATCGCTGCTCTGTCCATCGCGGAATAAGCGTAGCTATTAGTTAGCTGGCTTTAAACATAATCGCAGTTGACAGGGCTCAATAAGCGACGCTAAGTGCAGCGCGCGGCGTGCGCGGGCGCAGCGCCGATCGCAACCGATACCATGATTAATTGCGCTTATTATTGCTAATGCGTATTTATATCGGATAGTACTTTCTGTTATAGTGCTCAATAGTTCCGCCTTCATCTTATTCTTCTTCTAATTCGTATTTCCTCATGACTGAGGGTCGTGGTCATCATGTGTTAAGAAACACACCGCGACTTACTTGGCAGTTATAATGGAGTGGTTTTCCATCTTATCCATTTCACATACTAGTGCGAGCACGGTCATGACATAGATATGCAGGTTTCCTCACGATGTTTTCCTTCACCGTCAAAGCACGTGATATCAATTGGTGTTATACTAACTGCACGTAAATTGAAAAATTCATTGGTGTAGGCCGGATTAGAACCCGTTACCTCCTGATTGGAAGGCAGCCGTTCACACCACCAGGCTATCACAACCTTCCGCTTATGCTTAATGATTTATTTCATTTAAATTTAATAGGGCGGTGCCCTCTATCTGCAAACAGTCAGATCGATCCCCGGATTGTTGAAAGATTATTGCAAAGATTTGTACAGAGAAAAAAATAAAACTGCAGTTTACTGTAAGTTTATAGGATATTATTTATAACAGTATATATAAATAACAATAATACATACATATAAGTACGTAGATAGATGTTAATGATAGCTGACTAGAGGTGTAGAAGAAGAGTGAGAAAAAGATATTCACAATGACATGGTAGTGTCTACATTCTCAATGAAGCCATCTGTCTGTATTTAAAAAAAACATATTAATATGAGAAGGAGAATGTGAAAGAGGAGAGAATGTAATTTTTAACAATGTGAATACTAATTTCAATTGTGATCATAGGTACTATTACAACAACTATTTCTGTCGCCAAACAGCAGTACGAAAATTTTACTATGTTTCGATTTGAATTGCGTTGTAGCTAATTAAATTACTGGAGTACCAATTATGTCGCATCATCATCTTAGCAGTTTCAAAGTGACAACGTATAACTTAGCAAAAAAAAGTTGATACAAAAGCTGATAAATATGAAATCATCAGCCGCACACAATATGGAGGGATTACTTAAGTTGTAAGGTATACGCAAACACTTTCCGAGTTTTTTTTGTCGATCACTTACTATAACTTAAGCTATGATATTACATGGATAATTAAGTCGCCTTATTAAGGCCACACCAACAGATATTATGGCGCGTTACATTTGTAACTTTTTTTATTTATATTTATTTCCAATGAACTGATATCTGTATTGGATTGTTTAGTAAAGAAATTTCTTGTTGGGAATGTCAATTGGTTCGATCGGCGGACAGTTTTATGATTTGTTACTTCCATAATATGTAATGAGAAAATCAATAAAGAAAGATTATTTGTATTTCTTTGTATAGTCTGTTACAACTAAGTCGTTCTAGATAATATAAAATACAAGTTTCGTTTCTTTCAAAATGCAAATCAGTAATGTTTTCTAATAGCTTACGGCAACAGACATAAAATAAACGTTCATACGTTCATTTCTAATTTGTGTATTACATATTTATCTGACGATTACTATTTTATCGATTATTTGCTTAAGAAAAATGATTGAGTTTACTTATATATGTAATTGTAAAAACTGTGTTTTTGATCAATATTTTCGCTGGAATACAAAATAATACAATAAGAAGTCATCCGATGTTTTTTGGCTGTCTTTTTTTTCTGAATAAAAAACTTTGATTCTGGTTTTTGATTATGTTTATTAGAACCTTTAGAATTTTATTGGTCGAGTCGAGAAGATGAAATCGGCCAAATGGGTGCCACAATTTGGTGATTCAATTCGGGCTTCCAACAGGGTGATTTCTTTTGTCCCACCTTGTATAAACGAGTCAAATTAATAAAAATTAAACTAAACGATGATGTTTAGTAATTTGTGTGTTTTTAAATCGTGTCGCCGTCGTGTGGTTACCATTGAGATGGTCAGTTAACATGCCCAAATTATTACAAACGTCCCGGACTGCCCACGCGGCGGCGAGTGCGCGTTATCTTAATGCAAACGTCCGTATATAGTTGTAGACAATCGTGTACGAGTTGAATGCAATGATTTTAATATAAACGAGGGGACGCGGCACCATTGAAACGTGGACCCCGGTTTGGTAACGCCGGACCCGCCACCAACAAGCGGTTAATTTACTGCAATAACTCGCCGGTTTAACCGTAAACGTATCAATTGATGCTGACGTATGAATTCGAATGCATCCCGGTAACGGGTAACTATTTCGTACCAGTAAAATGTTTAACGTTGAATTTGTGCGAAATTCTCGTAATGTTGTAATGCGTCTGTAAATCTGTGCGGAATTTTAACAGACGACGACATTCTTAGCATTGCTAGACGCATGGGAAACCACTGTTACAGTTATTACTGAATTTCTATTAGATTTGATGCGCTGCGAATATTAAATACGCATTTTTGTCTATTTAATTCGAATATGAAGGTAGAAGTCGAATAGAAGTTAAAAAGTTTGCCTAGCGGTAAAAACATTCTAGTTTGATTTTCAAAAAATACCAAATACTTTTTGGAGTCAATATGAAGTTTAAGACTTTTCTAGAATTTTTAAAATTGCTTGTACTGTAGTGTAAATATACATTAGGAATAATACTTCAAAATAATTTATAAACAAATATAAATAAATATGAAAAAAAACGTTATTAATTTTTAAATTTGTTTAAATGTCAGTAAATTATATAAAAACCTTTCAACACGATCAAAACTAACACATAATCATGTATCAAAAGAAAAAAAATAAATCACGTTACTAGTTATAATAAAATGAAAGGATAACGGCGTATTGATTTTAAATACAAACATCGGACTGTAAAGCATCGGTAAGTAACAACTGCGGTCGGGTTATGCGAAGGCGCCGCAATAAAAACCATCTCGGACGATAACTTACTGTCCCATTCGCATAGTAAAATCATGTTGTTACGATCCGCACACTACTAAGTTGCATTGTAATGAGACGAGTTAGCTTTATTTAAATGGCCTACGAAGCGGGCGACGGCGAAAAAAATAAAACATTCGCGGACGGTGCGAAGTGACCGTAAAGGAATTTATGTCGAATTAAGATTTCCCTCTCGTAATCATTGCAACTTTATCGGAATGCAGTCGGCCGCTAGTTTAAAATATCCTCACAGTTTAATATTGAACGGGGTAGACGAACAAAACTGTAGTTTAATTAAAACAATTTCAAACCGCACTAATTACTTAACACCACAATAAATTGTTATAACGTTTTATAATTAAGAAATGAATGAAAAGAAAACATCTAAATCATTCAGATATTCACTCAATAGTAAGCAAACAGCACCACACTGAGTTTAATTTCAAACCGGAACCAATTAAAGTTTTCAAACTTGTATTTCTCTTTTAATTTCAGGCTCGTTGAGCAGTTCACTTGATAGTAAGTGATATAGCTAGCACCACATTATACCGGAATACTTACACAGTAATATTTGGCCTGGAAGTTCTCGTGTAACCTACCAAAAAGCAAAAGAGTGAACGTGTATCTGGATTAGTACGATTTACTATTAAAATCTAAATAGCTGCTTAATTAAGTAAGAACATAGTCAAGCACAGACTATATAATTAAAAATAAAAGAAAGTTTATCTAGTTTAAGTTTTCTATTAGTTATATAAATAATTTTAACGCTACAACAATTATTTATGGTTATAAATAAATTATGGGCTGCTATAAAGCTCCTGTATTTGATTAACGTCTGAATTAAAGACAAAAATCTCGGGAATGTTGCCAGCGGAGAGTTAAAAATCGAGAATTAACTGATATGGCAACATCAATCTGTAGTGTGGTATAATCAATCGGTAAACGCACCGCGGGTGGTGAATTGGTGTTGCCAGCAAAAAAAATTAAGTGGCACAGCATCGGAACCGATTGGAGTGGTTTATTTAATTTTTTTTATTTCTTCATTGTATACATGATATTACTAATATAAAATTGAACTCGTTGTACGATAGGATGACTATTGGATTTTTTAAAAAGAACTATGGTATGTATAAAGAAAATAGTCTTTAATATACCTATGGGTCATCGGTTTAGTTGTTGCCTTATTAATTACCGTTATTAAAATAAGTCGTGCAATATAATGCTTCTTTTTACTTAACTATGGTTAAATTTGTATAATAAGTTACGAAAATCTGAAGACTCCTTAATATATTCACAAAAAGTCACAGCTTTGACTAGCCCTATCGCTGTGTTGCCAGTAAACACGCGACTACTCCATGTTTGTCATTCTCTTTAAATTCACTTCGTTAGTGATAAGTCTTAAAGAAATTCCTTTCCGTTCACATATTATCAATATATCGAAAAATTTATCATCCCCATCAACTTTTATCGTTTCATTGACGTCAGAAATTTTGAGGTTATAAAGTATCCAATCACAATTTTTTTACTTCTTACTCCTTTCACTGATGAGGTTATATTAAAAACCTTCAGATAAATAATTTACACATATGCATATTATTAAAAGTCATATAAAAGGCAAGCAATAAACGCGTTTGGAATTGTTATGGATAGATTAGAAAAGAAACCATTCAGCGAATGTTTATTAGCGTCGTTAATTTTTATGTCACAATAATGTATTAAACACTCGGCAACTAGTATTATTGTGGCGTTAATATAATTAAACATGTTCTCGTTTTAATGCAGTCGGTTAAGAGAACCACCTGTTTTACTATATCGCTACAGAACACCAGTATAACTACTAGCAACGTAACATTTAAACGGTAACGTACTTTTGTAAAAATTTTACAGCGTTGGTTATTATCAAGATGTCTGACATCCGACCAGTGAAAGTTTTAAGTACTTTTTGAATTAAAATATATGTTCAAATTATGTAGTTTTCATAACTAAATTGTAAGACAGGGGTGTATATAAACATATTTAACTAAATATGAATCATCAAATTAAGACACTATAAATACATCGGCCATCTTAACACTGATTTAGTTACGAATAAAGTTTTATTGTATTACATAATTAAACATAATTAACCTCCATAAACAAAATTGATTTATTTAAAACACATTTTACACGCATTAAAGTCGACTTACTGCGTCGTGAATGTAATCAAGTTAACGTTAATTGTAGCCCGACACCGTTGCTTAAAGGGGCCTTATCTGAAACGAGATCTTTTGCTTTGATTAAAAAAAAAATTGATCATAAATTAAGTCTCCTTTTCCTTATCCAATTATCTTCACCACTTGTTGGAGCGCGAGCGGAGATAAGCGGTCCCTGATTGATCAGAAAAGATAGTCGGATGATCTGATCTGTATTTGCATGGGTGACCACTACAGGCTCTTATGTCTTATTGCATGCGTGTACATAGTATACAGTCCGACTGTGGTGGATTTTTTTTTTACAATACTTTGCGACGAGACGAGCAAGACGTTCACCTGATGTTAAGTGATACTCTTGCCCATGACAACATGGTGCTAGTTAAGATGCTACACACTACACCACATTGCGCTCGTCGCCTTGAGACATAAGGTGTTAAGTCTCGTTACCCCAGTAATTACACTAGCTACAGCGCCCTTCAAACCGTAACACAGTAATGTTTACACCATACTATTTGGCGGTTGAAAAAGGAGCTGCGGTGGTACCCACCCAGACGGTCTCCGGCAACAGAGACCTACCACCTGGTAATCATATCATCACATATGGATACTTATTAGAGTTAGTATTTTGAAATATACATCTTCACGTCGCTAAACAAAATCGTGATTATATCTCTCTCTCTTTCTCTCCCTGGCCTTTATCCTATATGGTGGTGAAGTCTGCTTTCCTTACTTTTCTTCTCCACTTCGCCCTGTCCTCGACATCGTCGTCATTCACTTGGCACTCTCGCATGTCTCTTGACACTACATTTTTCCATTTTGTCTTGGGTCTGCCTGTGGGTCTTTGACCGGGGAGAGAAAGCTGCAGTATCAAATTGCCAACGTAGACAGGCGGCCTTCTTTTTACTTAACCATGGTTAAATTTGTATAAAAAATTACGAAAATCAGAAGACTCCTTAATATATTCACAAAAAGTCACAGCTTTGACTATCGCTGTGTTGCCAGTAAACACGCGACTACTACATGTTTGTCATTCTCTTTAAATTCACTTCGTTAGTGATAAGTCTTAAAGAAATTCCTTTCCGTTCACATATTATCAATATATCGAAAAATTTATCATCCTCATCAATTTTTATCGTTTCATTGACGTCAGAAATTTTGAGGTTATAAAGTATCCAATCACATTTCTTTTATTTCTTACACCTTTCACTGATGAGATTATATTAAAAACCTTCAGATAAATAATTTACACATATACATATGTTTAAAATACATATAAAAGGCAAGCAATAAACGCGTTTGGAATTGTTATGGATAGATTAGAAAAGAAACCATTCAGCGAATGTTTATTAGCGTCGTTAATTTTTATGACACAATAATGTATTAAACACTCGGCAACTAGTATTATTGTGGCGTTAATATAATTAAACATGTTCTCGTTTTAATGCAGTCGGTTAAGAGAACCACCTGTTTTACTATATCGCTACTGAACACCAGTATAACTACTAGCAAGGTAACATTTAAACGGTAACGTACTTTTGAAAATTTTTTACAGCTTTTGTACTTATTAAGATGTTTGACTTCCGACCAGTGAAAGTTTTAAGTATTTTTTGAATTAAAATATGTGTTCAAATTATGTATTTTTCATAACTAAATTGTAAAACAGGGGTGTATATAAACATATTTAACTAAATATGAATCATCAAATTAAGACATCCATAAATACATCGGCCATCTTAACACTCATTTAGTTACGAGTAAAGTTTTATTTCATGACATAATTAAACATAAATTAAGTCTCCTTTTCCTTATCCAATTATCTTCACCACTTGTTGGAGCGCGAGCGGAGATAAGCGGTCCCTGATTGATCAGAAAAGATAGTCGGATGATCTGATCTGTATTTGCATGGGTGACCACTACAGGCTCTTATGTCTTATTGCATGCGTGTACATAGTATACAGTCCGACTGTGGTGGATTTTTTTTTTACAATACTATGCGACGAGACAAGTGAGACGTTCACCTGATGTTAAGTGATACGCTTGCCCATGACAACGTGGTGCTAGTTAAGATGATACACATTGCACCACATTGCGCTCGTCGCCTTGAGACATAAGGTGTTAAGTCTCGTTACCCGAGTAATTACACTAGCTACAGCACCCTTCAAACCGGAACACAGTAATGTTCGCACACAACTATTTGGCGGTTGAAATAGGAGCTGCGGTGGTACCCACCCAGACGGTCTCCGGCAACAGAGACCTACCACCTGGTAATCATATCATCACATATGGACTTATTAGAGTTAGTATTTTGAAATATACATCTTCACGTCGCTAAACAAAATCGTGATTATATCTCTCTCTCTTTCTCTCCCTGGCCTTTATCCTATATGGTGGTGAAGTCTGCTTTCCTTACTTTTCTTCTCCACTTCGCCCTGTCCTCGACATCGTCGTCATTCACTTGGCACTCTCGCATGTCTCTTGACACTACATTTTTCCATTTTGTCTTGGGTCTGCCTGTGGGTCTTTGACCGGGGAGAAAAAGCAGCAGTATCAAATTGCCAACGTAGTCAGGCGGCCTTCTTTTTACGTCGCCAAACCATCGCAGCCTACTCTCTTGCATCTTGTCTGCGATATCACGCAAACCAAGGCTACCACGAAAGTTATCTATTTCTCTTATACTAAATAGCTTAACGTCGGATTCGTACCCGCTACCGTAGATCGTCACCACCCGGTAACCCATTACGCTATTACCAATCAATAGACGTCCATTTTTAAACTGTTAGTGTTTCAGTCATTAATAAAGAAGCTGCCAGTTTTCTTCGCAAGACCAGCGGGCAGAAACTATACTACCCGCACACGCAAACACGTGCAAAGTACTCTCAAATACATACATACGACGTCACCAACGCAGCGGCCGTGTGACCGATACGTATCACCCTCTATGATTGATGCAAACGCCCATTTGCCAGACCAGTTCCATCTGATATGTGCGGCCAAGAAACTAACGAATACAGAGCAATAAACTCAACAATATTACAATACATTCAATCTTTAGTTTTTACTAGTCGCGGTTATTACACTAGATAGGTCGCAGCTCCTATTTCTTCCGCCAAACTGTAGTGCACAAAGTTTACTGAGTTCCGGTTTGAAGGGCGACGTAACTATTTAATATTAATATAATATTATTACAAAGTTAACAAGATTTTGTATATTAAATCTAATGGCAACAAGCACAACGTGTGTATCACTCTAACCAGCAACGTTATGGCATCATGTGAAAGTATTATCTCATTGCTTCTTCGAATTAAAAATATATATCATAGAGATTATAAAAAAGAATACACAAATATTCTTGACACTTCTATTGATCTCACTAATACAACTAATGCTATTGTTAATACTAAATATGCTGGACCGGAGTATTAGTTGAATAGAACATTCAAAAGATTTACAAGTGATTGGTACAATAAGTAGTATTTTATCCCAAAATTTAAATAAAAGTAACAAAACAAGTATGATATTATTTCTTTGTCTTTGTTACGTATTATAATAATAAATTTTAAAAGAGTATTGGCTATTTGTGATTGTTTATTAAACTCGCACATTTAGTGGCCTAATGATAGTTGCAACTGATGCGTACTGCCTGCCAGCGATGTTCTGCTTAAATCATGATTAATATGACAACCCTCAGGGCTCAGCGGAACGGGATTCAGCGATAGATACGCGGAGGTATTTAAAATAATGTTTCCACTCTGTTTATCCTCTTCCACATCCTCTTTACAAACACACGATTTCTATACTTTATCGACAGCTCCGTTTTCTGCCGCCAGACTATAGTCTGCAAATATTACTGTGTTCCAGTTCCAATTGTGAGTAGCTACATCTTAAAGCTATAAGTATAATGTGTATTGTAAATTAGTAAACTATACTTGTAGAAAAAGAAGAACAATCTCTTAAAGATTACTTTTACAACTCATCAAATGTAAACTGAATCATGTTACATCAATACCGCGAGTTCCGTTTTAAGATTATTGCCCATATCTTATACCAGTATAATAGGAAATGGGTGTACTTAATGTAATCTATTTAACAGTTTATTTCTATGATAAATCTATATGATAACCGTAGTTAATTAATTGAAGTTTAATTATAGTACGAGATAAATGTCGATTGCCCTGTTTCTAGTACTTAGGATACGCTAGTAGTATTAAGTTTACATTTTCAAAATGTATCGTCGTAAAAGAAATCTTCATAAGAAAGATCAAACCACAAAGCAAGATTACGAATTTTAGCTCCCAATTCTTTATTGGGCAACGATTCTTTTTTCAGCTACAACTTCTATTGCTGCAGCTAAAGAAATTACTAGAGCTACAAAGCTGTCTGCTTCTGTAGTCTCTGGTATGTAAAAGGCTGGTAACATGTCTTCAGGTTCATGGAAATTCTCCAAGGAACCGATAGATTGCATAATATGACCACATAACACCATACATAACCATCACGTTACTTTTGCACCTATCAACCTAACCTATTCCTTATCTTCAACAGTTAGTAGAAACAAAGCCGGCCCCTTGTAATGTCGTTTGGCCTTTGATATATTAGCATAGATATTTACTTACCCTTTATTGTTATCGGTAAAAAAATAACATCGGCTGTCGGCAGCGATACGCCGATGCTGTTAATGCTGAATATTTATGAATGTCTAATGCTAACGTTACGTTTGAATATAACGACCGCCGACAGCCTTATACGATTATTCGTTTCTCAATGTATTATTCATTTGTAAAAGTATGTGTCAACAATGTTTGCGTTTTTGTTTACAGCACACGAGCCGGATATTACAGAACTCCATATGCGTTCAATTTATGCGAGGACGCCGGCATATTTATTAAAACCATTAGACTTTGTCGGAAACGGAACAGCTGACTTTAAAGTCCACAAGAAACTTAATAAAATTTATATAAGAATTATAATGCATAGCTAAAAGTTGAGTTCATCTAGATTTTTTAATGTACATGTTAAGTTTCGTCCCTCCACACCGCACCCTCTCAAATAAAAACTAAATTTTAATATTGTAAGCTATATTTTATAAACATAGTAAGCTATGATTTTTTTTTTTTTGTTTACAGCACACGAGCCGGATATTACAGAACTCCATATGCGTTCAATTTATGCGAGGACGCCGGCATATTTATTAAAACCATTAGACTTTGTCGGAAACGGAACAGCTGACTTTAAAGTCCACAAGAAACTTAATAAAATTTATATAAGAATTATAATGCATAGCTAAAAGTTGAGTTCATCTAGATTTTTTAATGTACATGTTAAGTTTCGTCCCTCCACACCGCACCCTCTCAAATAAAAACTAAATTTTAATATTGTAAGCTATATTTTATGCTATGCTTTTAAAAGAGTTATACATAAAGATTACCTGCAAAAATAGGATAAGTCAATGTTAAAAAGAAATATATAAATAGCAGTGTTGCCATGATTGGCAACAAAATACAGCGTTTAATTTAAAAACGACTAACACAATACTTTTTCAGCGAAGATCAAAACTTAAACACGTCGACGCGATCGCGTTATACATTTGCCTGTTAAAATTAGTTAAATATCAGCACAAATAAATTTTAAAGTCGTTAAAATTGCTTGATTTATGATTTCAAGTTAAATTTAGAGATGACTCATTAAATTCAAGCATGTTTTTGTAATTCTTGTGCGGGTATAAACAGGAACGCGCCGGCGGTAGGGACACAGTTTTTAGCTCGCGGATTCCGGATCCGCGGGCCCCGAGTTCGATGTAGCCGTGTTTAAATAGTCCTCAAGGACACTCATGGCGTTAATATCCACCGGAAAAAACGGATGAGAAAAAAATTAGACGTATAAAGAAGTCGTTGTCGAACAAATATTAGGAAATTCTGTAGAACTACGTTTTATTGGACAATGGACAATCCCAAAGATGTCAGTAATGCCAGAAACCGATGACATTATTTTTTTTCAAAAACATCTTAAGAGCGAGTGCTACTACAAATATATAAACTTGTACATATTATAATTGCAAAAAATTATTCTCCTACATAAATTTACATTTAATAAATATGATTTTCATCGATCTAAATTTGCTTAAGCCTGTTTTTCTTTTAATGAAAACGTAAAATAACATGTAAAAGTAGTTATGGTCATATGAAACATTTAAGATAATAATGTTATTTAAAATAAAGCGTTTGGAATACTAAAGCATTAGTATTGCCACTCTGAAACAAATATGCAACATTTAGGCGGAGCGCGTGGCCGGCGTCACGCTGAGCGCCGAGACACTGATTAACGTCTTACATTCATTGCTGGTGAAACTGAAGCCAAGACATCCAGTGACTACGAATTCCGCACGTGAGCCGTGTCTAAGAATGTTGTATGAAATTATACTGTATCGTAGAACCGGTTATTTTCGCTGCACGATAGATCTAAAATAGTCCGAACTTATTTGTTTGGTGTTAATCACGTACATTTTATACACTCGAAGACACATCTATCGGTCCACCCACTGTTTAAAGTTTTGACGGTGCCTAGCTAAAAATAAATGTTAAGTGGAGCAATAAGTTTTAATGCAGTTTTAAAGCTGATTTTTTGGTCAACCTTTACGTATGTTTTTTTTTTAATTTCGAATTCATGATTATTAAAAAAAAACGAATATTCGAGTCTGGTCATTGTTTTCAACCACCCAAGAATGCAGAAAACTATATTTATTTCGCAAAAGTTGGATTTTTTTATTGATGTTTCCGATTATTGGTTTCATAAAAAGGCAAATCTAAACTTTGAGCCAGTTTTGACCAAAAAAATGGATACTCGGCTTGAAATTGTCGCCCAAGCTGCAGCACTTCTGCCGGCCAAATCAATCCGAAATTACAAAAAAAAATTAAAAAAAAACATACATAAGGGTTGATCACTAAATCTGCTTCAAAACTGCATTAAAACTTATTGCTCCACCTAATATTTATTTTTAACTAGACACCGTTGAAACTTTAAGCATCGGATGGTAGGCCGATAGATGTGTCCGGGAGTATATATCAATCATCATCATTATTTCAGTCTGATTGTTTACTACTGACCATAGCTTTCTCAAAACAGTTCATAAAACCAACGATTTCCAACGATCTTTACTAAGTCCAACCTTGCAAGGTTGCTATATCTTACAATCTCTGCATAATATTTTAAAACATTAATTATTTCGTGTTTCTTTTGAGATACGTTATTGGGCTAGCCATATTTAATATTTAACAGTAAACATGGTAAATGCAATTAATTAACACATGACTGAAATTAAACTGAAATTAAACGAAACAAAATATTCGCTGACATATAGATGCGATCTGTCAATGTCAAACACAGGTTATCTATGATATTTTTTCTATATGGCTAATTTCTTTCAAGAAAAGATAGATTTTTTTATATTAATAAAAAAATATTGAGAATATTTTTTAATGGTTTCCTTTTCAAAATAGCCTCATTAACGTTTAAATTATTAAATTTGTAGCCGTTTTTTGTTATCAATTATCATACCATTTAACATTTTTAAAATGAAGTTTATTCAAATAATACATTTTACAAATATATTATTGTTGATTGTTTTGAAAACGTTACGATGCTTGGATTATTAAAGAAATATTTTAAATAAATTTACAGATCGACAGATGCGACTTACAAAGAAGTTGTACTATGATGCGTCAGTACAGATTAACAATATCAATTGTATGAAGAAATTTAAAAGAAATAAACGAGCGGCGCATGTCCGGCCGCATGGAATCTAGGAACGCTTTGAGCAAACAAATAAATAATGTATTGTCTGTTACCACAGATAATAATCAAAAATGTCCGCCAACAACAAAGTGCACATAAGAAAACCAAGCGTGAACGATAGCGGGAAAAAGTACGGAATTCAATGTTTATTATTATTTATGTTTTAATAAATATTTATGTATAAGATAATGCCGATTGAATTATGTCGGATCATTAATTTTATTGTATCGATCGATTGACTTGAATGGCGTCCAGGTAAGTACATTGAACGTCTCTTTTTTTAAGTTGCATGTCTAGATTTTGCACCTGAACGGATGTTGGCACTTTGCCACGAGTCAAATTTATCATCTGATGACAGATGTACATCCTTTGCGTCCGAACTTAGGCGCAATGGGATATCTAATCGTATGCTCTGTATTTCCGGCGTCATATAACATATCATATTTTTTTCTAAACAATAAATTTTCAGGAACAATTGAAACAATGATAAATAGAAAAAGAAAAATTATGCAATATGATTACAAAAAAAATTCGTACCGACTTGGACGGACTCTTTTTATAATACTCAAAAAAGGACTGAAAATGAAGATTTACTATGATGCAGTAAGTTCCTATTTATTGCCTCACGGGTCGTCCGTTGCGTCCCAACAGAATTAGTGGCGAAAGGCTCTCCATAAGTTGTACTAACGATCTGGTAAATATTCTACGCAGCGCAGGACCAACAGGATTAAACTTGGACAATTTCTTTCATTTAAAAAAAAATAGTGAAGACATTTATACATATTTCATACAGCATTTTTCATTAATCATTCATATTTTGATTTTTATCACCACAACTACAAGTGTAATGCACGAGATAAAGTTGGAATGCTCAACAAAAAGTAATAAACTTTAATAGAGTTAACAACCGCCATCGCGGACAAATTGAAATAACGACAAAAAAAAAACGGAACGTTGGCAAAAAAATAAAGACAGCGGAAATACGACTTCCACAGATTGTAACTCGGCGTGTCGATAAAGTTTTTACTAAGATCTATAAGCATAGAAATATCGCCTTCTCGAACATTCCATACTGAATATGTTAAGATAATACAACATATATTGAAGCGATGGCATTAGTATTTGTTATCTGTATTTTTAAACTTTACAGTATAACTTTTGCTTACAATATCTATTCTACAACGATTTTTGGATTTCGGTGGCGAAGGGACCCAGTAGTTGTGGTAAAGTGAATAGGGACCTAAGCGATCAGTGCATAATGTGAAGCTAACCCTAGGTGGTCCTTCTAGATGAGTTCAACAACCCATCTTGGATTGTGGGGCTGAAGTGGAAATGGAGTAGTCCAGATCCGCTGCATGGAGTTGGTGGTGTTTGCTCTCTAAGGCTTCACGTTTTGTTTCTTTAATTATAATATATTTGGGTAAAGTATTTACGAGTTTAAATATACTGAACGAATTTGTGTTTATTCGGTATCGATCCTAAATCTTCCTGGTGGAGATCAGCTATGTAACAATCAATTCACTAACAAAGAGAGTGTAACAAAACTGTAGAAAGGTAATCCAAACATCGGAGCACGTTGGAAACAACAAGAAACATTCACAACGGCCGTCAGTCACGACTGGGCGACATTGTTCAATATATCAGTCTCGTTAGTGTATTCATATTTCCATGTTAATAGCGACACATTAGTAAGCCATTTAAATGGCTTACACAGACAAAGGTCCCTACAGGATGCGGCCTAATTTGATTTGTTGTTAAAATTAATCATTTTAATTACGTATATTAAAGGAAGTCTTTTTAACTGCAATTTAGCAGCAGATATTAATAACATATTAATATTAAAAAAAAAAGAAAAACCTTGATCAGTTGAAAAGTCTTAATATATACTTTTTAAGCAGTATTTTTATATGCATCTAAATAAAAATAATTTGCTGTAGCTTACGGCCAAGATAAATGTGAAGTAAAATATTATAACAAGGATAGATTTTTTTTATAATCTGTATACCTATAGTCTCCTCTTGTAAGAAAAAGTATTGATTCCCGGCAATGGGAAAATTAAGTGGACTATTGATAATATTTTAAATAAGATTTAAAAAGTAAAAAATTATTAAAATTCAAGATTCACACAACTTATAATCACACTTTAATTCTAGCATTTTTTTGAGTTATCTTCACCCAAACATATTTATGAAGTATATACGTATAACACTGATACTCCACTTGTAAGAGGTGAGTCCCAGCAGTGGGAACACAACAGATCATGTGTAAGGTAATGAACAAGTAATAAATCTCGAATTCAAAGTGATCAGTTTTGATGCTTTTGAATGTACCTAATAAGGACTCGAATCAACTATATAAGGCTTCAATACTTAAATAGTCTATATTACACAAAAAGTTAATATGTACTAAGTATACAATTTATAATAAATTTAATTAAGTCGAACTCAATGAAAAAAGATCTGTAGGTCCTTTTAAAACGTTTGTAAGGTTTCGCCGTCAATCAAAACTCTAAGTTAGGTAGAAGGTGGCCGCGGATGATGCTTATCTCGCGATGATATCGACCCCTCGACGCTGCGGGGAAACTGATGGTAATGTACCATAAAAAGTACTGCTGAATATTTAACGCAATACTTTATATTCCAACAGCGAGGTTGGGTACTCATGACATATAATAGATAGTATTAAATAGAAATATACCTTTATAACTTAACTTTTACTTTTGGTCTTAAAATAGTTAACTTTGGATATGTTATTGAGGTTATTTTGAATATCGATGTAATGTACGCTTCTTTCCCAAGCAATTGCGTATTGCAATAAATTCACCGTGCAGACCGCGTTGTCAGATATCATAGTCGTGCAGAAATCGAACACGCGTGGGTCGCCGCCTCGGGGTACATTTCGGGTAATGGGCCATATCAGACGCATGACTTATGCACCAACCGAAGTACACCGGGCCTATTAAAACTTAAACCAAACGCGGGAGCTGGCGGCGTTTAAATTGACTTGCCTAATCGTCTAAATTATTAATTGACCGCTTGCGTTTAACGCTTGGATATTCATCATCATCACTACCTCAATAATCCTAATCACAAGCAGTCTCTATTAAAAATGTAACGTAAAAATTAAAATTGTATAAGATATCAGAAAATAAATATAAATACCAAAGAAATGAAGAATGTAATTAGAATACGAGGCGATAAAGTCTGAAATGGTCGTAAAAATTGGAACAGTGTAAAACTAAAAATGTGAAGGTGTGAAAGAGAGAAGATAAACTGTATTAAATTAGGGAGAATAAAATAGATAAAACCCATAAAAATGTCAAACAGAAAATACAAAGCCTTAACCGAGAACAAGAAAAAAAAGCAAAATCCATTGGTTGCGGTCAAATGCCGTGTTCTTTAACGACACTAAGTTTTGATGTTAGTTCAATAACAAACTAAATCGTAAATTGCTTGCGAAATTCATAACCCAACCTGAGCTTCCGGTGAATGAAAACTTTGTGATGAATTAAACATTTTACATGGTGACTTTCGTGGCTCATAGACTCCCGACATAGACACTTTACTGGTGGTAGGTCTCTGTTGCCGGAGACCGTCTGGATGGTTACCGTCTGGTTGGTGCAAACATTACTGTGTTCCGGTTTGAAGGGCGCTGTAGCTAGTGTAATTACTGGGGTAACGAGACTTAACACCTTATGTCTCAAGGCGACGAGCGCAATGTGGTGCAGTGTGTACCATCTTAACTAGCACCACGTTGTCATGGGCAAGCGTATCACTAAACATCTGGTGAACGTCTTGCTCGTCTCAACTCATAGTAGATTAAAAAAAAGGCTCCCGAGATTGAGTTGAACTGTCCAGTCTATTATTATCACCATTTACACCACGTGTATTTATACCACGCCGGATCGCGGTGGACGGGAGCAGTCACCAGTTAATCGGCATGTGATATGGATGTGCCGGGGGACCCTTAATTGATCCAATATATGGATTCATTAAACTAAGCGCTGCTCGTAACTCCGCACAATGCCAACATTTGCCCATATCTGTATAGCAAGAGATAAACTTGAATTCGTGATGAGGTCGTTGCTTTTAATCAAGAACCTAACCATTAATTAACTCTAATTAATACCAAAAAGTATTTAATTTCTTTAAATAACCCCTTATACATTGATACACTTTTTTTGGTATCACGGATATCTACAGTCTATTCTTTGATGATGTTTAATGCTAGTAGGACCTTTAACTTAGTTATACAACTTATCAGCTGCTTGTCTACAGCCCAAAGTTTAAACACTCGTCAACTGAATATGGGGATCATTGGGACCTCATACGGAACCCACCGGTACCTCTTCGCAGATTGTTGTGTTATTAAGATATCTTTAGACAAATAATGTTATTCTATGATGCCTAAGAGAGGGAAGAATGATCAGTGTACTAAGCCCAAAAACTTGGCTTCTAATATGTTTTATTTTTAAAAATCTTTACTACCGGAGACAATCTAGTTGTGTTTTCTACCGCAAAACAGTAATATGCAAATTTTTTTTTATTTTATTTATAAACATATACATTATTTACATGATGAGGACGACCTGGGAAATTTTTGTATTTTTAGTATACATCTTTTTTAATTATAAGTTTTTGATTTCTATATATAGTAAATTATTACAGTGATTCAGTTTTGATGATATAAAGTGAAAAACTTATTAGACAATCCTTTTTTCAAATAAAATGTCCAAACTAAAAATCCTTATTTACATTAATGACAGATAATGTCTTGAAACCCTTAGTAGGGTTGTTAAGACATTACGTTCTCTTATATATTAGAAATACATTTACATACAAAAATAATATTACATACATACTAAGATTATCATTAACTTATACCTACACTTATTAATGTTAATCTAGCCCCGAATTTGTTGTGACCATCACGATAAATTCGCGGCAGGTCAAGTAGTTAGTGAAAACC
The DNA here is from genome assembly GCA_029286795.1 of Byasa hedistus. Classification (NCBI taxonomy): domain Eukaryota; kingdom Metazoa; phylum Arthropoda; class Insecta; order Lepidoptera; family Papilionidae; genus Byasa; species Byasa hedistus. The sequence continues at coordinate 1,663,135 of JAGSMW010000001.1, forward strand.
GGTTATGTTACTACGTTTCAGTTTTAATTGTTGTTAGTAGCGAAATTATCGCAATGTGCTGTGATGGTATATTATCCTAACACCACATAGCTGTATGAAGTCGTATCACTTATCATCAGGGACGTCTCAACATTAAAAAGCTTTAAAATAAATTTATGATGGTGAAATGTACGAAACTCCTAAGTCACGGCGATGCTGTCACGGAATTAAGAACGATCAGGACGGTCGCAGTCAAAGCGGACGGTCACGCTGACGCGACTCGTTAGCCACCAGCGATTTATACGCGTTTATACTTTAAGTTATTTATTATTTCACAGCCACGAGGCGTTCGGATTTATCGCTTAAGTTATATATGCCCCCATTTGTTCGGTTACGGCGAATTTATTTGATCCATCATCAGACGAGGGTTGTCCATTGCTGAGCATGAGCCAGAAACCTTATTATAAATCCTAACGAAACATTAAAATCGCCATCCTAATTAACTAAACCATATTATACTATATAAAAAAATATATAATCACCAAGTTATTCGAAGATGGTGACTGCAGCGCTTTTTTTAACAATTGTAGCTGGTTAGTTTTCTATGCGGTTTATAATATAAATAGTAATACATTTCTTTTGAGAGATTTATTTTAGAGTATTTATATAAATACTAAATTATAATTTTCTGGTATAACAGAAACGGAGGATAGATCAACCTTTTCTTTACACTCAAAAATCCGTTGTAATAAACACATGAAAGTGTATATAACAAAAGTATCATTGTCATAATCATCGGTTGGTGCACTTGGTCGTACTCCTGAAACTGACGTCATTATTAATTTTCAATAGAACCTATTTCACATGGTGTTAAGTAACAATAAGGATGTGGAGCGAAGTGTGCTTGTCAGAATACACCGCCTTTTATATTCTAACAGCCGGAGTACGGCGATACTTTTCTGGCCCAATTCCCTCGTATTATGTGAGTATGGTAGCCAACCAGGAGTTTGAATAGTCTAGCAACTAATTCATATCATCTTTCGAATGTGGTGATTATTGTGTTGTTACTTTTACTGTACTCGTAGATTTCAAGCACAGCAAATCAATAATTTATTTGGTTTAGTTTTTATTAAGTTTTCGATACGTTTTTGTTAGTTATTCTTTACTGTACACATACAAAAAGACAAAATATAAATACATAGGTTAGAGAAAAAAGCACATAGGCGAGCATAACCCTAAAAGAGTTTTCTTTCAGCAAATCTGTGAAGAAAGTAAATTAATGAAAAGTATAAAGCTGGTAGGTTTTTTTAATTTTTTTCTTTTAAATATAATTATTCTATTAACAATCTACATATACTGATATAGAAACAACTAAAAGGACTGGTTGATGGACTGAAAATGAACATTGTTGGGACCTCGCCTTTTCGCACAGTTTACTTTTTACTGCAAACTTTTAATTATTTATCAAGTACCTTACTATTTGCAGTGTAAATAAACATATTATTATTATTATTATGGGTAGAATGAGCAGTGTATTTATAATAAAGATAATACAGCGACTGTTTCACCGAAGGTTATGTTTACACCAGCAACGCGAGTTGGAAACATGGAATGAATCGGCCGCAGCCTGTGATTTTGTACACGCGAGAATGTACCGCGCATTAAAATAAATAATATCTAATCAGCTGTTTGTAGTAATTTACTTATTCCACTGCCCTGCGATTGGCTGAAATGATGATGATGACTACTCTGCTATTATCATTGTTAGAAACCAGCGCTCGGGAATGTGAAACCTCAAACATGAGGTTCCGGCCTTATATTTCACTTTCCCCTTCTATAATCTTAAACAGTGTTTATAGATGTTTTTTTTTACATAACCAATTCATAATTATCTATATATAAATGCTGGATAAAGATAAGCTCTGCTCATTCATCACCACCATCCCAGATCTGGTCATTATGGTAATTCTTATTATGGCCTAATGATATACATTTACGGCTAAATATTATAATGAAGACTTATGTTTTTATAATATACTTACTAATAAAACACAACTTGAAAGAATTAAATTCTGCATACATTTCTACCTCAACTTCATATGGTGCTGAATGGTGAGAAATATTCGTCCAGAATAATCATTTGTATGGAGGTCTTTAAACATTGAAGTATAGCTAACACTATCTATTAATATAGATAGATCTAATAACATAGATCAGAAGCAGATCTTTGGGTATGCATATGTTATTGGCTGATGATGATGAGTTGTATAAATCAACCAGATCTAATAAATGATTTGCTAATACCGTGTTGTGGGGAGCAGTAAATCATTGCGCGAAGTGTATTAGCGCGCTGCATACTCGTGACTTCATCAGTCAAATCAGCGCTCGGTATTCCGCTTGCAGCATTCATTAACTACAACTGTCGCATGCCGACTGAATGCATTACATCCATCCATGTTTGTATACGCCATTTTACATGCTTTTCGGTATACCTCAATAACTTAGAGATATTTGGCTGAAATAATAAATAACAAACCTGATGATATACACTCCCGGACACATCTATCGGCCCACCTAGTGTTTAAAAGTTTTAACGGTGCCTAGCTAAAAATAAATGTTAGGTGGAGCAATAAGTTTAGTGCAGTTTTAAAGCTGATTTTTCGGTCAACCTTTATGTATGTTTTTTTTTAATTTTGAATTCAGGATTATGAAAAAAAAACGAAAATTCGAGTCTGGTCTTTGTTTTCAACGACCCAGGAATGGAGAAAACTTTTTTATTTCGCACAAGTAGGTTTTTTTTTATGTGTTCGATTATTGGTTCCTTAAAAAGGAAAATCTAAACTTAGAGCCAGTTTTGACCAAAAAATATGGACACTCTGCCTGAAATTGTCGCCCAAGTTGTAAAACTTCTGCCGGCCAAATCAATTCGAAATTACAAAAAAAATTAAAAAAAAAACATACATAGGGGTTGACCAATAAATCTGCTTCAAAACTGCATTAAAACTTATTGCTGCACCTAACATTTATTTTTAACTAGACACCGTCGAAACTTTAAACACTGGGTGATGGGTCGATAGATGTGTCCGGAAGTATAGATTGATGACTATGGTGTGATCCTTGAACTTTGAGAGATATTATGTTAAGTCTCGTTACTCCAATAATTTCAGTAACTACATCATAATCGGGATGTGTCTTCTCCAAACTGAAGTTTAGCTGCAATCATTAACTACTCTTCAAATTTGAATACAGTAATATTTGAACTTCTATTGGTGGTAGGAATAAGAGCTGAAAGCTTCTATGTTTTGAAGCATGATTACTAAGATTTATTTGCTATGTTAGAGAGAGAAAGCCGGAATGGTTATGCGTATTCACTAGTTTAACGATATAAATGAAGATTGCTTTGCCGAGATAGCCCGCGAGTGGGACCTCTCACCTCTACAAACCACCCACTAGAAGATTTCGCCTAGCACTAAATTAAGCGTTGCCTTTCATCATAAATCCATTCAACTCCGCACTGTTATGTAAGAATTGTCTCAATTGAGCATTGTTCAGTATCTCCAACCAAACCCATAGCCCACGTATCTAAATAATTGACAGTTAAACACATAATTGCGCAGAATCCGCACAATCAAACCCTTTGTCCGGCAATATCGAGCCTGACAGTGCGGCTCCGTACCGCCATCTCCATTTTACCTTTCGCCAATACATTAAACACATCTATCCTCTAATTCGTAGAGTTCAAAATAAAACATAAATACGCTCATTCGATTGTAAATTGGAATATGTTTGTATGTCTATACAAAGATTAGACACAATAGCCCCGTTCTAGATCAAACGGAAAGCTTCGCCTGCCCTAAACATACACGCACAATGCTAATAAGACAAGTGCGATCGTTTAATGGTTCGCACCCATGACAGTAAACAAGGACCCATTGGAAATTTGCAACGAATTTACTATTACGGCATACTATACTGGATAAGATTTATTTTTCAGCTTCTCCAGACAGATTATGGCCTAAGAGTTCTTTGAAAAAGATATGTTATCCTAAATCAAAACCGCAATATGCTTCAGTGAGAACATCTTAAATAGATCCTAATCTTTATAGCCAGATATACATTATTCATTAAGTTGTATAATATGCTAATAATATAGTAATTTTTCGACCTATCAACATAGTTTTTTTTTTTTTTTTTTTTTTTTTTTTTTTTTTTTTTTTTTTTTTTTTTTTTTTGTTCTGGCTGGGGAAATGCCTTACGCATACCCCGGGCAACGGGCCCGGCGGTTATGTGGGACTGCAAAGGTGTTGTGTATGCTTACCCACTAAAACCCCAGCGCTTCCGGCCTAGTCGACAAAGTGATGTTCGAGGGTCACGGGATAACATTTCAGTTCTTCCGCGACCCTCGATCGACGCCCGAGAATCGGGCCCGCCTTGCGGAGGGATCGATGTAAAGTCGTCCCTCCGCGCAAATAGTCTACGTCCGTGTGGGCGACGCGCTGGGCTCAGACGCGCCGCCATGTCCGTCCATAGAACCCTTCCCTTAAGGGGAGGCGCCGGCCCGACGGCCCACGCCGGTCGCGACGCCAGGTTCTCCTGCCTAAGGAGGCAAACGCAGATCGTGCGCTCGGCTCCGCCTGTTGGCGGTGAGCCGTCTTCGCGCTCCGACCGCGTCCTGCTCCCTCGGCGACCGCTCCCTCAGCCGTTCAGTCTCCCGTTTCTGGGCCATCACTGACTCGCAGAATTGGGAGACCGCCGACCAGGACACCTCGCTGCCTACCATGGCACGAACCACTGCCGGCAGCGTAAGGTCTCCGCCTACTGCCGCTACGAGCGCGGCTCTGTCCTCACCCCATCGGGGGCAATCGGCTAGGGTGTGCGACGATGTGTCCACTGGGTGTCCACATTCATCGCACACTTCGTCAGTCCTGTCTCCGTCTCCGCTCCGCTTGCGCAGGTAACTCCCGAAGCAGCCGTGCCCCGTGAGCACCTGCGTCAGGCGAAAGCTGAGGTCTCCGTGGTCCCTGTTCAGCCAGTCTTTCATGACCGGCAGGACAGCCTCCACCGTGATTCGTCCGTATGGCGGGTCCTGCAAACGCTGCAGCCAGCGTCGAATCGCCTCCCGCTTCGCCTTTCGGCGCCACCTATCCTCCTCTTCTAGCAACGGACGCTCACCTCGCTCGAGGGCGCTCTTCCGCCGCCAGTAGACTTCCGCCAGCGTCCCGGCGTCAAGTTCCCAAGGAGGTGTCCCGGCGAGGACACACGCCGCGTCGAAGGACACGGTACGGTACCCGCGTATGACCCGTATGGCCATGGCGCGCTGCAGAGCTCGCAGCAGCGTCCGACCGCGGGCCGACAGGTTCTGCACCCATATGGGCGCTCCGTACAGCGCCATGGACCGCACGACTCCCGTGTAGAGTCGTCGGCACTCTACGCTAGGTCCCCTCATGTTGGGCAGGAGTCGGCTCAGAGACCCGGCCGCTCGAATGAGCTTCGGGCCCAGTTGCCGAATGTGCTCGTCAAATCTCCACCGACCGTCAAGGACGAGTCCCAGGTACTTCATGGAGGTACCGATGGCGATGGCGGTTCCTCCGACCCTCAACTCTGCGCCCGGGGGAGGGGCCCTCCGAGCACCGTGGAAGCATAGTGCCTCACACTTGCTCAGCGCCACCTCCAATCCCAAACGCCGAATGCGGGCGACGACCTGCGCTACGCCCGCGGTTGCCAGCGCGCGCGCCTCCCTGAAGGTGCGTCCGCGCGCCGTCACCAAAGTGTCGTCGGCGTAGCAGGTCAGTTCGACCCCGTCGAGATTCGCGCCTTGCAGCACGGAGTCGTATCCGATGTTCCACAGAAGCGGCCCGAGGACCGATCCCTGCGGAACACCGCACGTCACTTGTGCCGGCACCACTCGTCACGTGTCGGGTACCTCACGTGCCTGTTCGAGAGGTAAGTCCCGATCAGGCGTCTCATGTAACCTATCATCATAGTACCGTATGTGTTTATATTCCATTGTAATAAAATAAGGATATGTTTAAATTATTCAAAATACTGTAAGGAAACTATTTATAACTTAACAAAGTTAGTAGATCATACGAGTAAGGAATAAGCTGTTACTTGTTATCACCACTCAACATCAAGTGCTGGTCGTGATTAAGTAATTACAATAACACTAAAAAGTTTGCGAAACTCTATGAATACAGAAAATAATTTCAAAGCTTTATAATGTGTCATTGACAAACTTCTAGGAGGAAGCTATATATGACTTAACAAAGTAGATCATAAGAAGAGGGAATAAGTTGTTACTTGTTATCACCAATCAACTTCAAGTGCTGGTCGTGATCGAGCAATAACAATAACACTAAAAAGTTTGCGAAACTCTATGAATACGGAAAATAATTTCAAAGCTTTATAATGTGTCATTGACAAACTTCTAGGAGGAAGCTATATATGACTTAACAAAGTAGATCATAAGAAGAGGGAATAAGCTGTTACTTGTTATCACCACTCAACTTCAAGTGCTGGTCGTGATCGAGCAATAACAATAACACTAAAAAGTTTGCGAAACTCTATGAATACAGAAAATAATTTCAAAGCTTTATAATGTGTCATTGACAAACTTCTAGGAGGAAGCTATATGTGACTTAACAAAGTTAGTAGATCATAAGAAGAGGGAATAAGCTGTTACTTGTTATCACCACTCAACATCAAGTGCTGGTCGTGATTAAGCAATTACAATAACACTAAAAAGTTTGCGAAACTCTATGAATACAGAAAATAATTTCAAAGCTTTATAATGTGTCATTGACAAACTTCTAGGAGGAAGCTATATGTGACTTAACAAAGTTAGTAGATCATAAGAAGAGGGAATAAGCTGTTACTTGTTATCACCACTCAACATCAAGTGCTGGTCGTGATTAAGCAATTACAATAACACTAAAAAGTTTGCGAAACTCTATGAATACAGAAAATAATTTCAAAGCTTTATAATGTGTCATTGACAAACTTCTAGGAGGAAGCTATATGTGACTTAACAAAGTTAGTAGATCATAAGAAGAGGGAATAAGCTGTTACTTGTTATCACCACTCAACATCAAGTGCTGGTCGTGATTAAGCAATTACAATAACACTAAAAAGTTTGCGAAACTCTATGAATACAGAAAATAATTTCAAAGCTTTATAATGTGTCATTGACAAACTTCTAGGAGGAAGCTATATGTGACTTAACAAAGTTAGTAGATCATAAGAAGAGGGAATAAGCTGTTACTTGTTATCACCACTCAACATCAAGTGCTGGTCGTGATTAAGCAATTACAATAACACTAAAAAGTTTGCGAAACTCTATGAATACAGAAAATAATTTCAAAGCTTTATAATGTGTCATTGACAAACTTCTAGGAGGAAGCTATATGTGACTTAACAAAGTTAGTAGATCATAAGAAGAGGGAATAAGCTGTTACTTGTTATCACCACTCAACATCAAGTGCTGGTCGTGATTAAGCAATTACAATAACACTAAAAAGTTTGCGAAACTCTATGAATACAGAAAATAATTTCAAAGCTTTATAATGTGTCATTGACAAACTTCTAGGAGGAAGCTATATGTGACTTAACAAAGTTAGTAGATCATAAGAAGAGGGAATAAGCTGTTACTTGTTATCACCACTCAACATCAAGTGCTGGTCGTGATTAAGCAATTACAATAACACTAAAAAGTTTGCGAAACTCTATGAATACAGAAAATAATTTCAAAGCTTTATAATGTGTCATTGACAAACTTCTAGGAGGAAGCTATATGTGACTTAACAAAGTTAGTAGATCATAAGAAGAGGGAATAAGCTGTTACTTGTTATCACCACTCAACATCAAGTGCTGGTCGTGATTAAGCAATTACAATAACACTAAAAAGTTTGCGAAACTCTATGAATACAGAAAATAATTTCAAAGCTTTATAATGTGTCATTGACAAACTTCTAGGAGGAAGCTATATGTGACTTAACAAAGTTAGTAGATCATAAGAAGAGGGAATAAGCTGTTACTTGTTATCACCACTCAACATCAAGTGCTGGTCGTGATTAAGCAATTACAATAACACTAAAAAGTTTGCGAAACTCTATGAATACAGAAAATAATTTCAAAGCTTTATAATGTGTCATTGACAAACTTCTAGGAGGAAGCTATATGTGACTTAACAAAGTTAGTAGATCATAAGAAGAGGGAATAAGCTGTTACTTGTTATCACCACTCAACATCAAGTGCTGGTCGTGATTAAGCAATTACAATAACACTAAAAAGTTTGCGAAACTCTATGAATACAGAAAATAATTTCAAAGCTTTATAATGTGTCATTGACAAACTTCTAGGAGGAAGCTATATGTGACTTAACAAAGTTAGTAGATCATAAGAAGAGGGAATAAGCTGTTACTTGTTATCACCACTCAACATCAAGTGCTGGTCGTGATTAAGCAATTACAATAACACTAAAAAGTTTGCGAAACTCTATGAATACAGAAAATAATTTCAAAGCTTTATAATGTGTCATTGACAAACTTCTAGGAGGAAGCTATATGTGTCCGGGAGTGTATAATGAAATAATACATACACCAAAGGCATTATTTTTACTGCATATAAAAAACCACACACAGTTAAGTTCAAGAAAACTTACAATTTAACCAAATTGTACAATATTTTGGATTGGATTCGAACTAGGGACTTCCGTGTTACAAAGCATACGGTTATCCACATCGCCACGAAGGCTTTTCACACCTAATATCCATATAACGTGTCAAGTGTTTGGCTCGCTATAAAACTAAGGCGAAGCTGCGACCATTCGCGATCCATTGTATCTATAACGAAGTATCCAAAGTGACCACAATTCCACCACAATGGCGTTGCTCTAATATGGTAAGTGAATATACACTACCGATCGATTCGCGATGTTATTTAATAGATACATATAAATTTATAAAACAATTATTCTCTTTTTGTATGATTAAGATGTTACCGCTGCCATCTTTACTCCTTTTGGGTAGAATTTTAAACTTGATCCTTTCGTGTCGGTGAGAAGAAAGTGGGATAAAAAAGATATTCTGCTTTAGATGTTATGTGGAATTTTCTCGCACTGAAATCCCTGAACTGATCTTTACTCTTTTAATTTGTTTTAACGATCATCAGTCCACGAAGATATTTTATTGTTATTATTAAAAGAGTTTTTCTTCCAAAAATGTGTATTTAAATTTACTCTTCATAATGGCAACGTATTCATAAGGTATATTTATTACGTTTACACTTTTACTGCACAGGCTATGACTCGGGATTTACAATTGTCGTAAATGTCTTCTAATGCAGCAATCATTTGGCACAAACATATAGGGTTAGTACGTCGTTATCTGTGTGTTATGCGTTTGCTATTTATTTATTTTTTAACACAACTAATCAAAATGTAAATAAAATAAGTGTTCCATCAATTACTTTGTACACAATGTCAGGCCAGGGCAGAATATCAGGAGTTGGCATCACATGCCGATGTACTGAGTCCTGGACCTTTTCGTCTAACATATAAAACTTTAATCCTATCTAATGTAATATACATAGCTTTAAGTTATTTGTAGACAAATAAATATCTTTATTCTTATTCTTATTCCTTTTATAACAAAATGATATCATCTTGATTGCTTCCTTTCCAACTTTCAAGTGATCAATACAACCTCTTTATAATTTTGAATATTGATTTTGTAAGAATTATGGATTGTAAATATTCATAAAATTTGAAATACACTTGATGAAATATAGATATAATTATTCAGTAAATTACAGTGTCGAAATAGTACAATAGTATTTAAATATTCATTCCAGTTTTTTATAACTCAATAGAATTACTATTTTTCTTACAATGTTTATAACTATAATTATTTTTGCTTTACAACAAAAAATAGTATATGGATATTATTATGTAATGTTATCATTTCTATTTCTTTCAGATGTATTAAAGTTTTATTTGTTTACATTTATGGTACAGATTTCTATAAACGACCTTTATCGACTAAAAATCGTTTTCGAACATATTTTTAATAACCGTTGAACTTTTGCAGTATGTGTAGATCAATTACAAATAATTATAATCTAACTGTAATCTTATATAGATTGTTTTGTAAGTTAGGAACAAAAACCTCGAGTGTATCAAATGCATCACACCCGGACACGGATCGGACTTTCATATTCAAACTATCATTTAGTTAACAATTATCGCTCGGCGATCGTTTCATTGTCGCCAAATTGTTTCATTACCGTCTCATTGTCAACCGCGACGGGCAGTTGTTCACGAAACGTTACAATTGTTCCGCGTAAACCTTCGCTTTATACTCGCAGCCACCCATAGAGAGCTCATTTAAACTGTTAATGGATTTCATCAGACGAATAAAGCTCCCATTGTCGCGGTGAGAGCGTGAACAACGGCTCTTATACCCATATTGTGGAGTACTCTTACCCCGTGGCGACGTAACTATCCCTTCACCTTGTAACACAAAGTTCTCTTTCGATCTGTACGTGGTGGTGTTTAAGTGGTAGAAATTTGGAAACCATTTGGCTATTACTCTTAATTAGTTCTTAAATATACAACGAAGAAATTATTCACAAAAAATTGCTAAAAATTCATTACGAAAAGCGATTTTTTAAAATAACAATGTATTGTTATTACACGGAAGCAGTTGCTCATGGTAAGTTGAAGAAAAAGTACAGCTTCTTTCAATAACAGCTCATGAATAAATGAGCTTGAAGCTCTTCTTTTGGAAAACATTACTCTAGTCCTAAAAAGCTTTAAGACTGTTTAAGCTATTATGTACCAAGTCATTTGATTGAGAATCTGTAATGTGCGAACATTGGAGCCTCAGAGTTGCTCATCACTTAACAAATAATAGTCACTGGTACTTATTCGCCTCTAAAGGTAAAATACTTCTTATAGTCAAGTATTTATCAATATACATTTGAACACAGTTTTAAGGGCATATTTAATAAATGTGAACTTAAAAAGCAAGTCAAATGAGAACCTTTAATTAACTTCCATCTTATAATTGCTGTGATCGAATAGAGATAAATATGCAATACGATAAAAGGTTTAAAAGTAGCTGGAAGTATTTAAATTACTTTCTATTTTGTAATAGTTTTTAATATGGCTATCGTGACGCGTACGTAACGTTGCAAGTGGAACTTAAGTCGGATCGGTTAAGTGCCGCAATTATGAGGGGGGCCCGCAATCTGCCGCTATCTAGCAGCCGTACGCCAGTTTATCTCGGCGTTTTATACTTAAATATCTGAATACACATGTCTGCTTAATGGTACGTACTAACTGATAGACCTTAAGGCCACACATAGCTACGTAAACTGGCGGAACACTTTCACTGTTATGGCCTCTGCATATGAACCCACCATTTTGTTAGAGTGAAATTAAAACTTTAAAGCTACTTGTCGCGACGTTTGCAGAGCTCATCGAGTTGTGTAGAAATAAGCAGACGAATATTTGACGTGTTTAATTTGTTTTGATATACTCACGTTACAAAATTTAAAATTTTACGAAAGACAGACAAAAAAATGTTGCCAGCGTTGACACTCCCGGTGAACGTTCCGTTTCACCGTAACTGATTTGTAACTTATCTTGTAACTCTATTTTATTCTATTATCTAATAAAATTTACAACATTAAATCCCAACTTAATCTGTAGTTTAAAACTTAGCAATTGTAGTTGTGCTTAATCTATATATATCAAATGGTTTTCTAGTTATAATTATATACAATTACATCAGCTGCAAAAACAACATTGCAGTTGACCTTTTTTTTTTTTTCATGAACTTGTTTATAGGATCCATAATCCTTTTGGAAAATTGTGCTATGATGATGATTAATCAAACTTCAATATCTCCGTCGCCGTAAAGCAGGACTAAGGTCTCTTACTGAAGTTTATCATATAAGAAAGTATTTGTTAAACTGGTGAAGATACGTTAAAATCTTTAACGATCAATCTAGTATTTAAACACAGTAACGGACGCAAAGATGATAGGTTCACATTAAGTTCTGACGACTACGTCACTAGGCCGCAGTTTACTAAGTGTGACCTTTGTGGAGGTCAACAAACCAATTTCACCGGCTACTTTGCGTAGTGCCCGTACTCCAGGTCAAAGGCTATCGGGTCCGCCTCAGTCCGTGGCCCGCTGCATTACATCTAACATTTCGCCAAAACGATAAAGGAGATTTATTTGTAATGACCTTTCAACTAAAACTTTATCATGAGTATCGGTAGTAAATCTCCTCATAATGGTCGTATAGATCCTTTGACCACATAGCAGTATAGTGCCAGTATTACTTCGATTTACAGATTGCTATACTTTGGATATTAACTTCATATACATGGAATTTGATTTGTTCTAATATTTTTTTGAACTCGTCTATCTAACTACCATCCCCATATCACCTAATATACAAAATTGAGGTCAAGTATCAACTCAAAATAGTTAAAATGTTACAACAAATCTTAGTTTGTTTATAAATAATATAGTCAAATCGATTACGTCCCAAAATATAAGATGATAAACATTATAACGTATTACATATCCGTACAGGTTTCATATTAAATTAAAACATGTCTCCAATATAAAATATAACTGTGAGTTATTAATGAAAGTGGCTTGTTAGAATTTAACCGCAATTATGAGAATGTATGTCTAGTAAACGTTGGATGACGTAAACTTCTATATAACTTAAATACAATCGCAACAAAAGCTTTTATTTAACAAAAGAGATTGTATCTGTATAGTTAAATATCATTTATATAGTTTGGTATATAAATAAATCAAAAAATAATTACTATTGATATATGATTTTTGTTTGTAATCGAAACATCAGTGCGGATTACAGCCGGAAGCTGTTGTTTACTTGTCAGTTCCGTATATCATAGACAAGTACACACAGCTCGCACGACGTCGCCCCCGATACCTCAACAATGACGGCGCGAGCTTTTCCAATGAATAAATTTACAAAGATCTCGTGCGAAGCATTTGCATTCAGGCGGTAAATTGAACAAATTTGAAATTCATTGCGTTAGCGGCACTCAACACTTGCCGCGTCGCATTCCGATCGGCCCTGCCCGATGTGTGACGGCATCCCGCCGCTTATCATATTCAAATTAATAAACCACCTTTCTAACACACACATATAATATAAAATTAACAAAAATATTACTTATTATAAAACACAAAATACAGAGAGAAACAGCCGCTGTTATACAAATCTGTCTTATCTGCTTTATTGCAATATTTTATTAGTTATAAAAAACAAGACATCGAGTTAAAATAATAAATAAACTAACACGATAGATTGAACAATGTAACCGAGGGATAGTAACCAGTTAAATATTGCAAACAATGTTTAACTGACAAAAGTTCTGATAGTTGAATCTTAGTATTCAGTGCAGGCATGCTGAATGGTGTTATGCCGGTATCCTTGCACAGAAAGGCGTTGTCCAAACATCTTAAGCCAGATTTTAAGCACACAAACATATATTTTAATATAACCGTTGAGCCGCCGCTCAACATAATTCTAAACTGGTCTAACATATATAAATATGAAGTTTTTACTGAAATCTATATAAGAAGATTAAAGGTTGCTTTGTCTATTAATTCATTGCTTAAAACCATCTGGATAAAACCAGCGCCTTCATCGACACGGCATGCTTTCTTGAAAGAGAACTGTAATAAGTAAAAGTACTTGAAATACTTATTTGTATGTTTAGAACAGGAGCACAAACTGGTGCTACGATTATAGATTCTGAATCTTTCTAACTCGCGTTTCCTATTCTTCATATTGTAGTTACCAAATCATCTCTCAAGCAATGCAATACAAATCAGGATTGAGAAGATCCGTAGAATAACTAAGGTCACATAGAACCCACAAGATTGACGGCCTTAAGTGGCAATGGCGAGAGCACATCGCACGAGGACTGGCTACCGATCATCTTTGATTGGCAGTTACGTATATTAGTAGACGTAATGTAAGTAAACTCCAACGATCTGATCAAGTTTGCGGAAAGCCACTGAATACGAGCAACGTGGCCTATATAGATATCTTTAGATAAGACTAATAGTGAACGCCTTCTGCCTAATAATGATGCTAACTCCGTAGAATAGTTGAGTTTTTTCTACAATATAAATACTGATTAAATTATTGTAGACTGTACCTAACTAATATCAAAAAAAAATCTATTAGTGTTATTATGTAGAAACAGGCATCATTAAAACAGTGTCAGAGAGAGCTGGTACGGAGGACAGTGGCTAATAACAATCGGCTGCTTCGCCCACGCTTCATTCTATCTGTCGGACCATAAACGTAATTCAATGCTTATCGGAAGTATGCGAATTTAATATTCCAACAAGAGAACATCTCTCTATTACAAAGCAACAATTTTTAGTCGTCATGTCATATTTTATTTTGAACGCACCATTTTGACAGCGGCGATTTAAAAATGGAACGCGAGTTCTGTGACGTTCTGACATTCCAAACGTAACATCGAAAATTTTACTTTAAACAATAAAGTTAAAACTATTGCCATAAAAAATATATAACGAAAAGATAATAATAATTAAATTATGTTAAATGCTTGCAAATGCAAAATTCGACTGAATTAATTTATATAAAAAAAAATAGTACAAGGATTAACGAAATTATTATTTGGACAAAGGTAACCTGACTTCCAGACGCCATTACAGCGTACAATGTTGTCAGGAAAATAAATTTATATAAAACAAGAATATTAGGATACATAACAGAAGAGAACAATGTATACAAAAATTTGATAATAAGATGTGACAACGTTTTTTAAGTTAAGTAATAAAATGTAATTAAAAGAAAACTACAAATATATGAAGAGTGTGATGAATGTGAATATAAATTTTTAATGAAGAGTATTATGCGTTAGTAATAGAAGTAAATGATTGTTTAGTACAAATACGTATATTATAATGTAAACTCATAAAACTGATATAAAAATTAGTAATATGATAACAGTAATAACCATATAATTAAATAGATAAAGAAACAATAGTTAACGTTATAAATATCGAGTAAAATGAAAGTCTTGACTAATGAAAGTAATTTTTGTACTGCTAGAAGACTAAATCTAGTTGGGCTTTAAGTTTGTTATAAGACAATGTTTAAACAAGGATATAGTAAGATGCAGTAAACGTGGCGACAAAATTTACTGCATTTGAGGCAATAAGACAATTAAGAACATTGTATTTGAATAAGCACATAACTAAGAATAATATAAGTCAAAGAAATTTAAAAGTTTTAATATAATGTTTCTTTCTAATTGATTTTTTTTCTCTCCAAGTATTTATGATGACAATGACATTCTTTAACAGAATAAACGTTTACGATATTCTTTTTATTGTTACTATCTACTAGTTGGCATTTAAGAGAACTTTGGTGTACTTCAACTGCCGAACAAATCGAATTCATCTTAAAATGTCTTCATCTTATTTTATTTCAGTAAATAAAACCGTTATCAACTTAATCATTTATATATTTATTAAGTTATTCAACATGTTCTTTACTTCTTGCTCGAATGTAAAACGCATGCTTCTTTCAACGAGGCCATGAACATTTTTAATGTGTGGTGGTTTGCTGGGGTTATTACTGTGCAGGTTTTAACATCGCAAGTACAGCATCATAGTACTTGTATGGCATAGTAATTGCCTTATGCGGGGTATTGACTTCACGCCGGTGAAAAAAAAACCCTTACACAGTACATGTGGAAATGGTATAATCGTATCACTTTTTAACGTCTGCTCAACAAGTCATTTTTATTGTGAATTAAAATACTTCGATGATTTTTCCATGTAAAAAGATTTGAAACTGGTCTAGCTATTCTTAATAAGAGTTCGCAATGTTTCTTTTTTTAACAAAATACTTTATAACGTAGTCTGTGTGACTAATCATATGTAGTGGAGACTTTTGTCTTTATACGAAAGCATCAGTCTGTTTCGTTGAACAAATTTGGTTTATTTTATGAACATTCTCAAAGCAGATGAAATAATCATCTAAAAGATTAACAGTTCTAAAAGGTATGATGTACGATGATTCTGATTTCAATTGTGTTATTATTGAAGTTAATTATAAGTGTTAACTTTTAATGGGTTATTCAGCTAGAGCCCTGAAGCCGGGACTCTAGAACTATAAGTTTAAACGCCGGCCGCGCCCTCAGCAGTTGTAATTTGAAGGGCTCGAAGTGTACCATTAGCGGTGCACCGGGGGCTACGCTTTGTTGTTGGACAGGGGCTTGTTAAGACAGCTTACTTCCTCGGCCACATTCAGGCCGCTTACATATGAGATGAGGTACGTTTGATTTATACAACGGCGACATCGCCGCACGCGGGGACTAGTTTCTGCTTTGATTTACGTTGTTATAAATAATTTAATACCCGCCGCGGATTTTACGAAACGCGCCGGCAAAGTTCAAAGTTCGTTGAATTTGTAAATGTTGAATTCTTGCTTATATATAAGTTAGTGTCAGTTAACGTACTTTTTAAAATATAATAGTAATGTTATAGATAATGATTATGTATAAGACTCACTAAACTATCAAACTCTTTCAATATGCTACCAAGAGACGGAATTTACATATCTGTTATAAAATAGATGCTGTCGTTTGGAAAGGAATAGCTCTTATTAAATCATATGATATACATTAAAAATGTTTGTACATAATAGACACTTCTCTTTTCAACATACATATCTAATTTACACGTTTTTATATATACAATTCACAAGTCACTGAGTTCACACTTTTTACACTCTCCAAACAGTAATGAGCTCGAGGTCCACAGTTTTCCGCTATTTATACCAAAATGTCTGCGGCGCCATCTTTACAATAACCAATACAACTATTTAATTATTATCAATTTCATAAAAGTTATGGATTAATAATATTCTCAATATTTCAATTACACTATAAGAAATATAAATACAATTATTACATAAATATTAGTATGAAATGTAATAGTACAATATCCAGTAATTCATTTCGGATTCATTAACAGTCAATAACAATTACTATTTTTCTAACAAAATGTTTATAACGACAATTATTTATCCTCAGTATCTAACATACATTAACAAATAAAGATACAAGACGTACTAAGTTGCTTATCAATTTTTAAAGATTTTTTTCATTTTAAGTTTGAATGTCTTTAAACGTTTTCATTTATGTTTTTTTGTATCTGTGTTCATAAATGATTTACTAAATCTATACAGGTAAACGATTTATTTAAATAAAATGGCTGTCTATATTATGATTGACTTATTTTTTAAAGGACTACGTAAATGCTTATAGCAATTGTAAAGTAATTTTAAATTTTAAGTCGACTTGAAGTAATAGTTATTCACTGAATAGTCCAATGACCATAATAGATCGTATCAACTTATTTTACAGTGATAGGAATCTCGTCGAACATCGCATTTCCCGAAGATCCCGCAAAAAGCAACGGGTCCGTTTATTGTCGAGATTAAGTTTCATGGTCAAAAGGCGTCAAGGAATGCCGATGGCTGGGCATAATAGCGGGCCCTACTTGGATAATGGGCTCAGTAATAGTCCCTTGATACCCCGACATTGGCAGCATTTATCCGGTAATCGTTCAGTTTTTCCATGCAATAAACATCAAAGCCATAATCGTGATGGAACAGACAAACTTCGCAACATTGTATCTTATTACGTCCAAACATAAATTCATAATGTTCATATACACAAAAAATCTATTTAACATTCACACACTTTATACAATTAACAAAAATTTAAATAAATTAATATATGAATGCAAATATATTTAAAGGTTCGATATCATACATTAAGTTTGTGGTTTTATTGTGTTATAAGTAACAAATACATATTTATAAGTTACAAAAAAGCATCTTCACTTTATAAATTATAATTAACTATTAGTTTGATGTAATTATAACATTTTCAAATACATTATTATACTAAAGCCATTATTTTATATGATTTTTTCATTTAAATATATTTTTCATGTGTATCATTCATATAAGTATTGATTTTTTATGAAACTGTATGTATTTTTTTATAAAGAACGTGATGGTAAATGATCACCGTGAAATAGACAAAACAATTTTCCTTAATTTTGACACAGATTTCATTCAGATATCCTTAATGTTAAGAAGCAAATAAAACTCATGTACTAGGTTAGCTAAGCTACGTATGGTGGTAATATTTATCTGTTGTAGCTATATATGGATTGGAACTATTCCTTCTGGATTCGTATAGAGTAATTTCTCTGTTACATCTATCGATTCTTGATTGTAGTGATTAATGAGCAATAAACCTTGGTAATTAGCTGTTGAAATACCGCTAGGGATCGCGTGCGGGGTCCGTCGTTACGTTTTCTCGATCCGTATGAATTACAATCTCGTTCTGTTCCGTTTGCCGCAAACTAACTAACAATTAAAAGTTCTTAATGAAAATACTAATGATATACGGTTGTTGAATGAGCTTGTACTGCTTCCATGATTGTGTACCATTAAATCAACCTCCCAACTTCTTAATACAAGTTTTGGCAATTTTTAATTAACAAGTTCAGTATTGACTACACGGGGCCGATTACACGGCGCCGTGAACAAATGATTTTTTTTTTGGACTTATTTAAAATCTATCATTAAGCATGAATCACGATGCTATTGATAATTAAAAAATCAGCATATTCAATAGAGAAGATAGTTTGGTAACTCAATCGGCTTGTGATAACATTATTAATGAATTTCAATCAAATATCAAGCATTACTCAAGTAGACCTTAACTAAGTAAACTCATTCCGCCCTTTGATTGAATGAATGATGATTGAATGCCTTCAGGCATTAACCCTGCCTTTTGAATTCCTGATTTTGTACAATAAATAATAAATAAATAAATTCCGTTTAGTTTAGGCTGTTAAATTTAGTTATATAAATAAAATGTTTTGTAACTTAGTCACAAGCTAAAAAATCACTCTTATCCATTCTCTCCTATTCTCGAAAATATAACCTCAAACTACTCTAGTTATGTTTCATTGTGTGAATTGTGGATACAAGAAGACCATAACATCCGATGTCCGAAGCAGCGGGTAGATAAGATCGGCGATAACGCAACGATACCGACACGATATAGTCGCCGGCTACAATGTCGGACACGTGTGTTGCCGCCGACATTATGAAGTAGCTCACCTGGCGAGCGCTTTTTATCTCGTCGCCATCTTGTCTGCTCGGAATCACACAAACTCAACAACTATTCGTTTTCTTTTCATTCTCGCTGCTCACCTTAGTTACAACGTGTAGAAATTTTATCATAAATATTTTATTAATCTCTATCAGTTACTGGTAACAATGTATTGTTTCAATTAAATCATCTAATTAACAATAAGAAAGTTAGTTTAGTTTTTAGAATTTTGTAAATACTTTGTACGAACTGTAGATAAAAAAACGGTTCTTTCTATAATCCTTTATTAAGTTCGCAAATATTTACTTAATATTGTCAAAATTTTCAAGTATTTTTAAATAAGTATATGAAAATGTATAAAAGACTCATTATTGATTGCGTGTATAAAAACTGAACCGTGTGAGAAGAAACAAACCAAAAATATTAAAATAAAATGTATTGTTTTAATTACTCGTTCATTGGGGTTCGTGGGAGATAGGCCGAAGAATATTTATTAAAATGACTTCCAGTGTTCCAGATATAATTTATTTAATTAATTACTAATACTTACATGTCTCGCCTAGAGAGCGTCCAAGGGAGAAGAGAGTCTACCCATAGACATGGACATAGATGACAAGTAGGGACATAGACAATATACAACACTCGTAATATTAAATTGCTAGGATTCGTGGTCTTTTTATAAAAGTCAAGACCCTGCCAATTGCTAAAAGACAAATATCCTCGAAAGCTCTCGTTGACGTTGTTTGGTATGAATATGAATGATTTCCTTCACCATAAGCTCAAATTTCTATGTGACATATTTCTTCTTCTCTAACCGTCGGCTTCTTATAACTAACATTATGTTAAACATTTTAGTTGTTGTCGGGGTCGTACGATTAAAAATCTTGAAAAGCGTCGCAAACATTATTAAAAAACTACTAGCAGTGACTTTTTCAAGATCCATTTTTAATTCGACAAATTTAATTGTAGTGGGGACAGTAAGGGAGCGTAAAGGTTAACCGGCAATGTTTGTTAGCTGATTATATCGATCACACAAAATTACAGCAGTGAACAAGAGACTGGCGGAATTGTGACCGAATAAATATCCTAATTCGAGTCCAGCTCGAATTTATCACAAAATGATAAGCGCTAACAACCTCACAGCTCCGCAATAAACGTCAAACGCTTTAAGCGCTAATCTGATTTTAACTTCATTAAATATTTATTACTTGTTGCTTAACTTTATTTAGAGATTAGTAAAAAATAAATAATAGGAAAAATAGAGACGGTTAATATTTTAACTGCCTCTGTAGGGTGGACGAAGGACATACTATTAAACTAGGTAGATAAACCAGCGCAATGACTATTTCCGTCACTAAACAGTAGTGTGCACACATTACTTTGTTTCAGTTTGAAGGGAGTTGTAGCTAGTGAAACTACTGAGGTAACGAGACTAAAATTTATGTTTGGCTATCGTGTAATCTAACTTTAGTCGCATTTTTGTATATAGACGAACGTCCTGCTTATAGCTTTGAAAAAAAGAAAGCAGTGAATAACCTCAATATTTCAACTAATTAATTTAGTGTCAAAAAAGACTAATTTCCAAACTACACACATTTTTGTGTTTGAAAAAAAAATGTTTAATAGTTTTGATTTTCTTTGAATAGAAAAAAAAACAGACCGATCTTCGTTCAGAGATTCTGTTTCGTATGAATCTTTTTTTAGTTTTAATTCTTAGTATATCACTTACTCTAAAACATCTTTCTATAATAGCAGTTAAATTGTAGTTTAACAAAATAGTTTTTAACGTTTCAAAGGAAATTATAACACTTCGCCGTATAGAGGGTAAGCTCCGTTATTTCTTTCAACCGTAATCGGTTTTAATTCGCATAAAAGTAGTCGCCTGTTCAGTTAGCGCGGTGCGATGTTATCACATCGGAGGCCAGCGGGCTGCACCTGTCCGACACCGTCCGACACCGTCCGACACAGTCCGACACAGTCCGACACCGAGACCGGATTAGGGGTAATGAGGCGAAATCATTTCCTACAACGCGCCGCACCCTAATTAAATCCTGTGTAACTGTTTAAGTTTCAAAATTACTTCGCAACGTTCGAGGTGTTGAAGTCGAGCTTATTATCGATCAAAAGCTCTCTTTAAGTATTTTAGACTATTTTATATAATACTAGCTGACCCGACAGACTTTGTTCTGTCAAAAAAATTGGAATGTGGCAGTTTTTTGTTCAGATCTATTTTATAGCCAGCGCAAAAAAATCTGGACTGAACCGTCACTCTGGTGATAGGGCGGTGTGTGGGGTTCAGCTCTATATATGTTCATCTAATAACTAATATTTAAATATTAGTGGGTTCCAGAAGAGTGGCCAAAGTTATAATTATAGTACAAAAATTATATTTACTATTATTATTTTATTAGGAACAAATAACTGTCACATTCCAAATCTTTTTGACAGAATGTAGTCTATCACGTCCGCCAGATGGTAACGCGGATTGTGCTCGACTGATGTAATGTCGTGAAAATGAATGCATTTTATGTCGCGTGCCGAAACTAAAATAAAAGAAATAATACCGCGAAGCCGACCAAATTGAAAATCAGTAAGAATGATCTTTAGCTATTACATTTTGTGACTATTTATGTTATTATTTCATTCGTTTTAATTTCGGCTCGCGGCGATCTTCCGACGCGCATACGCACACCATTTTGATAGAATAATTGAATTTGAACTTTGTGCAGCTGTAATAAAGTGCAAATTGACTCTTTAGCGTTACGAACGCACCTACATTGCTTAGACAGCAGTGAAAGCTTGTTATTTAATATGAACTTTTGTTTGTTTGTTTCTGGTTTCTGGTTTCTGGTTTCTGGTTTCTAGTTTCTAGTTTCTGGTTTCTGGTTTCTGGTTTCTGGTTTCTGGTTTCTGGTTTCTGGTTTCTGGTTTCTGGTTTCTGGTTTCTGGTTTCTGGTTTACTGGTTTCTGGTTACTGGTTTACTGGTTTCTGGTTACTGGTTTACTGTTTACTGGTTTACTGGTTTACTGGTTTACTGGTTTAGCGGTTTACTGGTTTACTGGTTTACTGGTCTACTGGTCACTGGTCTACTGTCTACTGGTCTACTGGTTCTACTGGTCTACTGGTCCTACTGGTCTACTGGTCTACTGGTCTACTGTCTACTGGTCCTACTGGTCTACTGGTCTACTGGTCTACTGGTTCTACTGGTCTACTGGTCTACTGTCTACTGGTCTACGGTCTACTGGTCTTACTGGTCTACTGGTCTACTGGTCCTACTGGTCTACTGTCTACTGGTCTACTGGTCCTACTGGTCTACTGGTCTACTGGTCTACTGGTCTTACTGGTCTACTGGTCTACTGGTCTACTGGTCTACTGGTCTACTGGTCTAACTGGTCTACTGGTCTAACTGGTCTACTGGTCTACGGTCTACTGGTCTACGGTCTACTGGTCTACTGGTCTACTTGTCTACTGGTCTACTGGTCTACTGTCTACTGGTCTACTGTCTACTGTCTACTGTCTACTGGTCTACTGGTCTACTGGTCTCTGGTCTACTGTCTACTGGTCTACGGTCTACTGGTCTACGGTCTACTGGTCTAATGGTCTACTGGTCTACTGGTCCTACTGGTCTACTGGTCCTACTGGTCTACTGGTTTATGGTTTACTGGTTTACTGGTTAACTGGTTTACTGGTTTAGCGGTTTAGCGGTTTACTGGTTTACTGGTTTACTGGTGTACTGGTGGTACTGGTGTACTGGTGTCTGGTGTACTGGTGTATGGTGTACTGGTGTACTGGTGTACTGGTGTACTGGTCTACTGGTCCTACTGGTCTACTGGTCTACTGGTCTACTGGTCTACTGGTCTACTGGTCTAACTGGTCTACTGGCTACTGGTCTAACTGGTCTACTGGTCCTACTGGTCTACTGTCTACTGGTCTACTGGTTTACTGGTTTACCTGGTTTACTGGTTAACTGGTTTAGCGGTTTAGCGGTTTACTGGTTACTGGTTTAACTGGTTTTACTGTGTACTGGTGTACTGGTGTACTGGTGTACTGGTGTACTGGTGGTACTGGTGTACTGGTGTACTGGTGTACTGGTGTCTGGTGTACTGGTGACTGGTGTACTGGTGGTACTGGTGTACTGTGTACTGGTGTACTGGTGTACTGTGTACTGGTGTAACTGGTGTACTGGTTTACTGGTTGACTGGTTTACTGGTCTACTGGTCACTGGTCTACTGGTCGACTGGTCTACTGGTCTACTGGTCTACTGTCTACTGTCTACTGGTCTACTGGTCTACTGGTCTAACTGGTCTACTGGTCTACTGGTCTACTGGTCTACTGGTCTACTGGTCTACTGGTCTACTGGTCTACTGTCTACTGGTCTACTTGGTCTACTGGTCTACTGGTTTACTGGTTAGCGGTTTACTGGTTTACTGGTTTCTGGTTTACTGGTTTAGCGGTTTAGCGGTTTACGGTTTACTGGTTTACTGGTTTACTGGTTTACTACTGGTTTACTGGTTACTGGTTTACTGGTTTACTGGTTTACTGGTTTACTGGTTTACTGGTTTTACTGTTACTGGTTTACTGGTTTACTGGTTTACTGGTTTACTGGTTTACCTGGTTTACTGGTTTACTGGTTTACTGGTTTTACTGTTTACTGGTTTACTGGTTTTACTGTTTACTGGTTTACTGGTTTAACTGGTTTACTGGTTTAACTGGTTTACTGGTTTCCTGGTTTACTGGTTTACGTTTACTGGTTTACTGGTTTACTGGTTTAATGGTTACTGGTTTACTGGTTTAGCGGTTTACTGGTTACTGGTTTCTGGTTTACTGGTTATGGTTTACTGGTTTACTGGTTACTGGTTTTACTGTTTACTGGTTACGGTTTACTGGTTAATGGTTTACTGGTGTAACTGGTGTACTGGTGTACTGGTGTACTGGTTTACTACTGGTTTACTGGTCTACTGGTCTTACTGGTCTACTGTTCTACTGGTCTACTGTCTACTGGTCTACTGGTCTACTGGTCTAACTGGTTTACTGGTGTATGGTGTACTGGTGTACGGTGTACTGGTGTACTGGTCTACTGTTCTACTGGTCTACTGGTCGACTGGTCTACTGGTCTAACTGGTCTACTGGTCCTACTGGTCTACTGGTCTACTGGTCTACCTGGTCTACTGGTCCTACTGGTCTACTGGTCTACTGGTCTACTGGCTACTGGTCTACTGTTCTACTGGTCTACTGGTCCTACTGGTCTACTTGGTCTACTGGTCTACTGTCCTACTGGTCTACTGGTCTAACTGGTCTAACTGGTCTACTGGTCTACTGGTCTAACTGGTCTACTGGTTCTACTGGTCTACTGGTCTACCTGGTCTACTGGTCTCTGGTCTACTGTCTACTGTCTACTGGTCACTGGTCTACTGGTCTACTGGTCTACTGGTTTACTGGTTTAACTGGTTTACTGGTTTACTGGTTTACTGGTTAATGGTTTACTGGTTTAGCGGTTTACTGGTTTACTGGTTTACTGGTGTACTGGTGTAACTGGTGTACTGTGTACTGGTGTATGGTGTACTGGTGGTACTGGTGTACTGGTGTACTGGTGTACTGGGTACTGGTGTACTGGTTACTGGTGTACTGGGTACTGGTGTACTGGTTACTGGTGTACTGGTGTACTTGGTGTACTGGTGTACTGGTCTACTGGTCTACTGTCTACTGGTCTACTGTCACTGGTCTACTGGTCCTACTGGTCTATCTGGTCTACTGGTCTACTGTCTACTGGTTCTACTGGTCTACTGGTCTACTGGTCTACTGGTCTACTGGTCTACTGTCTACTGGTCTATGGTCTACTGGTTACTGGTCTACTGGTCTACTGGCTACTGGTCTACTGGTCTCTACTGGTCTATCTGGTCTACTGTCTACTGGTCTAACTGGTCTACTGGCTACTGGTCTACTGGTATACTGGTCTACTGGTTTACTGGTTTAGCGGTTTACTGGTTTAACTGGTTTACCTGGTTTACTGTTTACTGGTTTACGGTTTACTGGTTTACTGGTTTAGCGGTTTAGCGGTTTAACTGGTTTACTGGTTTACTACTGGTTTACTGGTTTACTGGTTTACTGTTTACTGGTTTACTGGTTTACTGGTTTACTGGTTTACTGGTGTACTGTTTACTGGTTTCCTGGTTTACTGGTCTACTGGTCTACTGTCTACTGGTCTACTGTTCTACTGGTCTACTGGTCTACTGGTCACTGGTCTACTGGCTACTGGTCTACTGGTCTACTGGTCTACTGGTCACTGGTCTACTGGCTACTGGTCTACTGTCTACTGGTCTACTGGTCTAATGGTCTACTGGTCTACTGGCTACTGGTCTACTGGTCACTGGTCTACTGGTCACTGGTCTACTGTCTACTGGTCTAACTGGTCTACTGGTCTACTGGTCTAACTGGTCTACTGGTCTACTGGTTTACTGGTTACTGGTTAACTGGTTTACTGGTTTAACTGGTTTACTGGTTTAGCGGTTTAGCGGTTTAGCGGTTTACTGGTTTCACTGGTTTTACTGTGTACTGGTGTACTGGTGTACTGGTGTACTGGTGTCTGGTGTACTGGTGTCTGGTGTACTGGTGTAACTGGTGTACTGGTTTACTGGTTACTGGTGTACTGGTGTACTGGTGTACTGGTTGTACTGGTTTTACTGTTACTGGTTTACGGTTTACTGGTTTAACTGGTTTACTGGTTACTGGTTTTACTGTTTTACTGTTTAACTGGTTTACTGGTCTACTGGTTCTACTGGTCTACTGGTCCTACTGGTCTACTGGTCTACTGGTCTACTGGTCTACTGGTTACTGGTCTACTGGTCTACTGTCTACTGGTCTACTGGTCTACTGGTCTAACTGGTCTACTGGTCTACTGGTCTACTGGTCTACTGGTCTACTGTTCTACTGGTCTACTGGTTTACTGGTTACGGTTTACTGGTTTATACTGGTTTACTGGTTTACTGGTTTAGCGGTTTAGCGGTTTACTGTTTAACTGGTTTACTGGTTTAGCTGGTTTACTGGTTTCCTGTTTACTGGTTTACTGGTTTACTGGTTTACTGGTTTTACTGTTTTACTGTTTACGGTTTACTGGTTTACTGGTTTACTGGTTTAACTGTTTACTGGTTTACTGGTTTACTGGTTTAACTGGTTACTGGTTACTGGTTTACCTGTTTACTGGTTTACTGGTTTACTGTTTACTGGTTTCACTGGTTTACTGGTTTTACTGTTTACTGGTTTACTGGTTTATGGTTTACTGTTTAACTGTTTACTGGTTTATACTGGTTTACTGGTTTACTGGTTTACTGGTTTAGCGGTTTAGCGGTTTACTGGTTTACGGTTTACTGGTTTTACTGTTTACGGTTTACTGGTTTACTGGTTTACACTGGTTTTACTGTGTACTGGTGTACTGGTGTACTGGTGTACTGGTGTACTGGTGTACGGTGTACTGGTGTACTGGTGTACTGGTTTACTGGTTTACTGGTTTACTGGTTTCTGGTTTACTGGTACTGGTTTACTGGTTTACTGGTTTACTCTGGTTTTACTGTTTACTGGTTTACTGGTTGACTGGTTTACTACTGGTTTACTGGTTTACTGGTTTTACTGGTTTAGCGTTTACTGGTTTCTGTTTACTGGTTTACTGGTTTACTGGTTTTACTGGTTTACACTGGTTTACTGGTTAACTGGTTTACCTGGTTTACTGTTTAACTGGTTTACTGGTTTACTGTTTACTGGTTTACTTGTTTACTGGTTACTGGTTTACTGGTTACTGGTTTACTGTTTACTGGTTTACTGGTTCCTGGTTTACTGGTTTACTGGTTTACTTACTGGTTTACTGGTTTACTGGTTTAACTGGTTTACTGTTTTACTGTTTACTGGTTTACTGTTTTACTGTTTACTGGTTTCTGGTTTACTGGTTACTGGTTACTGGTTTAACTGGTTTACTGGTTTACTGGTTTCTGGTTTACTGGTTTAACTGGTTTACTGTTTACTGGTTTCTGGTTTACTGGTTTACTGTTTACTGGTTTACTGGTTTACTGGTTTACTGGTTTACTGGTTTACTGGTTTACTGGTTTACTGGTTTACTGGTTTACTGGTTTACTGGTTTACTGGTTTACTGGTTTACTGGTTTACTGGTTTACTGGTTTACTGGTTTCTAGATTTCAGATGTCAGATTTCAATTTTTCATTTTCCATTTTCCCTTTTCCCTTTTCCCTTTTCCCTTTTCCTTTTTCCTTTTCCCTTTTCCCTTTTCCCTTTTCCCTTTTCCATTTTCCATTTTCCATTTTCCATTTTCCATTTTCCATTTTCCATTTTCCATTTTCCATTTTCCATTTTCCATTTTCAATATTCAATATTCAATATTCCAACTTCCAACATTCCAACTTCCAACATTCCAACATTCCAACATTCAACATTCCAACATCCAACATTCCAACATCCAACATTCCAACATTCCAACCTTCCAACATTCCAATATTCCAGTATTCCAATGTTTCAATATTCCAGTATTCCAATGTTTCAATGTTCCAATATTCCAATATTCCAATATTCCAATAATCCATTTTCCATTTTCCATTTTCCATTTTCAATATTCAATATTCAATATTCCAACTTTCCAACTTCCAACATTCCAACATTCCAACTTCCAACATTCCAACATTCCAACATTCCACATTCCAACATTCCAACATTCCAACCTTCCAACATTCCAACATTCCAATATTCCAATATTCCAGTATTCCAATGTTTCAATATTCCAGTATTCCAATGTTTCAATATTCCAGTATTCCAATGTTTCAATGTTCCAATATTCCAATAATCCATTTTCCATTTTCCATTTTCCATTTTCCATTTTCCATTTTCATTTTCCATTTTCCATTTTCCATTTTCCATTTTCCATTTTCCATTTTCCATTTTCCATTTTCCAATAACTGCCTCATTCCAAATCTTTTTGACGGAATGAAGTCTGTTAGGTCCGCCAGACGGTAACGCGGTTTGTGCTGGACTGATGTGATGTCGTGAAAAAGAAACTAAAACAAAATAAATAATACCGCGAAGCCGACCTAATTGAAAATCAGCAGTAATGATCTTTAGCTCTTACATTTTGTGACTATTTATGTTATTATTTCATTCGTTTTAATTTCGGCACGCGGCGTTAGATCCTCCGACGCGCATACGCACACTTTTGAAAGAATGATCTAATTTGAACTTTGAGCAGCTGTAATAAAGTTAAAATTGACTCTTTAGCGTTACGAACGCACCTACATTGCTTAGACAGCAGTGAAAGCTTGTAATTTAATATGAACTTTATGAAATAGCAATAACGTTCAAATTGACCCTACATTTTAGTTAGAGAACGTTTGTATAGGAAAAAGAAAAGCGCTGTTTTTAGGGGCTTCCCGGCGATTATTCGAATTTTTCTCAAATTGGCCAAAAAGGTCCTGGCGTTGTAGAGTGATGCGCTTACCGACACATATTTGTATTAAAGATTAATAATAATTATATTCAATGACATTAGTTATTAATAAATAAATAATAAAGTTGCTTGAGAATATATTTATATGTAGAGGGAGTGACAAAAGGCATAATGTTTGAGAGATAAAGAATTCGTTGTCATCCCCACTCCGTGCTGTGTACTGGTGAGAGGAGACACCGGTACACACGTGGAGGGGATCACTTACCAAGTGATAATATTTTTTTGATGTACAATGGATGATATCGAGCGAGACAAAAATATTAAAATGTCTATTAAAAAGCAGGGGTTGGTGATAGAAAAGTGAAAATTTAGGGTTGTATGTAGTTTTTGATGCCACACAATAATAAAATAAAATAGAAAAAAAATCCCAAAAAATAAAAAAAATTTTTTGGTGTGGGCAACCCTGATCACTTAGAGGTTTGAAAAATAGATAGTAACCGATTCTCAGACCTACTGAATATGCACAAAAAATTTCATAAGAATCGGTAAAGCCGTTTCGGAGGAGTATGGGAACGAACATTGTGACAAGAGAATTTTATATATTAGATTCTCTTAGCTTTTCTCTTATTTTATTTGGTGGATACGATGAAGACAGGTTACGTAGTACTTGAACTATGTTTCTTCGTGGCGTAGCCCCTTCTCATAGAAGGTGCTTCGATCTCTCTTATCTTTTCCTAATAAAAAGATCCGATCGAATCCGGCGCTTAAAGAACTTAGTCATCGCAGATAGTTCAGACGTAGTCGAGAATTTCTAAACTGTAAAAACATTACCGAGTAAGAAATGAGTATTTTTAGGTAAGAAGAAACTCCGTGAACGCGGCCACCGATAAGGAAGGAGACGGTGAATTTGTTTCGGTCGACTTATAAACGTAACTCCGGAGCACCCGATAGAGATATCCGGATGCCGGGTTAAATTTGCGCTATCTACTACAATCACGAAGACTTTGGACTTCATTCTATTATTATTGATGCCACATATTATTAATCCCTCGGCTCACCATCGCCAGAAGATCCATTATCAAAACCCTCTGGTTCTAAAGGTGTGAAATGAACTATTGAGGGTTTTCATTAGGAGTATATGGAAGTGAAGAATATGGAATTGTTCGGAAAAAGTATCTTCAGGCTCGCCAATATTTTCTGGTGTTACTGGTCTTTAGAGGCGGAGGTGATCGTTCATCACGGGCCATATCAGTGGCATAAAAATCTAAGGTCACTGGTGTATTTAGTATTATTATTAGTAATCTATAAAAAAATTATATCTGTGTACTTTTATGTTTACTTTTACACATTACATTTTTTTCTGTTGCTCTACTATTACTAACGCAATATCGGTGCCGGAGATGTTTTTAGTAAAGTTAATAATGAATTTACATTTTAAAAGCAATAAATAATTAGATAAAGTGAAGAAAAATTACTTGATTAAATATATTACATTAGCGTAATGTTAAAAAATCATTACTTTTGAATTGTGCAATTGTTTGTGAGTAAATGAAGTCAAAGGCCTAACGCCATCGAAAAAATTTAAACTTTCTTGTTTCCGTTAAACAAATAAAAACCTATACTGAATAATACTTCGCCCCGAGACCGAATTCGTAACATCTGTGCTACAAGCAGTTAGTTCTCGCAATGGCAGTTAAATTTATAGTAACATAGTTTTGTGGGCAAGTCGCTAGCAACCGTAAGCCTCTTGTACATGGATAGTGGCGCTCTCCGTTGTTCAGCCATTAAGGTGCAGATAAACAGAAGCGAATACGAAATAAATAAATAAATACGCTTGTCACGTCGGCATTAGCCTCCACTTAACCAGATAAGATAACCTCGCTATTTAGTTAATTATAATGCACCGCGGCGCTGCTGCCGTTCTTAAGCGAAGCCAACGGCGGGGAGCATCTCCTTCGATTAGCAGTAATGGTTCATTCAATTATACTTAATATAATTTCTAGTACTATACCTATTTTATAAGGTCTCTAGTCTTAACGTGATGAAAACTTAAGTTAACTCTCATTTTACCTAAGTAATTTCACTAGTGTTAGATATTGAAGATAAATTATTGTGGTTATAAACATTTTGTTAGAAAAATAGTAATTGTATTGACTGTTAATGAATCCAAAATGAATTACTGCATATTGTACTATTATATTTCATACTAATATTTATGTAATAATTGTACTTATATTTCTTATAGTGCAATTGAAATATTGGGAATATTATTAATCCATGACTTTTATAAAATTGATGATAATTAAATAGTTGTATTGATTATTGTAAAAATGGCGCCGCTGTCATTTTGGTATAAATGGCGGTCAACTGTGGATCTCGAGGTTATTACTGTTTGGACAGCGTAAGAAGTGTGAACTCAGTGACTTGAGAATTGTGTATATAAAAACGTGTAAATTAGATATGTATGTTGAAAAGAGAAATGTCTATTACTAGCTACAATCATTTCGGCGGTCGAGATCTTGTTGTTAGTATCTACGGATTGACACTAGACGGTCTAACAGAAATTACTAGTTATATCTTTTTTATACTACGGAGCAGTTCTAAAGTGAGTTAGTTTAAGGTTCATTTGCATCGATCATTTCTTTATTACTTTTCTTTTTATTCACTGAAATAAATAGAGAAGAAGAAATATTTTATGATTTAATTTGTTATTGAATAGAAATTGAAATGAAATATTATTGATGAAAATATACTTAGAAACAAATTGGAAATGCTTTACAGTTGATTTCAGTTTCAGAACTATCATTCTTATTATTGTTTCATGAAAAATTTAGTTTATATTTATTAAATTATAACATATAGTGATAAACTAAAAAAAACCTAAAATTTTTAAAAATTTATAAATTGACATGTAGCTGCGTCAGCTAGATGTATTTATTTAATTTCCTTAAAAACTTTATCTAAATATTCCTGAAAAAGATTTTTTGTTTATATCTTATAAATAATATGTCAAAATGCGTAAAGATCAATAGCAGATCAAAGATCAATTAATAGATAGACCTG
This sequence comes from Byasa hedistus, assembly GCA_029286795.1. Lineage (NCBI taxonomy): Eukaryota > Metazoa > Arthropoda > Insecta > Lepidoptera > Papilionidae > Byasa > Byasa hedistus. The sequence goes on from JAGSMW010000001.1 coordinate 1,694,857, forward strand.
AATACAATAGAAAGAAACATTAATAAATGTAAACTAACAAAACTTCACGCAATTGTTACTGAGAAAAAGAGGTTTTTTTTTGGCGATATTACTTCATTGAAACATGAACTTTAACAGAAAAATTAGAGCATTTTTACTAAATAAATAGGAAAAAGTAATAATTTATTATTTAATCATCAAAGAAACCATTAATAAATGATTTCTGTTATAATATATAAAAATATCTGAGAATCAATAATAGATCTGTTTTAAGTATTTTTAAGGTTAGAAGAGAACATTTTTTTAGCATTAAGTCCATCTTTTTGAAAAAAATTGAATCGGTGCAATTATACAGTAATAATACTAACATGCACACAAAATCAGCGAATAATGTTATCTTGAAACGGTATTAAAGTGGTATAACAAAGGCGTTGCCATTCCGGCACTCGTTAAGGTAAACATGAGCTAAACTCGTGATGATTAAGAGAACACGAGCAGTAAACACGGCGGTGCTGTTAATCAAAAAGCCCCCACTGCGAGTAAAGCACATAGTAAGCATACAGTAATGAACGGGCAGCCATTGTGGAGTTAATTGAGGCGGTTGTTAACTAGGGACGTGTCGCGTGCTCCGCCCCCGCCCACTCCGCCGCCGTGCGGTACCGACAGCAGATTAAACACTCATAAATACCATAAAATATTTATTCTTCTTCTTAGTCGTATTTCCTCATGACTGAGGGTCGTAGTCATCATGTGTCGTGAAACACACGACGACTTACTTGTCAGTTATAATGGAGTGGTGTTGCTATTGCCTTCTCCGTTTCTCATACTAGTCCGACCACGGATCGTCACGACATAGATATGCAGGTTTCTTCACGATTTTTTCCTTCACCGTCAAATAGATATTAGTTGGTGTTACACTAACTGCACATAAATTGAAAAATTCATTGTTGCAAGCCGGATTCGAACCCGGTACCTTCGCATTGGAAGGCCGTCGTTCAAACTACTAGGCTATACAAACCGTGCCACACCTCATTGAAATCTGTCCCAGGTTCGCCGTCACCAGAACTAACCATGAACTTACCTGCATGCTCCTTAAAATCCATCCATTTAACTTAACTTCAATTCTCACCAAAATAAGCTCCGCCAACAGTTTTATCGCACATATTGAGTACATTGTCAACAACCTGAAAAAATTCAACAGCACATAAATTAACAACTTCAATCTTCTAAAACATTATATCCTACTCCCATCCACTCTTACCAAATTTATACTTTATTTACAATTTACTTTATACAAACAATTTATCTCTAAATTTACATACCAACTACTTTGTACAAATCATATTTACTTACCCCTTACTCCTGCTACTTACACAATATTACAATACAATCTTACCAAACAACTGTAATAACTTTTCAAACCTTGCTCAAGCAAGCTTTACAGCCGCGTATCAAATCGCGCGGCTTTAAACCCAAAAAAAAAAAAAACCACTAGGCTATCACGACTCCCCATATCCGGCTTCATAAAATATTTACAAGTGTGCAAACATTACTGTGTTCCAGTTTGAAATGAGCTACAGCCTATATATTACTACTTGAAACCGACTAGCAATCAATCATCGTAGTCAAGCACTAGTCTACCCAAAAAAAAAACTAACGCTCATTATGGGCTATATATATCACTTAGAATTGAGTGTCGACTAAAAAAACCTTTACATGTGAAACATATTGGTTATGTTTAACACAATTTTATATTGATACATAGAGAAAAAGTTACACTCATTATTTTGAGCGTTTTTGTCTATTAAAGTCGACTATATAGATAATAGAAAATATTTTTTTATCTGTGGGTAAGTAAAATTAATAAGTAACATGTCATTATCTATAACACGCTTTATATTCTTGTAATTACTGCAATTTTCTTTTATATAATATCATTGTTTTAGTAATGAGAAAGTATTGATTTGAAAACCATCATATATTATTTACAAAGGAAACGTTCTGAACAGCAACTCTTTACAATGATATATCTATTATTAAAGAACGTTTGGATACTTCTAGAAACATCTAAAGTTAATCATCAACATCGCTATTAAAATACGTAGAATTAACTAACACAACCTTATATATTTCGTTGCTTTTGAAAACATCCTTGAAACTGTATTGGAAATACTTTAAAGTTGGTTCAACTTTCTAAATATTTCATAGTAAATTTCGTTTATAGATATTAAACAATATGATAATTTAATTTATTAATAATTAATAGATTGATTAATTTTGTAATGCTTCTATTGCAATCGTTACTTGTGGGGCATAATAATGAAACAGTCCTTTCTAATGTTCATTGTGCAACAACGTATTTGCTTAACTCATCGACGATCTACTTGTTCACACTCAATACAAACATTCCTTTAACAGGAGTACAATTACAACATTGAATTGTCAAAATGCATACATTTATATTGTATTTTCTATTAGATTTTCATTAATAACACATAATTAAAACTATATTGGAGCTATACAGTTGCAGCAATACGCTCTGTAATAAAGCGCTGACTAAAATTTTCAAAACTGCAACACATTGCGTTAACTGCTTTAAATTACACATGCTACAGTGCTATTTAAACCTGAAGTCAATCCCTTCAATGCTGTAACAAATACAAATTACTATATTATAGTAAAATAAATCGCTACAGTAGTAAATATATCTACTACTCGTAGCACTTCCATCGAGATTCCTACACTACATGATTACTTACTGATTTTACTTAATTTTATTCATTATAATGCGGTTACAGTTCGAGCCATAAGACTTGAAAAGACCTGGGTTCGATTCCCTAGTTGGTTTATATACTCCCGGACACATCTATCGGCCCACCACCGTGTGTTCAAAGTTTCAACGGTGTCTAGTTAAAAATAAATGTTAGGTGGAGCATTAAGTTAAAATGCAGTTTTGAAGCAGATTTATTGGTCAACCCCTATGAAGGTTTTTTTTTTTTGTAATTTCGAATTGATTTGGTCGGCAGAAGTTTTACAGCTTGGGCGACAATTTCAGGCAGAGTATCCATATTTTTTGGTCAAAACTGGCTCTTAGTTTAAATTTGCCTTTTTAAGGAACCAATAATCGGACACATCAAAAAAAAACATCCAACTTGTGCGAAATAAAAAAGTTTTCTCCATTTCTGGGTCGTTGAAAACAATGAACAGACTCGAATTTTCGTTTTTTTTTTTCATAATCCTAAATTCAAAATTAAAAAAAAACATACATAAAGAATGACCAAAAAATCTGCTTTAAAACTGCATTAAAACTTATTGCTCCACCTAACATTTATTTTTAGCTAGGCACCGTTAAAACTTTTAAACACTAGGTGGGCCGATAGATGTGTCCGGGAGTGTAGTATGATTTCAGACTAAACATATCTTCTGCTGAATCCAGGAATTCTAACGGCTTTCGGATTAGCGACAAAAGTTTTGGTAAAGATCACATTAAAAGTTAATCGCCTTTTCACGGGAAATGATTATTCTTAGTCGCCTTTTTAGCATGCTGGGAATAGTAGCCGGTATTAAATTCTAACCTGACTCCCTGATTGTAATATTACTTGGTAAGCATAACATAATAAGTGTATATTAACATATTAGTAAATATGATACAACACGTTGGAAATGGCAGCTTTTCATGCAACGTTTATTAAACTTTTCTAAACGCTTCGTATATCTTAAGGAATGTCTTGGGCCAGTTATATTCTTAATAAAAAGTTCTATAGTTCTATTCTTAACATGGAAAAATTCTATTCTTGTTATTAATTGATTTAACTTAGAAGTGATAACGAAACCACACCGCATGAAGTCAACTGTGCAACATGAAAATCTTAACTGTTTCTTTATAAGTTTAGATCGTATTTTATATCTGATTTTGATCTTTCGGACAAGCGCGAGTCGTGCGCAACAAACGCCTTAGCATTGTATCTATCTTGAATGCGATTGTATTATATTTATCAGAGCGCACCGAGCTTGTACTTGAATTAGTTCCTTGCTTACAATCTGTCAATCCAATAAGATAATTTCGTCGGTATAATTTAACCAGACTGCAGGGTATCTGCGGTCTGTCCGACGATATACTGAAACCGCTAAATCTTACAACACTCTTATCAATACTTAACAAACCTGTCTGTCTAATCTAAACGTGATCAGGCTGGATGTAGAATCTTAGCAAACGTATCAAACCTTAGGCCTTCCAAGGTGGACTGACGATGAAACCGCCAAAGCTGGAGATTTTGGAAGGCCTATGTTCAGCTGTAGACATCTATTGGCCGATGATGATGAAATACAAAAATTAGAGAATAATTAAATCTAGTTAACGTAAATGAAAGCGTATGAAAGTTATATAAAGCAATTTCACGAAAAAGTACCTAATTTTATCTTTAGTTTAATCATTAATATTTTAACAAAAAAGAGTTCTGAACGCTTTAGATTTTAGTAGTAAAATAATCTACAAACATAATTTATTAAGCTACACTGTCACAGATTAAAAATAGAAATAAATCTAACTTAAAAAGAAACTTATTTAAATCACTGCAAAAAATCCGTTTCATTTCTGTTTCCATTTATCTTTAGTTTGTCTGTTATAAAGTATTATTATTTTAAACCATCCAAGTTTACCACCACTAAACAATCTCAGTGCGGAATATAGAAATAATAGCAAATCAATATATCGGAATTCAACAGGCGTCCGCCGAGACCTAGATTTATTATCTCGCCGCATTACGGCCTTTTGTTTGTGGTTTCAGGCACAGAAGGTTGCGATATACAGTCACGACCGAATAACAATAGAAAGTTCATTTCGGATTCGAATTAATTATACACAAACTGTAACGGTGGACGGTAATGCATTAAATATTACCACAACTAATGCACGAAACACTAAAACAACTGAAACAATATTTTCTATGCCTTTTATCTACTAAAATTTAACTTCAATTTCACGTGGTGTTAACATCTAACTTTGTAACTTGTGGCACCTTATTCGAGCGACAGGTTTTCTTATTATATATATTGTTATGAATTTCAACTGTCTCCGTTATAATGTGAAAACCAAAGAATTCGGAGCGAGCACACTTTACCATCACACTCGGTCACTGAACAATTTAATAAAAAACGGATTTCTCTTTATTAAAATACAATGAACAATGAAAGTACACTTCAAAGTTATTTTAAATAGTTTAAGTTTAATAGGATCCCCGCGACAGCTTTCTGTATCATAATTATCAATTCAACATTATATAATTTGATTGAGACTTCTTTGGTAACTACAAATATGAGCACAAAAAATTGAACTTCTAAAGGTGATCTAGAAAGTATATTAACATCTCTGTGTAATCCAGAACACCTGCGCAGAGCCCGCAGCCAGGACATGAGTTCATCGGGTTCAATACACCGGAAGTGGGAGTGGGATCAGGGTTGCAAGTATCTAGAAAAATCTTTAATAAGCATCGCATTAGAAAATTGTATTATTTATTGATAGTCTTATCTATGTTGTTTAACACGTTTTTTTTTATCATAGCTGTTTGTTTATGAATGCGATAACGTGAGGTTAAATCCCCAATAAGACTGAGCTTTTGATCCAAATACTCGTATTGTAAAGAAAGAAGTAAATAAATCCATAGACTTTTGTGTTATTAATTTGTAAATTTTTGACTGAAGTTACAGATTGTTTCCAGGTTCGATTCTGTGAATAGTTGAGTTCGGAACGTAATCAAATTTATTGAACTTTTTAGACCCAATCAATCCAAGTATAACACTGCTGTTCTAAAAGCCGGAGTATTCTGAACTAGCACACTTCACTATCTCCGTCATTTATAACGAGTTCAAGGGTTGTTAAAACCAGTCATTGGACTTTTCGTGCGTTTCACTGAAACTGATATAAACGCACGATCGATACTCGGATCGGTGAATAAATAATTCATCAGATATATCCTGCTCCGTTTAGATGATAATGTGCCCACGGCCGGGACGCCTCCGAACGTTAACTGATGCTTAAACATGCCGCACCATTGTCGGAGTGGGCTAATGGCGTGTTCTCGTGCCTCCTTGAATTTTAAAGCGGCGATTTTATCATCCAGAGGAGTACGGTTAAATGTCTTATCGAGATATATGTCACCGGAGGCGTATTGTAGCTTTTAGCGGTTAGCCTGTTTGCTATTTACATTTCGTAGCAACACTACAACGCGTGACAGGTAGAGTTTAAACAGTACTCGTTGACGGCAGCGGAGAATCTTCCGATGCAGGTGGAGTTGGAACTAGATAAGAACCTGCCTCCGAAGATCAGTTCTTATCAACTTCTCCATAATACGAGTGTCCCTAGTTCCAAGGCCACACGTGGTGTAGTTTAAATGACAGTGAAGTATTTTCAACCCACTGACTGCGACTATACATTGCGCTTCCGCCTCAAAGTTTGGTATTTGAATTAATTTAATCAATAATGTAAAGATATTAAGCAAAATAAAACTTTGTCCAAATACTTCCAGGCGTATAAGGAGAAAATAAAAAATGATATAAATCATATCATTATTGCTATTAGCACAAATAAACTACAAGAGAATTATGATAAAAACAAAGAGAATAAATAACGTACAAAAGTAAAAAAAAAAGACAATCGTTATTCAACGATTTCAATGAAAAACATTTTCAGCATGCGATTGATTACATTCTCTGTAACAATGTTGGCGCTAGTAAAACGATACGTTAATAAATCTCACAGGAATCGATTGTTTCGCGCAAATCGATTGTAATTATGAGAAAAAACACAACAGCCGCAAGGTTACGTTTGGAAAGTTCTACGGCGCTGAATAAATTGCACACCGGCTCTATTTACATTCGCCTGAAGCGATGCATTAGTTACAAACGAATAATCGATTCAGCACTCAATTTCACGTCAGCGCAGTATATAATAACGAACCTATCGATTCGTGGATCGTAGGCGACGCACATCGATTTCTATTATTCCAATGTAATATATCGAAATGCCTTGGGCTTGAATAAGCTTACTGCTGGTCTCTGTTGCTGGAGACCGACCAGTAAAGTACCACACTGTGCAAATATTACTATGTTCCAGTTTGAAGGATGTTGTTGCTAGTAAAATTACTGGAGCAACGAAATCTTGTGTATCGCATAACGACGAGCTTAACCAAACGTTCATTTGATGGTAAGTGAAACGTATTACCAAAACAATACACAGCGATAATTCATACGCTTTGAGATATACGATGTTAACACAGTAACTGTTTGGCGGAAGTAAAAAGTAAGAGCTGCGGTTATACAGTGTATAATATTGTAAAAAAAAGGAACAGTTACGCAATAGGAATGAAAGTTTTTTTTAATAAAGCACTGAAGGCGAATGAAATCAATAACGTAGCGAATAAACAGCGATAGGGCGCGCCGCACAAGTTTCGTTTCACAACCGCGCTCGCTTACTCTGCATAGCGAATAATTCACCTGCGAGCGTGCATTACACTTGTGTTCCGCCTCCATAAACAAAGAGTGCGACTATTAACACTGACAGATACGCGATACGAGATATATTGCACCTACCACACACCCGCACTCGAACACAACTCGAACCGACATTCGATCTAACAACGAAACTATTAGTACAGACTGCCACTATAATCTGTGGCCTATATAGATAATGTTTTAATTTACAACAGACTCATTACCTAAAGTTGTTGAAGAAGATATGTTATTTACATTATGATGATGATAGCTAACCAGGCGACCACTAAAAAACTACCACCAAACTCTAAAACAAGCTTCAAAACAGAACCAGTATTTTTTGACTTACAAACGTTATCTATCATCTTTTAATAGTTTTATCGTATAAAAGTTAAGCAGCAACAAAATATTTTTTCCATACCTAAACATACAAAACATAACCTCAAATTTGTATACAATAAATAGATGAATTTAAATACTTCTTTACTTGATAACCGCTTGCCTAGTAAGCCGGTGCGTGATTCGAATCTGTAGCCAGAAATAAACTAGTGCACCAACTATCCACGACTTCATTATAACTTAACATGAGAAATTGAGATCAAGTGTTTATCCATTGCGGACAAAGAAAAGATCTCGTTTCATATTTCTGACTGAACGTAGTTGTGAGTAGAATTCAAATATAATCTGTGGTCGCTATAGTTGCACGTTTAAATAACTTAGTGTCCATTTCGATATAAATTTTATTATTTGTTTTCTCAGCTTTTTGCTGTAACGGGGTCCGTCTTACGCAGCGGCCGGGCATTATACAGAAACTATATCGTTAATAAGTTAAACACCGACAATATCTCACATTAAACATACAAAATGTCCGGCGATGTATACACTAACGTATACTAGGTAATAAAATATTAAAACGTTTCATAAATATCTCGCTTTAGACATATTCGAACTGAATTTGGCATAGTTATTGCCGCCATTTATATAATCCGGATTAATAGTTATTTATTTGTGAAGCAATAACATTACAGACCTGATCAGTTAGACTCGGCGATAAAAATCTATGCCCTATTCGCCGACAAAAGTAGCTTTGTATACATCAAACACATAGAATAACTTAGAAATTCATAGAAGTTCAATCAGTAAAAGGATCTTAATTATATACCGACAAAAAGCCCTAAGGTTGTAAACGTTCCTCTTTTCGTTTCCAGAAATGTGAGTTTCCGGTGAAAGAACAAACGAAGACACTCCAAAAGTAATCTCAAGTATTCCAAGAAGACAGCTTTCATGGATATGTATCAATCACCAATACATACTTGTCCAAAATGATTATTAAACAATATCACTCCATCACTCTCTCCTTGCGAAAGAAGTCTCTACAATAGGATAATTGCTAAAGTAATTATTATTAAAAAACAATACAGAGTTTACGATATTTTTTGAATTATAATTAGGTTACCAAGTTAAATTACCGTTATTTATTAGTAAGGCTAATATGAAGATAAAAAGCAAGAAAGGCAGTCTTAATCCAAGACGAATAAGATGCGGTGAACGCTATCTCTTATAATGACAGCCGGAACTCACCAATGTTGCTATTGCGATTGAATATATTATTATAATAATAAAACCTTTATTGCTAATCATAAATATACTTACTTTTTTATACTATCTTTTTTCCCTTGGTTTCCCCGTTTAACGATTAACATGTCTCGTGACACATAGACCTCTTCCAGCCCTTTCCATTCATTTCCATTGTTAGCTTTTCTTACCCATAATATCCTTATATTATTGTGTTCTGTATTATTATAAACAAATATGCATTACAATTGTTTTGAATTAAACCTGTGGTAGGTGCCGATGTGCCCTTGCATCGGAATCAATAAAGTCGGACTTCGACAGCGACGATTTATGGCGGGCGAACCGTTTGTCAGCGCTATATCACCATTAATATAAAATAGTAGTACAAACGGACGGAATGCACAGACTTGCAAACAAAAACAACACTTCAGAACCTAATAAAGAATAACAGACGTGTTTTTAACATTTCCTTTTATCACATATGTCTTAAACTTACTTTTTTTGGTATCTAAATTTGTAGGTTAAGCTGCTATACAGTTAAATATGTACTCGACTTTCCTTATCTTTAATCCTTGAAAAAAGGTTAAGAGATATCACAACGAGCAACGCACGAATGATGTGGTCTTTAGAAAAGGCTTATGTCCAGCAGTGGACGTCAATATAATGATTCTCTAATGATTTCTAATGTTGCTTTTAACTTAACCTGCCCGCATATGAATATGAAGGTCACGAGCTGATCTTACTTCAACTACTTCAATTATAACGGGTTACAGTATTTTATATTTAATGCTCTTCGTATATATTTATCATACAATTTGCAGCACGACAGTAAATGTATTTGGGCAAACACATCACCATCAACTGCCTCTGTTACATTTGAAATTGATGTTAAGTTTAAACCATTGTATGATTGCAATTATAACAACTTATTATTACTAAAGGTACAAAAGTAAAACATTTGTAACTCTTTTCTTGTTTTCTTGAAACACTAAATGGTTACTAAACAATAGTAATATGGCGGATTCAATTTACAAATTGCATTAAAAAGGACAAATATGAACACGCCCACTCGAACCCCGGCAGAACGTCGCTGGTGAAACCCAACGCCATAAAAATCATTACAAACGTTGCAATCGTAAATTATGTACGTCTTTTGCGTACAGATATTAAATTTAAACTTACAGCTTTATTAATATACGCACAGCTGGGATATAGAGCTTTCGCACGCGAGTAGAAAGTCAAAGCCATTTACCGAACTAGCCAAGGTAGAGTTCATGAGAGATGACAAAAACGAGGAAAGAGAATAAAAAATAAACAAGAAAGTAAGTAACACATAATTAAAATGATGAAATAAACATACAGACATAAAAAAACAATTAAAAACGCCGTCGTATATAAAAAAATGCATAATAAATATATGAACAAAATACATAGTAAATACACGAATACACGTACGTACATATTTCCTCTTGCGCCACTCATAAATAACCAATAGAAGCGTTTTATATATGCGTACTCCCCTCTCCTCTCTCCCCCCTTAGCCCCTCTTCACCGCATCAATGAGCAGAGAATGTGAGGAGTGCGAGGTTTTTACAACATTTCCAGCGATACGATTTCATAAAAAAAAGCTGAAGCAATGATGAACAGAAACAAAGAAAAAAGCAAAATGATTCCACAAAAGTATTTTTTACGATAACATAGAATAACGCTTGTCTACGGACCTTTTTTCAGCTTCCCGTCGAAAGAATTAAGTTTATTTTTTAATATTTTTTTGTCTTACGGTACTTTGAGCTTTTCTTTTATTGGAGACGAGCGAGACATTCACCTGAAGGTAAGTGACACGCTCGCTCAATACAACGATATACACTGCACCGAATTGTGCTCGTCGCTTTGAAACATAACGTATTAACTCTCGTTACCCCAGTAATTTCACTAACTAACCCTTCAAACTGAAACACAGTAATGCTTACACACTACTGTTTTGTCCTCCGGAAACAGAGACCTAAAGCAGTAAAGAGATGTACTCAAAATTAAAACAGATATGAATTGTCGTAAGTAATAAAAAAAAAATCCGTCAAGTTGAAGACTTTCTTCATCATTTACATCATCAGATGCCTAAATAGCTTTTATAGTACAAAAATTATGCGAACCCTTTCATCGTCATCATAAAAACAAAATGACCTATAATTTTTGTTATCGTTAACATCAACCTCAAGCTTATTTCCTAGATTGAAACCTGAAATTGCAAAAACTCTCAAGGCATCAGGATTCTATTTATCCAGTCTGTTCAGGACATAATTATTTAACAGTTGTATAGTTATCAAATAGGATTATTCATATTATATGTTTCTCTTGAGATTTTTGTTTCTGTTCGCCAACCACAGCATCTCTCTAATTCCTAGGTTGAATGGTAGAGAATGCCCTTAGGCATTAAGTCCACCTTTTGTAACCTAATTTTAGCTAAAGCAACAAAATTTTTAAATAAAATAAATTATTGTTCAATGTGTAGTTTGCGAATCACAAGATTTGCGTCATCCGACTGATGCTGTGATTACTGGCACAATTTAGATGAATTTTTAGTGAAGTTAAAGTCGGTGTAAGATGGAATAAGGTAGCACGTGTTCATCAAAGTCTTGACGTTGTATCAATGAGGTCAAAGATGGTGAAATGTGTTCATTTAGAATATTTTGACAGCGAGAGTAAAGCTTATGTTATGACAGTAGATTTACAAAACTTAGAAAAACCTTACCACCCAAAAGAAACCCTCCATCATCGAACGGCTACCAATCAGTAATTTAATGAAGTTGAGTAAACTGAACCGTTTCTAGATTTACAACTTTATGGTAAAAGTAAAGACAAATAGAATTCTAGTCACTGAATCTTCGTCTGTGTTCGATGGCGTGTTCAGCGAGGTTCTAAAGCTCTGCTGCTGTAGTGATTGTCAAGTTCTTTTATAAGTAATCCCTGCTACGAAGCAGATGGTCACCCCCCAGCTTACAACGAAAGTACGCGCACAGTATTGATGCAGTGAGTGAGGCCCGAACCGCCGCGAGCGCGCACGCGCAACGTTCTCGAACTGCAACTGCTTTGTTTAATCTTAACGTTACCAGCCCCAAGCACCATAAACACTTGTGAGTCTTGATTTACATCATCTACAACAACTCTTTAATCACACTGAACTAATTCTAAATCGACACTTAAATGTAAAAGTCGTGTTTAAATCAGTTTAAAAATTTATTACTGTTTATATATCGTTTGTTCGTAGTCACAACTTTTTTTTATTTAAGTAACTATTCATCTTACCCACATAAACAAAGCACATTTTTTTATGCTGCCTCACGTTAATAAAGTTAATTTTAAGTATTAAAATTGATTGATTCAGAATAAATTTGAATTATCATCTATGTCTTCAGAGACATTGCATTTTTGTAATGATTTCTTTTAAAGTACAACACAAAATTCGATGAAATGATTTATTTGGTCAAAGTTATGCTTATTCCATTAATTTATTCAAATGTATCTTATTTCTATGACTAACTCACTTAAAACAGTATTATTTTTGTTTCAGTTATTTCCCAACAAATAAAACTACAGAAACGTTCCAGCGAAAGGTAATAAAAATATTTGTATGTATTTACTTTTATCGCATTGTTATATGTTAAATACAAATTACATTAAGATATTTATTTATTATAATGATATATGTATATATATTTGTTTACCTATCAATGCTGTAACAAATATATATCTCAAAAAAGATAAAATTGATTTTTGGAAACGCCTATCTTAAAATCATTGTATTGATCACCACAATTTTTTTACGACCTAAATTTTATTGTAGTGCTGTTAATTAACGATTTTTTTAACTCACCAGAACTTTGCTGGATGATGCAGAAGGATATAATCTTCTACGTTGATTGTTTGTTTAAATTCAGCGGCTGCGATAATCAATTAATATGTTGTATTGTTTTGCTAAATAACAATTACTAATGAATTGTTCAGGATAATTAATTTTAGCTTTAGCTGGTTATAGAAGTATTAAGAAGTCACACGGAGGCTCCTCTCGCGACTAGGGGCTTAGCGGTCTGGTGGGTGTTTATTTTCTTACTGGCCTGCTAAGTCCCAAGTCGCGGTGGTGAAAACAACTGGATGAAGACGGAAGACTAATTTTTATTAAATATGTCCTTACATAACTATTTCTGTTGTTTCTGTTGTTTATATCACTGACTCCAAAACGCCAAGTTAGTGAAGAGTCAGTGCTAAAGCTAACTACTTGCCTTGTAACACGGAGATCTTAATTTTAGAGTATGATAAAACTTTTCAAAAAACGCGTGTACTAACCGCCGCATCACTTTTTGGCTGTCATGCGTCTATAAGAGTTGGATTAATCTGGGTGAGCTTGACACAGAAATAGCGTACCATTCGGCACACGGTGACATATAAAACTTGTAAGTTTATGCGTAAAGTACAGAAAGAGCAGCCCATTGATAAAATCAGCGGGTGCGCGGCGAGATCGCTCGGGTCAAGTTAGACTGACGGCCCGTATCGATATACGATAACGACAGCTCAGAGTTTCACAAAGAGATCGATATCAGCCAGAGGTCGGAGGTGATAAAAAGTGTTAAAGCGTTGACATCACACCACCGCCTCCTCGTCCACCATCAGTCTTACATTTAGTTTACTTATTTCTTACCAGAAACTGCCAATCGGACCATTAGTTATTTCTACCTCCAAACAGTAGTGTGCAAACTTTACTGCGTTCCAGTTTGAAAGGTGTTGTATCTAGTGAAAAAATCGGAGTAACGATACAGTGCTACCAACTTATCTATAAAATGGCAAAAATAGGAACTACGGTCGCCATGTTGAAATGACGTTCGACTGTCAGTGTCTACTACTTTCGATATTTATAAATTTTAAGCGTTAATTATGCAGAAAGCTATTAAAAGTGATGCCCGGAGTGTTATTCTCAAAGTGAAATATTTTTTTTAAGAAGAAGCTCGGCTGCAGGCTCCTATCATTCCGTTTAACCAAATATACAAACGGATTTCAGCTGCAACAGGTTAGTGTTGCCAGTTTATGTTATAAAAATTACCCAAAATGTTAATATGGATGGAGACAAATTTGTGAATTGAATTTTTAGATGGGTCTTTTAACAATAAGGTTTCAATCTAAACGATTGAAACCCTTAACCTCCTTGTTGAAAGGCTATCGCAGATCATAACATTATATATATAATGTCTATGTCACACAGCAGTTTTTTCCCTATGAATGTGGTGTTATAATTTATCATTAATACAAACTAAATAATATAAATAAAAATGTGATTCCCGAAATTTGTGCACATTGGAATTAATTAGCAACACTGAAACGACGATAGCGACACTTTTCAGTTCACAGATAAGTTGGTGACACTATATCTAACTTTTTACGTCACAAGAATTTTAAGTGTTGCCACATCGAATAATACATTGCATTCACTTAATTTTTTTTACAACAAAACCATTTGACGTTCAATCGGTTATAAACGATGAAGCCCGTCTATAATGCAAATATTTTAATAAATATTACTTGTAAATCGTTAGTTTTAAACAGTATATTCAAAAAGCACCACACTTACATTTATTTCTATGACACTTCCTAGCGATGTCCGTTTATAAATTACCTATCACCAATATATGTTTACATTATCATTGATTAATATCAATAACACTACATTGAGCAGCTACTTTAATGGACAAAGCTTACTTTAAATAATCCATTCGGTTTTTATGACAATAACAATTATTTAAAATCATCGGTTTACGAGATAAGATATGCGCTCTTTCTATTCCTTTGCACTACGAAATCATATTCGTTGAATCTTTTGTAGACAGTCATTTATATATAGATATTTAATGAATTCTCTAAAATATTTATATTAATAAGAACTAATAAGACTGCCAATAGACAACGTCAGTATTTTTCAATGTGTAAACATTCGACTTTATATTGTGTTAACTGGCAATAAGGTAGTAAAAGGCAAAGCGAACTCACTCGTAATACTTAAGCTCTCATAGGATTATACTTTTATTACAACGATGGTAGCTATCTTGGCTGATTTGAAAAAAAATTACCACCAACCAAACTTTTCATGTGGCCCTAGAATCGAACTAGAGACTTTCGTGTTATAAGGCAAGAGCTTAGTCATATTACCGAGACATCTATGTTATTATATTTATTTATCAATTGGAAAGTTATGGTTTTATATAATTAAGCTTTAAGCAAGAAAAACGTGTGCTAATTATATCGAAGGATCGCTCTTGAGTAGAATCGAGTTTAATTAACACATATTGATGCACAATAGTACAATTAGTACACAGTACCGTTTACAGGACTGTTAGTGAGCCCTAGCACTAATGTCACTAACGGACTGCACAATTACTAGATTTTAACGTTAATAAATTAGTTAAATTAGCAGCATTGAAATAACAGGAAGATAGCTATAAGAAAGTTGATTTTGTAGATTCACCATAAATGTTCCAACTGTGATGTCCAATGCATCAGATAAGATTCAATGTTACTTATAAGCCGTTTACACATAGAAATTAACAAACATAATTTTTCCACAAGGTTTAATATAGATTCAGATTTATCAAAGCTAAACAGATTCCAAAATATATTTTAGCAAAGTAATAAAAGAAAGTAATGTAATTTAGCAATGTAGAAAATAAAGCATGTAAATAATTCTGGTTTTTGGTTAATTAATTTAAATAACCAATGTGTTTTTTTTTTTTTATTTCAAGGCAAATAAACAACAGAATGATGTGTTCGTTCTTCATGAATATTTGTTTTTATATTAATAAATTATTAGTAATTATGTCAATTAATAGATTTAATATTTAATTTGTAATTTTTGTCTGTGATGATTTTTAAATTTAAACTTTTTATAGAAGGACAATAAAGAAGAACATGAAAACAAAATGTCGCCGTATAGCTGGGGTTTCAAAGCGGCATGTGCCTCCCTCATGCAATGCCCTTGGAAATCCCAAACGTGCTGGCGATAGTTGACCACCAACCGTCCGTTTCACATTCACCCGCTTTGAAGATCTCATACGTTAGAAATAATTTGTAAAATGATACAAAATTTGTGTAAAATTAATGTGTAAATAATCTTATTCTTTAAATATAACTCATACTGTTTTAAAAAGTTTAGACATTCTTCATCTACAAAATGTTTCTACAACCAAGGAGTTGCATGCATATATTATTGTGATTTAGTTTTAAGAATGTTGTAGACTTTTTAAGTATTAAAATAAGACTTAATTATTACCTTAATATTTTAAGGCGAGCATATCTAATGTTTCACGTGGTATAAGATGAACTCTTTGTAGCTTCTCGTAGCTTATTTGAATAAAAATATAGTAAAAGCAATCAATCTGTCAAAATGTCATGTTTCAATCACATAATAATTAACAATACATATGTAATCCTAGAAATGAATTACTACATGACAATTTTAAATTTTAGTATATATTATCGATTTCTTATATTTCCGCGAATGTTACACATTTATTAAAACTAAATTTTACGGATTTTATCTTAACCATTAATAATAATTAAAAAGTTGTGGGTACCATGTGATAGCTGTGACATTTGGACGTCTGTCATCTTAGTCCTCCCGTGACCATGACTGCTGCAAAGCGGTCGAAACGTCGGGAATAAACAAACAAATAATAAACGCGATATAATCCGTAAAATTGAGTTTTAATAAATATATTATCGACTTTTAAGGTATATGATAAATTATTGTTTTTCCAAATTGGAGGTTAGGTTAGGGTTTGACGCAAAAAAAAATCCACAAGCATGCGCTTAGCAAAGATCTCTGTCTTTTTATATTTATATGCGTATATATTTATTATATTGTTATTTATGAAAAGTTTATACATGTTCATAAAAAAACTAACAACAATATGATTTCAAATCAATTTTATTAACTTAATCCCAATTATCGCTTTCCTTGAACACTGAGACGCATTTCGGTGCCGCTTCGCTATCGAAACTGTAGGTAGCTGCTTCGTTCTTCTCTTTCTTGCCCTCGTCGCCCCCGGCTTTCCGCCGACCATTCGAGATGGCTTCGGGCCTCTTGTGTGCTTTATCCGAGTTGGGCCGAGTGAGCTCGGGCTTCTTCGGCGGTGGTTCCGAATCGTCGACCTGAATATAACAAATACGCTTCAGTTGAGGATACTAAAATGCAGAAGACACCCCACAACTATACAATTGCTCACCGGACAATTTGGTAATTGAAAACAATTACAATAACATTGTGTTCTCTACAAATCACCTAAGTTTTGTGTCGTGGTAAGTTATATACAGAAACAAACGTGAGACCACTTATCATTTTGTTTCTGTGACTATTATAATTTTAAATGAAACTTTATTATTTTTAATGCCATAAAACGAAGAGATAAACAAAAATGTTAACACTACATCACAAGTTGTTAATTTTCACTACCTTCCCAAGCTACAGCAGTTAAACTTTAAAGATTCTACATTGGGCATTGTATTGCATAAAAGGAGACACGAAAAGCTGTTATTATTTTTTTTTTTTTTGAAAATGTTTTCACGGCTCTAGATATGAGTCCTTTTGAGCCCGAAACTGTTATTAATGAGCAATGTGTTGCCATATAACTAAAAAAAAATAAAAAAGTACATTAGCCAACGTAAAAAGTCACAGAAATCTTTTTTTTTAATTACGTATAGACTAACGCTTGACTACGATCCCACCTGATTACCTCCACACTTAACATTCTAGTAAAAATATTCTAGCTGCGGCACCTATCTTAACGTTCACTAGAGAGACCCGAGCAATTTTTTTTAGTACTTTGTTTTACTTGCTTATAACTAAGTTAAATCGTCGAGTATTTATGTAACAATATTAATTATCTGTGATGGTTGCTATGGGTTGAGGTAGCTGATGCACTCTTTTGAGGGTCCGGGGTAGTGGATACGGGGACTTCCACTACCCGTACGGACGGGTCCTCGTGGCGGATGACCTGCTCTGAACACCCAGTATCATGGGTCTTAAGGACTCGTGATGAGTTTGCAGCCGTAAACATTCGTGATGTGGTGCTGGTGAAATACACTCCCGGACACATCTATCGGCCCACCTAGTGTTTAAAAGTTTTAACGGTGCCTAGCTAAAAATAAATGTTAGGTGGAGCAATAAGTTTTAATGCAGTTTTAAAGCTGACTTTTTGGTCAACCTTTATGTATATTTTTTTTTAATTTTGAATTCAGGATTATGAAAAAAAAACGAAAAATCGAGTCTGTTCATTGTTTTCAACGACCCAGGAATGGAGAATTATTTTTAATTTCGCACAAGTTGGATTTTTTTTTTTTGATGTTTCCGATTATTGGTTCCATAAAAAGGCAAATCTAAACTTAGAGCCAGTTTTGACCAAAAAATATGGATACTCTGCCTGAAATTGCCGCCCAAGTTGTAAAACTTCTGCCGGCCAAATCAATTCGAAATTACAAAAATTCTGGGTTATATGTGCAGGGCACTTATGTATTTTAACGTGACAACGTCTATTAATTATATCACAAAAAATTTTGATAATAAAATTTTTTATTAATATATTTTATTAGAAAATTAAGTGCAAATGCGAAAGAAGTGACCAGTGTCCACGCAACACACCTTACACCGAATTTCCCAGTCAGTCACGAGTTCACATTTTTTTTCTAACTGAAAAACATCATCGCCATTTGTAAAGTTTAAACATTCTCCAGCGTTCTATACAATTATTAAAAATCTAGATAATCAGAATTAGTATTATTTAAAAAGCTAAAGAAATTGAAATAATTAAGATACATTAAAAGTATATCCACTATTTATTTCAGTAGTTTTAAACCTAGTCGATTCAGATTCTACGAACTTTCGAGTTTAATGAAGCTGTAATTCAGCAAACGTCGCTGAAAGAAAAAAATCTGAAAACCAACTAATTTATAATTGACCATCACTTGATTGTAAGTGATGTTATGTTAGGATGATATGCACCGCAACATAATTTACTTATCACATTGTGACTGATTTTGTCTACCATTAGTTAAATGGTTGTCGTTTCACAATTCATACAAATCTAATTAAGTTTATGTGAAAGTTAATAAGCTTAGCTAAGTAATGTTTGTCATTAGTCTGTTCAGCGCTTTCCAGGCTAATGACTGATCAGGATATCGCACAGGCGTGATCGGTGGACGGTGAGCTCGTACAGTCGGCTCACGTCCGACAGATTAATCATTTTTTCTTATATAATATGGGAATAGTGATTTGTCGCCGACGCCGCTAACGGTGCGCGGGAACTGGCGGTGGCTGGTGGGAGCTGGTGCTTTGGACATCGGTATGCCCCCGGCGCGCGGCGGTTGACTTCTTACGCGCGAATCGCCGCGACCCCCGGCGTCATATTTAATATTAATATTAATATTAATATTAATATTAATATTAATATTAATATTAATATTAATATTAATATTAATATTAATATTAATATTAATATTAATATTAATATTAATATTAATATTAATATTAATATTAATATTAATATTAATATTAATATTAATATTAATATTAATATTAATATTAATATTAATATTAATATTAATATTAATATTAATATTAATATTAATATTAATATTAATATTAATATTAATATTAATATTAATATTAATATTAATATTAATATTAATATTAATATTAATATTAATATTAATATTAATATTAATATTAATATTAATATTAATATTAATATTAATATTAATATTAATATTAATATTAATATTAATATTAATATTAATATTAATATTAATATTAATATTAATATTAATATTAATATTAATATTAATATTAATATTAATATTAATATTAATATTAATATTAATATTAATATTAATATTAATATTAATATTAATATTAATATTAATATTAATATTAATATTAATATTAATATTAATATTAATATTAATATTAATATTAATATTAATATTAATATTAATATTAATATTAATATTAATATTAATATTAATATTAATATTAATATTAATATTAATATTAATATTAATATTAATATTAATATTAATATTAATATTAATATTAATATTAATATTAATATTAATATTAATATTAATATTAATTATGGGAATAGTGATTTGTCCGCCGACGGCCGCTAACGGTGCGCGGGAACTGGCGGTGGCTGGTGGGAGCTGGTGCTTTGGACATCGGTATGCCCCCGGCGCGCGGCGGTTGACTTCTTACGCGCGAATCGCCGCGACCCCCGGCGTCATATTTAATATTAATATTAATATAATGCGGGACAACAGCTCCGGGATCGGGACGCTACATCCATCAAACGGCGCCCGGATAAGGCTCGAGGCGCGCCTCCGCCATGACACTCGCTTATGGAACTATTTGATTGACTTGTTACTTCGCGTTTTTGCCCGTCACCGCTAATAAGCTGTGTTCCCGTCACTAGTATTGAGCCCGGGCCAGGATCAATATCGCTTAATAAATAACATTTGTTATTTTAATCATGTTATCGAAATAATAACAGGTTTATGGTACCTGATACAATAACAATCTTCGTTTGAAAAATTCTTTGTTTTTTTTTTTTTCAATTTTCATAATACAGGTAATAAACATTAAAATGAAAAAAATACTAGGTTTTTTTAATACTGCTAATTATAATTGCGAAAAACCGAAACAAAAAAACTTATACGATTTGCTTAACTGCTTGATCATAATTCTTTGGTAAAACGAAGCGACGAGGCGGTACATCACAAAATACCTAATAAATATCCCTTTACAATTTACTCGGTGGTGTGTGTGAGTGTAGATGTCTATCGGATGACGGAGAAGATTATTATGATAATGATGAGGATGCTGATGATAATGATGGTAACGATGATTATGACGATGACAATCACGATGACGATGATAGTAAAGATGATTATGACGATGACGATCACGATGATGAAGATGGTAACGATGACGATCGTCATGATGATGATAGTAACGATGATTATGACGAGGACGATCATGATGATGAAGATGGTAACGATGACGATCACGATGCCGATGATAACGATTATTATGACGATGACGTTGACGATGATAGTAACGATGATTATGACGAGGACGATCATGATGATGAAGATGGTAACGATGACGATCATGATGATGAAGATGGTAACGATGACGATCACGATGCTGATGATAACGATGATTATGACGAGGACGATTATGATGATGATAGTAACGATGACGATCATGATGATGAAGATGGTAACAATGACGATCATGATGATAATGATGGTAACGATGATTATGACGAGGACGATTATGATGATGAAGATGGTAACGATGACGATCACGATGCTGATGATAATGATAGTAACGATGATTATGACGAGACGATCATGATGATGAAGATGGTAACGATGACGATCACGATGCTGATGATAACGATGATTATGACGAGGACGATTATGATGATGAAGATGGTAACAATGACGATCATGATGATAATGATAGTAACGATGATTATGACGAGGACGATCATGATGATGAAGATGGTAACGATGACGATCATGATGATAATGATAGTAACGATGATTATGATGAGGACGATCATGATGATGAAGATGGTAACGATGCCGATCACGATGATGATGGTAACGATGATTATAACGATGACGACCATGATGACAATGATGGTAACGATGATTATGACGATGACAATCACGTTGATGATGATAGTAAAGATGATTGTGACGAGGACGATTATGATGATGAAGATGGTAACGGTGCCGATCATGATGATGATGATGGTAACGATGATTATGATGAGGACGATCATGATGATGAAGATGGTAACGATGACGATCATGATGATAATGATAGTAACGATGATTATGCCGATGACGATCATCATGATAAAGATGGTAACGATGACTAACATGACTGTTAACAAAAGCACCCCAGCGCTGCATTCCGCCCGTTGCGCCATCGGAGTTGATAAAAACAACTTGTATGTTAATAACAGGATTACGTTCTTACGCGGAGTGCAGTTAGCATCGATAAAAAACTACTCGCCTAAGCTATTATAAGCTCCTATAGATCAACTACCCTTTTTCATACATTGAAAAGTAACTCATAATTGATCATTAACTCATAACTCGGAATACTCATTAACTCATCACAAAACCGTTCGATATTTACGCATAGTTTTCACAGTGTATTACTTAAGTTAAACGTTTAATAATGTTATAAAGCTTAACCATGTTAGTTAACCGACGGTAAGAACAGTTTATTGCTACAAAATGTCATATCGACGTTAAAATAAATCTCTATTACGATCCGGAGATTGTTTACGTACTCCCGACGGCGATGGCGGTTTATCGTGCCCCGTGTCGTTAAATGCGATATTAAATCCGTCAGGATTCCTTCGAACAGGAAAAAATACGACGGCGGCTATCCTGCTCTTTATATGGAGCCTACAACTGGACGGACCCGACATGGACCCCGAGTGTGGGGACTCCGAGTTTTATTACCTCATTAGCTGCATTACAACTGTTGATAGCTATTAATACCATATTGCCCTGACATAGTACTTCGGTATATTTCAATATACTTACTGATATAAAGTACATCATAAATAGTATATACATAAAAGGTTTTTTTATACTCATACTTCTTTTAAGTCGTATTTTCTCATCACTGAGGGTCGTGGTCATCATGTGTGATGAAACACACGACGACTTTCTGTGGCAGTTATAATGGAGTGGTGTTGCCATTGCCTTCTCCATATACTCATACTAAAGAGTATTAATATTAGACTTGTTTATACTTAGTTCTTAGAGTGTTAAAAAATACTATAAGTATTATTAAGAACATTATATTAAATTATAAAAAAAACTTTAAAAAGTGTTTATTTTTAAAGTATACTATATATTTATTTTTATAGTCTCTTTATTCATAAAAATTAAAATTATTCACAAACATCTGCATAATTAATTTGACAGTAGATTTGGCGCCATATTTCTTAGCGACGACAGCGCCTCTACATTGTAAAAACGTAAACATAGTATTAAATTTTTATGTTAAGCTGTTCAATGATTTCAAAGTATACTAAAGTAAGATTATTAATTCCAGTCAGTAAAATGACATTACCAGTGTTGCAGGTTTTCAGTCCCAAAAAAATAGTGATGTGGTAGAATCTAGTTTTCACAATTAAAAGTTGTCGACATTACATTTTATATTATACTAGCTGACCCGACAGACTTCGTTCTGTCAAAAAAATTGGAATGTGACAGTTTTTTTGTTCTTACCTATTTTATAGCCAGCGCAAAAAAATCTGGACTGAACCGTCACTCTGGTGATAGGGCGGTGTGTGGGGTTCAGCTCTATATATGTTCATCTAATAACTAATATTTAAATATAAGTGGGTTCCAGAAGAGTGGCCAAAGTTATAATTATAGTACATAAATTATATTTACTATTATTATTTTATTAGGAACAAATAACTGTCACATTCCAAATCTTTTTGACAGAATGTAGTCTATCAAGTCCGCCAGATGGTAACGCGGATTGTGCTCGACTGATGTAATGTCGTGAAAACGAATGCATTTTATGTCGCGCGCCGAAACTAAAACAAAAGAAATAATACCGCGAGGCCGACCAATTGAAAATCAGTAAGAATGATCTTTAGCTATTACATTTTGTGACTATTTATGTTATTATTTCATTCGTTTTAATTTCGGCTCGCGGCGAACTTCCGACGCGCATACGCACACCATTTTGATAGAATAATTGAATTTGAACTTTGTGCAGCTGTAATAAAGTGCAAATTGACTCTTTAGCGTTACGAACGCACCTACATAGCTTAGACAGCAGTGAAAGCTTGTTATTTAATATGAACTTTTGTTTGTTTGTTTCTGGTTACTGGTTTCTGGTTTCTAGTTTCTAGTTTCTGGTTTCTAGTTTACTGGTGTACTGGTGTACTGGTGTACTGGTTTACAGGTTTACAGGTTTACTGGTTTACTGGTTTACTGGTTTACTGGTTTACTGTTTTACTGTTTACTGGTTTACTGGTTTACTGGTTTACTGGTTTACCTGGTTTACTGGTTTACTGGTTTACTGGTGTACTGGTGTACTGGTGTATGGTGTACTGGTGTATGGTGTACTGGTGTACTGGTGTACTGGTGTACTGGGTACTGGTGTACTGGTGTACTGGTGTACTGGTGTACTGGTGTACTTGGTGTACTGGTGTACTGGTGTACTGGTGTACTGGTGTACTGGTGTAACTGGTGTACTGGTGTACTGGTGTAACTGGTGTACTGGTGTACTGGTGTACTGGTGTCTGGTGTACTGGTGTACTGGTGTCCTGGTGTACTGGTGTAACTGGTGTACTGGTGTACTGGTGTACTGTGTACTGGTGTACTTGGTGTACTGGTTTACGGTTTACTGGTTACTGGTGTACTGGTTTACTGGTTTACTGGTTTACTGGTGTACTGTGTAACTGGTGTACTGGTTTACTGGTTTACTGGTTTACTGGTTAACTGGTTTACTGGTTTACTGGTACTGGTGTACTGGTGTACTGGTGTAACTGGTTTACTGGTGTAACTGGTTTACTGGTTACTGTTTTACTGTTTACTGGTGTACTGGTGTACTTGGTGTACTGGTTTAACTGGTTACTGGTTTACTGGTTTTACTGTTTACTGGTTTAACTGGTTAACTGGTTAACTGGTTTAACTGGTGTACTGGTGTACTGGTGTACTGTTTACTGGTTTAACTGGTGTACTGGTTACTGGTTTCTGGTTTACTGTTTTACTGTTTACTGGTTTACCTGGTTTACTGGTGTAACTGGTGTACTGGTTACTGGTTTACTGGTTACTGGTGTACTGGTGTCTGGTGTACTGGTTTACTGGTTTACTGGTGTACTGGGTACTGGTGTACTGTTTACTGGTTTCTAGTTTACTGGTTACTGGTGTACTGGTGTCTGGTTTACTGGTGTAACTGGTTTTACTGTTTACTGGTTTAACTGGTTTACTGGTTTACTGGTTAACTGGTGTACTGGTTTACTGGTGTACGGGTTTACTGGTGTACTGGTTTACTGGTTAACTGGTGTACTGGTTGTACTGGTGTACGGTGTACTGGTGTAACTGGTTTACTGGTGTTACTGGTTTACTGGTTTACTGGTTTACTGGTGTACTTGGTGTACTGGTGTACTGGTTTACCTGGTTTACTGGTGTACGGTGTACTGGTTTTACTGTTTACTGGTTTACTGGTGTACTGGTTTTACTGTGTACTGGTTTTACTGTTAACTGGTTTACTGGTTTACTGGTGTCCTGGTTTACTGGTTTACTGGTTTTACTGTGTACTGGTTTACTGGTGTACTGGTGTACTGGTTTACTGGTTTACTACTGGTTTACTGGTTAACTGGTTTACTGGTTTACTGGTGTACTGGTGTCTGGTGTACTGGTTACTGGTTTACGGTTTACTGGTGTCTGGTTTACTGGTTTACTGGTTTACTGGTGTAACTGGTTTACTGGTGTCCTGGTTTACTGGTTTTACTGTTTACTGGTTTACTGGTGTAACTGGTTTACTGGTTTCTGGTTTCTAGTTTACTGGTTTACCTGGTGTACTGGTGTACTGGTTTACTACTGGTTTACTGGTTTACTGGTTTACTGGTGTCCTGGTTTACTGGTTTCTAGTTACTGGTTTACTACTGGTTTACTGGTTTACTGGTTAACTGGTTTACTGGTGTACTGGTGTACTGTTTACTGGTTACTGGTTAACTGGTTAACTGGTTTACTGGTACTGGTGTACTGGTGTACTGGTTTACTGGTTTCTGGTTCTAGTTTACTGGTTTACTGGTTGTACTGGTGTAACTGGTTTACTGGTTTACTGGTGTACTGGTGTACTGGTTAACTGGTTTACTGGTTTACTGGTTAACTGGTTACTGGTGTACTGTTTACTGGTTAACTGGTGTACTGTGTACTGGTGTACTGGTGTACTGTTTACTGGTTTACTGGTTTACTGGTTTACTGGTGTACTGGTTTACTGTGTACTGGTGTACTGGTTACTGGTTACTGGTTTACTGGTGTAACTGGTGTACTGGTGTCTGGTTTACTGGTTTCTAGTTTACTGGTTTACGGTTTACTGGTTTACCTGGTTTACTGGTGTACTGGTGTACTGTGTACTGGTTTACTGGTGTACTGGTTTCTGGTTCTAGTTTACTGGTTAACTGGTTTACTGGTTTCCTGGTTACTGGTGTACTGTTTACTGGTTTACTGGTTTACTGGTTTACTGGTGTACTGGTTTACTGGTTAACTGGTTTACCTGGTTTACTGGTTCTAGTTTACTGTTTACTGGTTTACTGGTTTACTGGTGTACTGTGTACTGGTTTACTGGTTAACTGGTTTACTGGTTAACTGGTTTACTGGTTCTGGTTTCTAGTTTACTGGTTTACTGGTGTACTGGTGTATGGTGTACTGGTGTACTGGTTTACTGTTTACTGGTTACTGTTTACTGTTACTGGTTTACTGGTTACTGGTTTACTGTTTACTGGTGTACTGGTTGTACTGGTTTACTGGTTTACTGGTTTACTGGTTTACTGGTTACTGGCTTACTTGGTTACTGGTTTACTGGTTTACTGGTTTACTGGTTTCTGGTTTACTGGTTTACTGGTTTACTGGTTTTACTGGTTTCTGGTTTCTAGATTTCAGATGTCAGATTTCAATTTTTCATTTTCCATTTTCCCTTTTCCCTTTTCCATTTTCCATTTTCCATTTTCCATTTTCCATTTTCCATTTTCCATTTTCCATTTTCCATTTTCATTTTCAATATTCAATATTCCAACATTCCAACATTCCAACACTCCAACACTCCAACTTTCCAACATTCCAACATTCCAACACTCCAACACTCCAACACTCCAACACTCCAACTTTCCAACATTCCAATATTCCAATATTCCAATATTCCATTTTCCATTTTCCATTTTCCGTCTGCCTCATTCCAAATCTTTTGACGGAATGAAGTCTGTTAGGTCCGCCAGACGGTAACGCGGTTTGTGCTGGACTGATGTGATGTCGTGAAAAAGAAACTAAAACAAAATAAATAATACCGCGAAGCCGACCTAATTGAAAATCAGCAGTAATGATCTTTAGCTCTTACATTTTGTGACTGTGTGTGTTATTATTTCATTCGTTTTAATTTCGGCACGCGGCGTTAGATCCTCCGACGCGCATACGCACACTTTTGAAAGAATGATCTAATTTGAACTTTGAACAGCTGTAATAAAGTTAAAATTGACTCTTTAGCGTTAGGAACACACCTACATTGCTTAGACAGCAGTGAAAGCTTGTAATTTAATATGAACTTTATGAAATTGCAATAAAGTTTAAATTGACCCTACATTTTAGTTAGAGAACGTTTGTATAGGAAAAAGAAAAGCGCTGTTTTTAGGGGCTTCCCGGCGATTATTCGAATTTTTCTCAAATTGGCCAAATTGGTCCTGGCGTTGTAGAGTGATGCGCTTACCGACACATATTTGTATTATAGATTAATAATAAATTATATTCAATGACATTAGTTATTATTAAATAAATAATAAAGTTGCTTGAGATATATTTATATGTAGAGGTAGTGACAAAAGGCATAATGTTGAGAGATAAAGAATTCGTTGTCATCCCCACTCCGTGCTGTGTACTGGTGAGAGGTGACACCGGTACACACGTGGAGGGGATCACTTACCAAGTGATAATATTTTTTTTTGGAGTTTACAGCCACGCGGTTTGATACGTGGCCATGTACAATTGATGATATCGAGCGAGACAAAAATATTAAAATGTCTATTAAAAAGCAGGGGTTGGTGATAGAAAAGTGAAAATTTAGGGTTGTATGTAGTTTTTGATGCCACACAATAATAAAATAAAATAGAAAAAAAATCCCAAAAAATAAAAAAAAATTTTTTGGTGTGGGCAACCCTGATCACTTAGAGGTTTGAAAAATAGATAGTAACCGATTCTCAGACCTACTGAATATGCACAAAAAATTTCATAAGAATCAGTAAAGCCGTTTCGGAGGAGTATGGGAACGAACATTGTGACAAGAGAATTTTATATATTATATATAGAGTTACATATTTGTTTTTGGTCATTTGAAGCACTATGGTCACCACTTGTCACGCTATGGACGCCATTTTGTTTTTCATTCTGCTTCCGAATTCGACGGAGTCAGAAGTGTTTAGTGTCCTCTGCAATTTCTTACTTGTTAACTTGTTATTTTTTTGTTGACTTTAAAAAAACGCTTTGATACCTAATAAAATGAAGCATGACTTAAGTCAAATGTCGGTGAAAGAGCGGGACATTCTAACACAAGCACTTTGTGTGCTCAAAAGAATGTCCCAGCAACTGTAAACTATATATGGCTTCGAAATGAATAAACTTTTTTTTTTATGACTAAATGTCTAAGTTTATCGATTGCCGAACATCACTATTGTAGCGGGTCACCCTTTTGACGTGACAACGTCTATTAAATTGGTATAAGATAGGACGCGCGTGCTGAGAAATGTCCCGCACATAAGTGGGCGTGGCTTACGCCGACCGCTAAGTCGGTATGCGTTTGCCCGAATTGGTTGAAAGTAAAAGATGTATTCTATTGCTCAATAATAATTAGAATAAAATCCCTAACAAATATAATTGAGAGTTAGTATAACTTGATTTGTAACCCGATAAACATGTCAAACAAGAATAATAAAATTTATTATCAAAATTTTTTGTGATATAATTAATAGACGTTGTCACGTTAAAATACATAAGTGCCCTGCACATATAACCCAGAATTTTTTGTAATAGTGACAGTTGCACTTGTCATTTTACTGACTGGAAATAATAATCGTACTATAAATAATATTTTCCGTGCTCATGCCATCAATTGGGAAGAAGAAGAAAAAGTAATTTTTTTTTAAGTATGTGTTAGACAAAATAAAAATTGTGTTTAGATAAAAACAAAGTAAACGAAATGGTGTTTGTAACGTAATACGTTTAGTTTAGAAGCTGAGCAGGCGTGAGCGAGCAGACAGATACTACGCCTTAAGGCTTCCTCTGAGTTTATTGTCGCCGCTTCTACAAGCGTTCGCCAGTGGGTAAATCACCCACAACGGGTGTTACGGACTTATATGGTGCTAGGGTCCAATTTCGGACTCGGATTATATGGACAACGTATTGTCACACGCGTACGACCTGCGGGCTAAATAAATGGCGAGCACGGAGGTGTGATAGATACTACGTTAACAAGTAACGAATGAAATGTTTCGTGTTAATTATATCCATTAAAAGATATTTCTCAAACTGAAATGTTATCGCGTTAAATGAATGATTATTTCATAACACATTCAATGTTTTATCGTTCAATTATCTCGCTGATCCGGAAACCTTGGACCTGGTCGAGTTGTAAAAGCTCTCAACGTGTCTAACAGCATCTACTACATCGATCATAACATAAGGATCGATCAATAATACAATTTATAATAGAATTTCACATAAATGATAAACTAACTCCACGCATTATTCCCGTTGTCTGACCATAATCATATCACACAAATAATTTTTTTCTAAATTATTACTAAACTTCAAAAATGTTATCCTATAAAAAAATTACGTCCATATAATCAACAGATACAAAAGTATTAATAACTACAAAATGCAGTAAGAAAAAGCTACTAACACATAGTAATATTTAAAATGACCACCACCACAAAAGTTTGATATAAAATATTTGAATGAGTGCTTTTGTATACAATGAACATATAAAGCGTGTATTATTAATAACAATACAGAATAAGTAATACTTTAGACACACAGCCGGTGATCTTTGCCTTTTGTATGCAATTGAAAGTTGATCCATTTAAGGCTCACCACGATTCGGTCCTTTGCGGGTCCAACGCCTCCGCTATCGGACCCTCAATTGCCATAAGAATTCACAAATGAAATTGGTTTCCTTAACCATAAGCCTACTGCTGATTATTTCAACGGCACCCGGAACACATAGTCATAGGCCCTTTAATAAATTAACATTAAACTTATATTATCAAAAGTATCAGAATTACTTATGGTTAAAATCGATTTTTATATTAAAAATCGATTGCAGCTCTGCTTTTAATTAATTTTAAGAAATTAAAATAATAATAATTAAATAATTAGAAGATATTATTTTAAGATATTTTAGTTCATTTAAGATATATTTTTAGCAAAACATGTATAACGATATTTCTTAATATCATAAACACAAAAAAGACTCATGTATATCGAACATTTGTCCAAATTTACAAAAAAGCAAATTCATTACGTTTCTTACCACATAGACTAAGGTCAAAAGAAAATACTAAGTCGTTTAATCAACCAAAATTAGAGTTAAAAAAGTCTATTCGCTATTAATTTTTATTGATATAATAAATTCTTTATGTTCAACTATCTTGTGATCTATCAGTTGTCACAAGAGTTACATGACCCACCCGGAACGATCTAGTAAACACGGTGCAAGTTACTTGTTACCCTCACCCCATTACCTATCTGTAAATGCCAATAAAAACATTGACATTTAATTATCTATTTGATCGTATATAAAAACATACGGACAGACAGCTGTTGGTAGTTTATCAGGAGTGGTCATTGGTGGCGGTGGACGGCAGGGGGCGGTGGTGGCGTTTGATATATAACGCTCTTTATGTATAACGCAAACAATACTCTTATATATTTATATCTGTTTGGTTTACTTATTTTTATGAGTCTCTATTACCTTACAAGATTAGAATGTGCCGGAGTAGCGGATAATTTTCATGCTTAGGAAACGAAGGTCATGAGTTCGATTCTCAGTGTAATTTTTCGTTTTGACTATCCCCTTCTTTCAGTGCTAATTTTGACCTTTCTCATCTCCTTAACCGGTAGAGCTATAGACATTTTATTTCGGATTTCTCGTTTCCTTATCCTTTACTTCATTTTATCTTGAAAGATAATTCATGTAGCTCTTTTGATGGAGAAGTAACAAGCGTTACGGAGTAATAAATCGGCGCATCAGTATCTTTTACGCTTTAGATGATAGAGATTAAAATCGTCAACAATTAAAGTATGAAAGAATTTTATTTTTGTAAATTTGAAACTTTCAGTTGTAATCGCTCTGAAAAACCGTAAATTTAAAAAACTTTCCTGAACAAATGATCCCGACTCTGTTAGAAGTTACATAATCCCAACAGTGGGAACATGAAGAGATGTATAATATCCGTTGGAATCGACCCGCAATATATCCCTGGTCAATAATGAACAAGCTAACGACCGTAATACACCGCGTTCTTAAAGTTACCGAGGTAGTTATAAATACCGGCATCAGATCAACAGGGGCACTTCGGCAATTAACTACTTTTTATTAGCTAATCGCTATCGTGAAATGTGACGAGGTTTTTATCATTACAGTCTTAATGTCTCATTCCAATCGTATCGTTTACAGAAAGCTGCTGATGTTTTGCGATACATCACCGAATACAGCTTCCGTTAACACAGTAGAATAAATGTTGAAAAAAATAACAAGATTCCTTTAAGTTTACAACAAAAAATTGGCTGAATATTGAACACGATATATATTTTTAATATTGCCCATTGAAATGGAAATTTGCAGATGTCCGACAACGCAACGTCCTTTTAACACGTCCGTACACTCCGGCAGTCAGAGCGCGACTGTTTTTGTACTGCCCTCGCGTTCCTATTTATACCCGCGCAAGGTATACAAAAACATGAGTCATCTCTAAATTGAATTTAGAATCATAATTTTTTAACTATTTTTAACTATTAAATGATTTTACACCGACATATCAATATTACTGTGATGATTATTACATAGCAATATCTAATATTTAAACCTATATAAAAGTACATACATCAATTCCCTTTAATTACAAGTTATAATAAAAGGAATAGATCAGTGGCAAAGCGTTTGCTTTGTGACAATGACGTCACCGGTTTGATTTTGGGGGACACGTTGTAGTTTTATAAATGGTAAAGTTATGTGACTAGTGGTTTTAGGATACTGCCGGTAGGTCTAGATATGTACCACGGTGTTAGGGCGACGAGCGCATTGTGGTGCAGTGTATATAATCCCACCTTACGATCAGGTGAACACCTTGCTCGTATCGACGAACAAAAAAAAGGTTATTTCGGACCCGCCTACCAACCACACGCATTTATAAATCATTTTCATCAGTATATCTATATTCTGTATTGTTGTAAATGTAAAAATATACCACTACCAACGCCATCTATTGATTATATGTGTCTGTCACTTTTGTCGTCTGTATACAATAAAGTCACTCGCTATATAAATGTTTGTTTTGTCTTGCTTTAGGTGCTAGATATCTTATATCACTCAAGAATTTTCTTCCTTTTTTAAGAAGAAATAAATATTTAAAATACTGAAAACCTACTGTCCCTCCCATGACTGACTTGATGTTGGCAAAATTCTTTTAAGAGAGGCCATTAAGCATAAAGAAGAAGAAGAAGTCACTCGCTAAATCGTTTCGTAACAATTGAGTCGTTTTATTTTATATATTAGTCTGCGTTCGCTCAACATACACGTTATCATTGTAACAAAACGCCACTTTTTCGATTGTTAATTAACCGAAAAATTTTATATCAAATTTCATTCTATACTATAATAAAGTCGTAGGAATTTCGGTTATATTTATTCTTAATATAATTGATGTCAAGTGTCACCGCCGCGAACCTTGGACCGTCCGGTAATTGACGGTGAAGCTGAGCAGCTGGTGGCGACACGGGGCGACACGACGCGACACCGCCACACGTAATTTGCCCCGGACACGTCGCTCAGTGTAATTGGCGGCCGCACCGCCATTAACTAATGAGATCGATACGATACGAATCGCGTCGGCGAGTCGGCGCGCGCAAAGACGGCCCGTTACAGGCGGCGACTGCGGCGCACCGTCCGCAGCCCCGGCTGTAACGGACACCCGACACTTGACGATTTCGATACACTGCCACGATAACTTTTGCAATGAGCTTCCGCCAAATATTCGGGCAGCTCGTAGTAAGGCTTCCTTTAAGCGAATGTTGTGGCAACACTACTTGTCACTATGATATATGCTCTTCTCCTCCTTTTCTGTACTTATATCAGCCATCATTTATATATATGTGTATGCTTCAGATAATGTATAACACTAACCTTTCCTATAACATATGTACCAATCATAGTTGTGTCCACCACTTTTATTGTGTTTTATATTGTACTATATGTAATTATACTGAACTACAAAAATAATGCACCCTTATTTATCTTCTCTGCTCAACCTATGGTAGACTGGGAGAGAATGCCCTATGGCATTAAGTCCGCCTTTTTGTACATTTTTCTTTGTGTGCAAATAAAGTTTTTAAATAAATAAATAACTCACAGAGATTGCGACGATATATAAACTAAAGTAATATATGCCAATGGTGTCTTATACAAGATGGGCCAAAAGAAATCACCCTATTGGAAGCCCAAATTGTGGCGGCGCTGATATCATTTTCTCGACTTGACCGATAAAATTCTAGAGGTTCAAATAAACAGAAACAAAGTTTTTCATTTAGAAAAACAACATCGGATGACTTCTTTTCGCCCATCTTGTATTTATGTGAATTTAATAAAACTATTTTCTTTTCACGGTTTTCATCGCGTTTTTTATTTTTTTTATACTACTATGCGACGGGACGAGCAAGACGTTCACCTGATGGTAAGTGATACGCTTGCCCATGACAACGCGGTGCTAGTTAAGATGGTACACACTGCACCACATTGCGCTCATCGCCTTGAGACATAAGGTGTTAAGTCTCGTTACCCCAGTAATTACACTAGCTACAGCGCCCTTCAAACCGGAACACAGTAATGTTTGCACACTACTATTTGTCGGTTGCAATAGGAGCTGCGGTGGTACCCACCCAGACGGTCTCTGGCAACAGAGACCACCAGTAAAAAATTATTTTCGTTTTAATACTTGGCTTGGAATCTTATTAGTTATAAAATTAAATTAAAACACCAAGCACACCACTTGTATACTTATATATACAGTGACCTATATAATAAATAAAATAATTAAATGAATTCCGTAAAAAAAAAATTTTAGAAAAAAAATATCCAATTGTTTTTTGCTGCTTATTATTAGATATTTTACCGTCAAACAGTAATATTCTAATAACCGTGTTGTAACTAGTGATACTTGAACTACATACAAGACTTAACATCTTATAACTCCAACGACCACAATATGGTACACTATCATTAACTAGCACCGCATTTCTATTTACAGAAGTATTATTTACCAACCGTTCAACGTCACTCTAGTACAAGGTTTATTGATAATTCTCAAATTAGTTTACAACTCACGAAAAAGATCTTAAAGTACTGCTACAGAATAATCAATTTAAAATATTGATTTCGATCGCATAATATAAATAACCTCACGACTTTCACTTTAGGCAGGTGACGGAAGACGTTCTGATAGCTACATCAGACTGTCACGAGGGAACGTTAGATTTTAAACCGAAGTCCTCAATGTCGGCATACATAAAAAGATTAATACAGACATTAAGCCACGATTAACGATAATTATAAGTCGCATCATGATCAGATGATTATGATTTGTTGAAAATCAGAGAAATCAAGCGGACGAATATAATCTTAAAATCCGTTTCAAAATTATGAACGGAAATAAACGGATAGAGGAAGTCACTTAAGCCAGACAACGTTCATCATAAAAAAAACTATATTTTTTTTATAATTTAGCTTCAATTCAATCATATCTTTTCCATTATGTCCATATTTTTCAAAAAAAATTATTTTACGAGTCGACGAGACAAGACGTTCACCTGATGGTAAGTGATACGCTTGCCTATAACAACGAGCCGCTAGTTAAGATGGTACACTGCACCACATTGCGCTCGACGCCTTTAGACATAAGGTGTTGTCTCGTTACCGCAGTAATTTCACTATCTGCATCTCCCTTCAAACCGTAACACAGTAATGTTTGCACGCTACTGTAGGACGGTGTCCGGCAACAGAGACCTACCAGCAGTAAGTAGAAGTTACTTGAGCCGGCTACATATGAGGATCTCGTAAATAAGATCGCAGCAAACAAAATGGTAGCTGAAAATCAGTGTGTACAACAATTACACTGAGCTGCAGTCATTTCATGCTACGGCATTACACTGAAACGAGAAAATCTTAAATTAAATTTTTCGTTTAATATTAATATTTACCTTGTTGTACTGTAATGATTGTTTGTTAAAAATAAACTAAATTATCTATCTTTATAAACTTACCAGGTGGTAGGTCTCTGTTGCCCTAGACCGTCTGGATGGGTACCACCGCAGCTCCTATTTCAACCGCCAAATAGTAGTGTGCGAACATTACTGTGTTCCGGTTTGAAGGGCGCTGTAGCTAGTGTAATTACTGGGGTAACGAGACTTAACACCTTATGACTCAAGGCGACGAGCGCAATGTGGCGCAGTGTGTACCATCTTAACTAGCACCACGTTGTCATGGGCAAGCGTATCACTTACCACCAGGTGAACGTCTTTCTCGCCTCGTAACATAGTAGTATAAAAAAAAAACTTTATTACGGTAAGATTAAATAAACGAAAAATTTAAAAATTGATTTGTTAAAAATAAACCACTAACACTCAGATCGCGGTGAACACTTGTACTACTTTAAAATCGACAGAGCGAACTGACGTACAGGCGTACCCGTCGACCCGCCACCGCTGGAACACGAGACACGGCGAAGGCTTTGAAGTCGGCGACGGCATCTTCATGGATTTATAGACCGCCTGACCAACTTTAAATACAATGAGGCACGGGACCCGAGCACTGGACCCCGAATGGTATTTAACGCGCAGCCGCTCCATGCAAAAGTACCAGCGGCCGACGTACAGACGTCACTGTCAACGAAGCCCTAGCCATAGCCCGCCAACGTCACCACGGACTACGTATCGACTGACGTAAGGCTACCTACACACTAGGTGTTATCCTGATTATATATATATATATATATATATATATGTATATATATATATGTATATATATATATATATATGTATATATATATATATATATATATATGTATATATATATATATATATATATATATATGTATATATATATATATATATATATATATATATATATATATATATATGTACATCACTGGCTCCCACCCACAACTTCGTCCACCTCATATAATAAAATAAACATAGAAAAAGTATGTAATATGGCCACGTAAAAAGAAGGCCGCCTGACTACGTTGGCAATTTGACACTGTAGCTTTCCCTCCCCGGTCAAAGACCCTCAGGCAGACCCAAGACAAGATGGAAAAATGTAGTGTCCAGAGACATGCGAGAGTGCCAAGTGAGTGACGACGATGTCGAGGACAGGGCGAAGTGGAGAAGAAAAGTAAAGAAAGCTGACCCCACCACCATATGGGATAATAGCTACGAAGAGAGAGAGAGAGAGAAAGTATGTAATATATAACGTACGTATACAACTTTCCTATTCGAATCGAAGATCATTTAATTTTTCATTGGTTTTAATTTTTTTTGTGAAATCTATTTTTTTAAAAAGTAGCCTAAGTTACTTCTTGTTACATCAGCTATCTGCCAGTGAAAGTCCCGTCAAAATCGGTCTAGCCGTTTCAGAGATTAGCCGGAACAAACAGACCAATTAAAAAAAAATTGTTTTAGTAATTGTCCCGTAAAAAAATCTACTCAAAAAATGTTTTAAAAAAAATTTCGATTCATCTATCACTTCATAAGTTTTATCGGAAAAATGTAGCTTAACACTTTAGTTCATCTGTATCGATACTAAAAATCTTATAATCGATTAATCGATTTATTTATTAAAATTGCATCGATTGACAACAAAATATTTTAAAATAACATACTTTACTGCATATCTTTTAATATATCTTTGAATGTTACTTCGGAGTTACATAGGAATGTAATTAAGCATATAAGTAAACAGATTGTAAATACAAAGTTTAAGTTAGAGAAAAATTTAAATGCTGAAACACTCTTTTTTTGTAACAAACAATTTAAAAGCGAATAAATCATAAACTTGCGCATTTATAACGTTAATTAGTATATTTGAGCAAAATTTATGAAACGTAAAGTTACGTTAAGCTACGTTCAAAACGTGGTGTTGTGTAAACATCGGAACCGACGCTCTGTTCAGAAAGAATAATACCATATGACCATATGAATTCGTCTCTCCGAAATGAACAAAACGTTAAGGACACACGAGAGGTCAGACGGAGGATAACCCTGGCTCATGCAGCCTCCATGGTTACTACTGACGGTGTACTAATGACGCCGCCCGGCTCCGCTCGCAGCACTTTGTTCACTTAACGAGACGCTATTAGTCGGGCGGACTTTATTAGAGACCTTGGGAGGTCCTGTTCGGATACATTCGTTTGGGTGGTAAAGTTACCACTTTTTTTATTCCACTCAGCAATTAGACGACCGCGACATTCTTCCGATGGTAAGTGATACGCTTCGTAACAACGCGGCTAGTTAAGATGGTATACACTGCACCACATTACGCTCGTTGTAAGACATAAGGTGTTAAGTCTCGTTACCCCAGTAATTTCACTAACTCACATCCCCCTTCAAACCGGAATACAGTAATGTTACCACATTACTAGTTGGAGGTCCGAAACCCATGATCAATCTTCTAAACAATAAACATTAACTTAATTATTACTGTGTGCCAGTTCGAAGTGAGTTGCAGCTAGTGATATTACTGTCGCTAATAGATGAGCTATTTACAGAACCGGTGTCCAATGTTCACTAGTTAGAGAAGCAAGTGAAGAAGTATAGATAAGCACAATGCGGTACTGTATACCATTAGGCAGACATTCTGCTCATCGGATGATCAAATAAAAACATTACTATATTTATTTGATAGTAACATATATAAAATGATAAATAATCTTTTCTATCTACTTTATTTCTCGCGTTTAAGAGGCAAATATTCCCACAACACGAGTAGTAACAAGTGTTGCTGGAGAAGAGGAAATGTTACTATCGTTTGGCTTATTTTCGGAGTCTAAGAACTTACTTCTTTTGTATGATCATATAAGTGTTGTTCGACAGATCTAAAATTGTAAGGCTATTTAGACGTTTTGGTATCACGATAATTTACTTCTTTACTTCTTTTGTATGGTCATATAAGTGTTAGGCGATAGATCTAAAATTTTAAGGCTATTTAGACGATTTGGTATCACAATAATTTACTTCTTTACTTCTTTTGTATGGTCATATAAGTGTTGTTCGACAGATCTAAAATTTTAAGACTATTTAGATGTTTTCGTATCACGCCAATACTGTAGATCACTAAAGGGAATATATAAACTTTATCTAGATTCCAAATTCTAATAATCTCACATAATTCTGAATTTTTATTAATGTTCTACGTTTTAATATTTGCGTATTGGTAACGGTGATATCAATTATGTAAGATGTATGAGATGATTTAAAATGATGGATAATATTATAGTTATTAGTGGTATGTAAAAACTTTTTAAAGTACACGAGTCCGTAAACGCAAGGACCGCGAGCGCGGAGCAGCGTTTAGAGTTATCACAGCGCCTCGATAATATATTGTGACGCGATACAGCGTTATTTTATAGCTGTAAATAAAGGGATTTATGGCGTCGGCTGGTAACTACGGGCTGGATCAGCTCGGCCGTCAGTCACGAACGTTTAAATCACAGCGAATGTGTAACGACGGCGGAGGCGCGAGCCGACCCACTTCGCTGCGCGTGCGCACCGAACAATAGCCGACCACCTTGCGCACACACAGTACGATCGAAAACCGCTTTTATCGCTTACAAACAATTTTGACTGTTCGATTTTTTTTTATATAATACAACTATGCGACGAGACGAGCAAGACGTTCACCTGATGGTAAGAGATACGCTTGCCCATGACAACGTGGTGATAGTTAAGATGGTACACACTGCACCACATTGCGCTCGTCGAAAGACATAAAGTGTTAAGTCTCGTTACCCCAGTAATTACACTAGCTACAGCGCCCTTCAAACCGGAACACAGTAATGTTCGCACACTACTATTTGGCGGTTGAAAAAGGAGCTGCGGTGGTACCCATCCAGACGGTCTAGGGCAACAGAGACCTACCACCAGTAAAACGTAATTATATGTACCATGTCTTATACGACGAACTGATAAGGAACCTAAAGTATAACGTTTGCGATCATACAATACCATACAAACAATGGATTAAAAAAGCATTACTTTTCCAATTTGTATTGTTGATATTAAAATCTTTTATTTAAAAAGTTTTAATATTCTCAAACTGTTGGATCGGTTCCCAAACTTTTTAAAGGCCACGCCCCAATTTTCATTAAAAAATTTCGTGTGTTTTGATTGTTTGTTTATAATAAGCGTTGCATTATAAAAAAAACATTGCGAGAAGATATTATCATGTGGGATTAATTTTCAAATTGCCATCTCTTCCAACCAGTAAATTGCCCCACTTTGGGAAACACTGTTAGATCAATCACTATAAAACGGCACAAATATTATTTTCTCGTAATGATTTTTTTACTACAAACTTTTTTATCATCAACTATCAATTGTTAAAATTTTTCTCACACGTGTTTTGACAGGAAAGCTGCTGATAAATTTCACCATTTTAGTCGCCTTTTACGACTTCTTACTTCTTAGCCGTATTTCCTCATAACTGAGGGTCGTGGTCATCATGTGTCGTGAAACACACGACGACTCTCTTGGCAGTTATAATGGAGTGGTTTGCCATTGCCTTCTCCATTTCACATACTAGTGCGACCACGGATAGTCATGACGTAGATATGCAGGTTTCCTCACGATGTTTTCCTTCACCGTCAAAGCACGTGATATTAGTTGGTGTTTTATGCTAACTGCACATAAATTGAAAAATTCATTGGTGCAGGCCGGATTCGATCCCGGTGCCTTCGCATTGGAAGGCCGGCGTTCAAACCACTAGGCTATCACGGCTTCCTTTTACGACACTATCATATTAATGTTGATATTCTAACCCACCACCCACGCCGCGCGTTTTGCATTATCTACTACGTTATAGTCAACGTCGCTAATTAGTGTACTTTTACCATTTATTTTCACGCGCACCTACATGCATTTACAGGACATCTGCTGCTGTTTTACTTCTCTTTTTTACACTGTTAAGCATTTCAAATAGGCGACATTTGCGTTGAAAGGAACATTTAACCCACGAGGAAATGTTACGCGGCTCGTTAAGCGGCAACATCTAACTACCTCACAATCGCACGCGCAGTGTTGACGTCGCTACATATTTGTATATTTGTAGCGGTGAAATACAAAAAAAAAAACGGTTAATAATACATACTTATGTACAAAAAATATAATCGTGTCTGTTGGTAATATAAGAATGTTCTTCTAAGTCGTATTTCCTCATGATTGAGGGTCGTGGTCATCATGTGTGATGAAATACACGACGACTTACTTGACAGTTATAATGGAGTGGTGTTGCCATTGCGTTCTCCATTTCAACTACTATCTACCTTCCAATGCGAAGGTATCGGGTTTAAATCCGGCCTGCACCAATGAATTTTTCAATTTATATGCAGTTAGTATAACACCAACTAATATCACGCGCTTTGACGGTGAAGGAAAACATCGTGAGGAAACCTGCATATCTATGTCATGGCCATCCGTGCTCGGACTAATATGTGAAATGGAGAAGGCAGTGGCAAACCACTCCATTATAACTGACAAAGAAAGTTATGAGGAAATACGATTTAGAAGAAGAAAGAAGAAGAAGTCGTGTAAAGCGGCGCAAATGGTGGCGTGAACACAAGGTCCGCTGTCGCCCCCCCGCGGCGATGCGTTGTTTACGGCCGGCGCTGGCGACGCGCGACACGCGATCCGCACCAGCTGATCCCGGCGACCCCGCGCTCATCCGCACCAGAACAAGTTCAGGTGAAACTAGGGCTCACAATAGCTTGACTCCGGGATCCCGAACACCGGAATCCCGGACGATTTTTATCCGATATTAATAACTTAATTAATAATAACAATAACTTAATAGGTTAAGCCGTGATAGCCTAATGGTTTGAACGCCGGCCTTCCAGTCCGAAGGTACCGGGTTCGAATCCGGCCCGCACCAATGATTTTTTCTATTTATGTGCAGTTAGCATAAAACACCAACTAATATCAAGTGCTTTGACGGTGAAAGAAAACATCGTGAGGAAACCTGCATATCTATGCCATGACCATCCGTGCTCGCACGAGTATGTGAAATGGCGAAGGCAATGGCAACACTACTCTATTATAACTGCCAAGTAAGTCGTCGTGTATTTCATCACACATGATGACCACGACCCTCAGCACGAGGAAATACGACTTAGAAGAAGAATTGAATATCATATATTATTCGTTAACATGTCAATATAACAACTGAGGTAAGTAAAAATATAACAAGCAGCTCTTTTTCATTAATAATACCGGTTTTTATACCGGTATTTCAAATTTAAAATATCAAATACCGGTATTCAGATTTAAGTTCGGTATTGTAAGCCCTAGGTTAAACGGTAATACGATAGCTAACCATCAAACACAACTAGGCCCCATTTCCCCGATGTAGTTCGGTGGCTTTAACCTCACCGGCATTCTGCTATATAAAAAACCCTATATTTTTTTATTTTATTTTAAAAGAATATTTATTAAGCTTAAAACCTCCGTGGAGCAGCGGCAAAAGTGATTGCTTCATAACACGGATGTCAAACGTCCGATTAAAGTTCTTTGCATTTTAAATGTAAGGTATTACAAATTAACTATCCAACATTGTTACTATATTCTAATAGACAAAGTCGAAACCCAAAAGTTACACTATATACAATTCCGTTGTATTAACCATAAAAAAAAAGTTACCATAACAAAAAAAAAACATTTTAAATGTTGCTATTGAATCGTTGTTAAACGATAAACCGTCAAGACGAGCACGAAGTTCATCTGGCAGTAAACGATACCACAAATAACACTAAGGTGATAGTTACAACAGAATTACAAATAAAATTAAATTTCTACTCAACATTTTAAATAATTAAATAAACGCCATTTATGTTTATATACGCCAAAGTTAAATGTCCAATTGACAGTTACAGTTATAACTGTTAAGAGAACAATAAGAGGCGGGAACACAATTGAACAATACCGCGAGGTAAATCCCGCATAATCCAGCGCTGGAAGTAAATGAGAATAGAATATGATAGCACGTGTCTGCGGCATGCAAATGCGCGCGCATTAAAATGCAAGATGGCGGAAGCGCGCACGCGAGGTCGCCGGGTCGCGGTATCGCCACGCGCCATTGTCCGCGCCACCGCACGGGGTTGCCATAAACTAATTATTTAAATCAAATCATTATAAAATTACCCATATCCCGTGATACAATACGCACACATAACAATAATTACATCATATTAATACATATAAATAATAAATATATCATATGTAACAGCAATAATTTTTTGGTCATAGAATGTGTTAAATTATATATAAATAAATGTAGAAAATTTTGCGCAAAAATAGAACTAGATAACATATAAAATATTAACCATGCAATATATATCTATA
Organism: Byasa hedistus; assembly: GCA_029286795.1. Taxonomy (NCBI): domain Eukaryota; kingdom Metazoa; phylum Arthropoda; class Insecta; order Lepidoptera; family Papilionidae; genus Byasa; species Byasa hedistus. Next base: position 1,737,637 of record JAGSMW010000001.1, read on the forward strand.
TCTACACATAACATTAAAAATAGTGCAAAAATGGATAGTGTAACAATAGAATAAAAATAAAAATGCATATCATTTTCACATATGTCCACCGCTGAACATATCTACACTGAAAACGATATTTACTAGAATCATGGATTCTTGATAATTCAAAGGAAAATCAGATAACTTTAACTCTGGAACTAATCCTGACTTAGTCTACTTTTACGAAACGAGAAGTTACAGTGGCGATAATAATTTTTTAAATCGTATCCGATAGAAAAACAATTAAAAAAGGAGTCGTCTAATATCATATAAAACAATTCACCAGAGAAAGCGTTTATCCGTGAAACTAACACGAGCATGGTCATCCGGATCGTATACTATCACGATCCGCTAAGGCAGCCCACAATGGCCCGGTTAAACTAGAATCCGGGTGAAACACTCCGTAATACGAGGATACACTTTAAACATTTACTTTAAAAAGTTACTGAGCTTGTATAGTTTTAAATTAATATACCCATTAGAAGATATTATTTGGGAGTATAATAGAATATTAAAATCTAGACAATCTAAATGTCCAACCATTCAGAAGAAGACAACAGTCTTTTTTAATTTCTTATTCTTCTTCTTTATGCTTAATGGCTTCTCTTATAAGAATTCCTGCGACAACATGTCAGCTTTTTTTAATTTTTGTTTGAAATCAAACTTTAATTTAAAATTTTATCAAAATCAAATTCTCTGTAGATAGAGCTTATGAAAAAGCTTTTATCTAATCTGCGCAATCTTCGAAAGATATCCTGCTTCTGGAATTAAGTCTTACATAGGATATTTATCTGATAGTTCCAACACCTAGGGAGTGTTAGGTGACTAAAGCTTAAGCATCAGAAAAGAGCTCATGATTTACTAGTACCCGTACTGTGCTATAGTTATAGAGACAATTGTTAGCATGCCCTTAGCGGCCGAAAACCCTAAAATTCTTTTAGTCGCTTTCTTGAACAGGCAGCTTTTGTCTTATTCTCAACAGCACTAGACTGCATGTCTTCTAATTGGAGCCTAGCGTTACTTCAAATAATCCTTATGTTATATTTATCCCACTTCGCCCACAAATTGCGTGTAAACGTATACAGATACAGGAAGTGAAGTATACAAGATAATCCTATCACGCACTTTAGGAATTAATAAGGCGTTGAAATCTGTGTAACTAATCCGCATATAGATTTTAATCTCATAACGGGACATTACACACTAATTAGTTACCAGTAATTAAATTTTATTACCTGTACGGCTGTCGTGTAACTATTTACAATTTGTAGGTCCATAATCAAATTCGATATACACGACATCCTAATAATATTTTTCTGGAATTGAATTCATTTTTGATAATTTTCTGTAACTTGTCAAGTAAATAGATAAGATAATAGAAAAAGTTTTTTTTTAACTTGATTAAATACAAAATTTTTAGAGATTTTAAACTTTTTGTGCTTATCACAATTATCACAAGAACCATTCAAATCGTTTACATCGCTTTCGCTAATGAAATAAGTTCTTTTTTTTACAAATAATGAAAACTTGAAGGTAACTCATAAATCCTGGATCAAATAATATGAGTATAATGTATCGATCATTATTAACGTATTTAAAATATCTTCACTGATTTAGATACATCAGATGATATATTATTAATGAAATTAATATATGCGAAATTAAAGTCGAGCGTGAGCTTTATATAAATCAGTTATATTTTTAATACCATCAGAAAACTTTAATAGTTGAACTGATTGAGAACTACTTTAGACCTCCCGCGAAGTATATTTTCTCTGTACTTTTGTTAAGTATCATATACTATATAAATGTTGTTATGTATATATAATATATTGTGTACTATATATTGCAGTATTGAGTGTTGTCATTATAGTTTATTATCACTTCTTAATAGACTCCGTCGTTCGGAGTACAACTGATTACATAAAATTCCTCAGATCTCTTGTAGGAATTACGTGTTATTGACTTTTTAAAACTATGTATGTTCAATTCAAATAATTAATCATTTAAAGACGGTACAGAAATTGAATTGCCTTAAATGGACCAAGTGATTCCTTGACTTACTTTCTCAAGGTACCCACGGAGATCTGGCCATCATAGAGGCGTGCGGTGTGGACGGATGCATTTGCGGCCGGATGCCGCGGGGGAGCATCGCGCGAAAGTAGTATCCCGTATGAAATCTGAAAGACGGCATTCTCATAGCTCAAGCCGACGGCACAAACATACATTTATTATATGTATATCTCCATTAATATCTTCACAAGTTTATCTGAAGTTTGTTAAGAATTAACCGCTTTTTTGAGATGCAACCTCCAAATGCTCGTATAACTATATTATTTGATTTCATATGATGCATTGTTCAAATTAATAGATGTTTACACGCGTAGATAGTAAACTTGTTAAATGCCAACGCGATGCTACCGTATAAATTTATCGCTTATGTTCGTCATAAAAATCTTATGAAACTTTTAAACCCGAAATCTTAAATTCTCAAATCGGCACCAATCGTACTTGTTGTTCATGCTAACCTTAGAGCGTCAATAAAAAAAATTGTACTTAACTTTTGATACCTTCTTTTTAATTAGTCACAAGATATAGTTGAAGCAAAAGAAAATATTACACCATTCAATAAATTTCCATGGCAAAAATCAATGTATATAGGTAACCCTTCTACAACACGGTAGGTGAGATTTTAGAAAATGTCGTGTTGTATGGGACCCAGAGCCAATACAAAAAGAAATGCGTATCAATAATTTGTAATATCCAAAAATATGACTCGAGATTTTCAGCTAAACTTGGGCCTCCTAGTAATTATTTAATTGTCAAGGATTTCGCAATTTTCGATTCGTTTCATATTGGGCTGTGTTATACGATGCCGTGTTGTAAAAGGACTACCCGAACTATTGCCAGATGTAAAATAAATATACGCAATCAGAACGTCTGAAGGATTCAACAAACAAAATATTCTAATATTTTGCTACGTTGCTAACGTTTTCTCAAATATGTATTGAACAACACAAAAATACAGTGTAATTATAATCAGAGTTCCACAATCTGATTATAATTTTGTATGTAAGCATATTCAGCCAATGTACGAGTGATGTGATGTATGAAAATAATTTTATAACAGGCCTCTTAATGATAAGTGCCTTCACTAAAAAAGAGGGAATCAAAATCGACCATGCTGTCCAAGTGCGGGTTGCCGAAATATTTTGGATCCAAAATCTCAAAAGCCCTCCACTCTGCGTTGTCATACTTCAGTAGCAGACGGATTAAGTCCGTGACTACGACTACATCTTGTTAGAAGTTCATTAAACATTTATTAATATTTAAAACAGATCCGTTAGTACGTTACTTAAAATTTTTTAAAAGACAAAAACCATTTTTCCGAAACCGTCATAATAAAACGTTTTTCACAATTATCCAATTAATTCTTTTTAGATTTCTAATCAGTCAAACCTTTGCGATGGCACGTACAAAAAAATTAAATAGCGTCACCCGTCATCAGGAGGGATCTCGGCAAGGCGTTATTCTACGTAATTATGAACAAGTTGCTTTTTATCATCTAACGTGCGCCTGCGCATACTCCCGGTCTTTATCAACAACGAAAGAACGTAATTGGTTCTAATGAAAATGTAGCAGTTCAAGCTTTATGTTACTTTTCAGTATTTCACTACGAATATTTCGTCAGTTTAATATTACACGAATGTATCATTAAAAAAAAAGCGAAATTGGAATATATGAAATATGTTAAATAATAAGCAATGAGTACACTTATTATAATAGACGAATACTATGAAAGTACATAAAAAGCAAACAAACTACTGATCATATTGAATGATGAATCAGATGATATTTAAAAAAAAACTAAATTATTGTCAGTTCAGTTAAAGAACTAAGGAATGAAATATATATATTTTTTTTCAGCAAGTTTTTTTCCAACAGCAAGAATGTAGGGAGAAGTAAGAACCACTACTCAACTATATGAACAAATCAACCTAAAACAGTTTTTTTTAGATAAATTTGTTTCATAAGACCTCTTCCAATAAGACATGAGACTCCAAAAAATATTCCTTTCCTATACAGATTTTTTTAATGAAACCAGTTTTTTATGTGTTACAGAAATCCTATTCAACATTTAAAAAAGTATCCCTACTTTTAATAAAATTAATAGGGTGCAAAGGCAATAAATGAAACAAAGAACCTCGTGTGAAAAAATTTATTAATTTTTTTTAAATCTCACTTAAACATAACGCCTCGTTAGAGTCACATTGTTGCGTATTATTAAAAAAAAAAAAGCGAAATTGGAATAAATGAAATATGTTAAATAATAAGCAATGAGTACACTTATTATAATAGACGATACTATGAAAGTACATAAAAAGCAAACAAACTACTGATCATATTGAATGATGAATCAGATGATATTTAAAAAAAATAATAAGCATTGAGTACACTTATTATAATAGACGAATACTATGAAAGTACATAAAAAGCAAACAAACTACTGATCATATTGAATGATGAATCAGATGATATTTAAAAAAAAACTAAATTATTGTCAGTTCAGTTAAAGAACTAAGGAATGAAATATATATATTTTTTTTCAGCAAGTTTTTTTCCAACAGCAAGAATGTAGGGAGAAGTAAGAACCACTATACAACTATATGAACAAATCAACCTAAAACAGTTTTTTTAAATAAATTTGTTTCATAAGACTTCCAATAAGACATGAGACTCCAAAAAAATATTCCTTTCCTATACAGATTTTTTTAATGAAACCAGTTTTTTATGTGTTACAGAAATCCTATTCAACATTTAAAAAAGTATCCCTACTTTTAATAAAATTAATAGAACAAAACTTTACGGATTTCATCGCGTTAATCTATTTACCAACCGACGTTTCAAGTGTTCTACAGCTTTCACGATCACGAAATTACTAAAGCGACTAATGTCCTGATATCAGCCGGTGATAGTACCCTCTCATCACTTTTATCATTATACTATGTAACTTGACATAAGATTGTCATTGTTGTCAATAAAAGAAAGAGTTACCACAACCGAGTATCTCATGCATCTGTCACCAACACTCCCACGATAAAGCATTTCTTATGTTTATGGATGAATTATTAGATGTAGTGATATTTGTCTAGTATTATTATTAGCATTAAAAAAGTATTTTCGTAGAATAATTAACACATTCACTTAAGTAATAAGTAAGTTAGTAACAAGAAGTAGTTCAGTTAATCTGACCGTGACTATAATTTTCGCAAGTTTATTGCCGCCCAACTTTCTAGATGTAGATCGGGTGAGATTAGGATGAAACTTAAAAAAAATTACCGAGACCAAATATATTTAACGTCATTAAAAATAAACATATCTACTTCTTTATTCGATAGGAATTTGCCAATGTCGAAAGTTATTAAGCAATTGGTAATTAATTGCATCCAAACTATTGCGACCAAACCGAAATATCAAACTCATATCTTTTTATTGGTACAATGGGTGAAAAAACGAACGGAAATATGATATTACAATCACTTTTGCTTTTATCCAACGCGTCGAGAAGAAAGATCAACCTTAATAAGGGATACACCTGTTCTTAACGATGAAGAGCGAGGATGTTTATACTCCACCACATTGTGACGATAAAAAGATGTTAAGTCTATTTACTAAGTTATTATCCGCTTAGTCACCATCTTTCTCGCAAACTCCAAAATAGGTAAAGCTACATATAGTAAATAAGTAATTTATAAGTTAATAATAAACGTTAAAAAAATATATACAAAAAGCCGTCTCTTTTGTATTATTGTTTACGGATGTCACGATCTTCACAAGTACTAAACATAAGCCTCGAAATAAAATAAAAAAGTTGCAGATTGTCCATGATAATTAAACATACACACTATTGCGTTGTGCAGTTTTGAGTGCAGTAAAACAAAAACTTATACAAATAAGACAATAAGCTATGCAATAATTGAAATAAAGCCATGCTTTGAGCAATGAAACACTTGTATATAAAAATTGACCGATAATTTGTCCTTAAATAGGAACAAGAACAAAATAACCTACAATCAGTATCATAATCGATATGAATCTATTATCGATGTTAAATGATATTTGAAGATAATCGATAATCGGTGTCCGGAAAATTTTAAATGTCAAAAAAGTAAGAGCCGAAATAAAAATGAGCGAGCCAGCACAAACATACGACACTGAGGTATAGAAACAAGTTCGAATTGTAAACGCATGAGATCATGATGCGGGGTAAGTTTACGCACACGGTAGTCATCATCGTCCGAATCGTCGGCTCGCGCGCCCTCTCCACTGGCTGCGGTAGCGGCAACATCTGGGAATTAAAAAAACACTCAAATTACTAACATTATTTAAATTGATTTTATTAATCTTTATCCGTATTATTGTTAGCAATACGAAGTTACAGAAAATTTTAATTAAACCACCATATTACATCAAAATCTCTGACTTATCCGATAAAGATAAAAGATACAATACAATCACAATTTTACATAGTGTCTTGTATAAGTGACAATGAAGCCCCCAGTGGTGAAGTGTCCTTGTTCAGAATACTCGGTCTCTTACATGTTATCCAACGGATTCAGCAATGCAGTTATGATAATATTTCTATAATATGATAGTAGCTAGCCAGGCAGGCTCAAAAAGCCTTGTCACCTGTCACTCTACAACATATGACCCAGGAATCTAACTACGGTCCTCCGAGTTACAGCATCTCGGATGTAGATTAAACAACACACTCACAGTGCTTGTTATATTATTATAATACCGTGTCCTGGTGTTACAAAAACAAAGAGATATAAAAATAGTGACAGGTCATCACCTTGGCGCTGAGAAGTTTGTACTTGGCGTACGGCACAAGCGAAATGCGTGCGTTGTTAGCGAACGTGGACGCGACGGTGCACGCCTGCTCACGACGCGACAGCGCCACCAGCGCCGTCGTGTCGTCCAGGAACTGTACTGTTATTGGTCCTGCGCGTAAAAACAACTATTGGTATGTACCTTTTTAACCGAAACCGAAACAACGAGCAACAATAATAGGATGTTTTCAAAAATAACACGCGTAGTGTTTTGAAACATGGGTGTTAGTAGCTCAGTAATTTAACTACAGTGCGCGCAAGGATCATTGGACGAATCAGCTGCACCTACAAGTATGATGCACAATAATTTTAACGTAGTCTTGCTTGGAGTCAGACAGAGTCACGAATGGAATTAACTTTCAAAACCCTCAACAAGAGAGACCTTTACCACCAGAAAACTGCCATTTTATTAATCACGAGTCTTTATTACCACCAAAACAACAATCATTCATGAGTTGAAACTTCATAAAAAAACTTACCAAATGCACTGAACAGCTGACTGATATCATTCCTCTGCCATTCTTTAGGGAATGTTAAATGGAACACGTGGTCCCGTGACGGCGTTGCTGCAACGAAAACTGGAGTTATTGAAGTTTAACCAAAATTCTCAAGTATTAAAAGGAGTAAAAAAAGCGGAAATGCTGTGAAAAATAAATAAATTACTTTCTGGAGAACTTTTTCTGAAATATACTGATGGTAAATCTATATTGTCATAAACCATTTAAACATACCACCGCAGCACATATTTCTCAAACAATTGTTAGCAAACATACCATGTTCAGATTCAAACGACGCAGTAGTAATTAAAAATTCCTTTGGTAACAAAACTCTTCCGTCTTCACGTGTCTATTACAAAAAGTGAAGTTTATATCCCCTTAACTAGAGTCACATTGTTTTTTTTATTTATTTCACAATGAACTAGCATTTGGCAACAATATCTCATGTTACTTAATCATGTGGCTGTGGACAATGAAGAAGTAATTACCCAGTTATTCTGACTGTCATATGTTGACAGCCAGAACATAATGCAGCAGATTTACAATGGGAGGATGTATGCTAAGTATTCCATAAAGTGAGACTAAAATGGAACTATGTACTGCTTTGATACAAGACAAGCTCTTTACTTACGATCTGCTCCACTCAAGTTCATATAGGGCGAGTCTTGATGCGCGGTCTTAGCCAGGAACAACTTATTGAGGAATGGCTTTAGTGCGGCGCAGTCGGGGCCCGGCAGCCGACGGGCACGTTCGCCTCTCATCATTGCGAGATGCTGATGCATCGCCAGGAAGCACAGCCCTGTTACGTAAGCGTCGTAACCCGCTTCATGCAGCTTGTCATCAGCTCGACGGTAGCCACGACCTTCTATAGAATCTGTGGGCAAATGAAAAACAAAAATCTTTAATAACTTATTTTTAATAAACGTTTTTAAATTATAATTAAAAAAACATGAAACAGTATTAAAAATTACCCAAACTTGTAACAAAAAAGAGCTAATTACTTTTGTTTTTTTCTTTTAATATAACTTTTAATAAATGTAATACTTTTATAACCAGAACTTTTTTTGCACATGGGTTTCAGAACCACAGACTCATGTCTGAGGTAGTCAAAGGCGTCAATAAGACTAACAGCACCAAATTCATCCGAAAAAAAGTAAAGCACTCTATCAAGTCAAGAATGCTTACCTGCTTTAGGCAGAGAGAATGGTGGTTCTGATAACGTCACCAACAGATGCTGTAGTACACTGGAGTTCACCTTGTCTTTGAATGGAGGCAGGCTTGACATATACTTTGTATCGAGGATTCTGTAAGATAAAACAAATATAATTGTATGTGTAAAGTAACAATGAAGCTTGGCGTACCAATTAAAAACCCTACCACCACTAACCAAAGTCACATGGCCTTGTAATCAAATCAGGGACATATTCATATATTTTAAGGGAATGGTTAGCCACTGCTCCACGGAGGCAGTAAAAATATATAATTGTGGAACTTATAAAGAAAGAGATTATTTAAAAAAAAGTAATTATTTTGTTATAAAAAAAACTTATTAAAAGGTAACCTCCTCACCTTGGAAACATGGCATGTGCAAACTCCTTAAAAGATGTGTAGCTGGGGGGGAGCGGTTGGAAGAAATGGTTGAGGGTGTGTATGAGATCCAATAGCATGTTGTGTCCTATCACCAACTTCTCCTGTAATATGCATACAGAAAACATTAAAAAAAAATATTTAGAAAAACAATTGATGATCACTAGTATCTAAAACAGTATAGCAAAGGAATGAAAAGTCTGCCAATGTCAGAATTTCCAGCTCGGTGTTCTGTGGGAGTCTTTGAGGGAATATTAAACTAGCTTTTTCTAGATTACTACACTTCACAACCATCAGCTTCTGGTGACGGAAAACCTCGCGAGGAACCTACATTATCCAAAAACAGCTTTTGTGGATATGGGACATGCATGTTTAATAACTGGCATTTGCTCAAATTATAAAAGAAGGCCCCCCAAGTCCCATTTGTGGGACATAAAATGGGCTGTTGATATAAACATTTTAGTTTTATTAGTCAGCATAATCATCACCCTTTATTATTTTAACAGAAATTCGTTTGTCTGTATTATTATCACAATCATAAGTTTAATTAAATTTCTAAACACTTGTCATCAATTTAAACTTGAAATGTTTTTATATTTCTACTTACTGACTGACTGATCATTCTTGCAACTTTCGAAAAACCAATGGCGTCTTCGAACTCCTCCCATTCTTTCTCCTTCCTCTGCGAGTCCTTGTCATTCCCATCGTTCTTCGAATTTAATCTAGTGACTTTGAGGACCCTGAATAGTTTACAATAAATTAAGTTATACGTAATCACTTATGATGATTTTTTCATTTAATAATTAATAATCAAAAAAAAATAATATTAAGTCTATGTGCGTCTTGCGACGTAGGTCTCCTCCAATTCGCGCCATATTTCCGGTCGCTGGCTACCCTTGTCCAACGCGGACTCATTGTTTGCTTCACGTCATCCCCCCATCTTTTTGTAAGCCTTCCGTACTTTCTTATGCCATCTCGGGATACCAAACGGTCACCTGTTGACCTCACTTATCTAAATCGCATCGCAACATATGGCCGGCCAGTCCACTTCTACTTGTCTGCCAATAAGATCTAAAATAACTGTGAACTTAGATGTTTTTCGAATAGCTATTTTAGCCTCCTATCTCGAAGCCTTTATTCGAGCATGCTTCATTCAATTTCTCGTTGGCATCCTTCTAATTTTTCCTCTTAATTGGGAATTGACTTCAAGTAGACTCCATTCTTGTGCTGCTTTTGGTTTATTCGTAAACCTTTTTGATAATATTGATAAATACTGCGTTTACTCCTTGTTCTTTTAGACTGGCCCATATGTATTCGTCATTACATCTGTCAAATGCTTTGGCGTAGCAAATGAATGCGATATAAAGTGTTTTGTTATATTCGATGGTATTTCTGTAGAATCTGTTCTAAAGTATGTATATGGTCAAACATACTAAAATTCTTTCAGAATCCGGCTTGCTTGACTGGTTAGTTTTCTTCCAGGTATTTTAAAATTTCGTCTAGCAGTATTCTCGCGAACATTATGTATGCATTTGAAATAAAGCTAATTGGCCTGTAGTTATTGATGCCGTCTATTTCGCCTTTCTTGTGGAGCAGGATAATGTAGAACTCCCCCCATTGGCTTGGTATTTGATTGATACCATAGTATCTCATTGAAAAATTTTGTTAGAACAGGGTTTATTTTTTCAATAGTTACATGCAATAATTACATTTATTTTAATTTTGACAAGAAGCAAGAAGACATGTATATATATAAATAAACAATATAACATAAAAAAAAAAAACTTTACCTAGATTTATTCTCCAAAACCTTTGTCTCAATGAAGGCTTCATTTTTAAACCGAACACCGAGCTCCTGGAACAGCAGCCTCCTGACGAAAGCATTGCAGCGGTCTATCACCATATCATCAGCTTTGTTCTGGTCCAGGAACACACGGACCTTTTTACTGTATACAATAATTGTACAAACTGTATAAGCCAGGATAAAAACACCTTTTATTTTTACAGTACTCAAATATTACTTTGAATATATTTAGCATAGTTTAAAAAACATTAGACACTCACAACTTGTAATGATGATAGCAATAAAAAATACATGGGATGTATTTATAGCTTCTGAGAATGCATTAAATTTTCTAGGAATCCATATGATCTATTCATCCTCCTAAATACCATTGGTTTGACAGTTTTACTACCACCTGTACTGTTTGAAATATCCATTGTGTCTGTGACACCACATACATTTAAAAAATTTAAGTATTTTTATCACACTTGCCATATATCTTCTACTTGTTGCTTATTTTCCTCTGGTATAGTAATAGTATCCTTGTCACTACAATACAACTTTTGACGCTCTATTAAACTTTCACGTAGCCGAGTCTCTGTTGGCTCTGTCATGTAGGAAATACCTGAAAAGATATCAATTTATTATAAAAAAAATTTATAACAACAAATATTGAACTAATTCTGCAATATCTAAGATCATATCTGCAATACTTTTGAAAAAAAATGTTTCTGCTAACATTTAAAATCTATGGTCTATTCCACTATCTAAAAATTTTCTATGCAAATTAAAAATATTACTGCATTGAAAAAAGACACAAATGTAAATAAACTGGCCAATAACTTTTACAAACATTTATTTGATAATGTTGAAAGTGTATTTTCGTTTCTTACACTGGATATCAGGAAAGTAGTAATTTTATTTGGCTTAAAGGTCTTGATTGCAGACCATGAAATAAAAATAAAAATGGTAATAATTTTATAAAAATAATCAAAACATTTACTGATGTTAGTGAAAAATCACTTATTTTATAATATCTACATAAAATAATTTTATGTTGTTTAATGGTTGTATAATTATGTCGGTACATATAAAAGTTCTTACGAAAGCTAGCACCAATACTCAAGGCTATCATTATTCACTGAGTACTCTTTTAAGATGAATTTTTAACTAACCTTCTTTAATTAGTTTATTGAAGTCAAACCCTTGTGAAGCAAGGAAGTCCAGGCTGGAGCTTTGGCAAAGAAAATTTTTTTCTGGACCGGGACGTCCTCTTGGAAATAAGTAAAAATTGTAAGCGTCGTTCATATAATGATTTTCTTTGTGGTTCCAATAGAACGCACACAAACCATATTGGATAAGTAGAAACTCTGTTGATCCATTTAACAGAGTAGTATAATACTCTTGAGGGGAATCAAACATTGAAACATCCCGCCCATTTATAAGTCCAGTGAATTCCGCATCAATTACTAAAAAATCAGCTTTTTCAATAGATTCTTTTATTACAGGCAGACACTCTCTAAAATCTGTAAAAAACGTTAATTTACAATAGTTGTACATACAACAGACAAAGCAACCATATGGAGGGATACCAACTCTTTCGAGTCACTTCCATATTTTAGGAATATGATGTAGTTATAGTAACATTAACAAATGGGTAACGTTTTTATTGTAATATATTAATACCAAAAATTAGTACAAAATAGAGTGACACTTTGGGATCATTGAAGCCTCAGTGTGACCAGGAAGCACATCGAAGAAAAAAATTAACAGATAAATTATATTTTTAACTATGATTGTTAAAAAGAACCAAAAAGTAATAGATGAACTAGTTTTTTTATTTAATTTTAATATATTGAAAATTAAATGTGAAGAATTATTGTTAAAAACTGTGAAGAACCGACCTAACCGACCTGCTGCTCGTTTTGCACGTGATCATTTTAAAATAAATTCGCAAATTACTTTTTGTATTGATTACTGTAGCTTATGTTTATTTTTGTGCTTTAAAATATTAGTTTTACGAGACGCAGATTTATTATAATACTAGTTAACGCATTCTCCTATCAGGTTAGATAAACTCGCCTTCCCTTTCGACAGGAGGCACGCTGAAACATTCAGCGCTGTTTCCTCTCAGCTTCTTATGCTCACTCTGGCAACGGATTCCACCGACTCCGTCGCCCAAAGGTTAAGGGGGTAAACTCTTCCACTACTCTGTCGCGAGTCCGGTCTTGGCCTCTATTGTATACTAAAAGGAAAAAATATATAATTAAGGAAGCAAGTCTTATCGCTTAAAGCGATTTCTTTCAAACAATCTGTAAATGGACAAGACTTAATGAAATTTATTCGCGGGTGTACCGGATTTAAAATTTGAAGCAGTATGAACAAGTATAGAGACGTAGTACACGAAGGCCCTTCATTCCTTAACTTCATTGAGGATGGCTTCCGCCCAGCTATAGAAGTCTACCGGCCCATGTCGAAGATCGTTGTCTTTGAATAAAAGAGTTGTGGCTTTTAATTGAGAATAAAATGTGCCTAGTAGAGCAATTACACAACAATTTCAGTATATAGAAAATATTGGAATGAAATACATTTAAAAGAAAACAATATATTTATTTAAGCTAACGTTAACATAAGTAATGAATAAAAATTCACTTTAAAACTTTCTCTATGTGATTGGAAAGTCTCTCGTACGCTGCCTTATTTCTATATAAATGTATGTTGGACTTCACCTTCTTGATAAGAAGCTGAGGGTCTACGTCACTAAGAGCAATTAGAGCATCTGAAAAATAAGTAAACAACAAGAATATAGTTAAGATGATCAGCAGATGATCAGCAGAGGGCGTCTTCCGGCGAATACAGAGTATGTACTTAATTTAATATAATTGATATTTTGTTTGATACTGGTGCACGTTGCTTTGACGAATTAGTATACCCTCTCAGGTAGTCTACAGGCGTAAAGATGACTAGGACAGTTACAAAGAAGCTCTATCGTTTCATGATATTAAGTTTGATTCCGAGGACACATCTTGTAACGTTAGGTTGGCGGTGGGGTTTTTTGAATCCGACTAGCTAATCAAGGGGTTGGTATATTGTAAATCTCCCACGTAACAGAATCGCTGTGTTCCAACTGTAAACATGAGGACCGACGTACTCTTGACGAGCATGCTTTTGAAATCTATGGTCACCTTTGTCTGTTGTGATCCATTGTCACTTAACACCATATATTCTTGTGGTCAAGTTTTAGCCCATTGCATATAAAAAAAATACAGCAAGAACGTCTTATGTTTGTTGTACAAAAAATATTGTGTGTACCGAGCATCTCACTGCGAAAGGTGTCGTTTGGATCGTCGAGGTGTATTAGCATGGCGCTGTAGAGCGCGTCAACGTGCGCGCCGAACACGACAGTGTCGTACGGACGCGGGCGGCACGCGAAAAGCGCGCGCACCGTGCGCACAGCGAACGAACGCACTTGGTCGCTGCTGTCGTCCAAACGCTTCAGCACACCTGCACGGAGACACAACTTATGAAATCCGTTAGCGCAATATAAAAAAAATACTCACGTTCTCCTAAAAACAACCCGCACTTGGCAAGAGCAAAGGATAAAACGAGTAAAACCAGTAATTTTACTAGCTTACAACCCCTCCAAATCGGAACACAGTAACGTTTTCACAATACTATTTGTGAGCATTCCTAGATCATAGAAGGTCATGGTACGCGGACAGAACAGAGACCGACAACTAATAAAGTTCATTTAGACCTTTAACTTCTCCATTTAGTTATCAGCACTAACTAAAGAGCATCAAAATAAGAAATACTCATCTTCTTCTTCACGTGCCTCTCCGACTAGCGGAGGTTGGCGAAGAAATACTCACCAAAGTACAACTTATGCAGCACCTCCGCAGTGAAGCAGTTCCGCTGCTTCGCGAGCGAGGCGAGGCAGCATATAGCACGCATGGTGTGCTGGCGTGTCAGTGTCGAGTTGTCGTCCGCCAGGCCCACCAGTAGCGGCACCATTCGCTCTATGAAAGGCTCCAGAGATTCTTTCGTAGGGAACAAATTCACTTTCTGGAATTCAATTAGTATTTTTTAATAGCAACGACAGAAGCCTTCAAGAAAGTGAAACTGGCCAAGAGCGGTTCAGGAAATTATTTTGCTCGCAATATTTTTAATTTTCAACAAATGTGTTAGTTATGTTATGTCTAGCACTACTTTTCATATCACAATATTCGGCGAGAATTTTAACTAGAGTGATTTCAACATTCGTATTTATATTATGCACAAATTTAATTATACACTGTACTATTTACTTGATGCGATGAAAATATTATAATTACTTTGTCGTTATTATCTCCGTCGGCACCCTTCTCAATAGAGTCTGTCTCGGTCTGCGGGTCATCCTGCAGGGCTGAGCAGAGGCAAGCAACCGCGGCGGTACGGATCGCCTCCGCAGTTCTCCCCGGCGCCCACACCAGATTCGGCAATATCACTTCTGAAATGCAGCTTCCATTTTTATTTCCGCTGACCATCAAAATGTATCTATACTCATTGTTAAGTAATAATGAAGTCGGTAAAGTGAATAAATAAATGCAAACACACCCTCAATGACGACTTTAAGAAACGCTTCCAACTTATCCATTTCGCACTTCTTGAAATTGGTCTGCCGTTGCAGGAGTACGGTGGAGAGCGCAGTAAACACTTTCAATTTAACCTCGGCGTCAACCTTCGGGGTTGCCAGGCACTCGCGTAACAAAGGCGCTATGAGATGCAGCTGGCTACCCATCGCGTATCCTGAAATATAAAATGGAAGACTCGGTCACACAATAATAATAACCAGAGAGCAGACATGATATATGAGGGCCTGAGTATTCTGAGCCAGCGCGCTTCACCATTAACGGTCTTATTGTCACATAACAAACTGTTAAATCGAAATCAAATGTTAGCCCATATCAAACAAATACACAAATAATAATAAACAAACAATCTATAGGTAATAAACGTAGATAACGTACCAGAGTGCAAGAGGACGCACTCGAGCAGACACCTGTCGGGAGTAAGCAATGTCCAGGTGAGCGCGTCGCTGGTTATGTCCACGAGGATGCGCCGGACGTGACGCTCGTACAGAGACGTCAGACTGCGACCGCATCCTTCTATTTGCCGCAGCTTGTCGAGGTTCGCTGGAATAACAGTATAATTCTTTTTTTTAACAAAAATCACTCAACTCTTTGAAATTTTTGAGTTTTGTTAATTCTTTTTATTAGCACAGCTAAATGTTCAACAAAAACTACACTCACATAGAGCCATAAACTGCATCTTATCGTCCACCGGCATGGCGTACACGGTGAAGTTTATTATAAACAATTCTTCAGCTACAGGCACGCACTCCTCAGCGCAGAGATTCATTAACGCTTCGGTTACGTAGAGAAGATTCTCTTGGTATTTAGGCTGTTAATAAAACATGCAAAAAATTTATTATTACTTAAAAAGAATTAAACGGCGAAATTAATGTTGCCATTACTACGACACACTGGCTAAGTGAGAGTTAGTGGATATAATGTATCGACGGAAGCTGTTAATCTAGGAGCATGTCGGTAACCTCACAATAAATAATTTCAGCTGAAGCTCGGAATGGAACCCATGCCACCCAATCGCCTAACAAACCGAGTTTACAGCTTCGTATACTATTACATAAATGGTATCTATTGTAGTACAGAAAAAAGTAATAAGTGCTAACCTTCCTCACTCTGCATCTGTCTGGATCGGCCAACTCTTTGCACAGCTCCATCATAACTTTCCCCTTCACGAGCTCAGCTCTAGAACCTTTGAGGATGTTCGCGATCACCATTAACACCGGCCAGGTGTCCACATCTGCTTCGAGCAGCGGCCACCAGGTGTCGGGCGCGATGAAATAACCGAATAGTTCTGATGCACGTTTAATCTAAAACGTTAGGTACCCGTTAACACTTTGCTCGCGGTGGTATCACCACGCTAGTCAAAAAACACGGCTTGCCTTGCTAAAACCCCCATAACTTAATGCGCTACTAATCTTAAAGAATACAATCGAAATTCCGCCTACGTCGTCTTAAAGTTTTTTTTTTTTTAAATAAAACTGAAAACAATTTTGACAATTTAAAACTTTTTTGATAAACAGTCAAAGATATAAGTAGAGAACTGTCAGGAACTTGAGACATTGTTATTGGTAAAGGTTCAGCTGTTTGACTGTTCATAAACAAAAAACAGAGAATCAAAGAATTGTGGAGATCTTTGAGGTAGGGCTTTGTCCAGCAGTGAGCGTCTATAGGCTGATGATGATGATGAATCAAAAAACTGTTTTACCGTTTAAAGATAACTTTATATATAGCGGCGGTGTTTTAAAATACAAACAAACATAAATCACCTCAAGAATGACTCTAGCGTCCTCGTCCCCCGCACCCCTTTGCAGAATCCTCACAATGGTATTGGCGTGCTGCGTCGACCCCTCCTCAGCACAGAGCACCAACCAGCACAATAGTTGCCCGACCCGGAGCCGCGCGTCCGCTTGCCATCCGTCCATCTCTATTGTAAACAATAATTATATTTTTATGATCATGTAAACTTCTTGATGCTTTACTGAAGTTGATATACAGTCTTCGTCGTCTAACGCAGTGGCTGGTGGTTACCTTGTAATACGTAGGTCCCTGATTCAATTCCAGGGCCATACGAACCCGCTTAGCTACCATTCTCATGTTGTAAATCTGCGACCGTAATAGTTTTAAATGTATACTCTTTTTGTTACGTACCTTTACCAATAGCTGGTACAATTTTCCCAATGTTACTTTGCACCAAACATCTGCAGCCAAAGTTAGGGCGTTTGAGATCAGGATAATGAGACGGCACATCTTTCAAGAAATCCAGTTTCTTTTTTAAATCGTCCTCATTCTCCTCTAAGTACTGAAGGCCGACGTCAGACCAAAGCTTCGTGGCTGCGTCTCTAACATCAGCCATCACATCACTCAAACTGCAAGCAAAGTTATTTAAAATGTATTATTTTTCATTATATGCTTACTTATGTGATTATAACAGCTGAACCTCATTATCATCAACCTTCTCTAATATTCCAATCTCAATCTCAACCAATTGTGGCACTGTGTCCATTTCTCATCCATTCCACTTCTGACTTATCTTTAATCTAATCAAAGTTAAATTAACTCACATAATTATTCATCTGGCTATTTAAATTATACTTCAATATTGTTTTATGTTATTAAAAAAAAATATATGTTTATCACTATACTTCATTTTAAAAATTGATTTACAAAGCATTGTTACTTGATATATATTGTTTTTAATCTAATAGAATAAAATAAAATAAATAAATATGCAACTATACAGTCAATGTGAGTGCAGCATTCATTTTCACATTACAGACAGATATTTTATTTTGAGAGAAACAGCTCAAGTTTATCAAGTCACCAAAAAATAATAAAGATATCAAATAAATTTACACTGCCAAGGTAATAATGTGATCCAGAGTTGTACTAGACCAATAATACAAAATTCTCGAGTGACCAATAAAGACAAGTACTAAATATGTACCGAACATTTTGTTGTATATTTCATTGTGTATTTCAAATCATAAAAAAATGTATTCATTCATCATTCTCTAATAAGAAAATTAAATTAGTAATTTACCTGGTAAGCAATAGTGGTATCATACGATGCCAAAATGAATATCTATCCCTATAATTCAACATCCAGTTACCAACTTCCAGTGTGACCTGCATACGAACTTGTGTGTTCTCATCAAACAATTTTTCCGCCATCGGTGTAATGGACAGCTCAAAACATTTAGCATTGCCTGCGATTACTACAGCACCTGAATTTTGTTAACTCATTTAATAAATACAATAAGTCTGCAATCCCAATGTAACATTAAGTTATCCTAATATAAGGTAATGTTAAGCTATTAATGGGATTTTTATTTAAACACCATAGTAAGTAGGATTACTAAAATGACCCTTAACTAAATATAACTATGAAGGTTTATCATGATAATAGTTAACCATTATAAAAATTTGATAAAACTACACATTTGTTGAATATTAAACATTATGTTGTTTTTAATGATTTTCATCTATATATTGGAAGGTCTAAATATTATATATATTATACAATATTACTGATAATATATGTTTAAATTAAAATTGTAAATTATCTTACCAATTGCCTTTACAGATGCAACCCGGACTCTAAAATGCTGATGAGAAAAGTTTGTCAACAAAGGCTTGATAAAACTTTCCGATTGGAGATGAAAATCCCTCTGTAGATTTTTAGAAAGCAATATAATGCACTCGCATGCTTCCAATTTAACTTTAGGGAATGGATCTGTACTCGTTTTTGTTAATATATTAGTAAAATCATTAAAGAAAGATGTCAAAAGTTGAGTGTTTTTGTATTTTTCTATTATTTTATGTACTAATTCAATGAGCACCAAACGAATTTCTTCAGAATCTTCCACAATCTCTGCGCAACCAATTCGCCGTACTATTACAGGTAATATATAGGTTAAATAGTAATCATTAAGAGGCAGATTTTCAATAAAATTTGAGATAATTAAGACACTTATTTCACGACATCCCTCGGAGGGATCATAAAAGCCTTTAAGTACATAGGCATAAATTTCAGGAAATATAATACTAAAATCGCAGTCGCTATTGGCAGGGTTTTCAAATAGTTCTTGATTTATCTTTACGAATGCACTTTTACGAGCAAGTTTTGATTCACTTTGTAAAGTTGTAATATATTGTTCCAATGCCGCCCTGGGATTACTTTTAAGCTCGATTTTAGCAGAAGTCATTTTAAATAGCTTTGAAAATTATTTCACGTATGACTATTTATTGACAAAACAACTGCGAACAAAGAATTAATCGAATTTCTAATATTGATAAACAAGTGAGGTTTCCATGACAACAGCGTATCTTTTTTATACAAGTGTCATTACAAGTAAAGGTTGAAGGTTCAAGATTTATATTTTTGAATTATTTTATTAAACTTGTACAAATTGTATTGATTAACATATTGTAATTTCTTTATAATTAAAGTTAAAAAAAAATATGTTAAATATTCTTCACAATATTTCTTTAAATGTCGTCGTAAAACGTAACGGTGTAACTACTTTTAATAAAACGTGCACCAATCGTGTCCGGCCAAGTAAAGCTGTCAACGTCTTCAATTTCATGGATGGACGAGACTCTTCTGTTAAAACATTTTCATTTTAGTTTTGCTATTTCTACATCGTCTAGTCAGTTGTGACTAAAATTATCTTTGACTTTACGAATAAAAATAACACAGTCATGAATAAATTAAGTAGCATTTATTTACTATTCTTGGCAGCTGTGCTGCAACTAACCTTAGCATTGAAGGATGGTGAATGCGAAGTTTGTGTTAAAACAGTTGAAAAGTTCGCGGCCACGTTACCGGACAATGTTAAAAAGGATCCGAAATTAATTGAGGCTGAATTTAAGAAGTTTTGTAAAGGCTCGAAGAACAAAGAGAATAGATTTTGTTACTATTTAGGCGGTTTAGAAGAGTCGGCCACCGGTATTTTAGGAGAGTTATCAAAACCACTCAGTTGGTCTATGCCTGCCGACAAAATCTGTGAGAAGCTGAAGAAGAAAGACGCACAAATATGTGACCTGCGCTTTGACAAGCAGATCGACCTGAATAACGTAGATTTGAAGAAATTGAAAGTACGGGACCTTAAAAAGATCCTTAATGACTGGGACGAAGTTTGCGATGGCTGTATAGAAAAAACCGACTTTATCAAGAGAATAGAAGAATTAAAACCCAAATACATGGGTAGATCTGACCTATAAAGATGTAGTGTATTAGGTAAGACGGGCTCTCCTTATTCTTTTGTTTCTGTAGGTGGGTCTGTGGGAGGTATTAGGTTAGTTGCAAGTTTTGGTGAATGGCAGAAGATGAAAAAAAGCTTTTCATTATGCAATGCAACTTTATCATCCTCTTCAATACATAACAGTTACAAAGATAATTTCAAAGGTATTCAAATGATCTAATTGGAGAATAAAAAAATCTCTAATCACCTTGTTTAATTTTACTTTATTTTTGAGGTGAGTTATCTGTGATGTAATAGTTTTTTTTGTTTTGTAACTTGATCCTTTTTAACTGATACAACATTCGATGTGCTTGTTTGACTATTACATTTATTTCATCCATCACCATAACAGTATTACTATCTTCCAATATTCACACTTGGGAGCCAGAGTATTTTAGACGAGTTTCATTTCAGATCTTATTGTCACTTACTTATTTTGCTTTAAATTGAGTTGAGATTAGAACAACTTTGTTAAATGTTTGATTTTATATTATTTAATATGTGTTATACTAAATCTTTTGTGGTTATAAAAATTAGAGGAGCGGTAAGAGAAAAATATTGTGATGTTCATTAAATTCAATTATAAATAATGGATTCTTTTAAAATAGTTTGAAGAGCAAATCTATGCTAATAGAGTTGCTCTTCAAACTAATATATAAATTTAAACTTGTTTATGTATAATTTGAAATAGTATTATTGTATGGAGAAATCATCATGTATTCAAATTTCCATATTCATCATCATCAGCCTATAGACGCCCACTGCTGGACAAAGGCCTTCCCAAACGTTCCAACGGTCCAAACGGCTCTGCACTGTCTATATTAAGTTACTTTAAATTTCTGTGAGCACAAGTGAACATATAATAATGTTAATATTATTCATTGTTTCAGCTTAAATTATTCTCAAGATTAAATGTGATAGGAGCTCCAATACCAGCAAGCCAGATTCCATCGAAGAAAAACCTGGAGATCAATTAGAATTTACATATGAAGTGATTTGCATGAATTCTTGCGAATGATGTGTGCATGCAATAGACTAAATTATTATTGTATTTAAGTAAAAATATTTTTACTAACGAAAATTTGTTTTACTCCCTTGCCTTTTAACATGTTTGAATCCATTTTGTTGTTATGAATAATTGATACTTTTCTGTTATGAACAATTAATACTGTGTTCTGATTTTATAGTTTAGCGTAAGCTGTGATCAGTTTGTAAGACACATTGTACTTATCAAAGAGACAAAGGTTTGATGTGCACTGAGCCTTGAGCTTCGAGTTAAAAAAAACAATACAAGGACATTTATATTCCAAGAATAAACAACTTTAGTGTTTTTATTATATCACCCTGCACTTGATCAGTATAGCGGATAAATTCAGATGACTACGGGCACGCGAAATAACGCGCCGTATTATGTTCGAACACTTTAATATACGCAAATGAACAATATAATAGAAACAGTTTCAACATGCGTAATATAACGAATGTTCGGCAGTTAGGCGCTGTGATCCGACTGACCTCAGCAACACCTTCACTTACTACTATCGACTTACATTATTTAACTAGTAATTACCTTAAAACTACCTACATTTTATGAATACCGTAACAGCATCACTAACAAATTCCTTGACTGTTTACGAAACAAGTACTAACAGTATTATCAAATATACAACGGATGTTTGATGTTTCTTTTTATTAATATTTAGTGAACTAAAGTAATCGGAAATTACATAATATAATTAACTGCTTACCATGATGGGCCTATATTAAATAAAATATCAAACTCAATTTTGGTAAATTAAATATTCTTAGTGATAGTTACTATGCATATATTGATAAGACCTGATAAACCTATTAACTATTCAATTAGTTTTTCAATATATCTATAGAGCTAGTGGTTCTTTAGTTTTTTATTCTCCATGTTAAGAAGGTCCTGAATAATTTTAAAGTGAAGGGCGGCCATATTCATTTATTTACAATTAAAAATAAATACATATAAGGAAATTAAACATACACAGAGTTTCAATCTATTTTATTTAGTGATGAACAGAAACAAATTGTATCTAGAGTAAGAACAAACATGCATAATTTTAAATCTATTATTGATTATGAATGCAGCCCCACCCTCTAAATCCTTCAGCAGGAATTGTTTAGTGGTACTTGTAGTTCCTGTGGTGCTCTAGAAAGAAATGACAATTATTAATATTAGAATAAGATTTTAGTTTTATTTATTAACACCATATTTTATCCTATCCATCCAAATAATAAATATCCAATTGTTTGTCTGGCTGTCTATCAGCTGATGATGATGAAGTTTATATTTAACTATATAAAAGAGTATAATTGAATAGGGATTATAAACATAACATAAGTTATAATCATTCAAATAAAATTTAAATTAAATATATTTTCCTTTTGCATATGCTGTTTCTATTTATAAGAAATAATTATGGTACAAAATACAATGGATATATTTCTAAAACTGCAATAATAATAAAATTCATTAATTATTTGCATCACACATGAAATATACTTGTAAGTTTTCTATTAAATATTTATAATAAGAACTTTATACTCACGAATTTTGCCATAGTTGATCATGTAGAAGAAAGTCATTGAACCAACAAGCAGTTGGAAGAAAGGTGCCATGCCCACTTTCTTTGGCTGAACATACTTGTGCTGCCACCTCCACCAAGCTGTTCAAATCAAGTTTATTTTTTTATTATTTCTTTAAAAAAATGTTCTAGAAATGTATCTGTTAACTGAATTACTTTAAAGATTCTCTAGCAACATGTTTAGATTTGAGTTAACTGTAAACATTAGATATATAAAGTTAAGCAATAAGAGGTCTGATATCATAGGTAACTGAAAGCCATATAGTGCATTAAGTATGTAAAATAAATCGTAAGAAATTAATAAAAGTATTTACTGCATCGATTAATTAGAACGTTACTATAACCCTAAAATTGATGTGTAATTACCTCTGCTACAGGCGCCCATAAAAGCTGAAGGGCTCTTGTTTCTGCGCCCGAACCATGCTCCGAGCTCGTTTATCTTAACCTGACCGAAAGGCGTATCAGCTGCAAATCATAAAATTATAAATTACATAATCGAATCCTGCCTTGTACAAGCCAAATCTATTCGGTAATTGTTACTTACGTTTTCCATAGTATCGGGCCGGATCGTACGGTCCGTGAACAGAGGGGTTATATTCTTTAGGATAGTCTCCGAAAGCCATGGTTTTCGGAAATAAGCCGAAATTTACCAATGGAAAGAAAATCTGCTTCTAGTCGAAAAATTTGCACAGACTGTACGATATAAATTTTATCTTAAAAGAGCTGTCAGAAGACAATGTATTTTATTCTTTTAAATTTATTCAGTATTGAACAAAGCAACAAATCGATCAAAAAAGGAATGTTATGTAGTTTTGACTGGATTTTTACATAATTAGTTGTATGTGTATTAAAGAAGTAATTTATTAACAGAAAACACATTTAAAAAAAAATGATAAGCATTTTTATAATTACTTATACAATAGTGATGAAAATTCAAAGAAATATTCTTTTGCCGTAAGTTGAGTATTTATTATATTTTTTATTTCAATTTCAAAATAATTATCTGTTAAACTAATATTTCATGTAAATGAAAGGGTTGTCAAATATTGTTTGTCATTATTTGTCACACGAAATTTTTAATCTGTTGAAAAGGATTATACAGCAAAAATCGTTGTTGGGCTATCCAGCAATATATTGTGTTTTAAATAAAATAAACTAGTTACAATGGTTTTGGAAAGTACTATGATATGTGTGGATAACAGCGACTACATGAGAAATGGTGATTTTCTTCCTACGAGACTGCAAGCGCAACAAGATGCCGTAAATCTGGTATGTCATTCCAAAACTCGGTCAAATCCCGAAAACAATGTGGGTCTGCTGACTCTTGCGAATGTTGAAGTGCTTGCAACTCTTACCAGCGATGTTGGGCGTATTTTATCCAAGCTGCATCGCGTGCAACCAAATGGAAATATCAACATATTGACTGGTATAAGAATTGCACATTTGGCTCTCAAACATCGCCAAGGAAAAAATCATAAGATGCGTATAATTGTATTTGTTGGATCTCCAATTAACTCCGATGAGAAAGAATTGGTGAAACTAGCCAAAAGGTTGAAAAAAGAAAAAGTGAATTGCGATGTAGTTTCCTTTGGCGAAGATGGAGAAAACAATCCTTTATTGACAGCATTTGTAAACACTCTTAATGGTAAAGATAATTCATCCGGAGGCAGTCATTTAGTATCAGTCCCAGCTGGTGGCTGTGTTGTATTATCGGAAGCTTTGATTTCGAGTCCATTAATAGGTGGAGATGGTGCAGGTCCTTCAGGTTCCGGGCTATCGCCATTTGAATTTGGTGTAGATCCTAACGAAGATCCTGAGCTTGCTCTTGCTTTACGTGTATCTATGGAAGAGCAAAGGCAGCGCCAAGAAGAAGAATCTAGAAGGCAGCAGAGTAACACTGATACTGAGATGAAAGAAACTAAGCCTGGCGAGACCAAAAACACTGGAATGGAGCGAGCTCTTGCTATGTCTCTTGGCAGGGAAGCCATGGAACTCTCTGAAGAGGAACAGATTGCTTTGGCAATGGAGATGAGCATGCAGCAAGAGGCACCGCAGGCTGAAGAGAGCATGGATGTGTCTGAGGAATATGCTGAAGTCATGAATGATCCTGCATTTCTTCAAAGTGTTCTTGAAAATTTGCCAGGTGTTGATCCACAGAGTGAGGCTATCCGTAATGCCATGTCCACCATTAAGAAAGATAAAGATGACAAAGATCAAAAAGACAAAGATCAAAAGGATAAAGACAAAAAGGACAAGGATCAGAAAGATAAGGATGGAAAGGGTTCAAGTTCAAAAGATTAATGAGTGTTAAACAATTTTTTAATTACGCTCATTTATTTTAAGCATTTCCCTTAATTTCTTCACTCCAACAAGGATATTGTAACTGCAGAACTCTTTCATTTTCATTTCCATGAAATCCAATTGAGTCCTTCTATGCGATTGTATTCTGTAACAATGTTGTTAGTCCTTAAAATAAATAAATATTAAATGATTAATCGTAAAATTATTTAAATACATTCTAATGAATTGTTTTTATAAATATAGGCATTCTATTATAAATATGTAGTATTCATGAGTAGCGGAAATGTTATGAGCCCTAAACTTTTACAAAGAATCTTAACTACATTTGTTTAGATCGATTTCTAATACTGACAAATGTTTTTTTGATACACCTTATAATATACAGAGATATTTCCTCAATTATTAAAATTTAAGCATTAAAAGGTATATACACCTCTTAAATTCAGAACACATTTTGAAAATAACCGGACACTTTTTTTTTTAATTACAATATGGTCTTAATTTGTAAATATGCGTATCTGTTAAAAAAAAACGCTGTGTTAAATTTAATTTGACTAAAAAAGGAAAATCTTCGTAAGTAGAAAACAAAAATAAATATTTAGGTAAAATATTTGTTAAATGACTTTCAGGATTAGATGTTTATTAAAATAAAAAGCAGGATAAGTGATGTACCTACTCCACCCATACAGACCCATAAAAAAGTTCTCTATTAAGTTAGATCTATTGTTACAGATTTGTGTCTTATTACTGTAGTAATTTCACTAAGTAAACTTGACACTTGCTTGGTGTAGTTTCTGTCTATAGTCCACTATAAAATCGCATCTTAAAGTATTGGTTGGTAGAAACAAAAACTTCGTGATCACATATTAGTTACTTTAGTAAAGTTATCTTTGACAAATGGATCAAAATTAGGTAATTCATCTATTCGCTGAACTACTTATGCACAACTATATATTCATAGGTAATTTTTAAACATCTAAATTTATAAATAATAATACATGAATACTTTTAAACCAGCACTTTCTTTAATTATCAAATAATATGTATGTCTAACTCTAACATGGTCAATGCTTAGTATATTTTTGCTTTTACAGTTTAAAACAATCCCATTTCTCAGGTTTTTCCTTTGTTATTTGCACAATACTGACAATAACTTTTTGTGCATTTGTGTAACAACCAGGCCTGCAGGCAGAAGACCAGAACCCAAATCCACTTGTAAACTGTCGTTGAAAGATATGTATCAAGATAAATACAAAAAAAGATAGAAGTTTAGGGACAGATATTAACTATAAAACCAATGTTATGTTTACCGCCATTACCCTTTTTATTTGGCGGGAAATCTTCGGATAGACCCTGTCTTTTGAGAAGATATTTGTGGTAGTAGACGGTCTCTGGCAAATGTAATTTACCATCAGGAAGCGACATGAAAAATAATATCGAAATGTTGTTGTGCAAATTATACCACCACGTTTCTATTATTAATTTTGATTAAAGGCGTTACCTTTGTATTAAAGATTCATGTTCAAAGCACAACTCACAAAAGTTTTTTGAATAATGAATTTTGTTGTTTATGAGATCGTATTGAATTCTTTCATTGAAAGCTTACTCGAAACCGTAATTACTTTAGAAGGTATAGATTACTCTAAAAAAAGGAGTGACGATAATAGAATAGTAGATTTATTGAGACTCACGACTATTTTCCACTTACGGTAATCGAAGTCAAAATAAAAGTATTTTAATTTATATCGTCATAACAAAACCTTAAAAGATCAAATTCTTACTGTTTTTGATTTTGCAAGGAACTATTTAAGTACCCTACGGTAAAAGTCTGTGGTTAAAAAGCTAGTAGTCTAGCAGTTATAAGTCATATACAATAATACAAGAGAAAAGTGTGTTTATATAACTTAATATTTCTCAAAACATGCCCGTTCCTCTTAATTGAAATTTTTGATCCAAGTCACATTATTTCTAAAGACATTATATTTATTAAACATATAATATATTTTAAGTGTAATCTTTTGTATGAGCTTTTGCTAAAACATAAAACGTACTCGCATCGTTCCAGAATCGTTTGCTTTTATATTTCTCCCGCGCTTTAATCAACAGTTCCCGCCTTTTTACTTCGTCGATGGGTTCCGGCTTTTTAATTTTTTTTTCGTTTACTGAAAATCACACAAAAAATTTTAATCGTTTTAGAATAAAAAAACAACTAATTGTTAAATGCGACTGAAAATATTTGGCTCATCATCGAAATAGTCGTAAACACGATCATCATCTACTGCGGGTCGAGGTAGTGTTGTGTTTTAGTAACAACTGAAACCAGATGTTTCTATAGTTTGAATGTTGCTTTGTTAAATATTAATTGAAAACATTTATTGGGATTAACAGAGTTAGTGTATGACATACTCATGAACTATATTCGAAAATAAAGCGTGAATATGATGATAAAAGTAGTAGAATTTTTTTTTCTTATTTAAATAGATTAGTGCTTACGATTTTACCCACCTTTAAACTGTAGTAAAGAGCATTAACCTAATATACTAATGCGATTAATCACCTACTTTACCTTGCCACTAATCAAGATAAGTGTAAGCGTTATAGTAATTAAAAATCATAATTTTACCACACGTTTTTAATGTTTTTTCAATGTTACGATTTAAGAACGACGTTTTATTCAAAAGTACATAAGAGCTTTTAATATCTTCTAGCTGTGGTTTGAACTTTTTACATGCTGAGTTTGTTTCTAGAAAAAAAAAAAATATTGTTAAGAGCTGTTATGGTACCTGGCGTTGAATGGTATGGATTTATAGAGGTCGTAATTATTTTGAGGTATCATTGGTATTCTGAATTTTCATGTAAGAAACTTTTGCGATTTCTTATCGAAGATGGATATAGTATCAATGAACCGACGCATATTTTTTTTTAAATAAATTGAGATGAATTTTGACGAATTCTTTTTACCAGACTTCTCTAATTTCATATCATTAGTGATAGAGACCCGATAGAGATAAATGTCTCCATAAAAGCCATGTATGTACTGTACGCCATTAGCTTGTGAATTTGTAATAAAATGTATAACGTACAAAGTTTAAAAAAACAAGAAATGAAAAATAGGTTTTGTGATCTGATCAAAGTACTTAATCAATGGAATGAGACAAACGATTGGTATTTGTCAACTTTGACATCTCCTGCAAGTCCTGACAAAATGAAGTCTTTAGCGATTCAATTTGTGATCTTCTTGTTACACGTTTATCTTCCGCGTTCCGTTCTGTAAAATGTTGAAAATGTATAGTTTAATTTATAAACGCACATTAATGAATTAATATATGAAAACTTTCCGACTAGTAACGTAGAACAAGTTTTTTAAATTTTGAAGAATACGAACCATCTCCCATGTTCTTATCGTTGTGTTGTAACAAATCAAATAGCATGTCATTGTTGTGGGCAATTGTATCTATCACTAATAAGATTCTCAACAAAATATACACTTATACCTTTTACCACGTTCACGTTTTCTTTTTTCACTTCGTCACTTTTTCGTTCCTTTCCTTTATTCGTAAATCTAACTTTAGGTGAGTCTGCAACGGGGTTCCGCGGGAATTTTAACAAATATTGCTTTTTAATAATATAATATGAAAAAAACAAATACGGGACAATGGTAACGACGAATGAAATTATAATAAAGAAAAACATCACATTTTACGTACATGAACGAGGAGCAGGAGTTTTTTTGGGTAATTCACTGGGCTTCACGATCCTGGGGCTGTTATTGAACCTTGGTCGAGAATCTAAAGAGATCTGTTGCACTAAAACCGAATAAAATGTTTATGAATATTGGATTGGTGGCAAGCTAGCTAAATCCCTCATAACGTAAATCTGGCATAATACAGCTTTGCTGTCTCCCCTGTTAACATGAGAGTATTCTTGGCAACTTAACAACGTAACAGCATAATAGTGGAATATTTGCCCAAAGTCTCTGTTTATTTTATGATTTTGAATACTTTTATTCCATAACGTTAATATTCTAATTAATTATAATTAACACCACAATTATTTTCAACTAAAGGCGTATAACCTTTAATTTTTTAAAATAAAAATCATCTAAATGGCCAAATATCTAACTCGTTAACTTCATGTATAAAAACTAGACTATATAGCTTAGTATAATCTGTATAGTATAGTCATACGTATTTATGGGTAATATAGAAAATATATTTCTTACCGGTTCTTATATCCGGAATTCTCCTTTTAGAGGCAGGTGACAATCTCGCATCTTAAAGTTATACATTATAGTCACAAATGTGGTCAAAAAATATTGTTGATAACTCCAGTCTAAATGTTACACAAAAAATTATTTATTTGAATAAGATTTACTAAAGGCATGAATGCGTTTCCGTTTGTGAGCGATAAAGACGCTATCATAGAATCTTTATTCAATTGCCTTTTACTATAAGACTAAAGAATACCTAGTGATTTTTGATCCAACAATAAACAGTGCGGGTTGGTTATTAGTAAGCACCAGGGATATATTTGGTAACATACTCTCTTGATAATATGTAATGCTGCTTTTTGTTTGACTTATACAGTTCATGGAATACTGGTCTAAATGATAGACTAATTTCAACTTTGGAGTGTATGTGTGTGTAGTGAGCTAGTGAGTGAGTATCATGCAGTGGAATAACGCTGTTGTGTCTGATTTCTTGGTTAGTAGCGGCGTATCTATTTGGTTATTCTCCAAATACCCTCACTTGTGCCGGAACGTAAATGTTTAGCATTTAATGATTTTTGTTGTGCTAAATCCGCCACTTGGAACAGTTGTCAAAAAAGATAATTATTGTCTATGGCGATTTCTTACTGCTTACTTACTGTTATCGATTTGTTTAGTGCGGGCATTGTGCGTAGTCTGCAACGCAGGAATCTTGCTAGAGGGTGCACATGCACCACGAGCTAAAATACATAATTTCAGTATTGCAAGGTTTAAAATATAAAAATAAATTATTAGACACATTAATATCTAATAAATCGTAACAATAATTTTGAATAACTAACGCTATGATCGTTATTAATATTTAATTTTAAAGGTTCTCGCCATCTAGATGGGTTTAAAAAAGCTAACCACCAATCAAAATTTTATTGAATGCAAACAACGAGGAAATCCGATAGTCTCTATACCACAGACGAAATATTGTTTGTATATCAAAATGTTACCATTAACAGTTCCACTGGGATTAGATGCAGAGCTCTTCACTCGTTCTTGAAACCTAGCACTCTTGGTTGACGAATTACTTGTATCACGAGCTGCAATCATATTTATATTGATATTTTGCTATTTACATCCCCTATCTAAAAAAGTTAATGTAACTATATCGCGTGCGTCATAGCTAGAAAACTGCTTTACAAACGTTTAGATTATTTATTTAAATATTCATTCTTGTTTTACTTTCAAGTTTTAACGCGAAGTTTTAAGCGTATAGGTATATTTATTGATTTCTACAGTCAGAGATACATTTTATTCTCAAAGCTATTCTTAGGACAACGAAGGTGAGCTGTGTTCTACAGTTATTAATGGCGTTGAAAACAGTGTCTACAGATTAAAGACTACCTAGACTTAATATGATACGTATTATGCGTCCATAATTTCAGTTACCACAACATCTTCCAGTTCAAAACAATTTTTTTATATCATTTTTAAAAGAAAGCTTATTTAAAATCTGAGGTAATGGTTTTTCTATTCAATTAAAATGATGTACTAACACGCACGGCCCGTGTTTCTAGTTTTTCTTTTCGATTGAAGCGCAATGTTGCGTCGAGATCCTGTAAAAGATTTGATCACATATAATTCGGTGTGAATAAAACCTGCTTACTCATATCCGAGAAGTCTATACGCCAGAGAAATATTCGTGATAGCTCAGTTTGTAAGATGGTGGTCACGATCCCTTGATTCAAATTTCAAGATCAACAGCTTTCGTGGTCATTTGACATCGAGTGGGCGCTTTAGTAATTGAGATGTCAGTAATTTCACTTGCTACAACGCCCTTAACTAGATAATATTACTGAGCGACAGAAAGGAGATCTACCAGTTATTTTCCTATCAACCTATAGGAAAATGAATAAAGCACTTACTGCCGCCTGCGTGGTCGGACAATGTAGATGTTATCAAGCGCTGGTGACACCGCAGACTCCTCATCGACGACACACTTGCATCGCGCGCTGAGAAACGATCTGTTATGAGTTTCTTCGAAGGTTCAGTTTTTTGTGAATATATTGTTATTGTTATGCTACAACATAGGTATGCTGTAATGTATTACTATACTATAATAAAAATGTTTCAATTGTTCCGTACATAACCACGAATTTGTATGAGATAAGGTAGTAATAAAAACACTAAATTCAACTCGATTATTTATTTGAGTAACATCTTAAAAGGTAACAAACTTAACTGTGTACCATTACAGTAATTACTAAAACTAAATAAACTAATAACTACATTTAAAAAAAAATGTGATTAACGTCACAATTCCAAATTATGTTAACCAATCGGCTTCATGTTAATAAAAACAAACTGGCGAACATAAACAACAAGTATTTGTTGATTTTTGTATTGCCATATTATATTCAAATAAAAAGAATATTCAGGAATTAAAATAGAACTTTACAATGGGGTCTACTTCTTCAGGGGTGATCCGTTATAATAAAAGTTTAAAGTTTACTTAAAAGTAAAGCTACATTGCTCTTCGGAACCGGAACAATAATAATGATCATTTCACTATATTCTCCACTGCTGAACATAGGCCTTGCTAAGTGATTTCCAGTGCGACCGGTGTTATCCCATAGCAGTATGGCTTACAATACCGGAATTCCGGGATTCCGAATACCGGAATCCCGGACGATTTTACACCACCGCTCTTCCTTTTTTTGCCTTCAATTAATAGTGTAAACATTACTATGTTCCGGTTTGAAGGCCGCTGTAGCTAATGAAGTTACTGTAGTAGCGAACCTTACATTTAAATTTCAATGGTGATCTTACCGACACCTTTTTTATACACACAGATTTTAACGACCATAATAGTAAGTATAAAATATTTACATAAAAAATATCCCATTGAGCGATTTACGGGAAGTAGTAGCCATTTTATTTTCTTTATTTATAATGGACGCTGTATTCTGCTATACTACAGTACATTGTGTAAGCAGTCGGTGCTTAAGTTTCCGACTAATTTATGCTGCTATTTTTAAGTTATTACCACATAGGTGGTATTTAGCCAGGCGAGTTCGAAAAACTACCGCCAACAAATCTCGATAAATATGTCGCCGCGAATACGAATTAGACTTACGCAGTTCAATTGAAGTTATTGCTCTTGAATCAATTACATGACTTTTTAATTTTATTTTTAGTTAGTCGGAAACTTTCACACCAATAAAGCGAAAGGCACATAAATACATTCCACTTACACCAAAACTAACTACAAACGCTAACTACCGATCTTTGTTTCTACATCAGCTTTACTACAGTGGTCGTCAGTTTGCAGGGTGACGTTGTGTATTCCGGTGTCCAATTGATTCGTGTCGCTGTATGCAGCGTTTGAGTTTATGCTTTCGGAGCTACCTGGGTGTGTGCGTGTGTGTGTGAGGTTACCGGCGGGCGACGGACTCCCGTCGGGCCTGCGCTCGCGCTGCCTCGCCCTGTGCGCCGCCTTCAGCTCCATGTTGACGCAATGCTCGGCGAACATCAGCTGCAGCGGCGCGTACATGAGCGGAAGTAGTTCCAGATCTTTCATTTTTATCTGTTAAAAGTTTATTTATATTTAATACAGTAATTTTAATAGGGCACTTGAGCGCACATGTAAACATTTACTTTTCTCTGTTATAACAACTTTAATAAATTTAATGCTGTTTCTTTTTGTATCAAGCACTGGTCGGTCTCTAGGAGTTCCAAGGCTAATATAATAATAAAAAAATAGATTGGCTTAACATCTGTTAAAAAACATTCACGACATGATGTTTCCGTCGCATGTGTTAATTTTAAAATATAGTGTCCTCTTTTCTAAAAAATCTCGGAGTAAAGTAAAATTGTAGTAACAATCGAACTACTAGTGGTAGGTCTCAATTGCCGGAGAACGTCTAGTTAGGTACCGTCGCAGTGACTATATCAGCCGATAAACAGTAGTGTGCAAACATTACTGTGTTCCGGTTTGAAAGATGTAAGCTAGTGAAATTACTGCGGTAACGAGACTTAACACCTTGTGTCAAGGCGACGAGCGCAATGTTGTGCAGTGTATACTATCTTAACCACCGCCGCGTTGTTACGAACTAGCGTAACACTTAACATCAGATGAACGTGTTGCTCGTCTCGTCGCCACGGAGAATAAAAAAAAGAATTATTTTCGAGTCGTAATTCCACGATTTTTTTTCCTTATGAATTACTTGGTTGTATTAGCAGCGGTCACTTGACCTCACCTGCATGTTGTCGAAGGCTATGCCCACAGTGGCGTTGTCGCGCATTATGTCCGCTTTGAGGCGCGGCAGGCGCGCGTACCGCTGGCTGAAGTGCGTCAGCATGGTGTAACGCGCGTTCATCTGCCGGCCGATGTTTATCGCTTGCGATGTTGTGGAGTGCATCTTGACGCGCGCCTCGTCGGCCAACTCGTCCTCCATCGTCGCCTCGTGGATTAGCAACGTAGAATTTTTACCTGCGAAAGAGATATTAACAAAATGTTTTTCTTATTTATGGAAACTTTAATCTGTTAGAGAAGTATTATTTAGTAGGTATTCGTTCCGTCAAATAATTGAATGCAAAAATTTTCAACAAAACCTTTTAGTAACGCTTAATACGGGAATGAGATATCACATAATAAATATGTTGATACTCACCGATGTCGACTAGTTCCTTGCAAGGTAAAGTATCACCAGAGTATGTGATCTTATGGTCCCCTTTCAGTTCAATGGTCACGCCGAATGCGTTAGGGCAGTGCGCCACCAAACAGGTCGTGACGCTCTGCACGCCGATACTGGCTAAAATCGCCGACGTCATTTCCATTTCCTGCGACTTCAAATTCGCTTCTTGTTGGTACAACTAAAAAGAGATTGAGAGCAATTGTCCAGTTACTAATTTTCACACATAGCATGTAAGTTAGATTTTTTTTATATATAACATTTCCTGATTTAAGAGGACATCTAATTTAAAAAGGAGAATCGATATCGCACTAATAGTGCAAACATTGGTTTTTTGTTACAGAAATTAAAAATGATATGGTAATGAAATTATTAATAATAAATACATTTCAAGTGTGATCGGGAAACAAGCCTTAAAAAAATAACCTGCTTTTCGGGAGAAGACAGAGTTAAGTGGGATTTCTATTCAATAAATGCGAATCTTCTCTTTCAAAGTCTGTGAATATGAAGTTACTTCTAGAGCCCTTTTTAGTCGCTTTCTACGTCAGAAATTACCTTAACTCTATTTTAAATATAATATATTTATAAATAATGAAACTTTCATGCAGTAAACACTCACTAGACTCTGGTTGGGTATGAGCGCGAAGTCATCTCTTATCTTCTCGAACTGCTGGTCGTACAACGACAGCCAGGTGACTATCTGCCCGGGTGCGAGGAGGTGTACCGGTTCGTATAGTACGTTTGGATCCTCCAGAAACGCAGCCCGACGGGCTTGCAATACACCAATTAAACCTGACCATCAACAAGAATAATATCTATATATTACTTGTATGTGAACAGAGGTGATAGCTTGTTGTATGCACTATACTTCTCGCAGAGTAGATGCTGCTGGGGTATACAGAGGGATAGTCTCTGACAAAATAGAGCTACCACCAGTGAAATAAAAGATAAAACAAAATCTCATGACTTGAACCTAAAGGAGATGGCAATTAAAATTATTATTGGGATTTTCCTACCGATAAGACTAACACTAAAACAGAGAACGGAGAGATAAAAATAAAAGAAAAAAATATTGTTTCATTCTAATAGTAATATAGATTAATGTAGGCTTACCAATGTGGTGATCGGCGTGCAAATGCGATATGTATACAGCTTTTAATGTCCTTAGGAATCCGTTAACTCGCTTCAGACCGAAGAATCGGACGAGCTGCCCGAAGGTACCTTCGCCGCAGTCCAGCAACATCGACCGCATTTCGCTGCAACGAAACTGTGATAACAGGATGATGTGGAAATCTTAAAGACAAATGTGAACAAGCGTCTTCTAACGTAGTTCACTTTACGACCAAAAACTGTAATCGGCGCAATTAAGTTCTTTTGTAATGTCAAATTAAAAAAAATACTTACTCGATTTGCAGTACAATAGCGCTGGTGTTCCGTGTCTTACTAGGTATGCATGAACCAGTTCCGAGGAAAATGACCTTCGGATATTCCACTTTAGGGCACTTTTTCGTCAAACACACTTTGTTCACTTGTTCTCTGTACTGTTCCAAGCTATCAGCGAAACCGTCCACGTCCATTGCCTCTTTGATATATTCTTGAATATGTAGTTTTGGTTCGGCCGACCTGAAGCAAATTTATTTAAATTTTTTTATATATAAGAGACGTATTTTAAACTGATCAATGTGATATGCCTATGGTCAATGGAAGTCTATCGACTGACGATAATCACGACATTAAAAACGGCGGGCATAAATTGACACAAAACATCTTTCGATGGACTGATTACTATGTTGACACGTTTAGTTAATGAGAAAATATTATTATTTCACTTTTTTGTTACTTACCACCATAAGCAATACTTATTTAGTCTAGCCAATCTAACATCCAAAGTTACTTTCTCCCGTGTTATTTATAATTAATACATGGCTAAGTGGTATGCAAATCTTACCTATCTAGTAGTTGTTTAGGCCTCAAGTGAAACATAGTTAGTGTCCTGCCTGAAAAAAATTCAATTGTGCTTGTGCTATTCCCTTTCATACTATCACCTTTACTGCATTCTTCTGTTGCTATGATATTTTGAAATTGGGCCAGTGCTACCTGAAAAACGAATTTATATTTTTTTACTCTTCCATGGGCTATCACTTAACTTAAATTTCATAAGTTTTTAGTGACAATGAGGCCATGGACGATGAAGCGTGCGCAGGATACTCAACTCTCTAATGTTGGTAATCGAAAACAACAATGCTGTTATGGCAACCAAATTACAATGAGATTAGTAGCTTGTTTATAAATCAGACACTCTGTGTGAGACTTTTTAACTAATCTAAATTAATAAATGCAAATTTAGTTTGATCTATGTATGCTTCTGCTGCAGAATTAGCCTTTAGAAAATTGTATTGTTGGATTCATCACTTTATGATAAAAACTTTGCATGTTTTAATATCTTACTTTTTTTTTCAGCTCCTCCAACCATGGCGGATTTTCAACATCGTCATCGGTTACAGGATTATCGTTCCATACTGCAGGTATGCTAATGTCGCGCAGAAGAGGGAAGATATCAGTGTCTAATAAGTTCAACTTGTGCTGGGTGCGGTGCACCGCCTCCGAGCCCAAACAAGTGTTCTGCTCGTTAAGGACCAGGTGGCGTGTCGTGGAGCCGAACATTGAAAGAAAGGCTTGGTAACTGAAATGGTAAAAAACATAATTGTTGTTATATAATACATTTCGAACAAATATTTTTTCCATGTATTTCCAATCTATAATGAATTGATTTTAGTTCATTTTATTTAAAAAATCTTACGTCGGATGTTGAAAGACATGAGGCGGCGATAAGTGTACAACCAGTGCCGGCACATTCTCCTTGGGGTTAACTCCGTTGTCGAAATGCAAGGAAAACTCTTCTTCTTTAAGATAAGATATGTCAGGCACTTCAAGCACTAGGTTAGATGTAAAAAAAATACTATTAATATTCTCATAAATAACATTCACTGAAACTTCGAAATAAGAAACTAATGGTGTAAGTTCCTATCCATGACAATGTGATTCTAGTTAGGATGATATACATTGCACGAAATTGTGCTCGACGCTTTGAGACATCAGATGTTAAATCAGGTACTCCAGTGATTTCGCTAACTACAACACCTTTCAAACAAGAACACAATTATATAAGGCCATTTTACTGTTTGTTATCAAAAAAATTTCAGTTGTATCTATCTATACCGTTTCTAGCAAAATTACCAACAATAATAAGCAAAAATTTTAAGAATTATTTTAAGTAATGTGAATTTCTAATTGAAGCTATGAGGTGGAAACCTCATAATAATAATGATGATTTCATTTAATTGTCAAAACATTCCTACCAATAAACACTGGCCCTGGGTCATCTGGAGTCTTTACATCTTTTGACAACACAAGTTTTCCACATGGTAGTATAACATCTTGCCCATTCTTGAGTTGACCTAACAAAGGGCCTGGTTTTACACCTTTTTCTACGCACTTCTCCAGGTCTAAAGACCCAAGCTTCTTCTAAAAATTAAAATAAAAAATGTGATATAAGCTCTAGCATCTGTGGAGATCCACACTTGCATTCGAATAATAAATCATACCTTGAGGGTGCAAATATAGGCAACTGTGCTTTGATACTTTCCTTCAAGTTCATTTAGCACTTTAATGTTTTTCTTCTTATGAGAATCTGTAAATTTATTTATTTAATTTAAAATTTCATGTAATGTGAAACAAGCAAAAAAAAAACACTTTATAACTGAATAAACAAAGAAGCGTACACAATGTTACAAGGTATTCTTTTCCTGCCAACTTTAAAGGTAGTGAATGGGAAAAATAAATAATGGCAAAAAATAAGACATATTTCCAATATAAATACAGACATGGTTACAATTATTGTAATATACTTCTGGACACATCTATTGGCCCACCACCCAGTGTTTAAAGTTTCGACGTTGTCTAGTTAAAAATAAATGTTAGGTGGAGCAATAAGTTTTAATGCAGTTTTGAAGCAGATTTATTGGTCAACACCTATGTAGGTTTTTTTTTTTTTGTAATTTCGAATTGATTTGGCCGGCAGAAGTTTTACAACTTGGGCGACAATTTCAGGCAGAGTATCCATATTTTTTGGTGAAAACTGGCTCAAAGTTTAGATTTGCCTTTTCATGGAACCAATAATCGGACACATCAAAAAAAAATCCAACTTGTACAAAATAAAAAAGTTTTCTCCATTCCTGGGTCCTTGAAAACAATGAACAGACTCGAATTTTCGTTTTTTTTTCATAATCCTGAATTCAAAATTAAAAAAAAACATTCATAAAGGTTGACCAAAAAATCAGCTTTAAAACTACATTTAAACTTATTGCTCCACCTAACATTTATTTTTAACTAGGCACCGTTAAAACTTTTAAACACTAGGTGGGCCGATAGATGTGTCCGGGAGTGTATTTATATATACATTTTGTACTAATAGAAATATCATAGAGATAACTTTATGCTATAAAATATACATATTAAAAGTTTTAACCTCTCTCCGGTGACAATTTAAAAATTGGTTTAGTATACTTTTTGTGGCCTTTTTGTCTTTCCGAATGATAATAATCAGTGTTATCATGTATAAACTCTTCCAATAGTTTGTCTTGATTACAGTCATTGAGTTTTTGCTTCTTTGCTGGATTTAAATCCTGTTTCAGTATAGCTTCAGGGTGTCTGTAAATAATTACCAAGAAAAAGATACACTATAGATGTTCTGTGTATATCTAAACAACTTAAGTGCTTCACTCTTATTACACATAGATAAGTCTTACAGTTATTTTTAAGGAAATAAGTTGAAAATTTATAAGAATAAGCCTGCCAGTTCGTAAATACACAAGTAATTATCTAAGTTAATTTTTCAAACCTGCCTCATTAGATATAATTCTCATATTGTTAATTTACAAACAGCATTGCTGTATTCCAACTATAAATTTTCAAGAGATAGAGTATTCTTGGTAGCTACTCTTAACTATGTTCAATATTATTATAAAAAAAAGGAATACACTCACAGTAACACATATTTTACAGTCATGACATTATCAATGAAATCTTCGCTAGGAGTGCAAGGTGCCATTGTTACATTCATTTCTTTCATTATGATAAACCTTTTTGTCGCTTTGTATAGTTCATCCTAAAAATCAAATATAGTTGCAATAAGAATAGGCACAGAATAAAAGAAACTATGAAATATAAGCTACAGTAAATAAATATACTATGATATATCTTCATTATATCTCCTATTTTATTTAATTGACTATTACAACATACTAATATTTATTGGAGTAGTGATAATAGTTGTTGTCACTACAGCAAGCATAGTAGAAAATTTAAAGAGAGAACTTTAAGTTCGTTTTTTATTTTATAAATGAATTGTCTTTAACAGTTTTGGTTGTTTTAAGCAAACAAAATAATTAGCATAAAATATTAAAAAAAATGTT
Source organism: Byasa hedistus (assembly GCA_029286795.1). NCBI lineage: Eukaryota > Metazoa > Arthropoda > Insecta > Lepidoptera > Papilionidae > Byasa > Byasa hedistus. The sequence continues at coordinate 1,777,568 of JAGSMW010000001.1, forward strand.
ATTTAATAAACAGGTTCTTTAATGTTTCAACTACTAAGACTTGAAACATTTTCTCATATATTATTGTAAGTTAATACTCTTGAAACAATAGTTTCTTTTCAATGTTTTACTTCACCAAAAGCTCAAACTAAGAGGCTCTAAAAATTCATTTATCTTGTACTTATTAATGTTATTTTGTGTCTAAATATTAATAAGTATATTCATTTGATAGTTATCATTACCAATCCTTCTGGTCCATGCAAAGTAATATTCGGTACACCAACATCTTGAAGTGTCAGTGAAAGACCTGGTAGCCCACCAATATTCTTCCATGTTTTGCTGGTAATGAAGATATGATCCAATCTTGCCAATTTCACTCTATGCTCATGAGCTAGTCTCTGTGTAGACTCACCGCAGTTAAATAGATATCTATATAAAAAACAAGAAGGTTATCACCTTAAAACAGTTGAGTATAAATCATAAAATCAAACAACAATATGAAATCATAGCAAATAGTTAATATAATATCTAAATTAACTGCCACTTATAATTTTTGACTTAAATCTGCTACACACTATAAATAGTTGAATGGAAGTAGATGACATGACAATGAGTACATAAGGCCTAGTAAATTATAGTTAATAATATTCCATGATCAATTTGAATAGTTTTGGCTCTCTGGGCTTATAAACAAATCATAAGTGTATTAAACAATTCCAATAGCAGAGCAGTTTCTATATTGCTCAACAATTTTTTTTAAATTATACTATACCATATTGTATTAAACAACCTTTTACAGATATAAATAGGCATAATAACATTTACAAGACATCTGCTACATATCTTTTTCATTAATATAATTCCTTTTACACTGCCTCACTTTTTGGGACAGGTTACAAAGATGGAGAAACTGCAATAGCCTGTAATTACTATTATAGTTTATTCATCTTTATATGTCACATTCAAGTATTTACACAATGTATTTTAATTTTCAGTATGTGTTTGATGCTTTATTAAAATGATAAATTACATCAGATAGAAGATTGCAATGCTTAGTTACAAACATTATATGAAAGGTAATAATATTGAACAATTAAACTTTAAATGTAATAAAATGTACAGAAAATACACTCCCATTAATTTAATAATAATCAACTATCAATTTACTTCATCAAAAGTGATGCAATATTATGCAAAGTGAACACTTACCGTTTTTGATCCGTACAAAGGTATAATGTATTGGGAACTCCTTTAGCTCCGGAACCGAGAACTTGTAGATAAACTGTACTTGGCACATAATTTTGATCCTTTTTAGAAATAGGTTGTCGTTGTCGTAGCGTCTGAGTAATTCTTGGAGAGCTTACTTTAGGCATGTCAGCTAAAAATTTCAACAGCCGTCGAGTCTTGTCTTTTTGGTACTGGCGAACGTTATATTGATGTAAACTAACTACAGAACGAAATAACACAATTTTACCATACATGTGTTTTGAGGTTATCAATCAAAGGCACAGGCCAAAGATTACGAGCATTCGTGCAGTATCTAGAAATTATTTATTATTTTTAATAATTTTTTTTCCATTGTCTTTACAAAGCTACTGACACATTTTTAGATTTAGAACAACATATACAATTTTTCTCCACTATTATGCTTATTATTGACAAATGACAATTCGAACTGACATCCGTTAATCTGTAGCCTGCAGAGTATACAATTTTTATGTCTTCAATATTATCTAATGTCAAAGAATAATGCCGAAAACCGTTCAGAAATATTGACACTAATTTAATTAATAAATTTGCAAAAACAATACTATACAGTATTAAAAATGTACACAATGTATTTTTGTATGATTAGATATTTAAGTTTGATTTTATGTAAGTTAATTATATAAAAAATTTATCAATTTTGTCACTGTTATAATGTTACCATAATAAAAATATGTATTGGTATCAGTGTAATGTTGTTATTTGTAAATGACAACATTGTATTAGAAAAATGGCGTTCTGTACAGCTGTAGGTTGCGCAATTTATATGTAAATGTGCACGAAAATTTTGATCGAATTTAATATTTTTTGTGTAATAAATGTTCCAGACATATAAAATGTTATATGTGTTTAATTAACAGTGTCAATATTTTATTGTGTTGTGTTATCATTCATTGGTGTAAACCTGTCATGGACCGTGTATTTTTTGTGTTGTGGTGATGTATTAAAATTATAAATAATGAAACGAAAAATAATGTGGCCGTGCAAATAATGTAACAATTATGGGTATGTTGTGGGTGATATTGTTTTCGGCGTCGACGGGCTTGCATTTGATACAAGGGTTACCTTTGAAGCCAACGCCGCAACCCTACCTTCATGGTTAGTAACCAAAATTACATGTTTTTTAATATTTTTGTATTTCACTAAACAATGGCAGATAAATAAGCGAAACCATACCCATATACTTTAACAATGAATAAGTAAATGCCCAAAAGTTACTATTTCAACGGAAAAATATTATTAATCAAAATTTCAGGAAAATTTACGTGAAATTAGTACTTTATTGTACACATCAAATTTAAGTTATTAGTCTCAAATGTCTCATCATAAGATATATAGTGTGTAAAGAAAAAAAAAATAGTTTGTAATTACAATATTTAATCTACCTACAATTTTCTTGTAATTACAGTCTTTGGAATGTTGCAACAATGTACTGTTTTTAACTAAAAATAGAGTACAGCAATATTTTGAATAATAATTTTCTTACAGTCCTTAGTTAACTGGGATCTTATATAATTTATGTATCAAAACAATAATGACTAAGATTTGCAAAATGTATACTGGTTTATAAACAAAATCTGTGTATATGTTACTATAAAACATTCTATTGCAATAATATAAACAAATTCTAACCTATTATTGCTACTGATAGTGGTTACATTACATTATTATACTTGTCTTAAATAAGGTAATATCTACTAAAACCACACAAACACTCTACTTATGTAAATATGTATTGTACTCATTGTATTTATAATAGATGTGAGTCTCTTTTAGGTATTAAGCTGTAGATTTCTAAATTAATTCCATCCTAGGAAATTATCTCTTGAAAGAAAAGAAATATTAAGTATATATTAAGAAAAGTATAATTTTTGTAGTTCTTTACTGTTTTGTAGTTGTTAAGTATAAAATTAATATTTACCGATAGGCTGTTAATCAACTACCATTCGAAATACTTGTAAGGTAGCTTTGAATTTTTTTTTTAAATGAAGCAATAGTAGAATTCACTTGATGTTAAGTGATGTGGCCTCCCATAACAATTTCAGTGTTATAATATGAATTATTATAGTTATATTACATATGACAGTGAATATAAAATATTTTTTTCATACAAGGTATATAAGTATTTATATAAGTTGATATTTAAATTAAATTACTATGAAACTTGGAATTTTTAAGTCCTTAGTCTCTGCAAAAAGTAATTTTAATGAAAAAAAAAATAATTTTTCATCTCTATTGCATAGATTTTTTAAAAAAAATTTTTTTTTTGGAAAGAGGTAATTTTTGTTTCCCAAAAATTTATATGCAAATGCACTAGACATTTTAAAATAGGATTTGCGTGTTGTACTTATACTTTATTTATGCTGTACAAAGCATTGCTCTTTTTTTTAAAGGGTATTTATAGAATTGATAGATAAATTTCAAAAGTAGATCGCTGAATTAAAATATAAACACTATTTAAGACCTTTTAATCCAACGAAATACATGTCTAGGTATTTTAAGTAACATTTTCTTTCCTATTTATCATCAGTCATTAGAAATACATATCTTTGAATTTTGTAAATTTTTGTGAGATTTTGTTTTGGTGAAATTAACTCTATTTGCTATTTATGTTAAATAACATTTATTGTCTATTTTATTTTTTAGACTCAAATCAAGTTGCAGCCATTGAAGGATGGGGCACACATGGCATGTACATGCTGCCAGCGCTGGCGCTGGTGGTTACCGCTGTAGGACTACTTTTTGGATGCACCTGGTGTTACAGACATAAAGACTGCAAGGTATGTACTTATTATTGTTCAAAAAAATATTTATTTTGCAAATTGTTAATTTTCATAATATATATGAGTAATTTAAGTTGGTCACCTGGAAGTAGTTTGATAGTGATCATTCTCAAAGTAAAGACTTATATTATGATTTTAGATAAAACAATTTGAAAACATCTAATGTAAATAATAAAAATAAATATATAATATGAATAAAAAGTTAAGGTAAAGCTAAGGACAACTAATTCCGTTACACTGAGGTAATACATATCATTTCTTATTATAATATTAATTTGTGTAATTTTAGTTAAATTTAAAAATTGAATGGTCGAGAATAACTTTAGTTGAAATATTTATGTTATGTATTTATGTTATTAAAAATACAACTCGATTATCTTTTTACAATGTCTGTTACAGATATTGTTTAAATATATATAGTCTGTATACATTATTTAATTAGTTACAAAAATATATTAAAAAACGTTTACCATTTCTGTTCATTAAAACAGAAATTCAATAAACCTACTTTACAAACAATCTGTAAATAGACGCTCTTACGAAAACTGCTGAAGGGAAATTGTGTCATAATTTTATCTCATTTTGTTTAAAAACTTTTGCGAAATTTTCCAAAGCTTTTACATTTAAAAGAACTCCGGCTGTTGGTGGACTTCCATCAACAAATTCGATATTACGTACTTGCGAGATTTGTGACGTCGTCGGCTTTATATGTTATACATAGCAGAATTGATAATTTTAAACAAATTTATGGTTCGCGACCGGATGTAAATCACGATCTGGAACTAAGCCATTCCTGTGCAACATTAAAAGATTATATTTCATATCTACACTGCGAAACGTTGCTATTGAATTATGTTACACCGGGACTAAATTAAGTTACTACTCTAAACATGCGACCATGTGCAATAAGCAATAATCATGAGTGAAGAAAAATATACACCTAATTCTGTTTATACACTGCAACTACGTTTAAAAGACATGGAAGTACATAGAAAAAAGTTAACACTAAACAAAAGACTAAAATTTACACTTAAACTGTTATAAAAGTAAATAAGAAAGAGGAATTCCTTTATAAAATTTCTAAACGATAACGTTTAATAAAAATTATTTTCTTTAAAATCACAAACATCTCGATTTTTTAATCGCGCCAAATCGAATGGAAATCGTGTTAAAACGGAATCACTCTTTTCCCGGACCGTGTTAAAACAAAATTGGGTGTATTAGATCTTTTATTACGAATAAGTTGACTATATCATCATCATCATCATTTCAACCGATGGACGTCCACTGCTGGACATAGGTCTCTTGTAATGTATTCCACAAAATACGGTCTTGTGCTGTTGACTATATAAGTTTAGTTATTTATACTACCATATGAATACCATACGAATAATACGTGCTCAGATCGTCGAAAGGCTAAGCTAGTGAAATTACTAACAATAGAATGTATGTACTTAAGGCGATGGTTATTATATTCATCATCGTCATTTAAGTGCACTATCCACTGCTGAACTTCTCGATCAATAGTAATTAAGTATATTATTTATTCGTAAGTACTCCAAGATAACACATAAAATACTAGTAAACGTAAGATAAAATATTATTAAAACATTGTGCATTTTAAGGAGACACCGCGTTACATAGATTTAGGTATGACATACACATAGTAAGCCTACTGCCATACTGCCTTTCGTAAGTTTCGTCGAGTCTTCTCGTCGCCCATACCCCAAAGCCTGAAGACGAGAGTCTTCAACCAGTGCGTATTCCCTGTGCTCACTTACGGTGCTGAAACGTAGACACTAACGATCCGTCTACTCCATAAGCTCAGAGTTGCTCAGAGAGCGATGGAAAGAGCTATGCTCGGCGTTTCTCTGGTGGATAAGATTCGAAACGAAATAATCCGCCAGAGAACTAAGGTTACCGACATAGCCTTTCGAGTCTGCAAGCTAAAGTGGCAATGGGCTGGTCACGTCTGTCGCAGAACTGACCACCGTTTTAGTAGGCGTGTCTTAGAGTGGAGACCGCGTTTAGGCAAACGTAGCACGGGACGCCCACTGACCAGATGGAGCGACGATCTGCGCAAGGCGGCTGGCAGCAACTGGATGCGCATAGCCGAAGATCGGGCTAAGTGGCGTTCCTTGGGAGAGGCCTATGTCCAGCAGTGGAATGCCGCGGGCTGTTGATGATGATGATGATACACATAAATAACAAATACTTGTAGCGCAACGAAAATAATCCTAAAGGTCGATAAATAATTTTAAATAACTATATGTTTATATGTAAAAATAATATACTATATTAATTAAAGTAATACACAAACCGTAACTAGAACTCATCGCCAAATGTAACTTACAAACAGTATATACAAAAGTCATTATTATTTTTAAGTTAAAATATTCCTTAACCTGGCATTGAGTGGTGATGAAGCAGTAAAATAGTAACTATCAACTTTTAAAAATACCCACATATAGTAAATAATGACGTCAGCAAGTCGTTCAACACCTTTCCTGTTCTAATTAAGAACTTAGAAGTTAAACCTTTTTACTGATGGTAGTTCTAATGCTACAGACCGTCTAGGTACCACCGCAGTGTCTATTACAAACAAACAGTAGTGTGTTTACATTACTGTGTTCCAGTTTGAAGGGAGATGGGGGCTAGTGAAATTACTGGGGTAACGAGACTTAACAGCTTATGTCTCAAGACGAGCGCAATGTGGTGCAGTGTGTACCATCTTAACTAGCGCCGCGTTGTTACCAAGCGTGTCACTTACCATCAGGTGAACGTCTTGCTCGTCTCGTCGCATAGTAATATAAAAAAAAAAAGTGGATAAAAGTTGAAATTTCCAACTTAAACCTCTCTGCAGCGTTGTTTCGGTTGTACCGGTTTATCCGGCGTCACTTTATCGCAATCACGCCCTTTATTTGCAAACCGGTTCAAGGTGAATTTCTGAATAGATCAATTTGTAGACCGGCGCTGACGTCATTCGCACCTCATCCTCTCTATATTCGCATCTCGGCCTGCGGTGTGCTGATGCGGGAAAGTACGCGTCTGTACCATCTATGACCTTCATACGTTTCCTTTTTTTTTATTCAACGACGACACGAGCAAGACACTCACCTGATGGTAAGTGATACGATCGCCCATAACGCGCCGCTAGTTGAGATGTTATACACTGCATCACATTGCGCTCGTCTCGAGACATAAGTTGTTAAGTCTCGTTACCGCAGTAACTTCACTAGCTTACATCTCCCTTCAAACCGGAACACAGTAATATATAAACACTACTGTTTGTTTGTAACTCACTGCGGTGGTACCTAGACGGTCTGTAGCAAAAGAACTACCATCAGTAAAAAGGTTTAACTTTTGAGTTCTTAATGAGAACAGGAAAGGTGTTGGACGACTTGCTGACGTCATTGTTTACTATATGTGGGTATTTTGAGAGTTGATAGTTACTAGTTTACTGCTTCTGAAATACTGTTTGTTTGTAACTCACTGCGGTGGTACTTACATAGACGGTCTCCGGCAACAGGGACCTACCAGCAGTATATCCTTTTTATTTATATACATAAAAAACTAATTTAATAATAAAGTATGTACCGTTTTAAACTTGAAATTACTAGGGTATCGAGATATAAAATCTTCCATCTCAACGAGTGCAATGTAGTGTTGTGTATATCATCCTAACTAGGGTCAGTTATGATCAAGCGTATCGGTTACCATCAGGTGAACGTCTCGCTCGTCTCGGCTCGAAGTATAAAATAAATGTTGTGTCATTTTACTTTAGGTTGGTGTATATTATAAATATTATGATTTAAATAAATAATAAATTTCCTTTTAATCTCTATCACCTGAATGTTACAGCGTTAAAGCTGATGCGCTGACTTAAAAACTCCGTAACCCTTAAAAACTCCGTAACCCTTGTAACTTTTAAACCGGTAAATCTACATACTCTTTCAATATAAAATGAAGTACAGGATAAGGAGATGAGGAATCCGAAATAAAAAGTTTATAGCTCAGCCGGTTTAGGAGGTCAAAGTTAGAGCCGGATAATAAGGCGACGCATGCGTCGTCTTTCCATCGTAGGAATCTTTAATATCTTTTGGTATTTCAATATTTATTGGTATTACATTTTTGTCGGAACTAAATGAAATAACAATACTTACATCTCTGTAAGGGTCTATCTAATAATTTCTGACTGATGGTAGAACTCTGTCCCCGGAGACCTTGTATCACCGCAGCTCCTATTTCAGCCGTCGTACAGTACTGTGCAAACATTACTGTGAGGAACAGTGTATACTATCTTAACCAGCGGCACGTTGTTATCACTTATCATCAGGTGAACGTATAATGTTTTAATTGTCATTATGTAGATGGTTAACCAAAATTGTAAATAGTTTAGAACTCGTTTAAAATATGGCGTGAAAATCGATATAAGAAAATGTTCACGGCAATGTTTTCATTATTCATTCTGTGGGAAATGAAGCGATTCTTTTTTTCATTGACTTACTCATTCTCGGTACAAAAAGAATCGATATCGATGTCGATTGATTCGAGATTTTAAATATATCGCCGTCATAAATAATTCATTTGGCTTGCACCGCAACAGACGACGCATTTTGTATATACCTTTTGGCGCATTGCTTATATATTTCTATATGTACATAACATAGTATATTTTTGCATGCGGATTCATTCTCGTATAATTTCTACTCTAATTATTAAAAGAATATTTAAGTATACTTTAGGAAATCTTTGGAAATATTAATTTTAATTTTCATGCCTTATAAATAATGTAGTTGTTGTAGCTAGTGAAATTACTAGGGTAACTAGACTTAATATCTCAAGGCGACGAGCCCAATGTGGTGTTGTGTATCATCCTAACTAGCGTCACGTTTGTTAAGTGTTAATTACAATCAGCTGAATGTATGGTCACTTCCTCGAATAAATATATGATCATAATGTCAGGTCTTAGGAAAGCTGCTCATCATCATCCGCTGTACATCCACCATCAGCTGCTGGTCTTATATACTGATATTTTTGATACGGTTAATTTTATAATATACTTCCGGACACATCTATCTGCCCACCACCCAGTGTTTAAAATTTCGACGGTGTCTAGTTAAAAATAAATGTTAGGTGGAGCAATAAGTTTTAATGCAGTTTTGAAGCAGATTTATTGGTCAACCCCCATGTATGTTATTTTTTTATTTTTTTTGTAATTTCGAATTGATTTGGCCGGCAGAAGTTTTACAGCTTGGGCGACAATTTCAGGGAGAGTATTCATATTTTTGGGTCGAAACTGGCTCTAAGTTTAGATTTGCCTTTTTATAGAACCAATAATCGGAAACATCAAAAAAAAATCCAACTTGTGCGAAATAAAAAAAGTTTTCTCCATTCCAGGGCTGTTGAAAACAATGAACAGACTCGAATTTTCGTTTTTTTTTCATAATCCTAAATTCAAAATAAAAAAAAAAACATACATAAAGGTTGACCAAAAAATTAGTTTTAAACCTACATTAAAACTTATTGCTCCACCTAAAATTTATTTTTAGCTAGGCACCGTTAAAACTTTTAAACACTAGGTGGGCCGATAGATGTGTCCGGGAGTGTAGTTTAACAGAATGCAACTGGATACTCATTCTTGGTAATATATTCAACACTGGAAATGTCATTGCAAGATTGCCGATGATGATGATGGATATGAATTCAGTTATTAATCTAAATTATTCAGTTAATAATGATAAGCAAATATAATTTTTTATTCGATGAAGCAATTAAACGAGCAAGACGTTCACCTGATGGTGTTACACAAGGCTTTATTATGGCGCCGGTTAGGATGGTATACACAACACATTACGATCGTAAATTTGAGACAAGATGTTGTCTCGTTACTCCAGTAAATTCACTAGCTTACAACACCGTTTAAAGCGGAACACAGTAATGTTTTTGAAGAAGAAATAGCTGCGGTGGTACCTAATATCCAGCTCGTCCGGAGCACAGGGTCCGTTGTGTGCGTGTGTACGTAATCAGCGGACGGCGGGTCGCTGAACCGATGGTATCGCGCCCCACGTGGCTCCGTCACATATATCATCGCTCATTTATATGACCCCCTAGTACGACGGTGACCCCGATTTGCATTTGAGGCGCTTCGATTACTCCTCTTGTGTTATTCTTACTGATTACGTACGTAACAAATTTTTTATTTTTATTTGTAAACTTAATTTGTACACACATAAAAAATGTACAAAAAGGCGGCCTAAATGCCATAGGGCATTTTCAACCAGTCAACTTAATAAAATACATAAATTTTCTTAAACTTAGCTTAAAGTACTTATAGTCTTAATATTTTATATTAATGACAAAAAGTATGGCACCGACCTTAACCCTAAAAGAAATTTAGATAGAAATATGTCAAGGAATAAAATATTATACATTTTTATATTTATAAATTGTACTTATGTTGGAACTAAAAAATTATGTTATTATTACTCCTTCAAAGTTGTCCCGCTTTGCCTATCTAAAAATCTGGTCACCTTAATGGAAAAGTGAAATTGTTGTTTTTACCATATTCCGGGCACTGTTTCCATGTTTTCTCACCTTTTACACCTTCCCTGGACTTGCACGAATAATTCAAGACCACATTTAGCCAAATCGGTCCAGCCGTTCTCGAGTTTTAGCGAGACTAACGAACAGCAATTCATTTTTATTATATAGATTACATTTTCATAAGTCCATGTAAAAAAGTCACATTCCCTGATTATAAATTGTCCCGTTACTCTTTATTTGGGCCCCCCCTTTCACCACATGAAATCAGCAAAATATTAATGACCATTGAACAGTTGAAATAATGAAAGTGGGTTACCCACTTTCGAAAGTAATTGTCATCTACTATTGCAATAATGATCTATGATCTCACGGCAATGTTCAAGTTATGAATGATTTTTAAGTATTGCAATCAAAGACCATCATTCATTAATTAAGAGATGTAAAGACATAATTATCAAAAATATTAAAATACTATCAATATAATACTTGATACTGATTTAGTTACAAAACGGGTTTAAGTTGTTATAAGAATACCTCACATCGAAGAAATTAAAACGGAATTAATTTGGCGTTCAGTTAAATGAACTAAATCAGTTAAATATTTATTTTATTATATTGTCTAAACAATTTGAAGTTTGATAGCAAATAATTTTTCAGTTTCATACCAAGATGAGACTAGGCTCAATCAGTTCAAATTTCTGCCGTAAAACAGTACTGTGTGAATATTACTGTTTTCCGGTTTGAAGGGTTTTGTAGCTAGTGAAATTACTGGGGTAACGAGACTTTACATCTTATGTATCAAAGCGAGGAGCGTAATGTAATAGTGTATAACATTCTAACTAACGCTCGTTGTTATCACTTACCATCAGGTGAACGTCTAGCTCGTCTAAGAAATCGATAAAATTAATATCGTATATTTTTTGATAATTTTCTGCAAGTCTCAATGCTGAGTTCAATGTGGTGTAGTGTATATTATCCTAACTATCGCCATGTTGTTATATCGTTCTCTGGTATTAACTTCTGCACAGTATAAAGCATCAAGTTTGTGATTTAATATCGAGGGTGTGGTGGTAGTGGGGGCTTGAGATAACCATATTGAAATGTACTAATTAGTCAATTATAACGTTAATCCATGAGTCAAGTCGGATGGGACAGCCCGGGACAATTACTCATCAGAGCATCGGATAGTTGGCAGGGCAGCGGCGTGATCCATCCAACACGCGGTGATCGGATATTGATGTAATGGATTTTAATTTTATCATTTCGCCTCCACGTGCTCTAGTTGCCCACCCACCATGTTTACTATGACAATTATGAAACCGGTGAAAACTAAACACGTATATTTTAATTTGGTTGTTCAATTCGTTTTACTCTATATCAATATATTAATGCGCTGACTTAAATACTCCGTAACGCTTGTAAGTTTTAAACTCGAAAGCTACATAGGTACTCTTCCAGGATAAAATAAAGTACAGGATAAGGAAATGGGCAATCCGAAATAATAGGTCTATAGACCTTCCAGTTAAAGAGATATGAAAGGTCAAAGTTAAAACCGTGGAAAGGAGGAAAAGTAAAAAATAGATATCACTGAGTATCGAACTCATTACTTTTGTGTTCAAAGCGTGAAAATTATCTCTAGGCCATTCCGACACATTCTAATCTCATAAGGTAATAGAGACCCGGATAATAAGATCGTCTTTCCGGCATGTTTTAATAATGATATGAAGTTAAAAGAGACATGTTTAATAGAAAACTTTTAACTTAACTCCTAAGCTTGTCATAAAGCGGTAAAAAACTTTACTTTTGAGTATTTTTTAAACTTATAACCAAGTACACAATACTAACATTAGGTTAAAACAGAATTCAAATATTTAGACTGAGAAGCGATATATATAATTTGTTTATTTAAGAATAAGTTGTCAATAATTACACATTAAAGTAACATAACTTTTTATGAGCGTCATTCGGTTTAATTAAATTAACTGTAACCCGCGGTAGCTGTACAGTTAAAAGTAGTTAACCATATTTTTTACGTTCGTTTAAATATACGAGAGATTGATTCATTTCGTAATGAATGAAACAAAAACTTAATCAGTTTCTCTTTTAACCGTTTTATTACGAAATCAATAGCATAAGTTATAGAAGGTCATTGGTTTAGAATCCTAATTATTAGTCTAACGTTTGAATCTTCAACCTAACTGAGGATAGGGAAGTTATATATTTCTGCCACCGTAAATATTTCTGAAAAAATATTAGATTTGTTGTTTAATTCAGTTTAAGTCTAGGCTATGTAATGGATATCTGAAATTCAAATGCCGTTTCAAATATTACTAACGGCCTTCAACTGACGCCGTGTATATAAATGGGTATTAATTTTCTTTCATAATCAATGAGCCGCCCCCAGGACCCACCCTGGCCATTAGCGACTCCGCCCTTACAGAGAAATTGGAATATCACATTATTTTTGTGGGAGTCGCTTTCGTTTTGTTACTTTGCGACATTATGAATTAGCATCAATTATAAATACTCGTATATATTTTATTTTCAACTGTTAAGTTATCATTGTAAATAGATGAATGTCCACTGCTGGACGTAAGACTTCTTCTAAGTCGTATTTCCTCATGACTGAGGGTCGTGGTCATCATGTGTAATGAAACACGACGACTTACTTGCCAGTTATAATGGAGTGGTGTTGCCATTGCCTTCTCCGTTTCACATACTATTGCGAGCACGGATGGTCATGACATAGATATGCAGGTTTCCTCACGATGTTTTCCTTCACCGTCAAAGCACGTGATATAAGTTGTTGTTATACTAACTGCACATAAATTGAAAAATTCATTGGCGCAGCCCGGATTAGAACCCGGTACCTCCGGAGTGGAAGGCCGGCGTTCAAACCACTATGCTGTCACGGCTCTTATGACGTAAGACATATTTATTAATTATTAAAATTATGATTAAAAAGTAAGCTAGACTCTTGTTTGTGTTATTGCTGTGCCACATATAATAGAACTTCGCCTTAATAATCACCAGGTGATAATCCTGCTCATTTCTTTATTAAGGTAAAAACAGGATTTAAATTATTTAAACTTGATTAATGGATATACAGCATTATTTAATCTGCGTTTACTGTCGTCTAGGCAGACGACTGCGGTGCCTATTTTTGGACCATCGCTCCAGTTTGAAATATTCTGTAGTAAATAGCTAGTAATTAACGCGATAATTAAAATTTGAAATCGAATATCTGTATCGGGATAGCTTAATGTGTTGCTGTATATCATTGTGAAGTTATATCGCAAATTTAAGCAATTTTTTGAATTAGATAAGATAGCCTGTCACAGTTTTATGTTATGTTTAAAATTATTAAGTAATTTTGCGTTTGCGGTGTTATGACTTTCCCCGCGACCTCGTAGACTTTCTTGCAAGGTTGCTTCGACTGTTGCCGCTAAAGATCTGTCTGGACGGTGGCAGGTGGGCGCCGGTGAGTCACGCCCCTCCGGACGGACAGTACCATCGCTTTTATTAGCTCCGTCTGTAATTAATACCCGGGCACTCATAACGGTGACTCAGCGCGCCGACAACTGACGCGCACGATACATGATATATTGGCAAAAGCCGACGCTTCTGTGAAACCGTTTGTTATAGTATTTTTTATCTATATAATTAACATAGTTTGAGGATGTTTGTTTTGATTCTCTTGTACGATATCACTAGCAAAAGATATCACTTGTTTCTAAGTGATAACCTGCCCATAATAAGTAGGATTCCTTAACGCGAGATCAAATACTACAATTAGGCAAAGATGTAATCGCGATTTGCTATACGTTTTAAAGAGACGGAGTTCGATTCCCATTGAACTTAGCTTCCGGAGAAGCAAACCGTCATGATCTAAGTATAACAGCTTTCATACAAAGGTGATCTTCACCAATCTTGACTTGGAGAGTGTGGAAGATAATTGAGCTTGATTCTCGATGAAAACCCATTCAGTGGTCTCTTAGTAACTATTGATAATTTATAAAATGTATCATGAATTACATTTGTCATTACTCTTTTGTTCTAGTAACATAAAAGTAACTAAAATCTGTAAATTCTAAGCGACGTTACTTTTCTACTCTTATCACTGTTTACTCGTTTTACAATGATTTACAAAACTTATAAATCTAACAGCACTAACTTACGTGCGCTTTAACAATAATAACGTGATTTTATCATCAATTGTTTGTTAAGTTATTTACTACTTTGTACCAAACTAACATTGTAGTAACTTTGTGATGAGGAAATACTATTTCCTTTTGCTCACTTTTAAAACACGTTTCTTAAACTACATAAATATTTTTTAGAGAAAACATTAAAGACGGTCTTTTAACCAGGTACTTACGTACTGCTTTCGCCAATCCGGATGTTATCTATCATCTTCAACTAGGAAAGGCTTCTTCTGTAATATATACAAGTTATAAATAATCGATTTCAAGTCTTTAATATTCCTTAGTATAATTTCGCTCAGCATACAATAAAGCGTTGAATCAAAACCATATACTGCATCAGATTAATCGGACCTAATTTATCAGTTTTCAATTTCCGGCGGAATATTAAACTTGTGTCGAATACAATAGGGTTTAATTGCACCCACTGCAGTACTGAAGCTGGCAATGCAGTAGGCGCCGTAGCTGAAAACTTGGCAAACAGCCCACAGCGAACTGATGACAATATACAAACGAATTCATCTCTCAGCATTTTTCTATCTTCCCGACGAATTAATGATGCTAAGTGTTAAACCTATACACAAAGAAATGCTTATGTAATTACAATTACTTATCTGCTGGATGATGAAGTAGCTCATCAATTATATATCATATAAGCAATTATAAGTTTATTTTTGATTGATATAATTAACGCTTAATTATTCTTCTCGAGTAACTCGTTGGGTGCCGTTTCGAAAAATAAAGGTCCTAAAGCGGTCTACAACCAGTTACAGTCGTATAATAATAGAAGCGCTCTGTATTTGCGTTATAAGCAGTTGTTAACCTTCGCCTGCGTCATTGTGCTCGGACAAACATGCATTTAGTTAAAGCCTATATACATTAAAACTATAGACTGCAAACTATGTTAAACTTAAAGTCTAGTTCAGTCGTGCAGCGTTAGGAAATTTTGCTAGTGGCAACCGGAAACCGTGTAGGTAGGTATCACCGCAGCTCCTATTTCTGCTGCTGGACATTAGTGTGGGAATGCTGAAGTTACTTGGGTAATGAGACTCTATCTCAAGGGACGAGCACAGGGGTGCAGTACCATTTTACGTAGTTGTTATGATCAGGTGTATCACTTATCATCAGGTGAACGTCTCGCTTGAAAATATAGCAACTTTTCTGGTCTTACCTAAATATGAAGCTGATGTTCACAAACATTTGTATTATGTATTGTTATTAATAATAACCATTAAAATTAATAGTTATGAATCTGTGCTTTTCTCATTATATCTCCAATTCAGTATTTTTGTAGAACTTGGAGGAAGCTGTATAGTAAAATCGCGTAGTAACATTGAGGCAGGTCGCGGCGGGGCGAATGCTAAACGTTATATACAAAGTAGTTAATAATATTATATTTTTTTTGTATTGAAACTGTTTAGAAGGTGAACTTTCCAATGTCTCAATAATATATTTGAAAGTAATTTTTTTTATTCATAATGAAAATAATACTCCACTGATCACAGACCTAAATGGAATGGACGAAAGAAATTCAGCGGGCTATATATATGTATACACTTTTTTTTTGTGTTTTCATATACTATTCGCGAATCAGCGCGTTTTTTTCCACACATGCTTTACCTATTATTAAATATTTTAGTCTAGTTTTTATAAAGGTTTCATTAATTTTGCGCAGACGAAAACAAGGCGCCGCGGGCTTGCTTTTATTTCTTGTATATCTACCTTATATATCACTGTTTATTATATATATTAATATTTTGATTGATATACAGAATATTAGTATATATATCGTGATGGGAATGTTAATATGCCTGACTTATTAAACGTTTTTACTTGTTAATAATATTGATCTATATTATGTAAAAACAAACAAAAAATTATTATCTTCTATTTTTTTTTATTTTATATAAAATTTTAAAGAGTGGGCTTTATGGAGCTAGACGTTTTCTAGACTTGTAGAATGGAATAGGTAATCGTCGTTATTCTCAAAAACAAAATGACTCCGGCGTAATGGCTTCGTCCCTTCGGCACTCAGTCCCCTAGCACTCAACGCGTGTTCTTGAGGGTGCTCCGGCGGCGGGAGCCCTGCGAGGAAAAGCAACGCCCGCCTTTCTTAACTTAGAAGTCGAACCTTAAGTCAGTTTTACAATGACTTAGGAACATCCAACATTCCAACATTCCAACATTCCAACATTCCAACATTCCAACATTCCAACTTCCAACATTCCAACTTCCAACATTCCAACATTCCAACTTCCAACATTCCAACATTCCAACTTCCAACATTCCAACATTCCAACATTCCAACTTCCAACATTCCAACATTCCAACTTCCAACATTCCAACTTCCAACATTCCAACTTCCAACATTCCAACATTCCAACATTCCAACTTCCAACATTCCAACTTCCAACATTCCAACTTCCAACATTCCAACTTCCAACATTCCAACTTCCAACATTCCAACATTCCAACATTCCAACTTCCAACATTCCAACTTCCAACATTCCAACTTCCAACATTCCAACTTCCAACATTCCAACTTCCAACATTCCAACATTCCAACATTCCAACTTCCAACATTCCAACTTCCAACATTCCAACTTCCAACATTCCAACTTCCAACATTCCAACTTCCAACATTCCAACTTCCAACATTCCAACTTCCAACATTCCAACATTCCAACTTCCAACATTCCAACATTCCAACATTCCAACATTCCAACATTCCAACTTCCAACATTCCAACTTCCAACATTCCAACATTCCAACATTCCAACTTCCAACATTCCAACTTCCAACATTCCAACATTCCAACATTCCAACTTCCAACATTCCAACTTCCAACATTCCAACATTCCAACATTCCAACTTCCAACATTCCAACATTCCAACTTCCAACATTCCAACTTCCAACATTCCAACTTCCAACATTCCAACATTCCAACATTCCAACTTCCAACATTCCAACATTCCAACTTCCAACATTCCAACTTCCAACATTCCAACTTCCAACATTCCAACATTCCAACATTCCAACATTCCAACATTCCAACTTCCAACATTCCAACTTCCAACATTCCAACATTCCAACTTCCAACATTCCAACATTCCAACTTCCAACATTCCAACTTCCAACATTCCAACATTCCAACTTCCAACATTCCAACTTCCAACATTCCAACATTCCAACTTCCAACATTCCAACTTCCAACATTCCAACTTCCAACATTCCAACATTCCAACATTCCAACATTCCAACATTCCAACATTCCAACATTCCAACATTCCAACTTCCAACATTCCAACATTCCAACATTCCAACATTCCAACATTCCAACATTCCAACATTCCAACTTCCAACATTCCAACTTCCAACATTCCAACTTCCAACATTCCAACTTCCAACATTCCAACTTCCAACATTCCAACATTCCAACATTCCAACTTCCAACATTCCAACTTCCAACATTCCAACTTCCAACATTCCAACTTCCAACATTCCAACATTCCAACATTCCAACATTCCAACATTCCAACTTCCAACATTCCAACATTCCAACATTCCAACATTCCAACATTCCAACTTCCAACATTCCAACATTCCAACTTCCAACATTCCAACTTCCAACATTCCAACTTCCAACATTCCAACATTCCAACTTCCAACATTCCAACATTCCAACATTCCAACTTCCAACATTCCAACTTCCAACATTCCAACATTCCAACTTCCAACATTCCAACATTCCAACATTCCAACTTCCAACATTCCAACTTCCAACATTCCAACTTCCAACATTCCAACATTCCAACATTCCAACTTCCAACATTCCAACTTCCAACATTCCAACTTCCAACATTCCAACTTCCAACATTCCAACATTCCAACTTCCAACATTCCAACTTCATGTTAATGAAATAATAGGATTGTGTATTAAAATAGGTTGCAAGGGCAACTCTCTTCTGTATGTCGAGAAATTGAATGTGGCTATATTTATCCATCCAGTGTAATTATCAATTTCTCTAACGTAGACAATTGAAGGACATTGTGTTACTTCATTAATCATTTATGTATTTTATATGCTATTATTTTTTTCCACAAAAAAAACTACACGATATAATTATATCTTAGTAAAATGCCTTTTTAACGGTCATACGGAAGGCATTTGGAAGAGAGCTATAATTTCCATATACATGGCTTTAAAGAAGCCTAAATCCAGTCTACCCGCCTTAATAATTTAATATGACACCTTAAATGACAAATTTTCAATATTATCTACTAATTGTATGTTAATGCTTACTGCGGGTTGAAGCTATTTAATTATTTGTGGTAGTACATCAATCATATGAAATTCAAAGCGCGTTTAAAATATTTTATGAATGGACATCAATTATTGTAATGTTAAATGTTATACAAATGTATGTCCGTATGAGATTAAGGCCCGCACATACCGGAGCCCGATCCCAGTGCACATTATTTTTTTTTTTTTTTTTTTTTGTCTGTACCATTGTTCGGGTCCATTGTTTACTTTGTTCATTGTATAGTTGGTACACCAACGTGATATGCTGATGATGGATGCGTTTATCACTCGGCACATTCATAGTTAATATCATTCATCGTTTGATTAATCGTCCACGTTGCGCTCTTCTGTTAAATCGACAAGTTTTGTTCTAAATTTCTTTATTCATTTGTAAATTTTCAACTTTGTTGTATGTGATATGTTTTAAAGTCTTCGGTTTTAATGTTTAAGGTCAGTATATAATTTTTATTCGTTTTTAAGATATAATCATTTTAAATTTGCTGTAGCTAGTGTAATTACTGGGGTAACGAGACTTAACACCTTGTGTCTCCAGGCGACGAGCGCAATGTGGTGCAGTGTGTACCATCTAACTAGCACCGCGTTGTCATGGGCAAGCGTATCACTTACCATCAGGTGAACGTCTGCCGTCTCGTCGCAACTAGTATAAAAAAAAAATACGTTTTGATTGTAATATATTGGTTTACTGGTTTACTGTTTACTGGTTACTGGTTTACTGTTACTGGTTTACTGGTTTACTGGTTTACTTGTTTACTGGTTTACTGGTTTACTGGTTTACTGGTTTACTGGCTTAACTGGCTTACCTGGCTTACTGGCTTAACTGGCTTACCTGGCTTACTGGCTTACTGGCTTACTGGTTTACTGTTACTGGTTTACTGGTTTACTGTTACTGGTTTACTGGTTTAACTGGTTTACTGGTTTACTGTTACTGGTTTACTGGTTACTGGTTTACTGTTTACTGTTTACTGTTTACTGGTTTACTGGTTTACTGGTTTACTGGTTTACTGGTTTACTGGTTTACTGGTTTACTGGTTTACTGGTTTACTGGTTTACTGGTTTACTGGTTTACTGGTTTACTGGTTTCTGGTTTCTAGATTTCAGATGTCAGATTTCAATTTTCCATTTTCCATTTTCCATTTTCCATTTTCCATTTTCCATTTTCCATTTTCCATTTTCCATTTTCCATTTTCCATTTTCCATTTTCCATTTTCCATTTCCCTTTTCCATTTTCCATTTTCCATTTTCCATTTTCCATTTTCCATTTTCCATTTTCCATTTTCCTTTTCCATTTTCCATTTTCCATTTTCCATTTTCCATTTTCCATTTTCCTTTTCCATTTTCCATTTTCCATTTTCCATTTTCCATTTTCCATTTTCCATTTTCCATTTTCAATATTCAATATTCCAATATTCCAATATTCCAATATTCCAATATTCCAATATTCCAATATTCCAATATTCCAATATTCCAATATTCCAATATTCCAATATTCCAATATTCCAATATTCCAATATTCCAATATTCCAATATTCCAATATTCCAATATTCCAATATTCCAATATTCCAATATTCCAATATTCCAATATTCCAATATTCCAATATTCCAATATTCCAATATTCCAATATTCCAATATTCCAATATTCCAATATTCCAATATTCCAATATTCCAATATTCCAATATTCCAATATTCCAATATTCCAATATTCCAATATTCCAATATTCCAATATTCCAATATTCCAATATTCCAATATTCCAATATTCCAATATTCCAATATTCCAATATTCCAATATTCCAATATTCCAATATTCCAATATTCCAATATTCCAATATTCCAATATTCCAATATTCCAATATTCCAATATTCCAATATTCCAATATTCCAATATTCCAATATTCCAATATTCCAATATTCCAATATTCCAATATTCCAATATTCCAATATTCCAATATTCCAATATTCCAATATTCCAATATTCCAATATTCCAATATTCCAATATTCCAATATTCCAATATTCCAATATTCCAATATTCCAATATTCCAATATTCCAATATTCCAATATTCCAATATTCCAATATTCCAATATTCCAATATTCCAATATTCCAATATTCCAATATTCCAATATTCCAATATTCCAATATTCCAATATTCCAATATTCCAATATTCCAATATTCCAATATTCCAATATTCCAATATTCCAATATTCCAATATTCCAATATTCCAATATTCCAATATTCCAATATTCCAATATTCCAATATTCCAATATTCCAATATTCCAATATTCCAATATTCCAATATTCCAATATTCCAATATTCCAATATTCCAATATTCCAATATTCCAATATTCCAATATTCCAATATTCCAATATTCCAATATTCCAATATTCCAATATTCCAATATTCCAATATTCCAATATTCCAATATTCCAATATTCCAATATTCCAATATTCCAATATTCCAATATTCCAATATTCCAATATTCCAATATTCCAATATTCCAATATTCCAATATTCCAATATTCCAATATTCCAATATTCCAATATTCCAATATTCCAATATTCCAATATTCCAATATTCCAATATTCCAATATTCCAATATTCCAATATTCAATATTCCAACATTCCACATTCCAACATTCCAACTTCCAACATTCCAACATTCCAACTTCCAACATTCCACATTCCAACATTCCAACATTCCACATTCCAACATTCCAACTTCCAACATTCCACATTCCAACATTCCAACATTCCAACATTCCAACATTCCAACATTCCAACATTCCAACATTCCAACATTCCAACATTCCAACATTCCAACATTCCAACATTCCAACATTCCAACATTCCAACATTCCAACATTCCAACATTCCAACATTCCAACATTCCAACATTCCAACATTCCAACATTCCAACATTCCAACATTCCAACATTCCAACATTCCAACATTCCAACATTCCAACATTCCAACATTCCAACATTCCAACATTCCAACATTCCAACATTCCAACATTCCAACATTCCAACATTCCAACATTCCAACATTCCAACATTCCAACATTCCAACATTCCAACATTCCAACATTCCAACATTCCAACATTCCAACATTCCAACATTCCAACATTCCAACATTCCAACATTCCAACATTCCAACATTCCAACATTCCAACATTCCAACATTCCAACATTCCAACATTCCAACATTCCAACATTCCAACATTCCAACATTCCAACATTCCAACATTCCAACATTCCAACATTCCAACATTCCAACATTCCAACATTCCAACATTCCAACATTCCAACATTCCAACATTCCAACATTCCAACATTCCAACATTCCAACATTCCAACATTCCAACATTCCAACATTCCAACATTCCAACATTCCAACATTCCAACATTCCAACATTCCAACATTCCAACATTCCAACATTCCAACATTCCAACATTCCAACATTCCAACATTCCAACATTCCAACATTCCAACATTCCAACATTCCAACATTCCAACATTCCAACATTCCAACATTCCAACATTCCAACATTCCAACATTCCAACATTCCAACATTCCAACATTCCAACATTCCAACATTCCAACATTCCAACATTCCAACATTCCAACATTCCAACATTCCAACATTCCAACATTCCAACATTCCAACATTCCAACATTCCAACATTCCAACATTCCAACATTCCAACATTCCAACATTCCAACATTCCAACATTCCAACATTCCAACATTCCAACATTCCAACATTCCAACATTCCAACATTCCAACATTCCAACATTCCAACATTCCAACATTCCAACATTCCAACATTCCAACATTCCAACATTCCAACATTCCAACATTCCAACATTCCAACATTCCAACATTCCAACATTCCAACATTCCAACATTCCAACATTCCAACATTCCAACATTCCAACATTCCAACATTCCAACATTCCAACATTCCAACATTCCAACATTCCAACATTCCAACATTCCAACATTCCAACATTCCAACATTCCAACATTCCAACATTCCAACATTCCAACATTCCAACATTCCAACATTCCAACATTCCAACATTCCAACATTCCAACATTCCAACATTCCAACATTCCAACATTCCAACATTCCAACATTCCAACATTCCAACATTCCAACATTCCAACATTCCAACATTCCAACATTCCAACATTCCAACATTCCAACATTCCAACATTCCAACATTCCAACATTCCAACATTCCAACATTCCAACATTCCAACATTCCAACATTCCAACATTCCAACATTCCAACATTCCAACATTCCAACATTCCAACATTCCAACATTCCAACATTCCAACATTCCAACATTCCAACATTCCAACATTCCAACATTCCAACATTCCAACATTCCAACATTCCAACATTCCAACATTCCAACATTCCAACATTCCAACATTCCAACATTCCAACATTCCAACATTCCAACATTCCAACATTCCAACATTCCAACATTCCAACATTCCAACATTCCAACATTCCAACATTCCAACATTCCAACATTCCAACATTCCAACATTCCAACATTCCAACATTCCAACATTCCAACATTCCAACATTCCAACATTCCAACATTCCAACATTCCAACATTCCAACATTCCAACATTCCAACATTCCAACATTCCAACATTCCAACATTCCAACATTCCAACATTCCAACATTCCAACATTCCAACATTCCAACATTCCAACATTCCAACATTCCAACATTCCAACATTCCAACATTCCAACATTCCAACATTCCAACATTCCAACATTCCAACATTCCAACATTCCAACATTCCAACATCCCAAAATAATACGAAAGAATACTCTTCTCCCATTTAAAACGGAACTTTTCAACTGTTGCGATTAAATGGTAAAATTTTACGTAGTTTAGATTTCTAGATTATAACCATGATGGCGTGTCAAGGTTGTTTATACTAGTAATTTCACTATCTACCACTCCAGCAGTGGTACCTTCCGACCCGACAACAGGGACCCGTTATCAATGTATAAATTCATTTAAAGGACAATGACTTTAGAGCCAGACATCATTTGATAAGTTTCAAGGTTTACTGTTTCACGGCAACAGCGCGGCTTCGTAATCCTTCAGTGTCACGAAACGTTTCGCGTTTAATTAATGTTTTTTTTTTTAACTATTTGTACATAAGTTCTTGATCTTCATATTAACTATAACATATAGTATTGTGTATTAAAAATAGGTTGCAAAGAGCAACTCTCTTCTGTGTGTCGACAAATTAAATGTGGATATATTTATCCATCCAGTATAATTATTAATTTTCTCTAACTAGAGAATTGAAGGACCTTGTGTTATTTCATTAATCATTTATGTATTTTCAATGCTATTATTGTTTTCCACAAAAAAAACTACACGATATAACTATATCTTAGTAAAATGGTTGCCTTTTCATACGGAAGGCATTTGGAAGAGAGCGATAATTTCCAGGTAAATGGCTTTAAAGAAGCCTAAATCCAGTCTACTCGCCTTAATAACTTAATATGACACCTTAAATGACAAATTTTCAATTATGATCTATATAATTAACTATTGAATTGTTTCACCGCCGTTATCCGTGTATTGTTTAATGATTACTGCGAGTTGAAGCTATTTAATTATTTGTGTAGTACATCAATCATATGAAAATTCAAAGCGCGTTTAAAATATTTTATGAATGGACATCAATTATTGTAATGTTAAATGTTATACAAATGTATGTCCGTATGAGATTAAGGCCCGCACATACCGGAGCCCGATCCCAGTGCCACATACGTCTGTACCATTGTTCGGGTCCATTGTTTACTTTGTTCATTGTATAGTTGGTACACCAACGTGATATGCTGATGATGGATGCGTTTATCACTCGGCACATTCATAGTTAATATCATTCATCGTTTGATTAATCGTCCACGTTGCGCTCTTCTGTGAAATCGACAAGTTTTGTTCTAAATTTCTTTATTCATTTGTAAATTTTCAACTTTGTTGCATGTGATATGTTTTAAAGTCTTCGGTTTTAATGTTTAAGGTCAGTATATAATTTTTATTCGTTTTAATATATAATCATTATTAATACGTTTTGATTGTCATCTTCTATACAGTTTGTGTTCACCTATGTTTTCTTATTAATTTTATAGAATGGCTTCATCTAACAATGTAATATATGAACACATCCGGAACGATCCCACGTAGTTTTATTCACACATTATTCAATATCCCGCTACGTTGCAAATAATGTGTCGCGTCGCTGTGCCGTGCGTTGAAGTATTCACGATTTGAATAATCTTTTGAAGTAGCTAAAAATATCTCTAAAACAATATTATTAGATCTATCTTAAGACGTATATCACTATAACTATACTTTATCACCTCTTTACAGTTTTGTAAAAAAAATACTAAATTGTGAACGGAATGAGTTCATGTTTTGCATGGTTTTATTTCTACGGATACACAATTGTTTTCATATATATTTATTAATTTGAAAATAATTATTGAAAGATCTATTTAGATGTCGACCATAATTATAGTTCATGAACATGTTATGACATATCTAAATTGTATACAATTTATAATTAACTCTGGGACAAAAAAACCTTTTGGCTTATACACAAATAGTAGGAGTCTCTCGTCTATATTGCGACGTTCATAGCTTCATAATTAGCATACACATTCAGGTACCGTCTGCGTGGTCTGTATTCAGCTCTAGTGCCGTCACCAACTCAATCGTACCGTCCTCAATCACACCGCTTGTGTAAACAAGTGATTTGGCTAACATACCGCGCGCCCATAGTGCTGCGACTACACATACTCGATATATTTTGAGTACTGATAATCGATTATCCTTACACCTAATTACACAGAGTATAATATACCCGGTTAATATAAAAAATATTATTAAAAGATCTATTTAGATGTCAACTATAATTATAGTTCATGAGCATGTTATGACATATCTAAATTGTATATAATTTATAATTAACTCTGGGACAAAATAAAAACTTTTGGCATATACACAAATAGTAGTAGGAGTCTCTCGTCTATATTGCGACGTTCATAGCTTCACAATTAGCATACACATTCAGGTACCGTCTGCGTGGTCTGTATTCAGCTCTAGTGCCGTCACCAACTCAATCGTACCGTCCTCAATCACACCGCTTGTGTAAACAAGTGATTTGGCTAACATACCGCGCGCCCATAGTGCTGTGACTACACATACTCGATATATTTTGAGTACTGATAATCGATTATCCTTACACCTACTTACACGGAGTATAATATACCCAGTTAATATAAAAAATATTATTAAAAGATCTATTTAGATGTCAACTATAATTATAGTTCATGAGCATGTTATGACATATCTAAATTGTATACAATTTATAATTAACTCTGGGACAAAAAACAAACTTTTGGCTTATACACAAATAGTAGTAGGAGTCTCTCGTCTATATTGCGACGTTCATAGCTTCACAATTAGCATACACATTCAGGTACCGTCTGCGTGGTCTGTATTCAGCTCTAGTGCCGTCACCAACTCAATCGTACCGTCCTCAATCACACCGCTTGTGTAAACAAGTGATTTGGCTAACATGACCGCAAACCCCCAAAAGCACTTTAAGAAGAAGAACAACTGTTTCATACTTATCTCGGACAGCCAAGCTTTGTTGTTTCATTATCCATAATCTAATTGTACTTGTCTATTAAAGATTATAAAACATTTTTAATTCGGGAAAGTAGAAAGGCGTTGGTTAAATGTTTCCCGCGAATTAATTCCGCATCGTTCTAATAACCCACTGTTAAGAATACATTACATTAACTAATTGTGATCGTAATTAATATTATTACACGTTAAAATATAACCGTACTCTTATTTGCATTGTGGGATTTCTGAAGTAACTAAATAAGATAAAACTTAGGTGTAGCTGAATAAACGAATAACTAAGTAAACGGCCAACGGCTTTAGGGAGCGAAAAGGCTGCGAGCGGAAGTATTAGCAAAGGGAGCGACCCTCGGTGGAAACACTGATCAATTCAATAAGGTCTTCCGGAAAGGTCAACTGCGAGGGGACAAAGGGAGTACGAGGACACGTTTTAACTTCTGTAATTGTATAAGGATGGAAGGGTCGTTTCTAAAATTATACAATTGAAATAAAAGGCATTTCACTAAAAAGCAAACAATTTTTAAATAAACTTTATATATGTTTGTTAATCTTTGTCTGCAGACTATGTAGACAGGAGGCTGCAGCAACGAATATTTGTGCATCGATAAAAGTTTATGTACTATTATTTAAAGGGAACTGTAGCTAGTGTAGTTACAGTGGTAGTACTTAACTTTTTTCTAAAAAAACGGAAACGCATGCGTCGTCTTATTATCCGGGTCTCTATTATCTCATGAGATTAGAATGTGCTGGAATGGTCTAGCGGCTAATTTTTGTGCTTTGGACACAAAGATTATGAGTTCGTTACACAGTGAAATTATTCTTTATTGTTTTTTTTTTCCACAGTGCTAAGTTTGACCTTTCGTATCACCTCAACCGGAAGAGCTATAGACATTTTATTTCGGATACCTCATCTCCTTATACTGTACTTCATTTTATCCTGAAAGAGTATCCATGTAGCTCTTTTGATATAAACATTACAAACGTTACTGATTGATACACACAGATGCAATCAGATGAGAGAGACTAAAACAACGACAGCAATGAGGTGCAGTTTATATATTTTAATTAACACTACAATTTATAAACACTTACCTAACAGGTAAACTACATAATCCTCTCGTCATCCATTAGTAGCAAAACTTGCAATATTCAGTGCATAATGATATCATCGATTCCGCGAGTTAGTACTGAACTAATATTATACAGGCATACATAAAAATATAAATATGTACGTGTACCACTCGGCAAATATTATAAATAATACAAACATGACGTCACGTCCTGTTTGTGTACGCACGGCGCAGTGTTAACGGTCAAGGTCATCACATAACAAATATATACGCTATTAGTATCTACGTATGTATGAATAAACCTGTATAAATATGTATCTTTTTTTTAACAGGTTTTGCGATTTTCTTATTGCGTTTATATCTACAATTAAATTATTTCCAAAAACATGTTAAATACTTTCGAAATGCTGAAAGTGCTCTGTTTTGGTGAAGAGTTCTTATAATTATGATCCTTAACGATTTTATTAAAACAAATGGCAGAGTTGGTGTTAGTTATTCCATACTATCAGCTTACAATAACTGCTTATCATTGGTTTCATTTCAGCTCGAGTTGCAGATCGTAGTATGTTATAATCGTACCAATCGCTGCTCCAATTTTTCGAGAGTTCACTCATATTTTCAATATCGCCGCTCGCTCGCTAAACACGTAATAACACCTGACGGACGTACACGAAAGTATTGCCTCGTGATGCATGCGCAGGCGCAGCTCTGACTCAGCCCGTCCGTATTTAGCATCACGCGGACACAAGGATCCTTTATCGTATACAATATCACAGGCGGCATTCACATTATATGGAGCGTTTGATATGTTAAGTGCATATTACGTTAACGAATGCAAATAATTGCGTGTACCCCGTGTATATCTTATTTGCGATGATTTATAATAACCAGTGATGTTTGTCGTTATTGTCTAATCGCTTATTATAAGAAACGTCTAAATATTTATGCAATTCAACAATTTACAATCTAATCTAAAAATTGTATATTTCGAATTTTTTTTTAAACAGAAACTAACATACTTTCAACTAATTGTTCTAACAGACATAAAATTATACTCTCAACAAAAAATTACCCTCGCCTTAGAACCGCAATAGAAATCAAAATTCGAAGGTATGTGTTAAAATGAGAACCTCTTTAATAAATTTATTAACCATTCAAAATAAAAGATTAATCTTTTGATAGTTATTTTGACACAAATAACACAATAACGCTAACCTATCTGTAACATGAATATTACGTATATTTACTACTTACATAAGTTAACCAAGTAATGTTTTGCTTTGTCGCTACATAATAATGGAAGATTATGTGGCGGCCATTATCAGTGAGACAAAAGTATTAACTTATCTATGTGTAACAACAAACGGTGATACTAAATCAGAGTGGGTGTGGTTGTTGTCGCACAACCACACCCGCGTGATGCAACACATTTAGACCATGTTCACACAGTCGAATATTCGTTATTACATTACTATGTGATGATAACAAAAATTTACTATTGTGACGCATTTATATATACCAGTAATTTTGATTATCATCATGAATAGTTTACTGGTGGTGGGTACAGCGTCGCAGCTATCTCTGCCGCTATACAGTAATGTAAACATTACTGTGTTCCATTTCGATGGGTGATTTTAATATCTTACGTTTCCAAGTGAATGAGTGCAATGTGGTGCTGTTTATATCATACTGACTATTGTCACTTACCATCAAGTGAAGCGAAGCTCGTTTCGTTGCTTTGTTAATTAAAAAAGTCTCCCAAATCTTCATCATCTTAATCCGATAAATTTCCACGGACCTAGGCCTTTTTTCCTCTTTTGGAGAATATCTTCAAAAAGATACCCTGCTTGGGGAAGACAGGAGGGTTATGTGGAGATTATTACCCACTAAAACCACTTCGGTGGTCGTCCTCGGCGTTTGGAGAGATGACAGAACACTACTGGTGCGTCTCTAACGCTATGGCCGGAAACCACGTCCAGCCACCGTCTTCCTCGGATTCGTTTAGAAAGCGGTGAAGATCCCCATCTTAATCACCCACGACCTCAAAGACCCTGTTAACTGACCTAAGCGTGCCTCAACTCATTCAGCGTCTTCCCCCGACCTTCACCAGGTCATCAGTTTCCACTCTCCAAATATAGCTCATAAAATGTCTTGCAATATTACTCTAATATATAAGTTTAAATATAATTTTTTCATTATTAAGTTTTTATATACATCACAATAATTACTAGCGTCATCGTTCATAATTATCAACACGCTGGCCCATAATTAACTTCTACTTATAAAACGTATTTTCAAGTTTCCATACCGTCTTATAATTATACGATTGCTATTAACCAGTTATAATGAACAGTAAACGTCTTGTTGTTTATCACTTCGAAAGGGCAAATATACAATACCACTTTGTTTATTAAAACGTAGATCGTTTATTAATAATACATATTAACAAATTTAGTTGAAAAGTTTTTAAAAATTACGTTACGCGTATGTAGTGTAAAAATATAATAATAACACCGTCTAAATAGCTCACTAAACGCTATTGTGTCCCGTTATTGATGTATATGGTGTGCGGCTCATTGATGAGGTGAATAAACGGCATTGTTTAGTCTAACGCTCATTCAGCTCCGCGTTGTAATCGTCGATACGTTATTTAATCGAGCCGCCTCATCGACTTAACTGATCATGATGTTGTATACTCATTCATAGTAAGCTTATTTTTTTTCATTCGATAAATAGACGAGCGATGCTTTTTCTTCTAAGTCGTATTTCCTCATGACTGAGGGTCGTGGTAATCATGTTTTTATTGAAACACACGATGACTCTCTTGGCAGTTATAATGGAGTGGTTTGCCCATTGCCTTCTCCATTTCACATACTAGTCTGACCACTGATGGTCATGACATAGATATGCAGGTTTCCTCACGATGTTTTCCTTCACCGTCAAAGCACGTGATATTAGTTGGTGTTTTATGCTAACTGCACATAAATTGAAAAATTCATTCGTGCAGGCCGGATTCGAACCCGGTACCTTCGCATTGGAAGGCCGGCGTTCAAACCACTAGGCTATCACGGCTCTTTCAGATGCTTTTTCAGATATGTGATATTAAGTCTTGTACCCTAGTAATTTCACTGGCTGCACCCTTCAAACCGGAACACAGTAATATTTGCACAGTACCGTTTTGGTAGTAGATATAAGAGCTGCGGTGGTACCTAGACGATCTCCGGCAACATAGAACTTC
Organism: Byasa hedistus; assembly: GCA_029286795.1. NCBI lineage: Eukaryota > Metazoa > Arthropoda > Insecta > Lepidoptera > Papilionidae > Byasa > Byasa hedistus. Next base: position 1,808,692 of record JAGSMW010000001.1, read on the forward strand.
TTCTTCTTCTAATTCCTGTTTCCTCATGACTGAGGGTCGTGGTCATCATGTGTGATGAAACACACGACGACTGACTTGTCAGTTATAAAGGAGTGGTGTTGCCATTGCCTTCTCCATTTCACATACTAGTGCGAGCACGGATGGTCATGACATAGATATGCAGGTTTCCTCACGATGTTTTCCTTCACCGTCAAAGCACGTGATATTAGTTGGTGTTTTATGCTAACTGCACATAAATTGAAAAATTCATTGGTGCAGGCCGGATTCGAACCCGGTACCTTCGCATTGGAAGGCCGGCGTTCAAACCACTAGGCTATCACGGCTCTTTCAGATGCTTTTTCAGATATGTGATATTAAGTCTTGTACCCTAGTAACTTCACTGGCTGCACCCTTCAAACCGGAACACAGTAATATTTGCACAGTATTGTTTTGGTAGTAGATATAGGAACCGCGGTGGTACCTAGACGGTCTCCGGCAACATAGACCTTCTTCTTCTAATTCGTGTTTCCTCATGACTGAGGGTCGTGGTCATCACGTGTAATGAAACACGACGACTTACTTGTCAGTTATAATGGAGTGGTTTGCCATTGCCTTCTCCATTTCACATACTAGTGCAAGCACGGATGGTCTTGACATAGATATGTAAATTTCCTCACGGTGTTTTCTTTCACCATCGAAGCACGTGATATTAGTTGGTGTTACACTAACTGCACATAAATTGAAAAATTAATTGGTGCAGCCCGGATTAGAACCCAGTACCTCCGAAGTGGAAGGCGGGCGTTTAAATCGCGGCCTTGACTAATAGATACTTACCGCCAGTTAATTACCCAAACACGAACATTTCAAAGATTTGTCCACAATAAATATAACTTAAGCTTATTTTCTAGCAAAGTTTTAACTTGAAGCAGAAAACGGTTTAATAATCATTTATAAGATGGAAATACATTAATTATTATAGAATGAGTAGGATGTACTCAAGAATGCGTATAAATACCGAATGTATTACGTATGTATACTAAGTATCATTGTGAGTAATATTCACAGTATTATTATACTAAGCTTAAAAATATCTCATCTATAAATATGCGGAATCAAACAAAAGCTTTTTTCGGTTTAATTCCTCGCCGCTTATTATAACCGTAATGAGAATTGTTCAGTAACATTATACTGGGGGGACTTAACACATTATGTCTCAAGGCGAGGAGCGCAATGTGGTGCAGTGTATACCATCTTAACTAGCGACGCGTTATGGACAAACGCATCACTTACTATTAGGTGATCGTCTCTACAAATTACGAGGCGTCGAATAGGAAAAAAAATTAAAAAATTGTCTTCACTATATAAAGCAGCGGAGTTTGTGCGAGGAGAGGATCGCTATCAAGATATGAATTCCTGTTCACTGAGTTAGCTCGCGATCACAAAGAACCCGCACACTGCAGCGCTGCAGTATTCCAGCGCACGTCATCCTTTTGAGCAGCACTGCAGCCCGTGTCGCTTGTTCGTTGACCTTTTTAATCACTCTGAAGAGTTCTGTAAACGCCCCTCTACGCCATTAATGCTCTTCAAAATTGCCGTCATAATGTAATTAAAATGCACAACGGAGTGCCCGGGGGGGGGGAGCAGTATGATAATATCTTACTGCAGCACGAATTGAATCTGAACTTTAAATAACTCTTCTATAAATGTAAGTGTTGTGTTTTGTTACAACTATGACTATATTGAATAGTATATACATCTATTGCAATGCCATAATCTTATAAATATGTATCACTGTATACTCGATTTAATATTTATTTCATCATACACTGTGACCACGACCCTCAGTCATGAGGAAATACGACTTAGAAGCTAGTTTTAAAAATAAATAGTTATTGCAAATAACTGTAACCAATTTTTTTTATAATCTAATCGTTTATTTATATATCTGTTCGTATATCCATTAATTAAATGGATATGTGTGTAAATATATTTTCCTTGTAACAAATATTCAAGTTTTATCATCACATTGTTTCTTGAAAGAAGCGTTTATATTGTTGCAGCGAAGTCGCCGCTGTGAACTAACCACTTGGCCTACTCTTTTTCTAACATTTCATACATGACAATATCATGATTTGTTCAGCTCACACAAAGATCAGCGGACTGAGTGGGGCACTCAAAGCGATCCATTTTCACTGCGCTCCTCCAGTCCATTTCATTTGCTCCCGAGCTCCCCCAATCAGTGTTAACAGTAAAGAAGAACCGACATTTCTACTAAACAATTATAAATTATAATATCTTCTTTTATTTGCAAAATCCATTAAAATTAATATTCGGTATGTGTTGGAGTAAACGCTATATACTAATACGCTATATCTCTTGGTTTGAATAAGGTTTTACCAACATAATCTAATAAAGATCCCAATTTCTTTGTTTCTCATCATTATTATAGAAATATTATTTTGCTTTTACTTTAATAGCTGTTGTTCAAATTATTGTTTACCCTCATGTTTACTGCGCTGAACGAGCTCGCTCCGAGCCAACTTGAAAGGAACATGCGAGTTTACTTGAAAATGTGCGCCTCATTAAGTATAACCAGCAAATGGAAAGTTGCAGAAAAATGTTCTCGACTACATATTTTTTTCCATGTTATATTTGAGGTGGGGATTATGTTTATGTATTTGTGATACTTTTGTTATATACAGAGGAATATTAGCCAGGAAATAATATGAAAGTGGGATGTTCTAAAAAGCGAAATGCATTTATCGCTCCGATATGGTACACGTGAATTCCTAACGAAAATAGAGCCGAATATTAATGACATTGTTTTGCTGCCAAAATTGTTGGGATAGCGCGGTGGGCATTGACGCTCTTTTAAAATCCAGCGGAATTATTTAGCACACGCTTGGCTTGACCATTGACAAAGTGAACTGTAGTTTTTGTGGTCACGGTGAATTTTGATTAGTCGTCGATTCTTTAAAATGTCCCGTCAATTAAACATTATCGTAATTTTGTACAGAGTTGAAAAAAATATATTGCATATCAAACAAAGTATTGTAGTTTCATTTTATTTTTTTGATATTTGATTATTTATTTTCATAAAGATACAAACGAAATATGGCGGCACTGTAAAAACATTATTAAGGATGGGTATACAGAGACATGATATATAATTTTGATAGACATTCGAGTTAGCGCCTTTAACAGATTAATAACTTCAGAATAATAGTTTGTCTCTAAACTATATTTTTCATTATAACTAAAACGAATTATCCCATAGTAACTTTTCTAGAGTACTATAACAATAGTTTTTTATTTAGCTTCATTAAATTTACAGCAAAATATTCTTCTAGAATCCAATCGAAGACTTCTTAAAAATATAAATGTCACGGATTTTATAATAAAAATTTGATTCAAACTAATGCTTATATTTGTTACGGTGTTAGAATTTTGCCACTTATCCGCCATGTCCGAGACAGTTCCCAGAGTTCGCGGCCATTCGCCACACCGCTCTACCAAGAAATCGATCTATGTTTACCTTCCCGTTTCCATTGAACTCTTTTCCTTAATATTTTTTACGTTATTCATGGGTGGTCAAGGATTATTTTTTATTACATAGCAACATGGATTTAGTTGTAGTATATTTTTAAAATATTTACTGATTACATGAAATTTTAATGTGTTAACAAAATTACAAATGCACAAATTGATTCAACAAACAATATAATGGATTGGCTCTATGTATTAAAAACGCTTGCAATATGTTATCTGTAAATATTTTGTCTATGGTGTAATTTAACTCAATGCTACTTATTATAGATAATTCACTATTCGTATAAACATTTTGTCTTATAATAGAATGAAATGCATTGAACTCTGTCCTTTTCACTCTCGGAGACATTGCGTTGCGTCACAGATATCCGAACACGCACAGCAAGGCAACGGTTTCGCGGTTCTCTATTGCGGTAATCCATAATCAATCAGTTCAATATATTATTTACCAATACCATTAAAATTGTATTTTAATAAAAATATAACGAGAATAAACCAATTTAATAAACCATTGAATAATTAATATTTTTTTTTCTGTTTTTGTTTTATGAATAGAACTTATTTTTGATGAATTATCGTCTATAAATCACATCAATAATAACATTGCATCTTTTACTTTTAAGTGCGAAGATTTAGAAATATAAGAGTTTTACGACAGACTTTAAATTTGTAGGTTAGCGCATTCAATGCAACTTTTGACATATTCAATGATTACATTTATCAACAGCACAAGCTTTACACTCGTAATGTTATAAGCAAATCCGCCTATTTCACATTACAATATTTACAGTTAGTTTTCGCAATGGCGTTTAGTAATTGGGATTCGCATTGTGCGGGGTATATGAGCGGTGCGGTTCACGGCGCCATTGTTCAGTGACATTGAGTGTTCGCGGGCCGCGTTCCCGCCAATTGTCCGCCATTGTGCGACGCGCCGAAGCGGCTGCACGCAGCGCCCATTCAGTTGAGCAATGGCGGTTTATCTAAACGCTATGTATCTACTGTCTAATAATGCACCAATCTAAAATCTGTTAATATAACCAACTCACTTTATCTTTTTAATCACAAGCAGTATTACATTCTACTTCTCAAGTCGTATTTCTTCATGACTGAGGGTCGTGGTCATCATGTGTAATGAAACACACGACGACTTTCTTGGCAGTTATAATGGATCTCTTTCTGCGTAGATCGGACCATTAATAATAATTAAAAAAGTTGTGGGTACCACGTGATAGCTGTAACATTTGGACGTCTGTCATCTTAGTCCTCTCGTGACCATGACTGCTGCAAAGCGGTCGAAACGTCGGGAATAAACAAACTAAATAATAAACGCGATAAAATCCGTAAAATTGAGTTTTAATAAAAGTTATAATGGAGTGGTTTGCCTTGTGGTATTGCCTTCTCCATTTCACATACTAGTCTGACCACAGACGGTCATGACGTAGATATGCAGGTTTCCTCACGATGTTCTCCTTCACCGTCAAAGCGCGATATGAGTTGATGTTATACTAACTGCACATAAATTGAAAATTTCATTAGTGCAGGACGGATTCGAATATTTCCTGGTTCTGGATGAGGTCTACTTCAAAAAAGTTTTGTGTGTGAAAATTAAAAAAAAAAACGTATATTTCTATTTCAAATACTTTTATGAACTGTTATAAATGAAACTATATGTCTTTTACGTAATTGTCATATGTCTAAACCATATATCTTCTGCTGTGTATCTGTCAAATTTCAAAATAGGTTCAGCCGTTTCGGAGGTTACCTGATACAAACACACATAACCAAAAAATATTTGAAATTATTTTTAATTTTTTTTTTTTGAGTTTAAGCATCGTGTAAATTATCTGTAACTGCTTTACGCTTAAGTTATATAAATTAGGTGAAAATATGTATTTATTACAGATTAGATTAAAATTAGTTGTAATATTCATTGAATATGTTAGAGAATTACTTTGTTTTGTTATAATAATAATAAATAATATTTTCTGTTACCAGCCGAATGAAGGAGCAGACAATCAGGTAGAGCTCATTTAAAGAAACTCGTGTTTTGTTTGTAGTTGTGTCTTTGTGTTGCCAACTGCTTGTTCTTGGCTCTACACCTGATCCATACTGTCTTTGGCTTTCCTACCTCCATCTAAATCCACTATCATGATTAAAACTTAACGATTTTGTTATTTAAAATAATATTTCATAACATAAAAACCATAATTGTTGTCAGTTAAATGATTGTCATATCTTTTATATGATTCGTATGCACAAGTGTAGTTTGTGGGATATTGTTTTTTTACTGGCATTAATATTCTTCTTTAAATACTTTGCATGATGTTTATTGTTGTTGTTGTAGTTTTTGTTGTTATGACGTTATGTTTGTCCTCAAACTTTTGAGCTGGCTTTATAATTGATGATTTGTTTATATAAATTCACGCCGTTTGATTTATTTGGTTTCGAGTTGTAAATATTATATGCTAAATAGATTCTGTCTATTTTTGTTTTTGGATATTCATTTAAATGTTTATTAAATCCTTATATCATTGTACTTATTAAGTGAACTTTTACTTACTGTTACATAACATTTAGAAGATAGTAGAATTAGTGATTTGCTACATAGAAATTATGCGTTGTTTTAAAAAATATGACTTGGCTATTAATTTTTGAAATGGTTAAGCTAACAACAAACTAAAGCGATGGTAAAATTCGACAGTTGTTCGTGGCTAGCGCGAGCATCCAGGATGCGCGCCGCGCGCCACCCGACTCCGGCTTTTCGGAGCCGGCCAACAACAACATCAGCGAGGACAACAACAACGGGCCCATCTCACTGCGGGAGATGCAGAACATCGCCAACAACAACGCGACCGCGTACATCATCAGCGAGAACGAGGAGCGGAACAGGATCAGCCGGGAATCGGTGGTCGAGTTCGAACCCCTGCCGCAAGGGCTGCGCGTCCTCGACCCGCTGGAGAGAAGCGCCGACTGGTTCGGTATGTCACGAAAATTTTGTACTTAATTTCTACAACTAATCGAAATGACGATTTTGAAGTTCATCTGAAGGTTAAAAATCAGTTATCCACCTAGTTTCATATGTAACCACAAAAAAGTACAATCTTGGTTATAGTCGTGCCGCTTATAATAAAAGGAATGTCGATAGCGTTTCAGATTCAAATTTCATAAACAATGCAAGTATTTATACATTTTTGTTATGTTTTTGTATTTATTTTCTACCCCGGCGAACCACTTGCATCGTAACACGGAGGTCCCTAGTCCTCATTTTACATTAGTGTATCGCTTTGAAGGGCGCTGTTACCAAAGAAATTTTGGGATAAAAAGAAGTAACATCTTATATCTCAATACTTCACTTAACGTATCACTCACCACCAGGTGAATAAAAGTATTCCGAGTGTTCTGGGCGAGTACGCTGTACCACCTGCGGATCCATTGTCACTTATTACCACTTGAAGTTGTGGTGTGTACTTATGAAATAAACCACTATGTTTATCGTCAGAACAAATTGGCTGTCTTACGGTACCGCGTTGCATTTCCTTTCGCCTGCTTATTTATACTTCCTGACTTAGACAGCCTATTGTATATTCATCGATGTATCGTACAATGTGTCGTCATAAGTTTTCTACGAACGTATAGTTCAAACATCACCATAACGTTTGAATTTATTTTGACCCGATCTCTAGAAGTTTTAGATATCAAGTTATATAATACCTTTTTTTGATTGGAGTATAAAATTGTTATATTGTTGGTCAGGCGGAGAAGATCTGCCAAGGAACCGGCTGCAATATCTCCGCGAGATTGAAAGAGGATGGTTTGGCAGGGTATGTATAGCACAGTATCACTTACCAGGAATAATTTAAGCAAATAAATAATAAGTAATTAAGTAAGAAATTAGTTAAAATAAAAAAAAACAACCACATTTTCGGCATAAGAATGTATATTGTTGATTTTAATATTTATGTTGTTATTGTTAACTTTTATTTTATAGGATCTGTACATAAATGTTGTTATTAGTTTTAGATAGATTTTCCACATTTTCTTTACTATAGTTATAATTAATTAATTTAAATTTCTTTCTGCGCTTTCCAACGTACTTTCTAAATGTACAATAAAACCTAATTTAGCCTTACATATTGCAATCAATTAGAATATAAGATAAATTGTTAACGCTGTTGGTTTCAATAAATAAATAAATTAATGAGAGCATCCATGCATTCTCTTATTTAGTATACGATAAGCAGAAGATAGACCAATGTGGAAACTCGGACATGAAGCACCGACGCAATACCATCAACTATTTTACATTATCTTCCGCTTAAAATTACTTATAATTATCAGTGGAGTTGATATTATTTTGATTATCTTCTATTGCTTGTTTACAAACGCTTTTATTACACATATTCATGTCTAAACTGCATCGGACTAATAATATGATATGCGCCATTAGTTTAAGTCGCAATAAGAGATGATTCATTCGCCGATTTATAAATAAATTTAAATGTTTTCTGATTATGAATGCATTGTGGCTAGGTGGTTCAGGGGGAACTGGAGGGAGTAACGAAGACGACGGTCGCGGTGAAAATACTGAACCAGAACGCAAGTTTGGAGGATAAAGCGAGGTTCCTCGAAGAGGCCAAGATTTACAGAGACTGTAGACACGAGAACGTACTTGCATTTGTTGCCAAATGCCTGCAGGAGGATCCCTGGATACTGCTATTCGAGCTTTGCACCATGGTGAGTTTGTTTTTTGATTAAATTAAAAAGTACTAATTCGGTCGTAGTTTTAATAAAGTTTCAACCCTAGCAAAGCGCTAACGAAGTACATCCATTGCTTCCGCACCGCTTACCGGCGTAATGTAATACAGTGGTAACGTTACACAGCTCTTACATCACCGTATTACGCGGAATCGAACCGCATGTCACTCACATTAGCAGGGCTCTTCGATTTATGCACTCACTTTGAACAGGTGGCCCCTGCCATGTTACTTAGCTGGACGCCCGTGCCTTGAATATTTAATTTAATAAATATTCATCAATGAAGCTCTTTATGAATAAAATACCAAGTATTTTTTTTATCCCAGCCTTTGTAAAGACTTAATGAAATAATTAAAAAAAATATTTTTGTGTACGATATTGTCATTATCAAAATTTGGTTTTGTTCAAAAACATAATTCGGTGACTAATTTAGAGAAAAGCGAATTATGTGAACAAACTTAAACTCCATTATTGAAAATATATGGAGCAATTTGTTCACTTGATTTTCCCTATCTAAGCTAAAGCACGAGGTAATTCTTCTTCGTCCTTACATAATTTTAAGAACAAACGTTCCTACTGCTTCAAGTCGGGCCGTCTCTCGCGAGGCAAACCATTTATCCACCACGCTGAGCAAATGCGGGCTGGCGGATGTCACATGTCCTCTGGCTACTATTCTTGAAACATGCTCAAGAAACCTAATCATCTACAAAATGACATTTCATCGTTTAGGAATTATAACCTATCCCATAATATGTAGTATTTATTATTTCTCAGCTGCAAATTAAATTTAGACATAATCCAATTATACACAAATAAATCACCAAAAGTGTTTAATTTTGTCGACGCATTTCTCATATCTTTTTCATTGTCTTTCGCCTCAATAGGATCTGCAGCATTACCTGGTGCTTAACCGACCCAAGATGGCCATACTGAATGAAAGCGGGGTGCCGTTGCAACTTATGTGTGACGTCAGTTCCGCGCTTGCGTATATACACTCACGAGGTTTCTTATACGGGTAAGTTGAACACTAGACTGCTCGTATAAGCTTGTTAACTAGTTCCAATTATAGTTTATCATAATTATCCCTGTTGCAAGATTCGCAGAATATAAATGATGGTGGATAGATCTCTGAGGTCTCAGGGTCAGTAATTTTTATATTATTTTATTTTAATTCGACGATAGCACACAATGATCCGTCGCCTTTAGGCAATAAGATGTTATCTCGTTACCTCAGTAATTTCATTAACTGCAGTGACCATTAAACCGAACACAGTAATTTTTACCCGTTATTTTTTGGCGGCAGAAAAGGTAGTTGCGGTAATAACTACCCAGATAGCCTCCGAAAACAGAGAATCGATTAAATTTATGAAACAGAAAACTCAGATTTGCAGAATAAAAATAAAAGCCTTTTAGCTACCATAATACAAAACACAGATAAAATTCAATAAACTTCACAACATATCCATCTACATGATAGACATAAGGAAATGTAAAATCCTTTTAAGTATTTCTGCACATCCGTAAATACATTGTACAGGTTCATATAATTTATATTCAGCCACCCCAATGACTCGTTTCCAGTAACTTATGGAGCGGCAATGTGCTGGTGCGTGGTGGTGAAGTGCCGCGCGCCGTGCTGGGTCATTACAGTGACGCGGAACCGCAACATGAGTACGCAGCTCCTGAAATGCGTCGCTATCCCATCATACATGCAGTAAGTGACTAGGTCATTAAAATCATAACATTATAACGTTTCCATATTATTGAAGCCGCGATAGCCCAGTTTGTACGGCACGGGTTCGATCCCCGTTTAGCTCGAGCAAAGGTGCAGGACGAAACCGACATGTTTCAGCAACAATAGATATCGTGGATATGTGACATTCACCAACCCGCACTTCACCAGAGTGGTGGATAAATGGCACTGATTCTATCTCTGATAGAGAAAGCCCCGAGTACCATCAGTGGGAGCAATAAGATGGTTGTTATTATTGTATCACTGTTCAGCGGCAAACTTACAATACTTGTCTTTCGAAGCTGCCTAAGTATGACTAAATAATTGTTCCAGGGGAGTAGTGAGGTGTGGTCTCTGGGCACGTTAATTTGGGAGATATGTGCTTGGGGCTCTCCACCGCAAACATCACCGCCGCCATTGCCAGACTTACCTTGCCCATATCGCACACATTTGTAAGTAAAAACTAAATTAGCTCCTTAACACGACACGATCACTTAAACCAAGAAACAGCAACATGAGCTGCGCTCGTTAACTCCTGACCCTTCAACCATCAACTAGTATGTGTATTGTGACATTTGGTTTACCGCATTTATACATACCTGTTCCCTACAAAGATTTTTTTAATGAAAAAACTAAACTTTGAGGACATTCATTAAGTTTAACTAATGATAATACCTCATTTGAAAATTAAAAAAAATCTTGGATGAAATGTAGACAAAGTTTTGAGAAACGTCATGACGTCTTGGTACACCTGGTATTATTCGCACATCGATAGTGCAGTATAATGATTTATGATATATAGTCAAAATTATAATTAAGTACATATCAATACTTTTTTTCAGATACCAAGTAATGCAACTATGTTGGAACACCAACCCTGATAGTAGGCCATCAGCAGCACAAGTCCACGCCTTGCTTAACCACTTGCACAGCACACACGTACAAAGCGAAACTACCCAAGACGATGGATATGGAAGCAGCGATTTCGAGGAGCGATGGCAGCGACTTAAACCTAACACCATTCCCAAGATAGATGAACATGTAGCCATAGTCCACGCACCGTCCACTTCAATGACGTCACATTTTACTGGATCAGATCAAGATTTCGATAATCCCCCCACCACACAAGATACGCTCAGCATCGATTTGGACACGGCAGTTTCCCGATCAAGTAGCATCATGTCAGATAAGGACCCACTGTCAATACAAATAAAATCCGAAAGTATGACAAATCTACACGGGTCTCTCGAAGACGTTAGAAACATTTATCTAACGCACAACGAGACTGCCGCTATAGAATGTCATCAAGGTAATGTGAATCTTGATGGTGGTAAAGATAAGGATAATGATCGCTCCGACAGCTCCATGGACCCGTGGTTAAAAGATATCATTGCGGGCAGCCAAGATGACGTTAGTTACTTTAAGGATGTAAGTGATGTTATAAAGAATCTCGATAACATATTAAACTCTGAAAAGACTTCTAGCTCCGAATCGAGTAGTCCTTCAAGAGATAACCTAATCTTGGAATGTAAGAAAGATTATCCGATGCAAAAGAGTATGGTGAAATCCCCCGGGATTACTAATTTCCAAAACATTTTACAGATTGGTTACGATTCAGAATTTCAAAGTGATGCATGTGAAGATGATGAAGACGATCGCGACACTATTGGCACTCTTAGTCACTCGTTTGAACGGCACACTGATTCACTCAGTCAGCATACACTTGAAAACGTAACTCCAGAGACACCTATTAAAGATTTAGATATTGTTAAAAGTATTGATGAACCAGAAATTGCCCATACTAATTTTAAGCAAGAAAATACTGTAGGAGACTTAAATAGGGAATTGCCAAAACATAAAATAGATAATAGTATAAGTAACATACCCATGTTGAAAGACTTGTGTGTAGCCTCAATGCCTAGTATAAGTGAAACTATGGTTCAACAACTGAATGTTAGAGAAGACTGTTATACACCATGTGATAATAAGTTAACTGATGTAAGGATTGATATTAATGATGTTGGAACTAAGTCAGTAGATGATATTACAATAGAATCTGAAGAAAAATCTAATACTGAGTCTGCCACGTTAGCATTAACTACAGAATTTGAAACAACACATGAATTAAAAAGTAAATTCCAAAATATCAAAACTGATGAAGAAATCTTGCCTGTGGGGGAACAATTACAATCTGTTGGGGAAGACATTGTGATGTCTCTAGTCATTAATAATATTTGGGAAAAGAATCTTCAAGAAAAGAGTGATGGTTGTGTAACCTATGGATTGGACAATGCCGGTATTACCGGTCACACAAACTGTGCAGAAGATTCTATTCGTGAAGTAAATGAGTTTGAAACTCAACATTCGGAGAATAACACTGTAAGCAATACCGACCTCGACGTAGAAAATGAAAAACCTCAAAGAACACTCGAATCGGAAGTGTCACCTGTAAAAGTACAAACTTTAGTTAATAGTACTAACAATCATATTAAAAACAATAACTCAGATGAAATTAAAGAACTTATAACTGAAAATGAAGTAGACTATAATAATATTGCACCTGAAATAGTACAAAGCAATAGTGAACATTTTATAAGTAATGGTGTTGTACAGATAGGAGGTTCAGTTGATTATGTAGTTAATAAGGCTGGTGATACACAACATAGATCTGAAGTTAATGAAAAAGCTACTAAAACGGTAATTCAAGAATCTCCTATTGACGATGTTTATATGGATCTCATAAATAATATTACCTATGATTTGAAAGAAAGTAGTGTTGATAAAAATGAGTTTTCGTCTTATTTTGAAACGGTTGGTGCTCTAAACGAAGTAGATTATAACAAAATTTTGTTTAAAAATGATTCTACAGTGTATTTAGATCTGCCTAGTATAATAAAAGAAACCAGTAATTTTCTACATCTGGAAAGAACTATTTCTGATCAAACTACAGAAATCAAAGAAATATTTTCTAGCACACCTAAAGGTAGTGACGGTTCGTTTGGTAACACACTGGAAACCTCGACTATAGAGCATGAAACCGAGCAGTTATCAGAAACCAAGGTGCCAGAATATAGCACCGGAGTGACATTTACTAGATTTGAACAGGGATGTGTCCCGAACAACATAAGCCCTTTAGAATCACCGACTAAAAGCCATCACACCGACACATACGATGAAAACAGTTCAGTCGTCTTGGGCCCTTTCGAAAACTGCTCACTGGAGTTATACAAAACTACAAAATCTGAAACGGTCGACCTTCCAAAAGAAGAACTCTTGGCGTTTTCTTCTAATTTCAGTGAGATCGACCTCGCAACACCTTCGCCGTTACGCGACGGTAATTTCCTAAACGAAGTTCCCGATATAATCCACGATGATTCGCAATTTAACGATTTGATTACAGCAAACGAAGCTAAACCTGAAAATGCTGATGCCCTAAGCGATAATACTGAGAATACGTATGAAAAATCTAATACAGAGAAACGTGTATCACCTTCAACACCACCCAACTCTCCCGGCGTTTTCTTAGCTTCCACTTCACATCAAAAGTACGTAGTCGACATAGATTTAAGTACGCCCATTGAAAGTGTACCCCACACCACCATATCAACACTCACGGACTCTGTACCACAACCATCAGATTCAGGTTTGTCCTCTTTGCAAAAAGAGATTGATCTGAATCAAATAGAGCTACATATTACGACTAAGCTCGCTATGGCGGAGAACGAAAACAACATGAATATTGAATATTCTGGACCTCTCACGGTGGAAGGTCTCGTGTTGGAAGACGAGGTGTTAATGCGAGAGAGCGATGCCATCCCGGAGTCTTATTTGGCCGGTAGCGGAAGACACTTAGAAAATTTAAGAGGTTTCGCTTTAGATGAAGAATGTGAGAGAGCTTTGCGAAATGAGTTAGAATTGAAGCTGCCGTTAGCACAGGTAAATACTTAACGAGTATGTCTTAAAAAATCTTAATTTTATCCACAATAGGCTAACACTTGGCCTTAATTTCACATGGGGTTAACAACACCAACAGAAGTAAAACAGCAATGCTGTTATGGTGGTAAATTTATAATAAGATTTATAAAGCTAGCCAGACGGGTTTCAAAAACTCAAATTAACTCAAACACATGTGGCCTCTGGAAATGAACCTGCAACCTTCGTGGTACTAAACAAAGGCTTAGCCAAAGTGCCAGGGAGATAGATGAGAAAAGGATTTATGGATTATTTATTACTTAACCGTAATACCATTATTTAATGACAACCGTTCACTATGGTCTTGCTTACTATGGCAGGTGGCTGCGATCGAGCCGGCAGTGGAAATGGAGCCCGAGTGCGGGGTGGAATTGCCCCCGCCCCCTGACCTGGTGTTAAGCTACCCGGGCGCTCTCAGCCCCATCGCCGAGGAGACCAGGCAGCAGCTTTCTGCGTACGATGACGACACGCACTGTACGTTTATATAGTATTGGTGTTTTTTTTATCAATTCTAAAGGTGTGTTTGGTCTTTATCGTATATTTTTAAGACATTATTTTCATATTAAATTGATATACTTTAACTGAAACGGTAAATAAACTAGAAATATAGGACTGTTTATGCCTTAAATGTTTAGCGTTCGAAATATGTGCACTTTGACGGTTCTAGACCTAGAGACTTGACCTCAGTGACCAAAACCACAGTGTTAAGGCACTTTCACATGTTCTAAATAACTGTTCCCAGGGAACCTATCTACGCGCACAGAGTCTTCGGAAAGCTACCCGGAGCCGTGCAACAACTCGGCGGATGAGGTCACCGACCTGCCCACCGGCGCGCATAGCGGCCTGCATGAGCACTCCACGTACACCGTGCGCACGCGAGACAACTCTCAAAACCACACGTACACGCTTAACCCGGACATCGCGAGTAGCAAAGAGTTAGTACACATACATGTATACTAAATATGTATGTTTGCAAATATATATTTATTTTAGTTACATGTGGACCTTGTCTTATTATAAGTATAAATTTTACTTAAACTTGTAATGTTTTATTTTATAAAAATATTTATTTTGTCTGCCCTGTTTTAAATAGCCGCTACTTACACTATTCATAATGATGTATTATACTATTAACAGAATGACCATGAGCGCCGACAGTTTGAACGCTAGCCCGTTAAAGAAACTAAAAGACGAAGCCCTGTCACCAATCGACGACAGAACGTACAATAAAACAGACGATGAGAAACTTTCAAATTGTGAATTACTTTCACAAGTATCGCCGTTTTTATTGAGCCCAACGACCGACACATCGGCGCCCGATAACTCCGACAACATTGCTGGATGCTCGACATTATCCAAACCCACCACCATACCTACCGATGCTAAATCTTCGAAACCTTCAGAAACTCAGTGTTTATCGAAAGCTACAAGTATCGATTCATGGTGTTCAAACGACACTCTATATAATGTCGAAGAAAATTTCGACGACCTTGCAATGGATTCTGATTTACCAGTCGAGTTTACGGAAGAAAATACACCAGAAAAAGACGAGAAAAGCGAAAGCACGGACACTCTCACTCACAACGAAGACGAAAAAGAATTGAGTCATTGTTCCACTTACATAATTCACGATAGCAAATCCGAAGTATGTGAAGTTTTTTCGCCCGATTCTATCACCGCGAACGATAATAATACGTACACGAAGCCGAAAACCGAAGCAGAAGCAACTCCTTCTGTTATTTTAAAGTCTGAACTGAATGATTCGACAAAAAATACACAAACAAAAGATCTGGCTTACGGCACGCTTATGTCTGGGTTACCTTCTTATTCCAACTGTACAACAGAAATTATGTCGATAGCGGACGAGGTTTGGAAGATAGCACAACCAGAATTAGTGAGAAGATCCCCTCTAGGAGATGATTTTAATATTACACCTCCAAAAGTTTGTGCAGATAAAACATGCATAGAACCGAATAGTCCAAAAACAAATGAACCAAAAACTAACAAGATGGATAGTATGGAGGCAACTTGTCTAAAAGATAGTTCTGAAAGTGAAAATAAATCTGCAACGGATAGTGCAGGACTGCTTGTACAAATCGACGATAGCGAGGATTATCGTAATATGGCATATTCCATCACAAGCACACCACTAACAGAGGTAGCCATGGAGGATGACAATGTTAAAGGTATACCATTTGCATTACCCATTATCAGAACAGAGGACGCCGAGTACACTGCAGATAAATTACCAAATTATCAAACATTCCTCCAATCTGCTGAAATTCGACCTCAAGATGTATCTGCGAGCATCAATAACGAAGGTACAGAATCGAATCAAGACACAGAAATACTTTTAGAGAGTGAAAGCAAAACTATAAGTGGTAACACTAATAAAGACAATTTGGAGGTCATTGAGCGAACACTGACTTATTCCGATTTCGAAAACTCAGCGACCTCGAAGCCGCAGGAAATGAACTCGCGCGTAATATCCACAACTAATGATAGCGAAAAAAATTACGAGGATTTTCGTAATTTCGATAATTCTGCCTGCAACCGTCCCCAGGATCTATCGCCTGCAATCAACGCCAGCATCCTGTTGCTGACGAATGAAAGAGAATCGAGTGGACTCACCATGGAGTGCACAAGTATGACTCGAACATATCGATCAGGAAGCTTAGTAAACGATCATGATACTCAAAGTTTAGTTATAAGTCCGCCTAATGCAACCTACTTAATCGAATCTCAAGTTAAGGATAGTAGTAAGTCTAGTGATATATTTGTAACAGATTTAGATATCGAAGAAGAAACAGAACAACCCCATTCTATTATAATAACTGAAAGCCCTTTATTGATGAATAAGCACAGTCCGAGTTCCGGCAAAACCAATGATTCCAATACTGTTAATGTTTCGTATGATTTAAATGAGTTTTTGTGTCTCGAAAGAGAATCGCCAGATACATCCAAAGTAAATGGCATTGAAAGTGGTGATAACACAGTGGAAATCGAAAAGTCAACAGAATCAGAAGCTGTCCGATCATTGGATAATTCAAAAATTAACAAGTCCAGTAATAATCACAAAGCAGAATCAAATTCATCGAAATTGAAAAAGGATGTTGATATTACGTATAATGAAAGCGGTAGTCAAAATTATGCAACTGTAAACTTTCTCAATGAAGCATTCGAAGAACTACTAGAAAGTAATGTAGATGATAACGATAGCAAAGATTTTGAATCAAGCATCATTAACAAAGATCAACATGGCGATGTGAATCAATCTTATAAAATTGTCGCTGACAAAGACACGGCAACTGAGGAATCCGAAGAACACGTGGAGAACATTTATGAAAACGTAGAGCAATACACAACGGTGAATGGTGTTACAGAAGTAGAAGAAGAGAAAATGACGTCGGTGACTGAGAATTTTTTACAGAATGAGAAGAAATTTTGTCAGCTAGACTCTTACTTCCCTCTACTCAGTGATATAAAATTCACAGGTAAGTTATTTGTTATCATTATCAAGTAGGTAGTTTTTTCGAAGCAACAAAACGAGAGTGACGTTCACTTGATGGTAAATAATACTTCTTAAATATATGTGCAGTGAACCTAGACGTTCACCGGCAGTACAGGCCTACCAACAGTTTATTATGTGTTTATCGATTTCTTTTAATGTCTATATATACATTTTTAAATGTTTTATAGCAATGTAACTAGTTTAATGGTTAACTCATAAAAACAGGCCCTGGTACGGAAATTGTGAGCACGTCTTTCAATCAAGACTCGCCCACTACTGAGCCGACGTCTCCCGAGTGCGAGCAGGACAGTAAACCGGACACGGCCACTGATATACTAAAGGAGTGGGACAGCGATAGCGACTCGCACTCCACTAATTCCTCCAGTGGAGAATTTATATGGAAGGTTAGTACGTAGCTTATATTAAACACAGCGTGTTTAAATTATTAAAACAGTTAATATCTTTCGTCCTTATCTTACACCGGAAGTAATGCTTGTTGTATGGGAATGAATTTTGTAAACCCCTTGGTGCTCTGGTATTAAGTTGACTCCAAAAACTATCCCTCGCCTGTTTTTATTGTACTATGTTCAAATTAATGCATCAAATGTTTATTTTCATGTAAAATTTAATAATTTTCATATTTCATTCAGGATTATAAAAAGTTTAATAACGACAGAAGTATTAAATGAACATAGAAGTATATGGTGATTAGTTTGTGTGGTATCTATAACCCCATTGAATAGTATTTTGTGTTAAAAATAATGGTGTGGTGTTTGTGCAAATCCCTAATCTATCGTACACAGTAATTTATTATAAGTCCGGTTTGAATACATGACCCTATGTTACATTTGCCTTTACTCATTGAAATGATTGAATGGAGCTTCATAATTATGTACATATAAATTTTACCCCCTTACTCCTGCTGACGCCGCAAAGTAGATAGTCCTCGGTATTAATAGTGAAGTTATACATATGTACGAGGCTTTCAGTTCTAAAAAGTATACAATGCTGATTAATTGATGGATGAGAAAATCATCTTTCGCTGTAACCATTTTTTTATGATCAATGGGATTTTACTTGTTGTTAATTTGTTTACTAATGTTAATACATTGAGAATGAAGCCAAAAATGGCGAAGCGTGGCTCAGAATATTCTAATTTCATATGACAGACAAAACAAAAATAAAAAAAAAATGTTAAAATTATCTTTCAAATGGAGTAGAATCAAAGAGCGGAAGATGATTAATAACTATGTGTGATTATATAACGCAGCCGGCCTGTACAAGTGTAACGAGCGTGTCGGTGTCGGTGTGCTTGCATGTATATGTAAACGTGTCTGTGTGTGTGTTGTGTGTGGCGCGTAGGACGGCGACGGCCACGAGACCTCCGTCGTGCCCTCCACGCGCTTCGACCACGTGAGTAATATATACACAAATGTCTATATGGTACTGTCGCGCTCAACTCCCGCCTGCCGCCGCTGATCCGCAGGGACGACGTCGAATGTAGTTATCATCATCATCAAACCCTTGCAACAATTATTTTACAAATTAATCTAACAAGTTAAATTAGACATTCTACAAAAAACATCGTCCCTTGCGGATCGTTATGGGTTTCTTTTCGCTTCGCCTACACCTCATAGAGCATAAACATCATCTTTATATTCTCTCAACTTGTTTATTTTTTAATTCAGAGTAAATATCGTGGATTTTTTTTTTGATCACAACATATTGTGTGTGACAGGAAAATCTGTACATCTACAATTTTCGATTTTCTTATCATATTTGTGAACAATAATTAATATCATCTAGCACTTTGAATTATTTGGAGACATACTAACAATTTATCTAAACTTATTGAAATATATATATACATTCATAAATGAACGTATGCACCTTATATAGCATATATGTCTTTCATGCTTCTAATAACATCTATAGTGCATTTTTAAAACAAGTACATAATTTATGAAAAATTTTCATTAAAAATTTTTTGAGACCTTTTTTTTAATTGATTTGAGATTATTATTTTATGGAGTTATATCATCTTTTTATATATTATCATCTTTTTATATATTTCATAACGTCGTTTAGCAACGAGAAGCAGGTTCCCAGGCACAAGAGGGTCCGGAGCTGTCCGGTTCCGTGGACAACGCGTCCTCTGGCTCGGACGGCTCGGAGGGCTCTGAGGGCGACGAGGTGGAGTTCGTCCCGTCTTCGTGGGACTGCCGTGCTGCACCGGCCAAGTCCTCACTCCGTAGTCTCGAACAAGCGGCGCCGGTTAGTACATCTTTCTGATAAATTATTTAACTAGCTACAGTCTGTTACTGGTACTCGTCAGACATACTTGCACAGTATACCAGCCTTATGCTTTGTAATGTTAAATTACTGTGGTAACGTGGACACTCCGTGCAGTGTAAATATCCGAACCAGCACACTACATTATTACAGACTTGCACCAGACTCACTAAGTGAATATCATACACGTCTAGCATAGAACACGTGGCTAACAGTACAACGTTCATTAACAGGATAGTAAGAAGAGAGTCGTGTTCAAGCGTCAGAAGTACCACTGCGTGTACGAGTACCCGCGCGAGGTCGCCGAAGTAGACGCGGAGTCCCCTGCCTATCTACCCGACTTCTCCACATACTCTGGTAAGTTTATTATTTTTTTAAATAAGTAACCTAGATTTGTGTCGCTTTTATGTGAAGATATTCATAGGATATCGAGATTTAGTATTTTATACTATTACCATTGAACGCAATGATCGCACGGCGTTCAGCTGAACTGTTCCGAACTTGTGTTTGAGTAAAGTGTTTATAAATCTTCATAAAGAGCAATCTTAATGTACCCACCGGTAAAACTCTGGACCATCTCACAAGAAGATAGTTTAGGATATTGATGGAGAATCAGTATCATACGTCCTTTTCTTCAAAAAGTTTCTGTGCACCGTAAACTCAAACTTAATTTACGTAATAATTTTGACTAATAGAATTTATTTTTCAATGATTATAGAATGGGACCCCGCGACAGCAGAGGACGCGGAGCTCGGCTACGGGCAGCTGTTCGGCGGGCCAAACCCGCTAGATTTGTTCTCGCTTCGGGCGGGCATAGCATTCGGCGCAGGTTCGTCATGCATACATCCAAGAGATATTTAATCCACACGTTGTAATCTATAACATAGTAACGTTTCTATCGGACGCTTATTACGAATGAGAAGTACCACTTAGATTCTTACTCATCAACATAATGAGTATCTGTCGTGACGTGATCGCAATGTATATCGTTAATTCATTAAATGTGAGTTTGAAAGTATAAGGTCCTTTGAGATCACGGGAATCTAATGAACTAAGTTAGCTATAGGATTGGGAAAACTATTCCGGTCTTCAGCTATTGTTTTTAAATAATGGTATTTAAGCCCTGTCCGCTATTTCCACTCGCCGCCAAATTAAACTAACTGTCATCTTTCCCAGACTACGATGAGGACTTCTTCATATCATCGTCGGCGCGGCCGTTCGAGAGCCTCGGCGTGATGTCCACCACCAGCCAATTCTTCCCCGGCATGCACGTCAAGCCATCGCTACTGGAACGCGATATCGACGATCTGGACGAATTTCCCCCGCCTCCGTCACCACTCCCACCTACAACTCTCGCACAAACGCGAACCCCGTCCCTGGACTTCACAACGCCCGATTCCGGAGTCGAAGATATCACACCTGGATCGACTAGCACCGAGGATGACTTCAAAACGAAAAAGGTCCCTGATAACGATGCGTGTTGGAGACCGGTCGACAGTGCCAGCTCTAGCGAGTCGGTCAGCCCCAGTTCGCCGGGGGGCGAAGCATTAGGCGGACTTAGACACACTAGAGATAAATTAAAACTAGACTTGCCACCCAGTCCACACATACCATCACCGCGCCACAATCGAGTCTTCAACTTTGTTTTAGATAAACCAAAAAGACGCAGCCACGAGGAGCGGACCGAGATAGGAACTACTCCATTAGTGATGACCGACGAGACGCCCATAATCACCACATCGTTACCGCTGCATAGAGAAGCCGACGATGTCATTCCCGAGCCGACCTTTTCTACTTTCGGCAAATGCGCAGCCAAGGTGACCGAGCCGGAACAGAAGGCCATCATCTTGACGGACGATGTCCAGGAACCAGAGAAAGAGGACAGTGCGAATGCAAAGGTGGAGGGGGTAAAGGGCGAAGGTACTGTACTCGACAGCGGGGACGAGGACTCTGGTATAGAAAGCAGTTCGAAAGCAACCCTGGAAAGAAATAAATCAACACCGAACATCTCATAAACACGTCTAGATTATAATAACTGTGTATATAATTCTCATCGCCATTGTTATTAGACGCTTGTATCGCGTAACAAAATATGCAAGGAGCTGTTTGTGTGTGTGGTAGTGATGGGGTGGCGTCGTGCAAAGTATAGTGATGTGAAAAATTAAGTGTTTATTGAAGATACAAGATACATGTTCCATGCCACAATGCAAAGTTTTCCGTTACGTATTGCAGTAGTGTGAACATACTAAGACTACTTTTAATTGTAAAATGTTTATTTATATCAATTACGGAGAACCATCCATTGTTAACCACTCTTACCATAAACCTAACGAATACATGTTATACAATATGTTTGACTGATAGAAAGGAATTAAAGGTATATGTAAACAATGCACTATCCTCATACATATCGGAGGTAACCAGTTTATACATTCTTCTAGTTAACTAAACTGTCCCGAAGAACCTACACCACATTTTTAAACTGAATCATGGTACAAATAGTGAATTATTCTATACACTTAGCTGTTAGCGCTTTATATATGGTATAATAGCTTAGATATATAATGGCCACGAAATATAGCATCTTTATAAAATCTATACGGCCTGTAATACAGAACCCCGTGTTAGTTTATTTGCAAACACGTTTTCTATGCATATTAATATAGCAACAATTTTCAATGATAAAAATTAAAAAAAATTATGTAAAAAGTGGGTTTATGGCAATACCGGTAATTTATTTCAATGGAAAATGTTTTGGAAAGTGAATGTTTACTGACCGATATTGTTTTAAATACATTGATACCAAATGGCCATGGAAATTAACTAGGAATTTTTTTATTGTAAACGATGGAATGGATTCAATGAATTGATTAGTGCTAAATGGTTGTAATGAAATCCACGTACTTGCTACATTTTCCATACGTAATATTTTTAATTAATTATCGTTAACTTTCGTAGTGCATTAGACTGTATTGTAAAAACGCATGCGTTCGGATACATTCGCAAATATACGTAAACAATTAGTCGGTTTTTTTTTAGAAAAAAGAATTACATTATCGCGTTACGAATTTGAAAAAAACAAATAAAAATCAAATATTTTTTTTTTTTTAAATAAGTCATCAGACAAAAATAAAAAAAAATTGAATATGTTTGTAGAGATGCGTTGGTGTATCCGAACGGCCTGCGTATGTAAATTCTCTATTGGCACTACATCTACGCACAATGATTATTTTGCATCTTCCATCTTAACACATTAAGCACTGCAAAAAGATCTGGAAGATGCACCACGGATTTTACGTTGCGAAAACTGGGTAGCTCTTCGTTGTTTGGTTCATGGGATCATCTCCTTTGGTGTGTACGAAGATGAATAGTTAGATTCTTGATAGATCGAGAATATCACCATCAAATTTAAGAACATTTATGTAAATACTTAAACACAAAGTATATAGACGGAACTCGTGAGCAGTGCTTAATGTGTTAAACTCTCTAAACCATATTCTCTAAAATACAAACGATCTGGTTAATATTTTTGAAGTGTTCAGACATGTGCTGGATTCCGATCGCATCCTCCATGTTACATCCGCGATGAAAGCCAATTGTTAGTTAAGTAAAAAAATTATATTAGATAAGTGTAGAGTAGAGTTAATGTGTGAGTGCTGGGGTGGCGGTCGGCGCGGCGCAAGCGGCGGTCACTTCACAACGCGTGGCAGCCGGTGACAAGTTTAATAAAAGCGACAACCTTTTCTAATAATTCTATCTGTGCATCATGATGAAATTTTCTTCATATTTATTAAAAATATTCAAAGATTTCTCAAGACTTAAAAACAATCTGTTCATATATTATGCGACTAGTATTCATTTGATTCGTCCACTGTTGGTAAGTTTTTTTAATACCGGAAACCATTTAAGAAGATAATAAGGTACAAACAGTAGTGCCAACATTACTGTGTTCCGGTTTGAGTAGTATCTAGTTATATTAGTGATGTAACGAGACTTGATATCTTGTATTGTGAGTACAACGTGGTGCGATATCATTGTAACTAGCCTCATATATCACTTAATATCGAATGACATCTTTTTTGTCTCTATTGATGTATTTTACGTTTTTTTTTTTAATGAAATGTCGCGCTCCGCCCCCGCCGGCGCCGCCGTCCGCCCGCAGTGCGCGGTACGTCCATGTATGAACCTCATGTGCAATTCTTCTAATTTCCATATCATTGCATTGTTTTAGTTGTTTAGTTACTGATGTAAATATAATTTAATG
This sequence comes from Byasa hedistus, assembly GCA_029286795.1. NCBI lineage: Eukaryota > Metazoa > Arthropoda > Insecta > Lepidoptera > Papilionidae > Byasa > Byasa hedistus. Next base: position 1,832,746 of record JAGSMW010000001.1, read on the forward strand.
TTATCAAATGAATATTTTCTCTTTTTTTTATATAATGAAAATGTATTGAACGGTCGACATGTTTAATTGTTCATCGCGCATTATTATTATTTGCAGTGTTTAGTGTAATGTTTCGTTGATGTACAGTTGTAAATAGTTGGTGGATGTTCGTTTCGTTGCGCACGCGCCGGTCGGGCTCACCGAGCGCCGCTGTTCACCGGTTCGGGCTCGGCCAACGATCAATAGTAAATGAGATAATCTAGATTTTTATAGTATTACATGTTAGATTACGTCTTACCCCGAACCAATATCCGATACGTTTCCGTCGCAACGGCATTAAGTGAACGCGGGAACTATTTGAATGAATTGAATTGTCCAATAATTATCGTATTTATTGTTTGTAAGTTGTTGATTTGTACGATCTGTCGATTTATTTAGTTTAGGATTACTTGAACGCATCGGGAGTCTTTTACATATTGAGACTTTGGCGAGTCTTTTAAAAGTATTTATATGAAAATAAAAATGATTTAAGTAATAAAATTTGTGACTCAACACGATTTTCATTATCTGTCCAACTCATCCCCTCTATATATTGAACTCTCCATCAATATATTTGTAATATATATTATATCTAAAACTATGTGAATGGAGATGCCTAGATATTTTTGAAATGGTGGAGATCTATAAAAAATATCCATACATTTTAATATAAGTCAGCGCGAGCGCCACCGTCGCGCGTGAACAACCTTTATATTAAAAGTAATACATTTTACGAAATGTTTTATTTGTCTTAGTTCAGCATATAACATTAAACAAGGTATATACTGAATCATATATATTTTCAATAATCATACACAGTAATACAAGGTTTACATAATACACAAATGAAAAAGGAATGCGCTAGTTTTTTTTATAACAAATTTCAGAATTATTAACATCATTAATCTAATCTCGATATTATTACCGCGAATACTAATATTAATATCTTGAAATACCTTTCAAATAGACAATTTTCTAAAATTAATTTCACGAACGTATATAGGCTTCATATATCAGACTTGTGTAATGTCTACTTAAAGTTATAAATGAATACAAAATGAATTAAAAATATTACATGTTTTTTTTTTGTATTTTTTAACATAACGTAAATAATCTTAAATACACATTAACAATCTCTTTATATTTAAAAATTCTTATTTTTTATTATATCTAAAAAGCATACATCAACATTACATCGAATATTATTTTGTTTACTTGTAAATAGAAGCCATTACTGCAATACTGAAAATATACATTTTTTTATAACAAATTTATTTATAAGACAGTAAGTAACAAAGACGTGTTGGACGCCGAAAAATATCCTAGCTACGGAACATAAGGGAGCGGACTGGTATCACCAACGTGGAGCAACTGTTCCGGGTAGCACAAAATAGGCAGAAATTCGCAGAACTGACGGCCAACCTCCAGTAATGGAGAGGCACTTTAAGAAGAAGAAGAAGTAACAAAGATAATAATAGAATGTTTAATGCTAAAATTCTTTTTTCTTCAGTCACACACGCGGTGACGGTGCTGGTGCGGCGGTCAGCTGCGCCGCCAGATGATCACCAGGCCGGAGACGTCGCTGGTGGCGAGCAGGCTCTCATCGTAGCTGAAACTCACGCCGAGCACGGCCGACGCGTGTCCTGGCACATGCGCAACATCAAATTGGCATACTTTTTTTTTTCATTGCTTTCGATAATTTATTAGTCTTAAAATTACGAGCACAATGTGGTTTATTTATTTATACTTCATTTGCACACCACAACAAAGGAAAAAGAAAAGAAAAAGACATATGTATGACAAGGCAGCAAAAGGCGGTCTTATCGCTAAAAGCTATTTCATCCTAAATAACGCCAGGGTTAAAGGAACACTTAACATTAAGTGAACGTTCTGCTCGACTAGTTTTTTTTTTAAACTACACTCCCGGACACATCTATCGGCCCACCCAGTGTTTAAAAGTTTTAACGGTGCCTAGTTAAAAATAAATGTTAGGTGGAGCAATAAGTTTTAATGCAGTTTTAAAGCTGATTTTTTGGTCAACCCTTAGGTATGTTTTTTTTTTAATGTTGAATTCAGGATTATGAAAAAAAAAACGAGAATTCAAGTCTGTTCATTGTTTTCAACAACCCAGGAATGGAAAAAACTTTTTTATTTCGCACAAGTTCGATTTTTTTTTTGATGTTTCCGATTATTGGTTCCTTAAAAGGCAAATCTAAACTTAGAGCCAGTTTTGACCAAAAAATGGATACTCTGTCTGAAATTGTCGCCTAAGTTGTAAAACTTCTGCGGCCAAATCTATTCGAAAATTACAAAAAAAATAAAAAAAACATACATAGGGATTGACCAATAAATCTTCTTCAAAACTGCATTAAAACTTATTGCTCCACCTAACATTTATTTTTAACTAGACACCGTCGAAATTTTAAACACTGGGTGGTGGGCCTATAGATGTGTCCGGGAGTATATGTATAGACTAACGCTTGACTACGATCCCACCTGATGGTAAGTGGCGATGTAGTCTTTGATGGTAAAACGCGCTGGTCTAGAATAAGCCTATGATAACATGCGATCTTTATTTGAGTTCCTCAGGAGCAATCCTCGAGTGAAGCGTTTATCCGGCGCACCTTGCAGCTTGTTGACGACGGGCTGGCCGGCGTGCCCCTCGATGTCCAGGAAGTACACGCACGCGTCCTCGCCGCCGCTGACCACGCACACGCCGCGCCGGAACGACATTATCGGACAGAAGGTCGACTTGACGCTGTGCCGCCGGTGCGACGTCTCGAAGCGCTTCTTCAGCGCCAGCCCGCCCTCGCGGTCCGTGATTCTGTTAGTTCAGTCAACGGTGCGGTTTCAATTAAACAAAGAAATCTCGACTGCACGTCACAGGTTCAAATAATTTTAATAAATAAAATTTTAATTTACAGTAAACCTAAAACACGATGAAGATACTCTCTAAAGCAATATCTCTCTTTTCGGCTTCCGTTCACGAGTTAAAAAATTCTTCTTCTAAGTGGTATTTCCTCGTGACTGAGGGTCGTGGTCATCATGTATAATGAAGCACATGACGACTTTCTTGTCAGTTATAATGGAGTGGTGTTGCCATTGCCTTCTCCATTTCACATACTAGTGCGAGCACGGATGGTCATGACATAGATATGTAGGTTTCCTCACGATGTTTTCTTTCACCGTCAAAGCGCGTGATATTAGTTGGTGTTATACTAACTGCACATAAATTAAAAAATTCTTTGGTGTAGGCCGGATTCGAACCCGGTACCTCCGGAGTGGAAGGCGGGCGTTCAAATAACGGCTCACGGCAGTTAAAGAATAAATCTCTTATAATAATTAAGTAGTACATATAACAACAGTGTGCTATAAAAGATTCAACATGTTCAAGGGAAAAGATAAATATATAACAAGATGATTATTAAGACAGTCATGATCAAGAGATATGATGACGTCACGTTGCACGTGCACTGATTTCTAAAACTGTAGTCATTAAATATGTAGGTATTGTTGATTCCGTAACCTGAACAGGTATAGCGAGTTGTCCGCCGAGCTGACGAGCAGGGCGGGGTGGCGCGCCAGCCAGGGGCTCCAGCTGAGGCTGCTGACGGCGCCGCCCACGCAGCAACGGCGCAGCTTGCTCAGCGCGCCGGTGCCCGACGTTCGGTAGCTCACTATCACGCCCTTCAACACATCACCAGGTAAAAAAATATATAATATAAAATCTGGCGAAACAATAAGATCCCCGAGTAGCAGCCGCATACCGGTGTACGTAATACTGGAAGACCATGCACCACGACCACACCAAAACCGTGGGGATCTTAGGGCGAGGCGTATATCATGCAGTGGACGACTATCGACTAGTAGTGATAACGATGAATAAAATTCTAAATAAAAAACAAATTAATCTCGAAGTCTTGATATGACAAAAACGAACCGGTTCGGTAAGGCTACAACTGGATAAGGTTGATCTCATAATATAACTCTAACTCGTAGAAAGGCAGGAAGGCCACCACGGTGAGGACTCGAAGGTCGATTTAGAAGTTAAGTTAGCGCATCTCTTTTACGCTGATGCAATCAGGTCATAGAGACTAAAATTTATAATTGAATACATTAACAGACCTTGTCGTTAGCCGCCCAGAACATTCTGCCGCTGGACTCGCACGCGATCGCTTGCACCTTCCCGCCCAGTATACTGCTGCCGCCTGCGATAATTCAAACCATCCATCACCAATATAGACTCATGAGAAATTATCTGAAACGCTTTACGAACCATCTTCATTCTACCTTCACATCACCAAGGGTCATCGTTATCAAAACTCACCGTTATTTCCATTCAAAGATAGATAAAAATCACTTTCGGTATCTATTTCTAATATCACCTTGTTTTTCATCTGGTGATGAGTGATAGGTGGCGCTAGTAAAGATGATATTCACAAAGCACATTAGGTTCGTTATACAACTGTTAGATATTGATTATTGTTGCTATCGCCGGACGGTGGCCACTTACTATCACGTCAAGCGCCATCCTTTACATCTTTAAAAAAATTTAAGTCAAACATTATTTTGTGAACTTTTACAATGCAATCATATAGAAGAAATTTCGTTGAATTTGATTGAATGAAATTGGTTACCTCTGGGATAAATTCCTGTAGACACATTCAGCACTTCCACCATTCCCCTCGCGTTACCCGCCTTCATCTTACGTTAAGGATATTTATTTAATTATAAGGTTATCTACAATGGTTAAGAAAGGTTTTTTTCTGCGTTCAACTAATACGCGTGCCTATAAAATTGGCGCTAGTTACGATTTTAAAATCTGCGCCACCTTGTGCTCGCTTAAAGGCGTAAATATTAAACCACGTTACCACAGTAATTTCTCTAACTACAGCACCATTTAAACGGAAACACAATATTGTTTGGCGGCAGTAGTAGTACCAGTACTTTAATAATATATCAATCGAAATAAGAATACATTCGTTTATATAGTCATAGCGTTATGTAAACTGGAATACAGTAATATTTTTATACTGTGGCGGCGAGACGAGCGAGACGTTCACCTGATGGTAAGTGATACGCTTGCCCATGACAACGTGCTGCTAGTTAAGATGGTACACACTGCACCACAATGCGCTCGTCGCCTTGAGACATAGTGTTGTCTCGTTAACTCAGTAATTTCACTAACTTACAGCGCACTTCAAACCGGAACACAGTACGATTGGCAAACTACTATTTGGCGGTTGAGAAAGTGACTGCGGTGGTATCTACCTGCTTCTTTCTAGAATGACTGTCTTGATGCTATATGACAGTAAAGTATATTCTCTGATAAAGCTTTAGGATTCAGAGTCCGCAGTAAAGACGTATTACAGTCTATTTATATAACCAAAGGATACAATGACCATGTTATTATTGGCCGGCTGGAAAGCGCAGCACAGGAGGGGCGCGGCGAGCTGGTCGCGGGCGGCGCGCAGGCGCGTGCGCCGCGGCACGTCCCACAGGCACAGCGCACCATCCAGTCCGCAGGTCACCAGCAGCTCGTTGGACGCGGACCAGTCGCAACCTCAACAACGTACAACAATATAATTTATTGGAAAAGAGAACTGCGTTCAGCGAACATAGTGTTCTATTCTATAATTTTTTCTTCTCTCTCGCAGTGGCTAACCGTTTACCTTGTAACATGCAAGGTACCCGTTTTGATGACCAGGTCACATGTGGATTATCAGTCCCGAGTGGATTAGGATATCATCAGAAATTGTGGTCAGTGTTAGCACAAGATCGGCTTGTGCCATCCTTCAATAAAAGCGGCTGTGCTTTTTTGTGAAAGAACTAAATAACGGGATAAGCAGAAATTTTTTGTCTGTACATGGCTACGACAACATATAATTATGTTGTCTTATTAAAACAAAATTTACCATTGTATGTAATGTTTGCACACTACTGCCTAATGCAAATTACCACTGTAATATTATAGTCTAAATTAAGAATGTGACTGGACCAAGTGCTATCAGGAATACTTATTTGTTAGACTCTGCAACTATTATTGCCGTCATTTGTTAGCAGATGGCTTGATAAACGGCGATAGATTTTATGCCCATTAACTATTAAATCCTCACCAGTTACAGCTTCAGTATGTCCATCAAGTATGACAGTGACCCGAGGTGGGTTTGCAGTGACGTCACATATTGACACAGTACCATCACTGGAGGCGCAACATAACTTCGAGCGGTCGTTGTTGGCGAATTTAACCACACTTACTTCCTCAGTGTGCTAAAAGACATACTTTCACTTAAAAAACAATACAAGCCTCATTTAAATCTAATTGGATTTAAAGATAGTGGTATTTAGCTTGGAGAAACTAGACAAGTCTAATTACAAACAACATATATTAAACAAACACTCAAACCTGATCAAATATATGATGAACTCCAGAAAAAGCATAGTTTTCTGATATTGTTAAATCATTTTTTTTCTTTAAATGAGTGCTGGGGTTGTCATCAACAGCTAGACTAGACTGAAAATTATTAACAAGTAGAATTAATGTTATTTCTAAAAAGAAACATCAATTAGTCTTTACAAGATACTGAACTTTATAATAACCTTTATGCTCAATCTGGCCCTTGAAGATCCAGAGCTAATTGAAATATTATCTTGTACACCATATCGTCTCTGAAGCAGCTGACTTCTGATGTTGATATACTTTTTAATTGTTTCTATATCCTATGTGAAAAAAGAATAGAATACACAGTGTTACAAGAAATGGTTATATGTATAAGAAATATCATTCTAGATCTAAATTAAATTAGTTTTCACTCAAGTTCCATTTTTCATATCATTTAGGGAATTTTAATTATTCTTATTTTATATAAACTATATTTTAGGGAAACCAATTAAAAATCATATTAGAGCTAGTAACTAATGTTTATTAAATTATAATTCATTTATGAACAGCTCACTGATGCAGGCTTATTGATACAGGTACATAAGAAGAGTGAAATTAAAATATTTACATAAAGCAATGAATGAGAAGTAAAGGAATAGAGTAAATGAAGGAAATCTGTAATTAACATAATATGACAATAAGATTATGGGGGAATTTTTTTGTCATGATACTAAACCAATTATAAAAGAAATCATTAAATTCTCGCAAAATATTAATGCAATGAAAGCTTGTAATAATTTAACTAAAAGAAAAATTTGTTATCACCTTAAATTTTGCATTTTCTCTTAAAAGCTGGCTGCGGCGCCGGATGTACAATGTTTCTGGAAAATCAACAATTATATTCTACAAAACCTAAACAACAAAATACTAGAAAATTAAAACTATTTTAATTGCACACAGGTTTTTTTACAACTTAGTCTTGAGCAATACATTAAATTTATTTATATATTTTTCTGTTTAATAGGTATACCTGAACAAAGTAGTTTTTATTTATTTATTAATATAAAATGAGCTATAATTTCCAATAAGGTCAAGGTAGCAGCAGTAAACTTTTAATATTGAACTTAATAACTGTGTAAAAACAAAAGAGTTAACTTACTAAAATTTGGATTTCCTGGCGCTCTGTATGCATTAAACCGTGCATCAAGTGCAAATATTTGTTGCTGGAAAGCAGCGGCCATAATTTTAAAATGTTTGTCTATATAGTTTAATCAAAATGTGTCATTTTTATTTCAATTTCAAAACATTTCAGAAACAGAATTTTTGACTTGACTGACAATGACAGCGTGTGTTTATAAATTCTTTTTAGTAATGGTAACATTTAACTTTTTCTTATTAGTGCTATTTTTTGTCATAGATTTTTCTTATCATTATTTACATTAAGTTGTAGTGTGTATTTTTGATTCCAAAAACGCTTTTTAATAAATCTTTTTATTTATTACACTGTTTCTGCTGTGTCCAAAATTCTTAATATTGACAGAATATTTACTGGTATATGGCCACTGTATGCTATGCAATATTATGTATATAACAAAATAGTTAATTTTTTGGGATCGTTAAAACATACATGTAATGAAGAGTATTTTTATATTACTTTCTTTATGCTATCCGTCACTAGCACTAGACGACGCTAGTGTAACTGCAAATCTTTATCGATTAAATATTACCGGACTATAGTTACGACAACACTAATCGTCTTTTTACAGATTTTTAGAGATAAAAGCCATTATCAACATAATAAAATAGTGGTTTGTGGATATTATATTCATGACATATCTCTGTCTCTATTTGCAGAAATTATTTTGTAAGAAAATAAATAAAAATACATGTTATTAAAAAAATACTTTTCTTGTTATTATAAATAAACAAAATATAAATCATATAAACATTCCTGCATTATTTCTTATTTTTCTATATTATCAAATATGCGCAAATAAAAATTGCTGAATTGCTCTTGTTAATTAGGTAGGATTGGAAATGTAAATCTTGCTGTTCTGGTATATTAAACATGCTGCGAAGATAATTTAATGGCTTTAACTGCCTCCTTTGCTCTTTTTGTCGCCTCTTCTTTGATCCTATGCTGTTTTTCTTTTTCTGCTAATCCTATTACTACATCATGATGTAAAGCATTTTTAACAGTTGATTTAGCAAAAAGTTTACTTAACACATAATCATCATCACTGACATTTTTGTTTTTGTCTTGAGTATTCCTTTTTTTCTTAACTTTTTTAATACATACCAAGTTTTCAATGACTCGTTCAGGTGATGGAGAATGATGCCTTTTTTTCCCATGCCCATTCGAACTTTCCTTAGCTTCAATAGTTATCTGTGGCAGTGACAAATTTCCAGTACTATTAGTTGATTTTTCTAAATTATTTGTATCACAAATAATATTACTATCACTTTCCATTTCTTCACCTGTTTCTCTTTCCTCATCTTGTTTATTTAGTGCTTCTTTCAATAAGTTTTCTTCATAGTTTTCTTTAACATGCATGTTTACAATATCAAATTCTGATAATACCTTTTCAAAGGGAATATTAGTAACTTCATCATTTACTAAATTTATTTCAGGTGTTATGATTTTTGGAGGGTTTAAAATCATTTCTCTTTTCTTCTTATATCGTTGTCTTGGGTCTTCTACAGGTTGAGAAGTTACATTATCATTTCCAATTTTTTGACTAATCATTTTTGCCATTTTTTTCATGGCATCTAATTTCTTTTTGGAAAATGAAACACTTCCACTCAAATGAATGCTGTCATTATCTTGTTTTGTCCTATTATTAATGTTTACTTTTGTGTGCTTAAACAGAGATGCTGTCTCAGTGTCTCCCTCAAAGTTTAGTTGTTCTAATGTAAAGAGTCCTTGCAAAGTACTAGTTGTTAAAACATTCTTTTGGTGGGGATCAACTAAAATTTTATTGCCTAAGAAATTTTTAAAAATTTGTCTCTGATAAATTTTTTCTTCTATTGTACCTGCAGACAGGAGACGATAAACAGTAACATTTCTTTCTTGACCAATCCTCCATGCCCGTTCCTTTGCCTGATTATCTGTAGCTGGATTCCAATCTGGGTCATATATTATTACTCTGTCAGCCCCAGTAAGGTTGACTCCTAAACCCCCAACTCTTGTAGTTGCAAGAAAAACAAGGTATTCTTTATTTTCGTTAAAGGTTTTTATCAAATTTTGTCTTATACCTACACTAACGCTACCATCCATTTTTAAATATTTATATTCTTGACTTTGTAAAAGTAATTCCAGGATGCACAGCATTCCTCTAGACTGAGTAAATATTAGAGTCCTGTGACCTTGTTTTTGCCAAATTTTTAATAGGGAATGTACTACAGTCATTTTGCCAGATCTCTTCCAATATCCAAAATTTTCTTCATTAATTTGTTCATTATCATCTTGAGCTTCATAAAGATAAATATCAGGATGATTGCATATTTTTCTCAAAGTAGATAAGGCAATAAAAACTCTTGCTCTCAATGGGTCTCCATATTTGTTCTCTTTATCTAAAATGCTTCTGACTGTAGCGCTCATCAAGTAACCCATGTACAAGTCCCTCTGTTCCTGAGTTAAAGCACAGAACAACACTTGTTCATTTTTATCAGGCAAGTTTATATACTCTTGCACTTCAGCCTTTGATCTTCTTAGCATGTAAGGAGTGATAATGTTTTTAAGAGCTTTTGCTATTTCTAAAGCTGTTGCTTCCTGTGATTCTGTTGAATTAGCATAACCTCCTTGAGTGATTGGCACCGCAAAATGTTCCATAAAAGTATTATACTTTCCAAGAAGGCCGGGCCTCATGAAGTCAAAGAGAGACCATAATTCTTGTAAACTATTTTGCATTGGTGAACCAGTAATAAGTAATTTATGAGGTGTCTGAATTTTTTTAACGAGTTTGCTCACTTGGGTATCAGGATTTCTTATTTTATGCCCTTCATCTAATATTAAATAGTGCCATTTATGTGACAACAAAGATTTTATGTATTTAACCATTCCTGCATATGTGATTAATAAAATCCCATGAGACGATTGAATTTCTCTCAAAAGTCCATTGGGATTTCCATTGTGTGAACCTGAATGATGTAACACAGCAATTCTGAGGTTAGGAAACCAATAATGAAAATGAGATACCCACTGAAAGACAACAGTTGCAGGTGCCACTATAATTGAAGGTCCAAGTCCAACCCATGATCCATTCACACTTATAGAAAGTCCTGCCAAAAATGCAATTATTTGTACTGTTTTCCCTAATCCCATTTCATCTCCCAATAAGCCTCCAGATTCCACTTGATGTAATTCCCACAACCATTTAACTCCAGTTCTCTGATATTTGTATAGCTGCTTCCAAATATACTTAGGAACACTTAAACCGTTCTGAAGTTCATGATTTTTATCCACATCAATGTTTCCGTCTAAAACATATTTAATGTCCGCTGTATAATATTCAAAGTTACCATCACTTTTTCCAGAAAGAGCAGATTTAAGATTTTGTTTCCAAACCTTAATCCGTTCGTTAAATAATTTGGTATCACCGTCATCGATAATTTTCTTAAAACTTTGTTTATTGCGAAGAGGTAGAAAAGAACGAGGACCACCAGATTTACAGTCCTCATCACTTGAAAGTGCATAATCTATATCACTATCGGAAACACATTCAGCCTGAAATTGCGACTTTTGGGTTTCTTCGGAAGGCTTATCTGTCAACTTTAATTTACGGCTGTTAATGTTTTTGTTTTGTTTTTTTGCAATAGTTTCAGCTGCGTTTTGACTCTTTTTTGATACTATGATTTTACTTTTCTTGTTACAATTTCTTTGCTTTGCAAGTGCTTGTTGATTTTCCAGATATTTACTTATATCTATCATGATTAGACTTTTTAGAACTTATTTTAGTTTTAATAAACTTTGATAATATATTTGCAATGGAATGTAGATATAGATATCAATGACTAATTATATGTTTATGATTGTTATTGCATTGATTACTAAACCTTTGGCCAAAACAAGGCTTCACTGGCTAAATATTTTTTTTATGTTATGATTTGGTAACATAGACCTTTAGGTCATCCGAAATAAATATTAATCTCTACCTTACAAGATAAAATAAATGTATTGGCACTTATATACATTTCAATATTTTTAACAACATTCATAACATCATTAACATCCTTAAAACATTTTGAACAAATATTTGCTTGAACTTGAACACCCGTTTTATATTTATTAATGAATAGTGTCAAGAACAACGTTCAAAGAGTATTTAAAAACGACTGGAGATTATAATTTATAAGGCAATAATAATAAACCTACCATTGGTCCATCAATTTGGATAATACAGAAATAATACAAATAACATTGATATTACTGTATATTGTAATTATATTTGAGTCAGTAATAAAAATATTCTAGAAGCAAGGACACATTTCTCAATGTTTCGCTATAATTATTTTTAATATTTGAAGGATATTTTTGTAATCTTCGTACGGGTCTGTCAAGGACAAATATTTGCTATGCTCTTAGACCATGTAACACTAACGTTTAAATGTCACCTTGTTATAACTCTTGATATAGCGTAGGTTTTTTTTATTTTTATATTTCATGATTAACGTTTGAAATATCACAATTCAAACTTTTATATGAAAAATTAATAAAGAACATCTATTATTTTGTAACGATATGGTGTATTTAATAACATAAATTTGTTGTAAAGGTGGTTAGGACAAATATTGTTTGTCCGCCAAGCTTATTGGAAAATTTCCTTGAGACTGTGTGTGGTGTTAGGTATTCAAGTACTTTATTGATACCTAAGTTGAATTGAAAATGTCAGCTGGTAGAAGAAAACCGCCGCCGCCAGGATTCAGTTTCAAGCCACCGGAAGAACAAGTAAATGTGTATGTACACGGAATTTGCTAACTTATATCTACATTTTCAATCCCTTAATAATTCTTTTTACAATTCTTTTAGGTTTCATGCTAATACATTGATAATAATATATATTATTGAGACGTAATATGTTCTGCTAATTTTTTTATTATTAAATATGTTGTTTACTTATCTACGATGTGGATACAATTATGTATTGACCTGTACCTATCATGTCAGTGGCAAAGTTTTATTTAAATACTGCTCACTTTTAGTAAATTAGATATACACTGATAGTTATTGAGGAACTTTGTATTGTTGCATAATTGATTCTAGTGATGTCTCTAATTATCACACAAAACAGCCAATATGTAATTTAGAATAACATAAAGTGATAACACTTTCAAAAGTAATTTTGAAGTAATTTTTCTCTATGTATAGTATTTATAATTTATCCTCAGCACTCCTCCAAGAAACCTTGACAAACAAACCACAATCACTGTAGATGACAAGACATTCACAGTGCATGCAGATGACCTGGTAAAAATATGTGACCTTGGACGTGGTGCTTACGGTATCGTGGAGAAAATGCATCATAAACCCAGCAACACTATAATGGCAGTTAAGGTTTGTATTAAGAAAAATAAAAAAAATATGTATGAATTAGTGTAAATACTGTTTTTAACAATTTTATTTATAATTTCTAATAGTAAAAAGGACTACACCAAAACCATATAATTGGGAGTATAAATTAAGTTTTCTTACAGCAAACTAGCTGTTGATTTTGGCCCTGCATGTCTGTTAAAAATAATTCTTAAAATTAAATTAGAATAAAGATAATAGTAGATTTTTCTTTCCACTTTTAGAGAATAACTGCAACTTTTAACACTCAGTCACCTGAGTTGAAACGCCTGCTGATGGACCTTGACGTGTCGATGAGGGCAAGCGCATGCCCTTACACAGTGCATTTTTATGGAGCTATGTTCCGTGAAGGAGATGTGTGGATATGCATGGAAGTCATGGATATGAGCCTTGATAAATTTTATGCAAAAGCCTATGCAAATAATAGAACAATACCCGAAAATATTCTCGGCAAAATTGCATTCTCCGTAGTGAGTGCGTTGCATTACCTCTACTCTGAGCTCAGAGTTATACACAGAGATGTAAAACCGTCCAACATACTTATCAATAGAAAGGGGGAGGTGAAGATGTGCGACTTTGGGATTTCGGGTTATCTTGTAGACTCAGTTGCTAAAACAATAGACGCCGGTTGTAAACCTTACATGGCTCCAGAACGGATCGACCCAAGTGGTAATCCAGGACAATATGATATTCGAAGCGATATATGGTCACTTGGTATATCCATGATTGAACTGGCAACTGGAAAATTCCCATACAACACTTGGTGCACGCCATTTGAACAGTTAAAGCAAGTCGTCAAGGATGACCCTCCGAAATTGCCAAGTGGAGCTTTTTCACCCGATTTTGAAGACATGGTAACAAAATGTCTTAAGAAGGATTATAAACAGAGACCTAACTATGATGCGTTATTATCACTTCCTTTCTGTCTAGAGCATAGTAAAAAAGAAACGGACGTAGCCTCCTTTGTTCAAGAAATCCTCGACTTACCAAGTCCCAGTGACGAGTGTTAACAATAACCTTTCATTTACCTATAAGTACAAGTGTTTAGCGACTAACATTAATTTAGACTTTTAGTTGGGAGTACGTAATTGAACATGTTAACATATTAATTTAAAAGAGTAGAAAGTCATTGTTTACAGAATTGCTTCATTGTAGAAATTTATTATCGACTGCAGTACTGCCAGTAATCATGCAAATCACTTCCAAGTTTGAAGAATTTATAGTTAATATTTAAACTTGATAGCAATATCATGTATATGGATTGTGCATAATAATATTGAATGAATTGTGTACTCAATATATAATTATTGAAGTAGACTTAACATAAGTAAGGTGTAGCAGCCGGTACGAGAGTCATCCGGATGAGTAATAATTATGATGTTGGTTTAAACTTTTAACCTCACTCGTGGCCTTGTAGTTCACGGCCTAAGCGTGATAAAGTGACTAGTGTCACTTTTAAGCAATAAATAATTATACATCACAAGTTAAATAGTCGAAATAAACTATTTGTTTAAAATTTTATTTTTATTATTTACCCGTCCACTAAAACAGACAGATCTTGCGTATGAAACTTACTTTAAAGAAAAATAGAAATTAAGTTTAGCATTTTAACCTTAATTCCGGTTTTTTTTAATTGCAAATTATTAACTTAATGGACAACTTATGTGGTTAAATAACCTTGATTTTTCATGTATTCCAAACCATTTTAATCACTGACCTAGATAGATCACGTTACTAATTTTCAAAATTCCGTTGGTTGATTGATGGTGTTAGTTAATTAGAAATAGATTATATAATATTTAAAATAGAAGCATATAATTCAGGGGGTAAATTTACTACAGATAAAAAACATGATTTATTAAGTATTTTTGGTATTTATTGTAAATGTTACTGTTATCAAAATCACTGCACAAAACAAATTAAGTACAAAATATTTCACATAAGTACGTATCAAGTACAATGTTGCATTTACTCTTAAAACTAATGTTATAACACTCAAAAGAGTCGTCGAGGTGTGGATCCTTTGCGGAGCCTTTTTGTTTGCTTCTTAATAGTATGGTAATTGACTAGAAAAGGTTTGCGTCTTAGAATGGCGAGTTCATTCCCAGTTTCGTGCCGAAGTCCAACCTCGCGCGCCGCTGGTTGCGCACGTCGGCTCTGTGCAGAAAATACGAGTCATATTGCAGTAATGAAACCAGATATATCACTAACAAATAAAACTGGTACATAAACGCAGTTCGATGGATAATTGTTAACTTTTTATTAGACCAAGTTGCGAAACGAGCAAGACGATCAGCTAACAGCAATGATAAGCTTGCTTATAGTAACCTGGTGCTAATTACACTACGCCACATTGGGCTTCTCGCCTTAAGACATTAAATCTGAGGTCTCATAACTCTAATATATTTCTATTTCTCGTTGTTTACAACCTCCATAGTGTATTTATTCTCTTACAAATTAACAAGAATGCAGTTTCACATCTACCATGTTTGAACTCACATTCGTTTGGTTAGTATAATTTTTTGTCCATTATGTACATAAAAGTATTCGTTTCACACAAATTGTAATGGTAGCCAGTAAAACTGATCATTAAACCAGATTTTGTTCGATTATTTTTTTTATATAAAGGCACTGACTTAATCTCTTGCCACTTGATGAGCTCGTTGATCGCGAATACGGCGAGCAGCGAGAGCGCGTACCCGGCGGCGAGCGGCGCACGCACCTCGTACCGCAGCACGCACACGCCCCACGCGCCGCACCGACCGTACGACCCGCCCACCATGCTGCCGCTGAACGCACCCTGCAGTATTATCCTGGGACACACAACCTTTTTTATACGACATAGCGAAAAGACAAACTCTTTATTCTTATCTTCATTATTATCTTCCCGAAGAGACGAGAAAGAGAAGACAGCTGAATGTGCGTTAAAAACGTCTCTCCAACATTGAGTATACAAACATTAAGTGTAACTGAAGATGTTAAAATGTTAGAATAAAAAAATAAGTAATTACACTTACAAAAGTGCGACCGTCGCTAGCCACACCTTGTTCGTCCAGAAGCCGCCCCGCCAGATGGAGCTTTGTCGTTGTACGAACGATAACGAGATCACGACTGAAATAAAGAAACGGAAAAAAAACTTCACATATCTTCATTCATCATCATCAACCGATGGACGTCCACTGCTGGACAAAGGTCTCTTTTAATGTATTCCACAAATTACGGTCTTGAGCTGTTTGAATCCAGTGACTCCCGGCTATTCTTTTACATTATTTATTTTATATTATAAAAAATTACCACGCTTTGTGCGTGTAAATTAAAATAAAAGTAGTATATCCTTAACAAGAAAAAAGGAAAGATTAGTTATAAAACGCCACCAAAACACTTCCAGATTGTTAATTTCCAAAAACAATGTAACAACAGAAATATATATTAAAAAAGAGGAAACTTGTGCACACACGTGTGTAACTTGATGCGGGCACTTACTCAAATGCGCGGTGATGAGGGCGAGCGTGATGTGCTGGGCGCGGTAGAAGCCGTCGTAGAAGTCGTCGCCCCAGCCGTGCCAGCTGTGCAGCGAGAGGTCGCGTTCGCCTCCGCTGGTGCCGTTGCCCGCGTTCACTGGGTACACGAGCCAGCAGGAGGTCGCGCCAGTTGCCTGCTCACGCGCACTGTTTATTACTAAGTGGCAGTTTCGTTAAATGCATGTTTTTTGTGCATGCGTGATTAATTCACATTTAAATTTTAATACGTTTACAGTAATTTTTCATTAAGCCATTGTTGTATATTGTCTATGTCACTAATGTAATCTATGCCCATGTCTATGGGTAGAAGCCCTCTTCACCCTTGGACGCTCTCTAGACTAGACAAGTATGTAAGTCTTAGTTGTTAAATAAATAAATATCTGGAACACTGGAAGTATTTTCAATAAATATTCTCCGGCCTAATACCCACGAACCCCAAGCAGCCATATGTACGCAGCAATGAGACGAGCTGGACGTTTATCTAATGGTAGGTAACACGCATACCATTGTGTTGTTGTGAAGATATACACTACACCACATCGTGGTTGTCGCTGTGAGATAAGATTTTATGTCTCGTTATCCTAGCAATGTCAAAAGCGGAACACAGTAATGTTTGCACATTACTACACGGTCTCCAGTAATTGAGAAAATCATCAATTCTCTACAAAACAAGATATTTGAGGGAGACCTATGTTTAATTAATGGAAGCTTTGTGGGGCCCGGTATCCGAATGAATAATTAGGTTCCACAATCTGTTTTAGATTTGCCATTTCATAAATTAAAAAATAAAATTAAAAATGTTTTGATTAGTAAATCATATTATAGTGTTAACGATTATTTAAATGATAAAGATGTGTGGAAATAAATGGCGCTGATTCTCAAGCAGTATGTGTCAGTCAGTACGTGTAAGACATTTAAAAATGAAGAAGGCAAAAATAAAAAAAGGTATATATATATAGCCCGCTGAGTTTCTTGCCCATTCTTCTCAGGTCCGTGGCATTTGTTTTACGAATGGCGGTAGATTTTGACGTTCAATAAGTGAACTATTGTTCCCATGTTGAATAAAATTTTGACTTTGACTTTGACTTTAACGGTAAATTTCTGACGGCTGACAAAAACATAATTATAATTAGTAAATCAATGCCAACGGGATAAATAGCCATTGCATTAAAATACAAGTCGCGGGTATTGACTATTGGTGCCTATTGTTTATATAAATTGTTTCATAGTATTTTAATTGACGTAAAAGCTTTTAAAAACCAAGTGTTGAGCGCTCTTGTCGCCTCGTAACAAGGCATCGGCGCCGGTTCGCAATAGTTGATGGTGACAGACCATCGTCATCATATTTTTCAAACTAAAAGGTAACAGGGCGCATACTTCTGCAATCTGTTCGCAGAAGCTGCGCAGCGTGAACCCGTAGAGGGCCAGGATAAATATCGCGGCGGGCAGAAACTTGCAGGCGTAGCACCAAAACACGAAAAGCGCCATCTGGTCAGAAATAACATTGTAATATTATCAATACAGGATTTGCACACTTATAGAGTAACTGAGATTACGAAATTAATTTTTCATAAAGAAATATGCAGACCGCTCTTGCGTTGTATAGAAACAAGTCATAATGCCAATTTTTCGTATGTATGTATTTTTGCTATTATTACTTTCCCAAAGCTAATGAAACAATGTAAACAATTATAAAATGTACAATTGCATTCTTTTTTAGACCGATTTGTAGTTTTGTTTCGCTCTTTTGTGAACCTCAGAATTTGCCATGTCGCTTTGTACTAGGGACCGTCGATATGTTGTTTATAATTGTAGAAAGCACGTTTTTCCAATCAAGCTTGCTAGCAAAGAAAACACTTACCAATATCTGTAGCAGACTTAAGATTAATCTATAAAATACAAATAAGTTTATCACTAAACGAGACGTTACCGTCACCAAATAATAATATTTCCACTACAGTTTGGTGGCAGAAACAGGGTGTAGGCGGAGGTCCAGTCAATGCTTTAAACTAACCTTGAATCGTAGGTCTGCGTGTGGACGCGTGGCAGCGCGCTGCATGATCGCTGCGCGCACCGGCTCGAACGCGAGCGCGCATGCGAGCAGCGCTACGCAGCCCGACGCAAACGCGGCGCCGCCCGCGCTCAGCGCCAGCGGCAGCAGCGAGCAGAACGAACCAACCTGACCAATAGGTTACAGGCGTGTATAATGGAGACAATATAAACATTTATAAGTAACATTTGTAACATAAACAAAGCCTTCTTCCGCAAGGAGAGAGTCAAGGCTATTTATCCACCTCGCTGGTCATCTGCGGATTGTTGGTTGTCAAACCTTAAATGTTTTCACCACTGGATCAAATTTATTGGGGATGGAACATAGAAGCCCTCACGACCGCCCTTCTAATTAAACAATGGTTCAAAAGAAGTTTTTATATTAAAATTCTGGATGACATTGTTATTGGTGGTGTGGGAGCGGAGTGAGTGTAAATTATGATAATGATATACCTGCAGCAACGATATGAAGCAGGCGCTGCACATCCAGAACTGCGTGCTGTTCCACAGGCACATCATAAAGTGGCGCGACATCGTGATCAGCGCGAACAGCGACACGTCGGAGTCTCGCGTAATCTGCGCACGCGCATATAACACATTTGATAATTTCGTAATTTTAATTTCTTATTGCCTGTTAACAGGCAATAAAACGGACGATAACTTTAGCAACGATTTTCGAAAACTTTTTCCTTCGAAACACCACATAGTGGTCATTACTACGTCATTACATATTTTCGATACTTTGATTAGTGCTGCGTTGGTACACCAAGACGACCTTCGACAAGAGAGTTCCAATGTTGTGTAATTATTTTCAGAAACACGTAAATGCACGGTATTGCATGTACGTTTAAACTTAAGACGCTCTGCATATATTTATTTTTTGTTAAAGCGATTATAACGATTTATCGTGAAAAACGATCATGTCGGTTATTTGATTGGTTTGTAATTAAAAACTGTTTTGAACTGTTGAGAAAATCTAATAGTAAACCAACATTTATCTTTTTTTACACCGATTCCTTTATCACTATCTCTACTTGAACGAGACATCGTAACGTCGTAAGGGCAAAAGTGACGGATTGAGATCGTGATGATTCTCAGACATAAGGAATACGACTCAAATACATACCTTCGTGTTGCAGTAATTTGTCAGTGGCTGGTTTTGCCATTTGTTCAACAGCTTCATGAATGCAGCGTGAAATATTAATAACTAGTAACTAAACTAACAAAGTAATTTCTTATCTACGAAATTTATAACAACAAAAATGTTTCAGATAGATTAACTTCATCGCAGGAAATTAATTTCAACAGGTTTCATGGTCAATTAATAGTGTACCTTACCGAGAGGGAACAAGGCACAGAGTTGAGAGCCCGGGCGAGTTCTATGGGCCCCATGCACATCTGGGGCACTTGATACGGCGGCATCTTCTGACATAATACCGGATACAAAGGTTCTACGGCGATGCTGTGGGATTAATTGGGTTTATATATACCAAGTCGGTAAGAAAATACCATAACATAGCTATCAGTGATTTTATGTTATAGCTATTGGTACAACAGTTTTTTGAGGTTTAGAATAATAGATTATAATGAAAATAGTAAGTTAGTCAAACAACAAAACTATTATTATTTCTGTTAGATATAACATATTGGAACAGTTACAGTGATAGTTAAGGCGTTAGTTAATCGGTAACCATTTGTGGCCTCAATTAAAAAGAACTAAATAACTATGATTATGTCAAATTTTTACATGCAAAATAAAATAAAATATAAGAATACTAGCTGACCCCCGACAGACTTCGTTCTATCAAACAAAATTGGAATGTTCTTTGTTCCTGCCTATTTTATAGCCGGGGCAAAAAATCTCCTGAACAGAACCGTCACCCTGGTTATGGGCGGTGTGCGGGGTTCAGCACTATATATATTTATCTAATAACTAATATTTAAATATTAGTAGGTTCCAGAAGAGTGGCCAAAGTTGTAATTAAAGTACATAAGTTAATATTTACTATAATAATTTTTTAGGAACAAATAACTGTCACATTCCAAATCTCTTTGACAGAATGTAGTCTATCAGGTGCGCCAGATGGCAACGCGGTTTGTGCTCGACTGATGTATTGACGTGAAAACGAATGCATTTTATGTCGCGCGCCGAAACTAAAACAAAAGAAATAATATCGCGAAGCCGACCAAATTGAAAATGAGTATGGTGGATCTCTAGCTCTTACATTTGTGACTATTTATGTTATTATTTCATTCGTTTTCATTTCGGCACGCGGCGTTAGATCCTCCGACGCGCATACGCACACTGTTTTGATAGAATAATTGAATTTGAACTTTGTGCAGCTGCAATAAAGTGCAGACTCTTTAGCGTTACGAACGCACCTACATTGCTTAGACAGCAGTGAAGCTTGTAATTTAATATAAATTTTTTTTTTGTTTGTTTCTGGTTTCTGGTTATTGGTTTCTGGTTTCTGGTTTCTGGTTTCTGGTTTCTAGTTTCTGGTTTCTGTTTTCTGGTTACTGGTTACAGGTTTCTGGGTTCTGGGTTCTGGTTTCTGGTTTCTAGTTTCTGGTTTCTAGTTTCTGGTTTCTAGTTTCTGGTTTCTGGTTTCTAGTTTCTAGTTTCTGGTTTCTGGTTTCTAGTTTCTGGTTTCTGTTTACTGGTTTCTGGTTTCTGGCTTCTGGTTTCTGGTTACTGGTTTTCCATTTTCCATTTTGCAATTCCCAATTCCCAATTCCAAATTCCCTATTCCAAATTCCAAATTCCCAATTCCCAATCCCCCATTCCCAATTCCCAATTCCCAATTCCCCATTCCCAGTTCCCAATTCCCATTCCCAATTCTCAATTCTCAATTCTCACTTCTCAATTCTCAATTCTCAATTCTCAATTCTCAATTCTCAATTCTCAATTCTCAATTCTCAATTCTCAATTCTCAATTCTCAATTCTCAATTCTCAATTCTCAATTCTCAATTCTCAATTCTCAATTCTCAATTCTCAATTCTCAATTCTCAATTCTCAATTCTCAATTCTCAATTCTCAATTCTCAATTCTCAATTCTCAATTCTCAATTCTCAATTCTCAATTCTCAATTCTCACTTCTCAATTCTCAATTCTCAATTCTCAATTCTCAATTCTCAATTCTCAATTCTCAATTCTCAATTCTCAATTCTCAATTCTCAATTCTCAATTCTCAATTCTCAATTCTCAATTCTCAATTCTCAATTCTCAATTCTCAATTCTCAATTCTCAATTCTCAATTCTCAATTCTCAATTCTCAATTCTCAATTCTCAATTCTCAATTCTCAATTCTCAATTCTCAATTCTCAATTCTCAATTCTCAATTCTCAATTCTCAATTCTCAATTCTCAATTCTCAATTCTCAATTCTCAATTCTCAATTCTCAATTCTCAATTCTCAATTCTCAATTCTCAATTCTCAATTCTCAATTCTCAATTCTCAATTCTCAATTCTCAATTCTCAATTCTCAATTCTCAATTCTCAATTCTCAATTCTCAATTCTCAATTCTCAATTCTCAATTCTCAATTCTCAATTCTCAATTCTCAATTCTCAATTCTCAATTCTCAATTCTCAATTCTCAATTCTCAATTCTCAATTCTCAATTCTCAATTCTCAATTCTCAATTCTCAATTCTCAATTCTCAATTCTCAATTCTCAATTCTCAATTCTCAATTCTCAATTCTCAATTCTCAATTCTCAATTCTCAATTCTCAATTCTCAATTCTCAATTCTCAATTCTCAATTCTCAATTCTCAATTCTCAATTCTCAATTCTCAATTCTCAATTCTCAATTCTCAATTCTCAATTCTCAATTCTCAATTCTCAATTCTCAATTCTCAATTCTCAATTCTCAATTCTCAATTCTCAATTCTCAATTCTCAATTCTCAATTCTCAATTCTCAATTCTCAATTCTCAATTCTCAATTCTCAATTCTCAATTCTCAATTCTCAATTCTCAATTCTCAATTCTCAATTCTCAATTCTCAATTCTCAATTCTCAATTCTCAATTCTCAATTCTCAATTCTCAATTCTCAATTCTCAATTCTCAATTCTCAATTCTCAATTCTCAATTCTCAATTCTCAATTCTCAATTCTCAATTCTCAATTCTCAATTCTCAATTCTCAATTCTCAATTCTCAATTCTCAATTCTCAATTCTCAATTCTCAATTCTCAATTCTCAATTCTCAATTCTCAATTCTCAATTCTCAATTCTCAATTCTCAATTCTCAATTCTCAATTCTCAATTCTCAATTCTCAATTCTCAATTCTCAA
This sequence comes from Byasa hedistus, assembly GCA_029286795.1. Classification (NCBI taxonomy): domain Eukaryota; kingdom Metazoa; phylum Arthropoda; class Insecta; order Lepidoptera; family Papilionidae; genus Byasa; species Byasa hedistus. The sequence continues at coordinate 1,855,579 of JAGSMW010000001.1, forward strand.
TTCTCAATTCTCAATTCTCAATTCTCAATTCTCAATTCTCAATTCTCAATTCTCAATTCTCAATTCTCAATTCTCAATTCTCAATTCTCAATTCTCAATTCTCAATTCTCAATTCTCAATTCTCAATTCTCAATTCTCAATTCTCAATTCTCAATTCTCAATTCTCAATTCTCAATTCTCAATTCTCAATTCTCAATTCTCAATTCTCAATTCTCAATTCTCAATTCTCAATTCTCAATTCTCAATTCTCAATTCTCAATTCTCAATTCTCAATTCTCAATTCTCAATTCTCAATTCTCAATTCTCAATTCTCAATTCTCAATTCTCAATTCTCAATTCTCAATTCTCAATTCTCAATTCTCAATTCTCAATTCTCAATTCTCAATTCTCAATTCTCAATTCTCAATTCTCAATTCTCAATTCTCAATTCTCAATTCTCAATTCTCAATTCTCAATTCTCAATTCTCAATTCTCAATTCTCAATTCTCAATTCTCAATTCTCAATTCTCAATTCTCAATTCTCAATTCTCAATTCTCAATTCTCAATTCTCAATTCTCAATTCTCAATTCTCAATTCTCAATTCTCAATTCTCAATTCTCAATTCTCAATTCTCAATTCTCAATTCTCAATTCTCAATTCTCAATTCTCAATTCTCAATTCTCAATTCTCAATTCTCAATTCTCAATTCTCAATTCTCAATTCTCAATTCTCAATTCTCAATTCTCAATTCTCAATTCTCAATTCTCAATTCTCAATTCTCAATTCTCAATTCTCAATTCTCAATTCTCAATTCTCAATTCTCAATTCTCAATTCTCAATTCTCAATTCTCAATTCTCAATTCTCAATTCTCAATTCTCAATTCTCAATTCTCAATTCTCAATTCTCAATTCTCAATTCTCAATTCTCAATTCTCAATTCTCAATTCTCAATTCTCAATTCTCAATTCTCAATTCTCAATTCTCAATTCTCAATTCTCAATTCTCAATTCTCAATTCTCAATTCTCAATTCTCAATTCTCAATTCTCAATTCTCAATTCTCAATTCTCAATTCTCAATTCTCAATTCTCAATTCTCAATTCTCAATTCTCAATTCTCAATTCTCAATTCTCAATTTACGAAATCATTGTTTTGCGTAATTGTTGCTTTTGCTACCCAGTTACAATGTATTTGTCTCTCAGATTATACACTTCGTGTTCTGCTTCTTGCCATAGAAAACTAAGGTATATTTCATAAATACATACATTTTCTTAAACTAAGCTTAAAATACTTGTAGTCTTAAAATTTTATATTAATGACAAAAAGTATGTCACCGACCTTACCCCCTAAAAGAAATTTAGATAGAAATATGTCATGGAATGAAATATTATACATTTTTATATTTATAAATTGTACTTATGTTAAAACTAAAAAAAAATTACGATATTATTATTCCTTCAGAGTTGTCCCGCTTTGCCTATCTAAAAATCTGGTCACCTCAATGAAAAAGAGAAATTGTTGTTTTTACCATATTCCAGGAACTTTTTCCATATTTTCTCACCTTACTAACCTTCCCTGGACTTCCACGAATAATTCAAGACCACATTTAGCCAAATCGGTCCAGCCGTTCTCGAGTTTTAGCGAGACTAACGAACAGCAATTCATTTTTATTATATAGATTTAGGAATACTAAAAAAAACTCATCTTTTATACTTAAAAATTCGAAATATTACAGGAACACACTTCTTTAATATTTTCTGGGGTAAGTAAATAAAACACATACCTGGCGTCTGCTTGCATAAATATCTCCATATTGAGGCAGTTGGCCGCGGAGCCCATAACGCATACCACCTCCCCGTACTCCTACAGTAGCATAACAATGAATTAAAAATTGATAAATACATAAATAGATTTCACTAAAGATTACTTTTTCTATGGAAATTGTGATTTATTTGGATACGTAATTTTTTTTATTCGACGAGGCGATGGGACAATCGAAACGTTCACCTGATGGTAAGTGATACGCTTACCTATAAAAATATTGCGTGGGTTAAGATAGTATACACTGCACCACATTACGCTCCTCGACCCCAATAATTTCACTAGGTTACAGCGCCCTTCAAACCGGAACACAGTAATGTTTGCACACTACTGTTTGTCGGCTGTAATAGCCACTTTGGTGGTACATACCTACAGGCTCTCCGGTAACAGAGACTTACCACAAGCTAACTGATTTATCAATATATTATATCGATTTAGGAATACTAAAAAAATTCTGGGTTATATGTGCAGGGCACTTATGTATTTTAACGTGACAACGTCTATTAATTATATCACAAAAAATTTTTTGTATCGAAATTGTGATTTATGTTATAGCTATTGGTACAACAGTTTTTTGAGGTTTAGAATAATAGATTATAATAAAAATAGTAAGCTAGTCAAACGATAAAACTATTAATATTTCTGTTAGATATAACATATTGGAACAGTTACAGTGATAGTTAAGACGTTAGTTAATCGGTAACCATTTATGGCCTCAATTAAAAAAGAACTAAATAAACTATGATTATGTCAAATTTACACATGCGTCATGAAAAAATATAATCATATTTAGGAATACTAAAAAAAAACTCATCTTTTATACTAAAAAATTCGAAATATTACAGGAACACACTTCTTTAATATCTTCTGAGGTAAGTAAATAAAGCACATACCTGGCGTCTGCTTGCATAAATATCTCCATATTGAGGCAGTTGGCCGCGGAGCCCATAACGCATACCACCTCCCCGTACTCCTACAGTAGCATAACAATGAATTAAAAATTGATAAATACATAAATAGATTTCACTAAAGATTACTTTATCTATGGAAATTGTGATTTATTTGGATACGTAATTTTTTTTATTCGACGAGGCGATGGGACAAGCGAAACGTTCACCTGATGGTAAGTGATACGCTTACCTATAAAAATATTGCGTGGGTTAAGATAGTATACACTGCACCACATTACGCTCGTCGACCCCAATAATTTCACTAGGTTACAGCGCCCTTCAAACCGGAACACAGTAATGTTTGCACACTACTGTTTGTCGGCTGTAATAGCCACTTTGGTGGTACATACCTACAGGCTCTCCGGTAACAGAGACTTACCACCAGTAACATGTATTATGTTTTAATTCAACACATCCCAACACATATCATGTTCCGCTTCCAAAGATGTAAGTAATAAAATTTATTGAGGTAACAAGACGTAACATCTCTGTACCTGTGCCAAATAATAATCACTTACAATAATGGTAGGCAGTTACCGTAGCTTAAAGTTTTAAATAACTGTGATGTCACTGTGGTGTACCTGCATAATCTGTATCATCTGTCGCACTGAGCTGGGAGCGCAGTCGGTGAACAGCGACACCAGTAGCGGCACGTTGTCCACCTGCTCGATGTGAGGACGAATGTTCTCTATACCGCGCGGCAGCTTCGCCTGGAATGTTTGTTTACCTATTTATTAATATGTCACATCAGCTATGACACCAAATAACATTTATCATAAAAAATTGTATGTTATTTTACTGGTGCCGTTAGGACCACCTTGCCGGAGATCGTATAACAAGAATAAGCGGACGTTCAACTTTAACAATTAAGCACGAATATGAATGTTTATATCGAACTATATTGCACTTGTCGACTTTAAATGAGTAAGCTACTGTTTTAATAAATTATTTCTGTGTGAGAACTCACGCGGTTGCTCATGTCGAAGTTCACCGGCGCTGAATGGTCGGTGGAGTCCGTGAGGCAGGACAGCGAGCGGCACGCGTCCATGGGAGACTCCGCGCCTTCTGCTTCATCCAACAGCGAGTCCGTCGACTGGTGCGAGGCTTCTACGCTGCCGCGCTACACAAAACAACATTTTTCAGTTTATTTTCTATGAAACATGTATAATAATAAAATATAAGTCGCAGTAGGAAGTAAAAAATAACGATGTACTATTCGAATATAACGATGTTCTATCCCTTCCTCAGGCACTATACGTGCTTGAGTCTTAGCAGTATGAACAATAAGAGAGCTGTTGATCATTTGTTATTCTATAATAAGTATTACAAAAATAAGTATAGACATTAGTTAAACTAACCTTTAGTCCACTGTGAGTTGTGATGGAGTGCCGAGCCTTCTTGATCTCGTTGTCAAATTTAACGGTTGTGTGCTCCAAGTTGATGGCGCCTGGTGCGGACATGGAGAGCGCCCTCGATGACGTCATGTTGTTGCTACAAAGTGAACTAACTTGCTGGATATTAAGACATGTACAACGTGTAGTCGGTAAATTTTAACCCTATGCGTATATATTAAGGATGTTAGTTGAATGTGTAGTTACATGTGCGCGAATTTTATGTACGATCATATTCATTTCAAGCGATCGTAGAGATGAAACGTCTAAAACTCTTCATACTACAACTAAAAAGAAAATATAACATATAAATAATCAGAGAATGAATTCATCACGAATTCGCTGGATATGAATTATAAAAAAGTGTTATTCAATAGTGTTACATATTTTTTTATTTAACTGTCAACCGTGCATATTAGACACAAACAAAATTAATACAAATAAAGATCGTATGAAGTAAAGTGATTCAAGAAAGAGATCAAATACCAAATATTATGTTTGCAAATTGTACAGTGTGTTGCTACGAAAATCAATTTGGAGTTTGAAAACAGGCCCAAAAGCTAAAAATAATTGGTAGCAAAGAAGCTAAAATTTAAACAAATATACTAGGTAATGTAAAATAAAAACCAGAAACGATATTCTTTCGGCCATTAAACTTTAATATGAAAATGTAAAATGTTAAGTTTAATGGTCAAAAGTAAGTATTATATTATTCTATAGTAAATCTTACGTCACACCTTAATGTTGTAGTGGGCTAAAACAGTTACATAAATTTTCAATGTGCCTGTTAGCACACAATGTGATAAGAATTTTTATATATAATAATAAACTAGAAAAAAAATTATTTTGAAAAATAATATTCATCTTTTAAATGAGCTCAAAGTAATTTTCTGTTGTGAAAGTAAAGAAATTTAATTAAAGTCACCTCTAATTGTGAAGTTGGCATTGGCGAATTCATAATATAGTTGAAATAGGTTCTATGGCTATGAAGTGTAAGGTGTGACGTGAGATCGTAGCGCGATAGAGCGTTAAATAGACAAACCTATGGAAGCCGAGCGCGTCATCGCAAGTGCCGATGGCCCTAGCGAGTTGCGTGGCGGTGTTAGAGCGCTCCTTGCCCGCTTGCAAGGTTTGCGACGACAACGGCGAGCCCCCCTTGCTGCTGTCGACAATATACTTTGAGTGCGCGCAATATGTTTTAACTGCCTTCTTGCAGTCGCTAACCGCTTACCCAATAACACGAAAGACCCTGCGTTGATTCTGCGGCCACACGTTATGGAGTTGGTTTGGAGCATTTTATGAACCCGCTAGCCTATCACCCTCATATTGTGACTGTGCCGCCATAATTAAATCGCTGTGTTCTGGTTATCACCTCATGAGAGCCAGAGCAAGCTGTACCATCCACCGCCACAAACACTATATGAAATCGAGGTGAAGTGTTAGCCCATTGCAGTTACAAAAAAAATAATGCCTTGCGTTGGCAGCCCTGCCACCTTTTTGACATCCGTCACATAAAACATAAACCCCTATTATGACGTTTCAAAATCAGACTATAAGCACATCATGTATAACATGTAACTAGATGAAAACACAATGAAAAATTTGAATTATTACATACACTGCGGTTTAAGCGAAAATAGAATTTATTGTTATCGTACACAGATTATGAAATATTAAAAAAAACTATAGTTACATTATCGCAAGTAACTATTGTTTATTTAAATCAATATAAATAATATAGCGCTTAATGTGAGAATAGAAAGAAATTAAGCTGAACAACATCAAAGAAACACTAAGTTGTTTCTGTTAGAAAAGAAGTATCAAGACTAAGGGTGATCTAATAAATCAATAAATATAAAATAATTAGGACAGATCAAGTGTTACGTGTATTAACTTCGTATGTTCATGATTTGTGTATGAAATGTTAAAGTTTAAACGTAACAATGAATTGTGAAATCCTCATCTGAATGGAAAAAAGCTTTCTGGCTGAAACTGACTGTTATTATAAAAATCAACGTATCACAAATTTTAACCACATCATTTTTACTATCATTTTATAATAAAAATAACCATACGATTCACAAAAACAATAAATAACACAACAAATGTTACAAACAAAAGTTAACGAATTCACTCATATTAGTATTATAAATGATTCTTAACAAAATATCACTGTGTTACTATACTGTAAATAAAAAAAGATATTTTTTTTGATTTACTATTCCAAGCTTACCATGTCAAATAGTCGATGGGTATAGATAGCATAAAATAAGCGCTAAAATTATTTATAAATCTCCTTAAACATAGAAATTACATTTTTAGTACAGGTTTTTTCACCTGATGATAAATGATATGTCAATAAGAATATGGCGCTAGTTGGGATGTGTACATTGTACCAATTTGTGCTGGTCGTCTTGAGTCATAAGATATTAAATCTCGTTACTCCAACAATTTCACTAGCTACAGCGCCCTTCTAACTGAAACAGTATATAAATAATGGAGTTTTGATAGCAAAGATTATTTGTAAAATTTTTGCCAGTCCACCATTGCTTTATTTCGGTAACAGGACCATATGAGATTCAGAGCAATTGGATGAGGGTCGCCATCTTGAACCTGTACTGAACAATTGTACATAAAAAAACAATCTAGATTCATTTGACCAGTTACAATATTTAGCGTTCACACCTAGCAGTATCATCGCTGATGAGCGAGATATGACAGTTCCACCCGGACTCCAGTCCCATCTTCTCGCTGAACACCCTGGAGCGCAATTCGTTCTCCTTGCTGAAGTGCACGAAGCGGATGCACGCACGCTCGAGCCTTTCAATCAATTCTACCATGTCACTTTGTGCCTGGTACTGCATCGTCACCATGCCTATGAACACCTGTAAGGTTTGTTACTATTTGTAATTACATAATGACTTCGTGGCGCAACAAATAATGCTGTTTGTCTTGTGATACGTAGGTATTGGTTCGATTCCGGGGTCACACGTTGTTGGATTTGGTTGGTGATTGGGTTTTGTTTGAAAGACGCTGTGAGATATTAGATGTTATTACTCCACTTTTCCACTAGCTACTGCTAATTGGGAATGTTTGCTTTGCTTGATCGCAGAAATAGGCGCTGTGCTTGATACCAGTAGTAAAATAACGACGAGACTTACTGTAAATGAGTAAAACCTTTATAACAAACCTGGTTGCATTGCATGTCAAAGAATCCGTCAGCGTCGGTGACGTCGTCATCGGTTATTTCATTGAACAATAGGGAATCTGCAAATAGAAAAAAAGCCTCTGGATGTGTCGCATATTAACTATTGTATTCAGTATTATTATTAAGTTACTTTCTAAAGTCAGACATACCATGTTTCCAATTCTTATATACAATATAATACTTGTTTGTATTTTTGTTTGGCAGTAGGCACTTGGAAGCTAATAATTAATTTTTAAAGCCCTTTACTAAATACAATCTCAATTCATTAATTGTAAAGTTTTACTGGTGGCAAGACTTCATAAAAAGAAGTAAAATATGCGTATACGAGTATGCGACAGAAAAAGGATTGACTCATGCGTAGTGATAATGATAGTGATATATTTGAATAACTGTAATAAATTATATACACAAACGGCAAAGGTTTATAAACACTAACCAGTGGAGTGGAAGTGCAGTGCGGGCGCATCCGCCCACTGCTGGGAGTGCGGCGCGTACAGCTGCCGGCTGTCCGCGGGCAGCTCGAGGTACATGCGGGATAATGACGGCGCTATACCGCGGGTCAACGGTCTGCAATTAGCAAAATATTTACACTACTTCACACATCGAACAACAATTTTAAAACTAGGAATCTTTGATTTTTATTTATATAAATTCTTTATTGTATCATAAACTTAAGATACGGACTTATTGCCTATGGACATTCTCCACTAGTCAACCTAGGACGTGGGGAGATATAGAGATAGCGAATGGGTTTTGTTTTAACTAGTGATTCCTTGTAATTTTTTCGGAATGGCTTCTTAATTAAATACATCTCATCAGAAGAAATATTCATATACTTGATAGTTGAGTGCCCATTGTACGGACTAGATAGAGCAGATTCTAAAATAGAGTTATAGTAGATATACCTAAATTACATTATTTAACTAGCAGAAAGAAAATAAAAAAAATAGCATTTCGTAAATACACTGGGAACTGTGTATAGCAATAAATTATATAAAAACGAAAGTAATTTTGTTTTGTGTATTTGTTTGATAGTTATCTTCTAAATTACGCCGTTTTTTGTAAAGTATTATCTATCTGTCTTAGATTTAAATGTTGTATTCAATTAAGTATAACAATTTTACATTATTGATCACTAGATATTATCACTGATCAAATTGTCTGTTTAATCAGAACGATATGAAGTATTCTACAAGCTATACAATTAGATAATGAATAAGTTGCAACTTACTTGTAAGCGAATGCAGTGCAGTAGGCGGTGAGCGAGTTCCTCTGGTAAAAGTCTATTATCTTCTTGCGATCTGACGGCGATATCGGAGTCAGGTCGCGGCCGTTCCAGTAGTCCACGCAAGAATCCAGTATTATATCCGCCGTGCCCTAAAATGAAGTTTCACCATTATCATGATCATAGAAAATAATGAAGAAATGGAAGACGACCACTGCTGGAGGTAGAATGCTGTAATTTAACATCATAACATTAGACTTAAAAGAATGTTTAAAAACTGATGTTTGAAATGATAAATTTCAAAGTAAAAGTAAAAATTGTTTATACTCCACCTGTGTTAGCATCTGCAACTGGTTGGCCTGATCCTTCACTGTGACCGCCAGCATGTGAGGCAGGGGCACCTTGACGCGTGTACTGAGGTGCAGGGAGCGTACAAACCGAGTCTCGCGTCTTATTGTATCAGCTTGCTGGTTATAAAAAAAATACTGGAGTAGAGTAAGAAACTAGTTTAGTCAACTACATCGATCCTTGACACGAAGGAAGCATCACGAGCGAGCAGAACATACCCTTGTACTACGTCAAAATCACAGTCTCATGAGTTTTTCTATCTACAATATAGGTACTAACACTTGAACTCAATTTTACATGGCGTTACCAATAAGTGATATTTAGGTCATGGACGGAGAATCGAGCTCGCCCGAAATACTCCGGCTCTCATGTGATAACAAGAAACTTACCAAGTGTCTGAAGATGGCGAGACAATCTTGAACTTTATAAGATTCGGCAACGGAGTCGGTGAAACCGATTTGTTTCGCCAGCTCGCATAGGCAGCGTCGGTTGGTCACTGGGACAAGGTCTTCACTGTGTTCACACAAATAATAAGTTACCGGTGAGTACAAGAGTTATATAGGAACTAATTACTACTAGTTACTGGTGGTAAATCTGTTTTAACCGTTAGTTTTGTTGACCGTTTAAGCAGTTTCTACTGTAGCGTCCATTTCTGCCGCAAAAAAATAAAAAAATCTAGTGTATTTGTTCGGGTCAAGAGACTTACGATCGTATATCATCGCTGCTAACGCTACATTTTCATGGGTACGCGTATCACTTACCATTGAGTGAATCGTCCTTTCGTTTTATAGCTGTGTCGAAATAATAAAAGCCCTGCCCTGTCGCTGGTTGAACAAAGAGTACACAAAAGCATTTATGTTCCTTAGCAGCTAGCTTCCTTGGCAGATAGTTTAGTTGTAAGTGCTGTAGAAACCGACATTAGCCTACCCTTGACCGGTGTGATGAATCGGTCATAATTCCATCATTGGAACATAATGTGAACGAACCTGTTTTGTGCTTCGCAGGTGAGGTGTGCGCAGAAGTGGGCGTACGTGTGTCGCGGCGTGGGCGCGCACGTATTCAGCAGCGCGGCGAGCCCGAGCGGCTTCAGTCGAGCAATGTGCTGCCTCCAGCGCTGCTCGTCGAACTCAACACGGAACGGCGCGTTCTGGTCGTGCGTCAGATCCAACACCTATCCCACACACACAAACGCACACGTGTGTGCTTAATACAAAATTTAATACTAGCTGATATGTTTATTATCATAACAATTATAGAAAATTGTTTGTTATACTAGTACACTGAAATGTAAGGTTAAAATTATAGTCCAGATACCAGAATGCGGTATTTGAAGAGAGATATGAATAATATTATATCACATTACGCTCATCACCTTGCGATGAGCGTAATGTGATGCAATGTAAACATTTTAAATTATTATATATAAACCCTTAAGGGTTGAATCTTGTTTTGAAGCCTTTCCAAATAAGAAAAATAGATTATAATGCAAAAGATAGCCATGTCACTTTAAACTGAAACACAGTAATGTTAGTACACTACTGTTTGACGGCAAAAAAGAAGCGGTGATACTTAAACGGTCTCCGGACATAGAACTTACTACCAGTAAATATTTTTCTTTAAAAAATAAAGATTATTTACCTCTACAATAGTGGAAGGGTCAGGGTTAGGTTTACTATCGCCAACTTCGAACGTCGTCTCACTGTGGTGGCCCATAGAGCCCACGAGACTAGTCTTACTCGAGTTTTGTGATGCCGAACTCGAGTTACGGAGGAAGAACACCTTCTCTGCTGTTGGATTCGGCCACGACAGAATTCCTTTCTTATCTATACAACACAGAGCCTGTAATAATAGGTTATAACTTTAATCTTAAATGTTTCAGTGGCGCAGTGACCAGTAACGCCTAGTAACACGACAGTCATTGGTCATTATTATTACATTTAATACTAGTAAATGTTAATAAACACACCGACAAAGATCCAAGCACGTGGACTATGTTCGCAGTTCTGGAGATCATATCCTCCCTGCCGCATAGTATATTGAAGAAAGTTCTCCACAGCGAGCGTAAACTATCAGGCTTTAAATTGGATTCGCTGAGCGCTTGTATTAACGGATCACTTGCGTCCTCTGATATCGAACAGGATTTTGGTCGGACATACTTTTGACGGGTCTCTGATAGCAATTTAAACCTGAAGATAAACAATGTTTGATATATTATGACCCAAAGTACTGTATATTAAAAGTTAGTGAAATTACTAGGGTAACGAGCACCTTATGTCCCAGGCGACGAGCGCAATGTGGTGCAGGGTCTACCATTTTAACTAGCGCCGCGTTGTTATGGCAAGCGTATCACTTACCATCAGGTGAACGTTTCGCTCGTCTCGTCGCCTTGTAGAATATAAAAAAAAAGCAACATGTTCTGAAAAAATAAAATATTTCACCGAAAACGAAAGTGAGAATATTCCGGAATTATTAACAGGCAACTTAAGAAACTGAAGAACTTAAGAATGTGTACTCTGGGACTGGACAATCACACTATAGTGTTTTGAAGGCCAAACAAAAATCACCGCGACTTTTCCAAAAGCTAAGGTCAACCGCCGAGAGAATTTTAGCTGGTGAAGAATTCCACATAACTTAGTAACTAGATTGAACTTGACTTAATAAACTGAATAAATAATTGGAATCACATGAAACATTTACCTTGCCAAGCCGTAACAATTAAGAGTGACCCATGCTATTGGGAATATTATTTGCAAAAGTGGTAGGGAAGCGGCGATTGTTTGCAGGAAGTAGATCTCTGTCCAGTGTGTGATGCCGGGTAAATGATACATATGACGAAAAAAACTCGCTACCACCATAATGGATATCACAAGTGGCAACACTATTCCCTCCATTATTTTAACAGTACACTGTAAAAACAAAATTATTAATGTGATGCAAAATATACTATACAACTGTCTAAATTAGATCCCAATATGATTTGATAATGATAATACGATTTGAGAATGATATTGAAAATTGCAAAGTTGAATTTATTTTATGATCTCAAGACTTATTTACACCATACAGCAGTTGTTAAGTACTTTCCTTGTAACACTAACATCTCTGGTTCTAACGAACCTGCTAGGGAAGCTAGTAACCCTTAATCTGCTGCCAAAAAGGCAACCTTTACTCTTTCCTCTTCATAGAAGGACATATCTTAATAGAGGGAACAATAAGAAAGTCAAGATTTATAAATAGTGTTAACATTTTAGTTTAACAAACTTACCAAATATCTCTGCTTTTCAAATATTGTAACTGGTCTATTAGTAGCCTGTTCTAATGCTAGTTTTAAATTTGTTAAATAAGGAGTTTCTAGCATCTTGTAAGCTTTATTTTGATGTGGTGTGCGTACCCTTGGTGTGCTGAAATTTTCTTTATTCTGGAATTAACAAACAATTACAAAAATTTACATAAACTTCTTTTATTTATAAAAAGTGGTAGATGCTTGCAAATAATTATTATTATTTGTCTTAATAAATAATTTTTTAAATATTGTAGTCTTATGAAGGGCATAAAATACATGCTCTAACTATTATTATAGATTATAAATTTAAGAGTAATTAAATATTTGTTTCAGTATAACAATTTTAATGTCTGTAATACAGGTTCATAAAGAAGTTGATCAATTGTCCAGTACAAGTCACATCCATATAGTTAAAATCATGTTGTTCATATAAAATAACAATGTTATTACTTGGGTGCCCGGTTGAAAAATCTGCCCAAAGTAAAGTTCTGGATCCTCCGGCTGAAGTCCTTTGCAATGTCCTGGGACTTCCTGACCTGGTCGCAGAACTATTACATCTCCCTCCACAAGTAGTGCCCATGGCAAATTGACTATTGTTGCTGTAAACATTAAGGCTAATTATACTGAGTAATCCAAATATTATCAAAACTTTACAGTTATTAATTAAACCATTTGATAGTACTACAACTTTTAAGAAAAATAATCAAGAGGGAGGTAATAAAGTAAAGCTTAGATTATAAATATCACTTTTAGTAACTTGATTTCACTGATGTTTATAACTAAGTTATATTTACAGTTGCTATGGTACTAATACTAGATATTTTTAGCATACAAGTAGTGTTAACAAAAGAAATAAACAATTTAATATGTAATAAGTAAATTCAGATTCTCCAAATATTGTTCTACATAAAATAAGTAATTAAAAATTTGTTATTGGATAATTTGATAGTTATACTTACAGTCTCTATAAGTCCATTGTAAAATAACACACGGAGAAAATGGAGCACATAAATGTGGATAGTGATTCTCTTTCCATAATGCCTTATCTATACAATCATCTAATGTCTCTAGATAAACCAATATTTGTTTAAATAAATTAGTAATATATTAATATATTTGCATTTACAAATTTCGCTGAATTTCTACTTACTCAAAACATTTTCGACCCGTAAAGATATTTCATTTCTGTATAAATATTCTTCGTTAAATGCAACAAGAAAGTTTATAACTAAAATAATGAACAGGAAAAAAGCTTCCCACAATAAATAAGATTGTGCTAATATAGTTTCACCTACTAAATAAGTAAGAATTAAACAAATAATATAAATAAAGATAATTGTGTAAGCAACTCCTGATAGAAGAACTTTTTCAGATGAAAATGATATAATATTGCGAACAAATCCAAATCTGAAAACAAAAACAGTAATTTACACAATAAATTGTTGCCTTTGGAAACATGAAAACAAGTAAAAATTAAATAACTTATACCCTTTGAGGTTTTTATGTTTATGTTCATTAATTACACCGTGAATACCATATCGTAATTTTTTTAAAGCTTCTTTCGTTGGAAATCCTAGTATATGTTGTTTAATATCATCGTCCATTATAAAATATATGTTTTACATTCTGGACTACGATGTAAACAATTTAAATCATAATTATGTAAAACCTCACTAAAAGTAAATAAGTGTTAATTTTTTTAAAAAAATTGGACATTTGACAATTGTTTCTTATGTTTAGAAACTTGGGATTTGGACATGTTAAATATTTAATAACTAGCCTAAGTATACTGGTTTCCAAGTTTTTTAATTTATTTTAGTCAATATTAAATTACAGCTAATTAAAAATTTTATGCACGATAATGAATCGTATTTTCAAAAAGACAATTATATCAAATAAAATTATTCAGAATAACGAATAGCATCAACGTTAGTATTTTTAGCTCTGTAATGTGAGCAACATTGCTATCTTTTTTAATTTATTGATTTGTTTTCGACAGATCAACGGAGTGAAGTTCGTGTTACTAAGAAATACGTACTCCAAAGTTTTTCTTTCTATTTTATGTAAGTACTTGCGCTATTAAAGGCGTATTAATTTTTGATCCGTTCATCTGGACTCTAGTCGCGTAATCAAAGTGATCTATAAACATGTTTACAGTCCAACGGTAATGATGGTGATAAATGTGATGTAGAGTGGTCGAGTTTAGTCAGTCAGCCTTGTGTCATCGTGTCGGGACTACAGTGCGCCATTTAGCTCTTGATGTAAAAAAAAAACAACGAATGTGTTTATCATTTCTCGAAGTTGACCTAAAACGACAGTCAGTAAATTAAATCGTAATGTTGCGGGTAGCGAGTGACATTTAGGACAATATTAGTAATGGCAAATAATTCTTCAGATTCTTGTTATAAAAAAACGAAGTGCAGTGCGAGAAGGGGTCCATTATTTCGATCATGGATTCTGTGCATTTTAGTGAAGTGTTTTATCAGTTTACCTTGTATATTTTCAAAATGCCTGGGGGTAGATATTACCGTTGCAGTATACCCTCAAAACGACTTCAATGTTCTTTATGGCGAACCGTTGGAAGTATTTTGTGTTGCTGAAAATTATACCTCTGATGACATTGAGTTTACATTAGGTGGAAAGCTCGTGCCATCAAAAAAAATCAATGAAACTACTAGGAGACTGTATATAGAAAAGCCTAAGAAGCAAGCAAATACCTTTTATTGTAGAAATATGAAAACGAGAAAGATTTGTCCAATACGTGTTTTGGTTGATTCACCTCCAGAAAATGTAACTGACTTTAGTTGTCTGTCTAAAAATCTTGAAGATTTGAATTGTTCATGGTTTCCACCTGTATCTAATAGTATAATTAATTGTTCAATAACATTTTTTATTAATGGAAACTCAGTGACACCATGTATTGCTAAAAGAGATAAAAGAGAGGATCTTAATAATAGAACAAAATATTATTGCTCTTGGAATACTAGCAGTTCGCCTCGTTATAGACAACAGGAGGAACAATACTTCTTCAATTTGAAATCATGTAATGTTTTTGGTTGTAATGAACAGAATTTTACAGTGGATCATTTTTCAATAGTTAAACCTGATCCTCCAACAGATCTGAAGGTACTTAGTAATGGTACACACAGTGTTGTATTGCAATGGAGCATACCTAACAATGTTGTTGATTTGCTTCCATGTGGAGTTGAACATAAGATTGAGTACCAGATAGCTAAAATTGATAATACAGCCTATTTTCACAGTGTTGATGCTTCTTTCCTTCCCCCAAATAATAAAACATACAGGTTTCAATTAACAAACTTGCCATATGCTCATATGCAATATGAAGTGAGAATTTATATAAAGTCAAAAAAGGCTGTTAATGATGAATTTTGGTCACAATTTAGTTACATTGTATTTTACACTGCAAGTGAGAGACCAGGCAGGCCTCCAGAAATGACAGCAGGTGGATTTGACCAAGCAATATATGAGAATAAAAGAGTTATCTACATATATTGGAAACAATTGGAGGAGTATGAGGAAGCTGGTGCTAATTTTACATATAAAGTGTTGATTTCTCGTGGTGGTAAGGCACAGACTTTATTAGCAGATAAAAATAAAAGCCTGAGCTATGTTTTTTTAGATGTGGCTTCTTTGGACGCAATGGAAGTGTCAGTTTGGTCACTTAACATGAATGGACAGTCTATTAACAGTAGCCACTTGTACATACCCCCTGCAATAGGTACCCATTCATTAGATGTAACTTCATTTACTAAACTTGCCTATGAGAATGGTACATATGAGTTGTCATGGGTGGGACTAAACAGGATAGATAACTATACTCTTTTGTGGTGTCAACATAATACCACCAAAATTTGTACTGGTCGTATGAACTTCACAGTTTTAGAACCATATAAGCATAATCATGTAATAAATCTTCCCAGAGATTACAAGTATCAATTTGCAATCTCCGCTAACAATGGGACTAAAACCAGTGGCATGATCTGGGCCAAATGTGACATTTCTAAAGCTGGTATTGCAATGTATGGATTTCCGGTGCATTTAATGTATGATGTTCCAGGTAAATCATTTGTACAACTAAGATGGGTGATGGATTGTGCATTAAAAGCAGGAATTATTACAGGTTATAACATTACATATTGTCCTGTTATAAGAACTAGCAGTTTATGTGATGCAAATGTGGGAAACTCATCTGTTTACATCTATGATCCAGCAAAAATGGAAATAAACATTACAGGTTTACTACCATATCGAACCTATCAATTTACAATAGCTTTGAATACAATATATGGTCTAAAAACTATAGAGAATGCCACAGCAGTAATCACAACATCAGAAGATACACCAACAAGTCCAAGAAACGTCACTATATCTGAGGTAAAATCTGACTCTTTACTCATTTCATGGGATCCTCCTCTCCACCGAAATGGCAATATTGGTAAATATGTCATTTATAATTATGGAAAAGAATTCTATGTTGATAAGGTTTCTGGTACTGATACATCAAGAAGATTAGTAACTCTTACAGGACTTCAGGGATTTACTAACTATTCTTGGACAGTTCAAGCATGCAATGTACCTATAGGTTTATGTTCTGAAATTGGTAAACATGAAGGCATATTTGTGAGGACAAGAATTGGTCCACCAAGCAGATTGAAAGCACCAGCTGTAAAAAATAATCCTGACCTTCTAAAATGGGAAAGACCGGAAGTACCTGGTGGAACTGTTGACTATTATGAAGTTAGAAGAGTTAAAGATGATCAGGAACCTGAGATTATAAATGCCACAGATCTGAAATTTCCTGTAACATATTGTGATGGTGTGGTTGGGAGTGAGACTTATCAAGTAAGAGCTGTAAATTGTGATGAGGACCCTGCCCATGGAGCCCTTGCTGACAAAGAGAATGTGAACCTTACCTTCTTAGACTCTGGCAGCAAAGTATATTATGGAGAATGGAGTGAACCAAGCACAGTAGCTTGTAGAAGTAGAGACGGATTGGCTATGACATTAATTTTAATGGCCGTGTTTGCACTCATAGGTATTGTGTACTGTTCTATAAAACTATATAAGAAATACCGTAAAATGGAAGACATCAAACCTGTTTTGCCAAATGGCTTAGGAATTCCAGAGAAAGATATATCAAAGTATACGTTTTCCGGTTGGAATCCATCAAACAAAGACGAGAAGCCGTCATCGGATGAGGTTTTATTACTTCCTAACAGTAAAACCACCGTCTCGTCTACGGACACTAAACCGAAAACAAATGATAACTGTGGCGCTAGCGACCACACAGACAGTACAGCTCTTTCCGACACATCTCGAGAGCCTGTCGATAGGCAAGTTTCTACGTCGGATGACGGCTCAAACTCATCATTACAGTTGGAAGTGGAAGCTATAAAAGATGATGAAACTAATCAAAATCAAGAGGAGGACTCCTCTAACGATGACGTGGAAAGTTTTAAGGAGAACATACCTCGCTATGTTGATAACGGCTTTAAGAAAAATTCTACAAGCGGCTACGTTCAACCAACAACCGTAGTAAGTCCTGCGACTGGTTACGTTCAATCTGCGCCTGCGCCTTTGAAGAGTCCTCTACAACTCACAACAACACGGCCTGCCAGTTCCAGCTACGTAATGGCAGGGTTAACACCCCCCATTTTTACCACCGGCGCATCGGCACCGGGAGCGCCGAGTAATCCGCCTCCATCCTCGGGGTACGTGCGGCCCGAAGACGCGCAGCCAAAATCAATGTTGTCGTTCCCCAAATTGATGACGTCACCCACAAAGTTGCTGGGGCCCGAAAGTTTGCCCACAATGCCCACCTTGCCACCGCCCGCGAAAACTGGCGCGGACAGTAGTTACATCCAGTTACAGTCTTTGGATGCCATTCCTAGTCTTAAGTCAAGTGTACGCAACACTGTGCCATTGAAGCCGTCCGCGTCGAACGGCTACGTGAGTCAGGGGGATGTAGTCATCAATAAACATTTGAACAACATGCTGTCCGCGGGGCAGCTCGCCGAGGAGTCCGCCATTTTGGACCCGATGATGTCCCCCGACGCGTACTGTCGCTTCTCCTGGAGCACTGACCCCGCCAACGACAACCTCCACTCGTTACTCGCTGACACGCCGTCGTTAAACTCCAACAAGAATTGAGTCAATAATTGCCTAGAATAGTGACACAGTACTGATATAAATAAACTCTGTAGTAACCGACTTGTAAATAAATGGACTTAACTAGCTTTATTGAGTGCTATATAAAATATTGGACATATGTAACTAAAAGAGATTGTATGTGTTGTCTAGTGATAATTCTTGTGCCTTATTAATTTATTTTAGGACATTTTAAAGAAGTTAAGTGGGTAAGATTTAAATTGTATTTTTTTTTCTTGTATTTTCACTATTCGAGTTGTTACTATTGCTATAACATTTATCAATATGCGTTGTGTTTGTAACAAAATATTGCATGACAAAAAAAAATTTGGTCGTTTCGATGATTCATTATAGCAGAACGCTTTTCGCTTGTTGCAGAATTGTTCCGCATACATAAAATAGTCATCAATGGAGGGTATCTATAGAATCAAATTGATACCGAACGATCTTAGCGTGGAGGAGAGTATACTGCAGATTGCCGAAACACTCGACAACCTTAACGGGATAGTCGATGATGTTTTCACGCGGGTCACACTCAGGATCAAACAGAACATGGAGACAACAGATAATTTGAAAAGAAGAATTGCGCAGTCCAGAGCTAAAGTAGAGAAACTCACCGGCATGCAGAAAGCGGTCAAAGTATTCTCAAGCGCCAAGTACCCAGCGTCGATCGTACATAACAGTTATAAATCCGTATTCGACCTGGACTGTTACCAACATGTGCCTCAGAAGATTACACTAAGTGGAGTCAGTCAGAGGCAGTCGAACGAAAAAAAGATACAGGTAAATGTCACAACAATGCACAAATAGTTATTTGAACGCCATAAGAAGTGTATACATAAAAAAAAAATTGTTTTAGGAAAAACTTCATTTCTACCACGTAAAAGTCGCCGACTCGAATGATCTGACACTGAAGCCGCACAACGATTTCGAGTCGGTGATAAACAACGTGTCGTCTGTTGGGGATCTATTGATCTTCAACACCGACGAGAGCCCGTACTTACGCAGCAGTAGCAAGACACCCGTTTACGTGCCGGGGGCTGTCAGCGATGAGAATAAATTGTCTTTAGAGGAAGCACCGCCGTCTATTGTCAAGAGGAACGTATTGAAGAGAGAAGTTGACGAGTACATGTACGCGCCAGGAATGGGAATGGTGAGTGGAAATATTTTATTGACCCTTATTAATTTTGATACTACAAAATCGGTTCAGTTTACCTCTAAATTATGATGACAAATAATATGACGAAACAAAATTTAGTCCGGTTTATATTAGGTAATATTTACAGAGAATGATAGACGCGACACAAGTTGTTAGGACTGGTAATTGTTTTAACTTTATGCCAGTTTCAAGTAAAAGGTAGGGAAACCACATGAGAGAAAAAGTTAAAAAAAGACATTAAATGGATAAGTTAAAAACCAAATATGGATATAAACATACTAAATCTTAATATTATTATTGATTATGAAGATAATACAATAAAGGATAAAGCATTGTTACTTTAATTGATGCGACAAACATGTGGCTTATTTAAGTATTACATTAAGTCGTCAAGACGTATCGGTAAACTGATGATCATACGATCATAGCAAGTTAGGGATGTAAACCGTTGCCAGAGCTAACATGTTCATATACCATCATGCTTAGAGACCAGTAGAAGCTAAAGTCCGAACTTCTTCCCGAGTTCAACTACCATAGTGTAGTTGCTAACATAATGTAAAACCGGATTCTCAAAGGTTAAGTCTTAGAAAAAAGTACGTGTGAGTGATTATAAATATACCCATGCGTTATGGAAAAACAGGATCTTATTTGATGTTTTATCCGTTTCAACGGATCTCAATCACACATTGAGTCAAAGGTAATTCCCCATAGTATTCAGAAGCGCTGGCTTTCCTCATGTCTTGGAGTAAGTCATTAATTATTTAGTACTTCCACGAACCAAGAGTACGAAAAAAAAACGTATTAAAACCTTTTTTTTAACGATTACAAACCGCTCTTGATCGTGGGTGGGGAAAACATGACGGCCGGTGTAGAAGATGATCGTAATTTAAATAATTAAAGTAATACGATAATAAATTACAGTTAAATGTTTTAATTAGTTTATTAATTATGAATGAAGTAATGATTATAGAGTTGGTGGTCGGTATCTGTTGCGGGGAGACCTTCTTAGTAGGTACTACCGCAGTATTCATTCTACCGGTAAATAGAAGTGTATAAACTTTAACTTGTTTCGTTTTAAAGGGTGTTTCAGCTAGTGAAACTACTACTAGCTAAGTAACGTGATTTAAAATGTAGTGTCCCAAACCAATAAGCTCAATATAATAGACCTTGTTTGAGTATCAATACTATGTCCGTCCAGTATTTGTACTAATTAATACTAATTTATCATTAGGTGCCAGAATTGGATATGCCGCTCGACCTTCCACACTTACCGGGCATTGCCGGAGACGTTCAGTTCGCCGTCACCACGGACGGTTCCATCGCACCGTCAGCAGTCACATCGCCGGTAACCAACTTCGCGGTCCCGGATCTACCGGACCTGGATGTAAAAGATCTGCCGGATATTGATGTGCCGGTGACGCTGGCGGTGCCGGATGTACCGGACGCGATGCCTCCGATTCCACCGGCGCTGTCAGCACCTGAATCAGTGCCAGTGCCAACTGTGATGGTGGCGCCACCTCCGCCACCACCACCACCACCACCGCCGCCGCCACCGCCGCCACCGCCGATGGACATCTCGACACAAGAGAAGACAAGGTAAGATTTATTTAAGACTTACACTTTCAGAATTGCCTTGACAAAGTCTTCCAAGTCAGTTACAATGTCAAAGTTGATGTTCATATCGTCCTAAATATGATCACAATTTTTTTATTAAACTGTTACTTTGGATATATGCCATCACCAATTTATTTTCTATATTTGCTTTTTGTGCAAGAAATTTATTATTCAAGACTAAAATGACCAACTTTGGTCAGAGCGACTGTAACTTATCCATGTCAAACAAAGACATAATATTTCGAGTTATACCCAAGTTAGACGTCTTTGAGTACTTTGAACAATATGAAATTGAATATAAATGTTAGTTAGGAATTGTTTGTGAACTAATAACGACTCGCTTCATTATATATTAATAACAGAATACTTTAGCCTGTCGGCATTGTTAGCATATCTACGTTTGACTTGCGTTTAATTAGGAGTCTGCACAGCAAATACCTCCTATCTTATATTAATACTATTTAATCCCGTCGTCGGTGACCTCGTTTTCAAGAAGTTTTCTTTTAAGATTCTATCTAAAATAACGACTCGTTAAGTTTTTAACTAAATTCTATTGAAATATTTGAGCGTCTCGTATTTTTAAAGCAATTACACTGTCCTTTATTTGTTAACTGAGATTAGTTTGGCTAAATCGCGCTTTGCCAGGGTAATGGATAAATGGTATTAGGTCTCTCCTTGTGAGAGAAGGTTCTGAGAAACAGCAGTGAGATGTGTTGAGTGGCTTGTTTCTACTCACACGAGACATCGTCTTCATTCCGAACAAGTCCATTCAAAGGTTGTCTGGAAGCTTTAAGCAATGAGACAGCCAATTGCGCAATGTTAATTTATTGTACTTTCTAATAGCTCATTTTTAAATTTTAAGCTTGCAGTAAAGTTTATTATATAATCAATGCGTAAATCATACAATACACGTTATATCAGGTGAATAGTTAAGATTTGTGTTTTGAGGTCCAAAAAATTTATAACACTTGTTCTAACGTGGAATTTTATTCCAAAACATAATTTTTTTTAAAAAAAGTTTGCATTTTGTTTATGATTAGTGATAATTAACAAACCCATTTAAATCTGCGTCCGTTTTGTACAATTTTTTTTGGTCACAGGAATTAGCTAAATTTGCAACGCGAGAAGGTTATTGAGATCCCTAGTTTCAAAAAGAATGCTTTCGTATATTATCTGCCAAAAGACTCTTAGAGTCGAAATCGCAGCCTAAATCAACACGTTATTAAATTACATTTTTTTTTCTTCTAATCTAACGATTTTTTTAAGAAGCACATGCGACCGGAGACGCAGGGTTACTATACTAAGTAAAGAAACCTCTGTCCTCGACCCTTAAACGCCACATGTTAACTTTTTTTAATACCAGTTTCACACATTAGCGGCCGTGTTTTTCTCTACCTGTTTTTTTTTACGTACGCCATGTGCCAAGAGATTAAACTGTTTAAGCCAGTTTATCGGCCAAGGGTCGGGTGACGTGTTGTAAGTAAAAACTCTTCGCCGTAGTCTTGGAAAACCGATTAATGGTCCGAAGACTTAATGGCCTTCCTTAGAATTTTTATAAAGTAAAAGGTAAATTATTTTGACGAAAGATTTTAATGTCGTAAAGGTGTCCTATTGCAAAACAAAATATTATTGATTTCCAAGTAACAGATTGTATATTAATCGACATTTGCAATAGCTAGGTTGCTTCTAGAAAAACTAATATTAAGCATTATTTTAAAGCAACGGAAATATCGCAAAATGAATTATAGCCGTATAATAAGTATTATATATTAGAGCTTCTTTAGTGTTTAAACGTTTATTTGCGTAGGTTTGTCGTCTAGAATCGTATAGTTGTTAATATGTACTCATAACAGAGTAAAACATAAATCTAAGTCGCCTGCGGTTATTTCAGTTTGTTATCTAATAGAACAGGAAATAACGATGTAACAACGGGGCGGGCGACATTTGATAATTTATCGTTTGAAAACTGTGCCGACTAATATAACGGGCTTTTCTATTTTAAATTTTCTTTTATATTATAAGATCAAAATATATATTTGCTAATGGAATTTCACGGACGGTTCCCGTTCCGTTTGAAGTGGTAGAAGCGAGGTTTCGATCACAAGACTTGAGTCGCCGGTGAAGAAAAACATCTTGAGGTAAAATGTTCTAAGATCAGTTCTCGTATGCACGAGGCATCTGCTAATCGGAGCTCGGGCTACCGTTTTTGAAAAATTGTCTTTACAGTTTCTCAGCTATGGAAACATTTAGTTTATTTATGTGACCTTTAAAAGGATACTTGGATAAACGATAGCAGGTGATATATTTAATGACCTGAATAAATCACAACCTGACGGGCAACCTTTATTAATGGAGTTTAAAAGAGAAGAACCTGCATTAAAAAGTCTTGATGTCGTATTATTTATGTTAGATTTTTATGCAAACTCAGAGATGTGTGCCTTGTCGGTAGTTTAATTCAGTTACATAGTATACGAGCTACACACGACACCATGTTTACAAATGATCTAAAATGCGTATCATAATAGCAGGCAGCACTCTCCGAACTCGTCTCGGATTCCACCATTGTGAGTTTTTGTCATTTACACAGTAATAGAGGAGCATTGCATGAATTGTAAAACAGCACCGCCACCACTTACAAAAGGGGAGGCGTAATAGAAACGGGTTTCGTAGAAAAATGTAAATGCATTCGTTTACCACGCGGCTCGGATCATAGTTATGGGTCATTTGACCTCCAGCTTAGCCCCACCAATGGAATTACAAATAGGTTAAACCCCCATAACGTGGGTTTAACTGCGATTTAAAACGCCACGGTCCGGTAATCGTAGAGCCGGTGGTACAATCGACTGGCTTTGGAACTTGGATTGTTTACATCGTTATATTTGTTAATGTTCTATTTTGGTCTTTTATATTGCGCAAGTAAGAAATTAAGCAACTAAAATTAAATTTATTAAAATAACTTTAGTAATTTTAAAACATTATAAAACTGCAGTCTTCTTCAAACTGAACTTTGGCGATCAGTTTGTGAAAACTCAAAAGCTTAAAACTAACAATTTCTTTTTTGAACAGTATTGGTTTGTATACTAGTTCTGTTTTCGAAGAATATCTAACTAGGTATTGTCGAAGCGCATATTTTTAAAGTAAAACAGTAATAATACTGTACTACGGTTTAAAGAGTTTTGTAGACACTGAAATTCAAAAGTTAGCGCTGCGTCCAGGTGCAAATTTATATGGTTTTTATGATGTAATTAAAATTCCTCAAAGTTTACTATATTACAGCATAAACGTCCATTATTTTCGCGTAAAGTTACGATTATAAAGATGAAAGAAAGCTTATTGAGGAATTCACGTCTAACTTAAACGCTGCCGGTAAATAATTATAACACGGATCCCATAACCGATCGGTTAACCACAGTTAAAGTTTTCCTTATGAATTGTTAATTTGAAAGATGTCCACAGTTATTTCAGTAGAGTATGAAATTTATAATGGCCCCACGCACACTTACTATTGTGTTCAACGTTATTGCGTCACAATTCGGCATCACTGTCCTTCTCTAAGGTCTAAACGATTTCTTATCTCGGTAACGAACGAGATAATGGTCTGCAGCGGCGCACGCGCACGGTTCGGCGAACTATGACGTTTTTGTCAGTCTTCAGATCGGTCGATCTTTAGATGGAAAAAAATTGCAATAAATTTAAATGAGTATCTTCTCACTATACGCTTTTAAATGCTGAACCTAGTTTTGACAATGGCATTGTTACTAGTGCATAGCCGGGTACTGCAGTGGTTAATCGCTTGCCTTGTTCAGAGGTCACATCCGAGGCCACATGTACAACTCCCATATTGTAAATATGTCGTCATAACTGTACTGCTGTGTTCCGGCTGTAAACATATGAGACGGAATACAGAATTATGATTACGGTGATATCTACGTCACTTTAGATACCGAGAATGATGAAAGTCTAGTATTTATCACATAATTATAATAGGTTATTTAATTTTTGTATTTATCATATTATTTGTAACTCTATCCTTGTATTTGTACACTTGTTCCGCTTTCATCATTAAATATTTTCTCCAGAGTTATAGTTAAGTTCGCCTTTGAATATACATTTTAAGATCTATATGTTTTCACATGTGTGTATACAAAAAGCATAAATAAATAAAAAAGAAGATGCTAGGTTAGAATATTCTTACTCTTACTTATTGACGACTTCCGGCACTATCTTTGCAATTTGGTTTGCATTAATAATTTCTCATTATAGATTAAGATTGGTGATTATGATAGATTAAGACTTGTCTATATACGTAAAATCATTTTTTCTATTTTTATCACTGACTGATATCTAACAGGAAACAATGATGTAATGAGATTTATAGATATACGACTGTAGTCATTGTGGTACCCGTGGCCTGTAGGTCTCCTTAGATTTTTGGATTATTCATCATCGTGAGGAGCCGCCCCGCTGCGGGTAGAGGTCCGCAGTCAGGCCGGAGCCTCAAGCGCGTGCGTCACATTTTAAGAATTACTCGGAGCATTTGGTGACGTGTCACCACGTTCACTTGCGCAAACATTATTTTTCCCCGATCCATACGTAATTTATTACAGCAACATGTTTAGTAAACATAACTATTTATAACACTAACGTAATCCTACAGACGTCTTCCTATTGTATATAAATTTTATATTTGTATATGTCTAATGATAAGTAATAAACATGTTAATTCAAATGTTTATTTAATTGTATATGTATAAAAAAAATTATATGTTCATGTTAACTGGCGTTCAATACAAATTGAGCGCTAAATGGGCGAGTTGTCGAGAATAGTGGGGTTTTATTTACAAACCGCTCTCTTCTCGGTACTCGGCGGCTAAGTGGAAGCAGCCACTTTGAAAACAAAGGCCGTGTGTACATTCCGGCGTGCTGTTTTGTACAAATAAAAGCGTTGTTCGGCTCCGGTGACGTCGCGGCCGCCGCGAACGGCGAGTGCATCTGTTTGCTTGTTTTCTACACGCTCGATCCGTGAACGAAGTAGGCTAGCCCTTAACACTGCAACTAACTGGCAGGTTAAAGCGAATGCTTTTTTTAAATGTCTAGATATTTAAAAAAAGAATTACGAAGCTATGGTTGTAACGTTGTCAGACGAAACTGGCATAAACTTAAAACTATTGCCACAAATGAAAAAAAAAACTTTGAGACTATCAACCTATTTATGATTGTACTAGCTGTTGCTCGCGACTTCGTCCGCCTGGTATTTAACAAAACAGTTATTGTTACAGAAAATGTATACAGCTTTCCCTATTTGAATCGAATATTGTAGGCTTTAATATGTTTTTGTAAGATCTTATCATTTTTCAAAAAAAAGTAGCATAAGTTACACCCTGTTACATCAGCTATCAGCCAGTGAAAGTCCCGTCAAAATCGATCCAGTCGTTTCTGAGATTACCCGGAACAAACAGGTTGTTATTTTAATGTTACAAACAGACACTCCGATTTTATTTAGTTGTATAGATATATAGATTACAATAGGCATTTGTTTATCGATTCCAGTGTCTTTTGTGCGTTGGCAAATCATCGAAAAACACTTTAGTCATCGTCCGCGAAACTAATGCATTAACACAGTGTGTTGATTTGACACCTTGTCATCGGACAATGAAAATGAAATCAAAGCTCTTTTTGTATACATTATTTACTGGATACCGATATTGAAAGGAAGTTGTAGTAATAGTTAAATATAATCGATAAATGTCTATTTCTTATTTTAAATCTGATTAGTATACAACATGTTATAATTTAATCTAAATTTTTATTTCATCGCAACACACATTGTAATAAAAGGATTTCAGTTTAATATTCAATATCTGCTTAATATTAGTTATCATAAAAATAATAGTAATTGCTTTTGACATACTCCCTAATACATTAGTGTTTATAGATATGCTATTTTATATACTTTGTCTAGGCTTAAGAGCCTTTCTTATAACTAGACGTTTACAAAATTATATTAGATCTTAACAGTGGACGTCAATCAAATGATGATAATAATGATGTACGAAGTAAGGAATTTAAATTAAATGATTTTTTTTAAACATGCCGGAAAGACGATGTTTCCTCTTATTATCCGGGTCTCTATTACCTTATAAGAATAGAATGTGTCAGTATGGTCTAACGGCTAATTTTCAAGCTTTGAACACAAAGGTTATGAGTTCGATTCTCAGTGAAATTATTCTTTCATGCTTTTTCATAGTGCTAACTTTGACCTTTTATATCTCGTTAACGGGAATAGCTATATACTTTTTATTTCGAATTTCTGATCTCTTCATCGTGTACTTCATTTGAATGAAGAAGTATCACATGTAGCTCTTCCGGTTTAAAAGTTACAAGCGTACAGGTGTATTTAAGTCGGAGCATCAGTCTGTTTTACGCAGATAAAGACTAAAACGAATCTTTTAGCTATTTAAGATAGTAAGTAAAAACGCTATGGGAATATAAATTTCATCAATTACATTGTCATAGAATCGAACTTGGAACTTTCGGTTGGAGTTATGTATTTTCAAACTACTTTCAAATTATCAACGCTTGTAATTCTCCTAAGCTTCTAAAACTTATCGTTATCATTATAAATGATTACAATTAACTATTCATTAGCTATGAACAGTTGTATTTGATTAATAAAATTATCATATTGTTAATTAGCGTTTGCAATTAGCGTCTCATTTAAAATCAACGTGTCGCACGTAATTGTATTGCGTTTTGTTTACTAGTAGACTTCTTATAAATAAGAGTAAGAACGATCTTACTATGGTGGGATGTGAGTTCAATTTTATGGTGTTAAGAAACAACGTGGCAGTTGATGGTGAAGATGGAACAGCGATGATGTTACGTTGGCAAGATGGGGTGACCAAGGAGGTGGTGAACCTGCGATTAACCAAAATTGTTTTTCCCCTAGTCCAAATCCTTACAGGATAACCGGAAATAATCACGGTATTGTCATTTTGAAATATCTACATGACGTCATTATACGTCAGTGTAAACGACGGTAATGATTTTTGCCTTCACCGTTTATTTATTTTGATAATGCAATTAATACTATATGATAGTAATTTAGAATAATTACAATACTAAAAAATGTTAATCATTAAATATAAAGAATTATAACTGTAAGCTAGTGAAATTACTGGAGTAACGAGACTTAACACCTTATATTTCAAGGCGACGAGCGCAATGTGGTGCAGTGTATACCATCTTAACTAGCGGGGCAAAGGTATCACTTACCATCAGGTGAACGTCTCGATCATCTCGTCGCTTCGTAGAATAAAAAAACATATAGCTTTAAGATAACTTGTGTCTCAAAGAGACGAGCTCAATGTAGTGCAGTGTATATCATCCTAACTAGCATCACTATTTCATGATATCATAATTTCATCACTTTGTGAAATAGAAAAAAATACTCTTTTTTTTATTTCAGTTATACAAATTCATACAAAAGTAAACAATGAATTCGAGAATATTCTGACTATATATGACAGATTAGATTGAGACTATATAATAATCATTGTTTTGAGGAAAAAAGCTTAAAATATTTGATTCAATACAGAATTTTCATACTGATATGTAAAGTACACACAAACAGCTGATATAATTAGCACATGTAACATTTAAGTGGAATTCATAAAGTCAAAATTAAACAATGAAGTAATAATTTCATTGCTGTAGGATCCAGGTTCGATTCTGTTAAAAAGTTTTATTCTCTTGTTATTTTGTTATGTCTATTTTATATATAAAATCGACGTTATCAAAATCTGTATATCAGAGTGAAGGCTTCGTGTTTAAGTTGTAACTTAACAAATTTGACTTACTATTGATATTGAAGACTGGAAAGTTCATTGTCGAAGTAACCCAGACAGTACTCGTTATTCAAATGCCCTACAAATTAATTAGTTAATTCATTATTAAAGTATTGAAATTTAAATATTTCACAGACGGGCACAGCCGGCATCCAATTACTTAATAAATATGCAAGTTGAAACGAAGTTACTCAAGTAAATTAATTAATTTACAGTTTTGTTAGGCTCTTTTAAAGTATAACATTATAGAGGGTGTTAGAAAATTAAATAACTTTCTGTACTTTCTCTTGAATATACAATTTGTGTATTTTATAACTTTTCTAAAATCTGTCACAGATTTTCTTGCTTTTTTTTTATAAATAACTAAGCGATGAAACGTTCACTTGATAAGTGATATGCAACATAACGTGGTGCTGGTTAAGATGGTATACACTGCACCACATTGTGCTCGTTATCTTGAGACGTAAGATGTAAGTCTCGTTACCACAGTAATTTCACCAGCTATAATGCCCTTCAGTCTGAAATACAGTCAATTATAATCGGGCTTGGTTAGTTAATACTTAATCATCTACCGCTTAATTGTTACTAAAGACTAAAGACTATAGCGTTGTAGACAAATCTTTGTGATTTTTTCAATTCTTACCAATATGTTTTGTTATATGAGATTATGTTTAAACATGATAAATAAATTTAAAAAAAAAATAACTTAAACCTACTTGAAATTGAAGTCTTAGTATTTGCTCGTTGCAGATAAAAAAATTAAATAAGATCCCTATCGAGTATATAATTTTTCTGGTGTTAGGTCTCTGTTGCTACAGACCGTCTAGGTAGGTACCACCGCAGTGACCAATTCTACCGTCAAAAAGTAATGTGCAAACATTACTGTGTTCCGGTTTGAAGGGGTAAGCTGGTGTGATTACTGGGGTAACGAGACTTAACACCTTATGTCTCAAGGCGAGCGCAATGTGGTGCAGTGTGTACCATTTTAACTAGCGCCGCGTTGTTATGGGCAAGCGTATCACTTACCATCAGGTGAACGTCTTGCTTATCTCATCTCATATCATTGAAGCATGATATGCTTTACATCATCTGAGTTTTTTTAATCGCTTATTCGGAATTGTGAAAATCTTAGAGTCTGATAATTAGCTCTTATTTCTCTATGTATATATATAATTTTTATTAATTTCCTTTTTTGTTTAAATAGTTGTTTCTCTTTTGTGTCGGATTATTTTGAAATCGTGTGTTAGCAGGCATTACGTTTCAATTATCTAATAAACGGGTCGTTACTCCGGGTTAGTGAAGACAGACAAGTGTGTCTGGCGTGTTCGGCTTATGCAAGTTAGATTTAGTTCACTTTACATCGTTGTATACATTATTAATTTAAAACCTTATTACCATTAAAAAAATACAAATATTGTAACCTAATGAGCTCTGTTCCAATTTACAAAAAGGATGAGCAAGGACAATAGGATGTAGACATAAAAAATTAATCATCACAAGAACCCGGAAAAGGATATTTTTTCACTTTCCCTACGTTTTTGGGGTCAGATACCTATCCTGGTCTTAGGTTTACTTTTGTTTTTATTATTTATCTCTTTCCCTCTTCTTCTCTCATACTTCATATCATCTTTCACTGTTTATTCTTTTCTATTTACTTTTACATTATCTTTTGACCTGTCTCTTATATCGTCTCTCCGACCAAAAATCGTAAAAGGACATTTCATAATGACCTTTATTCTCTCAGCATTGGCTTAATGAAAACTTTCAGCTCCTAGTGTTTTGATGGCTCATGCCCAAGGTCTAATAGATCCAACAATGAAAGCTTTGTAAAGATAATTGGTTTATCAGAGAAGAATTCAATTTTAATCCTTTATGAGAATTACTTAAATTTTCTTTACTGTATACAGTATTTTTTTACTTTATTTTAAAACTTAAAATGTAAGTGTTATGGTAGGTGGTAAGATTGTTTCAAAAAGACAAAAAATATATAAAAAGAGATATTAACATATATGTATACACACATACATTCATACATAAGTAACAACACATATATAATTATTATTATATCTGTATTTGATTTGACTCCGAATCTCTTCGTGTAAGGAGTTCCAGAATTTTTCCTCTGGTTATTTTTAAACAATTACTAATAAAAAAGGATGTTTTTCGCTTTCTGGATAATTAAATTTTCCCTGTTACGTTACCAAACGTCGATGTAATTCCTAATATTCCGCTTCAGCTGCCGGATGCATACGTTTCAGAATTTACAAAATACATTCCGTTGTTATTATACCGAAATCGATTCTCTCGCGTAATGCAATTCCGTTTGTTTCTAACTAACCATATTTCATTCGGCGTTAAAGTAAATATTTTCAGAAGTGTACAAATTTATGATTCAAACTAGTTTTATGAATTATTTATATGTTTATGACTGTGCAAATTTAAACTAATAGCGTTGTGAACGATAACAATAAATTTTGAGTATATTGTAACATATTTGGGTAGGTAAGTGGGTGGCGAATATTTGTATTCGCTTTTAGGAATATGAAGCCAATTTTTAATATCTTAAAATACTGAGAACTACTTGTATGTGTATTTCTCTTCTTCTAAGTCGTGTTTCCTCACGACTGAGGGTCGTGGTCATCACGTGTGATGAAACACACGACGACTTACTTGTCAATTATAATGGAGTGGTTTGTGTGCCTTGTCCATTTCACATACTAGTGCGGGCACGGATGGTAATGACATAGATATGCAGGTTTCCTCACGATGTTTTCCTTCACCGTCAAAGCACATGATATTAGTTGGTGTTATACTAACTGCACATAAATTGAAAAATTCATTGGTGCAGGCCGGATTCGAACCCGGTAACTTTGGAGTGGAAGGCCGGCGTTCAAACCACTAGGCTATCACTCACCTCTGAATATTAACATATAAATTGTGATTACGGTTCCAAGCGAAAATATCAAGTCCGGCATCGGGTACGGAGCCATCTAAATAATAAGTCACTTTGAGGAAATCTCGGTCCGATAAGGCTAATAGGTTCTAGGAAAGGCCCGGCCTCACCGCGAATGTGAAACGCTACCTGTGCAGTTTTCACGGCACTACCGCGAACTCGAACCGCTTTGATGATTACGCAACCTTGTTTAGTTATCACACGACCTCCGAGTAACCTTCATATT
Source organism: Byasa hedistus (assembly GCA_029286795.1). Taxonomy (NCBI): domain Eukaryota; kingdom Metazoa; phylum Arthropoda; class Insecta; order Lepidoptera; family Papilionidae; genus Byasa; species Byasa hedistus. The sequence continues at coordinate 1,887,753 of JAGSMW010000001.1, forward strand.
ACTAAAACTAGTAACTATGTTACAAGCGCAACGTAGAAGAAGAATTCTGAGCTCCGTTTGTGTCAGAATACAAAAGTAATATGCGGATTTAAAAGATTTTTTTTATGAGTTTTCTTTTTGTGGTATACATGTTTAATTTAAGTATGGTGTTTTTATAATTTTTTTATACATCAGCTTCAAATTGTTCATTTTACTAGTTGACTGGTTAATATGATTTTAATTATATAGACTAACGTTTAACTACGATCTGATGGTAACTCTCCGGAGATCGTCTAGGTAGGTACCACCGCAGAGACTATTGTATACGACAATCAGTAGTGTGTAAACATTACTGTGTTCCGGTTTTAAGGGTGTTGCTAGTGAAATTACTGGGGTAACAAGACTTAATAGCTTATGTATGAAGGCGACGAGCGTAATGTGGTGCAGTGTGTACCATCTTAATTAGTGCCGCGTTGTCATGGGCAAACGTATCACTTACCATCAGGTCTTGCTCGTCTCTTCGCGTAGTAGTATAAAAAAAAACAGTGTTCCGGTTTTAAGGGTGTTGTAACTAATGAAATTACTGGGGTAACAAGACTTAATACCTTATGTATGAAGGCGACGAGCGCAGTGTGATGCAGTGTATACCAGCAGGGTATCACTTACCATCAGGTTAACGTCTCCACGTTTCGTCGATTAAAAAAAAAAGCTATGTAGTATTTTATTATATGAAATCAGTCTAGAATTAACATATTAACTTCTGTCCTAAAGACATCAAATCTGAACGGTAACATGGAAACAGTTTCTACTTTAATTATGTTTAAAAATTAAGGTTTGTTTAATGCAAAATATATAATGAATAGTTACAGGAGCAAGTTTTTAATACATTAAAACTTATTTTTTTAAACACTGGCAACAAAAGTATTTTGTTAATTATTATGGCAATGCTATTATTCGACCTTCACAACATTCGGATCGTGCTTCCGCTAAACGCTTAAAGCTCTGCCTAATTGTTGTTATTAAGTTATGATTCACACGCTCGCATACGGGGTTGTGTTCAAAACTGAATAACTTAACGTTCTGAGAAATTAATACTGGGCAACGGATAAAAAACCTTTTGTTAGTGTTGTTACAATCCGCAGTTAACTAATACGGTAATATTGTATAGATACTTTAACCATATTAGCCGTGATTGCCTAGTGGTTTGAACGCTGGCCTTCCAATCCACAGGTAACGGGTTCGAATCCGGGCTGCACCAATAAATTTTTCAATTTATGTGCAGTTAGTATAACACCATCTAATATCACGTGCTCTGACGGTGAAGGAAAACATCGTGAGGAAACCTGCATATCTATGTCGTGACCATCCTTGCTCGCACTAGTATGTGAAATGGAGAAGGCAATGGCAACACCACTCCATTATAACTGCCAAGAGAGTCGTGTGTTTCATCACACATGATGACCACGACCCTCAGTCATGAGGAAATACGACTTAGAATAAGATATTTTAAAATTCACTAGTAATACATATAACTTTATCAACTTTAGAGTCACGCTTAATGATAACTTTAAAAAGAAGTCTTGAATGCTACTTTTAAAAAAAAACAAATTATTAAATTTTAATAATATTTTTATGAAAATACAGTTTTTAAATAATATATGTATTGTAGTGTAACCTAACTACAAAATGTAGTTTTTGAAAACAAAAAAAAACTTGTGTTGCCGGTGGTGAATATCAATTGTTGGACGGACTAAATAGTTACCATTATATATGCTTTTTATCTATATATGTAATCATTACTGTCATCTGGTTTGAAAGGTGTTGAAATATTGGAAAAGTTCCAACATCTAACTGCCACATAATTTTAACATTCACGATGACGAAATTTTTAATTCACTGGTGAACGAACAGCAGTGTGCAAACATTACTGTATACCGGTGAAAGGAGTAGTAACTAGTGTTATTACTGGGGTAACGAGACTTGACATGTTATGTATAAAGGCGATGAGCGCTATGTGGTGCAGTATCATCCTAACTAGTGTTATGTTATGGGTGTATCACTTACCATCAAGTGAATAGTGAAGGTTGCTTCATAGAACAGAAAATTATTTAACTAAATTTACTGCTGGTAGGTCTCTGTTGCCGGAGACCGTCTAGGTAGCTACCACCGCAGTGACTATTTCATCCGATAAACAGTAGTGCTAACATTACTGTGTTCCAGCTTGAATGGAGATATAAGCTAATGAAATTACTGGGGTAACGCGACAACAACTTATGTCTCAAGACTAGCGCAATGTGGTGCAGTGTATAACATCTTAAACAGCACCACTTTTTGAGTGAAGGTATCACTTACCATCAGGTGACCGTCTTGCTCGTCTAGTTGAATAGTAAAAAAACTTAGAGAGATTTCAAATTTTAAACAACCTTTAAAATCTATAAGGCACATGCTTCACTGTTTCACCCCACTTTCACCCGAACAGGTTTTCAATTTAAACCAACAGTTAACGCCTACTGATAACTAGTGATTTTAGATTGTAGAAGGATATTGAACCTTTTTACGGCTCAACCTTCTTTTAGAATCGATCCTTCTCGAAGGCGGGTTACATGAATTCACTTTTAGCAGCTCCGTTCGTTTATAGCGGTGTTAGGTTAATAGTTTATTCTCATATTACTTTTATTGGTATACCCACGCGACATTTTTTTATTATTATTTATCCGTTTTCGAAACCTTTTTTGGGATAACGAAAAGGACATAAAATTTATGAACGTCATAATAAATGTATTGTTAAAATTACGTGGGTTAGTTAACTGGTTTTTTACTTTAAAAGTTTTGGTATGAAGGTAACAATTCAGCCGTTTTGTGGAATGATAAATTATAATAAAAATGGTTTTTTATTTATTTTTATATGCGTTATTTAAATTAGGACTACATACCTAACGGTTATAATAATTTAGTAAATATATATGAACATATACAACATTTATGTAAAGAAAGCACTAGATCAAAATGTACCTTAATGTTAGGGATATACAAAATTTTGGCTCAATATCATATATTTAAACATTAAAAATTAGCTGAATGTAATAATTAAAACTAACGTAAGGTTATTTAATGGAAACTTATAGTTTTTTAAATAAATAACGTGAGTAAATATTGCATGTATATTTTGATCTTGATGTAGATTTTAACTGTCTTTTCGTAGATCTAGTTTGATTGTGGAGCCACATATAATGATCAGCTTTTTCTGAAGCGTCACAGCCACAATAGCATTTCTCACCATCTGTTCCAGCAACCATAAAACACAGCCTTAGTATTCTGCTTAAACAATTTTTTTTTTATTCTGCTAATAGACGAGACGAGCGAGACGTTCACCTGATGGCTTGTCTATAACAACGCGGTACTATACTCCCGGACACATCTATCGGCCCACCACCCAGTGTTTAAAATTTCGACGGTGTCTAGATAAAAATAAATGTTAAGTGGTGCAATAAGTTTTAATGCAGTTTTGAAGCAGATTTATTGGTCAACCCTTATGTAAGTTTCTTTTTTAATTTTTTTTTGTAATTTACAATTGATTTGGCCGGCAGAAGTTTTACAGCTTGGGCGACAATTTCAGGCAGAGTATCCATATTTTTTGGTCAAAACTGGCTCTAAGTTTAGATTTGCCTTTTTATGGAACCAATAATCGGACACATAAAAAAAATCCAACTTATGCGAAACAAAAAATAGTTTTTTCCATTCCTGGGTCGTTAAAAACAATGAACAGACTCGAATTTTTGTTTTTTTTTTCGTAATCCTAAATTCAAAATTAAAAAAAAAATACATAAGGGTTGACCAAAAAATCAGCTTTAAAACTGCATTAAAACTTATTGCCCCACCTAACATTTATTTTTAACTAGGCACCGTTAAAACTTTTAAACACTAGGTGGGCCGATAGATGTGTCCGGGAGTGTAGTTAAAGGTATACGCTGCACCACATTACACTCGTCGCCTTGAGTCATAAGGTGTTAAGTCTCGTTACATTAGTAATTTCACTAGCTTACAGCGCCTGGAACACAGTAATGTTTGCATACTACTGTTTGTCGGTTGAAATAGTCACTGCGATGGTACCTAGACGGTCTCCGGCAACAGAGACCTACCAGCAGTAACCTTGCCATCTTCAATTTCATTGTAATCGTTTGTATAAAAAACTTCGGTTTTCTAATTGAAAACATTATAAAATGATCTCTAGCGTGTTATTGTAGTGCAACGTAACAAGGTCAGTCCGCCATTAATTACCCAAGTAGATTACATATCAATCATAGATAATCTTCTATTATACTATTTTCATTCAAATCGTTACACTACAATCACGATCTGTTACAAACCTGTTTACTCGTCACTGTCTTCGCAGATTTGAATGACGTTTTAAATTAGACAAACTAAAAATAGCAGTTCTTTATTAGTGTTAGGTATTTGTTAGAAAGAACAGTCTAGATAGACATAATCGTAAAACCTGTTTCTGTCTCTAAACAGTAGTGCGCAAACTTTACTGTGTTAGATCAACAAGCAGACGATGTTATCCGGGTCTCTATTACCTTATAATATCAGAATGTTCCGGATAGGTAAGGTAGGACATAAAGGTCACGAGTTCGATTTTTTGTGAAATTTTCTTTTTTCTATCTTCCACATTATTAACTTTATCATTTCATGACTCCTTAACCAGAAGAGCTATAGACTTTTTATTTCGGGTATTTCATCTCCTTTTACGCTAATGCAATCAGGTGATAAATGCAATATGGATAATGGACAATAAGCGCAATGCGGTGCAGTCTTTAATTATCTTTGATTAATGTACCAGTTTAATATAACATACAAAGTTTACCACGTTCATCGCGACCTTCACCAGATCGTAGGTTCTTGTACAATTTTAATAACTAGATAAAAAATTTGCGCGTAATTTTTTTAACTACATGTCTACTTTATAACTTAACGAGTTAACTATAACTCGCTAAGTTTCAAGTTACTACCTACATTACTCTTGTACAAGTGCGTGTCAACTGTTCCCCGTTCAAGTCCCCAACGGGTCGTGTGCTAGCATGTCATGGTCATCTATTGTCAACTGCTTGCTAGGAAATATTCAGTCCTTGTATATAACGGCTGATCATATATGATATATGTCAAATATCATATATTATCATATATGATTATATACTCCCGGACACATCTATCGGCCCACCACCCAGTGTTTAAAGTTTCGACGGTGTTTAGTTAAAAATAAATGTTAGGTGGAGCAATAAGTTTTAATGCAGTTTTGAAGTAGATTTATTGGTCAACACCTATGTATGTTTCTTTTTTTTTTTTGTAATTTCGAATTGATTTGGCCGGCAGAAGTTTTACTACTTGAGCGACAATTTCAGGCAGAGTATCCATATTTTTTGGACAAAACTGGCTCTAAGTTTAGATTTGCCTTTTCATAGAACCAATAATCGGACACATCAAAAAAAAATCCAACTTGTGCGAAATAAAAAAGTTTTCACCAATCATGGGTCGTTGAAAACAATGAACAGAATCGAATTTTCGTTTTTTTTTCATAATCCTGAATTCAAAATTAAAATAAAAAACATACATAAAGGTTGACCAAAAAATTAGCTTTAAAACTGCATTAAAACTTCTTGCTCCGCCTAACATTTATTTTTAGCTAGACTAGACACCGTTAAAACTTTTAAACACTAGGTGGGCCGATAGATGTGTCCGGGAGTGTATATGAGATATTATGATCATATGTCATATATGATATATATGACTCTCTATGTAACTCTAAATTTGATAAATAAAAACATTTATTGTATATATTAACTTATATGTGGTAATTATGGAAATCAAAGTTATTTTTTATTGCATCGACGATGCTAAATTTAGTATGCCATATAATTGTAAGTTTTTTTTTTTGCAGATTAGCTATTTTATTATTAGTAAAAAATAGCAGGAGGCTTTGTTCCTATATGTCTTGAGGGATTTAGTATTGCAAATCAATGAGTTGTTACGATATAGTTATGAATAATAATTATTAATATGCAATGTCAAGCAAATGTAAATGTGGATGTTGAGACTAATACAGAACCAAAATATGTCATCATATTGAATGCGAGTCGTCCTTGACGCTCATTTGCATATTTTCAATGCGAAATGCTAACGACGTATCCATGACGGTTTGTTTTGTCTGTATGATTTATTAGTCGGGGGTCCGTGCGATGCTTGTCGCATTTTAATTAACAAATTTGTGGCCCCAATTGAAAAATGTTATTCATTGTATTTGAATTTTTCTTAAACCTCTAAAAGTTTACTCGTGGTAGGTCTCTGTTGCCGGAGACCGTCTGGATGGGTACCACCGCAGCTCCTATTTCAACCGCCAAATAGTAGTGTGCAAACATTACTGTGTTCCGGTTTGAAGGGCGCTGTAGCTAGTGTAATTACTGGGGTAACGAGACTTAACACCTTATGTATTAAGGCGACGAGCGCAATGTGGTGCAGTGTGTACCATCTTAACTTACACCACGTTGTCATGGGCGAGCGTATCACTTACCATCAGGTAAACGTCTTGCTCGTCTCGTCGCATAGTAGTATAAAAAAAACATTTCTTTTTATTTGTGTATTTATGCTTTTTTACTCGGATTAATATCTGAGATCTTATTTGTTGCTTTTTTTTAATTTACTCCTAATTACTTCTATTTCTATTAACAGCATCCTTCGTAACCTTCTCCATAAATTTTATCAATACTTCTTTATTTTTTGGCATCAACATTTCGCTTAGATTCTGTTTGCATATCTCTAAAAGTTACTGCTACTGTCTCCTGTGGTAAATGAAAGGGATTGACAAACAGGTGAATAGCTATTTTTTTTTATTATTTGACGAAGCGACGAGACGAGTAATGCATTAACCTGATGGTAAGTGATACGCTTGCCTATAACAACGCGGTGTTACTTAAGATGATATACACTGCACCACATTGCGCTCGTCGCCTTAATACATAAGGTGTTAAGTATCATTACTACAGTAATTTCATTAGCTTACATCTCCCTTCAAACCGGAACATAGTAATGTTTGCACACTAACTACTACTAAATATTCATCATCATTCACAGCTGAACATAATAATAACACGATAATAAAAAAAAATATATGAAGCTAAATATAAAAGTGGAACTTTCGTTTGTAAGAGAAGGCGGCGAGTAAAGATGAGTTTATTGAGCGTAAAACTTTCAGCGCATCCTTAACGCTTTCCTAGTAAATGGCAATTTCATTATTCCAGTTAACGGTACATGAAACCTCGTTAGTGCTTCTGCAGAAAGCGGTTGAAGTGAAGCCGCTTTTGAATTGAAAGCTGCCGCATTCAATTCCATTACTTTGCTATTTCCTGTTATCGTTTGAATTATGCTTGCTCTGTTATATAATTTATATTAGTAATTTTTTTTTGTGAATAATAAAAGTGGAACTTTCGTTTGTAAGAGAAGGCGGCGAGTAAAGATGAGTTTATTGAGCGTAAAACTTTCAGCGCATCCTTAACGCTTTCCTAGTAAATGGCAATTTCATTATTCCAGTTAACGGTACATGAAACCTCGTTAGTGCTTCTGCAGAAAGCGGTTGAAGTGACGCCGCTTTTGAATTGAAAGCTGCCGCATTCAATTCCATTACTCTGCTATTTCCTGTTATCGTTTGAATTATGCTTGCTCTGTTATATAATTTATATTAGTAATTTTTTTTTGTGAATAATAAAAGTTTATCTAACGGTCGTTAGCAACCGGCGTGGATAGTTACCATCAACATATGAGGACCAGAGTATTCTGAACACGCGTCATCATGTGTGATGAAACACACGACGACTTTCATGGCAGTTATAATGTAGTGGTTTTGCCATTTCCTTCTCCATTTCACATACTAGTGCGAGCACGGATGCTCATGACATAGATATGCAGGTTTCCTCACGATAGTTTCCTTCACCGTTAAAGCACGTGATATTAGTTGGTGTTATACTAACTGCACATAAATTAAAAAATTCATTGGTGCAAGCCGTATTCGAACCCGGTACCTCCGGAGTGGAAGGCCGGCGTTCAAACAACTAGGGCTATCACAGTTTCATCATATACAGAATTGTTAATTAATATCATATGAAATTGATGTCTAACGTTTTTTCCCCCCGCTTTTCCCTGATATTATTCTTCAGCGGTTTTTTAACCTACTGCTTACATAATTTGCTGCTAATACTAACTTATAACCTATCGTTACTTATAACACTATTACATATATATATGAATAACCATCTTCGTCATCGTCTATTTATCTTTATTTCTGTTCTTAACTACAGAGCATATCTTTAAACCATATTTTAAAAACTTATTTCTGACTAATTTAATTTTTATTAACGCTCAAACTATCAATATATATTATAGAGTTCTCTTGTTCGAGATCTAACCTTAGCCCATCATTAGGTTTAAAAATATAAATTGTTGGCTATTTATTACGTACAAGTCGACCATAAAACTACCATTCCAAATGATACTACCATCGTGTAAAGAGATGTAGTTTTAGGAAATGTCAAAATGCTTTACGTTTGAAGCGTTATATACGTTCCGTACACCTGTTGAATTGCCAATCGACGTTTCTATATTCAGCTCGGTAGATTTCACGTTTAATAATATAAAATCTTTTGCCCGGTGTCCTGTCTTATCTAGTCGGATCTATGGAAGTCAGGTAACTTCCTAGAAGTCCAACGGCGTTTTAAATCTCCGAGTTTGATCAGCTGTTAGATGGGCCGGCTACGTCTCTGAATCTGACTTGAACTGGAAAGCTGTTCTGATAATTCAGCGCTGATTAAACGTAACCCGTTTCGCGGCGGGTTGGGAAAATCGAGATGCTATCGATCGTTATGTTAATTATTTCTCGTTAGAAACGGCTGCCCGGTATGCAAATATCTCGCGTCCATCGAATCGGACTACACGGCCTAATCTATCCATTCCGATTTGTAACTGCTGCAAATACATTAACTCTGTTAGTAATAACAGTTGAACATTTAAAAGATATTATAAATATTCATTTATTAATATACCAGTTGACTTATCAAACTTCGTATCATCTCAAAATGAATAAATAAAAAAGCCGAATGATAATTCCAGAATGTTTAGTAAACAATGTGGTCAAGACTTAACCGGAACTAAAAGAATTCGTAATAAAAAAAAATGCTTTACACCCAAATTCCCGCCAAAGTCTGTAAAATATAGTTACGATCAAAAATTGACGGTTACCAATGACAAATTTCAAAAATAATGTGTGTGTTTGATTTCTGAACGTCTTTTAAATTTAATTGATTCTAAACGACTTGATGAACATCAAATGTTTGACCTTCAAAACCAAAAAGATGGTTTCTATAGTTAAGTGATATTATGTAAAAAAATCTTATTTTTCTGCGTGTGTGTATGTGTTTGTTTATGTGGTAACAATAAACGTTTTTATCTATCTAAGGGAAAGCGAAATTGTTGTTTTTACCATATTCCAAGCTTTTTTTTTTCATATTTTCTCATTTTTTAAACCTTCCCTGGACTTCTACAAACAATTCAAAACCTAAATTAGCCAAAACATTCAGCCGTTCTCGAGGTTTAGCGAGAATAACGAAAAGCTATTGATTTTTATATATAAGAAGATTTAAAATTAGGTTACAAAAGGCAGACTTAATGCTTATGTACATTCTGTCAATCAACCTAAGAAATGGAGGTGCTGTGGAAGGCAAAGAGAAAATTTTAACGAAAGAATTACTCCAGTTTCATAAAAACGTTTTTATATATATATCCCTTTTAATTTTTTATACTATACGATGTGTAAATAAATATTTCATTATCTGATCATTTACTATAATTTATTGGAGTCAACTAAGCAATTATATTTCTCGGGTTTCGAGATTTGGATATTTTAATACATATGTACAGTAAAAGTTAATTTTGAAATTTTTTAAACAGACAGCAGTGGTGAGGTGTAATTATGTACAAAGCGTAGAATAAACGTTTTCATATTCTCAGACATTTACGCTTTGGTTATAATTATTATGTACAATAAATTTTAATTTTTTTAAATTGTTGTTTCTCTGATGGTAATGAAAACTATTACAACAATTGTAATATTTTTAATAACCAAAAAATTTTAATTTTTAACATGAATACTATCGTATTATAATTATTATATTAACAACTTTTCCATAATATGATCTTCGGAGGTTATACCTCTCCGTTGCCGGAGACTGTCTAGATAGTTACTAAATAGTAGTGTGAAAACATTACTGTGTTCCACTTTAAAGAAGCACTTTAATTATTCAAATTATTAAAGTAACAAGATTAAATATCTCATGTATCAAAACGGGCACAAGTTGCAGTGTATATCATCTTAACCAGCGTTACAGGTTGTAGGCAAGCTTGATACAATGCGAACATCCTGTTCGTTTCATCATTTCGTCGAATTTAAAAAGAGGTTATATTCTATCTAATGTTTACTTTAGTTTGTATTCAAATAAGTTATTGAGTAATAAAATGTATCAAGAACGAGTTGCCCACCAACTTAATTTTATTGCTAATAAGAATATGTGAAATTACTTCTCGGAATCGCTGCTCGTATAAAATATTTAAAAGCCGTACCGAAATCTTGATTAATATGTACGTTATTTATTATGTAGTTAATTATGAATATCAAATGATTACGACTCACTACTAATTAAGAGCATTGGTATCTACTAGTTTCCTAACTACACTGTTAAATTACAGATACAGATATTTTATTGCTTCGTTTTTTTTTTTATGTTACTTTGCGACGAGACGAGCAAGACGTTCACCTGATGGTAAGTGATACGCTCGCCCATGACAACGTGGTGCTAGTTAAGATGGTATACACTGCACCACATTGCGCTCGTCGCCTTGAGACATAAGGTGTTAAGTCTCGTTGCCCCAGTAATTATACTAGCTACAGCGCACTGGAGATTATTTAAATACATTTTCTAAGAGTTCTAAGATTTTTTTTTTAAGTACAGCGAAATTTTGTAGTGAGTTATATAAACTACAAAATGCGCTATACGTATATGAGGAAGGAATCACTTGTGTAGTTTTTCTCAAAAACTTTAATTTGAAATACGAAAATTAAGTAAAATAAGACTAACATATAAATGATAGTTAAATACGTTTACTGTAAAATTTATATATTTTCATATATAAAGCCAATTAGTAATTTTATGTTAGTCAGTATCGCTCCTTATCATCTGGGATATTTTTAAATATCTTGAAATTTTAATTCAGGGCTTTAAATATACTACATTCAAGTTATGCTCACGCTAAGTTTTATCTAAGTTGCTTGACTTAGTTTCACAATATATTTTCTCAATATTCCAGAAACAACCCACGTTTAGATTCGTACAATCTATTAAATAACCACACTGACAACTTTATTGATGTTTTACAAGCAAGTTTATTAGATTTATGTACCGTTAGATTATGTAAGTAACTGTGAGTTTTAGCTTGAGGGTGCCTGCATAATTGAACTTACCAACGCTTACTTTATACAGAAACAATAAATTTTATGTTTCGTTTTGTATTCGATAATAAATATATTGAATAAGACTTTGTTATAATAGATATGTTACGCTGTTTTTTCCCCAAATAAGAGTATCACGGAATTATCACTCACATGATATAAATGACGTCGAACAATGATAACGTACGGCTGTGTTATTTGTGACCTTTTTTACGATTTAAGTGATAATTTTTCTGTTTACGCGATTTTTGTATAGATATCCACAACACTGAGTCGTGATAGCCTAGTGGTTTAAACGCCGGCCTTCCACTCCGACGGTACCGGGTTCGAATCCGTCTTGCACCAATGAATTTTTCAATTTATGTACAGTTAGTTTAACACCAACTAATATCATATGCTTTGACGGTGAAGGAAAACATCGTGAGGAAACCTGCATATCTATGTGATGACCATCCGTGCTCGCAATAGTTTGTGAAATGGAGAAGGCACACAAACCACTCCATTGTAACTGCCAAGTAAGTCGTCGTGTTTCATTACATATGATGACCACGACCCTCATTCATGATGAGATCTGGAGTATGATTCCTGACTGTGTAACTCCAACTTTTTATAATCAGCAGTATGCCAGTGAGTATTGACCTGACGCCTGCGGCACTGGCACCGTGCGATACGCTTATCTACATGTAGTTGACATTTGAATAGCGCCACTGATAAATAAAAGATTGTTGTGGTCTCCTCGTATCACCATCCACCATACGTTTAAGTACGTAACAAAATAATTCCTATTCCCTACGTGATAAGGTTCACTATTGGAACAGTGGTGGAACTTAGTTAAGTTCAGCGGCTGTAAATCATGAAGACAGCTAATGGGCGAGCCGCGCACGCGAATTAAATTATTATGCGCGTGCAAATAATTCTATTGTTCTTTGAATATTTTAATCGATTACTACGCTATCCACCCGGCGCTGCTCGCGTGTTTCCGAATTAATCGCATTATATTAAACCATAAGTCAAAAATAACGTGGGTGTTTTCAAGAAACGTGAATAGGTTACATCACTACTTAACATCATGCGGGATTTTAGTTAAGCACTAACCTGTTGTTTATAAAAAATACTTCTTAGTCGTATTTCCTCATAACTGAGGGTCGGCATCATGTGTGATGAGACACACGACGACTTTCTTGGCAGTTATAATGGAGTAGTGTTGCCATTGCCTTCTCCATTTCACATACTAGTGCGAGCACGGATGCTCACGACATAGATATGCAGGTTTCCTCACGATGTTTTCCTTCACCGTCAAAGCATTTGTTATTAGTTGGTCTTACACTAATTGCACATAATTTGAAAAATTCATTGGTGCAGGCTCGATTCGGACCAGGTACCTCAGGAGTGGAAGGCGGGCGTTCAAATCACTAGGCTATCACGACAAAAATTCTTCACTCTAATCATTATTGTACATCTACATATTAGAAACACTTACTTCCCTTTTCACTTTATTTCATTACTTGCATTATAATACAATATCAAATCTTTGTTATTATCTATAGTTAAAAATAAACTTGCCGATATCAATTCAGAAATAAAATATATTCGGTTTATCTTTTGAGTAAGTTATCAGATTATTATTTAGATAGCTTTAGGGAGCTAGGGTGTGCAGTTCTTATTTGAAAACGAAGCGCAAACCCCAGGGTAGACTACTCGCATTTCTCATTAAGAGTTGAACTTTGTAGAACTTACCAGTTTGTAAATCTATATTCTAGTTTAATACGTTATTTATGCTATTAATATTGTCTTGATCCATACAACTTATATCGCATAATAAGAAAAAAATAGTAGATCTGATATATCATTTAAGTAAACGTCTTATATCAATATGTACTTTTACTAATTTTGCTCTGTATATAAGAAGTCGGTGTGTGAATGTAAATTTTACAATGATAAAGACATCTTTTAGTTGTTTAGATCAGTATATTATTGTATTAAGAAAATTAATGCTATGACACACACACATCTATTTCTGTGATTAAAACTACTGTGCAAATATCACTGCTATGGTTAGAAAGGCGTTGTAGTTAGTAAAATTACATGGGTGATAAGACTTCATGTCTTCTATCTTATGGCCATGAAAGAAGTTTACTGGTGGTAGGTCTCTGTTGCAGGTGACTATCTAGGTAACATCACAGCTCCCATTTCTGCTTACAAACAGTAGTTTATAAACATTACTGTGTTCCGGTTAGTATGATTGTAAGCTAGTGAAATTACTGGGGTAATGATACTTCCACCTTGCCTCAAGGCGACGAGCGCAATGTGGTGCAGTGTGCACTATCTTAACTAGCACCGCGTTGTCATGGGCAAGCGTATCACTTACCATCAGGTGAACGTCTCGCTCGTCGTTATATATCATCTCGTGTATCGTTTTGAATTCGTGATGAGTAATATTTCTCACAATGATATGCGATTTTCGTGAATCTTTTTTGTGTAAAATATCTTTCAACATTTGAAGGTGAAACGGCGGAAAAGATTTATTTCGCCAAAGAAACGTTCGTACAGCTGAATTTTTGTTGGAAATGATTTTTCAATTTCTATTTATCTAAAGGTTCCGTGAAATCATAAGTCACGTTATAACTTTTGTGAATTTTAAAAAATATGTTATTGGACTAAAAAGTAAATACACTGGGAATAAGTGTTGTGTTTCGTTAACAAAACGTGTCTAATGAGACAATTTTAGAGTCAATTTACATTCAGCTCGACGAGATGAGCTCGGCATCACCACCTCTTAAATTCTTAGTATTCTCCGTTTGTTTTCCACCCAGTCATTTGTTTAATTTTCCATAGACGTCAATTATCGCGAGCGGATTATTTCTTAGAAGTTTCCAACTATATTCGTTTGCGCTGTCTGGGGTGTCTGGTGCTGGGGACCTTCGTGACTGGTTCGTTAAATGAAGGTCGTCGTCAAAAACACTATTAAACTCCAGCTACACTCGGGGTCTATGCTTTTATGTATAGGATAGCTATTAATGCTGTAGATTTATACGAACATCACATGTGGCCCCGAAACCGAACCTGGGGCTTGCCTCCGTATGCTTCTGCTGTATCGCTCATAGCTGTCTTTTATATGGCTTTATCAAAGGAAACTATTAAGAATCTTTTATATAGAGATTCATAAAAAATGTAAATGACAAAGTGGCCTTTTAAAATATATTCTGAAAATTTAGTTCATCAGCGAAATTGTGAATTCTGTTACACCCATGTATAAGTTAGTTCAAATTGAATTTAGTAACAAGTAAAGTGTTTTCGCTTTGTTTTTCAATATCCATTGCTAATGTTCATGATAAAATTTACGTAATAAGAAAATCTTGATGTAATACTGTAATTTTTTTATAAGGACAATGAATACTAAATACATATTACTATGTATGTATGTAGATGTTGAAATTGATATTTAGTTAGCAAATAACAGAGTTATTTGCATTTCAATTAGACACCGCACGTTACGCGTAAAGGTTTTGAATTATTTATAAATTAATAGAAATATGTTCAAGCAGGATCATGCTTGCTATTTGTTGATAAATTCCCATGATCACCAAGTTTCATTTCTAAGTATACTAATATTAATATATTACAATAACATTTATATAATAAAAACATGATCAAAACGAATCGCGTCGCTTTCGTCTGATATAAGGAAAGTTCTTCGTAAATATTATGATCATTATGACTTATTTTTTAAATTTCTCGATAAAAATGTTCGTTATAAAAGCACAATGCTTCTTTGTAAAGAATCGTTGGTTCTACAAAGTAATGTTGGTTTCGAAGAGCGAGTTCATATAACGTATTTTAAATAATAAGCGTAAGCTATTTTCATATCAAAGCTCTCGCTGAATATACAGATCTAGATTTCTAAAATATGAAGTGTAATGTAACATTTTATGTACTTATGAGTTCATATTTTAATACCTTGTAGACTTTGTATAAGTTTAGTAAGCATATTAAAGATATGTTCGTACTAGATTATAAATTTAAAATCAATGGCGTTTTTTTTTCAAATTAACAGCCAAGTGTCCCTTTCAACCTTCACAATTTTATATATAGATATCAATACATTCGTATATCATAACATTTATATAGATATCGTATAGAGTAATAAGGAAAGAGGATTTATCAAAGGCATGCATAGCGATGTCATCACATAAGTCAAAGTCCGCCTTGACCCACAAAAGCAAATGTGTACTAAAGTAATAAATCTTAATTAGTATAACGTATTCATTGCCCATGGAGAGGATAAAAATTATATTGTTTTTACGCCGTTTATACAAAAAAAAAGTTATGAAGATTTATGTTAAAACGGAGTTTAGAACTTTCTGCCAGGCGAAGCGATGACCTGGTGAAGATTGCTAAGTAATTAAGGATCCTACCGATTGCGTATGAATCGATTCAGAAGTCATTGCGATATTAAAATATACCTGTTGTGTGTTTATATAAGTATTTCTACATATCTATATGCTCTCGTTAACCTGTGAAGCAACCATAACATACATTTAATTTACATAGTAATTACAGTTTTTCATTCATATTGTAACAGTAGAGTTTTCTAATTTTTAACTTGTTTTTGTTTTCTCCTCTCATCTCCAATACAGTTTGTCGAGTGGGATTGTATAAACTTTTTTGAAAGCTGCTGTGAATAATTATAATTGCTGTAATACACAATACTATTTCTCGTTAAATAATTGATATTTCATGTAAAGATAAAAAACTGATCAACTTTCGAAGAAAATATGATGTTATGTGATTGATGGATCGTGAGTGGTGGTGAGGTGAGGGAACTCGTTCCCACGACGCGTCTATTTCTGTTTGGGCGCCGCCGCGCCGCCCGTCGCGTCATCAGCAAGTAGAAGAGTTCTGGGAACCGTGACCGCTCTAAAGTTATTTCAGACGCCACTGCCAATGTCTCACTTCGAAACAATCACTTCCTCGTGAATGCTTTCTCATCGGGCACATAATTAATATCGTTGCATATCAACTCCGTCAATCATAGCTTTACTATTTTTCATTCAACCGTATATGAAATGGTGACGGTGCTTACTACAAACCGAATTGCGATACTCAAATCACTTAGTATATGTCGTTGATGTAACTTAAATTTCAGTGGTCAGTAAGGGCCGAACACGATCGAAGTGTCTTAGAGTAGAATCGCATGGCTCTAATGATAACAGATTTACAATATGAGGATAACTAGTCTAGATTTATAGAAACTTTGTCATTACCTAAATTTCATCATTCGTGATTTCATTCTTCTGTTATAAGGCAAGCGTTTAGACGCTGTTGAAGCAGTTAAATATTTACCATAAACAATAAAAAGACTATATATTAACACAATAAAGACATCTTGTGTTGTATTTAAGTTTAACTCTAACTATTAAGAGGAAATCAATAGTGTTAGGAAAAGTAGTCATGCTTTTAAGCAATAGCTTAACATTACGAAGTTATAAGCTAAGCTCTAATATATACAGTTTGTAAAATAAAAGTATGCAGCGTCTTCTGTGATCTTTGGTGTGAACAAAAAGTTTTAATTTTTACTGGTAACCTCCAAGACATGATTTCTCAATTTTGTATATCAAATAAAATATTACATTTCTAATTTTATATGTCTTGTTTTACGTTTCAGTTAATGTTTCGACTAAACTAAAAAGAATAACGATGGTGATAACAAAAACTGTTAAAATCTCTGCTTATCAACCAGTATCGTGATTGACACGAGAACCTGAAGGTCTGTTTTGACACGCGAAGATATAAACCAATAGTTAAGAATGAGATCAACCTGTGTTTCGTTCACTATTGCAGCTCACTGTTTCTATTTGATCACGAAAACTATTAATAAAAACTCATTTATATCAAAAAAAAAATCCGTTACGGCGCCGTTTAACTCTTGTACTTATAAATAATTATATGAATTCTGTTATAACAAAATTTTTACTAAAAAATTTTGTTAAAACCAACACAAAGGTATAACTAGCAAAAACTAAGAGGTATCGCCGGAAAAACTTTGAAAGAGAATAACAAAAAATGTAAATGGTATGGGACCGGTTCATTCTTTGAAGAGAGGTAATCAATGTCATCAAAGAGCATTGACAGAAAAAGTGGAACATTTCAAAGAGCGTCGCGTGTTTTTAAAGTTTAGCATGAATGATTCAACGTTACATGGATTTCATTGGAAGTCTGAACGGAACGGGTTCGTTTTTGGTCACCCATCCGCGATATATCACCCCGGCGACCTTAGCTGCATCAAAACGATTCAATGAAACACTTACTTCTGTACTAAGTTTCTCATTGAATAATTTACGAAATTACTACTTCTTTGAAGAGATAAACTTTTGATTAAACTAAACAAAAAATATATTTTGAAACACTACTTGGTAATTGAATAACTGCCATCATACTCATTTCAGGTTTACGTTAAGGTTAGAAAACATTTTGTTAAACGGTTCACGCTTGTCGGTTTTTTAATAAAACAAATTTTACACTCATTATAAATCGCAAACACGATACAAATATTTGATATTACTAATAATGATGACCTTCGGGAATCTGTAACACCTTTTTTTTATAAGACGTGATGAGTGAGTCGTTCACCTGATGGTAAGTGATACGCTTGCCTGTAACGCGGCACTAGTTTAGATGGTACACTGCACCACATTACTCTCTTCGTTTTGAGACAAGATGTAGAGTCTCGTTACCCCAGTAATTTCACTAACTCACAGCGCCCTTCAAACTGGAAGGAACACAGTAATGTTTGTACACTACTGTTTGTCGATTAAAATAGGACCAAAATAGGTCTCCAGACTAATAGAGACATAACAGCAGTACTTTACAGTGTTTATTTAACTTTAAGTAAAAACTACCCATAAATAATTATAAAGTAAGTCCTTCTTTCATCTTCTATGAAATACTTATCAATCGTTGAAAATATATACGCAGCAAATAGTTCTTTATTACCAATTCTCATTAATTTATAATAACTTGATATAATAAACAACAATTAAGATAACTTATTATTGATAATCGCGAAAATGTACATTATTAGTTTGTTTACTAATAAATAGTAGTTTTAATGGGAGCGCTTCAGCGTATTCCTTTGTACAATAACAAAGTATTTCATCAATCGCTACATAAATGATTCATACGATTCGCTTATTTGTATTCTGTTGTAGTAGTTAAGTTTAGCATTACTTTATAGTTTTCAGAATAGAACAAGTTGTATGAAAGTTGAAATAAGATACCAACTCCAGCTTTTAGACTTAATTAAATAACTCTTTAATTCTTGTACTAATTAACTTATACTTCTATAAGCTTCTATTTGCATTCATCATCATTTCTCAATATAAGCTTGACCGAATACTCTCCGCGTTAGGTTCGCAGTTTAGCGTCCGCATTACCCCGTAACGGTCGTGGTGAGAATCTGGATTTATTCCCTACATACTCCTTATGAGATATATAAATAGAAAAAGAGAAATAGGCAGTCGTCATTTAAGCTACGCTGAGCTTCTAGAAGGTTTTAAATATAAGAGCACCTTATCATGATTAAGCGGGCAATTGGAAAGCTCAATCATTAAAAAAGTTAATCATTTTATTTCAACCACTAAACAGTAATGTTCAAACATTACTGTGTTCAGGTTTGAAGGTCGCCGTAAGCTAGTGAAATTACTGAGGTAACGAGACTTAACAACTTATATCAAAGCGACGAGTGCTATGTCACCATCTTAACTAGCACCGCGTTGTTATAGGCAAACGTATCGCTTACCATCAGGTGATATCCTCGCTCGTCGTCGCAACGAAAAATAAAAAAATAATTATATTTTGTTATTGTCAACAGGGAAGTAACTCCTAAGCAATCATCGGCTCCGACGGCTGGGGACGCTCATGCTAACCTGATGGCAGCGATAAGGCAGGCGGGGGGCGCCGGCCGGGCGAAACTACGCTCGGCTGCTGAATCCACTCCTGCTCAGGTAACTACAACCATTACTTCATTCACACATAACTTATTTCATAATTCGCATCCATAGGTCGCTGGTTCATATCCGGCTCGAAGGACCACAAAGAGCATGTGCAGTAAATAAAATTACATCATGCTGATATTGTATGTTTCATCGAAATTATTAATAAAGCGGACTGTACATAATACAAAAAAAGACCCGTGATAGCCTAGTGGTTTGAACGCCGGCCTTCCACTGCGAAGGTACCGGGTTCGAATCCGGCCTGCACCAATGAATTTTTCAATTTATGTGCAGTTAGCATAAAACACCAACTAATATCACGTGCTTTGACGGTGAAGGAAAACATCGTGAGGAAACCTGCATATCTATGTCATGACCATCAGTGGTCGCACTAGTATGTGAAATGGAGAAGGCAATGGCAAACCACTCCATTATAACTGCCAAGAGAGTCGTCGTGTGTTTCAATAAAAACCTGATGACCACGACCCTCAGTCAAGAGGAAATACGACTTAGAAGAAATACATAAAACGTTATTCAAAATGGAAGCAAGCTAAGCATCTTTCTGTGCGCTAAGGCACCAAAAGATTGCCAGACAAATAAAACTAATTTATTTAAACTAATCAATTTCTGTTAAATATATTTAACCCTTAAAAAAAGATGGTATATCATGTATTCTGTGAGATAATTCAACAAATTTTAGATATTACCACCACACGAATACTCTTGTAATTATGTAACTAAAATTCATTTATTTAAAAACTTTATTGGCATACCTAAAATTAGGTTACAAAAGGCGGACTTAATGCCTACCAGTCAACCTAGGTAGTAGAGATATGCTATGGTAGGCGAAGAGAAACATATATACATGCAAAGCATAATAAATAAATGTAAATATATTTATATATACATTCATACATGAATACATACACATACACAAAAAATACTACATACATAACAAGGAATTCTCCAGCGAGTTCAAAAAAAAAACATTTTCAGTTGTAAACAAAAAAATCAGATTTGGTGAATAACAAAGAAAATTTATTAAGTCGTTTATTTGTATGTGCAAAGTGATAAAATAAATATGTAAACACTTTTGATGTTAAACATTACAAAGATATATGATCAGCGATAAGAAAAGAAATTTACTTGGACGGTGGAATTATTAAAGAATATAGTTTATTATAGTCCTAATGTTATATAACTTATTCGTTAAAGATATTAGTAGATTCACAAAATCTTACGATATCCCACTTAAGTTTTGTTGTAGCTTTTAATGACTACATCACTGATGAATATCGGGCGCTAAAAATTTTAATTGCGTCACCTTCAACAACTTAACCGGTTCATAACCGTACTTTTTTAACTTAATTTTGTTATGATATCTTCAAGCAAAATATAACTACTGTTTGCGCCACGGTATAATGTTTCTGTGTTTAAGTTAAAAGTAAACTCCATTACAGCTTTCGGAGGCTCGGCCTAAACACATTCCATCAAAAGGTCACAATTTTTTTTTTAAACGAAACTGTATTAATTTTCATCGGTTTACTCTGTTTGTTAGGTTAGTAAATTTCCTATTATTTTTTTGCGTGATAACAAAATCAATATCTCCTTTTCTCTTTATTTCATTAGTTAGAAGATAAACAGTAATAAATATTCTTAAAACAGGAACCAAATAAGTTTTCACTGATATGGTCTACTTATACTAGTTTGCAAAACGTCAAATTTTAAAAATTCTAAATTGTAAATCTTGCGACGGACATTTTAATAGTTCGTCCGAAATCAGTATAACTTGAATCAAAGTTAATTTATTTCTCAGAAAACATTTATGATATTGAAATAAAATCCAGTTCTAAGACTAATTTATAATAGGGAAACTTTTATATATTAAACCGACATTTTTGAAATTCTAATTACAAAAGATCTTGAATCAAATATTATTAAATTAGAATTTTTTTGTGTTTGATTATTTGTTAACTACATCAGAACCAGTAAATTGTTGTAAAATTTAATTTAGTTTTCACATACAAAGAAACAAGAATGATCTTCATCATGCTTGAATAAGTATTCATAATAATCATTCATGTAGCGTGATACATGTGCTATTTAGTTATTTGTGATACGTAATAAACTACTTGTAGTAATACAGTGACCCATTTAGGGGACAACTACCTTGGGCTCCTATCAGCTAGTTGCCAGATGTTATCTATTTCAGACAACTGCGTCTAAACAAGAATTATCACAAGTGCTATTTGGCCGGGCGGCGATTATTCAAATCTAATAATGAATTATTGAGTTTGATTTCTAATTCATTTGGAATAGCTCGGCAGCGCGGTGAAAAAAGTTATCTCGGTCTACAACGCGCCAAGCTCTGCCAGGAATCGATTGGGGAACCGGTCCGTGGTACCGCACGCCGGCCACTGCGCCAAGTGTGCCGTCAAACGGCATTCTATTGCCGCGATCCAGAACTTTCCGTCGCACTTGTACAATTGTCAAGGCTGGCTACCACGGCTGCAATTATATATAACTAACCTTTTCATATATCGAAATTCAATATTTTAATTCTAGCAGTTCAATTATGAAGCTATATTTTAATTATTTATTTTAATCGAAAAACGACGACACTAGCGCCACTCATTCTCGATTAAAACTGCTCTAGTAATTTATACAAAAGAGTGAGATTTTTTTTTTTAATCAAACGTGTATTCTATTTTTTAGGTTACTTATCTAGTAATTAATAATAATTATGGAAGGTATATATTTTTTTTTTTCAAATTGTATAATAATGGGTCTCTATTGCTAGACCTGCTAGGTAGATACCACCGCAGCTCCTATTTCAGCCGACAAACAGTAGTGTACAAATATTACTGTCTTCCGGTTTGAAGACTTAACCCAATGTTGCAAGGTGATGAGCGCAATGTGGTGAAGTGTATACCATCATAACTAGCGCCACCTTATGGGCAAACGTATCAATTCCCATCGGGCGAAGGTCTCGTTCATCTATTATTAATATTACAAGTACTCGTAAATTTTACTCACTCTAAGATACGCAAAGATTTTAAATTCTTCTCAGAATAAAAAAAAGCATTGATTACAATGAATGTTCTCCGGAATTGTGATATGGTATCAATGATCAATTAGAAAACGGGGAGTATATAAATAAATAAATAAATAACCTTTATTTCGGACTCCAGATCCATATTGATTACAAAAAAAAGAAAAAATAATATATCAATAACAAAAGAAAAAAAAAAAGTACAAACAAAAAAAAGAACAGTCTGATCCCGGCTAGGCAGCAACATTTAGCCATTGTTTGTAGGTATGGCTATAGTGCAGTCTCATTGCTAATAATATACATAACATATATATAATAATATACGTATTAAAAAATGAAATCAAAAGATTATGGAACACACACGCTTTTATAATTCCCATTGTGGTAGGTGCAACAGGAGTAGTAGCCAAAAATATAAAAAGGTACTGTGACATCCTTGATGCACAAATAAATATTAACATTCTACAGAAGCAGGCAGCCATACATTCATCAACAATAATGAGCAAAGTTCTTGGAGATAATGTATATAATACCAGTAACCAATAATATTTTAGTTCATCAGTTTAATTAGGGAGTAGAAATAGTATATGTAATTATTTATAATAGGTAATAAAAAAATAAAAAAAAATATATGTTTTTGTAATATGTACATATATATAATGATAATATTGGGGAGTGCCATTCTTTTTCTGAAGTTTCAGGACAGAATGTGCACTGTAATACCGACACATGTCGAGAAAAGGGGCAACCCGTACATCTATATAATAATATAATAACACACATAACAATAATATACATCGCCTTAACCTAGATCAGTCATGTAAAATGGACTACAGCGATAAACACGTCGATAGTAAATACAATTTTTTCCTTCACGTAAACTACTGTTTGAATCACTTAACGACAACTATTGTGCGAACCGCTATCGCTGATCAAACAGCAAGATATACAATGGCACCGCCGGGGCGATGCCAATAAGCTACTTAGTTGCCAACCGGGCGATCCTTTTCAATTCAAACTTAACGAACATCCCGTTCTCGGAAAGAAACGGATTTCTTTCTCACCTCTCATTTTCCCGCTAACGTCTTTGTAATATAATGCTGCGTATATTTTTCCTTCTTTCATTACTTTATAAAAACCGCAAAGAAACTGACGAGTTGTTTACCTGATTGTAAATGATATGCTCACTACATAACACCTGTGAGCTTAAAATTTAAAACAAGCAGTTTTCTTCGCATTTCAAAACTACCTACAATTCGTCTCCAACGGATTTCAAAGTACTTAAATAATAATATAATTTATTATATTTTTACCTAGTATAAATAACAGTTCAAACGAAATGTTAGAACAATTTGTGGCCCATTTCCGTATTCTAGTGGAGTAAAAGTTAAACTCTGATATTTTTAGACAGAAGCAAAAGCTAATGTCTCGTCTACTAAAGAATTAGAAACCATATAATCGTCTATCTCTTTTTTATGTGAATGTTCCATCTCTATTAAACCTCATTTCGCGTAAATACGCAACACTTAACGAATATAGACATTCACCGATAATAACCTAGTTATATGCTATTAGTTGGTTATTTCGTGTTACAGAAAAGAGTGAACAGGCTTCTTCTAGACTAGTGCCGCTTTACCACCTAGATTACATCTCCGCTAACCATCAGGTGGGATCGTAATCAAGCACTAGTCTATCCATGTTATAAAAAAAGAAAAAAAAAGCTTTTTATACAAGTTTATTATAACATGTGTTTTTTTTTTCCTAGAAATTTCGTACAAATGTTTCTGAAGATGTAAAAATCCGTTATGGTTACTTCGAACAAATAAACATAGTAATGTCTTCGTATTAATTGATTAAAAATATACCAAAAGCGGTTGAGGTATATCTGACGAAACTTACTTTTTCGACGAGTTAAGTTTAGGTTAGGCCAATTTTTGTTTCACCGCTTTATTTATAGTCTATAGTGACATAAATTTATAATATTTCTTCGTGAAAAATTGTTAAATATTACAGTTATAAAAATAGCGGTCAAACGTTGACACATAAAACGTTCACACAAATATATATATAACAAAAATCAGAATCTATTTGTGTAACAGAAGCGCGCGGCGCCTCGCCTCGACGTACGGACAATTACGCCCCCAACCGGACGCTTCAAGGAAACAACCGTAATTGTATGCCCGGAGTATTTCCAAGAAATGTAATTACTCTGTCAGTGATAACGTTGTGTTATTGATAATGCTATCAGTTCTCATTGTGTTGCGCGTGTGCGCGTGCGCAGCCGCAGACGCATGTGTGCTTTCCACGTGCTGACGATTTTACAAATGAACGATTTCGAGTATTTTTATCACTTTATAATACAAACGTATATATAGCCGTGATAGCCTAGTGGTTTGAACGCCGGCCTTCCAATGCGAAGGTACCGGGTTCGAATCCGGCCTGCACCAATGAATTTTTCAATTTATGTGCAGTTAGCATAAAACACCAACTAATATCAAGTGCTTTGACGGTGAAGGAAAACATCGTGAGGAAACCTGCATATCTATGTCATGACCATCCGTGGTCAGACTAGTATGTGAAATGGAGAAGGCAATGGCAAACCACTCCATTATAACTGCCAAGAGAGTCGTCGTGTGTTTCAATAAAAACATGATGACCACGACCCTCAGTCATGAGGAAATACGACTTAGAAGAAGAATACAAACATTCCGAGCAACATACAATAAAGAGATTTTTTAATCATAACTATTCTTTATATTCACATATTGTATGTAGATAACTACTGCTGAATGCAAGCGTTCCCTTATACATAAAAGAAAGTATTTTAATGGGAACGTTATGAATTTTTTTTAAATATTCATTTACAGACTGGAATTTTGGCAATAAAAAAATATTTATATTAAATATCACTTCTATAAAATGTGTTATTCGTCTCTTACTAGACACTACAAAAGATTTCAGCGGCGTGCAATAGACAATCCGCAGGTTGTGAATTAAAAATCAAAAAACATGTAACGAAAAAACTTGACTTAAAATTATTGATTCCCCATACAAACTTTCATACTATCATTAATTTCGTTTCAGAAATTCCAAGGTTCAAACTTTGATTGCTACACTATCGATACAGAAAGAACAGATCCACATTATTAATATTTAACCTCATTCTCCTTCACTATGATTATTAACCTGTTATGGAACTGAAAGATAATTGCATGTTTTTTTTTATGTTTTAAATATCTTTGCCTCAATAACTCGCCGGCATGTAAAAACAATTCACACTTGGCCGTTTCATAATTGCGGGCGTATCACGGGCGACCCGCGCACCGACAATTCGTTGAAACGTTCGCCCAGCTTTTTGTCCAGTGCCCACGGTTCTGGTTTCGTTTGTACTGTAAAAAAAAAAAAACACCTCGTATTCCGAGTGAACGATTCCGAGACATGTTTAGTCGGACGCTTTAATCGGTAATTGGTTAACTGTTTACTTTCACTTTTGCTTTTTTTTTTTTGTTGAATGTCATCCGTCGTGTTGTTTCAGAGCTAACCTTTTTTTTTTTTATTGATTATATGGTCTGGTACTGGGCTAAAACCTTTTCGCGATATTAAAAAAAAAATTAAAATTGTTTTATTCAAATTTTTTTAATATAAAACTAAATTACAAATAACTAGCTAGATATTAAAAATTTACTATTATTTTTTTATCGCTCTTTGTACTATGAAAGCTGTATTTTAGTTGGCAGTTAAATAATTAATCACAACGTTTTTTGTGAACTCTTACATTATAATGAACGAACGACTAACGCACGTATGTCATTATGTTTTTTATCTATAATTATTTGTAAATGAAAAAAAAAATGGTTTAGTAGGAACTTAACATTCTAAAGAATCCCTACAATGTTGTTTTTGTTAAATAGAGATAATGTTTATAATTAATTTCTTAGTAAAGTTCGCGACGCAATAATAGTTTTATCTGTTCTCGTGAAACGATAAACGTTATTATCTGGAACGTATTTTTATTTTTTAATGAAATTCTTTATTTTGCCGCACTCGTAAATGTTTTGTACTCGGGTTTCCCGAGTCATAGTGCAAGCGGAGGTTTTTTAATCGATTTACGGAATGAACGGATGAACCGAGGTATCAATTACTGAACAAAAAAGTTAAGCATCCATTATCATCATTTCAGCCTAACGCACAAAGAAGCAAACCATCCAAACGGTTTTAAATAGGAATTTTTGTCTGATTAAAATATAAAGATCTAGATCACTAATAGGGTAAGCCTTTCATGTATATATCCACTTCACCTGAATGGACTGACGGTGCTAAAATAAATATAACCAAAATGTATATCAATTCTAATCGTATCTAAAGAATCGCAGGGAGTCACTGGATTCAAACAGCACAAGACCGTATTTTGAGGAATACATTACAAGAGACCTATGTCCAGCAGTGGACGTCCATCGGTTGAAATGATAATATCAATTCTAAGCTGAAGTCGAAGGTATATAACAATACCGTAGCCACATTCAAAGCCTTTGAGAAAATCACAAGCAATACCGCAGTAATTCCTGTTAATAATTGTTAGTGTACATGATGCTAACACGAATCAATTGAAATATCGATAGTGAATCGATAATTGTGTAACGGATACGGTTTTAAAAATGGGTCCACTATTTGTAACGTAAACCAGTGTAAAGGTTTCGCACTTTAAAATGTTACACAAATAGCTTATGTAATCGTCCTGAAAAATGTGTATAAAGTTCAGTAGTTTCGTATTAATACTTTTTATACGAATCTCTTAAAATTTCTACTTGAAAAACTAAACATATTATTTTATATTGATTGGAGATTGTTTAATAAATCTACTATTCACGATCACTTGATTGTGTATACTTTTGCCAATAACGTCACGTTAGTTACGATGATATACACTGCACCCCTATGCTCGTTGCTTTCAGACATATTAAGTTTCGTTACCCCAGTAATTTCACTAGCTATAATACTATTGAAAACTGTCACACCGTATACTACTGTTTGTCGGAAGAAATAGGAGCTGCGGTGGTACCAAATACGGTCTCCGACGACAGATGTATGACAACGAAAAATCTAAACCTTTACCAGGTGGTAGGTCTCTGTTGCCGGAGACCGTCTGGGTGGGTACCACCGCAGCTCCTATTGCAACCGCCAAATAGTAGTGTGCAAACATTACTGTGTTCCGGTTTGAAGGGCGCTGTAGCTAGTGTAATTACTGCGGTAACGAGACACAACACCTTATATCTTTCGACGAGCGCAATGTGGTGCAGTGTGTACCATCTTAACTAGCACCACGTTGTCGTGGGCAAGCGTATCACTTACCATCTGGTGAACGTCTTGCTCGTCTCGTCGCATAGTAGAATAAACAATTAATCATAAACAGAATATTTGTTGCAATTAAACACATGTTGTTTAAATTGCATGAATATTTATTTATTTAAAGCTTTATTCGCACACATATAAAAAGAAATATACGAAAACGCGGACTTAATGCCATAAGGCATTCTCTCCCAGTCTACCATAAGGTTGAGCAGAGCAACAAAGGGTGCATTATCATATTAGTATGTAAGATATTACTACATGTAGTAAAATACAAATCATAATAAATACAAACAAATATGGTTAGTACATATAATGAAAGAAAGGGCAATATATAGATATTGATAAAAAATTATATAAGCCGTGATAGCCTAGTGGTTTGAACGCCGGCCTTCAAATCCGAAGGTACCGGGTTCGAATCCTGCCTGCACCAATTAATTTTTTCAATTTATGTGTAGTTAGTATAACACCAACCAATATCACGCGCTTTGACGGTGAAGGAAAACATCGTGAGGAAACCTGCATATCTACGTCATGACCATCCGTGCTCGCACTAGTTTATGAAATGGAGAAGGAAATGGCAAACCACTCCATTATAACTGACAAGTAAGTCGTCGTGTGTTTCATCACACGATGACCACGACCCTCAGTCATTAGGAAATACGACTTAGAAGAATATATATACTTCCGGACACATCTATCGGCCCACCGCTCAGTGTTTAAAGTTTAGACGGTGTCTAGTTAAAAATAAATGTTAGGTGGAGAAATAAGTTTTAATGCAGTTACAAAGCAGATTTATTGGTCAACCCCTATGTATGTTTAATTTTAATTTTTTTGTAATTTCGAATTGATTTGGCCGGCAGAAGTTTTACAATTTGGGCGACAATTCCAGGCAGAGTATCCATATTTTTTGGTCAAAACTGGCTTTAAGTTTAGATTTGCCTTTTTATAGAACCAATAATCGGACACATCAAAAAAAAATCCAACTTGTGCGAAATAAAAAAGTTTTCTCCATTCCGGGGTCGTTAAAAACAATGAACAGACTCGAATTTTCGTTTTTTTTTTTTTCATAATCCTGAATTCAAAATTAAAAAAAAAAACATACATAAAGGTTGACCAAAAATCAGCTTCATACTGCATTAAAACTTATTGCTCCACCTAACATTTATTTTTAGCTAGGCACCGTTAAAACTTTTAATCACTAGGTGGGCCAATAGATGTGTCCGGGAGTGTATTAACTTAGAATGAAAACATATTAATAAAAGCCGACATGAACTCGGTAAGATTTAAAAAAAATGTAGAGTCAGTCACAATTACCATTTGATATCGATTTGGACCCGCTTTGTATCGTTTTAAACGGAATCAATAATTTCCGTCGGCGCGTTCAATTCTCGCGAGGGACGGCTTTTGTCGATCAATTACCGGGAATGTGGTGGTGCATGCTCCATACGGAGACGCGTTTATGCTCTTTGTGTTTTTTTTTTTTTTATCATAGATCGCAGCAACTGGACCCTTGTTCCAATAACGCCGCTACATACGCAATGGATAAATGGGAATAGAAAGAAAAGTATTCTATGTCTCTTTTAAACGTATATTTATATACATAATTCATTTCGTATGATTATTGTAATTACCAGGCTTGATGTTAACTATTTTTTTCTATCGTAGTAGCTTAACAAATGATAACCTTTTAATACGGATACCACAGGTTCGATCACTGAATGTGATGTTTAGAATAGTATAGCAGCACTATTAAAGTTTTTAAATTACATAAAAGAGCTAAACGCGTTATGGGCTAGTTCAATATTAAGTGAAATTGTTATTGTGTTAGTCTTTATATAGAAATTAAATCGTTTCAATACCGGTTCAATAAAAACAGTAACTGATCGTGCTCTCTTCACAAGTAAACCGTATCGTATTAACTAATAGGTTACTTATTTGTATTTCATTATTCTTATGTATTAGATCTTTTGTTATGATTTTATAATAAATGTAATAAGTTTTCTCATATTATCTAGTTTATATACAACTATTCCTATATAGAAGATTCGTAACTGAAACCTGAAAAAACAAAAACCCCAACCCAAAGATTGATTCAAAATTACATAAAAGATTGTGTATATAAATTTTTATTAAAAAAAAATTAAGATCATCAGCCTATAGACGCCCACTGCTGGACAAAGGTCTCCCCCAAAGATCTCTACAAAACAAAAGAAAGAAAAATTTGATATTACATTTTTATTTTACGAGACGGGCAACGCTTTCACCTTAATAACTTTAAAAATGTTATTTTTATCATTTGTTTATGAAATATGATCTTAAGTGTTTTATTACTGAACGTATAGTAGTTTAAACGTATATCTAAACATTCCGGTTGTCTCATCAATTCGATGCACACAGTGATAACTGAGTGATAAAGAGATATCTTTATATACAATTTCATGTGCAGTTAGTATAACAACAACTAATATCACGTGCTTTGTCGGTGAAGGAAAACATCGTGAGGAAACCTGCATATCTACGTTATGACCATCATTGATCGCACTAGTATGTGAAATGGAGAAGGCGATGGCAACACCACTTCATTATAACTGCAGTCTTCGTGTTTCATCGCACATGATGACCACGACCCTCAGTCATGAGGAAATACGACTTAGAAGAAGAAGAAACGATGATAATATGTATTTGTATATAATCAGTGGTATTTTTTTTGTCGAATGAACATAACCCAATGTAAGTGGGGTCCGGGGCAGCCGAATGGCCGCGCGTCTCCGGAATGATCGTGGACATCTAAAGTATGTACATTTTGCACTACGTAGAATACCTTTTGCTCTCGCAATTTTTTCCCCCCCGCGTTTCTCGGTAGCGGCTCGTTCAGATGCCTCTCACAACACTAAAAAGGAAGAGCAGCTTCGCTCCCAAATGTTTATTACTTAAATTATTCAATTGAGGCGCTTTTATCCTGTTATGGTGAATCTGTTAGCGTGTTGAAGTGGGACGGCGCTAAGTAAACGTTCAAACGATTCAATACTTTGACGCACGTATCGTTAAAGTCGACTATCGCTTATCAACTTTAAGTGATCGAACGAAATGGTACATAATTTAGTATTTGTGGGTTATATCGGACGATTTCCATAAACACATTTATATCGGCCACTTCGCCGGTGCTACGTTTTTATAACCAGAACTATAAAACGTTTCTTTTCTTCTGTTTACTTTTACATATGCTAAATGAGAATACGAATACAAAAAAATTTATTGAAATAGTTCAATATATCATTTAATACTTTCACGTGCAGTTAAACATTACATTGAGAATGATACTCATCTAAAATATTTTAATTTCTTCTAGTACCTCAGCGCCTATTTCAACCGACAAACAGTAGTGTGAAAACTTTACTGTGTTCCGGTTTAAAAGGCTAGTGAAATTACTGGGGTAACGAGACAACCTTATGTGACAAGACGAGCGCAATGTGGTGCAGTGTGTACCATCTTAACTAACGCCGCGTTGTTATGAGCAATCGTATGACTTACCATCAGGTGAACGTCTCGCTCATCTCGTAGGCTAGTCAAATAAAAAAAATCACTAAAAATTATCATAACTTATAAAAATTAATAATATTAATTAGTCTTTGAAACTGTTGTTAAACAAACATCTAAAATTAAACGCTTATTAATCTCATTTACGCAAAATGAAGACCGTGTAGTAACAGATGATTAGCTCATCATACGAATAATCTATTTAATAGGCAACACTAAGAATACTTTAAATATAACAGCAAACATATAATCTGTGATAGTATCGATAAATATTTATACAGGATCAATATAAAATATCTAAGTTACGTTGTATTAAAATCTACAATGGAGTATATCACGAGGGCTTCGTTTTTAAGAAACATCACAGAAAACTAAAATACAGATAACCAAAAAAATATTTTTTTTAGCACTCTAAGGATATTTTATAAGAAAAATAATCTGTTGAATCGGATTACTTTAGCAAGCTCAGCAGTTTATCTTCTTCTTCTTCTTCTTCTAAGTCGTATTTCCTCATGACTGAGGGTCGTGATCATCATGTTTTTATTGAAACACACGACGACTCTCTTGGCAGTTATAATGGAGTGGTTTGCCCATTGCCTTCTCCATTTCACATACTAGTCTGACCACTGTCATGACATAGATATGCTGGTTTCCTTACGATGTTTTCCTTCACCGTCAGAGCACGTGATATTAGTTGGTGTTTTTATGCTAACTGCACATAAATTGAAAAATTCATTGGTGCAGGCCGGATTCGAACCCGGTACCTTCGCATTGGAAGGCCGGCGTTCAAACCACTAGGCTATCACGGCTCACTGTCACAGCAGTTTATAATACACAAACAAAACTCATAGTGAACATACGCTAATATTTCAATTTAATGATTTTACTACAACACCTATTTACTTATCCTGTTTACTTGTTAACTGTGAGTGCCATTGAACTTCGTTATACTCGTATCATATACAAGTTGAATTTCTGAGTATCTTCTGGTGATAATTTCTATTTCCATTCCGTACATCCGTGATAGTCATGTCCATCACGGACGGACGAATTTAAAAAAATTGTTAAGTGAACCATCGTTATGTTGTTCGGATTCTATCCTCTGTCCAAAAGTTTACTGTGTAATATACACTCCCGGACACATCTATCGGCCCACCTAGTGTTTAAAAGTTTTAACGGTGCCTAGCTAAAAATAAATGTTAGGGGGAGCAATAAGTTTTAATGCAGTTTTAAAGCTGATTTTTTAGTCAACCTTTGTTGTTTTTTTTTTTAATTTTGAATTCAGGATTATGAAAATAAAACACGAAAATTCGAGTCTGTTTATTGTTTTTAACGACCCAGGAATGGAGAAACCTTTTTTATTTCGCACAAGTTGGATTTTTTTTTTTTTTGTGTCCGTTTATTGGTTCCATAAAAAGACGAATCTAAACTTAGAGCCAGTTTTGAGCCAAAAATATGATACTCTGCCTGAAATTGTCGCCCAAGCTGTAAAACTTCTGCAGGCCAAATCAATTCGAAATTACAAAAAAAAAAAAAACATACATAGTGTTAACCAATAAGTCTGCTTCAAAACTGCATTAAAACTTATTGCTCCATCTAACATTTATTTTTGACTAGACACCGTCGAAACTTTAAACACTGGGTGGTGGGCCGGTAGATGTGTCCGGAAGTATATTATGTATATTTTAAAGTAAAAAAAACCTTCAGTTACGTCTTATAACATCAGATACTAAGTTAGTCTCGTTAAAGATTTGTATAACCGTTTCGGAGATTATTCGTAACAAACGGACAGATCAAAAATTAAGATTTTTTCCACATAAACATCGTTTAACGTTTGATATAAAAATTTAGATATAAGTTTAATTATTTGTATCATCTTTGTCGGTATCACTCATGAAGAGTAGTCGTGGTCATCAGTTCAGGTGATGATCACCTTCCTCGTGCACTCATGAATATTTATATATATATAGTTTATTTATTTATTTAATAAGGTTCTCCAACAGTACACACACAGTAATATTAGTAGACAAAAAATTACATACAGCTACATTTCTGATGTGTGTACCAATTAATGGAGTACACATCACTAACAAATGCACGCATTATTATTTGATTATATAAAATAAATTAAAAATACCTAACAGAAAAATAGGTACACAAAAGAAAGAAAAATACATGAAAGAAACATATATGCTTAAACTTTTCTTGTTCTCTCGCCAGGGTTCGAAGGCGGTGGGCGGTGATCTGATGGCGGATCTGCACGCCAAGCTGTCTATGCGCAGAAGAGGCATATCCGGCGCGGAGCGACACGGCGGCTCTCTACTCCATACCCTGGCCAGTATCATACCCGAACCTGGTGACCAATCCTCGCCGCAGCAATCCTCCAGCGATGACGACTGGAAGTAACTTCAAATACCCAGACTAGGTTTCCGACGGTCAAATCAAAATTTCAACGCAGTCGTAACTAGATGACACGGTTAACTAATAATCAACGGAAACGTTTAGAAATTTATTAATCTATACAATTGTAATTAAATTATCCCGTTATTTATGTAATATGTCGGTTTATTGATTAATAGTGCGTTTTGAATACGAACGGATACTTTGATAATTATGTAATCGGATATCTGTGTGACCGGTTCGGATGCGGTTTTGGTCAATTCAATTCCAATGGCTGCACCTTCTCGGAAACGAGTCGTAATATCCATTCAAATTATCGATGGCGCCTCTCCCCCCCCTTCAGCGATCTTATGAATTGTCCATTTAAATACTAAAATATTGAAAGTATAATATATAAAACCTTAAACTGAACCGAGTTACAACCTTAAGTTGTTTTCATTACACTTGGTTAAGTCGCTGCCTATAACAATGTGGCGGCGTTAAGATGACTTCACAATAATATTCTCATCGCTTTGTGATGACGTTCAATTACTCAAATATACTAATAGTTACAAAAAATAAACAATAAGTTATGTACATGGTAACATTTTGCGGCGGTAGTGACCAACGGTCTCATACCATTAAAAAACTTGTACGAGGTGGGCCAGAGAAGTCATCCGATGTTGTTTGGCTCCCATTTTTTTTCTAAATTGAAAAACTTTGATTCTCTTTTTTGATTATGTTTATTTGAACCTTTAGAGTTTTATTGGTGAAGTCGAGAAGATGATATCGACCAAATGGGCGCCGAATTTGGTGATTCAATTTGGGCTTCCAATAGGATGATTTCTTTTGGCCCACCTTGTATTATAATCGTAATGTTGGCAGCAATTGTTTACGTCCGCGCGGGATTTCTATTTGTGAACAGTAGATCGGAAAGGGCCCTCTGGTTCCGGGAGGTTATTACGATAATCGCATTTCTCACTAGCGGCCGTCTCGCTTTCGTTTCTGGGAATGGTGAGCGGACGGCGAGCCTTCCTCGCGAACTATCAACAGGTTCGGGCGATTAGCATTTCCAGAATTGTGAAGAAAAAAAAAAAACACAACACGTTTACATGTCCCTCTTATAAACACTATGCACAGTACTGCCAATTTCATTGACACTAAAATTTTTAGCTTTTTTTCGTATATATGTAACAAAAAAATTTATGCAAATCTTTTTGATGTATTAAACTAATGTTTCCATTTGAAATATATGTATATATATACTGTTTCAACTACAATGTGCTAACAATTAATGTATATAGTATGCTGTAGCAACAAATTTATAATGTGAGTAGTTAAAAAAATGTTCGAAAAAATCAAAATGTAACTTGTAGCCTAATAATCGAACTAGGGACTTTAACAAACGCCACTGAGGCTTATATTATATTTATTATCATGAATTTTGTCAACATATATTAAGAAGCGTTTGAAGTGAAGCTATGATAAATTTGATTGGAATAATAAATGATAAGTAATGTGACGCCGGTGCGAGAAAAACTAAAGAGGTTTCACTTCCATTGTGTGATATAGAGAATAGTACGGATGTTATGCTTTTTATGAAATCGATGTAAGTGAAATTTGTTTATTAAACGATTTACATGCTGTTAAAGTGTTAGAGCTGGATAGAATAAGTATCGGGTAAGAACATGTGATGAGCCGTGCCTATTTTGGGAGGTGCTAAATATAATGTTAGGCGTACTCGGATTATTTATACTTTCCATGTTTTGATTCAGATTAGAAATGTATTACGGTTAAAGAGTTTTTATGCTTCATATGCGATCACCGATGAACGTTGTGAATTTTTGGAACAATTTATGTATAGCATTTTCTGATAATTTACATTTGTTATCCTAAAGATTTTATCACACGGTAAAGTGATCTATTTAGTTTTTGTCAATTTGTAATCGATGTTTAATTAAATCACTTTATGTGAAGTTGTCGATATAAGCTATTAGATAGAAATGGGAATGCGGACATCGAGCGTTGGTTGTTTATATTAAAGAATTATTACGATGTTAAACAAATATACATTTAGATATTCCCAGTTTTATAAACGACAGTCCGTAGCGAATTTTGGGGATATACGTATTATATATAGATCAATAAATCAGACTTAGTTGATCCCATAAACTTATGAGGTACATTATAATTTTGCTCCGGGTCGGAACGAATCTGGTATTTTTAAAAGAAAACCTTTTTTTTTTTATATATCCGGGATCCCTTTTGCGGCGTACCTGAAACAGAATGTGTAATGAAATTTAAAGAAATTATTCGATAAGAATGTCTAGTATGAATTTTATAAGCGTACATTGTTGTTGGGTTGTATTTACATGGGAAACATTTTGTAGTTTTTCGGCGGTGTCCTTTTTGTTACGTTTTATC
This sequence comes from Byasa hedistus, assembly GCA_029286795.1. Lineage (NCBI taxonomy): Eukaryota > Metazoa > Arthropoda > Insecta > Lepidoptera > Papilionidae > Byasa > Byasa hedistus. The sequence goes on from JAGSMW010000001.1 coordinate 1,924,009, forward strand.
GGCATTTGTATGCGGAACGGGTGTACGTGAAACGAACAGTTAAGTTCCGACGAAACTAGCCGTGTGCACCCGGGCTCAGCTGTACTTACTATACGTGGATTAAATTCAGCTTACTAATCGCAACGGAATATACCGGCAAGCGCGATTGTCGCTGGAATATTAAAACAGTGGCCCTTTACACAACGAATACTTTGTTAAAATATGTATAATCTGTTTATATCTGTGTGTTAACTGATATATTTGTAAGATATTTATTGTCTCAAAACGGATGCATTGTTATGATCGAATCCGTTATGTTCTGATTGATCCTCGCCTCGTGGAAAGTTAAGCGTGGCGTCGATTTAGTTGATAGAAGCCGATTCTTGCCTGTAAAGCATGAATCAGACCTCAATAGATCTAGATTGGTGTACAATTGTGGATATCTTCTTCATATAGTAATGTAACCGTTTGCCGCGTTGAATGCGAAGCGCGAGTGCAGCGCCCCCGGCGTAGGAGCTCGTACAACAAATGGCGGGATTGATTAATGACCGCTTGACATAATCTCACCGCGACCGCGACTCATACATAATACATACACTACGCCGGAATTAGCTTTTGCCGTGAGAAAGTTGCTTTTTACTAAATAAATAGCTAACTTAACACCGATCGCAACATATATAAGTGCCGTTGTATCATCTCTTTGACATTTGAAAAGATTACACCCCAGCACCAATTTTAGTGTAAGGCGTGAAATTAAATCTGAGTAGCTTTAAGGTGGCTTTTATAATTATATTTAAGTATTGTCTTATATAATGTAATGCTAAGTAATAAATTTGTTAACGAAATTATGTATATAGTTTTATGACGTCGATGTTCTATTGTATAAACATAGGAAGCGTAGTTATTATGTATTTAGTTAATAACACTTGCCTTCGTAGAATTATTTTAAGTATTGACTGATTGGTTTAAATTATCTAGTGTTGTTTTTTATACAACTGTGCATTACCTTTTTTTTTTCGTTATTATGTAAATCAATGACAAATGCAATTAAATCATATTAATGTACAATGGAATGATAAAGATATTTTTTTTTGTTTCTACATATTGAACTCGGTGAATGTTTAAATTATTTGTGTTAAGCAAGCTGTGTGAATGAGTTCGAACTTGGCTTACAACATTAAATTACATATGGAACATTGTAAATCGCGTCGCAGAGCCGTCTTCTAATCTTGTAAATGGAGTAACGAGATGCCCATTATAAATGTTTAATCATGATAGTTATCGTCCTGTATACATACGTTTGTTGTACGAATTGAATTTTAAATGTTACGATGTAGGATGGCATGTCATTAATAAATGAATTATAAATCCCACAACAGTTTTGTTTCTTCTACCTCTTGAATGTCTGAAGTTTAGCCATTAGCTCTGTAAATCTAATTCCGGTCTACTCCCATGTGTTATTTAACAAAAACCGCTTCGATCTGCCAGCACGTCTTTTGGCTTATATCTTATCATAATCAGATACGTATACGAATATGACGCATAACATGTTCGAGATATGTAACTTCGTTTAGTAATTCTGTATAAGCTTTCGCGTCATGCAATCGTTATAATAAACCTTTTTTAATTTGGCACTTTGATTCAGGTGATGATCTTACCATAGGGTAATAACACACTTTAAAACTTTCGACACACTAAGTCTAGTAATAGTCCACTCCCAAAAGTTTACAAATCTATTTAAGAGATATATTATACTAGTCGTGTGCTGAGTTTGTATAAAAAATCAACATCATTTAACATTCGACACCGTCAAATAACGAATCGATAGCAAATTCCCATCAGAAACGAGTGATTCCGTAACGTGGTAGGGTCAGCGACTTCTTTTTGAGCATTCTGATTATTTATAACGGCAGAGGCACCTCGCTAGAAAGCTACGTGTTTCGGGTTTTACACGGCATTGCCCCAGAATAACGTTCATCGAGATTTCTCGGTATAACAGCGTCGAGTATTTCGGAATCGGAAATAAGGATTCCGGGAAACCGCTGGCCTCAACGGCGCGCGTGTGAGGACGCTGCGTAGCGTGGGTGTGATAAACAACCTTTATACCGCCACCAACTCCTCCGTTATCATACGCTAATAGCATATTACTAACTTTTATAATAAAAAAAAGATAACATACGTTTCGAAGAAATCCTTCAATTTATAAATGAGTAAATATTTTTTTTAAGAAAGCTGAACTTATTTCAGACGTGCGTCTCAAAGCTACTTCTGTTTATCTCAGTGAGAAGAAACGTGCTCCGCTAACAGGAATTATATACATAGAAAACAGCCGTGTACAATAGTACAATTTAAATTTGGCATAGTTAAGGAAAACTTTTTGACAAAGTTAAGACGAATAAATCAATAAATTTTATCAAAATTTAGTAGTTACTAGTTAAAAGTATTATATATACTTTTATCAATATATTCAAATATATCTAGAAAATAAAAGCAGTTACGGCGACATGAGTCTTTTAACATAAAAAAATCTGATATATATTTAACTATTCTAGGTAATTTACTATCGTATTGACTATATCCTATATATTTTTTATCTACAATTTGGTTATAACTGACCTCATTTTCACATGATTTCATGTGAAAATAAGGTGATGATGGTGAGGCGCGTTTGCCTAGTAAAACCTGTCTTATATAAACGGCAATGCTGTTATGACGGCGGGTAGGTACCCTCAATAGCAAAAACTACCTAGTAGCCAGATGTGATCAAAAAACTCCACCATACTTGACCCCGGAGTCAAACCGGGAACTCTGTGTTACAAGGCTGGGCTTGTCGATGCGCCACGGAGACAGTCTATTTTGATAATTGTAACTAATATTTGACTTTACTTTTGCGTCATAATTCAATGTATTAGGTGGCATATAAAAATCGTTTAAAGCAGCATTACTTAAAAAGTTTGTTTTTAATTAAATAGCTATAATTTATAATTAAATAGCTAGTCTAATTGTTTTAGACTTCATTAGATGTATATAGAAGAATCTGTAATATTCACTTTGATTTCTTGTAAACTAACAAACGAAAATTAAATTTGAGTGATATTAAGTCAAATGTATGTATAATATATATATACATATACCCGGAAAAAGTTTAAAAAATATCATGTATTTATGCTAATCGTGTCGCAGAAAGATTTATAATTAACTCATAGAGAACTAGACACGTTTAATTTCAGCTCGCGTGGCGGTGCTTTTCTTTTCTAGGAAAGGAAACTAATTATGCGCGCAAAGTAAGTGCTACGTTCTTGGCCGCATCAAATACGAAGATTAATGATAATGGTGATTCAGAATTATTATGAAAAACCACGCTGTAGATGTGTGTGTAACTATTAATATAAACGCAATCATTATAACAACATTACTAAGGATTGAGAGAGCGTAATAAAAAAATTGCCCAAAACAAAAACGTTAAAACTTTTTGAGTTGCTATGAACTTCTTTGTAAAATAAATAAAGTATTATAACTATTATCGCGTGATCCCGACAAAAACTAATTTGAACGTAATTAATAAGAGGTAAAAACATGTTTAACAAAAAAGACGTACATGATTACATAAAACCGCAAATTTCAATTTGAATTGTTAATTAAATTGGAACCATTTCTCAGTGATGTGATGAAATTGATCAAATCTCGCCTAAGAAAATACTCCCGCTTAACAATTATCATTAGTCATTTAAATGAGTAAAGTCTTAGTTAAGCTTTGCTACAAAAATCGTTAAGGTAAATTCATAAAAAAATTCTGTTTCGTTTGGTAACGACCCTATCTTATCATGAAATCAATCGGATTTTAGGCCTTTTGACTTTAATGTGTTGATTATAGGTGTTTTCATCGCCGCTAGAGTTAAAGTGCGACTTTTTTTAAATGTTTTATTTTACAAATTAAAGCGGAACCCTCAACATTTTTGTACTTAAAAATACTTTCAACTCTTTTTAAATTACTTTATCGTCAGTTTTACCTCTATATTTTTAATTATGAAGAACACCAGAAACCAGAAACCAGTAAACCAGTAAACCAGTAAACCAGTAAACCAGTAAACCAGTAAACCAGTAAACCAGTAAACCAGTAAACCAGTAAACCAGTAAACCAGTAAACCAGTAAACCAGTAAACCAGTAAACCAGTAAACCAGTAAACCAGTAAACCAGTAAACCAGTAAACCAGTAAACCAGTAAACCAGTAAACCAGTAAACCAGTAAACCAGTAAACCAGTAAACCAGTAAACCAGTAAACCAGTAAACCAGTAAACCAGTAAACCAGTAAACCAGTAAACCAGTAAACCAGTAAACCAGTAAACCAGTAAACCAGTAAACCAGTAAACCAGTAAACCAGTAAACCAGTAAACCAGTAAACCAGTAAACCAGTAAACCAGTAAACCAGTAAACCAGTAAACCAGTAAACCAGTAAACCAGTAAACCAGTAAACCAGTAAACCAGTAAACCAGTAAACCAGTAAACCAGTAAACCAGTAAACCAGTAAACCAGTAAACCAGTAAACCAGTAAACCAGTAAACCAGTAAACCAGTAAACCAGTAAACCAGTAAACCAGTAAACCAGTAAACCAGTAAACCAGTAAACCAGTAAACCAGTAAACCAGTAAACCAGTAAACCAGTAAACCAGTAAACCAGTAAACCAGTAAACCAGTAAACCAGTAAACCAGTAAACCAGTAAACCAGTAAACCAGTAAACCAGTAAACCAGTAAACCAGTAAACCAGTAAACCAGTAAACCAGTAAACCAGTAAACCAGTAAACCAGTAAACCAGTAAACCAGTAAACCAGTAAACCAGTAAACCAGTAAACCAGTAAACCAGTAAACCAGAAACCAGAAGAAACCAGAAACCAGAAACCAGAAGAAACCAGAAACCAGAAACCAGTAAACCAGTAAACCAGTAAACCAGTAAACCAGTAAACCAGTAAACCAGTAAACCAGTAAACCAGTAAACCAGTAAACCAGTAAACCAGTAAACCAGTAAACCAGTAAACCAGTAAACCAGTAAACCAGTAAACCAGTAAACCAGTAAACCAGTAAACCAGTAAACCAGTAAACCAGTAAACCAGTAAACCAGTAAACCAGTAAACCAGTAAACCAGAAACCAGAAACCAGAAACCAGAAACCAGAAACCAGAAACCAGAAACCAGAAACCAGAAACCAGAAACCAGTAAACCAGTAAACCAGTAAACCAGTAAACCAGTAAACCAGTAAACCAGTAAACCAGTAAACCAGTAAACCAGTAAACCAGTAAACCAGTAAACCAGTAAACCAGTAAACCAGTAAACCAGTAAACCAGTAAACCAGTAAACCAGTAAACCAGTAAACCAGTAAACCAGTAAACCAGTAAACCAGTAAACCAGTAAACCAGTAAACCAGTAAACCAGTAAACCAGTAAACCAGTAAACCAGTAAACCAGTAAACCAGTAAACCAGTAAACCAGTTTGTTTATATTTTTGCGGTTACAAATAAAAAAAAAGTTGGAGGAATTAGTGTGGTTAAGAAGGAAAAAATTATTAGTTTGTCCTAACATTCAAATGAGAACATCTAATATATAAAATTCTCTTGTCACAATGTTCGTTCCCATACTCCTCCGAAACGGCTTACCGATTCTTATGAAGTTTTTTGTGCATATTCTGTAAGTCTGAGAATCGGTTACTATCTATTTTTCAAACCTCTAAGTGATCAGGGTTGCCCACACCAAAAAATTTTTTTTTTTTTTTTTTTTTTTTTTCTACTTTATTTTATTATTGTGTGGCATCAAAAACTACATACAACCCTAAATTTTCACTTTTCTATCACCAACCCCTGCTTTTTAATAGACATTTTAATATTTTTGTCTCGCTCGATATCATCAATTGTACATGGCCACGTATCAAACCGCGTGGCTGTAAACTCCAAAAAAAAATATCACTTGGTAAGTGGATCCCCTCCACGTGTGTACCGGTGTCACCTCTCACCAGTACACAGCACGGAGTGGGGATGACAACGAATTCTTTATCTCTCAAACATTATGCCTTTTGTCACTCCCTCTACATATAAATATATTCTCAAGCAACTTTATTATTTGTTTATTAATAACTAATGTCATTGAATATAATTTATTATTAATACAAATATGTGTCGGTAAGCGCATCACTCTACAACGCCAGGACCAATTTGGCCAATTTGAGAAAAATTCGAATAATCGCCGGGAAGCCCCTAAAAACAGCGCTTTTCTTTTTCCTATACAAACGTTCTCTAACTAAAATGTAGGGTCAATTTGAACTTTATTGCTATTTCATAAAGTTCATATTAAATTACAAGCTTTCACTGCTGTCTAAGCAATGTAGGTGCGTTCCTAACGCTAAAGAGTCAATTTTAACTTTATACAGATGCTCAAAGTTCAAATTAGATCATTCTTTCAAAAGTGTACGTATGCGCGTCGGAGGATCTAACGCCGCGTGCCGAAATTAAAACGAATGAAATAATAACATAAATAGTCACAAAATGTAAGAGCTAAAGATCATTACTGCTGATTTTCAATTAGGTCGGCTTCGCGGTATTATTTATTTTGTTTTAGTTTCTTTTTCACGACATCACATCAGTCCAGCACAAAACCGCGTTACCGTCTGGCGGACCTAACAGACTTCATTCCGTGAAAAAGATTTGGAATGAGGCAGTTATTGGAAAATGGAAAATGGAAAATGGAAAATGGAAAATGGAAAATGGAAAATGGAAAATGGAAAATGGAAAATGGAAAATGGAAAATGGAAAATGGAAAATGGAAAATGGAAAATGGAAAATGGAAAATGGAAAATGGAAAATGGAAAATGGAAAATGGAAAATGGAAAATGGAAAATGGAAAATGGAAAATGGAAAATGGAAAATGGAAAATGGAAAATGGAAAATGGAAAAGGGAAAAAGGAAAAGGGAAAAGGGGAAAAGGGAAAATGGAAAAGGGAAAAAGGAAAAGGGAAAAGGGAAAAGGGGAAAAGGGAAAAGGGAAAAGGGAAAAGGGAAAAGGGAAAAGGGAAAAGGGAAAAGGGAAAAGGGAAAAGGGAAAAGGGAAAAGGGAAAAGGGAAAAGGGAAAAGGGAAAAGGGAAAAGGGAAAAGGGAAAAGGGAAAAGGGAAAAGGGAAAAGGGAAAAGGGAAAAGGGAAAAGGGAAAAGGGAAAAGGGAAAAGGGAAAAGGGGAAAGAAACCAAGAAACCAGAAACCAGAAGAAACCAGAAAACCAGGAAACCAGAAACCAGAAACCAGGAAACCAGAAACCAAAACCAGAAAACCAGGAAACCAGAAACCAGAAACCAGAAACCAGAAACAGAAACCAGAACCAGAAACCAGAAAACCAGGAAAACCAGGAAACCAGAAAACCAGGAAAACCAGGAAACCAGAAACCAGAAACCAGAACCAGAAAACCAGGAAACCAGAAAACCAGGAAACCAGAAACCAGAAACCAGAAGAAGAAACCAGAAACCAGAAGAAACCAGAAACCGAAACCAGAAACCAGAAACAGAAACCAGAAAACCAGGAAACCAGAAACCAGAAACAGAAACCAGAAACCAGAAACCAGAAGAAACCAGAAACCAGAAACCAGAAACAGAAACCAGAAACCAGAAAACCAGGAAACCAGAAACCAGAAACCAGAAACCAGAAACCAGAAACCAGAAACAGAAACCAGAAACCAGAAGAAACCAGAAACCAGAAACCAGAAACCAGAAAACCAGTAAAACCAGAAAACCAGGAAACCAGAAACCAGAAACAGAAACCAGAACCAGAAACCAGAAACCAGAAACCAGAAACCAGAACCAGAACCAGAAACCAGAAACCAAGAAACCAGAAACCAGAAACCAGAAACAGAAACCAGAAAACCAGTAAACCAGTAAACCAGTTAAACCAGTAAACAGTAAACCAGTAAACCAGTAAACCAGTAAACCAGCAAACCAGCAAACCAGCAAACCAGCAAACCAGCAAACCAGCAAACCAGCAAACCAGCAAACCAGCAAACCAGCAAACCAGCAAACCAGCAAACCAGCGAACCAGCAAACCAGCAAACCAGCAAACCAGCAAAACCAGTAAAACCAGAAACAGAAACCAGAAGAAACCAGAAACCAGAAGAAACCAGAAACCAGAAGAAACCAGAAACCAGAAACCAGAAACAGAAACCAGAAACCAGAACCAGAAACCAGAAACCAGAAGAAACCAGAAACCAGAAACCAGAAACCAGAACCAGAACCAGAAAACCAGGAAACCAGAAACCGAAACCAGAAAACCAGGAAACCAGTAAACCAGTTAAACCAGTAAACCAGTAAACCAGTAAACAGTAAACCAGTAAAACCAGAAACCAAAACCAGAAACCAAAACCAGAAACCATAAACCAGTAAACCAGTAAACCAGTAAACCAGTAAACCAGCAAACCAGCAAACCAGCAAACCAGCAAACCAGCAAACCAGCAAACCAGCAAACCAGCAAACCAGCAAACCAGCAAACCAGCAAACCAGTAAACCAGTAAACCAGTAAACCAGTAAACCAGTAAACCAGTAAACCAGTAACCAGTAAACCAGTAAACCAGTAAACCAGTAAACCAGTAAACCAGTAAACCAGTAAAACCAGAAAACCAGTAAACCAGTAAACCAGTAACCAGTAAACCAGTAAACCAGTAAACCAGTAAACCACTAAACCAGTACACCAGTAAACCAGTAGACCAGTAAAACCAGAAAACCAGTAAACCAGTAAACCAGTTAAACCAGTAACCAGTAAACCAGTACACCAGTAAACCAGTAAACAGTAAACCAGTAAAACCAGTAAACAGTAAACCAGTACACCAGTAAACCAGTAGACCAGTAGACCAGTAAACCAGTAAACCAGTAAAACCAGAAACCAGAACCAGAAACCAGAAACCAGTAAACAGTAAACCAGTACACCAGTAAACCAGTACACCAGTAAAACCAGAAAACCAGTAAAACCAGGTAAACCAGTAAACCAGTAAAACCAGAAAACCAGTAAACCAGTAGTAAACCAGTAAAACCAGCAAACCAGCAAACCAGCAAACCAGCAAACCAGTAAAACCAGAAAACCAGGAAACCAGGAAACCAGAAACCAGAAACCAGAAACAGAAACCAGTAAACCAGTTAAACCAGTAAACCAGTTAAACCAGTAAAACCAGTAAACCACTAAACCAGTACACCAGTAAACCAGTAGACCAGTAGACCAGTAGACCAGTAAACCAGTTAAACCAGAAACCAGAAACCAGTAAACCAGTAAACCAGTAAACAGTAAACCAGTACACCAGTAAACCAGTACACCAGTAAAACCAGAAACCAGTAAACCAGTAAACCAGTTAAACCAGTAAAACCAGAAACCAGTAAACCAGTAGACCAGTAAACCAGTAAACCAGTAAACAGTAAACCAGTAAAACCAGAAACCAGAAACCAGAAACCAGAAACCAGAAACCAGAAACCAGAAACCAGAAACCAGTAAACCAGTTAAACCAGTAAACCAGTTAAACCAGTAAACCAGTTAAACCAGTAAACAGTAAACCAGTAGACCAGTAAACCAGTACACCAGTAAACCAGTTAAACCAGTAAACCAGTTAAACCAGTAAACCAGTAACCAGTAAACCAGTTAAACCAGTAAAACCAGAAACCAGAAACCAGAAACCAGTAAACCAGTAAACCAGTAAACCAGTTAAACCAGTAAACAGTAAACCAGTAAACAGTAAACCAGTAAACCAGTAAACCAGTAAACCAGTAAACCAGTTAAACCAGTAAACCAGTAAACCAGTTAAACCAGTAAACCAGTTAAACCAGTAAACCAGTTAAACCAGTAAACCAGTTAAACCAGTAAACCAGTAAACAGTAAACCAGTAGACCAGTAAACCAGTTAAACCAGTAAACCAGTACACCAGTAAACCAGTACACCAGTAAACCAGTTAAACCAGTAAACCAGTAACCAGTAAACCAGTTAAACCAGTAAACCAGTTAAACCAGTAAACCAGTAAACCAGTAAACCAGTAAACCAGTTAAACCAGTAAACCAGTAACCAGTAAACCAGTAAAACCAGAAACCAGTAAACCAGTAAAACCAGAAACCAGTAAACCAGTTAAACCAGTAAACCAGTTAAACCAGTAAACCAGTAAACCAGTAAACCAGTAGACCAGTAAACCAGTAACCAGTAAAACCAGAAACCAGTAAACCAGTTAAACCAGTAAACCAGTAAACCAGTTAAACCAGTAAACAGTAAACCAGTAAACCAGTTAAACCAGTAAAACCAGAAACCAGTAAACCAGTAAACCAGTAAACCAGTAAACCAGTTAAACCAGTAAACCAGTTAAACCAGTAAACCAGTAGACCAGTAAACCAGTAGACCAGTAAAACCAGAAACCAGAAACCAGAAACCAGTAAACCAGTTAAACCAGTAAAACCAGAAACCAGAAACCAGTAAACCAGTAAACCAGTAAACCAGTTAAACCAGTAAACCAGTAAACCAGTTAAACCAGTAAACCAGTAGACCAGTAAACCAGTAAACCAGTAAACCAGTTAAACCAGTAAAACCAGAAACCAGTAAACCAGTTAAACCAGTAAACCAGTTAAACCAGTAAACCAGTTAAACCAGTAAACCAGTAGACCAGTAAACCAGTTAAACCAGTAAACCAGTAGACCAGTAAACCAGTAGACCAGTAAACCAGTTAAACCAGTAAACCAGTTAAACCAGTAAACCAGTTAAACCAGTAAACCAGTAGACCAGTAAACCAGTTAAACCAGTAAACCAGTTAAACCAGTAAACCAGTTAAACCAGTAAACCAGTAAACAGTAAACCAGTAAACCAGTTAAACCAGTAAACAGTAAACCAGTAAACAGTAAACCAGTAAACCAGTAAAACCAGAAACCAGAAACCAGAAACCAGAAACCAGTAAACCAGTTAAACCAGTAAAACCAGAAACCAGAAACCAGAAACCAGAAACCAGTAAACCAGTTAAACCAGTAAACCAGTTAAACCAGTAAACAGTAAACCAGTAAACAGTAAACCAGTAAACCAGTAAACCAGTAAACCAGTAAACCAGTAAACCAGTAGACCAGTAAACCAGTAAACCAGTTAAACCAGTAAACAGTAAACCAGTAAACAGTAAACCAGTAGACCAGTAAACCAGTAAACCAGTAAACCAGTAAACCAGTTAAACCAGTAAACCAGTAAACCAGTAAACCAGTAACCAGTAAACCAGTTAAACCAGTAAAACCAGAAACCAGAAACCAGTAAACCAGTTAAACCAGTAAACCAGTAACCAGTAAACCAGTAAACCAGTTAAACCAGTAAAACCAGAAACCAGAAACCAGAAACCAGAAACCAGTAAACCAGTTAAACCAGTAAAACCAGAAACCAGAAACCAGTAAAACCAGAAACCAGTAAAACCAGAAACCAGAAACCAGAAACCAGAAACCAGAAACCAGTAAACCAGTTAAACCAGTAAACCAGTAAACCAGTAAACCAGTAAACCAGTAAACCAGTTAAACCAGTAAAACCAGAAACCAGAAACCAGAAACCAGAAACCAGTAAACCAGTACACCAGTAAACCAGTAAACAGTAAACCAGTAAACAGTAAACCAGTAAACCAGTAAACCAGTAAAACCAGAAACCAGTAAACCAGTTAAACCAGTAAACAGTAAACCAGTAAACAGTAAACCAGTAAACCAGTTAAACCAGTAAACCAGTTAAACCAGTAAACCAGTTAAACCAGTAAAACCAGAAACCAGAAACCAGAAACCAGTAAACCAGTTAAACCAGTAAACCAGTAAACCAGTTAAACCAGTAAACCAGTTAAACCAGTAAACCAGTTAAACCAGTAAACCAGTAGACCAGTAAACCAGTTAAACCAGTAAACATGCCACATTCCAATTTTTTTGACAGAACGAAGTCTGTCGGGTCAGCTAGTATTATTATAATTTTTGTTTATGTTGACCATAGTTCTAATGTAAAATGATTATCTATTGTCAGATTCTTTTGACATTGACGTCTTCAGTTTATACTACACGTGCATTTGATTTGAATTTACCTAGTAATTTTCAAATTAATTAAACAAAGTGCAACGGTTATTACTTTAGTCTTTAGTAATTACGATAGTTAAATAACGACTTCGGCTATTCTTGTCTTACAATATTTATAAGCTTTAAATACAGTCTTATTTGAAAATGCTAAATTCAAAAAGAAAAAATTCAGAGGTTGTTACAGAGACAGCGAAAAAAAAGAAAGTACAATTCAATGAATCAATTAAAGGACAAAAAGAAAAGGAATCACCTATAAAAAATAAAACTAAGGTTAACATGGAGCCTAAAAACTTGAAATTCAAAAATAAAGCTAAATCAGACATAAATAATACTAAAAAGTTTGAACCAAAATCTAATGAAAAGGGTAACAAAGTAGTTTTGAAAACCAAAGGTAACTTTGTTAAGAATAACAAAGGAAAGTTCAGTAAAATCTCAAATGCAAAAGGCAAAACTAACTTTTCTAAGGAACAAGATGGTGAAAAACCTAAATGGGCCGAGATGAAAAAAGAAAGGAAGAACTTAAGATTAATCCGCCGTAAAGCAAAAGCTACTGCTGAAGTATTTGAAATTTCGCACAAAGCCAAATTGCTGTCTTCACAAATACAAAGGTAAATATAACATGATTATGCAAAATATATTAAAATATAAAATGTGTTTTAAATATTACATATAGAATTGTATTAGTTATACTTTAGATTAACTTGTCTCGCTTTGTAGACACAAGGGCTCAGAAACTAATTGATTTATTAACAAACATTCAACACTTAATATTACTGGAAAATGTTTTATTTGCTAGAAATAGTTATGAACATGAAAGACAACAACTTAGTTCAGCACATAAATCTTTAACAAATATTGTTTACAGGAAAGTAGTTAAACAGGATTTCAAAATGAAAGCATGCAAAGAACTTCATTGCTTATTGAAGGGCCAGTATAAATCAATTGCTCTTACTCATGACTTAAGCAGAGTAATCCAAGTGTTACTAAAGCACAGCTCAGATGACATTAAGAATGAAATGACTGAAGAATTGTTGGATATCATGGTGCCAATGATGCAATCAAAGTATGCACAGCATGCTGTGAAAAGGATCATGAAGTATGGTACAGATTTCATACGTAACGAGGTTATAAAGAGACTCTTCGGGCACATAGTGTCTCTGGCTACTCATAACATTAGTGCACCGGTGTTAGACTATGCATATGGTGAATTTGCTACAAAGAAGCAGAAATTACACATGCAGCAAGAGTTTTATGGAGAATTGTATAAAAATGTAAGTATTCATATTCATAACTGTTAATTATTTAAAAAATCTAAATTTTTTTAGATTAAATAATATTATGCAATATTATAATGACTATATTCACAGGTATGTAAATTAATGAAAATTAAAGGTCCTATTAATAAATATAACTTCTTTAACTAGCTTTTGTAAAAGTCTTAAGTAACAATTTTTTTCATGGCAAAGACATTATTGTTACATAGATCATTAAATATTTAATATCTTAATTTTACAGTCTAAAGATGACAAAGTGAAAACTCTCAGTGACACCTACAAGGATACTCCGGAAATGAAGTCTGCTATACTACAGTCATGCAAAGCAAATATACAGAAGATATTAGATAAGAACCTACATGACAGCGAGTGTGTAAAATTTACAAATTTAAATCTTACTTAAATATCTAGAAATTTATTTTGTTTGTGGGAAAAGTATTAAAATATCTCAATCACTAATGACATATAAATTGTAAGGGAAATGATCTTGGATAAGAGTATCAGCTTTCCATGTGACCTTTATTAACATATTATACTCACTTACTCATTTGCCAAGTATAGACCTATTTTCAACAGAGGACATTATTATGCTGAAATATTAAAAAAATATCATCTTTACATATACTAAACCAAAATTTTATTTACAATTTCCAGATTATTTCAAACAGTACTGTATGATTACATTTGTGTGTGCACATCAGAGGACAAAGCGGAACTGATTGCTATGTTAAGCCCTCTTATTGTTCCTCTCAGTAACTCGCTGCCAGGTGTGAATGCAGCTAGTATATGTGTGTGGCAAGGCACCAACAAAGACAAAAAGGTATAATTAAATAGATTACTGAATATTATTCTTAGATTGATTCTTCGTTTCAAGAATATACAGAAGACAGAACAATTGACTAATACTTGAACCCATTTGCTGTGTTCAGGTAGTCAACGTATGAGAGATAGATTATTCAGAAAATACATGCTTCACTATCCACCACCTCAATTTACATAACATGATGTGAAATTGAAAAAAAGTTATTTGTTTTTTGTTTTTCAGACAATATTAAAAGTAGTGAAAGAGCATGTTGTATCTCTGTGCAAACACAAGACAGCTTATCGATTACTCATAACAATATTCGATGCGGTTGATGACACAGTTTTAGTGAAGAAGGCTATTCTATCTACAATAGCTAGTAACTTTAAAGATATTGCTAAGGATCACTGGGGTAAAATGGTGAGTACCAATATTAACATAGATGAACTGATTAGATGACTACGAGCATGACACGCCACGCTGTGTGGGACAGGCGTATCACTTTTCATTAGGTGAAGTTTCTGCTTGTCTCATCGGCATGAAGAATTAAAGAGAAAGATTGCATACCGTCAGAAATAGTATTCACCCAGATGTTCACTTGTATATTATATTTAGCATATAGTAGTTATATTTATTAATAACAAAATTACATATGATAGTTATAATTAATAAAAATCGAATGTGTAAATTCAGGTGTTACATTGGCTTGTAAAACCCAAGGACCCAGCAGCTTTCCATCCCAGCTTCATAAAGTTCCTAGAAGACGGTTCCAAGACTGGTACATCAAAAAAGGACGCCGAAATTCGTGTATCAGAGCTACGAGAAGCCATTCTACCGGTTATGAAGGAGGACATGATTTCAGATCCCCAATTTTGGTTAAGCAATAAAGCTAACTTTCTTCTCACTGTAGCTGTACTGTCTATAGGTAATTTGCTTTTATATTGACTACATCTTCTATTTGTTTTATCTGATATGAGCAGACACTCACATAGCAGTTAAGAGACCAATGGTCCAGTAAGTGGTAAAGCTCTCTTAGAATATTCTGATCTTTGTATAATTATTGATAGAATAGCATTGCTTTTATGGGGGGAGGGAAGGGAGACTTTCAATATGTTAGACAATCAGGCCAATACGTCAAAACCCTTTCAACATTCAAACTTCACTACATGTAGCTTAGGAATTGAGTTGATTGCCTTTGTATGGTTACTAGATTAGCAGTTAACCGCTGCATGCACATGCAGCTTTACTTAAGTCCTTTATAACACATAAAGAGTATAACAACAATAAAAACAGATAATTCAAAAGATATTAATTGGTAAGTATATGTCTCTATCAACAGAAACTTCAAAAGAAATATTAGAAGCGTTGGCTAGTGTGATATGTCAGTCAGATTGGGTAGTTAAAGTTAACGAGAAAGAGGTGTTGGCAGTTGAAGATGCAGGTATACACATGTGTCTCAAGAAGCTTACATCACTGGATAAAGATACCGCTGAAGGTACTTTAGGAGATGTGATGTGTGAACATTTGAACGACGATACTGTGAGTTTATATTACAATTTACATACAATTTTATTTTACAAAGCATGGGATGAGTAAGTTATACTTCTGATGGTTAGCGATAACTATAACAAAGTGGTGCTATTCAGAGTTATGTACACTGCATAAACCATAATAAAAGTTATAGATTGTTCTCAGTGTTACCACTTTTTCTTCTTTCACCAATATTCATAATATTTTGTTAATATTTCCTTTCAGATTAAAGTCTGGATTCCCACTAACAGGGGTTGTTTTTTCCTGCTTAAGACAATTGAAAACAACAATGACACGATTGCTAACAAACTTATGAAGAAAATAAAAGTGCATTCAAATCTTCTAAAGGCACAATCAACTGAAGGTGCAAAATTATTACTTCAGAAAATACAGAAGAAATAAAATATTTGTTAAATTATTTTAATCTTGTTTTAATCCACACAAACTTAATTAACCTAGTTAGTTACAATTACTGATTTAATTGTGTCTCACTGCAGCTCTTTTATCTTCTGCCAAACAGGAGTGACTTATTGTTACTGGTGCTCCAGTTTGAGGTTACAGCTAGTAAGATTGCTGGGGTAGGCAGACCTATTATCATTTTGAATGCAACATGTTGCAGTATACACAATTGCAACAAGTGCTACATTGTTGAACATCTCGTTACTTTGTGAAATAAAAAACCTTGCAATTTAGTATTATAGTTTGTGAATGTTATTGAAGTTGCACATTTATTCTAACAAGACGATAAACACAGACCAAAAAAATTATATGAAGGCCCAAATCACAAAATTAAATTAGCTATCTATTCTATTTATTTCAATTCATCCATATCTTATCTATAGGTTTTAATGCAGCGTTGTCAATCACTTTCAATGATTTTTCTAACAATTCATCTTCTATCTCCTTTATTGATCTGTAAATAACTTTTTTTTTAATCTACATTCATTATAAGTAGTAAAACTTTTATGGTTCAATCTGTACAATATTATTACCTGCTGGCATCTAAAACTTCCCAATTGTCTTCTATCAATTTTTCATAATAATTAGCAACTTTCTTCTGAAAGTCTAAGACTTCATACCTACAACATTTATTATTATAACTACTAGAAATTAAAAAAATATCAATATTGTCATGTTTAAACATCATTATTATCGAAATTCATTCATACACAAGATCAAAAACACAAACCTCTCATTACCAAATCCTTGTCTCTGCTGAATATTTTCAAGTGGCATAGTAAGAAAGAATACTCTGTCAGGTCTTGGTAAACCAGAATCGGGTAATTTACACCAATTTAAATCTAAACCTGTAAAACCATTTAAAACATTGCTATGATGTCATTCCCAAAACTGAAAGCCAACCTTCTGTAATGGAGAAGCACTTAAAGAAGAAGGAGAATGATGTCACAATAATAAGAATACATAAATTTGCATTAAATATTCTGCAAAGAAAATTTTTGGAACAAAACAAGGATTTTGATTTTATTTCTTCTTCTCCTCTTTCATAGAAAGTTGTTCTTGACCACTGTCTCTAATAAAAGCAGTGTACCTTTGGCAGCAGAAAATGCAACACCAGAATAACAGTATCTATCCACAACAATACTGATTCCCTCCTCCAATTTCTTTATTATACTCTTCACTTTCTCCCATCGATTTGCTGAGAACAGGAGATGGATGGTTTCATCAGACAGCTCATTCTGTAAAACATGTTGCACATTTTACATGTCTTTCAATATATAATTAATGCAGAAGCAGATAAAAATTTAAAAAGCTGTGTTGATTAAAAAACAACTTGAAACAACCAGAGCGTAAAAACTAAAAGCAACTAGTTTTATTTTTGCACTGGCTACTTACCTTTGACATCAAGTAACTATTGATAACTTTACCTATTTCTGTGTTTCTGTCAGGAAAATTGGTGTATTCTGCTTTGATTTGTGTTTTTCTCAAATTCTCAACTGAATTGGAAAGAGTTGTCACAATTAAGTTACATTTTATGTTATTTCAAACTAAATCATTTTCCGATAAGAGTTATTATTACCTAGCATTTTAGATTGAGTTGATTTACCAGTTCTGTCCACACCTTCAATAACTATTAAGGCCCCTCGTTTAAGTGTCATTATGAAGGAAATTTATTTGTAATATAATAGGAACAATAGCAGCAATAAATCTATTAATAAATGTCTTTAGGAATTAAAAACACTACTTAATGTTATAATATCGAGTCTCCTTTTGAACATTAAATCCAGACACTAGGCTAGATACTGTTTTAAACTTTTATACTAAATAATTGCAGACTTTCAACGGCTATTACAACCACAACAAACCTTATATGACAAACAGGCAAATTGCAATTGTCAATACAAAGAGTTAGACGTATTGAAACGTAGTATTTGCTAACATTTATTCACACCGGAGAGTGGCTAAACAAAAATCTTTTATGTTTTTAATAATTAGATTTTTTGTATTATTTTACAAGACATAGCCATTACTTGGGAAGGATTACTAAGATACATTTCGTAACATATATTGTTCTTCTATTCGAAACTAGTAAAATTAATATTACTCTTAAATGTAACCGAAAACTTTAGACTACAAATCTCAAGAGGTTAAGATTTTAGTTTTCTCCGGTTGACTTAGTTCTTCATGTTTAATTTTGCAATTCTATATAACATCTATTGCAAATCCAAACTTACATCTGCATTATAGAAATAATGTGTAATTTTTTTTATTCATATTTATCTGCATGGGGAATAAATAATCTAATTTGTTTTTAGTTCAAAAAAAATTTTTCTGCTAACTTATAAGGTTATAACAAGATTTTTTTTACATTGCACTCAATTCGAACATATATATTATATGGCAACACTGATAAAAGATTCACTTTTGGCATTTCTGATTGACGCAGAGTATTGTACGGTCGCTTTTCATATCACTTCTTTGTTTTTATTATTGTAACTTGTTTTTACTATTAAACAATCATGAAAAAGGGATATAAAGTTACAGACGTTAAAAGAGAAAAAAAGATTGGTGTAGCCGCAGAGAATCTTGAAGAGTTAATTGAGAAATCTCGTCAAAAGTTGGGAGTAAGTATAAATATTAAGTTTAGTTTGCTAAAGTTTTTGCAAATTTCGGCACTTACTTCATTTTATTTCTATTTATTTGGCTTTGTAGATCAATTGAAGTATTTTGTAATAAATCCTTTTACGCCTATTGCATATAGGTCAAGGGTAACTTCCCTTGACCCATTTAATACAAACCTTGACCTAATTGAATTTGACGGTTCCTAGTTCAATGTCAGCTGCGCGGAGTGTCGGCTTTTTGTTGCCGAGGACGGGACGCAGGTGGACGATGACGATTATCTTGCAACTTTACCACCCCAGACTTTATTCATATTACTAACACGGAAACAAAAAATGGTAAATGGTATGTTATGCATAAGACATTAACATAAATTAAAGCAAAATTCACACTAGTAACATAATAATCTGTATTGGCAATATTAACAATAGTTCATGAAGATAAAAGCCTTGGTAAATTTATATTATTGATTACTAAGAATGCACTTAGTAAAAAAAATTATCCAAAATTTTTTTAAATGCTTCTTCTCTTGATGTGTTAGATATATAATATATTAACATTTCTACATACCAATTTCAATTACATCTTTACCTAAAACCTATAAGCCAATACATTTTATTGTTGATCACAAATATAATGCATAATATCCATATGTTCAAAGGCGTTTATTTTCCTGTTATAGAAAAAAGTAAATTAATTTTTAATTAATAAATTAAATAATTTATTAATTAATTTTCACCTGTTAATATTAAGTCAAAATCTTTAAGTGAATAATAATTACTAAATGATAAAACATTACCACCTTTCAGATTTTGACTTCTACTATAATTTAATTAGATCTACTAAAAAGGACTATATTGACACTGGTGTTGCTGCTAAAGAGTTCCTTACCACAAATATCAAGGACAAATTTAAAGTATTACAAAAATATATCACAGCAGCTGATGATGCTAAAACTATACTCAGTGCGAGAACTGATGATCCTGAATGGTTTCAAGGTAAGTTACTTGTTGCTCTCTTAGAAAATTGATTATAATCAGCAGCCAAATTCTTTCACTGAATATAGTTCCTCCTTTAAATATAAATTAAATGCCAACTACTTATTTAATTTTAATTGATGTTTTAAACCCTGCAGAAACCTCATTTGAAATTTTAAAAAAGTTTTACAATTTTAATAGCACTTATCATTAAAAAGGCAAAAATTTTGTTTGTCCTTATCTATTAAAACCTGTCTTAATATTTCAATCCATTTTAATCAAGAAATTAAGTTTTTTTATAGGCAATAAAAGTCTTGCCAGAGGATAAGTATGTTAAAATAAATTCTGTTGGTGGTAGAGCGGGTAGAAAGGCAGCAGCGTTTATTTCTGCAGTCAAACAGTATACATGCTATATATATTATTGTCCCAGTTCAAATGGTTTTGTATTCAGAATAATTAATCTATTAAAGACTTCTATACACCATCATCTTAGTTGATTGAGTAGAATATTATTATGTAACTTTGTCCATTACATTCGTTCAATAATATATGCATTTGTCTTTAAAAAAGATTTATTTTTTCTTCTTTAAATGTTTGGCTAATACTAAGTGACAATTCAAAATTTTTCAAACTTGTTCACAAAATGTAATATTCATTAAAGCTTAAATTCATCCCCAGCATTTTTCCAACGGATTCAACCTTCTGCAATTTCATACTAATATAAATAACAATGAGTCTGTATCAAGTTTCGTCCATTCCATTAAAAATATAACCGTTTCGAGTGGCCTTCTTTTCATTGGAATCGGTACACTGAAATTGCAGTATTTCTCAACTTGTATTATAAAAATGTTTTGCCTATTGTTTGAAATTGCGATTATGAATGCTGAGTAGGCTTTGTTCCGGAGTTCCGTTTAAAAAAGCACCTGCCAACTTTATGAATAATCAGACTTTTATGCATATTTAATGTTATAAAGTTTTATATAATTGTTTTTAATGATATGAGAGAGCGAGTCATTCATGGTGGTGATACTTTCACTCATACTGATGTAATGAGCTAGGATAATTCTCAGATAATAAGTTGTGTTATCTTGGTAATTAACTTCAGCATCCTTCAAACATAGTTAATTTTGTTTCACAATTCTACCAAGTTACTAATAATAGTTTACTTTATTAAATGTTTTTATTCAAGTTGTATATCATTTATCAGGTTTGGAAACATCTGAAAAGACTAAAGAGCAATCGATGTGCAAAAGAGCGAAAGAGAGAATGAGGGGATACTATTATAAAACTAAGACAGCATTAAGAACGTCCGACATCTACGTGCACTCCAAGAACGGTGGCGGTAAGCAAATGATAGACAGGTTCCTAATTGATCTGCAGAGGAAACTCGAATCAGATAGCTACAACGAGAGCTATTTCAATAGGAAATCGGATAAATGCTTTCGTATATGCTCTGAGAGCGGTCTGTTCGAATGCGGCGGCTTGTGGAACGATGACGGGTGCAGCTACAGCGGTGAACACCTCATCAATCCCTACAGGAGTCGGGAGGAGAGGATCATCTTCCAAACTTGGAATCTCGATCACAAAATCGAACTGTCCCGCTCGATCATACCCAGCATCATGAAAGCGTTCGAAGACTTGAGCAGGGGCAGCTGTGTGTGTATATCCTGCGACAG
The DNA here is from genome assembly GCA_029286795.1 of Byasa hedistus. Classification (NCBI taxonomy): domain Eukaryota; kingdom Metazoa; phylum Arthropoda; class Insecta; order Lepidoptera; family Papilionidae; genus Byasa; species Byasa hedistus. The sequence goes on from JAGSMW010000001.1 coordinate 1,945,388, forward strand.
GAGCCACGGCGACGGCACCGTTGAGACTGATAGATACTACCTGCAAATATTCACACGGGACAATTTAAAGCTGGTTCACATCGTTTGCCATTACAAGGGCAGGCATGATGCGCGTTCCGGTGTGTACACACTGTGCAGTTCCTGCACTCGGTTGCAGGATATGAATTGTAAATAATTTACCGCGCATTGTTCCTGTTATTATTTACTCAGTATTTATTTGAATAGTTAGATCTACGGTTATCAGTTTTTGCGACCTGTGATATTAATTATTTTTAAGTTATATCTGATAATTACTTTCTTGATAATATTGAATTATGGTGCAAAATTATATATTGCTTATTATCTTAATAATGAGCTTGGTGTTGTGAAGTTACTATTTTTATTTTGCATAATACACGCACAATTCGCATGCAGTCCATAAAATGATAGTTAACACGTAAAGTAATTATCCATTTATTTATTTTTGAATTTAACTTTATACAACTCGTGTAGTCGTGGAATGAAGCTCTTCGGCATTATCTTCCAGTCCTTAATTTGTGATGCAGATATGTAAGGTAAGTGCATATATAAATTTAAAAAAATATTATTGGTCTACTGAAACTATATATTTGTAACAAAACGATTTACAATACGAACTCTTATTTTTTTTAATTCATAATTAACGTACGTGGTTTATTTACGCTGTTATGCTTGCAAGTATATTTCGTTTCAATAGATGAGTTCAGAAATGGGAGAATTAATTAAAAAAAAATTTACGCTAGATTATTTTTACTTTGTTATTATTTAAATATGAAGATTCGCATCGAAATTATATTTTCTACTATATGGTACATATAAATATTACGTAGTTTTATAGTAGTGTTGCCATGACTCGATAGTTATTTCTATCTTATATTAGTAGGACTTTTATATTCCGTCATTGAATTTCCCGTCTATACCCTTCGTAGCATGTGAATTCTACGGTATTTATTATTGTTATATATTCATAAGACAAGAATTATTATTTTACAACAAATCTTTCTTAAAATGTTTATTGAATAAAGCGTTAGGGAAAAAGACCGTCTGGATGGTAAGTTACACCTGCCTGACTCTGGTTAGGATGAAACACAGCACCACATTATAATCGTTGCTACGACCACAACGACATTTAAACCAGCACACAGACACAGTACTGTTTGTCTTGAGAAATAAAAACTGCAGTAGTTTGTCTCCGGCAAAAGTTACATTATGTTTAATCTGTGGACTAAATACTTTAAATGGATATTTAATTGTTAAGTAATAAGTTAATTGTAAAAAGAAATTTATTTTTCTACTACGTTAAAATGGAGTAGTTCAATATTTTCTATCTATAGTAACATCCGGTTGTGTGTTGTAAATGATTTTTATTGATTTTGTTTGAAACGACCGCTGCAACGGAAGTGAACGCGAGTTCTTTGAAAATCACATCAAATACAGGGTGATAGATAGCATTATACAATTTTATAATTGTTTTTAAATATTTTTTACCTGTTTCAACATTTATTTTATATGATTTATGCACATATACATAAAGTATTTTCAATTAAATTAAATCAATTTATAAATGAGTTTGACCAAAGAGACTAAACTAACGTAACTGAAGTTAACGTTTCTTTGAACTGTGAAATTTCTTAACTAAATCATATCTGATTAAGAAACCGTACAACATACTTTTTTATTCAGTAACCTAATTGTAGTAGATTATAAAAAAATATTTACTTATATTTATAACTTATGCACTAAGTGCTTTTTTTTTTGTTTATATTCGAATAATCAAGATTGTTATATATTCAGATTATTATATTTTGTACTAATAGTATATTTTTTTTTATTAAATATTATTTTTACACATCGCAAAGACTCTTGAGGCAAATATAAAATAGTTATATTTAATTCGTTCACGTTTCAAAGGTTGTCTTTTAAGAGTGAGAGGAAATAATATTAGCCTCATTATTTTTCGACGGATTCTATTTTTCTAACTTCGTTGTAAGTTGTGTAGTGTATAAATACTCGGTGTAGCCAAATTGTGTATGTTAGAACTTAGTGTTCACGTGTAATCAGCAATATTATTATATAGTGACAACATTATTGTGAAATCGAACGTGTGAATAATTCAGAATTACAGTTTTGGTGCAAATGTAAGATGACATTTGTATTTCTTTATTACTAAATAAATTTTATTGTTATCGTGGCTAAGAGAGAAAATTATGCTCCGTTTGGTTTCACAGTATTGTAAAATAATGCGAATAATTATTGTAATGGTAGACGCTTCCATTAAAGCTTTATAGATGTTTTTAAAGTAGATTGTAGTTAGTTTTAAATATTTAGATGTTCTGAATATACAGTATTACTGTTTAACCCATTCCAAACTCTGATAGATTTTAGATGAACTATGTAATAGGTAGTAGTTTGTTATGAGGAGACCATTGACTACTTTCTAAATAGTGTACTATATTTGTGTAACGTTGTATGATATAGAGTAGCAATAAATAATCGTTAAGAGTTTTGTTGAAAATTTTACTAAATGACATAACTACATCTGTGTTGCCAGAGCTTGAAACAAAATTATAGTTTAATTTAAAACGTTTAATGGAATATAAAATATATTTTGAAATGATTTTAAGTTATACAACTAATGTAACAAGAATTATGTGCAGTTATCAATTAGATTTTAAAAGAACTCGTGTACTTGTTTTATTTTTAACCATAATAGTTTTTTTTATATTATGAATGAAAAGCGATTCGGCTGCACATAACGTGGCGCTAGTTAGGATGATATACACAGCACCACATTGTGCTCGTGGCCTTCATACATTGTTTCGATACACCAATAGTTTTACTAGCCGACAACGCTCTTCGAACCGGAACGCAGTAATGTTTGCAAACTATTGTTTGTAATAATAGTAGAAACAAAGATTATTTATTAAAACTTTTATTTACAATGAATATTTATAATTTATATTTAACATAAACAGCTCATGTGAACACAGCAGGAATTCAGAGCCTCTCACATAAAAGAAGTCAAGGCCCTGTTTATATCCACCACATTGACCAAATTGTGGTTATCACACATTTTTTTTTTGGCCAATGAAACTCAAGCTTGTAGGGAATTGAACCTATGCCTTATTAACAATTTTAAATTTATATGACTACCTTACAAACTGGGCTGTCACAAAATCAATTAAACTAATTTTGTAGTTAGTTATTATATAGTAAAACCAAAGAGTTTTGTTGTGTAATCTTTATTATAATGAACAATTAAATATGGTTATATTATTATTATCTCCTCTTTCTTCCAGGTGACTTTTTATTGGGATTCCTTTGTCCTTTACCGGCTCGTGGCTTCTTGGCTGTGAAGTTTGTAGCATTGCCTCCTTTACCTTTGCGTTTACCTTTACCAGGTTTAATTGATTTCTTTTCCTCAGACCTCCTACAACAAAAAGTTATTTGTGTGGTTCATGATCAAAAGTAAGACCTTTAAAACATTATCTCTGAAAGCTGTAACATGTGATCTTCACTATAAAGACTGTATGTCTGTACAACACATAGACAGCATATTTCATAATAATTTAAACAAATACGATAATAATGATAATAGTAAAAATACATAAAAACTGAATATGCTATGATATGAAGAAGAAGAAAAACTTAATACGATCAACAAAATTCTTATCATCATCATTCGGATTCATTTATCATCATCATCAAATTTGCCTAATGATCTCCACTGCTGAAAATGGACCACCATCAGAGCTAAGCAATTTCAAATAAGGTTGTTATTTAGTTTTTATAATAACTTTGAATGTGCTGCTATTATTAGTATAAGTAATAATAATACTTACTGCACTTGTTCATTGTGAATATGTTTTGCGACTGCCTTCTCGACATCAATTTTAGGTCTCTTATTCAAAATTCTATCTATTAGATTCAAATTGTTTTGTTTCTCCACCTGCGGTGTTGGTACAGGCGCTCGCCGCTTCCTCTCTTTGCCAGGTATTAGCTCGTGAACTCCCTTACCCCGTGCTTCCTTTTCTTTAGGAAGTTTATCTTGGAATTTACCAAGCGAGGCTGTTGAAGCTTTCGCTACCACTGCAGCTGTTGCGAGCTGTAATTAATATTAACATTTCAGTATTATTTTACAAACAGCACTATTAATAAAATATCTTTTAAAATTAAACTTCAATCATGAAACCATAATGATTCTCTTTAAATAAAAAAGGTTTAATTACCTGTGTAGCACTAGCCTTGTCTGAAGTTACCGGTAGACCCACCCTAGGTATTTTTACTTTTCTTGCTCTAGCAATATTTTTTAGTCTCTGCAATTCATTCTTTGCTACTTTCTCAGATTTTTCATTAGCTTTCTTTTCATACATGTCTGTCATTGGGTCAACATTCTGGGGTACTTCAATGAGCCAATTCTTTTCTTTCTCTGCAGCAGCTTTCTTGAATCTAAAATAATTTGTTAATATTCAATTGATACATCATCATGTATATTTTTTCAAAAGAATTGTTAGAACAATTTTTTTAAGGAAGTTTCATAGTCCATAAATGATACGACTATGAATTAACATAATGGAATGGGGTAATATTTTTTCGCTTTGTAGTTAGATTACTACAAAACATAATTAAAGTATATACAAGTCAAAATGAGTTGGGTATACAATTTGGAAGCAATCATTAATATAGCAAGGATATATTATTTACACATAATGTACACTTAAGTGAATCTAAATGAACGAAACTACTTACCCAAATAATGGTACCCATTTTTGTAATTGTTCATCCCATTGTGCTTTGTCTTTCTTATTCTTTGTGATGCCCTTAGATTTAGCAAATTCCTGCCATTTAGTCAAAGGTTTAGGTTTAGGCACAGGTTTGGAACGAGGCAGTAATGTTTTAGGGGCTGGCAGCCTCACTACTATTGCTTCATCAATTCTTTCTGTTGGTAACTCCCACACTTTATTTAATAGTAACTGAGTATTGTCTCTACTTAATGCTTCAAGATAATTATCCCTTTCTTTATCTGACCTACAAAAATAAACAAATAATTATTATTATAGTTACATATACGTGTTATTTTTTCGATACAGGGATACTTACTGCAATGATTTTAAATCTAAATCATTAGTGTCGGATGCAAGAAGTGTTCCGATATCAAAATCTACATCTAAGTGCTTCTCAACTGTTACAGGTTTGTATTTCTCAGCTTTCTTTTGCTCCTTTTCTAAAATTTCATTAACTATATCCATTTTTGTAATATAACAACAACTTAACCTAAATCTCACGTTTTCATTGACATATAAATTATTTTACATTCGCAAATGACTTTTGACACACGTGCGTATAAAAGAAAACCATAAATATTGCAATGACTTTTAACTTGAAGAGGAACTAGCCGCTAGCGGAGCATTTAAAAATTAATGTGATTTATCAAAAAAGTTTTATTTTAATTAACAATGATATAAACGACAATATTTTTTCACGAAACTATCCTTTTTTATCACGTTTTAACATACACTTCACTGATTTGAGTTTCCAATATTAGCACTTTATGTTAGCTTAACTATTGCAGCGATATTGAATAAATGTAATAGCTAAAATAAATAGATAGTACAATGCATGTCTCTTAGATAAAATTTAACGAAAAAGTTTAAAAAAAATATATTTTAAGGATGTGTTTATGTATATGGCAATGCATTAATACTTTAGTTATTTTAAAGGCTCAAAAGAACTCGTATCTAAAGACGTAAAAATATTTAAAAAAAAAATATTTTTTTATTGGATTGGATTATCGAAAATTTATAATAGAAATTAGTTATTTTATTTACCTTATATTAAAGGTTAATTGTAACAGAACAGTAATACTATATATTAAATGTATATAATGAATTACAACATGAACTTATTTATGATTTCCTTAAGGCAACATCAGTTTTGCTTGTCAATGTTTGGATTTCAATGAAAGTAAACAATCGTAAGGTGTATTTAAAATTCTTAACTAAACATTTATAAATTAAAATAAGTTATTATAATGAGTATAGACGAAAAAAGTTACTGTTTTAAAGTAGAAAACAAATTCTTGGTTAAAAGTGGATGTAAGAAACGTATTTGGAGATCATTAAAGCAAATATTGACTGCTGAACGATCATTGCCTTGGCCAAACGATGCAGTTTTGTGTAAGTATAAGTTTTGTAGATAATAACTAAATCTCTTTTACTTTAACTACCAGTTTTTATAGATTTTTTTATTTCTATAATGATTATTCTGTACATATATTGATTACTGTAAAACAATTATGTTGTATAGATCAGACATAATTTTTTTTGTTTTGAAAAATATTTTACTAGTAAATTTGTCACCTGTCTAATATCCTACTTTTCATAATGTCAATATAATTAATATAGATTAAAAATTTACAGATTACTCTATAAATGCGCCGCCTACATTTAAACCTACAAAGAAATATTCAGATATATCTGGACTCCCTGCACCCTATGTTGATAGACATTCTAAACTGTTTTATAGCAATGTGGACGAGTTTACTACAATAAGAAGTTTACCAATGGATATTACTGCAGGTTACTTGCAGTTAAGAGGAGCTAATGCGATTGTTGGATGAAAAAACTCTCCAAGTGGTTAGAAATCACGTAAATTTAAATGATGCTAAACTAAAGAGATAATGGAGAGACGGCTAGAAGAAAAACATTTATATGTATTTTTCATATTAATATATCATTCAATGGGAAACAATTGCAATAGATATTAAACAATTTGCATTGTAAAATTGTTGTATTGAGAAGTTATTCTTTATCAATAATGAAGAATCACAATTAAAGTGATAAACAATTTATACTAATATTAAAAATGTTACTTCAGTTAGAACCAAGCTTTGAGACCTAATTGTTTGATTTGAATACTAATTCTGACATAAAATTATTATGCACAAAAAAAATAAAGATTTTTACCATCATATTAAAACTTTTGTTAATGTTTAATTTAGAAGATTTATTTTATCATCATCATCAACAGCCCGCAGCACCATGCGGCGTCCACTGCTGGACATAGGCCTCTTCCAAGGAATGCCACTTAGCCCAAAGATTTATTTGTACTTAAGTATTTCATGATTAGTTAAAGAGCTATCTCATTATATTTTTATTGGTTCCTTTGAGTTATTACTGTATTAAGTTTGTGTTGTAAACTACATACCGAGGTATACAATTGTTTATATAATAAATGGGCTTGCTGTGTGACAGCCAAATCTCCATTTTATTACTCGATATATATTATACGAATATTTATTTGATCTAGTGGCAACAAGTCGAGGAGTTTGGTCAGCGGTGGTTTTTCGGATGTGTTAGCAATCAACCTCATATACAACAGGCCATCATAACATTACTGTTTCGGCTGTCATCTTAGAACCAGAGTATTCTTTTCGAGAACATGTCGCTATCCACGACCTCATTGTCATTTAACATGATGTGAAATTGAGGTTGCGTGTTAGGCCGTTTTAAATATTAAAATACCGTCTTATTTATTTACTTAAAGACCCCCAACGAGGAACTCACTACATTTAACAAGTTTAATCGTAACATTATAATTACTTCGCGACGTGTTCTTCAATAAAATACAAAATATCAAAAAAATAATGGTAAACGTGATTAAGTACACTATAGTTTACAATTTATTACATCTTTTACTATATGGGTACTAAAATTATTTATTATTTGAAAATCACTAAAATAATTCCGTTATAACATATTTTTAATTTCATTTGTTCAGTCAGATCAAACAATGACAAAAGTAACTTGTCAAAATGACAGATGCCAATTCAACGTGCTGAGAAATATGTTTGATCGCATATAGTTTATTCCATATCAATAATATCTGATAAACCATAAGTGAAAATGTCTTCATCATTCTTTTTGAAAGGTAAGTCAAGGCAAGTGTTCAAAAGAAAGGGCGAGAAAATCAACAAAACCAAACAAAAAAAACAAAACGCTCCTAACCTAGAAAATGGTCAAGAATCTTCTGATAGTGAACTGGACATTAAAAAGTTCTCCGACGTTGAAGAATCGGATAGTGATCTCGAGACTGCTGAAGAGAAGAAAGTAAGGTTAGCAAAGAAATATTTAGAAGAGATAGAAAAAGAGGAAGCCAAAAGAGCAGAGTTCAAGGAGTTGGACGGAGCGATAGAGAAAAGGTTACAAAAAGAATATTTAGAACAAAAGGGAAAACTACGTTTTAACGTTGCAGATAACTTCATTGCACCAACAGAAAGCGATTGTAAACTAGTACGTGCTAAAGAACACAGACTACCTCTGACATGTGTTTGCATTAGTCTGGATGGTCAATTTGCATACACAGGCTGCAAATCTGGCTGTGTCATTAAATGGGGTATTAAAGAAAAAAGGAAATTGGCTTGTTTAACATTTAAAACGCATTCAAAATTTTTGAAAGGAAGTGTTACCTCCATTGCCATAACTTCAGATTCAAAATTCTTAGCTACCTCTGATGAATCAACCAGCATAAATATATGGGATCCTCACACAATGAAACATGTACACACATTCAAAGGGCACAAAGACATTGTAACTGGCCTTGTTTTTAGAAAAAATACACACGATTTATATTCAGCAAGTAAAGACAGATCTATTAAAATCTGGTCATTAGACGAGATGGCATATGTAGAGACTTTATTTGGCCATCAGTCATCAATAACTTCAATTGATGCTTTAACAAGAGAGAGAGCCATTTCAGCAGGTGGTAGGGATACAACAGTGAGAATATGGAAAATTGTAGAAGAATCGCAGCTAATATTCAATGGGCCTGTAGGTAGTCTTGACGAGGTGAAACTATTGGATGAAGAACATTTTGTATCAGGCAGTGATAATGGTTCAATATGTGTGTGGAGCGTTTTGAAAAAGAAACCATTGTGCTCTGTTCCAGAAGCCCATGGTTCAGATAATAATGTACCAAGGTGGATTACGAGCTTGGCAACACATTTAAATTCTGATATGTTTGCGTCCGGTTCATATGATGATAACATAAGATTGTGGAAAGTTTACGAAGCATATAGAAAAATAATGCCTATGTTTAGCATAAAAGCGAATGGTTTCATTAATTGTATGCAGTTTACAAAAGATGGCACACAGCTGTATGCTGCGTTGGGTCAAGAACATAAGTTTGGGAGATGGTTTAAGCAAAACAATGCTAAGAATGGATTATTAGTAATTAATTTTACACTTAAATCATAAAATTTTAAATAAAAATGTATAAATCGAAATATATCTTTTTTTATCTATCCAGCTGCTACCCTCGTCTTTTTCTGCGTGGTATTTAACAAAAAAGTTATTATTCAGTTCGCGGTTTACGATAATTTATTAGTTTGTATTTTGTTTGAAAAGTAGCTATGTTAATTTTAATGAAATTCTTCTACTTTATGAATCGACGTTTTGTTATTGTACATATATTGCCATTTACTTTTTAACAGACAGATATAAGAAAACAAATGAAGTAGGTGCACAGAAAAAGTAAAATAAACGAGGGACGAATGTACAGAGTCCGGAAGAAATTAATAAAAAAAGAGTGAATAGAGAGTAGAGTAATATTTATAATTTTGTTTACACCTAGTTTTTAAGAAAACTTTTATACAGACACGACGGACGCCTATTATAAAATTGTTTAAAAGTTACGGATCTCAGCTGGATGCGATCAGCACAGGTCCAATAGGAGTGGTCAATTTCAAAAGAGACTTCTAAGTTAACAATAATGTAGGCTTTTTAGTATTGTTTTATGGAGATTTTATTTAGAAAATTTTATTGTACACTTAAAATTAGGTTACAAAAGGCAGGCTTTGAGCGCGGTTAATACGCGCTCGGCTATTTACGCAGTGGCGCACGAGGCTGCAGACTCCAAATGCCGGACACAGGACGGTGGAAGCTGTTCACCCCGTCCTCAGGAAGTGAGTCGAACGCAAACATGGCGTACTGACCTACCACCTGACGCAGGTCCTTTCGGGGCACGGCTGCTTCGGACGGTACCTGTGCGTGGTGGCGAGGAGGGAGCCATTAACGATATGCCACCAATGTGGAGCGGCTGAGGACACTGCCGATCACACTCTCGCAGAGTGCCCAGCCTGGGAAGAGCCACGATCCCGCCTCGCCGCGGTCCTAGGCACCAACCTTTCGCTCCCGGCTGTGGTGAAAGCTGTAGTCGGGGGTAAAAGAGCATGGAAGGCGTTGGAGTCCTTCTGTGAAGCAGTAATGCGACAGAAGGAGGCGGCGGAGCGAGAGGGAGAACGACCCCACCTCGCAACCGATGCGCCGCCGAAGAGTGGGGCGTAGGCGCCTGACCGTCGCCTACCCCCGTGATGAGGGCCCGGGGTGGTGGATACGGGGACTTCCACTACCCGTACGGACGGGTCCTCGTGGCGAATGGTATGCTCTACTTTTAGCACGCCTCCAAGTGTGTACACATACAGTCTAGAAGACTAGTGGTGAGTTTGCAGCCGCAAACACTCGTGATGTGGTGCTGGTGAAATAATTTGATCCCACACCACATCAAAAAACAGGCCGAGACGGCGTTTACAGGGGTTTTAGTGAGTAAGAGTCTCACATAACGTTCGTCCTTTCCCCGTAAGGGCGAATGTATCCATGAGGATTTCACGTTTAAAAAAAAAAGGCATGCTTTGTGCCCGTGGGCATTTTCTACCAGTTAACCCAAGACATGGACGGATGCAAGTAGTAGGAGACGTGTATTAGAAAAATAAAATTAGTTGAATACCAAAAGCCGATTTTTTTAATTGTGCAAAGGACGGGGATATCGGGCTCCATATTTAATGTGATAAATTCTAATCCGAATTAATCTTTTCGGAAAAACTGGCATTACCTTCGGTAAATTTTTAGGTCATTCATGAAATGAAACAAGTTTCTTTTATTATTGCTAACTTTATTTACGATTAAAACTACACTCCCTTCACGATGAACATCCTCTAACCGATGAATCTTCGTTCTTGACAGTTCAAAAAAAAGGATCGGGTTAGTGGTACTACTAACATAGTGAACCTCTTCCTTAAATACCTAAAAATAACGCAGACTTCCAAAAAAAAAAAATACATCGCTAGAAATCGTATAGCGGAAGTCAAGGGTCTAAAAGTTGGGGCGGGGAGGGTACATTCTGCTGTTACCGATAAACCTAGACGCGCGCATCTGCAAATCACAGCAATCAGCACAGGAAACTGCCACAGCAAACAGGCCAGCGAGCAGCACCGGCCTGCCAAACAAACGCTTATATTAGTTCGCATTGGGACACACTCCGCTGGCTGCCACTCGCTCCTCTCGTTTATATAGACTCTCCATTTCGGAAGCTAAGCATTCAAGTCAACCGCAAGTTAAGGTTGAGACAAGTTATATTGAAACAATGCTGCAACAGTTAACCTCAAAACTCACGTGACATATCAGTTGTAACTAACAGGTGATGTGTTAAGTGGTGGCGACAGCAAAGTATGGTTACCGTCGGTAATGCGTGTCTCGGTTTGTCAATAAGTATAAAAGTTTACTCATAACTTATTCACTGCAACAACAGCAAATCAGCGGTTGTCAGCAATCAGCAAAACCCCCCCTTCCCGCAAACCGCTCGCTCTCCCCCCGCGCACTCCACGCCCTGAGCATACCAACATTCAAGTTAATATAACATCAGCTCCAATTAAACACTAATTATGTGGACAATGATGCCGGAAGTAGCAGCAGGCCCACGCGACTCGCGATGCTTTATCAAAACTGTTATGCGGTTAAATATTTGTTCGTTAGTGACCTGCTGCTATTTGGGTTTTAGGTTTACACAAAAGTTAAATTTATGAAAATTAAAAAAAAAATCGTCTCGTGGACTTGCAATGGAGCTAGTTACCATTCGTAGTTGTGCCATAAATTTCCCAATAAAGCCCACTAATCGCATTGATGTACATGATCTTCTTCAATTTTTAGATAATTTTTTTAAACCTGAAATAACTAATGACTTTCATCGGTCATTGATTGTACCAATTAATTACAAACACAAACTATAAACGGTTACCTTTTTAAATAACTTTTAACATACATGATGGTTAATTTCAAAAATTTTATCGATACAAAGTTCAAATTTACTGAAATAAGAAGGAAAAAAAAAAACAAGGTCTCCTAATGAATATACTAAACGATGAAATGAAGGTTTCCGTAACTGTAGCGGAGCCGGGGGTGTTTACATTAAATTCAATTGAAAATTGACAAGTTTACATACAATTGTTACAATACATAAACTAAATTATAGAAACTTATAAACTAAACACAAAGACAATTTGTTACAATGAATATCTGCCGCTATGTGTGTCATAGGTAGGTCGGATGATGCTTAACGTATATGACGGGTTCTAGTACCTTGCTAGAGGCTGCTTGCTTTGAATCTTCTCACACCGCACAATAGCTCCCAGCTGATACACAACCTGTTCATTTAAATAATAATCAATCAAAGTGACCCATTACAAAGTATATATTTTATCGAACAATGTGAATGAAGTTTGCATAAAAGCTATAAGAATTCAAAAGAGAAATAATTTCTTATTTAATAAGAGCCGCTAGTTTAAAAACTAATGACAACATTGAATGAAAATTGGAAATCAGCATGAAGCTTGAATGTATATAGGAATATCTACTAACAGTTAAAATAATCAAACAATAGTTTTAATCAAAACAAAGTCAAAATGTATTAAGTTTCGTAGTTTAGTTTGAGTTTTTATGATACAGTAAAAATTGTGTGTGATATTGAAGTGCTAGATATAAACTTTATTGCTGTTCATAAACTTGACCACATTGTTGACCAGTCCACAAGTAAACCTTATGGTGTAGTATCTAATCATTACTGTCCAGCCATAAACAAGCTCTTTTAGTAGTGTTATAGAATCTCTGGTGTAACTATTGTAACGATGACCCAAAATAATTTTTCTTAAAAATTTCCAATTGCTAATTCATTATTGTAGTAATATTTATATAATAGCATGTGGCAGATATAGTTATGCGGAGGTAACTGCCTGAATAGTTTTCTCTTTGATTTCATGAACGGGCACTGGTATGAAGGAAAGTTATTTATGTAGCTAAGTGTTGTAATGATGCACAACAATTTTAGTTAAACAGATTCTCTATTTAGACTTATAGACGTGAATACATTTTAGTAATTCTGATTGACCAACAATCAGATTACAGAGCATGCTCTTTTTTTACACAATAATTATATTCTTTACATATGAAACTGCTATTCTCCAATGTGTTTTGTCCCTTTATTGAAGTTTTAACAAAATAAAATGCAAGCTCAAACTAACAATAGTGATGGTAATAAATGTTTGTTTTGTCTTGCTTTAGGTGTTAGATATCTCATATCGTTCAAGAATTTTCTTTTTTTTTTTTCAGAAAATAAATAAATATTTAAAATAGTAATAATCTACTGTCCCTCCCATACTGACTTGATGTTGGCATAATTCTTTTAAGAGAAGCCATTAACCTGTTAACCGGGGAGTCAAATTATGCAACGTGTACCGGGCGCGTATTGTTTCGCTAGGACATGTCAATACGTCATGGATGACGTAATATCATAGTGGATCTCAAATATACGACCCGTCCGTTCCAGGGCGCAAATTAATTTTTGAGGACGTATATGTCCTACCCGTACCCTCGTTTACGCCTGACGCGTTTATACGTCTTGCCCGGTTAACAGGTTAAGCATAAAGAAGTAAATTCTTTACATTAAGTATGTAGAGTCTTACCCCATCAGCTCAATGTCTGGAGCGGGAGCGAGAACGGCTGCGGCTGCGCGAGCGCCCGCGGGAACTCTTCGAGTCGGAGCGGGAGCGGCTGCGGCTGCGGGAGCGGCTGCGCGAGTACGAGCGCCTCCGCGAGCGCGAGCGGGACTTGCTTCGGCGCCGGGACCGGGACCGAGAACGCGATGCGCTGAAACGGAGACCGACCGTTACATGACCATCATAATTCAACAATTAACACAACAAATTTAAATGTTTATAATGACAGTTTTATTAAATTAAAAAAAAAGGTCCTGGCATTTACACAATAGATTTTTTTTTATACTACTATGCGACGAGACGAGCAAGACGTTCACCTGATGGTAAGTGATATGCTTGCTCATGACAACGTGGTGCTAGTTAAGATGGTACACACTGCACCAGATTGCGTTCGTCGCCTTGAGACATAAGGTGTTAAGTCTCGTTACCCCAGTAATTACACTAGCTACAGCACCCATCAAACTGGAACACAGTAATGTTCGCACACTATTGAAATAGGAGCTGCGGTGGTACCCACCCAGCCGGTCTCCGGCAACGGAGACCTACCACCTAAAATTAAATTATTTTATAGATTGTTTGTTCTATGTGATAATTGCAATTTTTTTTTTAATCGTTATTTTCTTTTAATTTTTATGTTTCTCATCTTGATTTATTGCGTATTTTATTTTGAATGTTATGTGTATTTATCATAGGTGCATGCTAGAATTATTTTCATAAGATTTTTTTTCTCTATTACCATTATACACTATAAATACACCTTATATATAAATAAAATAAACATAATACATTTTATAATGTCACTAGAGAACAGTCTGAAAAAGGAAAACTGACCTGTAAGTATTTATATAAAGATTAGTTTTGATTTATTATGTATCCTGTAGTGACACAAACATCTGTTATGATGTATGTTTAATTATTTCAAATAAAAACTGATGATCTATTAAGTTAATGACGCTGTTAAATATTTTTTTGATTTAGTAATTAATTTTTGTATTGATTCATAAAATGTGCTTTATTTTAACGTAGTTAGTTTGTCACATGTTTATAGATAAAAATACTGTGAAGATCAAGTTTTTGGTGTATTAAAAGTGTTTGTGTATTGCTGTTTTTTGTAACCTTTATCTAAAAATATAGTTTGGAAAAATGTTAAGAAATTATAGTTTTACCAATTATTTGTTTAAACTATCAAACTTGAATTACATGAATATAGTCGTACCAAATTATATATTAAAACTAGTTGTTCCCTGCGACTTCGCGTGGTATTAAACAAAATCGTCATTGTCCAGTACGCAGAGTTAAGGATAACTTATTAGTTTTGCGTTTTGGTAAAGTAACTAGGTTAAATATTAATGAAATTTTTCTACTTTGTGAATCGAATTCTAGACTGCGGGATAGATTTAAAATTTTACCAAGTCATTAATAAAGAAATACATAAAAATAATCTAGATAATTTATAAAAAAAGCACTTTAGCAATATTATAAATAATCTGATTACATTTATAAATGGCGTGGTTCCGTAGGAAACTGAAACGGTACCTGCGTCGGCGGTCGTAACGACTCCTGTACGGAGATGACGGGCGACCGTATCGCGCCATTTGTACACGAAGTTCCCTGCCGTCCAACATACGACCGTCTAAAGAGTCCAGCGCTTCTTCTGCATCTCGCCTATCAAAGAACCTAAAAATAACCCCATTAAGTAACATGTGCCAATAATTTCAAATTATGAAATAATGATATTAACAAAAAAATTATTTAATGTTTTACCTTACAAACGCAAATCCTCTACTTTCACGCGTATACCGATCTCGGGGAATATATATATCACCAACATCGCCACATCTCTCAAAAACTCTTCGCAAATCTTCCGGCGTAGTACGGTATGTTAAATTGTCTACTTTCAACGAGACCATGCCATCAATACGTGGCGGCGGCCTGCCGTAACTCATTTTGATGTTATTTATACGACTTACTTACAATATATGCAGAAAATGATAAAAGAAATCAAGAATCAAAAAGTGAGCAAGATGGCGTCACTAAAAATTCCACACTACGATATTCTCAAGAAAAGACCGCGTCCAAGCCGTGTTAAACATAGACTAAAGCTTGAATACCACAGTTTTCATATTTACTCTATGGCATAGAGTACAGACGCTAAGACCGAAAAAAAAATCGATATTGCATTTAACGAATTCAATAAATTATTTTTTAATCAAACTTCACAGGAAATGTTATAGGTACATTATTGTTAATTTTGATCGTTAACCAATTCCAATATCTCTAGTTTATGATTAATTTTATAACATAGTTTCTCAAATTGTTGACGACATTCTGTTTCATTCATTTAGCCCATTATTTTCTTTTAACGTTGCCATGGTAATATTAAATGAAATAACGTATAAGGGCTTGACAACATTGTGTTGTATTGAGGAGTTAGGATTTCGAATATAAATGAATAAAATCGAGTAAATTGCTGGTAATATAACATTGAATAATATGGCCGGAGAGAATCAAGTTAGGAATAAAAAATTATTACCAGACTTAAGAAAAGAAGGTTACCTGTCTAAGGAAATAGTGTTATCAACAAAGGAAAAACATGGAGTACCTTCAGGCTCCAGACTTTTCTCTCATCATACATTAGCTAGTGTCCGAAAATTAAGTTTTTTTCACCCGTTTGCGTATGTAGAAGTTATATTTAATTAGTGTTAAACTTAATTACTTAAAGCAACTATAAATTTTCTCTTCACTTTTTTATTAAACACTTAGTAGTTCCCAAGTAGTAAAAATAATTATTGTTGTGATACTTATGAAACAAATAGCTTCTTTTGACACCTAAATACTAGTAATAAACTTAGGCTAGGTTTTAACTTACTCTACTACTATTACTTTTTGAATAGATATCATGAAAGCGTAAATATTTAGGAATATATCGGGTAGTGTTCCAGATGATAGCTTGGACATAGTCTTGGCGGCAACATATGACCACTCATACGAACATTTCGCTGACAGAGAAGATCTGTATTTGCAACCAGAAACCATTGGTTGCGAAACTTGGAGAAAATTGAGAAACACAATCGAGAAGCCTCCTTCAGCCAAAATACTAAAAGTCAGTTGTGATTTTTTTTATATTCGTAGTCTTAACAAAATGTTTATACTATACTATTATTAACCAGGTAGAAGTTGATATATCTTTTAGGCTAAGCATGATGAGGTCCTATCACACAGTATGAAATGTTAAACAATAAATAAAAATGTGACGGCTTATTAATAATTTTAAGTGAACTCTCGCTGAACTACGGAGCATTGTAAAGGAATGTCCTTTGTAGATAAAATTCCACAAGTATTTTAAGTTTTATCAAAATGTACAGAGTAACAAAGCCATAAATAGTATTCAAATATTACAACAATTTTTGATGACTATATATGTCTTTCTGTTGTGTTACTAAATTACTAATTCTAGGTGGTAGGTTATTACCTACTTGGTAACAAACTGCTACCGTAAAGAAGAAGGGTAGTGTATTCATGGGTCAGAAAAAAGAAGAGCAAGTATATTTATTAATACATCAAATTAATTACTTTCTAAAACTGAAGTTTCCTCAGGGTCATCCTATGAAACGTGGCGGAATCACAGAGAAGAAATCTCCATTCAGCGTAAAACTGATGAACTCCGGCGTTCATTCATCGCAGACCAACCCTGGTTACAGCAGGCAGCCTGCCGGCGGAGCGATATTTTTCTACTAATACATTTCTTGAAATTTATAGTGTATATAACATTAAATTGTTTCAAGTGTCTTTTATTATTATTCTGAAGACATATCTCTATCATAATGCATCTTAAGATAGCCTTTCACTGGTTTCTTTGTTGCCGCAGATCCTATTTCAGCCGCCAAACAGTAGTGTGTAAACATTACTGTGCTCTATATATATAACGAGACTTAATACCTTGTCTCAATGTGACGAGTACAATGTGGTGCAGTGTATACCATCTTAATTAGCAGCACATTGTTATGGGCAAGCATATCAGTTACTATCAGATGCACGTCTCGCTTGTCTCGTCGTCGCGTAGAATTAAAAAAAAATTGTAAATATTTTTTGTATAGTAGTTCATGTTCAAATCGAGAAGCGCGGTATCTTCCACTTGTTAACCTTCGCTGTATCATGCGGCCTCTTAATGTAACGAGTGTGTCTTATTTATGTAGGTAAAAATCTATCGTATCACCCGCAACGCAATTTCCACCGCAGGAAAAAAAATCATGCTAACGTTAACTATGGAGGTTAGAACGGTACATGCTTTTTTAATCTAAATTGATGCTTTAATATTTTGACACGCTGTATCTTTTTTACTAAAATCACAGTATCTATCTATCATCATCATCAGCCTATAGACGCCCACTGCTGGACAAAGGTCTTTCACCAAAGTTCTCCACTCCAAACGGCAGTGTCTATAATAGATCTTTCTATCATAATGAATGAATAGATAGATAGATAAATTCTTTATTGCACACATAACACAATAAGGAACAATTACTAAAACTAGGCTTAAGATCTAATGAATAATTACTTACTAATTATTGTAATTATTGTAAATTAAAAATAATTATTGTAAATGAATAAAATCCTCATTTTCTCTATTTTTGAATTTTTAATTCGTAATTAATTACCATCTTTTAATTATGAGTTATAACGTTCACTACTCCCAAGAAAAAGGGATCTTAAATGAAGTTTTAAATGAACTACCTATGAGTAACTTATTTACCAATTTCAATGAAGTTCTTTTGACCTTTTTTTAATTTATAAGCCACAAAGTATTAGATGTCATATCATCTTTTGTTTTCTTAAAAAAACTATGTAATTTCTGGCAAATCAACCTTTAAGATTTTCAAGAAAATTTATTATTTTTGTAGATGAAATTGTTACTAAATTATTTTTTGCTGTGTTGATATTCGGTTCTTTTCGCGTGTTTGTAGAATTACACAGAAAAGGTTATTGATGGATTTTGGCGAAACACGACGTAAGTTTTTCTTATCTTGATACCATGTAGTTTACAGGAGATAAATAGTCAATTTTATTAAAACTTTAGGTAAAAAGGAAGAAGGTAAGTGAAAAACATATTTCAAAAAGTCAATATTTTACAATTCCCATCCAAAATATTTTAAACTATACCTAATTTTTACAAACAGATTCAACTAAAAAGGCTAAGAGAGTACGATCGTGGTACTTATACGAACAATATAAATCTCTTGAAAATAACCAAATACACGGGGCCCAGGCGCTAAAAGATAGGTCATGTCAAGAGAAAATCTTACACCAGGAACTAGAGGAGCGGCGTGTTCGTCGTCAAATTTGTGACCAATCAGGAACCTCCCACAGTGAGTGTCGGCTACCCAAGGGGATTAACAGCGATGCCGGAACATTAGCAAGTGCCAGCACCGACGACTTCATAGATAACTTTTGCGACTTCCAAGAGTCCGGGGCTACCGTTGTAAATCTAGATCAAACATATAGTCTCACTTTGAATCCAAGCGATCACGATGATGAAAATGGAGCTATTATTACCTACAGCGAAGAAAGCACTACGAATACGGCAGAGAAGGATATCGACACAAATTCTGATGTCCAAACGGAATTAGAGATGGTTAAACAAAACATAGAGGAGAATATTCAGTTGCAACTTGAAACGATGAAGGAAAATATTCAGTGTTTGGAGAGATATGGTAAACAATCTATTGCAGATAAAGCGGCTGAGGAGTTGAGCGTAAAATCTGTGAAACAGTACAAAGTTCGCAATTCGCCAGACTATGACAGTAGTTTGCACGCTATATGGGCGAGATTGGTATCATTCGCATATCAAGTATTACGTCTAAATCGTGGTAATGTTTAACAATTTTGAAAGCGCTTATTACTGGTTAGTTTGATGTTACAAAAGTAACGCCTAATTTGTATGATTTACAGGCAATTGCTATTACGATTACAGCTCGCAATTTATGGCCGCTGTGTTAGTCTGTGATATTCTCTGCAAAGGAATCAACAGAATGTGTGAGTATATTTCATTGTATTTTTTTTATTTCAAAAATATTAAGACGACAATACAATGTCTACAAACATTTAATTCACAAGTACTTAAATCGTGATTATATCGTAATCGTAATAACGTAATCAGCAGTTTAGCTTATTATAGTCGATTGTTGAACTTGAAACATAAACATTAAATTATTAATTAATTATTTATGTTAATTATTAAACGCTTTCCTTTATTTTTTTTTCATAATCCATAACTTGTAACCTAATGAAAAAAATCACTGCTAGTAATTTTGACGAAAGAACTTTTGGAATTTTTCATATAAAGTTTTAAACTTCAACTAGATGTTTTTGATATTAGCCTTGTGGCTTTTCAGCTTCATTCGTGTCGAGGCTCTGATCAATCTACAATAAAAAACAAGCATTTATTTCCGGAAATTCATTACAAACTGCAATTGGTAATATTAATTTGTTAAGACTTTAGCGAATTAATATTTACAATCATAATTTAGACGTAATTTAATTTTAGGTGATATTTTGCAGCCTTACGTTTCACCCGTTAAATTTGCAAGTGATGAATCTGACTCCGGCTTCGATAGTAAAACGAATAACAATAATAACCGCCCATTCAACACGAAAAGTTTTCGGAGGTTAATCAAAAGTAAGGTGAAGTTTACGACAAAATGATCATTTCAACTGTAACATATTTTTTCTAAACCAAAAAAATTTAAACGACCGTGTTTGTATAGTTCACAAATCATTTAGCTTTAATCACTTTGTGGTTTCATCATCATCTTCAATAGCCGATGAGAAGTCTACTCCTGGACATGTCTCACAAAAATCACCACACTAAAAATATTTATTGTTTATTAAAATTTGTTTAAATAGTGATATTTTCATTAAATTTATAGATAACAAAATCGTCTGCTTTCAGTTAAGACGGTCAAAATTATCCAATGACAGAAATCAACATAGGAAAAAAGCACAAAGTAAACGGCGGCGAACTAAAGATCTAATAGAGAGATTGAGTAAAGGCAAAACTCGTAATCATATATGTGAATGTGATCCCTTACCCAGTGTTTCAACTTTGAAGCCTGTACTTCTCAATAGCCGTGTATCAGACATTTGGGTAGAAGAACACAGTCAACAGAAACATTTATGCAAACATTGTTGTAGTTGTTCTTGTAAAGTTGTTAATCCTATGTTCAAATTGTCTCGTTATATAGATAGTGTACTTAAAGACCTTGATGATTAATTGTATTAAAAATAATTATGTGAAATATATATTTATTTCACCCAATTTTGTGTGTTATTTAACATTAGATTTTGTAAATGTCTTTAAGATAAGACAAAATCGAGTACTTTAAACAATGTAAAATATCTTAGTACCTCTGCTTCTTAATGGATATGGAAACCAGTGTGTGCAGAGTGGAAATCATGCTCACTAGCTCCACATTGTTATCACCAAGTGTATCATTTACCATCAGGTGAACGTCCCGATCCAGATTTTGCTATGCCTTATGTATCAATAACAAATATTCACGACCACATTCGTGTGATTAATTTATTGAGTATATACGCATAAATGCAACGCACAAAACGTGGAAGAAAAACATTTCTTATTTCAGTAATTTGAGATAAGTGCAGCAAATTTATTAATTACTAACATGTATTTTAGTTTTATTCAAAAGTTTAAATTAATGAATTAAAGTAATGACTTCTCGGTATCGAATTTGTACATTACCACAAACCTTTAACATATAAAACCGACTTGTACCGAGAACAATTTCCGTGGACCTGTGACATCCACCCGTACTTATCCAGTTTCCTTGTGAGAGAAGGCCCCGAATTCCAGCAGTGGGAAAATTTTGTTCACTTTATTATTTTTTACACCTGAACTTTCATAGGAGTTTAGTCAAGGTAGAAATAATAGAATATATCGATTTTTTAATTCTTTATTACACAATTATCTGTACAACAGCTAATTTAAATAAAAAATCGATTTTAAATTAAACGAAGAGCGCCTTAAGATTTGTTATAGAATGAACCCGTCACCGCAGATTTCATCATCAATTTTTACCTAAAACAATAGTATGAACATTTTTCAGAGTAAACACACCGAAGAAAATAATAATTCGATTCTATTCGCTGTCCAATAATTTAGTTTTCCAAAATAATTTAGTGCTTGACGCCCATACCTACTCAAAATAATAGTTTTCACACACATCCATACATATTTTTACATTTACCGAAATATGTGAGATGTAAACAAACAGTTATAATTTACGAAATATAGCATGGTGCTAAAATTAATCAAAATTCTTGCTTCTTTATAAATAATTGAAAATCATTTCGCGATCAGATTTATGAGTGTTACATTTTTATCATATGATAACTATTGGAAAGTTTACTTTCGCATACCACATTCTATTTCAACAACAGTAACAACAATATCTTCCACTAATCGACGAATATGAAACAGTTAAATAGATGTTATAAATATTTTTATATTCTAATGAACATGTTTATTACGGCAGTGGTTGTGTGATTATACATAAAAATCTATTGAATAATAACACATAGACAAAGTTCTAACGTCACATGAACACAATTTTTATATCTACAACGGGCTAACACTTGATCTCAATATCACGCGGCGTTAAGTGCCCGTGGACGGTGAAGTGCGCTCGCACAGAATAATTCTACACATTTTAATGTTTACATAATTGTAGAGTTTAAATTTACATTATTAAACCATGTGTGCGAACTTATACTCTATGCTTTATTATTCTATGGATAAATTAATTTAATATAAAGCACCAATTCGTTGAAGCGAAATGGAGAAGTTTAAACGATGTGGTTAAAATTAAAAGGTGAAATTTCCATTGAAGATTTGTTCTTACAATATAAACACAACGGGTTTCTAAGGAGTTTTGTTAACAATTTTCAAAAATTAGACAAAGTACAAATGAGTAATGTATACACACAAAAAAAAAAGCTGATGAACATAGTGAAAAAGTATTACGCAACATAGATTCACATAATACATAACTGAAATAATGCAAATATAACAAACAGAAAAACAAATTTTCATATTCATTATATTGATTTTTAGTGAAACAAAATTGACTTATAGTCACATCTATTTTGTCGGAGGACTAATTTATTATTATAATATATACTTTTAGATATTTATAATTTAACTGCAATATCTCAGTTTACACTTATAAAGCAGTACACAAACAGATCTGTATGTAAATAATAAGGGTCATCGTTACGGTCAACAATAACCTATGAAACAAACTTTTTTGTTACATTGATATGAAGTATTTTTATTTCGCACTTGGCCAGAGTGCTGGACAAACAGCCTTAACTCTCTCCTTGTAAGAAAAATCTGAATCCCAGTAATGGGAACAATTAGAGGACTGTTTATAAAGGACCACAATACTCATATCATACAAACTGTTGCGTTGCAAGAACTTACATTCAAAACCATAATAACTATAATACGGGACCTATAAGATACCCTTGCTCCCTGTAGTTACTAATATAAATCATACTTTGAAAAACATATAAAAAAACCAAAAGGTACACAAAAAACAAAATTAAATAGTATTAACAAATTCGTGTAATATTTAATTTAAAACAAAAATCAACTTGTCACTTTTAAGTCTCATTTTTTTATGTGTGTTATTGAGAACTATATTTTTATTGAAAATGTTATTAGAACATGTTTGATGAACGTTTCACATCCAAAATTATTTATATAAGATAAACTACAGTACACAGCATGTTTCAGTATCATGTATATAAAGCGAACATATCATTGTGTAACTGGTTCATTAAGTGTATATGTTAAACTGGCAACACAATAAAAGGAATAGTTTTAAAAACCACTAATTACCACCATTTTATTATTCTTATCTAGAAAATGTAACTTTTTTTTTTAAATACATTTTTGTGTAATTTTTTAATTTTTTTTTTATAATTTTTAAGAATTCGTTATGAGTTTGCTACGAGATGCTTCAATTAGCTGGTGGATATACATATACAAGCCACATGTATAACAACTATAGAATGTTTATAATTATGATTTTGCATAAACATATATATATATATAAACAATTGACCCTATGATCACATGCAAGCAATTTCAGTATTTTGTTGATTTAAATCAAAAGGTTTTTTTTCATTAACAGCATAAGAACTTTTTATAGACACTGAAAATGCTAACAAGTTATTTATACTAATCCAGGCTGGTGTTCAAATATAATATTGGTTATATAAATAAACTACAACCTTTTGAGAGTGATTTGAATCGGTTAATTGTTATAAGTTAACAAGTACATCACATTTTTTGGTGATTTAAAGAAAAAAATGTAAAGCAGATTAAACAAACTATCAACACAAAAATCAGAAATTTGGTATTTTAGTTTTAAATAAATAGTAATGATGAGCACTAGCCTGAATGTAAAATTGAGCTAATTCCACTTAGTTGGCTGGTGGGTTGTCGAAATAATCCACTTTGGGCTTCTCGTTCGCTCGTGGCTGGCTCCGGGATGCCCAAGCATTTGTGGATGTCAATGTCGCCCAACCCCCCGTCGACCTACTAGATAGGAAAGCGTAAAATAAGGGTGAGATTATTTCTTTCAATATGTTAGCAAAAACAAAATTGGACACAAAGTTGAACCATGACGTCACTATGCCACGTTGGCGTGATTATAAACAACTTATTATGGGGTAATTAACAAACATTTCTTTGTAATCTTTACCTGGTGGATGTTGTTGGTGTTGTCATGGGCGCTACGTTAGTGGCAGTGGCGGGGGAGCGTAGCACCGGTCCGGGGACACGTCTTTTACCCGCCTCTCGCGCCAGCACCTCTAAAACACTCATCGCAGGCAGCCATGACTGAAAACGTATCATCGATGATTAGATTTAGCCAAAACTAGGCATATGTTGGCAGACCATCTAGTCAAATTGCTTAGAAACGAAATAGAAGATTATAAACTCTGTCGAGTACATTTTGATGCTGTACACACATTGCTGCATGCTCTGCTCATCTGACTATTATTATTAACAAGATCAAATGATCATCTTATTTTAAAGTTCAAAATAGTAATTATTATAAGACTTTTATGCATTGTATAAGTGAATTATCATAATTAGTCTTTGCAAATTATTAATGATATATTTTCTTTTAATCGACGACATTCAAATAATATTACTTGCATAGTAAATATAGGACATACGAATAGATAAGGCGAAGTGGCGTACCTTTTCCCTATCCGCCGTTGCGACCACGTTCCTGTTGGGCTCGGCGTCGTACGCTACGCTTTCGCATCCGAAGTGTTCGCACAGCTCGTGTATGAACTGCCGCTTCTGCCGGTTCATAGACGGGAACGAGTGCGCGCGGGTTTTTTGCTTCGACTGCGAATTGTACAATAGAGTTAAGTCAAGTTTTGTCTCTGATAAAACTGAGTAGCATATAAGCATTTGGCGATGGTATAAACAGCAAACACTGCACTAAATTACGCTTTTTAACCCAGAAATATCAACACTAAATATTTACAATAAGCTAATAACACTTTTTTGTTTTCAGTGCGCAATGAGTAAAATAATCAGACAACCTTCTTGGCTCGTTGCACCAGCTCGGAGAGGCAGTCGTGCACGTGCTGTGCGAAGGCAGGCTCACGCACGGCAGTTGCGCGCACGTGTTCGCTATACCGTGGCGCGAGTTTCGCGGACACGTCCGGGTTGCGGATCTGCAGCGCGAGCGCGAGCTGACGGGAGCGCGCCTCCATGCGGCACTCGTCATCGCACTCCAGTCTGTATCAGATCAGGATACCATTTTTTTAAATTTATCATCATCATTCCAATGCCTTCCACCAATTAGAGTCAAGAGTTCTGATGAGGTCGTCGCCTCATCAGGGGTGAAGTCTTTGTACGCGACCATACTGTCGAAGACTTGTTTTTTTTTTAATTAGTTTATAATGTTCAATGCCTCGGAACCGAACAAGGGATGTCCGTGTCACCGCCTTGGAATTTGTTAGAAATTACTATCAACAATTAAATTATTTTGAAGGATAATCAATTAAACCCAGTTCACTTCTAAATAATTTCTATGTATTTTTTAATTTGCTAGATAATGGTACGCAAATTATTTGTCGTTCCTGTACTGTTCAGATATATAGATAAATTTATTTACTTACGTCTTTAACATAGCACTGGGTCGTTGTACGTCTGACAAGTCTACAGTACCCTCCTCTTGCATTCTAGTTGCCGCTAATGTACTCATGATCCTAAAATGTGATAAAAATTTACTAATTAAGTAGGAGGAAGTAGGTACAAAAGTAGGAGGTTTTGGGGCTCCTGCTAAAAGACGGGGGTGAGGTATTGTGTTTATTGGATAGGAATCACACATATGAGTTTTAAAGATTTCCATTGATAAAGTTAGTGGTTGCAATGTTCGCTCACTTTGCGTAGTCGCGTGCGTTTTCGTAGCAGGTGCGCTCCGCGGTGCGCCGGCCGCATGGACAAGTCGCGCGCACCAGCCGCCTGCACGGCGAGCTGCTGGGACACGTACCCCCGTTGTCCACATGACACGGCGCCGAGCACGTGTGACCGCATGCCGCGCGCTTCTCAGTGCACGCCTGCTTACATCTATCAAACGTACGCTACAATGGTAATAACCGCCTACGTTCATCTAATAACGAATAATTAACATCTATGCAATAATAATTAAATATTCACTGGTGGTAGCTCTCTGTTTAAAGTGGCTGTCTGTGTGGGTAACTACCTCAATGCTTATTTTTTCCACCAAACAATCTGAAAACAACACTGTATTTAAGTTTGAAGAGTGTTGTTTAGCTAGAGATATTTCCGGAGTAACAAGTTGCTGTTCTTTACATACAGTAATAGATTAACAAAAAAACAGTGAACATACTTTTCAGTATCGCAAGGGCCTTTGTGGCAGGTCTTTGTGCATGTATGCTTTCCGCATGGTAAAGGCTTCCCGCACGGCAGACCGCATGAGAACTCTTCTTGAGAACAAGGTATAGTTTTTCGCTCCTGAAGAAAAAAAATACAAAGTATTACAAATGAAGCAGTGATAGTTCAATGCGTACCGAATAGTAGAGCATTCAATCCCCTAAGTGCCAGCTTTCGGTGAAGTAAAACACCATGAGGAAACCGACATGTTCCATGATATAACAGGGAAATGGAACATTGGCAACACTCGACGATTATTCTCTCCTAGTGAGAGGCTTGAGTCACAGCAGTGGGAAAACTAAGTGAGTTGTGTATTATATAATGATACAAATTTAAACAACCTCATGTTGTCCGTGGCACATTTTGGTGGTGAGCACAACACAGGGCGGGCAGTCGCCGGTGTGGCAGGAGTGGTGCGGCGGGTGGTGGCATGGCCGCTCGCGACGGCACGGCGCGTGGCATACTGGCGGCCGGCTTCCACAGCGTACCGGTGGTAGGAGGACCTCGGTGCCACACTCGCAATGGAGCTCTTCGAAGCCTTAAATTTATTACAGTGTGTCATATACAGTGTAAAAGTTATCAAATAATAGAACACAGTTAGTGATACTAATATAAATGGCCTTTAAAATAGGTAATTTTATAGTATTAAGAACTTTTTATGTGCCATTTTCCCAGAAGCCGTAAATTTAGGTATTATAACAGTGTGTATTTCTTTTGTAAAGCAGAAAATTGTGAATCTTAGTGTTAATATTCTATTACGAGCACCCTCTTGCATGGTTCGTTGCTTTATCGCATAAAGCTTTGATAATACATTAGACACTTACTGACTTGCGGACAAGGAGCACAGTGACCAGTGTGACAGAACTCCTCGCAGCGATGCAATTGACATGAGAGCGTGCGTCCACACACCACAGCGCAGCGGTGGGACTGGGCAGCACAGCAGACTGTGCGACAGCGGTGGCGGCCACAAGATAGTTTCTATGCAGACCATATTCTATTAGTTTAATCAGATGTTTGTAAAATTCAGACATATTTATAGTATTTCTATACCCAGGGAAATCTTGAGCAAGAAGCGGAGAGGGGTATCTTCAAGCCCTTTGTGCTGATAATAGTGAAATGGAAAACCTCTGCCTGTCCTCTAAAATTACTCATTCATTCTTTGTTTTTTACAACATACTGAAGACAGAGTAGTAGAGGGGATTCTAAGCCATTTATCAAAGAAAGTTAACATCAACACAAATAAGTCTCTTAATGTTGTATATTTTTTTTTTTTTTTTTAGTTATCTTACACCACGTAGTTTATTACGCGGCTAAGTCAACTAAATTGTATAAAATAATTACCAAGTATTACCCTATGGTAGATAGTGTCGCAAAAGAAAGCAATGCATTTTTTTCTTCTCTGTTGCCATTTCATGTAAGGTCAGCAAATGTCATCCATTTCTTTCTATCAACCATCAACTAACAATCCTTTCCTTTGCTTATTTTCCGCAGAATTTATATAAAAAAAGCACCCAACAATAGGTGAATTCCTAATAAATTACGCAAACATATAGATATTGTCTTTCGGTTTACCTTGTTGCATTTTTTCTGACATAGCACATTATTGATATTTTCTGACAATTCAGAGCAGGGCACCTCTCGACTCGAGTGGCCGCAGCGGCACGGTAATAACGTTTTGTCGGGACAGGCTGAGCATGCGCCTGTTGGTAGTAATAATGACACAATAATATATAAAGCCCATGATAACTTAGTTTATGCGGTCCTACGGGATATACGTCTCGTAAAGGCGTGGGTTCGACCTCTACTGAGAAATAAGACATCGTAAGGAAATTGAAATATTCCAAGAACTATAACTTTTGTAAATACGTGTAATCGTCCAACCCACACTTTGCTCTAAGTCCTGGCAATGGGAACATTAAGAGGACTGTTATTATTATGATTAATAAACATACGAATTGTAATATTACTATGATAATTAAATTTTGTAGCTAATTTACTTTGGTAAGCTACTTTGTGGTTATAATTATGTGTTTAACTAGATATTTAAAAAAATGTTTATGTATAGGATTTAACTGCCTCCATCGTGCAATGGCTAACAGCTTGCCTCATAATGAAGAGGTCCCAGATTATAGTCTTACTATAGTGTACTACATTATTTCTTAACTACTGATTTTTGGCAAAAAACACTTTGTTGTAATTACAGATGATGAAAAGAAATTCTTGTCATATTCGACCAAAAAATATACATACCCTCATGACACAATTGTTTGCAAAAGTGTTTGTCTCCTTCTGGTCCACAGGGTAAAGGCTTTGCACAGATGTTTCCGCATAGAGGAATTGGGTCGCTGCACGTCTTCCGTTGATCCTTTTCGATTCTGTTAATTAAGAGGCGAGCGTTATAACTAGTTACATTACTGGAGTAATGACAACATCTTGTTTCTCAAAGCTACGACCTAACTTGTGCTACAATGATATGGGCAATTGTATCACTTTCTATCAAGTGAACGTCTTGCTCGTCGTCGCTTGAAAATAACACATTTTAATAATATATGGTTAGGTATACCTATCTATATAGATTGTATGTGGCACATTTCAATATCTACATATACTTAATGATAAAAGATGCATACAGTTTAATAAAAAACTTTTCGTTGTTTAAATGAAAGTGTGAAAAGTGAGTTAAGTTAGGATCTAGGTTAAAAACCATAGAAAAACAAAAAAGAATCAATTTTCGTATTTGCTGATCACGGAAATCAAACATTCGTTACATCCGTGATCTGAACATTGTCACAGACATATATCTCACCTGGTGTTGCCGCATGGGCAGGTATGCACGTTTTCAGGGCGTAATGGGCATGGAGCGCACGGCGGTGGGTGGCACACACGCCGGCACACGTGCGCACCGCATGGAAGAACGCGCGCACACGCTGAGCCGCATGACCACGTGGTGCACGCGCCTATTTCCGACGTGCACGGGACGGATCGGGACTTCGCCGCATGACAATGGCATACTGCGACAATACATATCTAATTTATGAAAGTGCATCACATCCACGCACAGTAAATTAAAACAGATGAGAAGTAAGAACCTAATAAAGGTCAACACCTATGTGTGATGTTGCGAAGAGAAAAGTAGAAGGTTAATAAAACAGAAATTACCAAGATATTTTTGCCGATGTTAAGACGGTTGCCGAGACCCTGGGGAAGGAGCAACTCGGCTTCTATGTCTGTCGCTAAACAGTAATGTTCAAACTTTATAGTGCTCTAATTCAGAGTGCATTTTAGCTAGTGAAATTACTGTGATATCTAGACTTAAGATCTTCTCTTGAGATGACAATTACAATGTAGTGCAATGTCTATCATTCAAGCCAGCTTTCTCTATGCCTAGGTTTGGTTTATAATTTATAAACTTAGCAGAAATGATTTTAAAAAATTATGTTGCCTCTGTATTAGGTCCATGGAACATTAGATCCGGTTCGTATAATTATATATTTAACAAACCTTGCGCAACTGTTTCTGAACAATCGTCACAGGCGCCTTCGTGACATTCGCGTTGGCACTGGTGCACTCCACATGTCAACTTGCGTTTGCACTCGCGACCGCACAACTGGGGCAACTTACTACTGCACAGTACAGATCGTGTCTCAGCACCACAACCACATTGCCTGCAATATAAAAGGAGATTACTTATAAACTATGCACAATTAATTTGTATAAATTTTCTTTTCGTGGCTATTTATAATCAGGTAGTTATCTAAAAATTTGTCAAAAATTTTGCCTTGCCTATGTAAAAAACTCAGTCATATAAAAGTGAATATGGAAGCAAGTATACAATTTCAGAAACTAGTGAAGATAAATTCTTAGTATATTTGTATAATAAAACCCATATGGACTGTTACGCTGTGGTCATCAGCCAATAATAGTAACAAACTAGAAAAAGAAGTACTGAACTAGATAGAAATAATATATACAAAAATGTATGAACTAGCTGGTAAAGAATCTGTTGTGGACAGACAACGAAGTGCCTCAGTTTAATAGATGGCATGTTCTTGACTGAGAAAAAAGGAAACTTCTCTATAAACTAATATAACACATTTTTCATTTAAGGAGAAACCCTAGTTCCATATTACGTCCCGCCGAGACTAAAAGCGTGTGGGAGACGGTTCAGTTTATTTCAACTTGAACTGTCTTCCACTTGGATAACACGAGCTTAATAAATGGTAAGAGGGGTTATGCTTGAGGTAATACTCACTTGCTAATGGTAGCTTGGCAAGGGGGACATGGACCTGGATGGCAGCGCAATGTGCAAGGATGCGGACAATTCCTTGGCCGACGACAGGATTTCCCACACGTGTGCGCTCCAACAGCACCGCGCGCGTATTCTGGTGACCTGATCGCGCCGCACATGCAACGGTACTCTGTCGGTATCTCTTCATTTGTGTTTTGACATGCTGGGCAACGCCATTTGCCTTCTGCAATGTGTTAATATAAAACAAAAACAATTTATATTAATCATTCTCGGAAATAAAAATTATTACTACTTAATACTGTCTCTTTTTAATGCGCACTGGTGTTCAGCTGGTTATTGAAACACATCAAAGATAAAATTAATTAACTAAAATATTTTATAAATTGTTAATAGCGGGTTTTATTACCAGACAGTAATAATAAGGTTAATAATTTTTATGTATCAATTAACACAAAACATAGATTCTGTAATATTTACTAGAATATTGTCAACAATAGGCTAAAATTATGATGTAATGTTTTGCATGTATTTTGGACAGTACTTAATAATTATAACAATATACAAAAACCTTACCATCATTTAATGCATATGTTTGGTGGTATTAAGAAACATCTTGTTTAAACTGTGAGTTTTTAGAAAAATTTATAACAAAAAACTTTTAAAAATATTTGAATAAACCAGAAATAAGTTTTTTCTTAGTTTAGTTTAGAAATAAGTTAGAACTACTAGATCCTATTATGAAAAATGTATCTTACCGACTAAACTGCTTGTAGCCCATTTTCTAATACATCTAAGGTGTAATACATGGTAACAATTAGAACACCACCAGACAGGGTCTGTTTGTTTCACTCGCTCGCAGCACACAAGACATTCTAATGTTCCCTTGTCTAGCTGGTCAGTTAAACGTTCCCTCTGAGTCATGGCTGCATTGCCTGAAAATAAAACAATAGCAATTATCATATAACCTGAATTATAGAAAAACTGATTAATTTTTAATATGCTTTCAATTGTCTGTTGCTATATTCTTTTTATTTTAATACAAGCATATTGTATAGATAGAGTTAACATTGAAAGGAATTTACAAAGTCTTTTTTAAATTCTTACACAATCATTATTCATTACATACCTAATGAGTCATTGTTGGTTTTGGTTTTTCCTCTATTAGGACTAGCAGTCTTTTCGCTTTTAACAATTCTCTCTACTCGATCATCCCTATATTGTGTATATGTATTAGCATAGTGCTCATCCTCTAAAACATTACGGTCTAATGGTCGAACACGTTGGCTGCCAACCCAATTTCGTTGTCTTGATGAGTTCTCTCCCCTTCCATTTCTTACATCTTGACTATTTTTATTTATAGCGCTATTATAAAAAGTTCTACCAGCATCTGCATCTTTATTTTTAATTTTGGAATTTTGTTTTGTTTGATTGTTATCATTTGTATGTTTCTTGGTTTCATTACGATTACCTGCCTCATAGTTTCGATCATTAGGATTGGAAAAAGATTCTGAAACTTGCCTTTCTGTTTCACTGTTTTGTGTAGGTGAATCTTTATTATAGTAATTTGTTTGATGATTATGATTATTAGTATTATGACTATTACCGGAGTTACGGTAACGACCATTGGACTCTTGATATGATTCGTTACTTCGTTTATTATCTAAACGATTATTAGGCTCACGGTTTCGACTGCTAGCTTCAGAATTTTTATAATTTTTTTGAAACCGATTGGAACTGTTTGGGTCAGCTTGGGGGTTTGCTATATCACTGTTACTTGGTCTTTCTCTCCAGTTAGTTTCTGATAATTTTAAATTGCTGCTTCTAGTGTCATTTGTACCATTGTATATAGTTTGTGATTCTAGAGATGGGGCAGTTTGTGATGTAGATGGGACATTTATAGAATTTTTTGGCACAAATTCTGTAGCAGTTGGTGTAAGTTTTGATTTAATAACAATGTCATTTGAATAAGAATTTGAATCTGATAAAACAGGGCTATATTCATTCTGAACATTTGTTGGATAAAGGTTTACATTGTTACTGCCATTTGAAGTACTAGCTCCATAGTTAAAGTTCATTTCAGCACTTCTTGAGGGTACATTTTGATAGTTATATTGGTTACTTGGATATGCCTGGTACTGTATATTACTGTAAGTAGGAGCATTATTTTGTGGAGCACTATTACCCTGTATTTGCGTTAAAAATTCTTCAAAACTTACATACTGATTATTTGAATCAAATTGTGAGTTACCATAGTAAGGTTGATTCACATATTGTCCATTTACATCACCGTTCCATCCATTAGGTGGTCCTTGGTACTGGTTGTTATAAGTGTATGAATTATTCCACTGGGACATTTTGATAGAGAGCAGTGCAATATTGTGAAATATACTTGCTTCTTAATCAACGAAACAATAATTTTTCAATGTTTAGCAAATTTTAATGGTTTATGTTGAAAATTTTGGCCACAGGCCGAAGCCTGAAGCCTTGATGATGAGCTTTCGCGCAGTCTGCAATAAGAAAAATGATTATTTCCGTGTACTTACTGCATTTTCGAACACTTGACATGTGCTACTTTCTATTATTTTCTAAACAACGTCAACTTACCACTAAAGCAATGTTATATTACCGAAGATTATAAATAATATTTCTTTTAACAAACCAAAAATAAAGGAAAATAATTTAAGAACTCAAAAAATATTAAGTTTCTAACGATATGACAAGATGAATCGGATTCTGTGAATGGGGAGGGGAGGTCGACGTTGACAGTAGGTTTTTTAAGCAGTACTCGAAAGTAACACAACGTGGAAAAAATGTTAAATATCAATTTAACAACAAAAATTTAATCAGAGTATAAAAATAATTTCGTATTGCATTTTTTATGAAATAAAGTTTTAAAACTGCGTTTAGATAATTGACTCTTTAAAAAAAAACCTAAAATGTTGCAAGTGTAAAAAAATTTCCGTGCACATTGCTAATTTTTATTTCATAATCGTGAACTAATTTATACAGGTATTTTTTTTTTTTAATAATACCATCGAATGTAAGTTATCATAATTAGTTTAGGTGCTTGTAATATGAAATGTTTTACATTAAATAATATAACTTTTAGTAATACAAACAGCCACAGAAATATTTCAAAAGATTTACAAAATCTTCAATTATGTTTTTTTTGGATTTATTCATTTATATCACAAAATCTTTTTGTATATAGCGATATTAATATAATGTTCTATTAATTTTGTAACCATATTGAAACAGTTATCAGAAAAAACATACATTTAGAGAACAAATATATAACGTATGCATAAATACATAGTATAACAAAGCGGTAATTTCAAGACGGTCTCCGCCTAAGGTAAAAGGTAAAGATCTAACATAATTCTGGCTTCTTTCAAAAAGCCGGGTAAGTTTCAAAAATTCCCACCTCTTAAAAAAAAAGATCCTTACTCCGATTGCTGAACCACTGATTATTTTAATGGTAACCGTTTAACTTTCAAATGACTCACCGACATTAATGTGTGTTTTAAACCCTCTGTTATGACGTGATAACAAGCAATTATAGTAAAAGCTAGTTGTCCTCTGTTTGTCTATATAAAATCGCATTCTGGTTATGTTAGATAGTCATGTAAGGTTTAAAGCTTTGGAGTTTCCGATCAAACGTTTGAAGAGTTGTTTTACCTTATTTCCAAATTTGATATAGTGCTGTCAAAACATTTTCACTAAGGGTTCATTGTTACATAAAGATAAATCTCTTGCCGCTGAGTAAACTTTTTGTTTATTCCTTTTGTTGCGTGAAAAATGCACGAGCTAATATGTAAAATGTATGTGATAACATAATCAAACGACATCATTTAATGCACTTTATGTTAAATAAAGATCATCAAGAACTATCCTTAATGTACAGCTTACGGTCTCTATCGTATTATTGAGGAGTGTTATTCAGACTATATATTTTTTCTATGCGTTTGAATTAATTCAATGACAATAGTCAAGGGGCTTCTCCGTTTTCCAATCCATGTTCTGCTATTAAAAAAAGATATTGTGCCGGTACCGTTACAAGCTATCACGTATTATTCGCGAATCCATCGATATTTTTGCAAATCATTCTCTATACAATCCGTAGTTTGACTTTACTGAAATCAACGAGTACCTCGAGCATATATCAATGGCCTGGTGTACTTAATGTTTTTAAATAAATATGATAATGGGTTGTGTCGCAGGATCACAAAAAGTTGTAACACAAAATAAAAATGTGAGTATTATTAAGTTGACGTTTTAAAAAATTGTGAAGTAATTTTTTTATGATTATTTAAACCGCTTAAAATGTACAGTTTGGTTTCACTAAGTGTTAGGAGACACAGTGCTATGAAATATTTGTTCCGAAATATTCACCCACATTTGTAATAAAATAAAAAAACAACAATAGAAAATTATGTGGAATTTTTAGCTGAATCTGTTTTACAGTAAATGTGAGAAAAATGTTTTACATTTCTTTTAGGTATGTAAGCAGTTATTTTATCAAAATAATTAATTTAAGCACATGTACGTTTTATGAAATGTATCTACATATATATTTTATCTACTCGTCTATTTCTTTTAGTAAATTTTTATAAATTTCAAAACTTTTTATTTATTTTTTATAAGTAAAAGAAAAACGACAAATGCTTTATGCATTTAATACTTTTAAGTTTATAACAAATTTATAATGTTTAACCATTTCATTTATGTAGATGGGCCGAGAGAAGGAATCATCTGAAGAAAATGTTAAAGAAACGGTTTTAGCAGCTTTAGCTCGTCTTGATGATGAGATATCGAGCAGTGAGAAGTCGCATCCAGTGGAACGACTAGCTGTGGTTTCCGCTGAATTGAAAAGTATACAGGAGGTAAAAGAACCGACTCAAATAGTGTTAAAAGTGGTGTTGAGCATAATTTACCTAGTTGCAATAAACAGTTCATCAAAACTTATGTACTCTTTAAAATCGAGATAAAAACACAAAGAAGTAAGTCTCTCCTAAGATTGAGTGTTCTAAATAACATCTTTTAATTTAAAGGATTAAATTTAAACGAGTTGCCCATTCCAGTATACTTTCCAAATTTTTTTAATTCAAGTTATTTTTACGTCAACTGTTCCCATATCGCTATTATTTATTTTATTTTCTCTGTTCAATTATTTTTAGGAAATAAGAATGTTCGAAGAGACCACGATTTCTACGAAAGTGAACTCCGAAGCGTATGGAAGAACTTTCCATCAAGTTTGTAGATTTTATTTATATTTTGCGGTAAAGCTATCTGGGGTGTGTGTATTTCGGAAGAGAAAAATAATAAAAGTGAAAAGGGCATTGTAGCTAGTGAAATTACTGTGCGCTGGAAATCACAATGTGGTGCCGTGTATATTAACTTAACCAGCGACAAATTGTTATGGGCGGGCGCATCACTTACCATCCACCTGATGGTACGTCTCGCTTGTCTCGTAGTTTCTTCAAATAAAAAAGATTAAGATTTAGTCTTTGGAAAAGTAAATTTTTTTCAAGTCCAAAAAATTATCGAATCGGTAAAAATTTACAACATAAATTGAATCGTTACTACTTTGATATTATTTTTGTTAGAGATTGAAATCAAATTTTATTTCTATTATCAGATGTTCATGAGTCTAGATCTCTACAGACGTCCGATGTTGGCAATAGAGAATGAGGACTTCATTGCGAACGTTAATAGAAAAGTAAGAAATAATAGTTTCATTTACAATTTTTTATTAGTATGATATAACTGTTCCAAAAATTAAATACAAAAGTGGAGAGTAAAAAAATAGGTAATAGTATTATACAACACTTTACTACACCATACTTATTTTATTGTTTGCAGGAAATGCGACGAATTGAGTTAAATTGGTTATGCAAAAGGCATGAAGAGTTGGAGAAAGAAAAGAGAGAATTGCATGCTCATATACATCGCATAAGGTCTTTATACGGAGTTTTACAACAATTACTCGGTAAAATTTGTAGACATAACTCAATTAAAAATGTATTTAGTAGACTACTTCTCATTAGGTCACACGGAGGTCTCTGGTTCAATTCTGGGGCCAAACCTTGTGAAGTTTGGGTTGTGGGTTTTTGAACCAGCTCGGCTAACTTATAAACCTCTACTGTAAATTATAAGTTATAACAGAATCGCAAAGTTGCGACTGTCAATATATGAGAGCTAGAATATTCAGGGTGAGAGCACACTTCACTATCCATGGTCTCGTAGTCACTTAACACAATGTGAAACTGTGATCAAGCATAATCCCATTATATATAAAAATAAAAAAAGGCATACTTATAACTTACAAAACTTACCAAAACATTTAATTAATTTGCTTGATCTGTGACCGAATTTGATTTCACAATGCTTTATTTTCAATTGTTTTAAATAGGCATTAATTTATTTTTAGACAGTATTTGGCCTAAGAATTTTAAAGTGGCAACACTGTTCGAAGAGACGTTAAAGCGTTCGCGCGCATTATGCGACGCGCTTGCTTCTGTGAGCGCGCGGCTTCGCGCCGCCGCCGAGTACGCACACGCGTCCGCGAACTCTGTCGACGATGCCTTGCTTGCGTGGAGGTTGACCTCTGTTGGAAAGTAAGTGAAGTAATGGATGATTAAAAAACTAATGATTATTATAGTTGAGTAAGCTATTTAATTATTACATATAATTTTATTCGTGTCCGTCCTTGAACAACAACAATTCGTTGCGTGTTCTGGATGCTCACGGAGAAAAATAAGGGTTTCAAAAGCTAGCTATAAAACCTGTCATTTGCGTTTAATACAAGTGGTAGGTTCGGCGACGGAGACCGCCTAAGTAGGCACCACTGCAGCGTCTGTTTTCGCCAAATATTGGAGTTCAAACATTACTGATGCCAGTCAATTTCCTTGCATACATTTTAAATAATTACATTTTAGTAGCGGTTTTGAGCGAACTTTAGCATGCGCAGACGCATGTTGTATGCTTGTTCGGGCGCGCTGTTACGAGCGAGCTGCACGCCGCGTTATGGCCGCTTACGCTGCACCTCGGGCTTCGCGCTCATTGAGGCTTGCGCTCGATTACGCCTTTACAGACGCATTACATGACCAGAAGTAAGTTTTTGATTAAGTATATAGCTAATGTAATAATGGGGCTAATATTACCAAAAAAATTAAATAAATAATGACCGCCCGCGTGGTGAAGATGACAGGATAAATAGATGCAGGTGGCATAAAACAGGTTGCGCTGGAAATCGAATGAGGAGGCCTATTCAGCAAAGATAATTCACAATCTGACGGTCAACCTCCACTAATGGAGAGGCACTTTAAGAAGAAGAATTCAGCAAAGGACGACAACATGCTGAAATAAAAAAAGATGAAATTATGTTATAACTTTTTTTATGTTTTTACACAATGTTTCAGACACCAAAACGCGACGGAGATATTCGTGCATTTCAAAGAAGCTCTCTCTCAATTAATTAATTCTATTCATCAGGTATGATTACGTTTTTGTTATTTTATAGTTTTAAATATAAACAAGTTTGTGTAATAACTTTTAGTAAGGAAAGGAAAAAAAGACATCAGATATGTGAATATTTACATTTTCAGATATATCGCTATTAATTGTTCTTTAAATATATAAATCCATTTCTATTAAGGATAGATTTAGATACGTTGTTACATTTACTTATTAAGGAATCCTACAGAAAATCTCTTCGTCATTGTAACATACATATCAACTATTAAACGCCCGATGTAAAGAGTTCGAATCTCGGATAATCTACACCAGTTTAAATTTAATATCTTTTGTTTCATCATTTTGATTGTCCAAGAATATTATTAGTACTATCTAGTTTTGTAATCGAGCTTGTCTTTACTGGTTGCAATTAGACCTAAGATCTAAAATTACTTAAGTAACTGTTTATTTAGAACGCAGGAATGTTATGCTGAATATTTCATTATAGTAGTAATGTCTATGGTCATAACCACCCAAAGACTTATAACACATAAATAAATAGGTTAATTAGTATTAATCTGTTGCCTTAAAATATAACTACATGTTTTAGTAAATTAAAATGTGTATGGGAAATTTAACTCAGCTTATTCGTTTTAGCACTGGCTGTTATTTTTTTTTAACTAAGACGTGAATATATGACATGATTGCTTTGTAAAAACTTTTGACGTTTTAGAGTCATAAATAGAAAACATGTTTCGATCTTATAAAAAGTTATTATGCGGATACCGACTCTTTCAAAGAGTTTCAAAACGTTCTGCGTCGCAAAATGTAAACATTTTCATCAACGGTAAACCAATACAAGTGCCTAACTATTATACAGTGCTACAAGCGTTGCGACGAGAGAACCTAACCCTGCCAACATTTTGTTACCACGACCGCTTATCCATTGCGGGAAATTGTCGGATGTGTCTTGTGGAGATAGAAGGTGGCTGGAAGCCGCAAATTGCTTGTGCCACGTCCGTCTATAAAGATATCAAGATTCGGACAAATTCTAAGATGGCATTGATTGCACAGGAAGGTGTCTTAGAATTCATGTTGGCAGATCATCCACTTGATTGTCCGATATGCGATCAGGGAGGAGAATGCGATCTGCAAGACCTGACGATGAGATTTGGAAACGACAGAACCAGGTTCACTGATATACATTTTGAGGGAAAACGAGCCGTTGAGAATAAAAACCTTTCATCGCTTATTCGCGCTGAAATGACCAGATGCATTCATTGCACTAGATGCATTAGATTTGCATCGCAAGTTTGCGGTATGGATATCTTAGGAACAACAGGCCGAGGAGGAGAAATGCTAGTTGGCACTTATGTAGATAAAATGTTTTTCTCGGAATTATCAGGGAATGTTATCGATCTCTGTCCTGTAGGCGCCTTGACCGCTATACCTTACATGTTCAAAGCTAGGCCATGGGAGATTAGAAAAACTAATTCCATCGACGTCACAGACGCAACGGGAACTAACATCGTTATTAATCACCGCTTCAACAGGGTTATAAGAATGTTGCCTCGTGAACACGACGAGGTGAATCAGGAGTGGTTGTCCGACAAAGGTCGATGGGCCATCGATTCTCTCGAGATGCAAAGACTAGTTACGCCTATGTGCAGAACAGATAATTGCCTAAATCCGATCGAATGGGATGTTGCTTTACAAATGGCGTGTAAGGTGATATGTTGTACGGATCCAAATAAAATTATGGCCGTCGCTGGCCCGCATTCCAACGTGGAAACATTAGTTACTTGTAAAGATTTCCTTAACATTATCGGCTGTGAAAACACTTACACAGAACGTTCACTTTGTTACACTGGTTCCGATGCCGATATCCGAATCGGGTATTCACTTAACGTAAATATGAAGGATATTCCAAAAGCTGATAAAATACTCCTTGTTGGTACAAATCCGCGTTTTGAAGCGCCCGTCTTGAACGCGTGGATACGACAGGCTTATATTACTAATGAATGTGATATATATGTGATCGGACCTAAATGTGACTACAACTATCACGTTGAATACTTAGGTACAGATGTGTGTGGAATATCAAAGGCAATGTCCAATTTAAAGTGTGCAAAGGCGCCTCTTATATTCGTGGGTGTTTCTTTACTGGGAACAGGTCTAGGCGGCGCTGTTATGAAAGTGCTGATTGAAATGTCAAAATGTTTGAAGTCGGCGCAAAATTGGGGTATAATAAACATCATTACGTTAGAAGCCAGCTTCGCTGGTGCCTTGGAAGTGGGATGGAAACCCGGGGCGGTGGCAGCTCTGACGGAAATGAAGCCTTCTTTAGTAATATCATTAGGTGCCGATGATATTTTCTACGACTGGACTCCACCCGCCGGTTGCATTGTAATCTATGTGGGATTCCAAGGTGACCGCGGTGCTGAAAAATCTTCTCTTATTTTACCGGGTTGCGCCTATACTGAATCCGGGGGTACATATCTAAACATGGAAAATCGCGTACAATACGCAATGCCCGCGGTCTCGCCGCCGGGCAAAGCTCGACACGACTGGAAAATATTTAGGGCTTTAGCTGAAACTAGTAAAGTTTGTCTGTGCTACAGTGATTTAGACTCGCTGTTCTGTAGGTTAGTACAAATAAGTCCGAATTTTTCTCATTTTGACAAATATCAGCCTAAACTGTTCCAAGACGTAATAGGCACAATGATCAGTTGTGGGCAAAGCGCTAACGCGTGTATTGACGTAGAGATGAAGACGTTGAAAGACTACTATTGTTCGGATGTCTTCACATATAATTCACCAACAATGTTGAAAGCACAAAAGGCGGTTATGGATTTCACGAACACGTCTAAATACGTCGCCATATAGTAAGTTGTGTAAAAGTTAAACTATTTATTATTTTGTTACAATAAACTATTTCAACTTTAAATGTATCTTTCTTTTTGACAGGTCAAAGTGTCTAAAATAAATTATATTTTTATGAATATTTTCTTGTAGTCGATTGTAGCTCTATTTCTGCCACTACATTGTATTGTAGTATAAATTTAAACGGCTATTGGTAGTGAAATGGAGACTTACGAAGTCTTTTACGAGACTTATGTCTTAGTGCTACGAGGTACAATGTAAATATCACGACTTACTACACTTCATTATGATCAGACCCGTCTCCTAGCGCTAGACAAACGTCTTTAATTTTTTATCGCATAGTTAAATGAAAGAAACATGTTCATACACTTTATCATCGATTTTTACCCTTCATGAAAATATTGCAGGTAAAAAAAATTGGTAAAGATTTATTTCAATAAGCCATGAAGTAGATATTTTAAACATTATAAAACTCTTCCCCGCAGGTGCTATTAAACACCGTGGACAATTTAGCGGCAGCTGAAAGAGAGTTTCAAAAGAACCGGAAGGAGCTTAGGACGATAAGAGCGAATGAAATTGTAAAAAGTGGTCTAGCCGAATTGACTTACGACAGCGAGCTGTTAAGGAATCTGAAACTGCAGAAGATATAATCATGTAATAATTGCTGGAAGTCTTTTTGTCCACGATAGTATTAGACGGAGAAGTTCACAAATTATTTAAAATTTTACTCACAAGTATTAGGGTAAATAATAATTTGATGAAGTTTCTATTTTGGTTATTTTATTGTTTGTGAAATAGCTTATGTGATTTAAAAATTTCTGGAACTGTATGATCCTGAGTTTCAAATAAAAGGTTAAAAAATAAAATGAAACCTTGGGTTAGGGATTTCATTTTTTATTTTATAGGAAACAGTATGGCTAATTTTTATGGTTACTAATATTTATAAGGTTTTAAAGATTGATAACGTGATTGAGACCTGGTATGGTGGCTGTTCAGGTACGATGGTGATCACTGTTTATACATTTGCCAACTTTCCTCCAAAAAAATATATTTGTAGGTAATATAATTTAGATTTAGTAATAAAAAAGAATGTATAAAACACAATCAAATTTTTATTAAATATCAAATATTGTATTGTCTAACACGATTCCTTAGCTATCATGTTGCACATCAACTTTATTATGGTAATGATAATACGGTTACAAATACACATCAAGTAAGGAAGATAGATACAGTACGAGTTTACGACGCAAGCTGATGAAAGAAGATCTAAGTATAATCTAGAATCTAGATTGTAAATGAAACCATTACATGAACGTATAGTACAGAAAGATAGTAATCAAATATATTGTCATGAAGGAACAAGACGTGGATAACATTCGTAAGTAATAAGAAATGTAATCACTTACGAAAAACGATAGATAAGTTAGAAAAATACTTTTTTTTTTGTACATTTAAGAGAATGCACGCGAGTGAGAAGTAAGAGAGAGTTAGCGAAGAGTTTTAAGAGAAGTACAGGTGAAGTACACTCATTAGATATGTTTTTCACAATACATGCCTTAAATGCAAAGTCTACAAATAGTGTCTACGCGATTACAATGTTAAAACTGTACGTTTGTTTAATATTAGGACTTATATCTAACATGTTAACTTGTGCGCCAAAGCTCTACAATGAGTCTTTGATGATTCAAGCTTGGGGTTAGGACTGACAGAAGTACACGAAATCGTCTGGTTCTTCCTCAATGTCACTGTTGAATTCATACACGAAAATTTCTGATATGAATGTTTGTATATTTACTATATAATAATTGTAATAAAAAATTTGTAAAAACTAAAATGTTACCATATACTAAAAATGTAGTATCAGTTATTGCTTTGTTAGTGTGTAAGTTAAAATAAAGATTATTTAGTAGATTGTGAAGATTTATATAAAAAACCTGATATGTGGCATGATGTGTCACGTTGTATTGGTCGCTGGTGAGTCTTGTTTACATCACAAATTGGGCAGTCAAGGCTGTGCGGAAACGACAATTGCTATATTACATTCATAACTTTCAGTATCAATCAGGAATTAAGTATTTGTGCGATTTAAATAGTTGTAATATTAAAAATCATTAGTCTCATTAAGCTTTTTTAAAATACGTATAAAATTAACCTATTATTTGCTTATTTTAAATTAAGTACTTGAGGTGCTTCATTTTAGCTAAAACTCTATAGAATTCAGAGATTGTAAAGTGTTTATTTATTAGCGAAAATTCATACATTAAAAATTCTAGCACAGGTGTACTAGAATATATGAGATATTAATAAATAATATAAACTTTATCCGTGCGTCTTCGAATGCGTTAAAAAATGAGAACTTCAGTACACAACAAAACGGGTGATTCTTATTAATGCGCCATATTAAAACTACGTTTGACATTTCACCATACTATTCATTATTAGGTCTAAACCGCGTCCTCAAAACGTTCTTAGTTATCTAAGGTATTCATTGCCTAAATACTCACTTCACCCGGAAACCTAGCCGTGAAATACTCTTCATCCAAAAAGCGCCACCAAAAAACTATTTTAGCGCACTATATACGTAGTAAAAACATGGAAGCACTCCTGCGGACAGA
This sequence comes from Byasa hedistus, assembly GCA_029286795.1. Taxonomy (NCBI): domain Eukaryota; kingdom Metazoa; phylum Arthropoda; class Insecta; order Lepidoptera; family Papilionidae; genus Byasa; species Byasa hedistus. The sequence goes on from JAGSMW010000001.1 coordinate 1,989,436, forward strand.
CTGATTGCTGGCTATAACTTGTTATTATTATACGTACATATTTTATTCGATTTAACTGACATAATAATTGAGACAAACAGAAACTCCATATTATGTAAACTTTAAATATTATTGTGTATTTTTAAATAACCGTGTGACTATTAAAAAGATTATTTAATAAAAAACACCAGTATTCATTATTATTCAGTGTGCAGATAATAAAACATTTAATATTTTTTTAACCTTGGTTAGTCCGTATGATCGAATTACCTTTGCTCGATACGGATGTGAAGAACCGGTGGTGTTTTTTTGTTTATTATAAATCAAAAATGCTTATGTAATCCTAAACTATGTGGGTACATTCTCTATTTATATGAATATCATTACAGACTTAGCGTTTGATGAGACATTGACTTAAATTATAAATAAATCTTAAAAATAACAATACATTTTCACACAGATGTTGAACATCAGTTTGTCTTTGGTAATAACATTAAATCAACAAATTAACAGCCAGGTTTCTAACCTCTAATATATATCAAGTGAAACAATATAAAGGGCAATACATGATCATATTTTTATTTTGTTGTATAGTTTAATAAAAATGGTTTGTTAAAATAGTAGTCAAAATTTCACGCGGATAAAAATTGCTATTTAACCCAATACGGCATATTATGTTATATTCTTCAAGTACAAAATGTCAATAATAGTATTTGACATTGAGCTATGTACCATTTTGATAAACTACGATACATCAATGAACTAAACTTTTAGCATTTTCATTTGAAACATTATTGATAATTTGAGTCGTAAATGAAATTTTATTAAACATGGATCCTTTAAAAAAAATTTAACAGTAATAAAATGAAACAAAAACCTGGCTGATAAAACGATTAACAGAAACATTAGAAATAGGCAATAAAAATAACAAACAGCTTACAGTGTTTAACTTAGTAACAAAAAATATGAGACATTTGTGTATGTCGGAGGTTAGTATCAGCGATGGCGCGTACCCGGACAAGCAAACCTCGTCTTAAACTTTTGTAACGGTTTTCAATTTCCTGCTCCTCAGGCATCTGTTTTAAGGGAGAAAAAACAAATATTAAATGCTCGGCTATTCTTCAGCTATTCGATAGACTATTTATCAGAGTTACTTTGTTAAAATGTACAAGCAGAGTGAGCCGCGATACACCAACTTCCGTACTAATATCTCCATTTAACAATTGATATATTTTTTTGATTATTTTATTCATTATTATAAAAAAATAAAATGGATAACTATAAAAGAATGAAGTTGTAATTAAATGAGAAGGCTTTGAGTCCCTAGTAGTTCATAAAACAATTTGGCGGTTAAAAAAACAAACGTACGCAAAAATAGCACACGAAAATACATAAAAACTGAGACTTAAAACGATTCTTATTAATTTTACGTTTGAAGTAATAATCTCTCGGTGGACGAAATTAAACTTTAATTCTTTAGATAGCCTCTTAATTTCAAGCTTCTTCTTTATGCTTAATGGCCTCTCTTAAAAGAATTCTGTCAACACCAAGTCAGTACTTTATAACTTAAATATAATCAGTTTTTGACATTGACAGATTACATCAAGTCAAAAAATATTTTAAAACTAAGGAAATCTCAAGCCAATTCATAAAAAAAAAAATGTAATCCTACTACAAACTATGTCTTTGTCAAATTTCATTGAATTATACCGAATTCTCTCTTTATACACTGAGCGCAATGTGTTATAAACAGCACAAAGTTTTTCCTTTGCTTAATAATTATATAAATACCTGATGAGACCGCGATAGATCATGAAACCTCCGTACACGCTCAATACTATTGTAGCGGTCCACACGATGGCCAACACGGAACTGCTTCCCTCTGAAATAAAGAAATACATTATAGTTAGTGGATGAGTAATAGTATAGTTTTTGTCTCTAGTATTTATTTTCGCTACTATTTATTATCTTTATTATTTATTGTTAATATCGTGAAGTGTTTCGGAGGGTCAATTTAAACAACAGGCGGCATTTTTTGATTGCCAACCGATGATGCGAAGAAAGTTTTTTTAACAACCAAAAATTTCGGTTTAACGGAACTAAACAAGCAAATATAGAAATGATTGGTACCTATGTATCCGTCGTGGTAGTTGTCGCGCTCGAGCCAGGCTCGGCGTGGCTTCTCATCCCGTTCCACTGCTATCAAGTCCGATATCTCATCAGGCGACCCGGTGCAATTCGCCCACTCGATAGTTACGTATCTGTGCAATAAACAATCTCACTTGTTTTATGTCTAACAATAGTCCCATGAAGTTTTTGAATGTGGGGCGGTTTTTATAAATATCTATAGATGTTGTGTGAATGAGATATATTAGTTACCTGGAAGAGGTCCTGCAAGGCTTAGAAGGTGGCACGAGGAGCTGCCGCGTGCGCGATCGGGCCCCGCCGCGGCACGGTCCCCACGCACCCCACGGCCCCGGCTGTCCCAGTTCGGACTCCTTGCACCCGCATTCAACTTCGCATGTTTCGTCCTCCTTGAAAATATTTGAAATGTTTAACAACAGTATCATGTAAAAAAAATCTATGGACTTCATATTGTTGAAATTGGCTCAATTTTCAAACTGAGCATTCCGTTTTTGTTAGAATATAGTTTATCTATTGTTGACAAACTGTTTCCTAAACTTACAGGCTATTTGAGTTTAAGGATTAAACTTATCAAACCGATTATATTTAAAAAGCAATACAAAAAGTTTTCATTCTAATACACCTCGTCAATTTTGCTTTGTCAAAATCCTACTTAGCCCTGACTTTTTATTGACAGTGCTTAACAAAAAAATCTTTTATAAGATAAAATGAGGTTATACAGTAAAAAGCTTAATTCATAATTTCTAAGATCATTATATTTTTTTACTTGATAATGTAATGGGGGAGCGGCAATCCGTCCGGGCAGGGCTGCTGCGCATCGCCAGGGCTCCAGGAATGCGTCGGCGGCGTCTCCGGTGCCGCTCAGCTCGCAGCGCGCGTGGGAGACCTTGACGCCCCAACCGCAAGCGTTGTAAGCCTCGTCGCCCGTAGATGTCTGCACAGTTAATTCCAAACATGATAAATAAACAGAAGAACAATACTTCATTCTATAAAATAATATTAATCAAGAACCGAACCGTCATATTGTTATTTTTAATGGCAGGAAGTTACCATGTCGACATAGGTAATATAAATGTATTAATAATATATATGTGATGTAAATAGTTGTCGAACCTGTACATGACATCCTAGAGAAGGACGAGCTACGAGTCGTAAACAAGGCTCTCGAGGACAAGGCGCCCGCTGTTCCGTCGGTGGGCAGGCGCGGCCAGGCCAGACAGCTGCCGTGAGCCGTTGCCTATAAACGCAGCAAGTATATATTTTTGTTTTATAAAAGCGTTGCAAAGGGTTTTATCGCTTTGCAGCGTTGTGTTTTTGACTTCTTTTTTTTTTCGATGGTTTCTTTTATATACTAAGACTATATATCTAACAATCTAATGATTGTAAACCGTCGCCGTCGTCATAGATACCGACAATAGCATACTTATATCACCACTTCTCTATCAAAAGAGTTTGTCAGAAGTAGTAGTTGCTGTGATTGGCTAATTTTGATAATTAAAAAAGAATTCCAACTGATTACTGGCAATAATCTGAAGTTTATGTCCGACAGTAAATTGAAGTAGGCATACAGTGATTCTTGTTCTTATTATCACGAGAATGATGATGATGCATGATGACACTTTGGATTTTTTTTGTATTATGTTATTTTCTTTTAATTTTTATGTTTCTCTTTTTGATTTATTGCGTATTTTATTCTGAATGTTATGTGTATTTGTCATAGGTGTGCATGATAGAATTAGTTAGTCATAAGATTTTTTTTTCCTATTACCATTGTACACTGTAAATACACTTAATAAATAAATAAATGATTATTTTTTACCTGGTGCGGCGCATGTGTCGCGCTACAGTGGCGCCGCCGCATGCGCACGCCGACGTGTCCCAGGCGCCCCACTCGCTCAGCTCGCAGTCCACTCCGCAGGGTACATAACACCACGACTCTCGCGCCTCCGTCGCGGTCACATTCTGTTGGTAATAAAACCCACTTCTGAATTGTTCTAACATAATTTAGTTCAACATCAATTAGTAAAAAAAAAACTCATCACCATAAAACTCCATCAATTATAATTCGTTCCTGAAACCTCTGAGTTAGTAGTAGTCGATAAAGGCAGTAACAATAACATTCTGAATAGGTACTCGAGAAATTACTTACAGGACAGAAAGACGCATTGACGAACACACCGTCACTACGTAAGCACCTAACTGCTCTCTTCTTGGTACCTTCGCCGCACGGAGAGCCTCCTATAGTGTTAAATAGCATGAGAATGTTATTATATTAAAATCAAAATATTATAAAGCATTTTACAAATCTTATAAGAAAAGAGCATTAAAATTCTAATATCTACTATGATGCCAATTTTTCGGATTGAACGTAAAAAAATATTATCATATAATTCGTTTCATATTAAGTGATTACATTAATCTAAAAAAACGGCACTGAATAGTTTTAATGGAATTTTAAAATGTTTTTTTCTATAATAATGAGGTTGTTCATACCTAGAGGTTGGCAATCATCCCATGGTGCAACGTGCCAGGAGTAAGTGTGCGGTGCGCAGGGCTCTGCCCCGACTAGGTGTGGGCAGGGCGCGCCGTCGTCGTCGGCGGGACGCAGCACGACACGAGTGCGGTCACGACGACCACCCCACTTAGTCTGAATACGTAAAAATTTGTAAAACAATTAAGTTTTAAATATTAAGACCTAAATTTATTTTTGTATTACCAGCAAACTTGTGATGGATCTAAGTTGTTTGCAGTTGAATAAATAAATCAATGTTTAGAGTAAAAAAAAGATTTATTGTTATTATTGCATTGAACGAAAATTATAATATGCTCAAAGTTTTTTAGAAAAATCTTATCTATAAATTAAGTAAAACAGAGACATACACGAGCTTAATGATCCAATGTTAATGGTCAATATAATATTTTTGATACATTTTGTACAAAAAACACGATTAACGCATAATAGTACGTCCTCCATTTTGAGAAAATCAACTAACGGTATGTGTATTCTATTCATAAAGTAAATTTACTACGCAATTGTTTTAAGAGATTATGAGATACGAATTTTACTATCTACATTATTTAGACAAAATGACCTACCGACAAGATGTTAGGCTAGCAGTGAGATGTGGCTGTGACATCAGTTAATGATATTACAGACGTGAAGTGATGTTTTACTTCAAAACTGAACTCTGTAGTGAAAGCACACATATCTTTGGTGAGAGACATAACGCGTGTATGTTTGTAGATTGCAACTTTACTACAAGAGAAGTCCGTCGTTAGTACTCTTTGTGGGTACATATGTGGTATTAGGGTGTAGTCGCGGTTACCTGTTCACAGGGGCTCCAGTCGGACCACGCGCTGACCACGCAGTCAGCGGGGCAGGGCGCCCGGCACGTGGCCTCCCTGGCCGGCGCTTGTCCCGCACCGCTCACAACACACTCGCTGTCCTCTAATTTCATATTGTTTGAGTCTTGACAGCTGCAATGACATTACCGAATAATGATTTCTTATATTTCCACGAATGTCACACATTTATTAAAACTCAATTTTACGGATTTTATCGTGTTTATTGTTTAGTTTTATTTATTCCCGACGTTTCGACCGCTTTGCAGCAGTCATGGTCACGGGAGGACTGAGATGACAGATGTCCTGACGTCACAGCTATCACGGGATAGACATTACCGAATGTCTATATTTTTGTAAATATTTTCTACTACAAATTATAATTATTATACTATATCCTATGAACACTATTTCATGCAAAAAACGTGATTGAAGGGTAAAAGCTATGATGACACATAAGCTTTGTTGGACTAAACAAACTATACACATCAACAGAACACACCGACATACACGTAGACACACAAAGATATATAGATATCGCGACGCGAAAAGTAAAATGTTAATTTATTTTATTATTTGTTTTTTTATTAGAGAAATGTGTCTGTGAAGGAGCAGGACATTCTAACACAAGCAGTTTGTGTGCTCAAAAGAATGTCCCAGCAACTGTAAAGTATATGTATGACTTGGAAATAAAAATAAACACTAACATGACAGTTCGGTTGATGATCGCCCTTCCGCAGAGAGCTTGCTGTGGGGCGCATACGGACCACTCGCCGATCACCCACATCGGCTCAGGGACGAGGCAGCTTGCGCGTTGGAGGGTCGCACCGCACTCCCGACCACCAGCCGAGCCCTCTTCTATCACCTCTCTGTAATAAGAAAAACGAAATAATAAAAAAAGGTGAAAAACAAATGGCAAGATCTTGTATAATACCTAAAAACTAGTTTGACGACGAGCACACGTTAAAAAGTCGTGAAGCTTAGCAGTAGGCGTTATCCGGCTACAAAATGATATTAATAATTTGGTAATCTTATTTTCATATTGTAACAAATAAAAGTGCATTGTTTGTGCTGCTTGTAAATTCTAAAATCTTAAAGGTAGTAGTAGTAGTTCGTACTTATTAGTTTAACAGTTCTAAACATATTTTTTTAGGCTTTTTAAACAGAAATTAGGAATTAAGAGAATTTTGAACTTCTTAAACCACTTCAATAATCGGCCTTTAAATTGTTACTCGGGGTAACCATAAACAAATGTAATTGTTAAATAGTCCCGACCGTGAAATCTGTTAAGTAATGTTATTTGCGGTTGTAAGCCGTGATAGCCTAGTGGTTTGAACGCCCGCCTTCCACTCTGGAGTTCGAATCCGGCCTGCACCGATGAATTTTTCAATTTATATGCAGTTAGTATAACACTAATTAATATCACGCGCTTTGACGGTGAAGGAAAACATCGCGAGGAAACCTACATATCTATGTCATGAGTGCCTGGACTAGTATGTGAAATGGAGAAGGCAATGGCAACACCACTCCATTATTACTGCAAAGTAAGTCGTCGTGTGTTTCATTACACATGATGACCACGACCCTCAGTCATGAGGAAAGACGACTTAGAAGAATTCGCGGTACCTAGTTCGAAATCGGAAGGCTGCTCGTGATCCTGGTTCAGCTGAGCATGCTCCCCACGGCGCCCAGGGTCCGGCTGCGCAGTCGCGTGCGCACCGCACGCTGCAAGTGCCACGCACTAGCGCCGGGAACTCCTCGTCATACGCGAACCCATCCGTCGACGCCTCGCGGACACGCCGGGGTCCTACGTCGAATAATTCGATTAGCATTACACTTGATTTATTTTTGTCTCTACAGTTACTATTATTAATTTAGAAAATAAGTTGCACAATGTACAAGGTGGACCAAAAGAAATCACCCTATTGGAAGCCCGAATTGAATCACCAAATTGTGGCGGCACCCATTTGGTCGATATCATCTTCTCGACTCGACCAATAAAACTCTAAAGGTTTGATTAAACTTAATCAAATAACGGAGACAAAGTTTTTAATTTAGAAAAAAATGCGAGCAAAACAACATCGGATGACTTCTTTTGGCCCATCTTGTATATTTGTGTATGTTAAATTTCGAGTATCTTTTTTTAGTTTTGACAATTAAAGGAAACAGTTGATAATGATAATTGATAATCCAAACCTAGATGTTTGTTGTAACGGGAATGGGTTTGTTGCAGGTAACCAATTAACAATATTAATTAAATTTGCACACAATTACCAGTGAGTGGATGATATTTCTTGCAAATATCCATGGGCACATCTCGTCCTTTAGCCAGGCAGCGGGCGGCTCGTAATGCCCTCCCCTCACCGCATTCCAATCTACAATTTTACATATTATTCTAATTAACAAGCTGACATACTCTCTTCGAAGACAAAAGACTTATAATAATTTCTATTAAGTTATATACTTTAATATTAATGATTATATTAATAAATAATTGTTTAATAAATATGTTCATTACTAACTTACCCTAATGGTAAAATACAGTCGGAATCAGCGGGAAGTAGCTCTAAAGAAACGCTTTTGCATACGCAGTTTGGAACGTCGGGATCAGACGCGTCCAGGTATCTAAAAATTATCAGTATTTCATTTAACAGACTATAAAACGTTATTTTAATTTTATACGTAGACCTTGGAATTCTTCAAATCATACCCTGCTTCTGGGGGAATGTAAGGGGTTACGTGGGAAATATGTGTGTGTTACAGATACCTTTCATGAGTACAAACATGCATTGCTAAAGTATTAGTTAAATACTTTTTTTATTTAACTGTATTGTGAATGTATTGAAACTTTAAATTTAATTTATTATATGTAAATATGTATGTATAATCAAAAAATTACAGGCACGTAAACAATTAGGAGTCCAGGATTTTGTAATTTTCTTAAACTAAGACAATAAATAAATCAATGCGTAGTATTTTAAGACGTCCGACCTCTATTCTGTGAACTTTAATATATTTAAATAATAAAACTGGCATTGTTGTTGTAATTTACTCACTTTAAGGGATCTGAACAGATAATATCGCAAGTCAGTGACGCGATGCGGTCGCAGGACACGACGCAGGCGGCTACGGTGGGCGGCACGAGCTGACCGGCGCACGCGCCCGCCTCCACTCGATGAGAATCTGAACCGCACCAAATGCCTGCGAAATTACAATAGTGTATTCATTATCATAAAAATAAATCCTGTAATCCTGGCGGAACCTCATACAAATTCTTTTTGCTGATTTATAATGTTGGATCACAGTTTTTACTTTTGGCATGAGTCTCTTCTTAGAGAACTTCCTTGTAGGTACTACAGTTAGAGTTTACCTCTGACGCTAAATATTATTATTACAATAATTTCATTTCCGATTTAAATCATTATGTAAAATTATTATGTGAATGAAATATAATATCATTTATCTTATGGTGCTTTGTAAATGTCCTAATTAATATCCCCGTGACATGAGTAGACGCGTCTTCCAAAATAAATTGACGGCCTATTCATATAAAACGTTTCTCTGTCCTTCTTATTAATTTCTTACTTCGAACTCTGAACCCAAGACCGCATCGCTGTCCAGGTGGAAGCCGGCAGATGCTCCACTCGCCGGAAACCCAAGTGGCATCCCGTGAGCGGCATGATGGCGGGACAGGGCAGTCGCGCGTCTCCTGCACCGGCCCACAGTTGGGACCGCCGTGAACGGTGCGCACGCGCACCTGCTTTCCCGGCTCTGAAGATATTAACGTTCCGTTAATGTAATACCAAACTAACAACGAAACATAGTAAAGAGCAAGTAGACTTCATAAAACAACTATAATTCTGGAAGCGGTTTTTTTGGTTATAGGTTTGCGTCGCCGGTAACCGTGTAAACTGAACCACCGCGTTTCTTACTATTACCGAGTAGTATTGTAAAACATAATCGTGTAAATGTTTGAACAGTTATGTATATAGTGGAATTACTGGGGTAACGAAACATTGTTTCTTATCTCTTACATATATAATGTATGTGTAAATATTCTGACTAGAACTAACTTGATATATAGGTGCATCTCTTTTACATCAATTTATCTAGATCAAATTCGGTTCAATCATCTGCAGCGTTATATCCAACTCTAGGTGTAAAAGGTTGTGTTGTTTGGTGTGTAAATATATTTAATATTAACCGCATGTGTTGGGACACGATGACCACGGCATCCACGCCTCCACCCTGCAGCCGCGACGGCATCTCAGTGTACAAGCTCGCCGAGACTGAGGACGTTTCAACGGAGAGCATCTGAAAGACGATACAAACGTTAGAAAATTATAATTTATCTTACACATGTATATTAGTAATAATATTTAATAGTTTATATGTTTATTTTATGGAAAGAAGTTTCTTTATAATACTTACAAGGAATCTCGGACGACGTCGGCGTTGTTCTGAACGCACATGACATTTCTTGTGATTTGACCTTCTTCTATGCACGGTTCGTCTTCATCGCTTTCGTTGTAAGGTTCTCCTTCCTATTGTTAATAAAGAGAATATTTATTATTAGTAATTAATGGATAGCTATAGACGAATTTAGTATTTCTTTTCTTGTATTAGTTTTTTGTCAGTACATCTTTAATTAGATTGGTTGTAGATATAAATCAAACGCAATGTACGCATTGACAAAAGCTCTGTATTTTTGTTTAAGTTTATTTGTTTACTTCATGTATTTTGTTATATTAATTAGTTTAAGTATAATGCTGTTTTTATTGTTGGTTCTGACATACTATTTTTCAGAAAAGCGTAAGAGCTCCAAAAAAGTGTTGGTTATTTTTTTTGCAACGATCCTGTTTACTTAGATGTGGATGAGGGTAACTAACGTTTGCGTCTGTTTAGTATTTGTCGTTCGTTTTACCTGCAAGTCGGTGTAATTCGTGACTGGTATGTAGTCCTGGTGGCGACGTTCGCAGGGACCCCATGGTGTTGCCAGCCAGGAGTACGTGGCGCATGCGTGGTTGTTGCACGTCTCGTTCTGAATCAGTTGGTCTTCCGTAGGACAGGGCCAGCCGTCTGTCACGAAATTTTAATAAAAACTAGCTATTACACCAATAAATAACTTACAAATGAGCAGTATAATAATGTTTGGAACCAAAAATACGGTCGTCCGTTAAATCATCAACCAACCGATAAAACAGCATTGCTTTGTTTCTGCTGTCATTGTAAGACAGTGTGATTGGTTTGAGTTATCAAATTGCACCATATTTAAGCAATTGAAGAAGATCAAGGACCAAGAGCAGAGTTTAACATTAGAACTTATTAATCTATATGTGGAACTGACTGGGAGAGGCGTGGGCGATTATCTGGCGGATCCTTGTTCTCGTAGGGCGTGGACGAGCAGGGGCCGCGCAGGCAGCTGAGCAGGGAGACCACGCAGACCACGATGAGACCACGCAGTCTCCGGGGCAGGCGATGCGGCACCGCTCAGTGCGCGCCGGAGCACTGCTGCCGCTGCACCAAGCACGCTGCGCCTCTTTCTACAACAACACCATAAGATGTGTAAAATAACCTTCCGAAGCAGTAAACGAAATTGATGGTAAATGTTACGCTTGCGGATACACTTTTGTGTAATTTAGGATGTTTATATAACAACTGATATGTAGTAAAGTAAACTTACTCCATCGTGTCCAAGACACCTCAGCTCCCGCATTCGTCTGCCGGGTCCGCACGTGGTATGCGGTTGGCTTAAGACGCAAGGTCCCCATGGGAGTGCTTTCCAGGACGCACATCGGGGCATGGTGCACATACGCTTCTCTTCCAACGGAGGACAGTTGGCACCACCACCGGATTCAGCTGACGTCACGCGACGACGGCGGACGCTGTACCCTAAGAATTAATGGTGGATTGTACATTAATCTTTAAATAACATTACAAAGAAAATTTATGCAAATGTTAAATAAGTTATTTAATTATTTTGTTAATACATTAAAAAGTCGTGATACATCTATTGGTAGGGATCGTAAGCGTTTTGAAGAGCTATGGATTCGATTCCCACTCTGCTTTCGGCGAAAATATTGCCAAAAAAAAAACTTTCGCATTTCAACGAGTAATATAAAACTTTTATTAATACTTTATTCACATTAAAAATATACACAACGTATTACCTGTTGCAGTTAGTTCTTGTACGGGGTAAAGTGGACATCCATCGAGGGGTTGGCATGCGCCCCATTCACCCCACTCGCCCACCTCACAATCACGTGGACATGGGACCTAGATCAGAAAAAGATTGATTAGACTTCTAAAAATGATTGTAATTATAACTCAGTTACGTGTAATTAATGTTTTTTTCACCGAAGCCATAATGAGCAAGTAATTCACATGGTGATAAGAGATACGCATGCTCATAACAATGTGGTGCTAGATAGAATAATAACAAAAGGAGTCTTTATTATATTCCACCCAATTATATTTAAAGACACAAGATGTTAAATCTCTTCACCACAGTAATTTTACTATCAGTAACTTCTGTTAAACCGAAAAATAATGTTTGGCCAAACTACTGTTTGGTTGAGCTGTGGTAACAGGTAAAACTAAAAGAAATTTGGGAAAAAAGATTCTTATTTTCAATAGAAACGCTTATATAGTTGTCGCCAATGGTAGCCACCATCTTTTATAGTCCATTCTCATGTTATATTCAAAGTATACATATATTTATATTATAATAAAGCGAAAGAAGTGGTTCATATCAATTGCTTGTCTCTGAAATTACCAGTCAAGAAATTATCTGTTTATTTAATAGCACACTCCTTGAAAAAGGTTATAGAGTATTTCTCCACTGTGGAACCATAAGGCATATAATTATAAAGCATGATAAAATTTAAAAAACTTTCTTTGTCATTGTAGTCCGGAGGCGTGAAGTTAAAATTACAAGCCACACATCTGTTCTCGAAAAGTTTTGTTACCTCGCAAGGCTGCACAAGTGTGGGCATAAGAGCGTGGGCGCACTGGGCCGGATGGAGAGACCTGCCGTCTGCGCGTACGCACGTGACGTCACGCCTCTGCACTCCTCCCCCGCAGCTGGCGTCAGGATTCAACTTATCCAACTCATCCGCTTCGTCATCTTCGTCATACAAAGCGTCGCTGTCATCGGCGTCGTCATCATCGTCCGCTGCAAATTTACATAAAAATATACATATTTTCAACACAGTCAAAGCAAAAACTTAACAACTTAAGCTTATAACCTTCAAATGATGAAAGATATACTCCATCTAACAATCTATCGGCCCACCATCCGGTGTTTAAAGTTTCGACGATGCCTAGCTAAAAATAAATGTTAGGTGGAGCAATAAGTTTTAATGCAGTTTTGAAGCAGATTTATTGGTCAACCCATCAACAATAAAAAATCCAACTTCTGCGAAATGTACAAAGTTTTCTCCATTCCTGGGTCGTTGAAAACAATGAACAGACTCGAATTTTCGTTGTTTTTCATAATCCGGAATTCGAAGTTAAAAAAAAAACATTCCTAAGGGTTGACCAAAAAATCTGCTTAAAACTGCATTAAAATTTATTGCTCCACATAATATTTATTTTTAGCTAGGGGCCGTTAAATAAACACTAGGTGGGCCGATAGATGTGTCCGGGACTGTATTTTTGTTATTGTCGCTTGGAGCAGTCGATTGAAACAAAACACTTGTTCATAAAAAAATCTTGACAAAAAGAAGTGTTCTCTTTATATTATATGTACAAAAATTCCTTTTTCTCTTTGGAATGAACTTACAAGGAGTTGGAGTAGCGGGCTGAGAGATAGCAACACGGCACCGCCCCCAAGGTCCAGGAGTCCAGTGGGCGCTGGCTTCCAACGCAGCAGGACGTACTTCCTCGACAACATCGCATTCTTTCCCTCCACCTGCAATTGAAAACTGCGAATACTTAACCACTTTTCACTTTCATTGACTGCTGATGAAATGTCACAATGAAGTTTTCCCAAAATATTTATCACTACTTTACACTCCTCTCCGAAGATCTGTGCAAGATTAAAAAGAATTTAGTCGCATGTTTATGATAGATAGGTAAGCATGTTGGTTTTTGTTGCCGGAGAGCGTTTTGTTAAATATACCATCAGGTGAACGTTTATATCATCTTGTAGTTCAAAAAACTAAAAGACAGGTCCCCGTAACTAGAAACTATGTTAGATGTTAAACAAAAGGAGATACTTTTGTTGTGTTTGGAACAGAACAGACCTTGGGCCAGTCGTCGCAGTCTCCTGGTGCGGACGAGGGCGCCGTCAGAGCGCGGTCGCCATGGCAACCACTCAGCAAGAGAACAATCTTCACGTAACACGCACACGCGGGTGGTGCCAACATGAGAGAGTGCGTTCCCACAGTACCTGCAAGACATACAGGCTTAAGCATAAACCTCGTCATGAAGCGAAGACAGCAGGTCTAAAGATTTCTCAGATTCCGAGATTCCTCATCATCATTACTCATGTTTACCGCTGAACATGAACATGACGGCTTGCGAGTTGGCGAAGGCTTTAAGAGACACTGGATAAGCTGCTGTCTTTACCCTGAAACTTATTCCCTCTTTAGTCGCCTTTTACGACGCGCCAAGGTACGAATGGATTTTTTTATTAGATTTTAACTTAGTCTCTTGAAATTTACGACTTTCGTATATAATAGGAGAACAAGTGATGAGGTATTGAGTAACATGAAGTTCATAAGAATAACTCACATCGCTTCAACGAACTGGCCATCCTTTCTTCTGCATTGTACTTGACGTCTTTGCAAGCCGAGACGTGGAGTGTGTACCAAGGAGTCTTCCTCGACGCGTGTATTGTATCTGTATCGAAAGGGAAGTGAATTGTTGATAAAAGGGAACGTTTATATGGATCAATAGAAAACTACTGGAGCTAAACATAAACAGGATACGCCTTCATGTATCGTTTTGATGACGTAATAACGAAATTGCTAGTAACATAATAAAGTGTTCGGTAACAATGTACAAGGTGGGCCAAAAGAAGTCATCCGATGTTGTTTGGCTCTCATTTTTTTTCTTAATGAAAATCTTTGATTCTGTTTTTTGATTATGTTTATTTGAACCTTTAGAATTTTATTGGTCAAGTCGAGAAGATGATATCAGCCAAATGGGCGCCGCCACAATTTGGTGATTCAATTCGGGCTTCCAATAGGGTGATCTTTTGGCCCACCTTGTATTTATGGATTCAAATTAAATAGGAATAAAGCGTACCTTTCAATTGTGCGATCGTTTTCTCCTTCGATAGTTGTAGTACACTCCGTCCACCGGCCCACGTAGACCGAAAACTCTATTTCATTGATTTCCAAGCCTGCAACAACATTAAATTGCCATTGAAAAATCCAGCTATTTTCTATTTTAGGTCCTTCCAAAGGAAACTACTATAAATATCGCTGTAAATTTCGTTATATAAATAAAACTAATGTGACTTTTGTATCATCAGCCATACGTTTAACGATAAAAAATACAGAGCGTAATTTTTCATATGGCAACTATTCGTACACTCTTAATATTTGTTATATACATAATACATACATAAACACATCTTGATATTTGTTGATGTACACAGTAATTATAGTATGGCGTATTTGTTTACGCTTTGGAACAAATTGGAAGCAAACAATTGGAATATACTGGTGGTGGGTTTCTATTGCCGGAGATCGTCTAGGAAGGTCCGCAGCTCTTATTTCTGCCGCTGAACAATAGTGTGAAAACATGACTGAGTCCCGGTTTGAAGGGTTTTGTAGCTACTGAAATTACTGGGGTAACGAGACTTAAAAAATCTGATGTCTCGTGAAGAGTGATGCCACATTGTTATGGTTTAGGCGTATCACATACCATCAGCAAACGTCTCAATCGCCCAAAATAAATCAATAATATGTGGTGATGTCTTGTTAAATAAATTTATGAAGATGACGTCATGCTATTAAACATAATTTAAAAACCGATATACAATGCACATTTTAAAGATATCACAGCAGTCGTTGAGAATATGTAACATCAGTATTAACTGAAATTAGTAATGTTAATTAGATAAACAAAAATAACAATGAGAAAGACCTAATGAGAGTTTTATTAGTAAATTAATAAAAAAATCTATATAAATAAAACAACAATAATATGTTATTCGACAAATAACACACAACTAGTCTTTTCTATTAACAAAATGAAACTGAGAAAATCGATGCAAATGCGAGTCTGAAGCAGTATGCATTTTCCAACGCTCCGTGGCGTGATATACCTGATGGCTATACCCTCGGATTTATGCTAATGCCGATAAATTGAGAGTAATGTGCTCTACTCTCACATTTATACGTATATCTGCAAGAAGATAAAGCTGGTACGTGGATTTACTGCACAAAATGCTCACCGTTAAATGTCCGTACACGATTTATAGTCTCATATTGTAAATGAAAAAATATCTTAAGAGTGAATTTGTGATTAGAAATAGTGATCTTTTTAACTCTTTTTTTAAACAGTATATGACTTATGAGCTATTAATTCTAACTATATAACATCTTTGGTTTTAGTTTTAGGTTATCCGATAATTATATGACAAAAAAAATATCAGTTTGTCTGCTCCTGGTGATTTCCGAAACGGCTGGATCTACTTTGGTAGATGTCTTGACGTCATAGGTATCACAGGGTACCTGTAACTTTTTAATTGTTGTTTGTGATCCAATCTACACATGAGCTTACTATGTCTTGAAGTCTTTTAACGGTATGCTTGAGATTTGCTTTAATTTTTTTCAAAACAGGATCCCCAAGATTGTATATTATGTATTAGTAGTATTACCCAACCATCTTCTCTATTGAAATTAAGATGTTTTTTTTTTATTTCAATAGCCTCACGAATTATCCTTGGTAGAAATCGGTGTTCCCTTACAAGAATTGTGGTTTATCAATTTATAAATTTAGTAATATTATTTTCATTTATATCAAACATTCGACTGCCCGCTCTTGGTCAGCTTAGTGAATAAAGGACCTTAACTCTTGCCGTAGTGAAAATACTAAGTAGGCTGTTTATTTATAATTATTTTTAACCAGGCATCAACGAAGGTCTGTTTATTTTATCAATACAGGAAACGAGAGTATGTTACGAACAACATCTAACACATAATATACGTTACGTTTGGCAAACTAACCAATAATAATATGTGAAAGCTCGCGCAGAACTTCCGGTAGGAGACAGTAAAGCTGAAGGCGTGTACGATAGTAAATTAATTTACTTGCCGGTATGAGTATATTTAATTAGCTCTCAAGTATGTCGCACTTATGAAACAAACCAATTCATTAGTCAGGAAAGTGCTGAAAGTTAACGCTACTGTATTCTCAGATGCTTTTAATGGTGTTTTCGAAACTTTGAATTCATTAGAACATTGCACTGAAAGCACTGATAAATGTATTTATATTTAGCAGCACAACTTCTGTATCTCAGAACTTATTACCTTTTATGGTTTATAAATACTGAAGGAGTTTGAAAAGCATAATTTTAAACGTACTCATTAATAGGTTAAGGAAAAAGTTGGATGTAATTCACATTTTTAAATATCGCGGATCTTCCTGGAAAGAGCTAAAGTTAATTCAACTTAAATAAAATAAATATTTAGACGAACATCAAACCAAACTTCACAACTACTGTAAAAGTTGTATTTAATATTTGACTGAAAAGAGAGGGTGTTTAATATGCTTGTGTATTTATTTGAATTAGAAATTTTTAATGTAATTCGATTCAGCACCTCATTCCCCACTTTGGAGAAACTTATTAACAACGGGCATTAAGACCAATATCATAATAAATATTATTTGTTTAATTTTTGTTCGTCCCTGTCATATTTTTGTATGAGCGTTGTGATTATTTACGTATGTGTATTAGTTACAAAGTAGTTTATCAGTACGCTGCGGAAAGTTCCGTAGACTGAAGCTTTTGCTTCACTAAAAGTTGTAACTTAGATACTTAGGCTATACTTGAGGCGTCAGCATACCAACCAAAAAAACCACAACATTTAGTTTTCAATCTTTAAGATTGTTTTAACAGTTCATTTATGGTCCATATTTAACTTAGGCAATCCTGTGTAAATAGTTTTTCTTTCATTATTCTTTTATTAATAATAAGAATAAAGACTTAGTTTCTTCTTAAGTATATTGGATATTTTAATGACCACCTGTATATAAGTGATCGTGATAATCACATCAGTATTTCGGCGAGAATGGCCGTTGTATATAAAATGTCAGATTGGTAAGTAGTTAAATGAACCAATAAAAATCCGTAGAGTTTAGTTTTTTTAACAGTTGTTTTATGATAATTTTGATTTAAAACTCACCGTTATGATATTTTACCGCAAATTAAGTGGTACAAAGAGTTTATAACTTAGTTCGCCGAATACCGAGGCTAAAGTGAAAGGAAGCGGCGAAATGTGACAGGCGCGGTCTCCCCGCAGATCTATTAGCCGGTTTATTCTGCAAGTCTAGACTTGTTGAAAAGGATTGCCCTGAAGAAACGTAATTTAATGGAGCTTAATTACTGGCTACAGTTTGTTCCGGTTTCCGTGTTAAAATTGCGAAAATCAATTTTATATACAAGCAATGAATATTTTAAACTAAACATTTTTTAATATCTACGTACTTGTACGTCTTGGAACTAATATATACATAGTGGTAACTAAACTATCTTTGCGGCGTAGAGGTAATCCATTAGTAACAGACAGGTCCCTTGTTTTGTGTCGGGGTCACATATTGTGGAATTTAGATATTGGTAGTTTTTTTAACAACCCGCTTAACCTAGCTACAAGCCTCATATAGTCTTGGGTGGTGAAATCCAGTCTCATTGTTACTTAACACCGTTTGAAATTATGGTCAAATCCACTGTTAATAAAAGACTTTATATAGTTATTAATCTAACGTAACTAATTTATATTTTTCATTCATAATATAGCCTTGTAGAGCGTACGATGTATTTATTCTCACTGCTAAGAAAAAACTTGAATGAAAACAAATGTTAGTAGCTGTTCATTTAGCATCGAGATATTTTAATCTGTATAGAAGATAAAAAGTTAAAAAGAAATTTCCCTCGTGATTAAAACCGGCTACTGATTCAGTGCTTTTTCGTAGCACGTCCTCTCGTAATTACTCTTTTTTTCTTTGACGAAGCAACGACGGGGGAAATAAAATACACAAAAAAACTACTTAACTCTGTTTTGTATCTAATAGAGCTGTAACTAATAAAATTACTAAAGTAACGAGATTTAACATATAATGTCTGAAAGCGATGAGCACAATGTAATGAAGAATACATATGTGAAGAATATTCAGGCTCGCGTATGTCGACAGTGATGCTGTTACATATCCATTTGCAATATTTACCACAGTTGAAATGTAAGCAGATGTGATTTGTTTACGTAATATATTTTACTACCCGGAATCGTATCTATTGTGCTTAGAATAGGAAAAGGTTCGCTTTAAATAAACAAGGAATCCTTTGTAATGCTAAGCAGGGCGATCAACAAAGGTTTCCGAGTCCCACCGGTGACCCGCGAAAAGTTTGAAAGTTCGCTGAAAATTTTGTAGAAATTCCGTTCGTTATATATTCCAGTTATTAATAACGGAATTTATGCTCATATTTTATTTCAGTTGCGGTAGTTATTTGTATATAACTTTTTCATTATACTAGGCGAAGGTAGATGTTGTGTTCTGTATTAACATTAATTATCTTCATGTAAATTTATGAAAAAGATTATAAACTGCAGTCACATGATGATATAATATAATATTGATATAATATAATATTGATAGACTAATATATTTTATATTTTACAATACTCAGTTATATGAAACTTTCTTAGAGATCGTATTAATGGTACAGAAAATTTTTCGTTGAAGCGCTTTTACACAGGATATTGTTCCCTAATTGTAAATTATATGTTCACCCCACAACAATTTGATGCTGGTTAAAGTTATATACATTGTATTCTAAGGAAACGTTTACAGAGTACTCTTGATGATTTTCTCTAAAGCTGACGAGGAGAGAACTGATGAAGCTATCAAGTGGACGATTTAAAGTACCGTTCAAATGGATTTAATCTAAGAAGTAAGAGGGAAATGCAAATTTAATTAAACGCTCAGGAGAATGTTCGCCGGACTGAAAATAATTACGTTAACGTAACAAAGACTTGTTCGGTTTGTATAGAAACATTTTCAATTATTGAAATACTTTCGTCTTATTGTGCGAGAGAGTGAGATTTATATTTTACAAATAACATAAGCCCCTGATTTCTAAACAAGGATTTTAACCAGTGGTATTGTAACCTGTTAACGTAGATCTAGTTATATAACACAGTAGTTCAAATTTCTCCCACCAAACAGTAATGTTCAAACATTACTATAGAATTACAAACTGCTTCACCGAACACGTAAAATATCGTAGACAATCTAAAACAGTTTAATAACACCTAAAATAACTGAATAACATAACTTAATCAAATCAACTATAAACTTAAATCAAACATACTTTAATTATATACATAAATCAAACTTGATCAACTAATAAAGTAACAATTAACAACATATTTATAACAATCTGACAATAAAACTTAACAAAGAAACTACACCCTTAACTTTCACAAAATTAAATTGCAAACAGTACAACAAATAAGCCATGTATAAAATGGCGTGGCTATAAAAAACATTACTATGTATCGGTTTCCGTTTTTAAGGAAGCTGTAGCTAATGAAATAATTAGTGTAACGAATATCTTATGTTTGTAGGCGACGACAGTAAAGTCGAAAACTGTAATTAATGAAACTATGTTGCATAGTAATTATCTTTATAAGGCACAAATTATCGTATCAGTGACCATAAAATCTCGGCTAGCAGTAAAAATTTCACAATAAACATTCTTTATAGGGTGAGGGGTTCCATACATTTTTATTTTACGGTTTCGAAGTAAAGCGCGCTTCCATTTCACGGAGCGCTCACTGTCGTTAAATGTTATACCGTTTCTAGAAAGTACCAGCTATATAAATAATATTGCTTTCTCTAGTTTCTTTAACTGTTCGGTTAATAACAATAAATCTTCCTTTAAACTTTATAATAATTATAAAGTCACTGTTAAGACTGCAGCCTTTCTCCAAGCTGAAAAGTGTCACGATTAAGTCGACCATTACATTTTCTTTCACCGGATAAAGATATCTTATAAAAGATAAAGTTGTTTATATAATAACAATATTGTACTTACAAATTATCATTTTTTTGATAATGTTATTCCTTATTAAAAATATTAGAAAATCTTACATTGGAGTCCTCTGTGAAGTTAAGTGAAATACGTAGGATGCCTGCTTGAAAATTCCAGTCGCTGCACCCGGCTGCGAGTCAGCGGCGACATTCAATTCTTTACTCCTTTGAGGAATTTTCTATGAAATTCTTACTGAAATTTCATTGAGAAACTATTTTCTTGAAAATTTGCAATATATATATTGCATTTTTCTAAATACTGAAATCAATTAACACGCTTTCAATACATATCAAACAGTACATAACAAATTAGAAATTGTACAAATTTCGAGTCAATTTCCTTTTTGAATCGTTTGGATATTTTGTACATGTGTGAAAAAAGTACCGAAAAAATCGGCATATAGTTTACAGCTTATATAGACATTGAAGTAAACAAAAACCTTCATTAATTTGTAATAATAGGTAAATTATATGAAGTTTTAAAGTAAGTTATATCGGTATGCCATCGCCGGCCGTGTCTTTGTATTAAAGTGCCTTTCGCGTGATAAATAGCCCTGATAGCGGTGACAGAGAAAAATTATAACCTCAACGCGAAGAAGTCCGGTAATAATTTTTCATAATGTTTTAATCGTAACAGTAAATTAATCAATTTGTTATTACCTTAAATACTAGAAAACAATTAGGATCTCTTAAAAACTACCTAAGGAAACATACAATAGATCTTTTTAAATAGCATATATAAATATTTTACTGTGTTCCGAATATGTGATGATGAAAACATTACTGCTCTATAGTCACCGGTTCTCGAAGATCATCTCTTAATTTCCTGCTTTGTAAATATGATCCTTTGTCCGTAGTCTTTTACAACCCTCATATGCAAATAACATATAACAGCTATACATATTATAGCTATACATATAACAGCTGCCAAAATATCATTGCTGTGTTACTGGAGTCAAATATAAGAGAGACAGAGTATTCTGAGCGATCTTGCTTCATTGTCTTCAGCTTTTTTATCGGTTCATACAATATCAAATTGAGGTAAAAGTTCATTGTAGACAGATAAGTTAACTATGTATCTTATTTCTTATCGTGATAATAAGTTAACACTTGAATTCCACGTGGTGTTAAGTGCCAATGTCACCGTAGATGGTGAAGCTAGCTAAATACTTCGGCTGTCATATTTTAATAGTTGGAATACAGCGATGCTGTTAAAACGACGGATTAACAATATTGACTAGCTATAGCTATATGTCCAGGTTACTCTCCGTTAACTGATTATTTATAATGTGATCTAATAAACTATGATTAAAATATAATTGAGTTAATCACATGCAATCCTGGACGGGAAGCGATTCTATTTGCAATAACAAATCCAATTGAATCGCAAGCGGCAGCCCCGGGTTTCAATGCAATTAATGTAGTTACTCTGCACCGTTCAGGTTTAAACCAGTACACCAATTCCATAAGCCCCCGCCGATTAATTGTTACTGTTTATTGATTATTGGAAACTATATACAGTTTGTGATACTTGTGAAAAATATCACGTATCGTTTAGGTTTGTAGCAACACAGTTTATTTCTGTAGTTAAACAGTTGTGTGAAAACTTTACTGTATTACGGTTTGAAGGGTGTTGTAGCTAAAGAAACTACTGGGGTGACGAAGCTTAAGAGTAAGCAGTACTTAATTAGCGCCATTTTGTTATGGGAAAACTTATTCATTACTATCAGTTAAACGTCTCGTTAGTCTTAAAGTATCGTCGAATAATAAATACTATTAATTTACTAGTAAATAACACTAATAAATACAGACAACATACTATAGGTATGCGAGACACATTAAATAGAATGTTTGTAATTTTGAACCGTATACATGTAAATTATATTAAAGTATCTGTTATTGTAATAAGTTATAGTTTATATACAACTTAGTAAATACAAAATATATATATAAATCTATAGAAGTTAGGATGCTCTCAAGTATATTTAGTTTTAAGAGTATTTATACATTATGTGACATTTAAATCGTGATAATTTATTGTAGATATATAAATACGAGGTAAGATTAATAAATTTAGACAGGTATCAATGAGAGATATAAATGGGAAAATATATAGTTTTATCGTAACATTTGTTTCACAGTCACCCCCTCATCATGGCTTAGGAGTCCGGGCGATTGCCACATTATTTCCCCGACCCCCCATACATTTATTTCTGAGCACGGACCCTTTCTACTTCAGCTCCATCGTGCGAAAGGCTTTGTGTATAATGGCTGTGTATTAAGTAGGTCGTATATATTATTTATAGGACCTGTAATGGGTTTACGTCTGCGTTTAAAGCTCACGGTACAGGTATTAACGTTTACGTTAGGTAACCTTAATAGCACTCTCTATTTAGGTCTCAATGCTAGATTGTTTTTTTTATTCGTCGAAGCGACGAGACGAGCGAGGCGTTCACCTGATAGTTAGGATGTTTAGTCCCAATATTTTAGTTATTTTACTAGCTAACAGCGTCCTTCAAACTGGAAGAAAGTAGTATTTGCACACTACTATTTTACAGGAGATATATTGGAAGCGGTGGTATTTACCTAAACGGTCTGTGTAAATACCACAAAGATTCAGCAACTATTCGATAAATTTGTGGGAAACGTTAAACGGGAATAATTTGGAGCAATATCGCTAGAGCGTTGTTCCATGTTTATTACATTCCCATCGCTGCGGCTACTTGGAATCCGATCTGTTCAATGCACAACTCAAAATCTATTTCCACTTTGATAAAACCTGATATTTTGTATATATATACATAATATATTTATCCACGGAGTCATCGGTGAATGTATTATCTATCTAAACAAAACTACCTACTATCACATGTCTTGTTATTAGGACAAACTAGTTCGAACTCCTGACTCCTAAACATGTAAATTTAATTCACAATTTAAGTTATTAATATTTGTGAGAATTATAGTAATTTATTACAATATTTAAAAAACGCTACATAATATTATTGAAAGTACAGACGCTATTAACATTATAATAAAGAATGACAAATTTTATTGTTCTTTTCAACGAATTGGAGTCCTGATATACGGAAAACAGTTATGTAGATATGTTATTAGAATGGTGAGAGATATTTATTTACCTTCACTCGCGGTTCATTCAGATATAGATTATAGTTATGAATGAGAAAACGGTTTTAATTTAATAGGAAATACTTTGTTCAATGATTATATTCTTAATATGATACAAGTATTAAAATAACCTAGCTGAATATTTAAAAAAATGTTGCAAACTTACAGCATCAGCGGCGAGTGAAAAGTAGTTCGTGGGGATCATAATTCATAGTAACAGAGGTTTCACAAGATGGGGCTGAAATATAAAGTGGCAGAGCTAAAGGATATTTTATGAGGTCGACGGTATGGAACGGTTTCCAGGGTCGCAGCTGGTTATCTAACTAACAATAGTAAACTTTATGTGTATCAACTCATGAACCAGAAATAAAGATTTAATCGACGATATATAGAAATTGAAAATTAAAATATAAACACTCAACAAATATTTAGAAAACGCAAAGTCAATCTATCTCTTTCTCATCTTTTAGTGTTGAATTAAATCTTACGAATTTTCAAGACGTCAATATCTAGGTTTTATGGTATAAAATTGAAGCTTTAAGAATTAAAAGTTAAAATTTTCCCGCCGCGATTAAACAAGCACAAGTAACAAGTGTACAAGTTGATGTGAAAGGATTAATTGGGTCGCAGCCTGCGCGTAGCTGCACTTGCGAAGGACCCGCAACACCTCCCAGGAGGGGTCATAGAGTTCCGGAGGGCACTACATCTCCTCGTTTTCCAGTTGGTGCGTAACTAATACAAAAGCTCATGGCTGAATAACGAATAACTAGATGAAAAAAATTGTATGTTTAATGAATGAGCCCGTATTCTATAACAAAAGAAAAGAATATTTTTATGGTAAGTGGTTCTGTGATAGTACTTTTGCTTAGTAGCTTATTGTCGAGGTTTACGCTTCTATAGATGTATGAAGGGAATGGAAAAGCTCATTAGGTTTGTAACTAACAAGTTTCCAGATCAGCGGGGACTCTGCGGTTTTTCAATTCTGCTTTCCAAGCACCTCAGACTTTTGGTCTCTGGGTGACGTATGGGCCCATGGGAAAACGTTGTAGAAGGACACTTTATGCAGCGCTCGTAAAATATTAAAGTTGGATAATGCAAAACATACTTTAAAACTTTGAAAAGTTTTCCATACCCAGATTACAGTTAATGGAAGTTTTAAAGCAGGCATCAGTTGTGAGGCACCTGGGCCAGGGGTAGGGACAACTTTGTCGATTTATAAATGAGTTAATGGTTGGTTCACGAGCCCTCGAAGGGTGTGAGAATTATTAATTACACTTAGATTTTGTAATTTAGCGGCTTATTTGTTGAAATTCGGTTTCTAGGTTATTATATTAAGATTTACTATACAAACAATTTTCCGGATGACTTCAGCGCGCGACCATTGGAATTTGTATTATACTGTTTCTAATCTAAAGCCTGATAAAAAAATATCGTTTAAAAATGGCGCCATAAATTTCAGTTTCAGATCTTGATTAGGAGAGTATTTACGTCTTTTAACCAATAGTTAGTGGCTCAAATTTTTGGTGGTATCTTCAGAAATACAACCCTGAAATGATAGAGAGAAAAATCATCGAATAATTTTGCATAACTTTTATACAAGGATCGCCATGAGACAATTACTGAAGTTAAAGAAACAGAATTAAGTTTCACTGAGTGAAATTTTGGTTGACTGTTTTGATACCCAATCTTGTATCAGATTCTAACGCACAGTGGCTAACCGTTTGTTATGTACGGAACACCTCGGTTCTATACAGCTATCATCATCTTATACTAATTCTGGAATGGAATATCCTCGCTTTGTACCGGCAGTCAAAATTTAAGAGCCTGAATATTCTGGGCAAGCATGCTTCGAAATTCCAGGCCCTATTACGTTTAACCTTAACGTTTTGTGAAAATGAAGTCAAGTGTTAGTTAGTTATCAATTAAATAGTAATAACAATGAAGCACAACATGATAAGAATGGCAATAAACAATTTTAGGAAATAAGACAATAAAGAGAATATTTCATTCCGCCTCTTAATAAGCTTACTCCCTTAAGCAGTTCTGCTTTTATACTCGATGAAAATCTTATTAATGTCATTGAATTTGTTTCACAAACAACCTCGAGCTCCACTCGAGTTATCGATTAATAAATCCGACACATTGCTTCATACGAGACTCGCATATGTTTCTATAACATCTCGTTGCCCAGCAACCCGCGCTGTTGAACTAAGTTTAATATAGTAGTACTACCTAATCCAATAAATAATATTTTGTTATTTAAGTGTATTTAAAAAAAAATGCATTTATACTGGCCGTTTTTTTACTGTATATGAACTTTCTTCTCATAATTTGGACTAATAACGTAACCCAACATTTTCTGTGATCATTTGAAAACGATTGCTTTCCACAAATTCAACACATCTTTGTATGATATTCAAGTGTAATCTTCAATTGCCTTGTTCATATATCTAATATATAAAATTCTCTTGTCACAATGATCGCTCCCATACTCCTCCGAAACGGCTTTACCGATTCTTATGAAATTTTTTGTGCATATTCAGTAGGTCTGAGAATCGGTTACTATCTATTTTTCAAACCTCTAAGTGATCAGGGTTGCCCACACCAACATTTTTTTTTTTATTTTTTGGGATTTTTTTTTCTATTTTATTTTATTATTGTGTGGCATCAAAAACTACATACAACCCTAAATTTTCACTTTTCTATCACCAACCCCTGCTTTTTAATAGACATTTTAATATTTTTGTCTCGCTCGATATCATCAATTGTACATGGCCACGTATCAAATCGCGTGGCTGTAAACTCCAAAAAAAAAAATATTATCACTTGGTAAGTGATCCCCTCCACGTGTGTACCGGTGTCACCTCTCACCAGTACCAGCACGGAGTGGGGATGACAACGAATTCTTTATCTCTCAAACATTATGCCTTTTGTCACTCCCTCTACATATAAATATATTCTCAAGCAACTTTATTATTTATTATTAATAACTAATGTCATTGAATATAATTTATTATTAATCTATAATACAAATATGTGTCGGTAAGCGCATCACTCTACAACGCCAGGACCAATTTGGCCAATTTGAGAAAAATTCGAATAATCGCCGGGAAGCCCCTAAAAACAGCGCTTTTCTTTTTCCTATACAAACGTTCTCTAACTAAAATGTAGGGTCAATTTGAACTTTATTGCTATTTCATAAAGTTCATATTAAATTACAAGCTTTCACTGCTGTCTAAGCAATTTAGGTGTGTTCCTAACGCTAAAGAGTCAATTTTAACTTTATTACAGCTGCTTAAAGTTCAAACTCAATTATTCTATCAAAATGGTGTGCGTATGCGCGTCGGAAGATCTAACGCCGCGTGCCGAAATTAAAACGAATGAAATAATAACATAAATAGTCACAAAATGTAAGAGCTAAAGATCATTACTGCTGATTTTCAATTAGGTCGGCTTCGCGGTATTATTTATTTTGTTTTAGTTTCTTTTTCACGACATCACATCAGTCCAGCACAAACCGCGTTACCGTCTGGCGGACCTAACAGACTTCGTTCCGTCAAAAAGATTTGGAATGTGGCAGTTATTGGAAAATGGAACATGGAAAACGGAAAACGGAAAATGGAAAATGGAAAATGGAAAATGGAAAATGGAAAATGGAAAAAGGAAAATGAAATATTGGAATGTTGGAATGTTGGAATGTTGGAATGTTGGAATGTTGGAATGTTGGAATGTTGGAATGTGGAATATTGAATATTGAATATTGAAAATGGAAAATGGAAAATGGAAAATGGAAAATGGAAAATGGAAAATGGAAAATGGAAAATGGAAAATGGAAAATGGAAAATGGAAAATGAAAAATTGAAATCTGGCATCTGAAATCTAGAAACCAGAAACCAGAAACAGAAACCAGAAACCAGTAAAACCAGAAACCAGTAAACCAGTAAACCAGTAAACCAGTAAACCAGTTAAACCAGTAAACAGTAAACCAGTAAACCAGTTAAACCAGTAAACCAGTAAACCAGTAAACCAGTAAACAGTAAACCAGTAAACCAGTAAACCAGTAAACCAGTAAACCGTAAACCAGTAAACAGTAAACCAGTAAACCAGTAACAGTAAACCAGTAAACAGTAAACCAGTAAACCAGTAAACCAGTAAACCGTAAACCAGTAAACCAGTAAACCAGTAAACCAGTAAACAGTAAACCAGTAAACCAGTAACCAGTAAACAGTAAACCAGTAAACAGTAAACCAGTAAACAGTAAACCAGTAAACCAGTAAACCAGTAAACCAGTAAACCAGTAAACCAGTAAACCAGTAAACCAGTAAACCAGTAAACCAGTACACCAGTAAACCAGAAACCAGAAACCAGAAACCAGAAACTAGAAACTAGAAACTAGAAATCAGAAACCAGAAACCAGAAACCAGTAACCAAAAACAAACAAACAAAAGTTCATATTAAATAACAAGCTTTCACTGCTGTCTAAGCAATGTAGGTGCGTTCGTAACGCTAAAGAGTCAATTTGCACTTTATTACAGCTGCACAAAGTTCAAATTCAATTATTCTATCAAAATGGTGTGCGTATGCGCGTCGGAAGATCGCCGCGAGCCGAAATAAAAACGAATGAAATAATAACATAAATAGTCACAAAATGTAAGAGCTAAAGATCATTCTTACTGATTTTCAATTTGGTCGGCTTCGCGGTATTATTTCTTTTGTTTTATTTTCGGCACGCGACATAAAATGCATTCGTTTTCACGACATTACATCAGTCGAGCACAATCCGCGTTACCATCTGGCGGACTTGATAGACTACATTCTGTCAAAAAGATTTGGAATGTGACAGTTATTTGTTCCTAATAAAATAATAATAGTAAATATAATTTATGTACTATAATTATAACTTTGGCCACTCTTCTGGAACCCACTAATATTTAAATATTAGTTATTAGATGAACATATATAGAGCTGAACCCCACACACCGCGCCCTATCACCAGAGTGACGGTTCAGTCCAGATTTTTTTGCGCTGGCTATAAAATAGGTAAGAACAAAAAACTGCCACATTCCAATTTTTTTGACAGAACGAAGTCTGTCGGGTCAGCTAGTAATACAATGGATATACAAATTCTTCTTCTGTTACGTATATACAAATTCTTCTTCTGTTACGTGCATATGTATATACAAATTCTTCTTCTGTTACGTACTCTATATTACTGAAGGTCGTGTTTATATTGAAATGCTTTCATTAAAGTGTCAACCAGTTGGCTCAACATCGCTATGTCTACAACATGGCTCAGAGCAGTTATATTACAATTTTAATTAAACATATTTTCTATTTGGTTTATCAACAAATTTATGTTGGAGAACTTTTTTAATAAAAACATCACAATTTCGAAGTAAGAAGCAGATAACTTGGAAAAAGTTATATCAAATATAATAAAGTGGACCTGGCAATGAAAAGAAATAATCGCGAAGTCTCTATTGACGATAGCAATGCTATTTATGTTAGAAGAGGGTGAGTCACCTTTGAAATAACCTCTTTGAGGTTTGACAAACACAAAGCTACATACTATTTAAAAGATGCCTATGTCAATTAGATGTAATCTAGTTCTTTAAGAATTAAATTCGAAGCTAGATCAGATTACATTCCAAACTTTTCCAATCCAAATATTAAAATCAGATTTTAATTTTAAATCAATTGTATTTGTTAATTGGCCTGGTGAAATACTTAAGGCTTAATAGATTTTCTTAATTTCGTGTCGTCCTACCATTGAACGCCACGTACAGCATTAACTTTTCGTTACACCCTGGCCAGGTTTAATTAAGGATGGAAATGAGTGACATTGGAGTACTGTGTAATGGGAGGGTCGTAGAGCTCTCGGAATTTTAATGATCCCCTCAAGGCGTTGTAAGTTACTTTGAACATGTAGGTGGAGATCCACTTTTTACGTTTCGCCTCACTTCACCACCTACGTTAGCTTCGTTAAGATATTGCTTCTTATCTATCTATGATTGGTTTCTTTTTACTGTGGGATATTATAATCTTATCAAATATTTGCGAGTTAATTATGGGCCTGTTTGATAAGCGATAACGTGTAATTGTTAAGCAGTAAGTAAGCAGTTTTCCTGTAAAATTTTTAATAAATATTTGCTGCCGCTTCTGAAGCTGCGAGAAAATTTATTTGTCGTGGAGCATGTACAAGTTCTTCTCTTTTAATATAACGCTCTTAGCGGTTAGCCGCAGCAGTTACATTGCTTGTTTTTGTTAGAAATGTAGATTACTACTAGTAGTTAGACGAGCTTAGTAATGTATATAATACATAATGCTTTTAAGTTTTTATTCATTATCTTGTCATATTTGATTAACAAACATGCACGAACATTGGATTTTTGTAATTTAAGAGATTAATTTTTTCTTTCTTATTTCACTCTCCAGCCGGTTTGTTATTTAAAATAATGCATGAAACAAAGTTAGCTTTACAGTTTGATTAGAATATGTAATACTTTTTATTGTATGGGTAAACGCATCATACAATTCATCGAGTATTACCCTTCATCTTCATCGATAACTTGTGGGTGAGAGTTTTGAAGGTTTGTTCATAAATTTAAGTTTGTTCCGGTATAACTTTCAACCTTTGTCAATATTTGCTAATTGCTTTTGTTGTTTATATTTAGTTTTAGCTCTCCGTTTGCTTCGTAATAAATTGAATGAATGAAGTTAAAATGGATCTTTATGCGGGATAGACTTTCATACAAAATTGCTGCCATCTCAATATTTTTTTTTGTTCACTCAATGTGATATCACTTTATCAAAGCACTTTAGATATTTTCTTTTAGTTATAATATGTAGCTATAAACTTCTAAAAGAAGTATAAGAAAATATCAAAATGTTCAGGTTATCGTTTAATAAAAGAGAAATTATTGGATTTTTCTATCGGGACGCGTCTCGAATTTTTGTCGCTCACTTACAAGGACGTTCCCTCCTTAGAAAAGGGAAATTATTTATAGCTCAGGGTGGTGTCGTGTTTGAAGTTTACTTCACAATTTAATTTAAGACGTGGTATGTTAGATGTAAAAGGCTATAGCTCATTTAAATGAGGTCGAATGCGCTTTTTGTTATATTTATTGTTTATAAACTTAATCATAAATAAATATTCATTGTCGTTCTTCACTGTCGCTTTAGAGATTTTTGTTATATACATTGGTTGTTACCAATCAAAGGCTTAATTGACATCAGGTCATTTTCATCATGGTTACATTATCTTATTCATCATCGTCATGAGCTAGTGGCAGTCCATAGCTGAATAGTCTCTGCTGGTTTTCCTTTAATTTGTTATACGCTCAATCCACTGGTAACTACAACGACAGTCTCATAAATTTTTAATGATATTCTTAAGAAAGTTTCTATAATCAACATTAACGTGTTTCTTGCTTTTATATTACTTACGTCTTTAAACATTGTGTTCAGTATCGATGTTGTCGATTTAAACACAATATATTATAGAAGCGGCTACTACGAAAGCTTCGTCGGAAGTAAAGGAAATGAAATTGCGGCCTCACCGACACACGATGCTTCCCGTCTAAGGCGGTACCTTACATTTTTAAGTTTTCAATAAATAAAACGAAAGTAGTCCGATATAAAATTTCTGGCTGAACATTTATTTCTCTTAACAGTTTTATTTTGTGTTTTCGACTAAAAGAAGTATTTTAAGCTATCACCTTTTTCTGTTCCCTATTTTTTAAAACATACCTTAACAGATTTTTCATTGCGATCCGATTCAGACGAGCCTTTTTTGTTGGAAAAAGAGTACCTTGAAAATAATGTAGATTTCCCAAAAAATTC
Organism: Byasa hedistus; assembly: GCA_029286795.1. Classification (NCBI taxonomy): domain Eukaryota; kingdom Metazoa; phylum Arthropoda; class Insecta; order Lepidoptera; family Papilionidae; genus Byasa; species Byasa hedistus. Next base: position 2,021,140 of record JAGSMW010000001.1, read on the forward strand.
AAAAACACCTTTACCCTCAGAATAGAAATTCCTGTTGATACTTCTTCTAGCTTTCATTAGACGCACAAATATTGTGTTGGCGACTGATTTACAATATCAGGGTTCGGATATCTCTTGAGACTATTACTTCAGTTTTATGAGACTAGTGGTTAGTATGTATACCACTACATGTTAATGTTTTTCTACATTATAATAAAGATTAGTCAAGACTAAAAAGCATAAATCACAAGGTTCATATCGTTCCATTCACAACAAAATTACCTTGCGAAGCCTATACTAACGATTTCCTCTCCCCTCTTAACCCCTCTCTAGTCTGCTTGCGTCTGTTATCTTCACCGCCAACGATAGTACCGACATCCCTAATTGCTCTCGCTTGGCAAAACACGCCAAATTACCCCCATTACCGTGAGGGTATACGGCAATAGTTGTTGGTTTTTGTACCTTACATACCAGATAGTCCATGATGGATAACAGAAAAAAACCTACTAACGCAAACTTGTTTTTAATCAACTCTTCAGTTTAAATTGATATGACGCTATGATAACGTGGCCGTGTAACATAGTGTGATACAATGCTGTTAATATTATCACCGTCTTCATCATCAGCCAGCAGAAGTCCATTACTGTATATAATAATAATAAAAGCGTTTATTCACCGACCATAATACAAATTAACTTACACTAATAAACATAATTTTCAAAACTTAATAATAATTATTAAAAAACATTAAAAACCACTTTGTTGGTCAGGTTGTCCTTCGACATAGGCCCAGTTTCTGTCACTTCTATCTCGAGCGTCCCATCCTTTAGGAAAGTCGTCCTCCCGTTTTTTAATTTGACGTCCTCGTTGTCTTTGCCCTTTTCTAGGATACCATCTATCACGTCCTTCGTCTATTTGCCTTTGTTTGTTCTAATTATATGTCAAGTCCAGTTCCATTTCTTATAGTTTGTAAAACATCTCTCCTTTTGTTCTTTCTCTTATTTTCCAACGTCTCCACCGGTCTTGTAGCCTTATGTTTAGCATACTTCTTTCCAGGCTGCGTTGACAGACTAAAATCTTTTGATTGTATAGTATGATACAATAATGCTGTTAATATTATCACCGTCTTCATCATCAGCCAGCAGAAGTCCATTACTGTATATAATAATAATAAAAGCGTTTATTCACCGACCATAATACAAATTAACTTACACTAATAAACATAATTTTCTAAACTTAATAATAATTATTAAAAATCAAAAAAAATCTTAAAAACCACTTTGTTGGTCAGGTTGTGTTTCGACATAGGCCTCCTCCAGTTTCTGCCACTTCTCTCTGTCTCGAGCGTGCCATCCTTTAGGAAAGTCGTCCTCCCATCTTTTAATCTAACGTCCTCGTTGTTATTGCTCTTTTCTAGGATACCATCTATCACGTCCTTCGTCTATTTGCCTTTGTTTGTTCTAATTATATGTCAAGTCCAGTTCCATTTCAGATTTCTTATAGTTTGTAAAACATCTCTCCTTTTATTCTTTCTCTTATTTTCCAACATCTCCACTGGTCTTGTAGTCTTATGTTTAGCATACTTCTTTCCGTGCTGCGTTGACAGACTAAAAGCATTTGATTGTATAGTATGATACAATAATGCTGTTAATATTATCACCATGTTCATCATCAGCCAGCAGAAGTCAATTACTGGATATAAGTTTCCCCTCAAGATCACCACACGGATCGGCGATATTACATTTAGTAGTAAACGGAAATTTTCTTTTAAGAACATCTGTATTTCGCTATGAAAGTTTTAATCGTTTACTGCTTTGTTGTGAATACAAACAATAGAATGACGTTATGCTATTTTTTTTAGTTTTAAACAAAGATATATAAAATGAAGAAGAAAATCACATCCCTGTATAAGCGTCGCTGTTGTTTGTCGGGAATATTAACAGAGTGGTTGTGGCACAGGGTGTTATCGCATCGTCGGAACACGCTCGAGCCTGAATTACGTTAGATATAATAACGCCTGATCGCTCCCCTCTCCCTCCCTCCTTGTCCTCCCCCTCGCATACACAATGAACCTAGAACGCTGCTCATGTCTGAACTAATTCGTGTTAAGTTCACGGCTTTGACGATGTTGTTGAACAGTATAAAATTTCAGTATACATAAAAAATAATTAAAATATTAATTATGATACGTTTAGCAAACGGCTAATTATATTAAATAACAAATCAAATATCTGTTTATTTATACGGCTGTTTAATTAGTTTGAAGAATATCGAATAATCGCAGTTGTGGTTAAAAGTGGAGATTGGCTAAAGATATATATATAAATTTATATATCAAGTTAATTTATTTACATAAATACAGCGAATTAATATAGTATAATAAAAGATAAGAATTAGAAATGAGTAGACGAAAGAAATTACATAAAAAACATAAATCAACGAAAGTAAAATATTATACTGAGCTAAACTCTTATTGACGTTATAACTGCCCATTTCTCTTTTCGTATTATTTAAGTATTATCTCCTTTTTATTTCTCTTCTATAATTCAATAAAAAATTTTTGTTAATGAAACTTAAATCCGTCTTAAATTTTACATTGCTATACAACCTTGACACTAAATGTCAAGGTTGTATAGCAATCATTTCGGCGTTAATTTCGAAATAGACATGTGAAATTCGTTAAAAATGTAAGGAAAAAGATTACGCAATTGGTCTCTAAAGAATTTTCTGGGTTCCTTTGAAGTTTTGACACGGATTTTCCATTTCGCCCACTTTAAGATTATTACCTTCGCCGAATTTCAAATAAAGCGTAATTGATCGGTGATGGCTTTCACAAGCTTTTAAACAGCTTATGAACGTTTAAATGGAAAATTAGCTCAATTTAAAAAAAATATTAAACTTATCAAGAGTATCGATGCTGGTTGTCTGCTTTACACAGCAATTAGATAGGTACATTCAATTATACATTTTTTACGTATTAATTTAGCTTAAAATATATAATATTGAATTTTGATTTAATCAATTCTCACTAGAAGATGTGTACCTAATAACATGATTACCAATAGATTGTCTCAAGGAGCGAGATTTCAGTGTTTAGGTTTGCACATTGCGCATTTTCTATTATTAATAGTTACTTTTAAATTATATATTAGAAACATCTATTCAAATATAAATTCAATCTGCCATAGTTCTCACATTCTCGTGTCACCAGTCACAGAGCTCACACTTCGTACACTGCCCAAACACGAATGCAGCGAAACTTACAGTTATCTGTCTTTTATAGCGAAACGATGTTATGTCATACCCTACTGTAATGTATTGGATTTGGTAATAAGACACACGTCACGTCGGAACAAAGTAATTTTATAACTGGCATGTTGATGAATCTACCTACATACCTTATTTTAATGTTAGACACATATACCCACATACATCCCACTTTTCATTTTAGTCTTTTTAAAAAAGTCGATACTCCTACTATTTTACTTATAAATTGTTTGTAATCACAATTATTTTTACTCAATATCTAAAAATAGTATTCATATTTGTTAATTTAAAAAAGTAAATTATGTTAAATCCACATTAACACAGTTATAAAATCGTGTAATACGAAACACGACGAAAGTAGACATTAACTTTGACGCTCCTTCAAGATGGCGACCTATTTAAATATTCGCCGAAAATAAAAATATAAAGTAAACATCGTGTCTCGATTACAAAGGAGCTCGTAATACAAACCCCGACCGAGCTGATCATTATTCAAGTCGAGCGACTCGTCGACTTGAGAAAATTTACGCACGAGATTATGTTCATTAAGTTACACGGTATTGAAGATGAAATATTTGCATGAACAACCGCCGCAGTTGAGCATCCACTTCCCATTCAGAAGGGTAGTTAATATGCATATTTTGTGAACTCGTGTGTACATATGTGTATAATTTAAATGAGATATTATTTACTTTTTACTGATTTAATAAAACTGCACACAAAAATAAAAATGATTAATATTTTCACACAGAACAAAAAAGCTATTCTCCCCTGTATACCCATTTTTATTTGACAGGAGGAAATCATCAGAAGATACCCTGTTTCTGGGGAGAACATAAGATGAGGATGGGTAGAAACGTTCCATACAATATTTATTTCTACAAAACGACTAAACTGCAGACCGTTAATATGTATAGAGTATATGAGTGTTATATCATAAACTCTTTAAGTCGGAAGTCTGTATTAAAATCTGGTACAGCGCCTAGTTAACATTAAGTACAGTTACAGGAAGGTCCAACCTGACTTTGACGTGACAACGTCTATTAAAACGGTTTTGAGCCGAGCGACTGAGCGCCGGGATGTCATAATGCAGAAAATGTCGCATAACCGTGTGAGTGGGCGTGGCTTACGCTGTATGTAGTAGTGTGTGTGGTGAGTATGTGTTAGTGTAGCGAGAATTAAAATTGTATGTTCGAAGAATTAAGATTTAACTTGCATTACGGAAATGAATTTAATTTGTAATAAATTTTAGATCATTAATTTTAAATTATAGTTTAGTATTACAGGAGAATTGTGTGAGTAAAGATGTCGAGTAACAGATCTTGCTTCCTCATATCTCGTATTTCTCGTACCATCGTCACCTCATGAATCGCGTATTAAAAATAAAGAAGATTCAATAAAGATTGTAATGTTGGAGAAATAAAAAATGGTTCAATAATGATTCATAATTGCATGTGTTGTGATTTATTCAATTGGTTAACAAGTTCAATGTTAAAACCTGTTAGCTTATAATCGTTGTCACGCTGTGATCGTCACGGCGTGACCCACACACCCGGTGTTTTTTTAAAGAAGAAAGGTCTCTTAAGTTGTATAATGAATAAGAAAATGTATTTCTTAGACACCAGGGCTCATGACATTCGCTCCTTTCGGGATCAACTTTTAGTATTTCCGCAAACTGTACAGTATTAAGTAAAAACACGAAAGACTGCAATGGAATTAATGAGGTGATTGTTAGTCCTTGCAAACACGGGACGTCGGAGAAATGGAGGGACATTATGTTTGTTGATTAAAGACATTAGTTGCAGCAAGCGCGGCAACATTTCGCACCGCCTTTCCCCTGTTTACCCACATTTGTTAAATTATGATTCCAAAATTGTTTATAATAATCGTATAAACTAAAAATTGCCAGTGACTAAATTTCAAGGTAAACGACTCTGGAACTTTTCGAAAATTTCTCTCTGAATTTTTTTTACGGGAATGTTAATCATAAGGATATCCATGGTTAGTATATCAGTTTGTAATTCTTTAAACAATCTGTGTATATTTATTAGTAAACACGTATGTTTGTGGAACATCATTTATAAAAAATTGTTTTCTCTTCTTATAACCCAGTTTTCTACAACATCAATCACCAAATGTCCTTTCGTCCTAAGTTGACTGATAGAGAATGCCTAAAGGATTTTAGTCTGTGATATCTTATAAATAATGACAAAGGTTCTTTTATATTACAGCAATTGACCCGTCAGACATTGTCCTGTCGTAACTTCAACTGTAAATCAAAGAAAACGTTTGCATTCTTCTCTATAACCAAGTATACATCGTATATGTTAGTATGTCCAAACTTATTTAAACTCTATATTAAATTTAACTTTTAATATAGGGCGTGAAAGTTCTGATCTAAACATCCTCTTTGTCGATATTTGCAGCACGCATTCTAACAATGTTACGTCAAATGCCTTAAGATTACATTAAAAATATTAATATGGTCAAAAGCGCGAAAGTTTCATCAGAAAATTTAACAAAGTTAAGTATTCTTAAATTTTATAATTTTTCCCGCATAATTTTCTTGATTTTTCCATTCATAAGAACCTTCTCCTGACAACAACGTAGACATCAAAAAAAGAATAAGAGAAATCGGTCCAGCCGTTCACGCGTGATGCCGTAACCAAAGTAAACAGAGATTCATATATATTTATAGATAGATAGAAGATAGATTAGTATAAGGAAAAAAGTATTGAAATCTAGGTGGAAGACGTGATAACCGTTACCATTATATAAAATACAGGCTCGTTGTCCGATTCAGCCCAGCTCAACGGATTAGTGTCGTCATTACGACCGCGTGGACTGATAATACCCAAAAAAATATCCTTTACTCGTGTATATAATCAAATGTAATAATAACAAAACAAAAGATACTATTAAATCCCTTTTTAGAAGTCAAACTCTTTTTAATAGGATGTGAATTAGTTTATATGAAACGAAAAAGTGTAACGAAAACGAGACAACTATAAAAGAATTTACAGTGATTAGGCTGTAAGAGAATGAGATAAAACGCGTTTCTATTTAGTTTCCTTATCCTTCATCACGTCTTTTACCATAGCTAGTAGCGTCCCCAGTAATCTGTCGTCCTGTACGCCCACTACAGCGACTGATAAACCCGGATGTTACAAAGATAATATAATAAACAGTTTTTGTTATTGAATCGAACATATTCTATTTATACCGAAAAACTGCTGCAAGTGATCGATTTATATGATGAAAGATTTATCTCTCTATTTGGTTCTTTTCTACTTAAATCAATAAAACAATTGCCGATCAGATGCTCTTCCTCTCTTCAATCCTCAATAAAGTCAACAAAAACTCTTTTCACAAAAATAAACGGCTTTATCTATTCTAGATATTTCAGATCAAACATAAGTTAAAAATATATATTATCAAGTGAGTTAAGTCTTTCCGGCTCAGGACATTTTATCATAATTATCCGATAATTGTTTGATGTAATTATTTGTCGAAAATAGTGAATATAATTTACCTATTATCAAGTCCAATATTCTTTTTCCCGATAATGAGCTGCGTCGTCGTAAAAAAAGTCAAGTCGTTGATAATGATTTTTAATTTAGATAACGAGAATATTGGCAAAATAATTTTTATTTATTAAATAGTTTTATCATCTTATCGATCACCGGAAATTTAAGAACTATAAAAGGTGCAGCTCCGAAGTCGATACATCTTATTTGGAATTCGCAGCAGCTCGAAAAAAGATGCGTGCACTATCGGTAGCAGTTCTTGCAGCAATATGCTTGGCGGTAGCTGCAGGTTTGTTGTATACAATCAATATATATTAAAATACTGACTGTTCAATCATGTAATAAATTAATATTTTCATATTTTTTAGAAAAGAAAGGTGTTGGCATTGTCGGGGGCTCGGTGACTTCGATTGAAAACTACCCGTATGTGGCCTCAATGCTGTTTGCACCGGATTTAGTATTTTACCAGCAGACCTGCGTTGGCACGATACTTAACAGCAGGACCGTTCTCTCCAATGCTCGTTGTTTTGAGTAAGTTTAAGCAATAATAGTTTTGGTGCATTAGTCAACAATCCCACAAAAAATTCAAGTTATGACAAACTCCTATTTTACTATGAGAAAACTATATTAAAACCATTAATGAGTCGATTAAGTAAAATTTACAGTTTTTATTAATTACAGTACAATAACCAAACACCCTCAGATCATAAAGGATTACTGGCGAATCCGGGTTGGTTCTAGTTTCGCAAACAGCGGAGGGTCCGTCAACATTGTAGAGAGACTTATTATTCACGTCGATTACGACCCAATATTCCATTTTGCTGATATATCGTTGCTGCGTTCCGCGTCCACCTTCACCTTCAGTGACACAGTTCGCGCCGGTTCCATTGCGGGCACTAACTACGTCGTGAGTGATAATCAAGAATTGTGGACTGTGGGATGGGGTAGAAGTTCGGTAAGTAATACAATTATTTTTAATCGACAAAGCGACTGATAGTAAGTGACATGTTCCCCAATAAAAATATGATGCTAGTTAGTATGATAGACAACCACCTCACACTACGCTCATCGTCGTGTGACAAAATATTTAGACCCGTTGCTCCAGTACTGTTGGGTAGCAGAAATAAGGATTATCCTTGTATCTACCTAGAATTCCATCGGTGCTAATAATTACTATTATTTTTAAGTCTATTATCCTTCTAATTTTTATTTTAGATGAACGCAACAGCTTCTGAGGAAATACGTCGAATTAGGTTGAGATATATGTACCTTCACAGTTGTAGGGACGTATACCGTCCTTTGGAAATATATTTCGATGATGACTTGATGTGCTCAAATTTGGCGGAAGGCAATAATCCTGACGATTGCCAAGGTCTGCAAGGTAGTCCCATACTTCATAACAATGTGATTGTGGGTCTCACGTCAGTTGGTTTGCAATGCGAACGTTCTGGATTTCCCGGAATCGGCACACGAGTATCTAAATTTTCGCTATGGATTGTACTAAATGCATAATAATAGATATGCTACAATAAATATAACAGGAAAGATGTATTTCTCTTTTATATATTCCTTACCTTTTTTCGTTACTATAAGCGACATTTGCCGCCATTAAAAAGTTTATGAAAATTCAAATAGCATACACAAGGTGACACGAACGATGTTTTGAAATTTGTGTGCCGTGGGGGTACTGTAACTACTGGTAGATATATAATGATCGTTGCATTCTAAAAAGAATATCAGCCCTGCATAACAAGAATAATCAAAAACAATTCATTATTTCCTTCCACAATTTATCCACAACCTTGTTGGTACGATACTGTAGAAAAAAATTGGTTACAACTACAAATACAAAGTGATTTCGTATTTGTCCTAACATAGAGAGCGTAGTGCAAGGACGCGCCTGCGCATTCCGTTTGATTTTTAATTATATTTACCAGCGCCTAAATACGTTATCATCTGATGGTAAAGCGCATTAGTCTAGTAGTATCCTATTCACTCTTCTCTTAGAGATTCCGTCGTGCTACCTAAACGAAACAAAATGATACGACATTCATAATAACCCCAAATGTGACAGCAGTACCCCACGCACTCCAACGAAGTATCTCGAAAAGAATGAGCCGCTCTCCTTTTTGCAGTGAATAGATACACCCGCGATTGGATTTGTTTAAACCTGACAAGGTGTCTAATTGGGGAAAGACAAATGTCTTTAGAGCCTGCATCTAGTATGCAATTCTACTGCTCAACATCATATCACATTTTCCTCGAAGGCCCCGGCTCATAAGCAAGTGGCATAGACTACAACCTTGTAGTCTATGGTCTGGATCGGCAAAATCCGTACTGTCGTTTACTAAGTGCTCGTTATGTTTTAGACCATCTCATGAAGCTATCCGACAGGCGCACGTTACAGGACATCCTATTTTTATATAAATTGTTAAACAACTCGCTCAATAACTCAGAATTACTTGGTCAAATTTCATTTGATGTACCGCCTCGCTTACCACGCCACATAAAATCTCTCCTCACTCATAGAACATACAAATCAAGTTTGGGTCACCATTCGCTGATCCCTAGAATGTGCAGGCTATTGAACTATTTTATAAAAAAAGACAACTCTATTGATATATTTCACGATAGATTGCCAGTATTTAAATCAAAAGTTGTCAGGGTGTTAAATCCCCCCACAGACGCAAACATCTAGCATTCTCCTATGTGTATAAGTTTATAGCACCTGTCTTGATGCGGTTTATGCACCCATACTCGATGTACGCAGTGTTTGTCTGTAATTGAGAGTACATGTCGCTTATTGCCTAAGTTAAGAAATGTTTACAATATAACTGATACATGTATTTTCGTAGACAGACCAAATAAATAAATAAATAAATAGATATGCCATGGACCGTTTGTTAATTCTTTCTCTCTCTCTTTGTTAGTCTCTTTAGTCTTATAAAGACAGTATGGAGATACTTATTATAGGTAAGTAACCAGGGCCGGCACAGCTTCTCTTTTTTTTTAGTTTCCCCTGACGTTAATAAATCAAGGCTATCATTGTTTAAGCGTTATTTCTTGATCTCTATTTTTTAAATATTCTAATTTATTTTTGTCTTTTCACGACATTCAACTACGTCGTCGTTAAAAAAAAGTCACGCTGTGTAATGATTATTATATAACGAGATTATTGACGAAATCACTTTTATCGGTAAATTGTTTTATCATCTTATCAAACATCGGAAATTAAACAACTATAAAAGGTTTAGGTTCGAAATGGATACACATATTTAGTTTGCGTAGCAGCTCGAAGAAAGATGCGTGCACTATCGGGAGCAGTTCTTGCAGCAATATGCTTGGCGGTGGCTGCAGGTTTGTTGTATACAATCAATATATATTAAAATGCTAACTGTTCAATCATGTAATAAATGAATATTTTCATATTTTTTAGAAAAGAAAGGTGTTGGCATTGTCGGGGGCTCGGTGACTTCAATCGGAAGATACCCGTATGTGGCCTCAATGCTGTATGCACCGGATTTAGTATTTTACCAGCAGACCTGCGTTGGCGCAATACTTAACAGCAGGACCGTCCTCTCCAATGCTCGTTGTTTTGAGTAAGTATAAGCTACAAATATTTTGGTTTTTGCATAATTCACATAACATTGTATTTATAATCTTCGAGAATGATGATGACGATAACCGAATATTGTATGAAAGAGAAGGTGGTATTTTAAACTTTTGTGAAGGCTGGATCCAGCGGGTTATAGCTTCTGGTCACAATCCTATAAACAATCTAAGTTAAGCCGTAGTCTTATTTTTGTTTAAAAAAAATACTCGAAATCATTATTATGTAGATTATGCAATTGTTTTTATTCATTACAGTAATTTCTGGATCCAACCCCCAATCATGAAGGATTACTGGCGAATTCGCGTTGGATCTAGTTTCGCAAACAGTGGAGGGTCCGTTAACATTGTAGAAAGACTTATTGTTCACGTCGATTACGACCCAATATTCCATTTTGCTGATTTATCGTTGCTGCGTTCCGCCTCTGCCTTCACCTTTAGTGACACAGTTCGCGCCGGTTCTATTGCGGGCCCCAACTATGTAGTGAGTGATAATCAAGAATTGTGGACTGTAGGATGGGGTAGAAGTTCGGTAAGTAATACAATTATTTTTTATCGTCAAAGCAACTGGTAGTAAGTGACATGTTGCCCCCATAACAATATGATGCTAGTTAGTATGAGAAACAACCGCATCACACTTCGCTCACCGTCTTGAGAAAGAGTTTTTAAATCGGAACGCAGTAATGTTTGTATAGCACCGTTTGGGTAGCAGAAATACAGAGTTTTCCAGAGTACCAACCTAAACTTCCATCGGCACCAAGAAATGCTGGTATTTATAAATCTTTTAGTCTTCAAATTTTTATTTTAGATGAACGCAACGGCTTCTGAGGAAATGCGACGAATAAGGTTGAGATATATGAACAGGAGCAGTTGTATGGATATATACCGTCCTTTGGAAATATTCGTCAATAGTGACTTGATGTGCTCAAATTTGGCGGTAGACAATAATAGCAATGAATGCCAGGGTCTGCAAGGTAGTCCCATCATTCACAACAATGTGATCGTGGGTCTCACGTCAGTTGGTTTGCAATGCGAACGTTCTGGATATCCTGGAGTCGGCACACGAGTATCTCAATTTACGCAATGGATTGTACAAAATGCATAATAATAGATGAACTACAATAAACATAACGTAAAAAGATGTATTCCTATTTTATATATTCCATACCTTCTTTCGTTACTATAGGCGGCATATGTCGCGATTAAAAGGTTTATGAAAATTCTAATAGCATACACAAGGAGACAAAAAATTTTCTTGATTTTTTTTTCCGGGGAGAACAATAACTGCTGGTACAATAACTGGTGGATATACAATGATTATTACACTCCAAAAATATTATTCGCCCTGTATAACAAGAACAATCAAAAACTATTTATTATTTCCTTCCAAAACCAATCAAAACCTTGTTGGTACGATACTGTAGAAAGAAATTGGGCATGACGACAAATACGAAGTGGTTAAAGGAAGCAAGTTAGGTATCATTTGAAGATCTTTATTTTTCAATAGGGCCTAGATAATGATATGATCAGTAAGCAAACATATAATTTAGTCATTCCTCCAGATGTACCTTCTTTGAATACTAGTTGAGAGTAAATATCAATAATGGTAGTGATGTAAAAAGGTAATGATTATTAAGCTTAAAATACTTTCTAGTACCGCTACCTGGAGTTTTGTATTTGAAAAACAAATTGTAAAAGGTGTCGAGAGAGGCGACGTTAGTGCTCTTATGTTCGACTAAGATTCACTGTGGGTAACTGCATCAGAGGAGTAAGCAAAAAGATGTCAAATGGTGACATGTTGTCAACGTCTATGCATTATCATTAAATTACGGCGCTTTATCTAATTTTGCTCGTTTAGCTAAGGGATAACGACCGCACGATATGACATAATGTTAAGATATATTTTTATCACACAAGTATGCATGCGCGATGTACGTGTAATGTATTAATCGATAAGCAATATCTTAATTCGAAGCCCGTAGATATATTTTTCATATAATAAACAATCCTCTAAATATTCCTTCAACAGGCATAATAGTATTTATTTTGTCACAAAAAGAGAATCAAGGTTATTTATCCATCTCGCTGGTTAAGTGTGGGTTGACAGATGTTAAGAAAGACTTTCTTGGGATTTGTAGGCTTCCTCACTATGTTGTCTTTCATCGAATACTCAAGTACAGCAGGAATTGTACCTCTTCAAGACATAGCTTTTTGTAGATTGAACAGATCTATTTGGTTGAAATTTTTCTAACTCCGCATTAGTGGTATGATATGATGCCCAAAAAATGTTTTTCTTTTTGGTTTCCTTCCACTTTTACGTCCTTTTTTGAAAAACACATATTTGTTAGGAACTCTATACAGAATTTCCTAAATTAAAAACATTAGTTAAGAAATAGTTTTAAGTCGCCAGCACTAAGTCTATAATCCGTCTGTTACTTTATAGCGACGGGAAAGTTGTCTAAATCATGAATTATACATTTTCAGTTCGTTAGTAATCCAATTGTAAGTTTGACAACGTACTCTAATTTTGTTTAGAAATTTTAGGCATGTAATATAACGAAGAACGTCTTAGGATAGAAAAGCTAAAATAGTTTTTGAAGATACATAGACTACATCGCCGCTTACCCCCAGTAGGGATAAGTAACTAGCGCTAGCTTATATAAATATCGTCGGGACTAGTTAACCAAAATGGCGGTCGTTTATTGGGTCTTGGGATTTATAAACACAACGGGCGTAATTTTGTGTTAAATGTCTCATTTTTAAAAGTTTTCTTTCATCATTCCGAACTGAATAAAACCAATTACAAAAGCCGGAAAAATTGTTGTTATTTGATAAATTATGTAACAGTTAATAATTAATGTAATTAAACTATCTATAGATGGTTTATTCAGATACCTAAATAGAGTAAAAAATACATGCGCTCTACTCAATGACAAGTATTTAATAAAATTATAATTTTACATGCCGGAATACGAACTTCTAAAGTGTTTAAAAAAAACGATACCTGTGGCACTACTAACATTACTTTGCAGAGTGTCTGTCTCCCAATCAAATTTAATTTTGCAGAAACTCATATTAGTCCAACAGAGTCAGACATTATCATAACATCTTAAGAGGTCTGTTCTCTTCGGCGGACGGAGTGCGATTGCGTCCTTATTACTATTTATACCCGCGTAAGAATTACAAAAACATGAGTCATCTCTAAATTGAATTTAAAATCATAATTCATGTAATTTTTAACGAAGAGACGATTTTAGAACATATTTGCGCTGATATTTAACTAATTTGGGCCATTAAATTATTTTGTAACGCCATCACGCCTGTGTATATGTAATTCAAGCAGAAAGAGGCAAAATGTCGTGGTTTCAACAGTTTTAATTAAATGAAACACAATTAGTAAGTTTAATAGTCTTCTTTAAATTTAACCGGGAAACAGTTTTCAATGAGAACTGAACTTTGATTTCGCAAAATTAATTTGATCGCTGGCCATTATTTTTAAGCTATAGATTCCTAGTAGAGAAATGCAGACAGATTAAAAATGATATTTTTAAATATTGATAATATAAAGTAATTATTAATTATTACATTTATTTATTTATTATTATTATACACACTCCCTTAAAATTATAGTACATGATATCCTTTGGGTCCTGAGATACAAGCTCTGCTTAGTTCATTTCTTTCTGCTTAATTGATTTGGCCGGCAGAAGTTTTACAACTTGGGCGACAATTTCAGGCAGAGTATCCATATCTTTTGATATTTTTAGATTTGCCTTTTTATGGAACCAATAATCGAAAACATCAAAAATAAAAATCCAACTTGTGCGAAATAAAAAAGTTTTCTCCATTCCTGGGTCGTTGAAAACAATGAATAGACTCGAATTTTCGTTTTTTTTTCATAATCCTGAATTCAAAATTAAAAAAAAACATACATAAAGGTTGACCAAAAAATCAGCTTTAAAGCTGCATTAAAACTTATTGCTCATCCTAACATTTATTTTTAGCTAGACACCGTTAAAACTTTTAAACACTAGGTGGGCCGATAGATGTGTCCGGGAGTGTAGTACTCATATAACAAAAATTTTTATATACCTATTTATGTTTGTAACGTACATTGCATAATTAACATAAATCCAGCCTATTGTCATCTGCTGAACATAGGTCTAACCGATCGATTTCAAAGCGCAAGATAGTTAAATATCTGTTCGCAGTAGCGATTAAATTAAATGTGTAAAGTTTTCAAAGTTCAAGCAAAATTCCAAGGGTCGTATATAGTCGATGAGTTAGAGGTCATTTTCTCATTAAGCGGGTAGACCGCAGTCGGATATTTCGCAGTAAGAAATTTCTAATTTCACGCTTCCCCGATCTTTCACATCGTCTAGTTAAAATTAATGTATGTGAAGCTGGTCTGCTTGCCTTTGCATATACAAGTATGTATATACTTGGCTTTGAATCCAACTTGTTAGTGTCGGTAACCTCGTATGAAAAAGGTTTTTGTTTTTATTATGTCATTTAGTATTTAAATTGCCAATAAAAATTGCTGGTCTCTTTTCTTGGAGACCGTGTGTGAAACCTTTTTCTGCTACCGTGAAATATTGTTCACGGTTTGCAGAGTGACATTGTTACGGTAGCGAGAATTAACATCTTGTGTAAACATCCTTCGTTTGACTCTTCGCTGTGTTGAAAAACCTAATAGTTTGGTGTAATAAAGTTTCAGAATTGATTCAATATTCGACAAAAAAAAGTTACACGAACCATAAGCTTGTGTTTATAAAGAATTAAAAGGGATTGTGTATTTGAATGTATGAAATATGTATTAACATTTTTTCTAATCAACATTTCGATGTAACGTTTTTGTTTTATATTACCTATTATATTATTTTCAAGGTTTATTTTACTATGTCTATTTCATCCTCAATTTATATTTGGTGGTGAAATGTTTGTTTGCTGTTCGGATTGAGGGTACCGCAGACGGATAAGGTTACTTTCAATATCAGCGAACGCTTATCCGACGTGGCAGCTAAACAACCAATGGTTCGAAACCGAAATTAATATTTACTTAGGTCTAAATCCGCAAACATATAACTTTTGGGTTGAAACTTGGGTACGATACGGTCTTGATTATGTTTTAAGCGATGTAGTATGTAAATATTGTCGAGTATTAGTTTAATGTGCATTTGTCAATGGCATCGCTTTTCCCAAACAACTGAAATGAAATTGATTATCATTTTTTGAAAGTTTTTCGATTATTTTAGTGATGATTTAAAACAACGCATTAGTTTATTGTTAATTTAAAATATCAAAAACATTTCATCTCTCTTCCATCGAAGGCTCTAAAAAAATATAGTGTTTAATTGTATGTGTATAAAGCTATTATTCAAACTACAACATGTTAACAATAACAACTAAAGTAATAATAAATCCCCAGTGAATAAGTCAAAATGATAAATCTCAAAATAATGAGTTACGAGAAAAAACGTCTACAATTCCACATCAATTTCTTTCTAACATATATAACGTCAAATTGGTTTTGAACTTTTATATTAAAACATATAACATTTGCTCCTTACGAAGTATATTTCCACCCTCTACCTTCGTGTATGAATTGTATCTGAGAAGGGGTGAGGTGGCTTTCATAATAAAGACGAATTATATCAATACACAGTAAAAGTAGGAGACACCTCTGTTTGCTTACACTCAACATCTGGATGTTTGAGTACATATAAATTTCTAGCGAAACGTAATATTCATGATTTTGTAATAAAGAGAAATATCTTTCTCATATTGTTTGTTATGTAAAGATCGCGAATTTCTTGAACGGTTGTTTTCGAATCCTCCTATCTACCATCCCGATATTGTAAATTCACACAAAGACGCCATATTTCATATGAAATATGAGAGTTAGAGTATTCGCCCGTTCACCATCTTCCATCTCATTGTTACTTGATATCATTTTTAAACTAAAGTCAAAGCACAAACAAAGTCGTTAGCCTAAACGAAAAACTTTTATTTTACATAAATAATATGGTAAACTAAGTAATCATAATGAAGTAAAGCCGTTAAGGGATTATTAAAAAAATGTGTAGCATCAACATTGAGTATCATATTCCAATCAAAGTTGGGCCGTCAGTCTGAGAAAACTTTGTCCATTACATACAAATTTTTTTCTGAGTAAAGCATTACCTATTGTCAGCATAATTGTAAGTTGAAGCTGAAGTATACATTGTAAACAACTCAAGTATTTCTTAATAGTCTCAATATATTATATAAGTTCTACTTGTTTTTGTCTAGTGTACTTGACTGTGTGTACTTAAATAAAAATTATATACATTTCAACTTTCTTACATATTGTAATACAGTTATTTTAATTAGAGTAAACAAATAAAACGATTAAAACACTAATAAAACAATCACATACAAAAACAGACTAATTATTTTACCCAAAAGGCAGAACAAGTTGCATAGCACAGCGAATCCTAGTTTGGACTTTTCTCTTATACAAAAAATATAAACTTTACGGAAAATGAAAAGATATACATTCAAATTTGTAATTATGTGGGATAAAAACAAAATACCTTTTTATATATATACCAATTGCCATGTAATATACAAGGTCAGGATAATAAATAGCTTTCTGTAAAATGTGAAAGTCTACGAAGCTACGTTTCGTTAACATTTGTTTATCAAGAAAAGCTTCTTCGTAGTAAAACGCGTTTTATGATAAATTCACTGTCGTTTTTTTTTTAAATCGCCTCGAGCTTTATTAACATAACAGCCGTATTTTTTTCTCAAAAGTCGTTTAAGAATGGTAAACCGGTGACTAAGGTAAATTGAATTTGTTCGAAGCGTAGCGATAAAAAGCATTAATATGTTTTACATTGAGAAAGTTATTTACGCGTTGGCGATAATAAAAAAAGGTTGATAATATTAAAATGTTTTTTTGGAGGACACAATAAGACAAATAGTTGTCTCCTATCTGTAATTTTCGAATATAACTATTAATAATCCACTAACCTGTATCTATTAGCCCTCGAGGATCGGATGCCTCATCCGCGTTGACTATTGTTAGTGCCAACGCCAGCGCTATCCACCACAAGCGAAGCATCCTGTAAAGAAATTGTACATATTAATAAACACTTCTATCATAAAAATATATTTAATTTGCCAGTTTTTACATATACAATTCACAAGTCGCTGAGTTCACACTTTTTACACTGTCCAAACAGTAATGAGCCCGCTGTAAACATCAATGACAGCTGCGCCATCTTTACAATAATCAATACAACTACTAAAATATTATCAATTTTATAAAAGTAATGGATTAATAATATTCTCACTATTTCTATTACACTCGAGGAAATATATACAATTATTAAATAAATATTAGCATTAAATATTAGTATGTAGTATTTTATTCTGGATTCATGCCAATTTCTTAAAAGTCAATAGAATTACTATTTTTATAACGAAATGTTTGTAACCACAATTATTCTAATTAAATATCTTTTATCATCAACATTCCATTTATTAACCTATCATCAGTGACAAGGATTATTGTGGCGAGTGCTGGTAACGGTAACCAGAAAAGATGTTATCTTTTCTATGGAATGATTTCTTCTTTACATGCTTAAAACATGCTGTAGCAAGTGTGGCGGTTGGGTTATTCAAATCTGTCACTAGAGACGTATTATTATGTTTTAAATACTATGAAAAGAAGCTGTGTCTTCAAAATTTAACAACTCGGAGAAGAGTGGTATTTACGAATATTACAACCGATTTCAATAACAACGAAGGACTGTTAAAAATATATATCTTGTTAGTAATAAAGTAAAATTATGTGTAAACAATACTATTTAATTTCACTTATATAATTACAGGAATAACAGTCTCGTTATTCTAGTAATTATTACCGCAGTGTAAATAACGTACATCTTGATGTTCTTACCACTAGGCAAAAATTCCGTTCTTCCGTACGAGTAAGAAGTAGCTCACGTAATCTGAACGAAGTAAGAATGTTTGTGTTTTGAGCACTATTATTAAAGGACATAAATCCAAGCTTCAAAATCATTGACTAAGAAGCCGTGGTAAATCCAATTATGTTACATTTTCCAATTCATTGGGCTAGTAAATTGTAACAAATGTCCGTTGACAAGCCACCGAACAAATACAATTATTATTTGTTGAGAATTTAAAAGACGTTAATGCTAAAGTAAAAATCTATTTTAAGTTCTCTCATTCAAGCTCTTGTTAGTAAGGATTTTTTTGTACAAAATCGACAAGACGAAAACTAATTTCGTTACACACTTTTGAAATTAAAATATGATCTGTATACCTTTTACGTATTAAACAAAATATATAAAGTGATCAGCTTACAAAATGAATGTTACACCTACATAAATAGTTAATGGTTTGGGTAACGGTGGGATGGGTGAAAAGGTTCCATCTTATTCCCACTTAACGGAACCTTTATCAGAGGTAAGTTCATTTATTGAATATTTCATATCGCGATAGAATTTTGAGTAAGGTTTTTGAACGAGATGTTAGAGAGTACAAGAACATATATAGTATATTGTTGTGGTAAATTTATTACGTTTTGGGTAGGTTCAATCGTGAAATGTTTTAATGGTAACAGTGTTTTGGAACTCACCTGTTATATGTTAGGTCACCCCAAAAAAAATTAGTAGAAGGAACTCTAAATTATAGCAAATTAGCATTAAAGGCGTGAGATTTCATAAATAAAAAGATATTTTCTATGTATTAAGTTCAAATTGAAAACTTAAACTTTTACTAACTTAAACTTTACAAAAATAAAGTCCAAAAGAGACTATTGTGAATTATATAGCTAAAAAAAATATAACGCTTTAGTCTTTTATCATTTACATTAATTTTATTTATGACTAGAATTCTGTCTCTTTGACTAAAGGACAAAATAGGAAAAAAAAAGGGGATGTCGCTAGTTGTTGTTTGCATATATTTGAAACTTTTCACTGAAAAACAATATTTTCATTGTTGTAAATTAAAGGATGGGAAGCTCCAGGACTCTTTTCGTTTCCATCCGAGGCTGCAGCGAACTTCCAACAAAGCGTACCAGCAAACAAATGCCGAGTTCCATTGTTGTCATCGCTTTTACTGGCATTACGTAAAGGAAGTTGTCCCTTCACAACGGAATACTATTGTGCGATACTTCTAAATGATTTACTTTAAAAGACATTTATTTGTTTTATTAATATTTTATATAAGTTTTAATTGAATATAATTAAAACTTTTTAGAGAATTTTATTAGTGGCTATTGTACGGATGAGTATGCGATGAAACTTGACTACAGTTTTTGTAATACAAAAACGTAATTTTACTAAATTTTAAGGTTTGAACACGTCCCTAAATCAAATCATAATAGTGTGCAAAAAAGCTTAGAAAGTCAAAACTAAACGAAATGTCTCTGAAATTTTAGTAATAAATGGATTTTTAAAAAAGTGCTTCACTGGTGCTCATTGTTAGTTACGTATTTTGCATAGATATATAAAATAATCAAAATTATACATAATATACTATAACTAACTTTGCCAATCATTTAACATTTATTATTACCATTGTAAATATTTTTTCTTTTAAAGAAATTTAAAAATAAAAAAAGTCACTAAAACTACCGAGCAGAGTATTTTGGACGCCGGGATAAAACATTCATTGTGTAGCCGGAGGGCTGAAAGCAAAGGATGGGGTCTTTAAATATCACCCTCAAAGCGAGGTCAACTTTTTCCGTCACAAAGGGACGTTTTTATCTGAAAACCTCTGTAAGAATTTGAAGATTTGTCGAAAACATGTCAAGCACTTTCCATAGGGGCCCAATAAAAATATGATTATTTAAATTTTCCTTAACATCCAAGAATCTTTATTAACCCAATTGTTATTCCTAAAAAACAATTAAGTCTTTAGTAATGTAATAACAAAATGTTGAATTAAACTTTCATATGTTCTCTAGCAACAACACTTCTTTTTTACCACAAAGCAAACATTAGAAAAAGTTAAACCATTACTCTCTTCCTAATCTAACTTTAACGAGTTTTCCAATATTTTCATTTAAGTTTTTTCTTTATGTAACATGTCAATTCTTTATAACAAATTACTTTATATCCCCGGGATTATAATGCGTACACGAAATCCCTTGAGCTAAGTGATCGAACTTCCGCTTGAATGATGGACGGCATTCAATCATTCTAGAAAAGCTTTTACGCTTTGATTATATATATTGGTAACTTTTACGATAAAAATGTGACATAAATATACTCCAAGAAATATCTGCGTTAATATAGCTAATTACCAAAACGAAATTTTACAGTATTCCTCGTAATTTAACATTTCTTTTTGAATCCCTCAAAGCGATGAACTAGCATGATCTTCACCTGATGGAACATAGTAATATTTTCATACTATTATTTGACGGTAGAAAACTTCGGTGGTAACCAAAGGGTCTCCATCATCAGGCTCACCACGTAACATTTTTGCATTTAGACGCCGATATAATGTAGTTGTAAGAACAAACTGTATCCACAAAAACAAAAGTTTTTATACGAAATGGAAAAAGTTAGTCTCGAATGGATGCCGCCATTATATGCGACAGCTGCGTAGGCAATTCCATCGGGATGAGTTTTGTAATCGTGTAAAAGTTTCGTGCAAAAAACGAAAATAGCTTACACTGGAGGCGACATCCACAAACTAACAAATGATAACTTCAAATTATTTGTCTTTCGGCGGATAGGTTGTATAATTAAAAGGGTTGACTATTTAGCGTAGACGTATTGAATAGTAACAGTAATTTTATAGCGGCATTCTGATGCTATTTATACACATTGACGTTGACAATATTCTTATTACTTTACCGAATTTTACAGTAATTTAAACATGCATGCAATGAGTATGTAACTATTACAATACGTCGCAACAGTTAGTTACTATTACTACCTCCGTTATTGCGAAAGCTTTAATTATTGATTAGAGAAGCTTTATAACACGTTTGAAATAGTGATAAAAGGGTAGTAAAACAATTAGCAAAAACTAACAGAAACTCGACTGATCAAAATGTTTATGTAAAGTAAAAACACAAAAAGATAGAAACTATTGTATCCAAATAGTAATACAGTTGATATTGAGCTATGTACTTGTACATCTGTACGTATGATTACATTTCGAAATTAAACACACAGACGGATAGCACTCTCGTAAATAAACAAGCGAATACAATATTTGCACAAAGGTATTGTTGCCTTAGCAACGTTTTAATACAAAGCGACAATACTAATAACTTATACACTGGTTTACATTTGAAGCAAATCATTTCACGTATAGTATCATAAATATTTGTATTACTAATATTTATATAAGTAAATTTTAATATATAACTTACTACAATTTGTATAGATTCGCTTATACTTTGTGCTTGTAGTGTTTCGATGAGGCTTGAGATGATTCGTTAAACCAGTAATTTAACTAGCTTACTACTTAGCAGGAGTAGCTAGTGTGAAGTGGCTAGTTTATTACTAG
The DNA here is from genome assembly GCA_029286795.1 of Byasa hedistus. NCBI lineage: Eukaryota > Metazoa > Arthropoda > Insecta > Lepidoptera > Papilionidae > Byasa > Byasa hedistus. Next base: position 2,043,060 of record JAGSMW010000001.1, read on the forward strand.
GTGTTATCTAATTTAACTAAATCTAGTAAAACTGTCTACCGCATCAGAGACAAAAGTAAATAAAAAAATTTTTTTTCGTTTCCTTTCGATAATCGATAATCCATTAGTAATTGCATAATTAGTTTATTACAGAAGGTCGAAGATAATGGAGACCACGTATTGGTGTGACAAGAATACCGAAGATCTGTTGATTAAAAGGAATCGTTGAATGTTGTAGTTTGGAGCGGACGCGATGAAAATCGATTGGGGAAATGTTCGGCAGTTGACGGCGATTGGCTGAAATGATTATATACATCTTGTTGATTATATAGTATACAGATCCTTTCGACATACGCAAACGGCTTTTGATAAAATTCACAAGCCGTACATATAAATTAACATACATTACGTACAACAAAACAAACTCACTGTACAAATATAAGTTGGATAGCTGGGGAGCGTTGGCTTTCTGAATGTTTCGAGATAAAAGCAAACTTGGGACTTTGCGTAGATGTTACTACGGATTTGATGTTGTTTTAGCGTCGGAAGTGTTTTAGAGATATATAGATTAATAACTAGTATTTGTAACGAGCCAAATGTCTATTTAAATTTAACAAAACAATAAGATTAGTGCTTCGTTCATCTGATGTTAAAAGATACCCTTGGAAAATATACACTGAACCATATTGTGCTCGTGGTATGAGAGACTATTAAATCTCGTTAACACAGTAATTTAACTAGCTACAAAAGCTTCAAACTGGAGCGTAGTAATGTGTTGTAAATACTGTTAAGTAGTAAAATGGAAAGCTTTAATAGACGGCCTCCTGCAACAGTTCTACCATCAATCATAACTTGAGAAGACCTTACTATGGAAAAGAGGAATACTTTAGTTATTTTTTATATTTGTTTGATTACACAGTTTTGCATGTTACTGGTACAAACGAGCCGGCGTAAGAGTAAATCCTCTGCCACTGGTCCGTAAATCGGTTCAATATAATCACATCAAAGTGAACAGTTGTTAAACTTGGACCGCTCCATCGGAAATGTAAGCTGATTAAACTGAAAACTCGGCTTATTGAAAGCGGAAATTTCGCGAGAATTTTAACCGCGCGATAATTCACCGAAGCGAATTAATTATGTTTAGACATCGGCATGGCGGCCGGACGCGGATATATTCAAGTGATTGATATCTATCATTAAAATCTAGATTTTAACGTTCGGTGATCAAGGCAAACGATAGAAGTCGACGCGTACTCCTGAAATATTGCAGAAAGGTTATAGTAGACATTATAAATAAAAATAAAACTAAAGACATTGGCGGAGCCCAAACCTAACTGTGATACTAGGATAAGCTGGAATAAATAGATAGGAAAACAACTGTGATAAGATTTTAAATTGTTCTATTAGATTTGGATTCTGTGCTTTAATTGTTATAATTGTTCAGAGATAGGATAAGTGTTAATTAGTAATAGGTCTCTAAATTGTGATATTAGTATAGGGTTGTTTTGTTTTTAATTGTAATGTGCTTTTAAAATTTTAAATTGTTTGTTTTTCTATTCCAGCTTTAATGCTTTCAGAGTACGTGTATGTATGACCAATAGGATATGTATGTCCAAAAACACTAACACTAAAACTACACGCAGGGGGAATGATTGTAAAAAAAGAAACCCATGATACGATCACCTGGATTTACCAATCTAGTCGGAAAATTAAAGTATGTTAATAAAATTTTGTTTAATTTAATTTTGAAGCCGTGATAGCCTAGTGGTTTGAACGCCGGCCATCCACTGCGAAGGTACCGGGTTCGAATCTGGCCTGCACCAATGAATTTTTCAATCTATGTGCAGTTAGTTTAACATCAACTAATATCTCGTGCTTTGATGGTGAAGGAAAACATCGCGAAAAAACCTACATATCTATGTCATGAGTGCTCGCACTAGTATGTGAAATGGCGAATGCAATGGCAACACCACTCCATTATAACTGACAAGTAAGTCGTCCTGTGTTTTATTACACATGATGATCATGACAGTCATGAGGAAGTACGACTTAGAAGAAGAAGAATTAAATTTTGTGACATCGTTTAATGTAGATTATTGAAAAGAACTAACAAACTAGTTCTTATCTTCGAATAGTTCTTAACATAACGTAGTTTGAATAGGAATTTCTATAGGTCATCTGTTTGGAAACGGAGAATTGTGGGTCACTAACTTGTTAACTTGATAGATTCGTTTGTTCTATTCACTATATATTTTTTTGGTTTACTTCCAAAAAATAATTATGCTTAAAAATGTATTATAATGAAAATACCTTTGTCTCTATATTAAAGATCACAAATCTAAATACAGCCAACGTAAGATCAATCTGTCTTTGGTAAAGGCTTCTGTGAGTCCATCGGCAGGTTATTTTAACCGACGGAGCACCAAGACGAGCGAGACGTTCACCTGATGGTAAGTGATACGCTTGTCCATAACAACCTGGCGGTGGTAAAGATGGTATACACTGCACCACATTGCGCTCGTCACCTTAAAACATTAACTTTTTAGTCTCCTTGTCAAACCATTGCAGATTAACGTTTCCACACTACTATTTAGCGGTTGAAATAGTCACTACGGTGGTACCTAGACGATCTCCGTCAACAGAAACCTACCACCAGTAAAGCATATCCTGATAATACATTAAATATAAAGCACAGCAGCTTAAATTAATATGAATACGTACTAAAGTTTTCGCAAAACGTATGTATTTCAAAGCTAACTCGTGCAATCAATCATTCTCCTCCATTTGCAGGTATGTTATCTTTCGCGAAGATAAATATTTTGATATATTACGCAAATACAGTTTTGAGTGCAAACGAAAATAAATAGCGAAATATTTGAATCTCTCAGTGATCGATGTTGGGGTGGGAAGATGTTATAAGATACAGGAAATTGCTCCATTAAAGGGCATTAGAGCCATGACATACTAATGGCGGTGTAGTGTAACATATTTTTATGACAGCTTTCACCATCTTAATCCAATTTTATCAAAAACGCGCCTATCATATTCTAATAAACGAATTTGTTGGAATTTGGGGCTAGTATCTATTGAAGTAAAACCTCTTTAGTTTTAGATGAGTGACTGCGTTTTAAGTTGTTTATAAAATTTGTGTGTTTGATATCTGTCACCTGTATATATAATTATCTTCTTCTTATTCTAAGTCGTATTTCCTCATGACTGAGGGTCGTGGTCATCATGTGTGATGAAACACACGACGACTCTCTTGGCAGTTATAATGGAGTGGTTTACCATTGCCTTCTCCATTTCACATACTAGTCCGACCAAAGACGGTCATGACATAGATATGCAGGTTTCCTCACGATGTTTTCCGTCAAAGCACGCGATATTAAATGGTGTTGTACTAACTGCACATAAATTGAAAAATTCATTGGTGCAGGCCGGATTCGAACCCGGTACCTCCGGAGTGCGAGGCGGGCGTTAAAACCAATAGGCTATCATGGCTTACTATATAATTATATACTGTTATTATTGTAAAAAACCAAATATACAAATAAATCTTATGTCCATTGTTATTTAATTAATTTGTATATTGAAGTTACTTCACTCCAAGGAACCGACTCACTTTAATTGTATCGTGTAAAGAAAGTTATGAAATATTCGAAATAAGTTTACTAGTAGGTTTTATTATAATCCTAACAAATGATAGACGTCGCTTATTTTTGTTAACTTAATAAACAAAAAGAAAGTAAATTTAACTTTCTTTTTACTTATATAAGATGGTTTATGGATTTTGTTGATTTTTTTAGTTTGTTTAATTTATATTAAACTCATTTATGAGTATTATGGACGAGCACCCCATTGATATTTAACACTGCGAAATTGCGGTTAGATGCTTATTGTAAATTAAAAAAGGTCTGTTAAAACATTATGTAGTAGTTTCTAAAGTAGCTGTAGTTTTTTATGGAGAATTATAAATGTTACACATAAATTATTTACCGAACTCCATTGCAATTTGTTATCCGGCGTTACGTCAGCGACAGGAGGAAGAGCATTTACATAACAAAGTCATTTGTATGCATGCGACGCTCTCAACCCTTTGTGACTTTTTGAACTGCTTCCGGGGTGTTCAAAATAAAAAGAGGAAAGTTACGAACAGTCCTTTTGTTCACATGTTACACGATAGAATATATACAATACGTACCAAAGTTTACAGACACAATCTCACTGTTACATCGCTTTCGTATACTTTTAATTTATCACTTTGAATAGAATCTTCGTTCAATGGCGACAGATAAAAAGTTTTTGAATATAAAGAAATATAATAGTTAACCGTTGAAAAGATGGTATGTATTAAATTTATCTCGCCACAAAACTTTTTATAGGTTTTTAATGTATTTTTTTAAGTATATATACTTCAGATGTTCCTAAAAGTTAATTAAACCAAAAACTCAAGTTAACAATATTATTATCGTATTTAGATTGAAAAAAATACTTTTATGACATCTGTTAATAATTTCTATTGAAATTTAATTTTTTTTTTAGTTTCTATTTATCGCCGGATCAAGTTTTTGTGAAAAAGTATTATTACAGATCTTACAAGACAATGAAAAGGGGAAAAAAACTAAGTCAACATTTCTGTCTTTTATCTACTGGCAGAATACTTTCGCTAGATCATTTATCAATGTCCCGGGATAGTAAAGTCATGAGTCACCGTAATTTTTCGTAAGTTACGGATCGATATTCCAGCCGTGGGTTTTGCTAAGTTAAAAGTCCGAATCAACGATACCTTTACCTTTCACACTTTCTTTATATACAAATAAAAAAAAACGAAGCATTTGTTTGTAATATCAAAACATTATCTAATAGTATTTCTTCCTGTTTTTTCAGGATCGGCTAAATAGATTTTAACAGAACTTTCGCAGGTGTCAAGTTAAAGATATAAGCTATAACTTACGACAGACAAAATAAACGTTATGAAATCAAATACTTGAATTTATAAACACATTGTTTCCTTTTATATCAATTATTACAATACAAATAATGTAAATTACAACGGGCAGTACATCTGCCGGGATCAACTAGTATTAATACTAGGTATGTAGTCTAAAAAGATTAAAAAACTGGAACAAAATATTTCTTCCGTTATCAATTTTTTTAGTTTCAGCCACAGTTAATCTTCATTAAGACTTTCTCGTGACTCGTGGAGGATCAGAACAGTAAAAAACAACTCGCAGATTGCGAGAGACGGTTGATTAGAAATTATTGCCAATAGATTCCTCAGTGCCGGCTCATAATGCATATTGATGGCGGACGAATTTGCATGCCTTTAATATTGCCGTAAATTTACTTTGTAAAACTCTATTTCAGAGGAACATCTAGTTAAATACAACTGCAGTGTTTATTTGTACCGCCTAATAGTAGTGTTCAAATATTACTGTGTTCCAGTTTGAAGGGCGTAGCTTAAATTACTGGAGTAATGAGACTTGTCCGTTTATGTCTTAAAGCGATGTGCAAATATGTTGCTGTGTATATCATTCTAACTAAAGCTTAATTATTATAGGCAAAATAAATAGAATTAATAATTATAACCTCAACATACGACTTATCGAGTAAATGTCAAAGATATAGACAAAATTTTCTCTTGAATATCATATTTAACAGGTTTAGTAATTTTTCTTGATGTTATGTTTTCGGAGAGAAATGTAAATTATGTAGTTGCGGAATTAATAAACATAGAAGATGTATGAAACAGTTTTTATTCCATTTAAAACTATAAAGACTTAATAGAACCTCTTTACAGTTTGTTAACCACAAGCGAAAACATTTTGAAGTGAATCCATGTCCGAACCGTATTACGGGAAGCTGTAAAGTTCTAAAATGCTAACTAACGATCTCACTAGAGAAATATTACGCGGTATTAAAGCAGCGGGGGAACTTAAATGGGCGGTTTAATATTATACTGAAACTGTTTCAAACTCGATTCACGTTAGTGTTTCACAAAATTAGCGAATTACCAAAATTATTCTTCAAATTTTCACTTCGTAAATATTAGGTTATCCATTACCAGCAAAGTGAGTAAAATGTAGTAATATGAAATAATGACTTCTTATCATACCAAAAAAAAAAGACCAAGATGTGTACAACAACCTTGGTACTTACAATAAGTACCTTTTTGGTTATACTAACTATTACAATAACTACAGCGGTTTTAAAGATGATTTTTCCTGTAAGAACGACTTAGAAGTCTTGAAGAGAAGAGTGAATAGTCTTCTTCTAGACTATAGCTCTTTACAACACCTTTGCTTACAATCAGAAGTACTCGTACACACATATTACGTTCAACTTCAAAAACTATATAGTTGTTCTCTCCGAAAACTGCTGACGCAACATCAATAGTACATTTTTTTAATAACACTTTGTTACAAGTGTTTCCAACACATAATCCAATTATTCGGTGTACGTAATAAAATGTTATTCCGTTATTATTTAGAATTGTATATGAGTAAAGTATTATTTAGGTAGGAAACAATATAGTTTCGTTTAACTGGAAAATATCAATGAAAGTTATATAAAGAACTGACACATATCTGAAACAATGAGCTGGTAAGATACTACTATCTATATTCTACCCTCCAGCTGTTGTGTTGTCAACATATAAGAGCTAAAGTATTAAAGCTGAGAAGGATTTCCAATCTTCAGTCTCATTTCCACCTAACATCATAGATTGTTGTTGAAAAAACAATGAAAAATTTCGCTAACTTATATCGCTTGTTAGTTTTTCTGTTTAACATAACGAGTTCTGTAAACGACAAACAACATTAACTACTATAACTATATTCTTAACATAATTGTTTCCTGTTTTAACGTTGACCTTCGGAAAAAAAGGAAAAGACTGGTTTACTTGTAATAGCTATCTGTCGTAGATAGTCTAGATAGGAACGATTTTCTATTTCAGCAGAAATATATGATAGAAATAGACTTAACACTTTAAGTCTCTAGATATTGAGTGCATATTGTGTTTTGCTCATCACGTCGTTTAATCGAAGAAAAAACCTTATTTAGAACATAAGCATGTGTGTCAATTACATACAGAACAAAATCATAATAAAAATCTAAATGATTTTAATACTTTAACCACAGTATGAAAACAAAATGACATATACCTTAACAAATTTAAAAAAAAACTATTTAGTTATATAATTAAATGGATACATAACTCATAAGTGTATTTTTTTGTTTTTTCCTTTCCTATATATAATTAATACGCACGCCAATGTTATAGACAGATTGTGTCCTTTGCTTTAGAGAACTAAGAGGATTGTATAGACCCCTAAGTTCAGTATAGTTTATTGTTAAAGAAGTTAAGACAAAAAGCCTAAAAATAGTAATGAAGACGTTTACAAAGCTTAAAACTGCATCTTGAGAAATAAGATAACAAGTTACGTTATAAATAATATTAGCAGCGCATAAAGTAATGGAGAATATCGGAGGTGCTAGACCTCGTAATGCAATGTGTGCTCAAGGCAGTTTAGATGAAAAGGAGGTTATCTTTCGAGAATAACTCCCCCCTTAATACACAAAAGGACAAAGAGACAGGACAAAGTTGGTAACATTGTATACGATAAGATATATCGTCTATTGTCTGTTTCACAAAGAAACTTCAAAGAAACGTTGAATCGATTGTAACGTGAAGGCCATCTAAAAAAAGTTAATCAGCTTTCATTAATATTCATTTACAGTTAATAAAAACTTGATAAGATTTCGTTGCGAAAAAAATGTAGTATAAGGTACCAATTACTTTTTCTTATTAAATTATTGTGTAACCAAGAAGGTTACAAACAGTTCAGAATATACGAGTGGAATAACTTATCAGTGTTGCCATCTAAATAAGTTACTAGAGCGCAATACAATTGCAGATAAAATCACTAGTAACAATAGGAAGATCGTGGTTAAGCACTAAAGTTTATGACTTAAAAATTATAGTTTTGATATAAAAATGTTACATGTATAAGAATAGAAGATATAAGATTATTTTGTGATTAATTAAAAATTAATATATCAACTAAATTGGTAGCAACTGTTAATAGAAATATGTAGTTATAAAAGTAGTCGTAGTATAGTGATATCGTCAAACTCAATCACATATACGGTATCACGAAACGTTAGTTTCATCAACCAGTGAGCCGGAAACACGTTTCAGCATAGTTTAATTAAAGTTCTGAAATCAGTTCTGAAACAGTTTCAATGTGGGCGCGTCACGCGAATTTCTGTATATATTATACATATCAGGCGAACGCATTGCCCGTCTCGTCGCTTCGTTTAATAAAAAAAAAACTCATTTATACATAGTATATAAGTACATAAATATGCAATAAATATTTTCCCTATTCATTCATATATGTATATTCGTTTTTAAAATAAACAATACAACGCTCTTGAATTATTTGCGCACAGATAAAAAAAGTTTTCGCACTAATTGAAATTTTTATTGTATTAACATGTTTAAATTTTTGAACTTGAAGGTAATAAAGTTATTTTCATTTATTTAAATGTAAACAATGAAATTGTTTGTTTTTTTCATAATAACTTAAAGATTATCAAAGGTTTTGTTTTCTGCATAAAATTATTTAAATTGTACTGATATTTTTTTGCTATTTTTGTCATTATTTTTTAACACAGGTTATGTAATATTAAATGGAACAATAGTTTAGTTACATCAATAAACCGACGCGTCCGCACTGCGCAAACGATAGATAGCAAATGTACTATTTTTTCATCTGTTTAATTTATAACAACTTTCATTTATTTAATCTATATGACACTACCTACATTTATTCCATGTGTGTCACAAATGATTTTAAATTGATTCATTTTTATATCACTAATAAAAAAACTTATTTCTTGAATTATTCTTCAAGATTTAATGTCTTACTTAATAGCGTAATTTAAACGGAGCAGATTAAAAATCGATTCAAATATGGCGGACGGCGCGAATTAAAAAAATCGAAGCTGGCAACCCCTTCGAGTTGGTTAATGGACCCCGGCTGCCGTTTGAATTACGAGGCGCTGAAAAATTATAGCCTTTAATGAAAGTGAATTAAATAAATACTCTTTGATGTAATGTAAAAATCGTTTCCATTCTTTTAATGGATTTTTTTTTTATTTAAATTATTTTCTTATGAGAGACGTTCAACTCATAATGAATGGTGTTACCAAAGACACTTATACACTTATTCATTATAATGTGTTTTCTTTTATTAATGTTCAAATGAAAGCAACACAATTGCGTTTCACTAAATTATTTTTTCAAATGATTTATTCCTAATCTAATATTTTGACTGCAAACATTAAGGGCAAAAGTTAACGATGAATTATGACCCTACGCTATACAAAGAACCATTGTGTGGGTAAGTTGTTTCCAAATGGTACTAATGATTATTTTTTCTTCGTGTGTAAAGTGTGTAATAAACATAATATAATGCGTGTAGAACATAACTCGTCTTCTACTTCTGTTTCCTTCTATCAGCTGTCAACTCATTGTCTATTCCTTTATGGACATATTCACACAATCTATGTATCTCTTTCTTGGTCTGTCTCTTCCGAACATTCATACAATAAAGTGACAGTAAACGATAAATATCATATTTAAAACTTTAACGAGTAAAATCTTTAGTGAGTATATAAAGTTTCCACACTTTAAAACCGATAAAATTAGTAAAGTTCTAAATGGGAAGTGGGGAAATTTTAAAGTTATAAAGAGTAGGGAAAACTTTAGCCACCATTTTCCAATATCGATGTTAGACGCCCAATACTAGCTAAAACTACTTTTTTACAATCAATTATTTTATATTTAAGAAGAAAACTATTATTTTTTTATAAAGTTTGATAGTATGTGATACCCGTGAATATATTAAAATTTATCAAAGTATTCATTATTTTTCCCCTACACATCTAAAATTTCTTGGTTAGTATATGTATTTATGAAACTGTTAGTTTATTATTCAATATCGATCCGGTTATCATCAAAATTTATAGTGTTACCATGTTAAATTCGGTCGTACGTTATATCTGGTGTCTGACGAGGGTAGAGCCATTATCGTATACCGACAGCACTCTATCGATATTTCCGTTCGGCTCCAACGTCCTTCAACTGACATGTTCTCTTGGATAACGTTACACTTTACCATTAAACCTTGAGATACTGCAAAGAAAATGGTTCAGGTGATTTATCTATTTGAGGTCTGGACTAAAACAAAGTTTTTCAAGACATGCGACTCTCCGTATTGTCCATAGTTCATTTGCTTACCTTTTCTTATAAAAAGAAAGACATCGTTACTATTTTTCATGTTGAGAAATATTTTTAAACTATGTAATCAACTAGGAGGTTGCTAGCTTTCATTGTAACACAGAGGTCCTCAGTGCGGTTTGAGACCATATGTTGTAATTTTATTTCGCCACAGTATGACTGTGTTTAAGTATTCAACATACTAGAGCACCATCATTTGCCTCATTGATATTTGACAACTTGCGAACCCGAGTGATACCGACAAAGAAGATGGAAAAGTACATGAGGTCAAGTGTTAACCCCTTTATCAATAAAAGAAAATAGGGTCTATGGTAAAATAAAAAAGAAAATATAATTATACACATACTTCTTAAAGAGTGTTACTAAAGCCAAACTATGTAAAACTTTTAATAAATCTATAACCAGTCATTAAAACGGTACCTAACCATCAATTTGTTTTATTCATTTAACTATAATAAGTTTAACATCACGTTCAACTTATTACCAAATACCTAATATATATCGTTAAATATATAAATGCGTTTGAATATCCATTAGTTTGATGACAAATCAAGGCATGGATAATCGGAGTGCGCATGCGTTTTAGAGGATCAATCAAACTAATGGCACTAAATCGGTTTCTATAGCGAACAATAAATATATATCAAGTTGTATGGGTCCAAAACCAAAACGATATGTAGTGAAATTGTAATTTCTCATCGCAAATGAAACCTGAACTTTTTACTGTTCAAATCTAATCTAATACAATTTCAACTTCATTATTGAGAGAAGTAAAAAACTTTTCATTACATACAGGAAAAGATAACTATCATGGTAATCTAAAGTATCCTATATACGTTATTTGAACGTATAAGCGGGTACCTTTGACGAGGGTAACCCGTTGTCAGACCTTGCAACATCTTCGCCTGGATATCGATACCTCCTAACGCTGTTCAATGTTTTACCAGGGAATGTGAAACTTTATCCTTAAGGTTCGAAGAAAATTTATAGGCCATTGTTTCGAAGGATATTAAATAGCGCCTGCCCGCAAAATGGCGAACATCGTTAAAATTTTGTACATCTTCAAATGAACGTACATTTTGAAAATTAGCTTAACATAAATTTGATAAACAAAAGATTCCAATTAGAAAGTAATTAATATCTGGTACAAAATCTATGTTTTCACACTAAGAGTTTCGTTAACTTTTACATGTCCGAAATGGATTAAAAATAAACACAGTGGGATTAGATTTGGGTTATTGGTCTTTGTAATTATATAACAAAACAGACTAAATAGAAAAACAGCATTTTTTCCAATGAAGCGGCGATACGAGTAAGGGATGTGATTTTTATATTAATGTTTCTTTTATTCAAAATTTAATAGCAGTTTAATATTATCTTATTGGCAACATTAACATATTAAAGGGAGGGGGAATGTCGACGTGACTTGAGCGCTCGTTCGGATGTCAGTCAGTGTTAAGCTAGCGTAAGGGAAGGACGCGAATAAACAAGTGAAGGTAGTTTTACTAAAATTCATTATAGACGTTACGTATTAATATAAATATAAATGAAGTGTTAGTTAGGATGATACACACAAAACACCACTGTGCTTGCCGCCTTAAGATTAACCATTGTCTCTTTACCTCAGTAATTTTATTACAACACAAATTTTCTCTTTCTCAACTTCATCATTTAAATAATCTTTGCAATAAAAGGTTTACCTAAATCCAAGTATGTGAAGGTAAACCATTATATAAATGTTACTCATACATTATACGTCATCTCAACATACACATATTGTTAATATACGATGGCACCTGAACGCGACGCATGCAAATGGATGAATTATGTTAATCTTCATATTCAGCCGACGGAAGCTGGGATAAGTATAATTGAGATAATGTTACAGTTATTGTTACATTTCAATATTCAACTACTAAGTACAAATTTCCTGTAACAAAGTTTATTCATGAAATTAAAATGAATATATTATATTCAGGAATGAAATATTTTAATGTAATTTTTTAGAACTGACCTCATACACTTGTTTGCAGGACAACGACTAACAATTTAGCTATCACATTTATTTAGAACTAAATATCTTATTATTGAATGAATTAATCGCTCGCAATGGTTCTTATTCGTAGCTTATATAATACATGCAATTACATTCACCAGGTGGTAGGTCTCTGTTGCCGGAGACCGTCTGGGTGGGTACCACCGAAGCTCCTATTTCAACCGCCAAATAGTAGTGTGCAAACATTACTGTGTTCCGGTTCGAGGGGCGCTGTAGCTAGTGTAATTACTGGGGTAACGAGACTCAACACCTTATGTCTCAAGGCGACGAGCGCAATGTAGTGCAGTGTGTACCATCTTAACTAGCAGCACGTTGTCATGGGCAAGCGTATCACTTACCATCAGGTGAACGTCTTGCTCGTCTCGTCGCATAGTAGAATAAAAAAAAAAAAACAAGAATACCTTGAATTAAATTATTGTTATTGTGTTCATATAATGTGCTATTAGTAATCCCTTACTAATTCTGTGTTATTGATCTTTACGTAAATTCAAATATAATAGCATCTGTGAAACATGAGCCCGGAAATCGATCTAGACTTTTTCCTTTCTCCTCGAACAATATCCTGTTACAGCGAAAGATGCTAAGGATTAAAAAATACAACCTCTGTGGTATGCGAAAATGAATCTTAAATTCAAAGCGATAATGCACGTTATAGTAAGACTGGTTGTGATCGCGTCGAGATGATCCTCACATCATATTTCAGTATAAGTACCTTCTACGTGTTTACGGTCTGAATTTATACGAGAAGTTATGAACAATAATGTTTACTGATATCCGACACTACCATAAGTATGTTTATGAATTTAAAAATTTCAGTAACTTCTTCACTTCCTTGATACTACCTACATCCACGTTTTTCCTGACATTAAAGAATGAATAAGCTTTTAAATTTCCGTCTAGTTTTCGCAAATAGATTTGACTAATTGACAGATTGACATTTTCTAAAATGCGATTACCGCCACGTAAAAAAGTATTAAAAAATAATCGAAAATACTCCGTCTCGGTTTATACGATTATCGGAATATAAATAAAGTCGATGTTACTGAAGAAAAACCTTACAAAAATTTCAACTTGTTAACTTGGACCGGAGAACAGAGATTAAACTATAGTTTACATTAAATAGCCTTCAAAATATAACCTTGTAGCAGTAGTCGACGCGGCAGTCCGAACGTAAGAGACCGCGCGTAACGACCAGCGGCCATTTTATATAGTAATTTCGCTTGGTGGCGCGGTGAAGTGTTGCCAATAATATAAAATGCGATATATTTTACTAATCTTTTGTGATAACGCTAACAAACTCGTGACTAGTATGTTAACATCCACGAATAATAATGAATACTATTCAATAGATCTTTCTTGTTGAAGAAAGAAGTCGTAATGTGCAAAAACTTTTGCGTTCCGATTCCTAGTAACTCGCAGTCTCTTCGTTATAAATGTTTTATCTCGTCGTATAATCTAAAGTATATAGCCACGAGATCCATCTCCCGGTTGGGAGTAAGTCGAAAAATGTTACCTATAAAGTCCTAGAAACTTTTCCTTGCTATCTCACAGGCTTGTTACATGAAAATTCAAAAGGAACCTCCATTATCGCTCACTGCCACTAGCAAAGTTTACTCCATTTAAACTTTTACATCGATAACAGAAAAAATATGCTCGAGAATGGAGATGGATGGATATTTAAGTTTTAAATAAACGTAGAACGTTCATCTTTATGGTGGATTTCTCCGAAACGAAGAGTTAGAGGAATGCTGAATTGTCTTTAAAGATCTTAAAAGATGGAGTAGGAAACCCTATGTTATGCCATTGACTTAACGCAAACAAAGCTTGCCTGCAAAGAATTTCGTATTCTCTAATTGGGCAGATTGTCACGCTTTATTGTTTACTCATATTGTGTTACTTTATAATTAACAAAAATGTTTTATTAATTTTATTTTCATTATTTTATCCCGGTTAAATATAATTTGATAGCCGGTTTAATGTGCTCTTTAACTGGACCGATTTTGAAGGTCTCGTCAAATCTTCAGTTGTTCTAAAGAGTGTTTAAAACAATGTTTAAATTTCGGTTTTTGTTATAAGTAACGTTTAAAATTTTATATAAGTAATAAACTGTTGTATTGATTTTACAAATATTTCGAATTTTGTTTAGTTTTACATTTTACGATGTGTAAATATTTATTTATAGCATAAACCAATATGAGAGAGGGATAAACCGATCGTAATAAACTTCGATGTATCCATAGATAAAGACGTACGAAACTAGTTCGTAACAAAAATTCCTCTCGGAACAACACAAAGGATTCAGTGGGCTGAACGACTGAATACGAATGAGGCTCTGTTATGTAAATGTCTCCGTATTAACAAACGGAAACAAGTGGTATATATCGTGCTCTGGTATAAGCGAGGCAGCGAACCAATGTTTACGGTATGCGCCTTGTATTTTTCATACAAATAACAAACACCTCATCTTTATACCATGGTTGGTCGCAATTTGTGAATGCCGTTGCTTTAACCATTGTTACGAGATCAGTAGAAATTTTAACTCTATGTTGCTCATCTGATACTTATTTCAACATGTTGTGTTATATTTTATGTATTATGTATATTTGATGTAATTATTTATATAATATGTTGTATTTTGTATTGTTGGCAACACTACGGTGGCGCTAGTGAGCGGACACGTCACCGCGCCACGGAGCGCCCTTACCCGAAGTTGATATATAAACAGCCGCGAGTCGTTATGCGAGTCTCTTTCGATTGGATCGTCGTGCTGACAACAGCTACGATATTGGCTATTTAGTGTAGAGTATAAGTGTACTATCTGTTCCAAGTAAAAAAATACTACATCGAAAGTAGCTAAAGCTTTCCTTTATTAATAAATAAGACTTCAACACAAATTGGTGCTTATTAGGATGTAACACTACACCACTTTATGCTCTTCTTTTTGTGACATGTCCCAAAAATGTCACTAACTACAGTACCTTTTAAATTGAAGTATAGTAATGATATATAGATGGTAACCACCTAGTCAGTCTTCAGCAACAGAGACCAGAATCCAGTATTATATTTATAATTTCTGCTCTTTTATTCATGTCCAATCTTCTATTCATGTGACTCCCATCCGATGTCCCAGTTGGCTTCAGCTCAACTGACACTGGAACAATCCTAATTAAGCAGGCTTTGTTTCGCGCTGAACTAAATCACTTGCACGGTTAGTATGCATGACTCACATATTGTTAATTCCCTCTCTTACATTCACATCTACAACCATTATGTTGGTAGCATTGAAAACATTTTTTCTTTTTCAATGCTACCAACATTGTATTGCGTAGATGCTTAATATAGAAACCATAGACATGATTAATACGAATGAATAATTGTTATTTTAACATGGCACTGGCAAATAGTTATATCTTCTTGCTATATATAATTTTTTTTCGATAAAATAATTATGCATTAACCGGAGAATGAGAAAATAAAATTTCATTATGATATATATGTACAAAGTACGACAACTTTCGTGAATATGCCATCAAACTCTTGCAGAGCGTGATGAATAAATTTCCTCGACTCTACTCATAAGAGAAGACCTCGATTCCCAGTTTTAGGAATATTAAGTCTGTTAATTTATTTGTTTAGTTATGACCCTACTTGTATGTTAAATTATTAGTTAAGAGTAAAGAAGTAATAAAATAATCCTGTGTTATTACTGCTGTTTTTAATTAATTACAATTTTGACCTCAAATAAACCACCATCACACCAACAAATTCCCAAAAGTTATGCGAATTTTTTTTTGTTACTTAAAACCAATTTAGTTGTAGCAAAGCTAATAAGAGGACCATTAATTTCTCGTGGGACCTGACACGGGTTAGATGAAACGTAGGGAGCGAAGACCTTAATAAAAAAATTATGTTTCCAACAATAGACGACATTACTAAAAGTTTAATTACACCTAGAAAAAGGATAACAGCGCTTATATTAATGTCACACAAGTTCAGTAATAAATATAATTTTCAAAACAGAATGTTCAACAGATACAAGAAGTGATGAGCTCCTCTGTTATTAAAACTTCTACCTCTTATAACAATTCATTCTCTAAATAACACCAGCAATCGTTCTCGGCCCTTTAAGATACAAGTTGTTTCTATCGCGACTCTCACTGGAGAGACCGACGACATCATAAGAATTGTTGGAAGCCACTACACTCAAACGGCACTAGATTTTGTGGAATTCTTTAAAACAAAACTTATCTTCCGCAGTTGCTATCAATCGGTTGAGAAGATATCTCCTTGTTCGTGTAATTATATCAACTGCTTTTCCTATATAATATGATTAAATAAAATCTTAACTATTTTCAGTGATAACAAAACCGCCATTAACCTAAGAGATTGATTGATAACAAAACAAATGAAATTTCATATTTAAATTAAATACAAAGTAAGAAAGCCCACTTATTGCGTCACGGGAACCTCCAAACATTATTAATATTTACCATTAAACAAAAAACAGTTGCAATAACAAAGGTATAAAGAAATACGGAATATTAATCTCTAACAGCCCTAACATTGATTGGCTTGAAGTGAAATAAAAAATTGCACACAAAGACTTGATGGCTCTCGACTGCGCTTGGATGCAATATTGCTGGAATAATGGCGCAGTGGATGGGGAGTTCTGAGAGCGAAGAGAAAATAAGACGCGATTTTTTTTTTGATAAATCTCTTTTACAATTTGATTGTTTTCTTATTTGTTGCTATTATAATTTTCATTACATTCCGAAAAATATTTTTAAGTAATTTTAACACTAGGTTTACGGGACTCGTCAATTTGACGGGTTTCAAACTTTGACATGAAACGCGCTAAAGGCCATAGCATTAATCTTAACTACTTTGTGTTTTAAATTTATAATTTCATTAAGAGTGTTTATATCCACAATTATTACTTTCTTAAACATTTTTATCTCTTCCTGTTCGGATCATTCTAATCGGATCCCCGTCGTGATGAAAATTTAGTGAATTGTTTATGGTAAATGATTAAACAAATTATGATATTATAATACAATATAGGCGAGTATTTATTAATAAGGTTTAATTAATTTATTTATGAATTAAACTATTTAAGTGTTGAATATAAAAGTTTATAACTGATACCGATAATTCGAGTGTGAAACGGAACTGTGCCTACCGAAAACCGCGGACTGCTCTCGATACCGATCTAATGTAGACTTTAGTCCATTTAAAAAAAAGCACACGCATTAGAAAAAAAAAATAATCGCGTATTGATTTCGTTTTCCTTAATTTTAAAGTAATGACACACCGGAATCTAATCAGAGATCTTCAAGTTACAAAGCAAGCTATTAGCCATAGACTACACTTTCCATTTCTTTATTTCTTCTGTCTCATTACTACTAAATACAAACAATAATTTTTTTCTAGTACATTCATAAAATATATCAAGTATCCAATAGCACAACAACTAAACTAAACAAACAATAATATGCAGTAGCAAACTGAATACGCTTCCAGACGCTATAAAAAGATATAATCTTTTTTAATACCAAGCTCTAACGGCCTGGAATTGCTAAAGAGGGCAGCAGCACAAAGAAGAGTGTTATTAACGCCCATTTTATATGCAAAATATGTTTTGAATTATGATATCAAATACTAGGTTATTCCAACGTTTATACATTGTTTAAATATTGTTATATTCATAGTACATTCATTCAACAACATTGTTGTTTCCTGTCGACAATGTGCAGATATTGGAGCTCGTTATAATACAATGAGAGCGACGACTAAACTAAAACTGCTTTGAGTTTTAGTAAATAGAAATACAATATGACCATGACATCTCACAATTAAAATACTAATATTTCCATAGACAGAAAGACAGTAACATTCATACAATAAATTGGAATTGGACGTTAGATTTAATCGCTGAAAATTATAATTGTTGTATTTAATTTTTGTCCTAATTGCTAAAGTTATTCAAATCCAAATCCATCTGCGGCGGAAGACGTTGGTATTAAAATAAGCTTTTATCATGGTTAGAAGCCGTAGAAGTACGAGGGGGAAAGTAAAGAGAAATCTTTAATAAGCTAGGGGAAGCTGAACAGCACTCAATTTCCTCCCCAATGCAATGTTGTGTTCAACAAAGGCTTCATTTTATCGCGAAGAGAAATTACGTCACTGGTTCACGATTTTTGTAATCGATTTACATCGTCAAGATTATATTCTTGCCATATTAACAGTTTTTCTTAATATTTTGAATAGTTATTAAATGTAGAAATCCCTATTTCCATTCGGACGTATCTTATAAATAAATACAAAGCTTTAATCATGAATTAACGAAAGAACATTTGAGTTTTGTTAAACAGTTGTGTATACTTCAAAAGGACCACATAAAAAATGCGATTAGAAATCTGTACTGCCTTTATTGCCAACACATATCTGATGAATTCACTTACACATTAAGTAGATACTTGTAAATTGTATAAACACACATATTGCGAATAGTTCCGTAAAAACGGATATCTTGATATTACATACTGTGCTTGAATAATATTTGAAAACTTGAAAACAACCGAGCTTTAATTGAATTAACCATTACATTTTTCCTATTGACGCGATAGCGTCCTTTCAATATCAACTGTCAAGATGCGTCGCTTTCTTATTCTTTTTTTGTTCGTTCTATTTTTAAATGTATTATACAAGTTGTATTAAAAAAAATACAACACCACAACTGGTTATCGCGGACTAATACTGACCCTCTTGACCCTCTCAACATCGTCAACAGTGGGTCAAGTGTACTTTAACGTCAAGCATCTAGACTTAGAAATAGAGCTAAGCTCATTTAACCTAGAGCTTATTACATCCTCAAGACTACGACTTAAACTATTTTGGGGAATTGTTTATAATTATAACTCTGTATTCAGTGTAATGATGCAAAAAATAACAAAAAAATCTTTGTTAGACTTTTTTAAGCGATATTCGTTTAGGATGTTTAAATGGTATAAGTGTTATAGATTTTTATTACTTCTGTCTAAAAATTACCAGAAAAATACGCGCATCTGTAACTATTCAGCTTTAAAAACTAAAAGATATCCTTAAGCTAACATGATCTTTCACTAATGGTAGATATCTTTTGCTGGATTCCAGCCATCGAAAAGTATTGTGTAAATGTTCTTGTTGTAATTAAAAGGCGTTTGTAATTAGTAAAATTCTAAGACAAAGAAATTTAGTCTCTCGACCCAAATACAATATAGTGATCTTTGTAAATCACTTACCATCAGGTAAACATCTTAATCATCTCATCGCTCGAGTGATTAAAAAAAATGTGATTTTTACTCCAGTTACAATATGAATGTCTACGTCGCTTTTTTCGTTCCAACGAAACAAAGGCTTTTTTTAAATACAGGCTCTATTTGGCTGTAAGCGAGGCGTAGCGTGGATAAAAATAAAATACAAAACCATTGGCTGGATATAATTTAATCTCACATCGATCCTTTTAAAAAAAAAAATCGTACCGCTGGACGTTGCGCAACTGGAACTTCAAAATATAAATATGTTGAACATCATATTTATATTTTGTTCTTTCGTCATCATTCATAGATACCCACTGCTGGGCATAGACCTTAAGCATTAACCAAACATATTTACACTAATCGCTTCAGACCTGATTACAAAGAATTGTTTCAATAATGAAGTAAAAAATTTAACTTCACGACTGTTTGATTATTTCAAGACTAATAAAGCGTTGCAGCTCTTCAGGACTGTCTCTTTGTGTTCCGTTTATGTCTATTACATTTTTTTGATTTTAACTTTATTTATATATTATTTTATTTTATTATTTGTTTGCCTCTAAGTTGTTAAGTTCCTAAAACGAATTCCATAAAATAAAACAAAAAAAAATTGTATTGTTACGTGCCAACAAAAATTGTGGGTTTTATTAGAACATATAATAGAAATTTGCATTATTAAATTGACATAAAATATAGAGTAAAAATGTTGAAAAATATGCCATTGTTTGTTCAACAAAACGCCTTTGGCGACTATAAAAAAATTAATATCATCACATTTTCGTGCCCCAAATTTCAATATAATCCCGCCGCTTTGATGTACAAATTTATACAGCGAAATTAAATTTTCATTCAGTTTAAACAAGGGTGACTTACCGGAACCTCGTCTCCATATTAATCTAATTAAAAAAAAAGAGAATATCTCTTCCTCTCTCGGATTGGACGTAACAATGAATAATAGACAAAGGTAAGATGAATGATGACTTTGAAAAAAGTTGCTCGCTTATAAATAATTCCGAGTTATTGTATCTAGGAAAAAAATAATGCTTTTAGTTTTTGCCGATGTTGTGTTGGTTCAATTCCTTGTTGGATTGTATTTATAGACTTGGACTTAAGTTCCCAGCAAGTATTTACTAACAAAATTAATATACATTATATTTTAATATGTTTTTTGCCGAGTGCTTATTTAATTATTTTAACATTGCTTATTTCTCGAACGAAGGCAATATAAGTCTAACTATCAAATGAATAGCAAAACAGGGCAATATTTTGTCTTAAAATGATACGTATAATAGTGTCTACGTAAAAAGTGATACCAGCTTTGAAGAGTGAGTAAAAAAGTGTTTCTTAAAGCCTATATTCACTATGTAATATGCCGTATACCCTGCGGAAGTTCGAGAACAAACAGATACAGTGTTATATAATATATAGTCTAAGCGCCTACACGATCTATCCATTTGTCTTTACCGCATTAGCCTGTGTCAATATGCATTGTATCGTGGATCCTCGACGTGGGAACGATGCCCACTTGTCTCACAGTTGGCATGATTGTTCAATTTCGGTCCACATACAATACATATATCCATAGTATTATATAAATACGTTTTGATGGAGGTATGATTTTATCTACCACTTTAATGTCGTTAATTTGTCATAGTTACAGCTTTGATGAATTCCGGGCGTCAAAATATAAGATCTAAAAAGCGTTTTCACCTTTTATATAGTTGTGACATAACATCACGGTATATCGAGATCAAATCTTAGTCCATAGTGATAAAAAAAAAGACATATATACAACTAAAAACAATAGCCCCATGTTTTTATTCAAATATTCAGAATAATAACTTGGCAATTGTCTTATTTAATAGTTTTTTATCTTTTTACGTTTATTGTGGTTACTTAAATTAATATAGTTTAAAATCTTAGTAATCAGGTATAACAACAGACAATCGTTTCATTATATATTTCGAATTAATCAGTAATAAATTTTAAAACAGTTTACAATAGTAAAAGTACTCTGTATATCATCAAAATATTTCTTATTTGCTTGTACTTTTATTTCTATTATAAATAGTACATAGACTATGTAAGTACATAACAATTTAAGTCTAGAGAATTACCCTGTTATAACCTACATTATAGGTCATTTCCCCCGTTACAGGTCTAGCTAGGGGTAAGAAATTAGAACATACGGTTTAGCCTGACTTAGGAATAATTAATGCGCAAGACTTGTTCGTACATTGCCTGTTCTAGATTTTTTTTTTCTAATTTATTTGTAGACGTTGGCCGCATTACGAGGTTTACATTTTTAACAATAACATATTAAAAAAAATATTACTTCATGGTGTAATTAAAAAAAAAAATTTTTATTTTTGCTATCAATAAAAAACTTACGCAGTTAAAATATTGTGTACTGGCAACTATATTTTTCTAATAAATAGTAAACAGCCATTAGTTCATTAAAACTAAACAACGGTTCGGCAAATTCGAAATTTGAAAAACCCCGGCGGAAAAAGTCATTCAGTCGCACAGCGACAGTTGAGTGTGCTCGACCGGCTGCGTGCACTCACGTCACTCGCGACCGGCAATTTTGGGCTGCTCTTTCAATTTTTCCACTTTGTCAGTCTACCTTTTGTTTTGTCGGCTTTGTTTACCCGGATAAGTCGACTTTAGAGGGGTTTCGTCAGGATCCCCTGTTTTAATATGGCCCTACATTACAATAATAACTCATGATTTTTTAATTTACGACCAAATGTCTAGACTATAATTTACTTAAAGCGCTTTTCAAATCGATTTCAGGTCCTTCGCATGTTTTATAATTCTCTCTGTATAGAAAAATAATTATATTTACGAAGCTGGATTTCCCCGAGTACGACTACAGCCTTTATTAACACGGGAGCTAAATGTCCATTCTTTTTTTCAAGAATTTAATTAAACTCGGCACTTGTACATAGTCCACAAGCTTCAGTGAAGAGCGGTAACCTGGCTTTAGATCAGAGCCACAAAGTAAAATTACAACTGTAATATACATTTAGTGCATTGATCATAATAAGATAGGACAGCGTTATTAAAACAGACGCATAGTTTTATCTTAAATTTGAAAAATAATAAAGATACTATCATAAGTAAATCTCAATTCCGCATGATGTAAAATAACAATGAGACTGTATATAATAAAAATTTGTATAAAAATTTAAAGGTTGAGAGAGAATAGGAAAAGAAATTCAAATTAAAATATAATAAAACATTTGAGAGCGAAGAGAATAAAGATAAAGAGAATAAAGAGAAGAGTTCAGTGACGGAACGAGAATTAAAAACTCATGCATCAACCAGTATTTCATCGCTACGGGCAGGCGTATGACTGTCTACCATCAGGTGAACGCATAAAAGAAATAAACCGACCATATGAATAAAAGACCGCAAACGTTTATAGATAGCAAACACGTGAATTTGAGTGCCTTTATGGTTTGGCAATTTAGGCGAGCGTCCGGACCGACGGACGGACGGTACGTTGAAAATTCGCAATTAAAACGTTAGCCTGAAAATGACGAGCCATTTCGCAGAGTTGCGGGCTTCACACTCGAGTGTACTTCACAGCACCGGACCACTCGTGACCTGTACTCATACTTCTAATAACTTTTTCATTATATTATAGACTATACCGCAATCCCATGCGATTATAAGCAGAGATAAATAGTCTTTAATGCCAAAGGAAAATACGAAGAAATTTGTATCTCTTCTAGATGTTCCAACGGAAACATTTTTATTACATTAATATCTCAAAATGGACGGCTTTTCTATGCTAAATCTATTTGATATATTAAAAAAAGGTCAGTCACATATATTTAAACAGCCATTTTAATGTTTCAATGGGACTCGTGGTCTCCCACAAAGAGACAAAACTACGCTAAAAGAAAAGAAAGAGAAGCAAGTTCACCACGCTGACCAAACGCGAGTTGTTGAATGTAACATTTAGAAGAAATCCTTTATTTCAAATGTCGGTTTCCTCACGATATTCGTCCTTCACTAATATGAAACATGAATAAAGTAGGCAGCGATTACAAACGCTTTTACGGATTTTTTTTCACAGAGCGCGGTGAGATCATAAAACTTTTTTAATTAAAACTCTCTCTATGCATAAAATTACCATATTGCAAGCGCGTTAAATTATAAATTTTTCAGAATCCAACCTTTGGTAAGCATTGCGAGGGTCCTTGTTTAAAATGAGTATAAAATTCAAAGGGAAGTTTAAAAGTAAAAATAACAAAACTATTCTGTACAATAACGAAATTCTTTTTAAGCCGTTCAATATGCTTTATTAAAACAATCGTTTATGATGTTTATGTAATTTCTTTAATGTATTTGTTTATATTATAAATAATTTATTTTTAAATGTTTATACATAGATTAAATATCTTTTTATATAACATGTTGTATATTGGTCTCTACGTTCTTGTCGATGGACAGAGGTAAATGTTCACTAGTTTTGTTTTCCATAAAAGTCTTTTCTTTCGCTTCTAATCACTATATAACATAGACTTAAAGTAACAATAAAGTTTTAATGTAAAACTTGAAGTAAAGTGACCTAGAGACCAGTGTCTTTGTGTGTTTTAATTGAAGTTCTATTTCGGGATTCGCCGCAAAGAATTTAGACGTTTCTTAAGGTCGCTTTCAAGTTTCTACGTCATTCGCATTTAGTGGAAGCGTATATGCTTTTTTTAAAGTTTATGATCTGGCTCTAGAGTCATTAACTCAATGATCTTTTTATCTGCCGTTTCTGATGATGAATGTGATGTTAAAGTAGTTGCAGAGGATTCACCTTCCCTTCTATATATATTAAGGAAAACCTTATTTTAATATTGATTTTATTGTTTAAAATTTCGTTACAGAGAAAAATGTAGCTTTATTAAATAATTTACGATTACTTTTAGACTTTTTTAATGTTGATAGGTTTTTGTGAAGTTTTATTTTAAGGAAATGTTTGCACACAAAAAATAGACTAGTTAATATCACCATAATAATTAACGATAGTATCGTAGAATAATATATGTTATGATAATTTAAATTGATTTTGTTATTAAGAACAATTGACAATACATAAATGAATAACTTCCTAATAAGATCCGTTGGTAGACAAAAGTCTATTGTTGTTACAATTACTGTTTTTGTCTATATATTCGGTTCGTTTTCTTTGTAATCTCTTGTTTTTCTCTGCTAATTAAACTTCTATATGAATTTTGGTATGTTTTTGCAAAAAGTACACGTATACGATGTCTACCTCTGTACAGGTATTGTTTCACCTCGTATGAAACCGTTATAAACCATTGACGACGGATGTAGGTCGACGTGAGTAATTGTCGAGGGGTAAACACTGTACGCTCTCCACCCTCACTCCACAATGTACTATAGTACTTTTTAAAGGGATGAGATGAATAAACGTTCTTCATGAATTGAATAACAACGTGCCCTTTTTAAAAAACAGACCGTTTTCAGAGCTCATTAAAATTTTTAACTAGCTATATGCGCACATTCCGCATTTAGAATATGAATAAATGCCAATATTCTTTCAGAAGGACGGAGATCTGTGAAATTTATACACACCAGAAGTGGTACTGATACTAAATATATCCTCCCTAAACAACTTTATAGCATTATCTATAAGTTGTTTAAATGAGATGAGCTATACATTAAAGAGATAGTAAATGTTTCGACTGCTTATAAAAATGCAGCGTTAGTTAGAATGATAAACAAAGCATTACTTTTTGCTTAACACATATTAAGTTTCAGTGCCCTCCAAACTGAAACACAGTGTAAATGGTATCTGCCTTGATAGTCTCCAATGAAAGATCTACCATCACTAAAATTTCCTCAAGAAAATATAACTACTTTTCCTTCTTTTTAACGACATCGTGCAGCCTGTTGTCAAAGGAAACCTTTTCAAAGTCGTCCAATTAGAGTAGCGAAAGATCAAAAAGAGAATTTTGATTTTCTGTCAACCGTTAGTAGTAGAAAAAATATAAACTGTAAAAATATAAATGGATTTTTAAATAGAGAGGTGTAGATTAAAATAAATAACTAAACACATGTTAGATATTGAGGATAAATAATTGTGGTTATAAACAATTTCGCAGAAAAATAGTAATTGTATTGACTGTTAATAAATCCAAAATGAATTACTGCATATTGTACTATTATATTTCATACTAAAATTTATGTAATAATTGTATTTATATTTCTTATAGTGTCATTGAAATATTGGGAATATTATTAATCCATAACTTATATAAAATTGATAATAATTAAATAGTTGTATTGATTATTGTAAAGATGGCGCCGCTGTCATTTTGGTATAAATGGCGGACAACTGTGGATCTCGAGCTCATTACTGTTTGGAGAGCGTAAGAAGTGTGAATCCAGTGACTTGTAAATTGTATATATAAGAACGTGTAAATTAGATATGTATGTTGAAAAGAGAAGTGTCTATTACCCATAACCATAGATAGTTTTTTATATATACACCGAAAACGTACGCGTAAGAAAAACATTATCGTTAATAAGGCTTTGCGTGGTTGGAATGCTCCCGTGAGTTATACGAGAATTTTATAGCAGATCTGATAGAAGTGTCTCATTTTTAAATTATACATCTAGAACATAGTCTTAACCTTATTCTAAGATATGTTTATAATGCATCGATTAAAATTGTATCATTAACTGACGCACTGTTTGTGTGAATGTGATGGTAAATAGATAACATGTATATACGCATTTTGTTCCTCGCGTTTGTATAAACACGAACAAACACATTTGCACTTATCCCAATTACCTTCAGGGTCGCCAGCCTCCCCGCTAAAAGCCGCTTACAAGTCTCCACATCAATCACTAATTCACTTACAGCCTAATGGAGCCCCGTATACTGTCAATTACGTTGTGTGAAGCGTTCAATATTTGAGTCGATGTACTGCAGACTAAAAATTATTTATACCCATAGTAAGTATACAAATCTCCACAAACATTCGTTTGCTTTTAACAATCTGGCGCCATTTGGGATGACATATTTCTATATAGACATTACTGAAATGGTAATAAGACGAACTATCTTATTACCACAACCGTTATAACCTATGCCGTAATCTTAAAGTAATGGTTTTTATTAAATTAAGAACATTTACTACAAATAAATAATGAACTAAAAAATAACCTCTCGAATAACAGCTGTATGATTTTCCTCATACGTATACGTAACAAAATATTTATACAGTTAAAATAAATCGAACTTTAACGCTCACGTATGTTTTATGTGAATGAGAAAAATTAAGCAATTTAAAGAAGAGTGCTTAAGTAAATCGTAGTGTAATATTTCTATAAAAAAAAATTGCGAAATAGCGCTGTATCGTAGCGAAATAACGTTGTAGTTTGCGGACCGGCGCCTGTTAATTGGAGGAGACTCGAGGGCCGCCATAATTGAATCGTGTTCAAATGAACCGGCGGCCGCTTACCTTTTCATTTCTTACAGACTTAAAGCACCGACAAACAATACGAGATTTACCAAAATTACTTAACCAAAAAGAACTATGCCCGTTTTAAATACTACAATTCGGTTATAAAGATTTCTAGCCTTTAGTTTCAGGCAAGAATAGTGCTAACGTAATCTCGAATTGATAGCGACTAAAAGTGTCTTCAGGTTGCGTATGCGTATTCTGGCCTAGTTCTCAATTAAATAATAAAAAAACTATACAACGAACAACGCCTTTAAATAATAAAAAAACTATACAACGAACAACGCCTAACTAATCCTCGATCTGCTCCAATTAAAAGCAATAAAAATTTATTTAATGAACAAGTACTAAACAAACACTGATTAGGGGTAATGATATAACTGTGACACAAATTTCTTCAGGTCAACGCCTCAAATAATCGGCCTAATGCACGAACGTTCGTGTATCCTATTACAAATGCGATGATTGCCGAGTAATTGCTCTATTTGTCGAGTAAATACTGGTTGTGTTGTCTAATACAGAATTTTTTATAGTAGTTATTTCACTGTTAATGAGTCTATCAAACATTTATCGTAACAGAGAATTGATAATTTGAAAAAAACTGACTCTTTTTACGTGTATATTCTTATCTAGATATTATCAGTATTTTTTTTTATGTTATAAAGTTTACTTAAGACACGAAAGCAGAAATATAGTAGTTGTACGGAATTAGATAATCTCCAAAAATAGCACATTAACACTAAAATCATAGTCATCATAAAAATAAGTTAAATAAGGAATAAGGTTATTTACATTAACGATGAACTAATAAAGTTATGCTTAAACTTACTTAGCGTACATGTTACAAACTTTATCAATTAAGACCCGTTTCGTGGGTGACTGTAACTTTGTTACAGTTATAACATAAGCAGACGACAGCTCCTTTCATTTCAAATCAACGATGTTTAGTTTCCTTCAGCCAGAGTGTTCTGGGCGAGCACGCTTCACCATCTACAGTCTTATCAAAATAATATGTGAAATTTAGGTCAAACAATAGCTCATTGGGAAAAGTTTATAGCTAATAGTGGATGTCTATCTATAGACGAGGATAATTAGTCAGTAATTAAGCGGTGATATCTGATTTATAAGTAAAACAAACCGCAGTATGATGAATCCATATGAACTCACGGCATGAATTCGAGCAAGAGAAAGGGCTGAAAATAGATAAAGTAGGTTTATGCGAGTTAGTAAAAAATAAGTTAGTCAGAGATAAATTTTTTAAATTCTGTATAAATATATGTACAGTAGTTAACAATAGGAATAAGGATAAGTAAATACGATTTTCGTAATGATATTTAAAATATTATTACTAGTAAATTATGTGAATAGGATAAAAAGCCCCTGAATAATAATATCAGGGAAAAGTAGAAAAAATTAAAAAAAAAAAAAAAAAACCGCAGTATGATTCGATAAAAACGAGTCTTTGATTCCGATGAATGGAAATAATTCATCAAGTGATAATAAGAAGAAGGATGAATAGATAAATTAGAGTGAAACTTTACATACTACAATAATATATAGAAAGATACAAATTACCTATACATAGTAACACAATATTATCGACATCATAATCAGCCGGAAGACGCCCACTGCTGACCTTAGCCAAGAATCTCTACAACGACTGTTCGTATGCATCAAGTAGTTTGTACAACATTAACCATCATATACACACAACTTGATAATTCAATATTACTTAATATATTCCTTATAAATACTTAACGTAAACGTTATTCAGTTCTTCGTTCTGAATTTATGTTCTCGCAGTAAGTACTGTCCGCTGTAAACCGCAATCCCGACCGCAACTGCTTTCGGTAGTTTAGGGTCAATTTAAATTCAAATATTATCCTGTATTACGGAAAATTCACGTGGAAACGTATTGTATTCGTAACTGGGTGTAATACTTTTCTAGTTATGTGTATTTTCTTTTGTATAAATACATCTATTTTTCCGAAATATATAAATCCTTCGAGGGTTTCTTTTACGTCTAAGTATAAGTACCATCTGAGTCTTCTGTAATCCACTAATGAGTGTTTTGAAATGCTGTATATTTTTTTAATTAGCAAATATTATGTAGTACGAAATATCTAGACATATATCTTTTACTAATTTTGGTGCAAACTATTTCAAAAAGTCTATCAATGGAACAATTATATTAAATTTATTTAAATAGGATTTTTAATGCGGCAGCTCAAGAAGATTTAGAGATCCATTTGGTAGTAATCCCTTCGTTTACTCATAACAATAAGATGGTAGTTAGAATCTTGACTCAACTCAAAAATTACGCTTATCGCAATTATCCAAAATTTTTAAATCTTATTTCTTTAGTAATTGTGCATATCATTTATGACTACGGTCGCTACGACATGATATATAAGTATCCTAACAAGAGTTAATTTTTTTTAATATTGACGCTTACAAACTGATGTATTTCTTTGTGTATCGTAAGGATGATCATGATTTCAACTTTGTCTTAATCAATCAAACGAGGCTTATTGATTCTGTGGAATTAATTTTTAATAGTTTTAGAGAGTAATTTAAAATTTTCCATTTTCTCTTAAATTTAGAGCTATTCGATAAAATTTTGGCAATGCTAATGCAGCAGCTTTGACCTACAAGCCTGACCTGACCCACAAATTGAGGGTCACGTCGAACTGTGCAGCTACAAAAGACAGCGATCGATTGCATCAATTCCGTGGGGGTCAGTATGTGTGGGGAAGACTTCTTCTCAAGCTTTCATTTTTATTGGCAAGCTTAGATTTTTCTTGAAAACAATTCTTTTCAAATATACTATCTTCTTTAAGATTTTTGTAATAAATTATAATAAGAATTTTGGATAGTATAGAACATCGGTGATTAGGATTAGCGATTTTTGATACAGCGCGTTTGATCTGCCTAGTAGGATCCTCTTCCATTATTTAAAAAATGCCAAGTGTTTGCTGATCTCATTCAATCTCCAATTTGGTAAAACTACACCTTAATTTACTACCCTGTTAAGTAACATCGTGGTCCGAAACGAAGCGAATATTTCATGTCTCATATGTAACGTATGATGCTGTCACGAAAGCTGACTGATCGACAGACTGCTTTGCGGCTTCCACTTCAAGACCTAATCGACCCAATTTCTTTTTTAATACTATGGAAATAGTCCACGTTGTTTCATCATTAGCCTTTATTAATCCACTAAAGGATATACAGATTCACAAAATGCCGTGTTCAGCTCTTCCACCCGCTTCTGAATCGTCAGACCATTTAGAGGAATTATGGTCCAGTTCATCTACTTTCTGTGGCCTCCACTCTTCTACTTTCATCCCCATCTGACAAGATAAATCTAATCAACCTTCTGCCATCTCATCAGCTTATAAATTATAAGAGCTACGCCGACAACTTCTGCTCTCTACGGAAAATCTTCGTTTACCTTTAATCATTGGTCTGATGATGCTTGTTTAAAACAAGCTAATTTTAATTTCACCGCATGCTCCATACGATAACATCCACTTCGGCCAATTAAACGATATGCGATCGTTAAATTCATTATGACGACAAATGTACAATACAATAAGCGAATGAAGTGGAACACCAATCATACTCACTGATTACACGAAACCGTTTGTAAATTATTGAGAAACCGCATTGGAAGTTGGTTTGCACAAGTACGATATTTAGACTACCTCTCTTGGTGCAGACTTTATAACTTCTGGATCTTCTACTTATGCTGATACATTGGTCACTGTTCTAGATTGAAACACAGAGTGCTGTCGTAACAAAGAAACACCGTATCATCATCTTTCACATAAGACACCAATAGCAATGTTTTTTTTATAAGAAAATGATTTCACTTTCCTGTTATAACAAGGGCAAGTCATTTCGGACTTACACCGTCTGAAACTCTAACGAGGTTTCATCTTCTCTATTTTCGTAGCAGGGCCACAGCAAAGCTAATGCTCGTTCCTACATCTGACCTGTGCTCATAGGCCAACCTGCTTTCTTCCTCATCTAGTAAGGCCTGACTAACTTGTAGTATACCCTCAAACTCAGTTCCTCTAATCCTTAACAAAACTTTGAGACAAAATGATAAAGCTGTAGTAACAAAACGTTCACGGCGATCTCAAGACCGAAACACAGTAATATTTACATTGCCATTTTTTATAAAAAATATAACCTTTTCAATCTAGTAGTGGTTCATCAATATTACATATTTGGTACGAATACTAAAAAAAATCATGAATTAAAACTTGTTAAATATCGTTAAATAAAAAAGCTGCGACTTATAACGTTGTTAAAAATAGCTACTGCTATTTTATGCGATGTAATCGGCTGTAGTTGGAAACAAAGCGAGGGCTGTTCCATGAATCTGATAGTAATTACAAAGAGCCGCCCGCCTTTGGAAAGATTCACAAACAAACCTTACAGATTCAACGGGGCGAAGACAAAGTAAATTAAAAGCAAAAAAAAAACATTTAAATAAACGAGAGGAGCTGTTTTTTCTTATTTCACAGATTTAATGCAGTAATTAATGGACTTTTACTATAGTCTAACCATATTAATACAAATTCTAATAAATCATCCCAACAAGATGTATATTACATGAATCTTTCATCAACAACAAACTATATAAATTCATTCTACAATATATATATTATGCCAATCAATCATACAATACATGTTTAAGAAGAAAAAAAATGAAAAATATTTTATTCTGTCATCTAGTATTCGAATATGCTAGTATTAATTAATAGATTAAAATAACATTATTATTTAATTTATTACAATATTAAGTGTAGCAGTAATTTCAGCGATAACAATAATAATGGTGGACCGGGGACGCTATTTAAATATTATTGTTATTCTATACACAATCGACGTTGTATTGAAAACAATACGAGCTGGTTACTTTACTATAGTAAAAATTAAACAATGAAATATCAAAATTACTGAATATTACTTTATAAACTTACCTGATTATAAAGGCTTGCTCGTCTAACCCCGACCTTGGCACATTCCTATTACAATATTACACTATTTAAAATCTAGAAGTTTTTAATCTTTTTTAAGTGTTAGTAAATTTATGAACGCTATTTTTTTATATATATAGATATATACGATGGTTGTGAAATCGGCAGAAGACAACCAAATCAAGAGACGGCGCGCGGGGCACTGACCAAGGCTTGCTAACTCGCGCCCCGCGCCGCCCCTTCAACGAATACCCCACCCTGAAAAACCAGACAGAAAATTAAGTATAAAATTACATTTTCATGTTTAGATATTATTATCAAAAGTAAACACAATGATATTTTGGCGGATAGGTTACAGGAATAAAAGGATTGACTATTTAGCCAGGACGTATTGAGTAAATTTATTTCGAAAAGATATTGGTATTTACACAAACTGACACAAAATGACTTTGACAAGATTACGATTATTTTTTTAAGTTTGACAAAAATTTTAAATTAATAGAATGTTTGCGCAAAAGGAGTTTGTATAATATAATATTGGGCTGCTCTTTAAATTTTTCCACTTTGTCAGTCTACCTTTTGTTTTGTCGGCTTTGTTTACCCGGATCTATCGACTTTAGCGGGGTTTCATAATGGATCCCCTATTTTAAAATGGATGGAACATTACAATAATAACTCATGATTTTTTTATATACGACGAAATGTCTAGACTAGAATTTACCTAAAGCGCTTTTCAAATCGATTTTAGGCCCTTCGCATGTTTTATAATTCTCTCTGTATAGAAAAATAATTTTACCAGGTGGTAGGTCTCTGTTACCGGAGACCGTCTGGATGGGTACCACCGCAGCTCCTATTTGGTTCCTATTTTTTTAAATAGTAGTGTGCAAACATTACTGTGTTCCGGTTTGTAGGGCGCTGTAGCTAGTGTAATTACTGGAGTAACGAGACTTAACACCTTATGTCTTTAGGCGACGAGCGCAATGTGGTGCAGTGTGTACCTTATTAACTAGCACCACGTTGTCACTTACCATCAGGTGAACGTCTTGCTCGTCTCGTCGCATAGTAGTATTAAAAAAAAGCTGTTTTATAGCTTCGTGTCTACGCGAGTGCTTAATGTTTGCACGTCGCCGGGGGCGGGCGGGTATTCGATATGTTGCGAGGCACCGGAAGCCTCCCGTTCGCCGTTTACGGACCTTTGTTTTGCGAAACGTTGATAATCTGTGATCACTTGAACGCTCCCAGGGCTGGAAGAGATCGTCACTCTCCGCTCCTTACCCTCGCCTCGGTCAGAGCGGACGCGGCAGAATCTCAAATTAAACGAAACGCAACAAAACAAAGGAAACTGTTCAATGAACCTAAATAATTAAAGCAAAATATATATAATAATATTTGTATTGTATTTATTATTTCGTTTCTGTTTTTTTAGCACCTACCTCATATGTTCTCTGCACAACCCAAGGTAGACTGGCAGATAATGCCAAAGGCATTAAGTCAACCCTTACACTCTGAGTGTGTAAATAAATAAATAAAATATAAATTTTTCGTTATTCAACTGAAACATTTACAAATAATAATGATGGGACAGACAATAACAAACCATTGCATTATAATCTATAACATCTTAGCGTGGGTAGATTAGTGAATTTGGTAAAAATCGCAGGGAATATTTGGATGTAGGCGACATTGATCTAAATGAGATCGTTTTCTTAGGACCTCATTAGTGTATTAAACAATATGAGCATTATTCATTTCAATACAAGTATTTGTTTTTTAACTTACCTTCATATATCATCTTGAGCTTTGTTTATAACTTGCTTTCCTTACAAAGATTTAATGTTAGAATATGTTAAAATTTAGAACATTGTTTAATGTATACATATAACCTTATTATATTTATAAGGTATATAATCTAATGTACTTTATTACAAAACACAAGTCAAAGAAGTTTGATGATAAAACTAATTAAATATATATTAAGGAAATGTAAAGAAAGCCAAGAGAATAACAAGAGCTTATATTGTGACGTAACATTTTGAAAACTCTACAGGAAGTAACGTTAATGTGAGAGCTTCCAAGAAAATCTCATTCATTCTAACATGGCAACGTTACATATTCCTCCAGAAAATGGACAGTGGCGTTTCGTTGAAAGTCTTTTTAATGTGTTTCCGTCGAAGTACTTTCACGTTTAGCGGGATTATTGGGTAGAAATGCAACCGGCGATATTCGCGCAGCTATCGCTAATGTGATCAGCGATCGATCGCTCTTAATGTGTTTACTGGTCTCTGATGCCAATAAACTCATTCTTAATGGCTTATGATATTATGTAAAGCGCAGGTCAGATCGTTTGTGAAGTTCTGCTGCATTTGCGCATGATCTGCCAATTACCAATCGGCAGTTCTGGATTTGGAGGTAAGGCGCCATGAGGTTAATCTGTGATAAATGGTTGACAAGCGCTAAACTTAAGCTTAAGTTACTACTAGTGTACCGAGCCTCTTGATGATGACACAGGAAATTATTAAGAGACGAGTAAAGGGTGGTATGATCGTAATCAAGAAGAAGACAGTCTACATCGGTACCACACCATCTATGCTATTTAAAAGTAAAATGATTGAACTAACGACACTTAAGATCTTATGTTTATATGATTCAGTGTATATTATGTAACGCCTTATTATTACGGGCGTGTGTAAAAAAAAAACAAAGTTTTTGCAATATAATTAGCTTAAAACTTGTTCAATAATCGCTGTCGCTGATCGTTAGGTTCGTAATAACCCTGCCAGTCTCAATTCATCATTCGTTCCATGTTACACTCACCCCTCGGAGCAACGGTAATGTGCTCATGGTAGCAAAGAGAAATCTTTTATTTTATACTTCGCCTACTCAACTCCAGAATATATTATTTTATTATTGCCATCTTATAAATTGTATAAATTAATTTAAATTTATTATAAAAATTTAATTTATTTAGTTTAGGCTACAGATTATAAAATCAACAACTTTTGTCTTTATTTAAATATGATTTTTTTTATTAGTATATCGATTACTGCTTGATGACGACACAGCTGGTGTTTAAGGATCGTGATTATCTCATCCTTGTTATACTTATACCAGTTCATTGTTGGCTGAACATCTATCCAACCATCCAACCACCACCCAATGGATCCCAACTTCATTTAAAAAATCTCTGCGATCTTCTCCAGGTCTTCTTCAACTAAGAGATTGGTGTTAACAAAACGCATTAATCTATTTACAGACAATTCAATCTTCTCGTAAAGACTCACAACGACAGCTATTAAAATGTACAACAAAGTATTAATAATTAAACTGAACTTCTCTGTTGTACTCACACACACAAACTATGAAGATGAAATTTTAATAATTGATTATGAAGTTATTGTCTATAAATAATAAAACAGTAGTTCATTATACTCGCGATGTTAATTCAAAATAGCATGAAGCAATATTCACAAATACTCGATATGGTTATGGTGTAAATAATTAACAAAAGCAATAACTAAACTATTATTAATATCAATAAGGCATGTAACCTAACCAAGGTTAGCAGCGGACGCGTAGACGATCAATTAGTAATAATCGAATAGCAGAATTAACTGAAATTCGTGTATTTTTTTAATTAACTCTTTCTGTTATCTTTACGCCATTTTGAGGTTAAAAACTTCGAACCAATTGGAAGCGCGCAGTAATTGAATATAAGTTAAATTGAACGCAAACAGAGCGGTGAAACTTCGCTTCCGTTAAAAGTTTAATTTCACTAACTTAAACAATCGTTATCGAGTCATGATTTTGAAGTTATTGTCTTTAAATAATAAAACAGTAGTTCATTATACTCGCGGTGTTAATTCAAAATAGTTGGAAGCAATATTCACAAATACCCGATATCGTTATGGTGTAAATAATTAACAAAAGCAATAACTAAACTATTATTAATATCAATAAGGCATGTAACCTAACCAAGGTTAGCAGCGGACGCGTAGACGATCAATTAGTAATAATCGAATAGCAGAATTAACTGAAATTCGTGTATTTTTTTAATTAACTCTTTCTGTTATCTTTACGCCATTTTGAGGTTAAAAACTTCGAACCAATTGGAAGCGCGCAGTAATTGAATATAAGTTAAATTGAACGCAAACAGAGCGGTGAAACTTCGCTTCCGTTAAAAGTTTAATTTCACTAACTTAAACAATCGTTATCGAGTCATGATTTTGAATTTAAACACCACTTCATTGATTCAACGTTACAATTAAAAATTACTGTTAGAATAATGTGCATACGGACATTTGAAAACTTACAAGTATTAAAGTTTATTCGCAAAATGGAACCGGACAAGAATACAATAGATTTAAAATTACATATAATCAAACACTACATGTTAATAGGAAAATGGAAAAATCTTCCAGCTGATAGATATCAACTATTGGACGTAGACCTCCCTCAAAGATTTTCAGGACCCACTGAATAAATAGAACGACGACCAATGAGACCTTTAGTGGAATACTACGAGCTGATGATGATGATGAAAATTCAGTAATACAATAATTATTTTTGATATTATCAGATGTCGTGTAAAGACATTCAGCTATTATTTTTATTGTAACATAAATCTCGTATCTATGCAGTATTCTTCTTTTTTATTTATTCAGATCTCTATCTACTTAGTTACTGAATAATTCAAATTTATTTACCATTAAGTTATTCACTCTCTTTATCTTCTTTTTTAAATTTATAACTATAAAGAACTCATTCATTTCAAAGTTAAAGTAACGTTCTTCTACTTTAACTTTGATGTGAATGAATTCTTTATAGTTGTTGATAAAAAGGCCTCCGCGATCTGGCAGAGGGACGTCGAAGAGCCCTCAATGTAACGAGACATAGTCGATGGCCCTCTGTGCGCTAACTGTCTCCCACTTGAACCACACCACCTAACTCGACCGCTGTTCAACTACGTGCTTACTAAATTCACCGTTAAATCTTACACTAAATAATCACTTAGTTTTTTTATCTTTTCACTTAGTAAACGACTTTAGCTTTTTTGTTATTATTTATTATAATAACGAAACCTATGCACAATGGAGATCAACAGGCTAAAATAACGATGACAATAATTAATTGTTTCATGTAGCTTCTATTTTTTTCAAATGACTAAACAATGAATGTCGTCTAATATATAATGATTTCTTATATTTCCGCGAATGTTACACATTTATTAAAACCCAATTTTACGGATTATAATTATTATTATTTATTTTATTAATTTACCATGACTGCTGCAAAGCGGTCGAAAGGTCGGAAATAAACAAACTAAATAATAAACGCGATAAATTCCGTAAAATTGAGTTTTAATAAATCGTCTAATATAGTTAATTTTAACCGCTTTCAATTAGATTCGCAATGCAACTGGTAGTTAGCGTATTGTTATTGATATCTATGTATTTCGTTGAATAAAGCGGATACGAAATCGCAGGAGACCAGTGTACACAGACAGTAATACAAACAGAGCGACTGCAAGACAACCGCCATTGTCCGCCGCGTTCACTTCCCATTGTTGTCATTTTCAGCCGCAACAATGCAGTATCGTTGTACTTAAATTGCAAATAATACGAGCAGACCAATCTCGTTGAACTCTACGTATTATAAATATAAGCTAACAAGAAATAATAAAACATCTATTATCGTTAATGGTACAAATGATCACAGATCACGACAACTCTGCACGTTTCTAAAATAAGAACGAAATAAAGTTATTATTATTAATGCATTATTTTTCTTTTATTGTATTGTTATAAGTATACGTTCAGAAAAATATATTTTTTACAGTTTTTTCTTATATCAAAAGACATTGATATAAAATATTGCGCATTGTTTCAGCTCTCTCCTACAAAGTAAGCGTTGAAAGTAACTTTAATAAGTGTTCAAAACAAATTTTATTTTCAGCTCTTCGCTATACAACTCGGTCTTATCCTAGAACTTTATACGGCGCATATTTTGCGTCCAAGCTAAATCACACCATTCAGGCAGCCGGTGAAATTGGATGCATTGAATGTCGGTGCAGGCGACGGAGCTAACCGTGTACACGTCTTTTGCTATAAGTAAAATAAATGTTCTCGCATTTTTTAGCTACGACCAAAAAACAGATGTCTGATTAGTTTAAGACGTACTTGTCTGTCTGTAGCGACGTTTTTAAACGAAGTCTGATATTAATTAGAAAGGAAAGAACCTTTTAGTCGTTTGAAATATTTCCTCAGCGCCGATTCAGCTACCCTCTTGTACTATAACACACAGGTCCTGGATTCGATTTCTAGTCCCCATGTTGTGGAACTAGGATGTTGAGAGAGGTTTTAATAAACTGTTCAGTTAGCCACCACCATTAGATAGATATTGTTGTGTGAAAACTCATCACGGTCTTATTGACACTGAAACCCATAAAAATCAAATAGATTTTTGCCAATTTCTTGTCAGAAATTTTTATTCGAAAACACTCGGTTCATGTTCATGAGCAATTTTATGTATTTAAACAAAATTGTTCGCAAGTTTTCTTTTAAGTATAAAACATCTCAACCTGGAATTCACTTTAAATAAATTTCGCGTAATAACAAGAATTTAATTTTCTTTCTTTCTTTTTCATAAGTCAAAAGAATTTCTTGCAAATAAAGATCATTACACTTGCGTAAATAAAATGAAGCAAAAAGATCAAGCAGCAACTGAATCCCAATTGAATACCATGTTGTCGTTCATCATGTTAATTGTCTAAAATTCTCGATCGGGTACAATCCGATTTGCCGCTTAACGAATGGAATAAATGGCAACACAAAAGCTTTGTGATGCTCGCTCATGCTTCGTGTACAATAAACGTGTTAACTGTCCTTTGTACAACTGACAAAGGTCTCCATAAATTGGTTCATTTCATAATATCCATCAGAAGAAGGATGATCGCAACAGTTAAACAGCAAAATTCGTACCTGCTCGACTTATCATGCTCATTAGTTTAGTTTTAAATAAAATACGCGAAACGAAAACAAAAACAAACGGTTAAACAATTATCGTTATGGAATTTTTTATATATCAAGTAATATTTTTCATTTACATAACACATTTTAAGAAAATTACAGATACAACAGATAAACAAATTCATATTCATTGCACCTATACACCTAACCCACTTTAGTTTATTTCACCGCATTCACCGCTTCCACTGCACATCCCTTCCAGCTCCGGCGGTGAAATTGGATGAGCTGAACAGCAGCCGACCGCACTACGTGTTCTCGAAGAGATGTCAAATATTTGAAATTCAGATTTTTCTGTTTAAAAATGTTTTGTATCGGATAAATTTATGATGCTGTGCAGTGCCATGTTTCAACTGTAACATATAAGAATAATAATAAGAATAAAGATATTTATTTGTCTAAAAATAACTTAAAGCTATGTACATTACATTAGATAGGATTAAAGTTTTGTATGTTAGACTAAAAGGTCCAGGACTCAGTACATACTACAACTCGTGATATTCTGCCCTGGCCTGACATTGTGTAGCAAAGTAATCGATGGAACACTTATTTTATTTACATTGATGATTAGTTGCGTTAAAATAAATAAATAGTAAACGCATATGTAACAATAGACACACGTACTAACCCTATACGTTTGTGCCAAATGATTGCTGCAGAATTTTCTAATTGCATTTTACAGTTAGAAAATCCTGGGTGTGCACACTTCACTATCCACCTCATTATATCTTAACACCACGTAAAGTTGAGTGTTAGCTTAATAAATGTAAAAGAAATGTAGGTATGAACGTTGAATGATTAATATATACTTACCTCAATTGATTTCCAGGGTGACCAGCCTAAAGCTACATCCATTATGTTTTTACTATATTTACTACGTATAATCGGTCTTAGTAAGCTGCCATCCTAGTGACAAATAATAATACGAATGTTTTATAGTAGTAAGGAGAAATCTACAGACGTTTGCCTTAAAAAAGTATTCCGCTGGATATGATTCCTTCGGCGCTACGTCGGATGGAAAATTGAATGCAAGCCCGTTCTTGGTTTCTTATTCGTAAGCAGCTGCATTAGGGGCACAAACAAATCGAATATTTTCAGTGAAATACTTCCTCCTTTCAGTCCGTATTCGAAACTATACCACCGCGCTATATACAATACAGAAGTTGCTTTATACATCTAACAAAAAGATATAATAATAATCCTAGATTTCTCTGTAAAAGCATTTTGTAGACTATTCCTGCTCTCTGATAATAGAATGCGAATATTCCAACGTTCCGATCGTTGAGGCGTTATAGATGGTGAAACTATTGCAATAATCAGAACTACATCTATCAAAGCGGCGATAACAATGTAGTTCCTTACCAACACTAGAACTACGTCATGTAATGAACATACTTGCTTGCTTTCCGATAAAGTTTTAAAAAATTATGAACTTATTACTAATGTAGTAAAATTACTTGAATTTTGGAGATTGAGAGTCGCTTATAACAATGTGGTATTACTTACGATATACCCAATATTATATTATGATCGTTGATATAAGACAAAATTTTAAATCTGAGTAATTACACCAGAAGTTATCATCTAAAATCGCAACACAGTTTGGCGGCAGAAATACCAGATGCGATGGTATGTATATGATCTCTGGCATTAACACCTATCATCAGTGTTATATTTTATTAATATTTTTAATAGTTATTGCGTCTGTTACAAAAGAATTTCGTGGAAATAGCTTCGCCGCTCAATGGATTCATTTTCCACTTTTAACGTTGTAAAGCGGTGAGGACACGACGGGAGTGCGCTCGATGTAACGACAAATAAGTATGCACTCAACCCTCTGGCTCCAGGATGCTCTCGAACTCTGCCACTTGATTTCTCAACTTGCAAATTAATTAAGAACATGCATATACCAAACGGCGTCTTAATTAAATCTCAACAACGTTGACGGCAAGTGAAACATTATATTTTTAATTACAGTTTCCATTTCACAATAATGGCGTTTAATTTTGCTGGTATGTTGATAAGCAATGATTTTGCATAGCAATACATTAATGTGTATAAAGCAGTTAAATTCGGAAATAAGCTTTGCAAATACCGAACAAAGGATTTAGGGTGTAACCGCAGCGAGACGCTCGCAAACATAATCAAGTCTAATGTAATTTCAATTCAATGGAAACTGAATCGATAAACTCACAGCGATTTTGCATCCTTTATTATTCGTTCGGAAATACAACGCAATGTTCAACGGTACAATACAAATGATGATGATTTGGATTTTTTTTTAATTTTCAAAGAATAAAGGCACTACTCACGACAAGTATTAATCGTAGGAGGCAATAATCAAGCAGTATACTTCCCTGGACAGTTAGCTACAGACTGATTACCGGGTTTGTCTAAAGGAAAGCTGTTGTCTAACAATGCTGCCACCTATCTAAAGTGTTACCAGCCTACAGTTCTCGTTATAATAACTTATAAATCACGAAAGATTATTTGTAATATTATTAAATACCCGATTTATTATCTGGTATTAAGTTTTACTTTTGCGTTTTTATGATTACTTATTTGTTTTCACGTTGTTATCAATCGCTAATCTTTGGATCATATTAAATCTTGTAAATAATGTATTTATAGATTGTCCATTACAAAACAAAGTATTAAATGAATACAAAGCAATCGTCAATTTATCCGCCCGATCGACAAAGCGCCTAATAAATTAAGGAAATTGGATTTTCCACTAGCGCGTAATCGGATTACACAATTACGGAGCGCAGCGCGTTAAAGGGAGACAAAAATTTGAAAAGCGGATTTAAATTGTCTATATTAACCACAGCTATTAATTCTTCCAACAGTAGTGTGCAAATATTAATGAGTTTTAAAGCGACGAGCACAATGTGATGCAGCGTATATCGTAACTAGCGCCACATTGTTATGGGAAGCTTTGTTAATAGCATTTACCATTAGATGAACGTTCTCTACTTCTCTTGTCTAACAAAAAAGTCATTACATATCTGGCCTTTCAATGTATTTAATAAAGAATACATAAATATACTACTGAAAGATATTAACCACGTTTCATTTCGTAGAATAACTTCTATCGCTATAGTAAAGTTGACTCATAAAGTTCCTGCTGCTATTTTACTCATGTGTCATGTTGTAATGCCACTGAAGGTTTGTCATATTACTTGTAACTACTCTGAGTCAAGTAACATTAAAATTTTATATTAAACGATGAACTTTAGCTCTATTATATTATACAATATGAGGATGGTTTAGCGGTTATTCTGGTCTAGGGGATACGTTAAAGAAAGTCAGGGCAATACAACACAAGACCGTATTTTGTAAAACAAATTACGATCAAATCAAATTTCGGTGTGAAATTTCTAAACCCACTATCTTGCGCTCAGTTATACATTAACTTAATATTAAGTTTTGCTATCGAACAAGCGACCAAAGTGAACTACCGATCTGGTGGATGTTTTTTTAAGAGACGAAATGACGAGACGAGCATGAGGTTCACCTGATGGTAAGTGCACTTAATAATGTTTGCACATTACTATTTGGCGGCAGAAATAAGAACTGCGGTAGTACCTACCTAAACGGTCTCCGGCAACATATCCCTAGCACAAGTAAATAGTGCATGGACTATTATTATACTCAGCGAATTAATAGAAACCGCTAGCCGAATGTTAAGGTTTAAATTAATTTTCTCCCGCGTGTTTATCATTTGTCCCGCCGTCGGGTTCGACGCCCCTTCAGAATTTAATTTTGTCACCCTGTGATCGAAGGGCGTCTTAAATAAATCTATAGACTCCATTTCAGAAATTACGAGCCTTAATTGGAAATCGGCGTACATTTTTTTTATGAATTTTTTGTACATTCAA
Organism: Byasa hedistus; assembly: GCA_029286795.1. Lineage (NCBI taxonomy): Eukaryota > Metazoa > Arthropoda > Insecta > Lepidoptera > Papilionidae > Byasa > Byasa hedistus. The sequence continues at coordinate 2,086,083 of JAGSMW010000001.1, forward strand.
CGAAGCAACGAAAAAACTAGGACGTCTCCTGAATAAATGAAGCTCCTGCCCATATCGCTAGCTAAAATGGTATACACTTCAGTAATTTCACCACATTAAACTTATTGCTTTAAGACATATGATGATGTCACGTTAGCCTAGTAATTTCACTAGCAACAACAGTCTTTTAAATGGAACAATGTAATATATCCACAATACCGTTTGACAGCAGAAATAAACACTGCAGTGGTACTTATACACAAAAGTGAAAACAATAGATATTATGATTTCAGCTTTCGCCATTTACTTTTTAATTTATTCGCAATTTTATCTTTGCCATCGTCTGTCGACGGTGGAAGATCTCCCCGGAGATTAAATTCAAAGGGAGCAATTACCAAAGTAACCCCCTCGGCGGGCTGGTGGCCGCAGTTTAATGGCGTGGACAAAGGAACTGAGCGCTGATCTATCTATACTATATCCGCATACTTCTCTTTAAATGAAAATAGATATATAATCAATATCGTTAACCGTATTTACAAAAATTTATGCCTTTATAAATGTAAATAGAATAAACACAACCGGTTACATATAAAACTAAAAGTCCGAAACATTTAGACCGATCACAGTAATTTAAAAAAAATTAGAAGTGCGTATACATGTTTAATGTAACTTTTGTTTATTAGTTTTTGCGCTTTTATCCTTGAACAATGTAGATTCCATGGATACGAATTTGCAGTTTTTATGCTAATAAAACAAAACACTGAATATAAGAAAATAAATATTAACGAAAAATAACGCTGCATAAGATTTTCATGTTCCATACAGTAACGTTTGAGTAGATTTATTTTAGATACAAGTAAAATAAATATATACAGATAGGACAATGTCAAACATAGCTATCCTAAATTTACACAATCTGTCTGCTAAACTTCAGTTTGAAGAAGACACCTCTAATCGCACTCTCAGAACGATCGTACCCTGCAAACCGCGTATAATAATAATGTGGTATAATTTAAACTCGAACAATTCTAAAGTTCCCCACAAGGGATTTACCATTTTAATACTCCCTTGATTACAGTTTTGATTAGCTGTTATCTGTTTGCGATCCCAATATCCGGTTTGGGAGCAAATAACTAACCAATAACGTTATTAAACTAACTATCCTGGCAATAGAATATTACGTGAACATACTCGTATGTAGTGAAACGGGATTTCGATCTATTCTAATTTATTCGCAGATTTACCACATAGATACTATTGATAACTTTAATTATATACATAATATACATACATTGTTAACATTTGAAACAATTTTATTTATATGTATGAGTACTGTATAGAATGAAATGATGATGAAGTTTACAGGATATATAACGAACAAAGTTTCATTTTTAATTATTTGTTATTATTTTATGTATAATATTGATATCTTAAAAAGTTTTTTTTTACTTCAGTTTCATTACAATTACTTTTTTTGTAAAGATTTTTGAAAATATCAATTAAATAGTACTTTTCTCCTGATTCTCAGACACTCCTCTTTCATAAGGAAAAACAACAAACAGACCTATCCGCAAACAAAATTCAAGCTAACAAGATATTAATAATTTAAAAACTTGATTAAACACAATTAAGCAGAACGTTGCAGTAAGCAGTGTATGTCATCCTTACTAGTACAGAATTGGTATCACCGGATGTATTACTACAGGATTCTTACAACTCCTTTGTTCGCTTATTAAAACAAAATATAGCAATACAGAAATTTCATAATGATTTTAAACATGTTCACAAACTTTCTATACTTCTTTTATATGAAATATTTTAAAAATCAATTAAAAGTTTTCTCAATCTGACCGCCAAACTTCAGTTTGAAGAAGGCTATGATGATGATGATTTTAAAAATCAATCTTTTAGAATTTTAATACAACTACAATTTGCGGGTCCCGAATTAAGTAAACGTTATAATAAAACACACTTCAATGGCTTTCGATTTTAAAATAATTAAAACTTTTCCGTCCAAAGCAACGAATTTATTAAATATTCTCTTCATTAATAGATCTACGAACGGCAAAGTTTACTTGCGATCTACCCTCACAGAACGCCTCTCCGCAAAACGAACGCCTCGCCGACTTCCTGGCAAAGGCTTATTAGGTTCATGTTGTGCACCATGCAAGATGCGCCCGGCGACGGCAATCGATGTTACCATGACAACGTCCCCGCTCACGAAGGACACTTACAACACAACGGCGCGCTTACGAATCGCTGACTCATTTGTTAAATGTACTAATTTGCATAACAGCCTTTAAACACCCGTGACATATCGCCATGCAATATTTTTTTCGCGAAATATTGCTGGAAACTTTTTCAAGGAGCTCTCATATTAATTTGTAATGAAAATAGACTAGCAAATCGTTAAACAGGAGTTGTGGTAAAGTTAGTGAATAAAAATGAGACATCAGTTTAAATGTTTATAGAACACATTGTCCTTATCGCATCGAGACGATCTCGTTATCTTGTAATTTTACTAGTTACAGAGCCACACAAACCAGAAAGTAATATTGATACGACATACGACAGTATCGAAGGATAAGCTGACTAATTTATCTCACATTAATAATTTATTTATATTATATTGTAAAACTAATGATTACGACTAATTTTATTTAAACATAAAACTAGATAAATAAAGTCATTCGTCGATAATGTATGTAAACATTTATAACTAAAAACATTTGTTATATTCTCCATTATAAAATATAGTTTGTGTAATCGCAAGCGTCTCGCATAGTAATAAACGGACCGTTTTACAGACGGTAGATATCTCCAGCAGATGGGCCCCTAGTTTCATTCGATTTCACGATAACATCGTTCGTGGTTGTATATCAAGGGGTCTTGCTAACGATATCGTCGGTGAACATATTTTGAGCGGACGGGGTTTATATTTTACTTCTGGAGGGAAGCAGAGTTAGGGGGATATTTTCCCACTAAAACCACCTGAATGGTGACTGTGAGTAAAGAAGAGCCCCGAGCAAAACGTACCTGTACAATGCCAGAGCATTTTCTAAATTTGGTCAAGGCTTATAATAATACCCTTGTGTACTACGACAAATACGTATTATATATGCCGTTATCCACCAGCTAGCTTAATAAATAAAACAGGCCTCACACTCAAGGTCCGCGTTCCAGAAGACCATTTTAGTCACCCCATACAGGCAGTGCTTAGCTTAGTTTTATTCTTAAAAGCCGAAAAATATAATAGCCTACAGGCCGAGGCAGCCGTTACTATCACCCCGTCATCTTCTTCGAGCAGAATCGTCGCTTTCCTAATCTTGTTTTCTTTTGTACCATGATAGATTCATAGGAGACTAATCTTGCCTTTCTCCGCCGGTGAAACTGCTACTGCTAATGGCAAAGAAAAGTCTTGCACTATCCTGTAAAACAGAAATCGGGCAGATTTCACACAGTACATACTGCAGGTGTATGCTGCGCGAAATCCTGGTCTTTTATTTTATTGATCAAAGTGATTTAATTATTTAAGTAAAACTATTAATATTTATTTTGACATACACAAATCCATTAACACAGTATTAGAACATTAGTTAAACATGAGAAATAATAATAATCAAACTTACCTCGTTCATCTAGACAGCTGTGTAATGGATCGTTCGTTAACGCAATCCTTATAAAATTACTCGGAATAGTGTAAAACAAATCGATCCCGACGGCTTTATTTACGTTGTTATAATTTTCCAATAGATGGCCCTATAGCACACAAATGTACATCGTTCAATGAATTTGAATAGCTATATTCGGTACATCAGTACATTGTGACCCAAAAAGTACTACTGTTGACTATAGTTGGAAGATTTTGAATAATTTCATTATATTATAATTCACTACATTTAATATAACCAATTAATTACTGCCGTAATTAATGAGTTATATTTAGAAAAAATACAATACCTTTAAGGAATTCCAACAGATGTCAGTGTCTATAACATTTAATTTAGTTTTTTATTCTTTTTTATTATCTGGAGCATATCTGTAACAATATTATTGTTGAAAATATGTATTAATTTAAAAATTTCACGACGTTGCAGACAAACAAGTTAAAGTTTCAACCAAAATATTGAATCTATAACTGCTACTACTTTTTTTATTAGCTCCTATATTTTTTTTATTGTGTGACTTTATAATTGTTATTAAATGTAACAATTCACTTTGACGTAAATAGTTTTATTTAGTCTATTTTACTCTGTGGTTGCTAAACGGGCAACACCAAAAACCAGTCACGTCACGTAATGGTTTAGTGTGGGTGCGTCCTGCGTTTGTACGTTTATGAATATGGTAGTGGTTTTTAGTGTTTGTATGTATTTCTGACGCCGTTGTTAGTTGCCTGTCAATTCTCTAATTTTGGATTTTATCACTAAAACTCACCAAGCTGTCGTCTTTAGGTATGTACAACATGTTTTCCAACTAATGTTGATTATCATTCCACTGATATCTTTACAATTAGCCGTGTTTAAGTTGTGCATGTAACCTGTTAGACAGGCGTTGCCTCTGCATTAAGACTAATAATTTAATGCATTGATAAATGTTACTTTAATGTTTCAACGACTAATATTACAATTAATTACACTATCGATATTCTTGTTATCATTAGATATTAAGAAAACTTGTGAAGTTTATCTTGACACCGTGTAGGTGGTGGTAACTAAGTGTAAAACTAAGAAGGGCACTTGTAACTCAGTCGGCTTTTCAATGCCGGTCGGTATAGTAGTGTTTATGTGCAATAAGTGTATTATGCGCGCATAATGGTAGGCCCGTGTTTTGTACATTTGTTTGTTTTTGTGGTGTTTGTGTAGTGTTTTAAGTGTATATTTTGTTACAGGCTGGCAGGATGCTAAAATTCATTAGAGGGAAGGGTCAACAGCCTTCTGCTGAACGACAGAAACTTCAGAATGAACTGTTTGCCTTCCGCAAGGTAAGTCATTTGAAATATATATAAACATATTACTACATATAATTTTATGTACGTTTTTTGTATGCTGCAATTTCATAAACTATTATATATTACATATCTTTTTTAATCCATAAATGACGAAAAGTCGGGAATCTTTACAAATTACATTGAATGTGTAAGTACATGACAACTATAAGTCATGAGTGTTTAAGAACAAATTATTTTATTACTTCATTACTTCTATTAAAAAAGGTAACAATTGTATTTTAATAATTAATATTTTGTGTATACAGTTGTCATATTTATTAAAACTTGATTAAGCATTTAATATGTTTAACACAAAAATTGTTTGCATATTTAAATGTATCACTTATAGTTATCTTTATAAGACAGCAAAATAAAAGAATGTTTGTATCATTAAATGTGAATATATCAAAATAATGTATTTATATTTTCCACTGCTAGTTGAGAGCTAGCCAACATGATTTATGATAAATTGAATACCACATTAATCATATTCAAGTGATTGTTGTAGTTGTTCTGAATACAGATTTGTTTTCTCCATTACATCTTTTTAAATATTCGGCTATCAAGATTTTTTTTTAGATTCATAACACATGTGTAGTATATTGTTTAATTCAACTTAAAGCAGAATATAATAAAATATGTTTATGTATTTATATGTTGTATAGTTGACCAGTATAAAACTTGATAAAAAAAATAGTAATTTTATTAAAACATTTATCAACTATTATTAGTGGGTTAAATAATTTTAAATTAATGAACAAGCTACCCTCGGCTTAGACATAAAACATAATATTATGACTTATTTCCATATTTTTTTGAGTTGTTATCAAATGGAATTGAACTGCTTTTTTTTACAATACCAGCTAAGGACTTTAACAGTCTTGATGCTTATTTTAGTTTTGGTTATAAATATGTTTTCTCTGATGTAATTTTAAATCTTTGTTCCACAAATTTCAATGGTTCATTGCTAATCTATCATAGAAATCATTAACCTGAATTACAATGTTTGTTTTATACAATCTTATCATTCTGTGCCTTACGCTGTATTTGCTTCGAGATTAGATGCCGTCAGTTTATTTTTATGGCTCCCCTGGTTACATTTGCAGTGAAAAAATTTGGGCCAGGGACGTTGATTGTGAAATCATTTCTTACTATGTTTGCATAGTTGCATTACACCTCATAGTTATTTTAAACTTTAGCAGTAAATAATGGTTTTGTTTTTTTGTATAATATTACTCATCGATAGTGAATAATTTATAGGAAAATTATTATACTTTAGAACTTTTGTCAATAACCGTTTAAGGAAAGGAAAAAGTATAGTAAGCTATGACTAATATTCATTTTAAAAATATTTAAATATCTGATTATAGACTAACATGTAAAGTTGTTCTCTGTAATTTTCTAGAGTTATGAATGTTATTACGATGGGACGTCTACAGCAGAACTTAGGTCTATAATAAATTCCACAACACAGTATATATAATACTTATAAACTTTATTATATGTTTTTTGCGTAAGACATAAATTTAATGAGTTATATTGTTGTATATTAAAACATAGTTACGTTTGCTTTAGTCATAGCCGTGCCCAGTAATTGTGACACGCGTCTACATCATGAAACTGCTTTATATAAATGGATCTCAAGGTCACGAAACTGTTTCATTTGGTCAATTGAAAACTTTACGATTGTTGGCGGGGCGTATCGCTGATACTTTTTTTTTTTGTTACAAGATAAATGCTTTAAGAAAAAATTTATAAGAATGAGGAAGTGTTAGAAGTAAAAGCAAAATATGGATTTGGAAAAAACAAGTCTTCTGCATATTAAATTAGTTTATTGTTCTTTAAATTATATTGATACTTTATAATATAAATTTCATTAATTTGTTAATGAAATGGTTACTTAACTGAAAATTTCACATGTATACTGTTAATTATACTGATGTCAGGTCTCTGTTGCCGGAGACACAGCTCCTTTTTCAGCCGCCAACAGAACTGTGTTCCGGTTTGAAGGGCGCTGTAAGCTAGTGAAATTACTGGGGTGACAAGACATAATATATGTCAAGGCAACGAGCATAAGGATGCAGAGTATATCATCCTAACTAGCGCTACTTTATAAGCAGGCGTAACACTTACCATCAGGTGGAACTAAGTATATCAGGTGGTAGGTCTCTGTTGCCGGAGACCGTCTGGATGGGTACCACCGCAGCTCCTATTTCAACCGCCAAATAGTAGTGTGCGAACATTACTGTGTTCCGGTTTGAAGGGCGCTGTAAGCTAGTGAAATTACTGGGGTGACGAGACATAATATATGTCAAGGCAACGAGCATAAGGATGCAGAGTATATCATCCTAACTAGCGCTACTTTATAAGCAGGCGTATCACTTACCATCAGGTGAACGTCTTGCTCGTCTCGTTGCAAAGTAGTATAAAAAAAATGGTGAACGTCTAGGTCGGTATAACCGGAAATCCGTTAACATTTTAAACGCTATCACATAAATCAATCAAAAATATCGCTTGCTGCGAAAAAATACATTTTTTTTATCTGTGGGCAGAGAATTTAAAAGCGTTGTATTGTTTGTTTTATAAAAACACATATACGTGTATGTGTGAGTAGGAAAATATTGAGTTCGGTGTTAGTGACGGTTATCGTCCGTTATGCCGATAACGGATAAAGATACCGTCGGATCGATACCACTATCTGCGCTCCGAGCCACCTCATCCAGCCACTTATGTTTTAGTAACATTTATTTTATGAAATTTTTTAAACATAAATATTTAAAATTACAACTCGTATGTTTACCGTTAACTAAATTACTGTCACATTTCAGACAAGGTATTCAAACTGGAAGATAATAATGTTTAATTTTTCCTATATAAAATGTTAAGTCTCGTTACCACAGTAATTTCAATAGCTACACCATTCGAACAACACAGTAATTTTTGCACATGAGTTCCTATTTGGACGGTCACATACAACAAAAATCTATGACCAGTAAAAATTACTGTTCGGCGCTAAAATTATGAGTAGTGTTGTTACTTACGTAGTTTATGAATAGATATATCGTCAGTTGCTTTTTTAATGACAATTTTTTTTATTTATCGATTCTCTAGAGACCTTTTTAAACTGGCTTAGTTTTAGATATCATTTATAGTAAACAATAAACTGGCGCACCCCGACTCGACCGCGCCCTTAATTATCAGTGCGAAATGATTAAATGGCTGACTATAATTGATTACAGGCTAGGTGTATCGAACGGAATTTAAAGTCGAGAATTTTTTGAAAAAATCTACATTGAGTTATTTCCTGATATGTTTTAATTGATTTATTTTTAATTCTATGTAAGTGGTAAGTGATACGCTTGCCCTTAACAACGTGGTCGTGATTGAAATGGTATACACAGCACCACATTGCGCTGAGTCTCCTAGCAGCTCGTATTTCAGCCACCTAACAGTAATAAAGGGCGCTGTAAGCTAGTGAAATTACTTTGGTAATGAGACTAAACAACTAATGTCTCTAAGCGACCAGCGCAATGTGGTGCAGTGTATACCATCTTAACTATCAGCACTTTGTTATGGTCAAGCGTATCACTTACCATCAGATGAACGTCTTACTCGTAGACTCGTAGAATAAAAAAAATCTAGATCCTATGGTTAGATATTAATTGAAACAGTACCTTCACGGACTTATCTTTATAATATAGTAAAAGAAAAAAGATTTGTCTCACAATGTGATCGAAGTGATAGCTAACTCATCACATCGTTCAAAACAAATAGAAAAGGTTACATTCAATTGTTAGTTTGATTGAAAAGCTCGATTCGAATCAACCTTGAACTGATCACTTACATTCATTACGCAATTTTGTGTGTTGTACGAAAATATATATATAACATTTTCACAATTAAAACTCTGAAACTATATCAATGAAATTAGTTACGAGGAAAACAAAAATGAAGTCATCAAAAGTGTAGTAATTCTAGAAAAATTACTGAAGTTTTGGATAATAAAATTTACAATCTTATAAAGTATTTACGTCTGAAATATTTAGGGTTAATATTGTCTAGATACCTTTTAAGCTATGTATATATAAAAAGCATCAACTTGTCATTACTCTCGTCTGTCGTCTAAAATATATTAGTCTGTGGCACGACGGCTAATCGCTGGTCTTATACCATAGAGGTCTCTAGTTGGATTATGAAGCTAATTTCAAATTGGTTTGATTATGCCAGGGAAAATGGAGGACTGTGATAGTATGTCGATAGATGAATTCGGTGTTAGCGGGGCAGATCAATTCAAGAATGATAGATATTTATGATACTAGCTGTTGCTTGCGGCTTCGTAAGCGTGGTATTTAACAAAACAGTTATTGTAAAGTAGCCTAAGTTACTTCCTGTTACATCAGCTATCAGCCAGTGAAAGTCATGTTAAAATTGGTCCAACCGTTTCTGAGATTATCTGGAACAAACAGACAGACAAGAATTTTAAAAATGTGGTTTTGGTGTGTCGTGAGTACATCGAAATGCACTTAGAACAAAGCAGTTATTTTAATGTTACAAACAAACACTCCAATTTTATTTAGTTGTATATATATCTCAAGGCGACAAACGCAATATGGTGCAGTGTATACCATCTTTACTAGCTTGGCGTCATGGGCTTACCATCAGGTGAACGTCTTTCTCGTCTCGTTGAATTAAAAACTCTCTATCGAATTCGAACCATGGACCTCCGTGTTACAAGGCAAGTTATTACAATATTTCCACTATACAACGATATCCAGTTGTGACCGATTCTCTATACGTTTGATAATTTAATTTCGCGTATGTAACAGTCAGATAACGAATATCCCAGTTAACGGTACAACGGTCCACTGTTACCGTTATCGACATAATGAAATGTTAACATTATTAGTCACAACGAACTCTTTCAATTGGAAATTGTTTCACCGCAGTTATTAGTAGCCGATGTGAAGCATCCACGTCAGGTTTCAGGTCCCCAAGGTCCACAATGAACAAGCTAATTTAATAACAGACGATGGGTAATACTATCAACTTGGGGTCCCATTATTAATAAAATTAAATCACCAAGCACACCATAAGACTTCAAGGAACAGTCAGCTCATTCTGTGAATATTAATGAGGTTCGGGTACTCTGTGGTGACTGTGGTCAGGACATCTATCAGCTCAGACCTATGACCATAGCTTCTGTAAAGCACCTCCAAACTTACGGAATAATAAATTTGTAGTTACTTTAACGATGTAGTTAAATTATTTAAAGTAGTTACGTTAATGACTTCATTGCTCGTTATCTAAGCAGGTAATAATGGTGATGTCATTTCTAATGTTATTTGTATGTTAATTTTTAAATGTGTACTTAAAGATTTATTTGATTGGACGTTTATTTAACTGGACGTTCAGATGATATACACTGCACCACATAGCGCTCCTCGCCTTGAGATATAAAATGTTAAGTCTCGTTACCCCAGTTATTTCATTAGCTACAGCGCCCTTCGAACTGGAACACAGTAATGTTTGCACACTACTGTTTAGCGGTTGTAGTAGTCACTGCGGTGGTAACAATTTTTTTTTTTTTTTTCGAGGGGAAATCTTCTAAAGATACCCTGCTTCTGGGGGGAAGGTCAGGGTTATGTGGGATTTGTACCCACTAAAACCCCGTCGGTGGTCTTTCCCAGTGCATTAGGAGAGGCTCCGTGATCTCCTATGGAACGCGCCGGTGCCCCCCTGCACTCAAGAGGGGTAAAATCCCTCCACCTTTCCATACATTACGGCAAATCCAAGACCACCTTGCATTTGCCGTCCTACTGCGGCTCATTAATCGAGCTTTGGGGACCCCCACCCCAAATGCTCGCGAACCCGAACTCGACTCGAGACCCTTTTAGTCGCCTTCTACGTACGACAGGCAGGTCCTTACCTTAGCCCTATTCTAATAAGCCCGGGACTACAGGGCTGGCGGTGGTAACTACCTAGACGGTCTCCGGCAACAGAGACTTACCACCAAAGCCTACCTAGCAGGAAATATTGAATTTAACTTAGTAACTATACATAAGAGTTTAATATTCTCAATGTTACTCAGTTTTGAACCCCTCGACCCAATAGAAGGTTTTTTTCTGTATCTATCTTTGTAGTATGATATCTCTTAAATAGCTAGATTGATATCGAGCTAGATATTTGGTGCGAAGGATTGTTCTTAATTATAGTTTAAAAAATGGCTCAACCGTTTTAAGGTTATTTATCACTTTTCTAATTTTAGTCGCTATTATAATTATATTTTAATATTTTAAATACCTACTTTTTATAAAACATTTACTAAAGTTAAAAAAGAATTACAAAAAAGTATCTTTTTAATATTTAAAATCTTTATATTCTAAAATTTATTTTTTTTGCTCTAAAGTAAAAAGATTTGAATACGGTTTTGAATGTTTTAGTGTGTGAGAGGTCATATTAGTTTTCTCAGAATATCGGCATCGAACTCAAAGCCGTTTCTGAATTCATATTTTAGGATAATCATGAGATGTTCCTTTTATACCTTTTAGTTTAACCTAATGATAGGTTGTGAAAGATTTTATCAGGTATTAGTAAAAACGGTCAAATATTAAATCTAAGGTTATAGTTTTTACCAATTACTTTTACTTTACTTAAAAGATGTATTTTAACTCTTTTCGTTTACCTTACTAACCTAAACCAAAATCAGAGTTGATAAACTATGTAAGTTATTATTTAAATTACCTAGTTTTGGAATTATTTTTTTTTTTTTTTTTTAATTGAATCTTTATATCAGTTTCATCTTATAGAATATCTAAGGAAAGAATATCGGTTAATTTATATAATAAGTAAATTTTGACTTTATAAAGATATAATATATCTCAACATATTTTTTATATACAAGATACAGAATGAAAAGTGAAACAGGTTTACAATTCGCGTACTACTTTATTTTGAATTTTGTCGTATAATGAAAACTGATGGTGTTAGTGTTCAGAATATTTTATATACCAGGAAATGAGTGGGTCTTTGAAATATGTTGGAGATATCTGTAATCGATACACTGGTCCAACAGCAGTAGAGTATACTTGCGGTAGTTAGACCATACGTTACGTACCGACGAGACCGCATTCCGGCATTGGTCATTGTTAATGTATTTTTTTTTAACGTTATCTATAACTAAGCTAATTTTATTTAATAGTTAATTATTGTAATCTGTTATAACCGTCGATAACGACACAATGTTTCAACACATAATGATAGTTGCGAAAAAAATCATTCTTGTATTACAAAAACTGAGGGTAATAAGAATTTAGACCACGGTTATCGTTTTTTTTTAAGTTTCCAATATTGATATGTAATAAAGGATATGTACAACATGTTTAAGGAATAAAACAAAAATCTATACTTACTTTATAGTAGTTTTGGGAAGACTACGAAGACTCACATTTCCGATGAAGCTACCATTTTAGTATTTTAAATCAAATTACTTAGTAGAATAAATATGTGATTACTATTAAACACTTACAGATTGTAGCGGTAATAAAAGAAACTTTAAATCTAACACAAAATCATGAACACCACTACGTTACATTGTACAGATTTCATTGATGCCAAGACTTGGATTGTGCGATGACGTTAACTACACCGTAGGGCTCATAACGTAAGTCACCACTTCATATAAACGTTTGGAAAAGCGAAAATAACACATGTTTATTGATCAAACATCGCCGGTGTACGTTACCAGTTACCGATTACTGGTATACATCACCAGCAGGTCATTTTGTAGCGAACAATGTTTACAGTTGTGTACACCTCTGTTGTTTATTTAAACATTTGCATAATGAACAGCACAGATTTTTAACGAACGCTAACAAAAATGTTACTTAAGGAAATTTTGGATGGTTACCCTGATTCTGGGGTAGACTGGTTTATATGGGATTTATACCTTAACCTCCTCAGAAGATTGAGAGTTTTAAGATCTTTAGTACTCTCGTTGTTCTACAAGTATGAGACAACTTCATATTTGTCTTCCACCCAGGGGTTGATTAGTTGGCGATGAAATCCTCCACCAAGCCCACGAAATTTTAGTCGCTTTTTGCGACAGACTGATATTCCTATTGTTAATTGTCCAAGACTATTAAGCTGACAGGCTTTTAACTTAATCAACGTAAACAATTTAGATTGTTTTTGCACCATTGACGGTCCTAAATTCCATTGTAACGTTAAAGAGGTGGTAGACCTAATATTTAACAAGCAATTAAATGCTCAATTTTTTTTGGTATGACTTCATCCGCACAAACTAGAGCGTTATTCCGACAACTCATGCTACGACGCACTCGCGTCAAACGAGGCGCGATTCTCGTTACAGGGGGTCACACATCTTAACCTCTATTAGCCGCGTCATTGCCTCAACGAACCATCTCCCACGGCTTCCTACTTGAAAGAGACTTCGTCAATTTAGGCCCGCGATTACGGCAAATGTTTGAACAAATGTTCGGCCCGGTCGTCCAATTCCCGTGGCATTTCGTATTTCTGGTTTAAAGTAGGTGGGCTTGCTCAGTTGTCGGTCGTTGTCATTTTATACCGTCTCAAACCTCCATTTGTGCATTTAACGGTGTCAGATCTATTATGATCCGTATCCGCCATTTTGTGGATTGTGACACCTTTGCTATAATCTGCTTTATGATGATGTTACGCATTTCCTTCATCCAGGCGACCTCTTACTTTCTTCCTTTAATCTTGCCATCTGTTTCTGGCAAGGAATGAATTTTAAAATTGTTTCTTTCCCACATACTGCACACATTTCTTCTCGATTACACATGAATTTGAACATACAATTATTAATCTGTAATATCTCTGCAACGAAATTCAGAATTTTCCGTATTTACACAAGTCGTTGGACGATAAGATAGAGTACGTTCACACTGACTTTTTTCAATTAAGTTTTGCTCGACAAACAGACGAGAAATTCAAAATATTCACTTGATGATTAGTGATACCTAGTAGGGCTCTGCACAAACAACAGAAAGGATTTACTTGAACAAAATAATTTTGTAATTGCGATCAAAATACAAAAACGCAATGAATTCGCATTTAATCCGACTAACCAAATATGAGCAGCACCATCAATTATAATCTCTCACGGTTTAGTGTTTGAACGAATTGCATTCCGTTAATACCGCAGACGGATGGGTCGCCACGCAACGGGCATTAGCAGCTCGCAGCCGCACACGGTCATCGCTCTGCCTATTAATCTACAGTAGACGAACTGTTTGTTTGTGGATGCGGTTTGTTTCATTTAAAATTTCGTGCGTTTGCAGCGCAATCATTACTTACCGATGGTTGTTGTACTTTAAAATAAAAAAACAACACTTCCCGGGTCTCTAATTCCTTTTATTAACTAGCGGCACATTGTTATGGGCAAGTGTATGTCTTACCATCAGATAAACTTTGTGCTCGTCTCGTCGCCTAATCGATAAAAAAGACCATCTAGGTAGGTACTACCGTAGCTCCTGTTTCTGTTTCCGAACAGTACTGTGAAAATATTTTTGTGCTCGGGGTTGAAGGTAGTTGGTGCTATATTCAAGTTATAAAGGCTTAACATGTGTCCCGAGGTAATTAATGAGGTGTAATGTATATCTATCGCTAGGTTTTTGTGGGTAGGCGTATCACTTACCATCAGGCGAATCTCTCAAACGTCTTGTCGCTTCTCAGTACAAAACACAATCCATCATATATTATTATAAATTGTGTCCCGAAATTTCAAACTGTGTCTTCGGGATCAAAGCTGAAGACATTAGGAAACCTGCTTGTATGACCTAGACAAAGGTCATGACCACTATTCGGATAAACTTCTGTAGTTACAATTATTACTTATTTTTGATATTTTAATTATATTAGTATTTATATATAGTAGTATTAGTATATATTTATATATACTAATATATAATAGTATTAGTATTTATATTAGTATATATATATATATATATATAAGAAATAATAGTAATATGAATTGATAGAGAAAAATAGGTTTTTCTTTTTAAAGTATTAATCGTTTGAAAAGCGTTGTTTGATATTTGTTTAAACAAAACCAAGTCCCTTGTTTATAATATTATCAAAATTGTTTAACGTATGTAAATTTTTTATATATCTATGAAAAAAAGTGTAAAAGGTAAATAGCTTATATATGTAACTCTTCATTAGATTACACGTAATTGTGTCACATACTTTTTAACAACAAATGACGCGTCTAATAGCTTCGGTAAGAACCAATGCATACATACGTCTATTGTTGAGTTGATGAATACGAATACTATATAATGAAAAACTAGTTTAATTTTTTCTACTCATCTACTTTTTACTGGTGTTCGATATTACAAGGTACGTGGAGCAAGTCGGGCCTTCGCGCCGAGCAGATAGTTTCCTTTGTGATCGGCCAATCACCTGGCGCGAAGGTCGCTAGTACTATACGAACATATTTTACATCCGACGCTTTTTTTATTATCTACGTCTAATACACATTACGCTATAGCCTTGATTATACATTGCCGATACATTAGTTATAGTAGTGGGAAATGTGAAAAGAAAATAAGAAAGGTGACGTTAATAAAAAATTTTAAAAATGTAATAAAGAAAGTATATTAGCGATACTAAAGTATGGTAAGTTTTCACTCAAGAAGTAATAAATGAAAAGAGTATTTGGAAAGGAAGAATAAATTTGAAATGAAAAGAGACCCGTTAGCATTTTTTTTTTAAATCAAAATGTATTTGGTTCAGAAAATATTAAACTTAGCGTAGAGAAGTTCTATAATTCATGCGTCGGTTTACTACTGATTGTAGGACTCTTGTAGGAGACCGATTTTGTAGTTACCAACGCAGTTCCTATTTCAGTCGCCAAATAGTAGTGTGAAAACATTACTGTTGTCCAGTTCGAAGGGCGTTTTGACTAGCGAATATCTTGGGGTAGGATCTCTAACCATCTGAGTCTAAAAACTACGAGCACAAGCACAGTGTTCATCACTTCAACTAGCGCCACATTATTAAAGACGTCGCTACAACTACAAAACAACTAATACATACAATCAATTGCTAGTCTTTTTACTACGTATCAAATGAAGACTATTTAATTGTATATTATAGTTTATTTTAAAAACAAATATTTTTATTATTAGTATTATGCAGGAGTAATGAAATCCTCTGAACGCCAACAATCTCCCGTTTATTATTAATATTATAGTAGAAATATATATTTTGAACGATGGCAACACAGCCTCTCCATTATGAGCATTCATTCACATTATGTGTGAAATTTTAAGTTGATTTAAATAAATCAAAATTAAAATATAATTTAAAGTATTTTATTATACATAAGGCTTTTTGGTCCTTCGAGCCGGATCTGAACCAGCGACCTATGGAATCCGTATAAGACAGTATGAACGCGAGTCGCACCGGGCGTACCAGGCTTCGAAGCCATATACCGGCACGGCACCCCTACTAATCGAAAGGGAAAGTATAACATGGGTGCAACACTCCATAATTTTTTATTGTATATCTTTCAAATAGTCACTGCTAATGATATTACTTAAATGACACTGAAAAGCCCTGATATACTACCAGCTTATGCACTAGTAACTTGAAGACAACCACGTCGTATTTACACTGGGAAACTGACCCTGCTTCTCAAAGTCCTTTATTTTTATCAAGAAGTTAGACATCTTTGTTTACAAACTTGGGATTTTTACTTGATGGTGACTTTTTTCAATAATACGGTGGTAGACTTCTCGTTTAAAAAGATTATCTAACCTATGATGGTTTAGAGGTCATGGAGGACAGACGGAAAGTTACAGTAAGATAACCGATTAACCGATTTCCGTTATTGTTTTATTAATTCGTGTTAAAGAACCCAAACCCTTTTCACTGGAATGGGTAAAGAATTATAATTCAAATTCGGATTGATAAAGCCTATTTTGGGATAAGAGTCGACTAAAAACCTAAATATAGTCTGTATAGCCTAAAACTGTCTTGTTTTTTTATCTTGGCATCCGACACACAAGTTTTGGTCGACACAAAAAAATCTGAGTCTCGTATTATTCGTCTGAACCTAACTAGCGAGTTAAATGGACTAATAAAATATGTAATGACTGTTTTTATTTAGTTAGTCATAGTTTCGGCGATTCCTTGCATTTATATAGTTCGAATTGTTAAAATGGTAATAAGTTATACGAAAATATTACAATATATTTTAAAGAATATATAACTAACAAATTGAGACTCTTCCAAAATTGTTTTGACCCGCGAAACCCATTTCGACATCATAAATGTGTGAACTAACTACATTTTTGTGCCAAAAGCTTGTAGTGCACTAATTCGGCGAGCAATTATTCATGTCAGCAGTTTTTTGTCAAAAGGAGTTTTCGATGTACTGAATTATAATAACGATCATTATTACTAGCATATCATTAATTAGATTTATTTGTCTAAAAACAACTTAAAGCTGTGTATATTCAATTAAATAGAACCAAAATTTAGTAGGTTATACCAAAAGGTGCAAGACTCTGGGAAAAAGCAAAAAGTCACTGATATTCGGCCCTGACCTGACTAATTTACTAAAAATCTCTCGAATCGGACTTATGATTCCCGTATCCAGCTGCCTTTCAGTACTGAGTGAACCAGTGTGTGGGCGTTGTTTGAGGATCCTGACTTCACCACCAGCCATCAGACGGAGCTATGTGCCCACCGCTGACAAATGACATTAATTCTCACGGAATGCTTCTATAAAGCACGTTCATCTCGCCCGCTTTAGTAGTCATTGTTACAATGCATTCTTGCCGCTCACGTACGGCGACTTTGAATTTGTCGGTTTTTTTTACTACTAGCATAAGTAGCAGTGACTAATAACTAAAACCTTACTGCTATATTCTTTTTAGTCGTTAGTAAACGGGACTAAAGCCGCCGGAGAACTTTTCAACCTTGCGCTAGAGACCCATTTTCAGAATCAAACATCAGACTCAAAAAAAGCAGAATGAGAAGAAGTAATAAAATGAAATCACTTATTTAATTTACATCGATTACAATTTTAGTTACAATAATTTCTAAATGTGTTAAATGTTAAAGTTTACAAATATTCTGATGTTATTTCGTAACAGCAAGATTTAGTGCAAACAAAACGGAACTGAATACTATTAAACACTAGCCTGTTATTATTTCGTGACCATGCATATATTATTTACGTACGTACGTCTTAACGATATTTATTTAACAGGTTAGGTCTATGTAAACGTCTTAGTAAAAAGAAAACTGTGTTTCAGTTTTCATCTAATTATTAATGTAATAAAACTTCTCGTTGATAGAAAGATATTGGCATGGTTTGGTTCAACGAATTTCGCAAGATCATCGTAAATGGGACTAGTTAATAAAATATTATTTATATGTTCTTTGTTCAATCTCTCGTCATGTTTCGAGCTGATATAAACTATATCGTAACACTATCTACATTGATATCTCTTTGGAGCAGACTTTATCGATGCTATCGTCGAGTACGAACCCAGTGCATGCCCTTCATATCGTCCACTTTGCCATCGGCACTAATATTTTACAGGTAAGAAACCATCGCCCTTAATTTGGACATGTTTTCATTAAATCATTTGATAAGAGAAAGATTTTAAGTGTTTTTTGACAAATCGTAATTAGTATGTTAAATAAGTAATCATAAAAGCAAATGTAAGTATCGCTGTCAATGAAAATTACAAGTCAGCCATATGCGGATCTTTGATTAAGTTATGTTATATTACAATTATAATGTTACCTGTTGATAAATAGGTTTATAAATCGTAAGTCTAAGTTAGGAATACAGTTAAAGTCCTTTTTTTATTAATATTTAATCGTAATTGCTGAAGATGTGATGTAACATGATATATTGGCTACATGAACATTGAACATTGCTATGGCGGCACAATTACAAAACTAGGGATCTCGACGATACTATTGAAGCGATTTGTAGTAATTATGAATGTTATGTATTCAAATAAGGATACATAAGTTTCTATTGGTCGTATCGATAGATTTAATGTTTCGAACTGAAGGTCACTGGAAGCCAGTGGATGCGGGCAGCTCAAAACCGATCCATGAGGGGACATTTCAACTTGAAACTTTTGCTTTAGACAGATGAATAATCTAACTTAACCCATTTCATTTCTTACATAAATCTTTAAATAACATTAAGCTAAATACAGAGAATGAACTTAATGCCATAAAAAAATGTCCTATCAACCCAAGTGAAGAAATAAAAACAAAGTAATAATGTTAATTGTAAAGGAAACATTAAAATCATTAAAACTGCTGTTTTTTTCTTAGTGGGTTAATTTTGGATCTAAGCATTGAACACCTGGCAGATCTTTCTGGTTATTTATAAAGTTTACTCGTAAGGGTTCAGGTATTTTATCAGTCAGATAACTAACTGCTCACTGAATTTAACTTATCGCACACCAGACACCGCGTTTTGGGTGCTCGTTAAAGACACGTTACGGTTGTATACCATGTTATACATATCGTTATGATAAGGGCATGGTATGTGGAAGGCGAATGGCTTATTTATTATGAACAACATAAATATTAAGCTCGCCTTAAATTACATTTGTTAATAGTTCTAAACTCACCTACCACTATCTCCTCACCACCATAATCTGGCGCTGGTGAGAAAGCCTTCTCCGCTGTTTACTATTATATAATAACATTCTGTCTTATTAACTTCATGTTCCTCTGGCGTAGTAATCAAGCACTTGTTCATTCCTACTGTCTCACAGTTTTTTCTGACATCTCCCTGATGTTACTGTTCACTGCTTTCTTATCCATCTATTTACACGTATATTCATTACTACGAGTAATCTACGTTTGTTTTTACATTACCTTTATTTTCTTTTGTCAATTTTTACTAACGCCGTCTTTTTATCTACCATTACTTACAAAACTTGTTTATGTTATTTACTGTTTTGCATAATTGATAGATTTATTGTTAATTCATTTTCAATTACCTCGTATATATCTCCTGCTCAAAATCATACCTTTACTTCTTTCATAGTTTCACGCCCTCTTTCTTTTTTATATTGTGGTATTTTATTGTTTCGATGTTAATCTTAATTTCTGTCTTAAGGGTAAGGAAACTACACTCGGTTATTATTTCCCCGCGGTAACTGAATGACGAGCGCGATCGGTTCCGCTTCGCTATATCGAGTACTCGATTCAATTCCCAACTGTTACGCAACTCGACGTTGTACATTGTGAACAATCGATTTTCACTTTCACACGGATTCATTTGAACATACAGACATTCCTTATACATGCTATTCATATACGTTTACTTAATCCAAAATTCCAGTAACAGCTAATTTACTAAAATATTTCACTTTTGTATTGAATAAGGATCTGTCAATAATAGACTGTCTCTCCAAGATGGTCGGTACAGCATCACTTTGAGCTGATCATCTGAAAGCACAATACAGACTTGATATAACACATTTTAAACTAAAGGTATAATTGGTAGTATTAGTGGTAGGTCTCTATTGCCGATGACCGTCTAGATACCACCTCAACCACAGTGTAAAGGATGCTGAAAGCTAGTGAAATTACTGGGGTAACAAGAACTACTAATGTATCAAGGCGATGTGTATACAATTTTAAGCAGCGCTATGTTGTTATGAGCAAGCGTATCTCTTACCATCAGGTGTAGGTCTTACTCGTATCGTCACAAGAATAAAAAAGAATACGATTAGGTAACAAAATGTGCTTAAATAATTAAACCTGAAGCACTTAACTACACATACGCAATGAAAGTTATATAAGTTTCTTTTATATTTATCATCAGTATCAACTTTAATACGGTTAGTCGGTTTTTCCTAACCAGTGGTTTAATCCTGACTCTGTCTTTTGTAAATTTAAATAAAAATTACTACTTAAATCAAGGTGGTAGGTCTCTGTTGCCGGAGACCGTCTGGATGGGTACCACGGCAGCTCCTATTCCAACCGCCAAATAGTAGTGTGCAAACATTACTGTGTTCCGGTTTGAAGGGCGCTGTAGCTAGTGTAATTACTGGGGTAACGAAACTTAACACCTTATGTCTCAAGGCGACGAGCGCAATGTGGTGCAGTGTATACCATCTTAACTAGCAGCACGTTGTCATGGGCAAGCGTATCACTTACCATCAGGTGAACGTCTTACTCGTCTCGTCGCATAGTAGCATAAAAAAAAACTACGTTGTTTCTAGCAAAATGATCTTTAAATATAAGATGATGTTTGAAGCTTTAAGTCAATTAACAAACGGTGATGGTGTTCACAAATTGAAAGTGAATATCAAAGTCTTTCTCTTTTTGTTTTATATAAAAGTAGAATGTCTGAATTAATGTTGTGTTCAATTCATAAACAGCCAACGGTATCTCCATGTTTCTTGATGCCTTCCTTATACGGAGTAAAATTTCGTTCGACAGTTATGAAAGCGTTTTTCGATATATACGTAAAGGTGGCCGTCGATATCTTTTATAGCTTTCATACTGGTTACCAGGTAGTTTATTTACGTAAACGTTTAGTTATATTTTTTTGAATAGTAGTATAGTTTTTTAAGTTTAAAATTTTTGGTGGTTTTATGTTAATCTTATTTTCAAGTTGTTGTATTACATATTACACAATCTTATACTTATTATATACTTTAAAAATCTCTTCAACTTTTGGATTTAGTTTTCAAATTGATATATTTAATAATGTATGTAGTTTGTGTTGTATATCATTGTTCACTTAAGTATTTTTCCATGTACAATTTTCGAATAAAATTATAAATTTTAAAAATGTACTAATATTAGAAATTTAGTGGTTGACCATCTAAAAACTAGAAGATGACCATATTTTGCATCAGTAGGTGACCATTCAGATGCAACAATTATCGGATGTAACAATTATCGGTTTATGTGCATTAGCGGTCAACTACAGGCACATGGTCAACTACTAGTGACTTTACCTTACTTCTATCTTATAATTTCGAACCTGAGGTATTAAATTCGTCATCAAAAGTAAAAGCGGATCCCGTTGTTGGAGAAAGGATTTTACGATCGGTAACAGCGCGGCTGCACATCGTACATTTAGATAAAGTTTATTAAATGCTCTTAATATTGTTCGCTTAGTGGTTTATTGTAACGGTGATTTTATATGCGAATAAGTTTTACTTCATGGATATTGAATGTTTAATGATAACACGCGTTATGTTGGAAATATATATAAATTATTGATAAATAATATTATTTTTATAGTGATGGTAGAACGTTGCCGGAGACCGTAGGTACCATCGCAGCTCCTATTCCTGCCGCCAAACAGCAACGTGCAAATATTACTGTGTTACAGTTTAAATGGTGTCGTAACTAGTGAAGTTACTGTGGTAATGAGATGTAACACCGTATGTGTTAAGACGACGAGCACAATGTGATGCGGTGTATACCATCTTAAATAGCGGGTCTTGCTAGTCTTATCGCTTAGTAGGTTCCCCACATGATGTCTACATGTGTAACATCTAGGACTAGATGTTCTATTAATATACAAATCACTTGAAGTGGATGTCGTGTAGCGAACACCTTAACCACAAGTCTACAAAGCAAAAAGCTGTGAAGAATTCTGACAAACTTTTTATTAGACGATCATCAATTAGTTGAGTATCTTAAAGCCGTTTACCGTTGGTACCGATTCCATGCGATCTTCAGAACCATTTCTAGCACCGACTTGGGATCACAAGTGTAATACAACACGGGGCTGACTCACGCATGTTTGCGCAAGCGCACCTTTACAATCGCCGCCTTATCTATCATGATTAAGACATCGGCCGCGTGTACGAGTATATACATTGACGGCGATGTACGACATTTCTACAAATTGTCCGTACGTAACAGCACCTGTACAGCGATTTGTTTGCTGACAGAAATTTTAATGCGATATTGACTCATGCCGTTATACCTACCGCTTTGTCGGATTGAAACTTGGTGACAGTTTCCTCGTTTTATTCGTCACTAGTCAACAGTCATTAAGATTAAATATTTAGCAATTATACTAAAGATTAATTCATCTCACCTGGAATATAGTCGAGTCTAACGTGTATGGAGAATTGAAACTAGTGAGACGTTGACCTGATAGTATACACAGCATCACTGTGCGCTCGTCGCCACGAGATAAAATATAATGTCTCGTTACCCCAGTAACTTCACTAACTACAGCGCCCTTTAAACTGGAACACAGTAATATTTGCACACTAATGTTTGGTGGCAGAAATAGTAGCTGCAACGATACCTATCTAAACGTTCACCTACCAGCAAATATCTATCTGGTATAAATTATTGGCGATAGATGAAATATCACTAACTCTTCTCTGATTTACTACACACACTATCTTCTAACTACTGAACTATAGGTGCTTGTCAGTTGCAAAATATCCAATTTCCAATTCACTCTCTAATCTTCGATATCATTATTGCATATTGACTTATCAGGTTATCGTATTTCGCATTACAGCGGATATTTGTAACGTATTCCGGTGAAAATGACATCCCATCATGTATTCGATATAATTTATGATTGATCCGATCTCCAAAATTCCAGTCCACACCTTCCTCTCTTGCTCTATGTATATAGGAAAAAAGAGGTTGTAGGGGCAATAGCTTTAACTATGACCAGCAATTCCAAGCTTTAATATTTGTTGAAATTTATATCTATATTTTATCTGTGGCATGTTGTCTTTGGAATAAAGAATTTATGAGTACTCACTCGAACCTCAACGTGCTCGTTTTATTATAATATTAATTCATATACTCCATTTTGAGAGTCCAGCAGTGAACTTCAATAGACTGAAATGATGATGACATTAGCCAGGATTAAGGTCTAAGTATAACTTAGAACAAGGTTCACTATCGTTAACCTTTCGTATTTTATAACTTAATGATTTCTTATATTTCCGCGAATGTTACACATTTATTAAAACTCGGTTTTACGGAATTTATCGCGTTTATTATTTGCTTGTTTATTCCCGACGTTTCGACCGCTTTGCAGCAGTCATGGTCACGGGAGGACTAAGATGACAGACGTCCAATTGTCACAGCTATCACATGGTACCCACAACTTTTTAATTATTATTAATGATCCGATCTACGCAGAAAGAGCTCACTGTATCTTGAAGTCTTCTAGTGGTTCGCCTGGGATTTGGTTTAATTTTATTGATAATAGGATCCCAGGCAGGTGGTATTACCCAACCATCTTCTCTATTAAAATTAGGATGTTTTTTAATTTCAATAGCCTCGCGAATCATCCTTGGCAGGAGTCGGTGTTCTTCGGCGAGGATTTGAGGTTCATCGAATCTGATGTAATGGTTGGGATGATCCAAAACATGGTCACAGATTGCAGACTTCTTAGTGCGCTGATGTTTCAAGTCAGCTATATGTTCCTTCACGCGGGTCTTCACTGATCTCTTTGTTTGACCTATATAAGAGAGACCACATTCACAATCTAACTTGTATACTCCTGCATCTTGTAGAGGGATATTGCACTTGACAGGTGGTAGGAATTGACTTATCTTCTTGGGCGGCTTGAAAAAAGTTTTAATTGAAGCTCGCTTTAAAATATAGCCAATCTTGTCTGTGACTCCTCTGACATATGGTAACACGGCAGGTACACGCTCGACTGTGGCTGGTTTCACTCGGTCCCTGCGACGTTGACGCGGCACGCTGAGCTTGTTGTCCTGCAGCACCTGCTTGACATGCTGAAGCTCGGCAGCCAGGTGTTTCTGGTCGCAGATCCCTTGTGCTCTCTGAAACAAAGATTTTCCCACGGTAGCTAACTGTGATGGATGGTGGTGAGAGTCCCCGTTTAAATACCTATCTGTATGGGTCTTTTTTCTGAATACACTATGACCTAGGGTGTTGTCAGGATTTCTTATTACTAAAACATCTAGAAAAGCTAGACAGTTATTTGCTTCTAACTCCTTCTGCGTAGATCGGACCATTAATAATAATTAAAAAGTTGTGGGTACCATGTGATAGCTGTGACATTTGGACGTCTGTCATCTTAGTCCTCCCGTGACCATGACTGCTGCAAAGCGGTCGAAACGTCGGGAATAAACAAGCAAATAATAAACGCGATAAATTCCGTAAAACCGAGTTTTAATAAATGTATATAACTTAAGTTAATATGTGTTATATCTTAGGTCCGATGTTACTCCTAAACTGCTTATACAGATTTAGTAATTTTATCACTTTTCACAGTTATAGTAGCAATTAAATTATCTGATGATAAATTTAGAAAATATATGGTCATAGTTCAGTGTGTAAAACGGTCGTTCGTAAGTCTCAAGGATAATGCGGGTTCGATCCCCATTGAGCTCACAACTACAACTATCAAAAACAAATGACTCAGCCAACGTGATGTATCGAATTGATTCTTTCCTTGGAAAATCCCGAGTCCCAGCAGTGGGAACGATAAAATATCTGTTTATTTATTTGTATAAATTAATAATTTTTATCCGTAAATTAGCTTTATATATCATCCCTATGCAGTGCATTGTAAATATATGTGTATATACAGTAGTTGTATTACTAAATTGTGAATGTGTAAAGGAAAAAGCGGGGATCGTAAAATAAATCAAGCGATTATCCACATGCCATATACAGCGTTGTGGACTTCCTGTCTCCATCCATTTATGGTGATCAGGCCACTTGCCATTCATGACGCCGGCGCTACGTCGCGAGCCTCTAAACAACTATCGACTAACTTCATTACTCCATAAATTAGTAATAGTTTTGGCAACCTTTAGTAAAGGAGATATTTAACTCTTTAATCCCCTAACGCCATAAAGAATGTCATTAGTTTAGCCTTTCTGTGCAATTGTAGCTTCTGTACGGCTGTAACGATTTCTATCTAGTTTTTCGTTGTGATATAATTTTTGAATTGGATTTTGCGATCAAAATTCTTGTGAATCTGTTCATCGTCATCAACTGATAAACGCTGACTCAGACATTTAAAACATTATATGTTTGTTTGTTTAAAATAAAATGTTCGTCGTGTTGATTAGAGAGATTAGATCAGACCAATTTACTTACTACCTCTGATAAAAATGAAACGTTTTTAGATAATTATCTGTTAGTTGTTACCAGCTTTTATATGATAATCTCTGTTCTTCAATGCATATGTATATCTGTTGTTCTGAATTAGTTACGGTACTAAACAAAAGCGTACAATTGGTTATCTATAACATTAAAACAGCCCGCTGGTAACAATAACGGCATGCGCTAGTGTGTTCATACTAGTGAACGACCGGATGGACCACCGGAAGCGGCTGGTGACAATGTCCTTACTGCCGCACAGACTAGCGTGGTACGTAACTATTATTCTAAGTGGCCCACATTACATATTGTCTCCGAAAAGCCATAAAGAATAGCTGAAAACGCTTCGCTACTTTCACTGCAATCAACCAAAGAAAAGACTTTAAACCTCTTTAAAGATTTCAAACGTAAGAAAACCAATGTATATAATCTTCTCAAATTAATTTTTTCAATTGCAAGTTTTTTTTATCCAGAAATATTATTTCATAAGGTATGAATTTATATTATATACAAATGCATAGAAATAAATATATGCTTTTCTTATCCATTGTTATTAGAAAACTTTTATACCAATAACTAATAAGTTGGAGGCTCACATGGTTTTAAGTGATGGTTTTTGCCCAACATTAATAAGCTCGTCACTTTGAGAAGTAAAATACTTACTACAGTAAATTTACTAACTACAAGCTGCTCGGACGCACTAGTTAGTATATTATTATTATATACTAAAAATAGACTTAGCTCTTTATTGATTTCTTTATAATGTTTACAGGATTACTTAAATATATTTTTAACTTTATTTATAACTTCTGTCTCACATGAAAATTAAGTTGGACTGATTTTAAAGTTAGGTCAGTTGAAATCGATTTTCACTACAAAGCGGCAAAACGTCGAAGCCGTATTAAATCTGCGGCACAATTCCGTAACCGTTTCCGGTTCGCTATTTTTTATTACCACTTGCTGGTACTGATGCTTTTACTGTTGAATGATAAATAATTTTACTCATTAGTAAAATTTTATATTAAATTTAATTGTAATAGTCGAAATGCTGATTACTGATTTACAACTACATTTTGCAGATCTTAGTAGGGAGTTAGTCTTTGAATTTTTAACACTGCTATAATTACTGAAATGATTTTGTTATTTAAAAAGAATTGAAGTTTTAATAAGTTTTAAGTAGTTAAGTTAAACCGTTACTAAAAGTTATGTAAGTTCTACCAATGAATAAGTACGTATACAATTCTTTATACAACAGTCTAACGAGAAAGGCCGGCCGTTTTCGGATAGTAAAGTTTACGATTCTCTAAAACATACTACTTAGGATGTTTACACAGCGTGAAATTATACTCACAACCTTAAGATATAAATCTTAGATCGTAATATCACACTGTATGACAGCGGAAATACTGGTTAGTATCTAGACGCAACGGGAACAGATTTGCAACCAACAAACATAGTAATGTTATGTGATGGTATAGGTTTGTAAGTACACGAATATATTATTCAACTGGTAACACCGGCGGAGCGTGAATAACATTGTATGTGGCCTACATACAATGTTATGTTACTAGCTACAAAAGTGTAGATCATGTAATAACCATAGGTTTAACCGACGATTCTGCTGTTAAATCATTTAAAAAAAATCATTTAAATATCAGTGATATATGTAAATTATTTTAATAAACTGTAGATTATAACTTAAACTTGAAATTGTGTTAAGTAGTAGCTATTAAGCATGAGTTTAAGACAATAAATATTGTTTGGTTATGATGGTGGATGGCTCCGTTATAAAAACTCTACCATCGTTAAAATTCTTAAGTTAATTCAAGTTCCGGATTACAGTCAGTCAAAGTGTTATTTAATAGATATCTTCAGCACGGTTATAACAAGTCGGCGTTCAGGGTTCGATCCCTGAGCGATATTTTTATTACACTTTACTTGTAAGAGTTCTTTATTCTATTTAAGATTTTAAATCTGTGAAAAACAAAATGAATAATGAATGAATGACTGAACATGAATATATATTTGAAATATGTATTTATTAATTTACATTTATGTATATGTATGTACATATTATTATATCTTTTTTTTAATAAAACTTATTATACCTACACCTACCACTGCTTTTACCCACTGCCGAGATTGACTGGGAGAGAATGCCCTATGGCATTAAGCCCGCCTTTTTGTACATTTTTTATTTTATGTGTGCAAAATTTAAGATAAAAAAAAAACACATGATAATTTTTTAATACATTTTATAATCATGTAGTAGTTAGACTTAATGTGTGACAAATTCGCTGTTGCCTAACTTTTGTGTTATCATCATCACTAACCTGCTATAGGCCACTATTGAACCTTGTGGTTTAAAGAGTATAATTATACATTGTATCGTATAACAAGTGAATATGCATATGAAGTGTATTTTTATGTATTTTTTTTTGTTTGCGTCGACGACGCGAAGGTGGGAACGGTGTTAAAGCAAAAACGTAGCATTGTTATGCTATTATTACGCCGGATCCTCATTTATTGTTAACCACACTGTTCTGCGAAATGTGAATATATACAACATATACATATATACGTTTTCGACACAGTTTACTGTAAAATGGAGGTATTTATTAAGGTCTACCGTTAATAAACTTGACCGAGTCCCACTGGGAATGTTAAGAAGGCTGTTTATTTTATACAGATAATCTTCATTATCATATTTTACATTTTTAATAAAAAAAAATAAGTTTTATTTTAGCTTAACGCCAGTCTTTGGTTTATGAAAATGTAAGATTTCGATTATCTATAAACAATTGATAGGTTTGAGACTTGAATAATTTCCGCTCATAAGCAATATATATTATAACAGCAACAAAAATTATGTAATAATTATAATACACTCCCGGCCGGACACATCTATCGGCCCACCTAGTGTTTAAAAGTTTTAACGTTGCCTAGCTAAAAATAAATGTTAGGTGGAGCAATAAGTTTTAATGCAGTTTTAAAGCTGATTTTTTGGACAACCCTTATGTATGTTTTTTTTTAATTTTGAATTTAGGATTACGAACAAATAAAACGAAAATTCGAGTCTGTTCATTGTTTTCAACGAGCCAAGAATGGAGAAAACTTTTTTATTTCGCACAAGATGGATTTTTTTTTTATGTGTCCGATTATTGGTTCCATAAAAAGGCAAATCTAAATTTAGAGCAAGTTTTGACCAAAAATATGGATACTCTGCCAGAAATTGACGCCCAATCTGTAAAACTTCTGACGGCCAAATAAATTCTAAATTACAAAAAAAAATTAAAAAAAACATACATAAGGGTACATACATACACTGGGTGGTGGGCCGATAGATGTGTCCGGGAGTATATTTATATACAAAAATCAGTATAAAAATTATTAATTTAAGTTGAATTATTAAAAATTATATATATTTTTGCGTATTTAAGGAAATATTTCATTTAATCCCAAAGCTATTTTAAGCGATATCCACATTAATATGTAATTTTGCTGTCCTTGGTTATCAATTATTATATTATATAACCATAGTAAGGTGCGTCTTCTAAAAGTTTTAAATCTTTTAATTACTTAATTTGTTATGAACATATATATTTTTAAGTATTACAAAATTAGGTATAATTTTTGGGTTTATCATTCACACAATTTCACTTATTTTTTTAAGGCCCTCTCAATATGGGTTATGGTACAGGCTATATTATCTGAGTAGGATTCCTTCGTTTCAAATGTATACTTTTTCTTTTGGGAATAAATTATTACATTATAATAGACACGAAACACGCGAATTTTTTTCTGCGATACATTACAAATTTCATTGTTTTGTTTACAGTTGTAGAAACTGTCGAGAGTCGACAGTGTCGGTTATAAATTGATAATTACAGTTGGGAATGCGATGTTTTTGCACCCACTTGCAGCTCAAGTCTAGACGTATATCTAACGCTTACAGACATTACTCAATTCATACAATAATTTTAGATTTTCTTATACCATTACGTATTAAATGACGTTTAGAAAACTGACGGTTATTCAAATGTTTAACTGCCACCACCGTATGTGTTATATAGCTAAAACGAGAGAGATAGATACTCATTTTTAAGTGTTCGTTAAACTTTGTGTTATATGATACAAATATAACATATCACATAACGAAATATTAAAATTTGATCTATTAGTTGAAATCTTTTCTGCTATATCATTACAATAGCTGTTTACCGTGTTTAATATAAGAGGTACAATAAACATGTAAAAACTCATTCGATCTGAACACGATCAATCCGTTCAGTGATGAGTCAACACTAAATGATGTTTAGCGTTATTAATAGATCGCTCCCGCGAGACCACATTCGTGGTATCGGTAGTAATGAAGAAATAAAAATATTACGATGAATGCTATACTATGTTTATATCTCTACGATTCGCAGAGCTGGTGATAGATCGCGATCCCAAAATTGAGTTTAGGATCTTTATATTTACTAAGCAAGCAATTAGCTGCTTCATGGAGGAAGTAAAAATTAAATATTACATAGCATATATCCTCCAGATTTCCCATAAGTCCTTACCCACCAGTCTGTGAATCCCAGCTTCGAAGTCGGTGCTTCGGAAAATTCAAACGTTTACGTCATGAGGAAGTAATCGGCGGACTCCGATGAATGCGCAGGTGATATGATTTTGTGTGCTGGGAAGTCTGGCAAGTGCACGTGCACTACCAGTCGGAACTGGTCTATTGGACCGGTTCCTCTGCACCGTTACGGCGACTAGTTTCATCATTCGCGTCGCCGTTTTCGCCATTGCCATTTTGACTGCTATTGTTAAGAACGAAGGGCTAATATGGCGTGAGATGGGAATATTAAATATTTTACAACATATTTCGTTCTTTTGAATTGTTACCCTTGCTAGTGCATCGGCCTCGAGCAATTTTGACAGGACGATTTTTTTTAGTATCTCATTTATTATTAATACACTTAAATTAGGATATGATAAATGTAATGTATTTTTTGTATTAAACTTGAATAATCCAAAATTTTGCTCTTAATATGACAAAAGATACATTCAGAGCGAATGATGAAGTAAAATATCATGTAAACGAAGATCGTTAACTGAACTTTTGTTGAAAACAATTCATTTCCGCGGACCAACACAAAAGTGACTAACGTTTAACATAGAATCACATCAAAAAATATAAATTTTTATCTAGTTATCAAAACAAATCCTACAATCAACCAAACTTGAATGAGATAATGCTTTGCTTACAAAACTTGATCCGATATGTTTATTATTAGTAAAGATGGCATAGCTTACAGTGGGTGGCCTCATCTGTGGTATTAGATCAAAACAACTCAGAAGAGGAAAGAAAGAGTAGTGAACGCCGTACGCAGATGAAGCGAAGACAACCATCGAAATTAGATGAATATGAAATAGCTGGGAACCATATTTGTTGGAATAAACTGTAATAAAACAAAGGCTGACAATGATGATGATTCTTCTTCTAACCCGTATTTCCTCATGACTGAGGGTCGTGGTCATGTTAAAATGTAACACACGACGACTTACTTGGCAGTTATAATGGAGTGGTGTTGCCATTGCCTTTTCCATTTCACATACTAGTGCGAGCACGGATGGTCATGACATAGATATGCAGGTTTCCTCACGATGTTTTCCTTCACCGTCAAAGCACATGACATTAGTTGGTGTTATACAAACTGCACATAAATTGAAAAAAATTATTGTTGCAGACCGGATTCGAACTCGGTACCTCCGGAGTGGAATGCCGGCGTTCAAACCTCTAGGCTATCACGGCCCATGATGATAATTAGTAATAATTATACATGCGTCAATCCCGGCGCTATAACGACTGCCATTCATATTCGCGGCGCGCTTGGAATTTAATCAATGCTCTGCATCCACGGGCAATTAGAGCGTTACGTGGCCGCCTGGTGACTAATTACTTAGTTGACATACATCACTACATATTACGTATTGTACACTATTCACAATACATGTACTAATACCTGTGTATATTAATTTTACAACTAATTGTACGATAATTACATTAATGTTTACTGCGGGTAGGTCTCTGTTGCCGGAGACCGTCTAGGTAGTTACCACCGCAGTGACTATTTCAACCTCAAAATTGTAGTGTGCAATCATTACTGGGTTCCAGTTCGAAGGGCGCTGTAAGCTAGTGACATTACTGAAGTAACGAGACTTAACACCTAATGTCTCCAGGCGACGAGCGCAATGTGATGCAGTTTATACTATCTTAACTAGCAGCGCGTTGTCATGGGCAAGCGTATCACTTACCATCAAGTGAACGTCTAGCTCGTCTCGTAGAATAAAAACAGTAGTAGTTTTGGCTATATCATTATTGTCAAGAAGATAATCGCAATCGCAGTATTACACAAACTCAGTGGGAATCGAACCTACATACGCAATTACAAACTCAGTTATAACCGCTGCTATATATTATTAAAGCTGTTATGCTAAGCAACATATCTTGTCAAATTAATTATTCTTGTTTTTCATTATAACATAAAAATTATTGATTATAATACTTTCTCTTATTCGACATGATCATACGTCATTCAAAATTGTATGTTCATAAATAATGATTACTAAATTAAGCTAAAGAGAAGCTATGATTATAGCAAAATACGAAAAGAAAGCGAACCTTTTTATTATAATATTGTAACGAAAAATAAGGTGGAGCATATATTTTTTAGTTTACTAAAGACTAGTCAAATCATAACTAGACTTGATAGTTTTAAGTCGCATAACATGCGTCTGCGCAGACTCGGTTATAGCATTGTTTACGACGCGATAGCACTCTTATGATGATGTCATTTGGCAACGAAAGCGACCACCGCTCCTGTAATTGTGCAGTGACATCATATACACTTATTACCTAACGTTCGTACAATTTAAATCTCACACAGCTCCATACAATTCACATAAAACTCACTGTTCTAAAACACATTAATACATGTAAATATTTGTCTATTGCTAAATCTAGATATAAACAAACAAATACAAATTTTTGAAATCGAACAACAGTTACTTTAACATAATTATAATTTTCAAAATTTACACAATACTGTATACAAGTAAGGAGCATCAGCTAACACCTTCCACCATCTATAACGATAAGCTTTTTACATGCCGGAAATATTATCAAGGGTATACCTTATAAGCTTAGAATGTCCCGGAATAGTCTAGAGCAGTGATTCCCAAAGTGGTCTATATCGACCCCTAGGGGTCTATGACAACCTGCAAATGGTCTACGTCAGCCAAAAAAATTTGGGGGTCCATGAAATTTAAATGGGGGTCCACGATAGTGGATCTCAACACATACACTGATAGTACCTATTTAATTACATCATACTATCTTATAATATCAAAACATACATTATTTATAAAAGTACCTATGAAGTAAAAAAAAATATATATGTTTATAAAATTGTGTAAGTTGTAAGTAGGGGGGTCTACCCAACACGGAAAAACATGGCAGGGGGTCTACGACACAAAAAAGTTTGGGGAACTCTGGTCTAGGGTCTAATTTTCATGATTTGGATAAAAAGGTCATGAGTTCGATTCTCAGTGAAAATTTTCTTATTTGCTTTTCCTCATCATTTACAGAGCTAAAGTTGATATTTCATATCTACTTAACAAGAAGAGCTATAGACTTTTTATTTCCGATTCTAACTCTCATTATCCTGTATTTCATTGTATCCTGAAACAGTATCCATGTAGTTCCAGTTTAAAAGTTACAGGCGTTACCAGAGTATTTAAGACTTGCCGTTTAAATATGACAATTTTTAAAGTATGAAATTTAAGTGGCCATTTACCAATATAGGTATGTTCTGGATAGTAATATATATTGTATAATGGAAGATTTATTTTGACAAAAAAATATTTGAATATCCGAAGTACCAAACTATCCTAAAATAAAAACCATGAACGAGCTACACGAGGTACGTTGTCATCAAATGTATTAACGAGCACTAGTAACCGCCGCAGACTAAATATTTACAAAACGGACTTCCTTCCAGATGGCGGTGTGTTGATATAATTCGATTTGGCATATTTATATGATACAGTTATTATGCGAACGTGAAGGTTTAACTTCATTAACAAATTTGAAACTACATTGTAACTAGTTACAGGAACAATTTATGGACAGTATAGAATACTCCGTCTTATCCGACTATTATCTTTAAGCGATTTGCATTTTGTCCAATTAATAATATTTTTAGCAACGGAAGCAAAATTTTAAATAAGTAAAAATCAAACTGCAAACTTTGATAATTAAATAACATTAGATATATAACAATGACTCGCGCGACCTTTATAACGATCAATAATGGCTACCACAAGACGTCCGTACACTACGAGATCCAACGACCAAATGTGTTACTGTTTCCGTGTACCCGCATCTTACAGTCTATTTCTAAGTACCCGCCTTTTACAGCCGGTCGTAAGAGTGGCCGTCGACTATGTATGGAGACTTCCTACGATACAGTTATTTTTATTTACATAGAAAGAGTTGATATATTACCAGAGCAGGAACCTCAAAAAAAGACATCCAATACCAAGATTGAAAATTAGATAGAATTTCTTAAGACTGTCTTTTTTTATTTGTTAAGTTCAATTCTTCGAAAGTTAATGACTTTTTTTTATATTTCCTACAAATTACTACTTTATCAATCTGTCACCGTTTGAAGCATTAGCAGGTCGATTACGGGCAAATGCATTTACTGCTTGCACAACAGAATTTCATTAACTAATAATGAAGAGCAACATTAGTGCTGCAATAATTCATTATACTAACGGCGGCTTACCTGCTTTTTGAAATTTTATACATCTTTCCTTCATCATCATCGAATTTCAGACCTCTCACATAAAAGAGTGTATATTTACTGTGGTAGAATTTTTGTATTCATAATGGCAACCGAAATGACTGGAGAACTCACAATTTATAACAAAATTGTATCACCTTCCATTTTATCATCTTTCCCAAAGTCAATACAAATATTTTATTTACAAATTTTAAATTACACTTAATGAAATTTATATATTATGAAATAGTCCATTAGTATGTAAATATTTATTATCGATTCATTCCAATTTCTTACAAATCAATAGAGTTACTATTTATATAACTAAATGTAAGGTAACTGTAATTATATTTATACTTTGATAATAACTTCGTCTGCGTTACCGGAAGTCGGCATGGCAGGTTCCCCTACAATGTTTTCTAGCTGTAAGCGTGTTATAGCGAATTAACTGTTAATGAATGCGAAATACGTAATCTAATTATAGTGATTAAATGATGAATTTATCACTTATTAATAAGTGAAGTCCTTCCGGTGTCATTTGTCAACAAAACTCATCATTTTTATTCTACTAAGCGAGGAGACGAGTAAGACGTTCACCTGATGGTAAGTGATACGCTTGCCCATAACGCCGCGCTAGTTAAGATGGTATACACTACACCATATTGCGCTCGTCGCCAAGAGAAACAAGGTGTTAAGTTTCGTTACCCCAGTAATTTCACAAGCTCACAGCGACCTTTTAACCTGAACACAATAATATTTGCACAGTACTATTTAGCGGCTGAAATATTAGCTGCGGTGGTACGCTACCACCATTTATTCACGTGTGATAACATAATAAGTATTTCTGTTTCGTTTGTTCGCAGACAGTGCAACACGGCTTTCCACACAGAGCTTCGGCCCTCGCATGGGACCCTCTTCTCCGACTAGCGGCCTTGGGAACTGCAACCGGCGCCCTTAAAGTCTACGGCCGGCCAGGCGTAGAACTATATGGTCAACACACAAATCCCGATTCGGCCGTCACGCAAATAAACTTTGTGTCTGGTAAGTTATAACTACGTTGCTCAACTTTTAAACAGCATATAAGAAATTTGGTATTAGTTGTCGCTCAATGGTAGTAATTAGGTAACTATATTATCATTGAATCATAAATACATGATTACTGTGTTCTGGAAGTCATTAATACGAAAGTCAGATTACTCCGAAGTTTGGTGTACAGGTATTGGTAGTTGTAAACAATATTTTATGTTTGCCAGGACAACGCAAATTATAAATCTGTTTTACCAACAGGACATTCGCTCATCGGCGAAGGATAACATCGCTTAAAAAACCTGTCTGTACTCGTATCTTTAAGGAAAATCTAAATTTTCAAAAATGTCAATCCACAGAAACCAGCATCACAGCAGCTAATAAACGAAAAACTGCTAAACTTATGTTTCGACCTTTTAAAAATTTAAGATTAAGTAACCTAAGTTATGCGCTACTCGGGAATCCTAAAGGTATAGTTATTTACCAGGTGGTAGGTCTCTGTTGCCGGAGACCGTCTGGATGGGTACCACCGCAGCTCCTAGTGCAACCGCCAAATAGTAGTGTGCAAACATTACTGTGTTCCGGTTTAAAGGGCGCTATAGCTAGTGTAATTACTGAGGTAACGAGACTTAACACCTTATGTCTTTAGGCGACGAGCGCAATGTGGTGCAGTGTGTACCATATTAACTAGCACCACGTTGTCACTTACCATCAGATGAACGTCTTGCTCGTCTCGTCGCATAGTAGTATAAAAAAAGGTATCCGCATTGAACGGGAAAACTTGGTACATAAAATGTTACTTAATATTCACGAGCTGCGAATGATATTCTCTTATGTGGGGATTTCTGCATTGTAGGTAGAATGTCTATTTATATAATGAGGAGTAGTATGGGCATAACCGATTTTGATTATTATACATATTAATAAATATTATTCATCACGCTAAGTTGAAAGCAAATTCAACGTGTCATGTTTTAAATATTCAACGTACTAAAAAGTAGCTTATTCTTTACAAGAGTAATATTCATAACTTACGCAAATTTTCCTGCGAAATAAATTATGTTGGTTAATAACCATCAAACACTTACAGGCACTGGACGCTTGGTATCACTATGCGACGATAACAGCCTCCACTTATGGGAGATCACCGAGAAATCCCTCGTGGAGCTGAAGACGCACACGCTGGAAGGGAAGAATAAGAAGATATCGTCACTGTGCGTGGAGTCAACGGGCAAGAACCTTCTGCTCGGTACTGAGGGTGGCAACATATACACCTTAGACCTCATCACATTCACAGTTCACGAAGATGCTATTTACCAGGAAGTTGTTATGCAAAAGTGAGTAACAAGATATTTGTTTAAGTATGTATAAAAGTAGACTTTTGAAAGTAATACGTCGCGCATTTTAATCATTTCTGAATGGCATAGTTAGTAATCATATATTTAAATTTACTCATTAAATTTCCAGTTGCCCAGAAGACTTCAAAGTGAATCCTGGTGCTGTGGAAGCGATATGCGAGCACCCCAAAGTACCTACGCGTCTGTTAATAGGTTATAACAGAGGGTTGGTGGTTCTCTGGGATAGGGTGAACGCGTCCCCTACACACACCTTCGTGTCGAACCAACAGTTGGAAAGCCTGTGCTGGAATGATGACGGTAAGAACTAAAGTTAATTTTATATTTATTTGACCGCAAGAGTAAAATAATGTAGTAATGAAGTAATATGGTTATAATCTGCAATGGTATTTTTTAAAATAACTGAACAGTTAGTCCTTTTTAGAGAAGCTGTAAACAGTGTTTCTTGTTATTTCAGGCGAGCATTTCACTTCGTCTCACAACGACGGCTCGTTCGTAACTTGGGAAGTGGCGGGTGCAGCCAGTGACCGCCCCCTGAAAGAACCGATCACTCCATATGGACCATATCCGTGTAAAGCCATTTCTAAGATTCTCGTCAGGACTAGCATTGATAACGAAGAAATCACCATCTATGCAGGTAATCAATTATATGGGTTTGATAATTGCTTGAATCAAAATTCTTAACGAATAAACTAAAAAAGAAAGAGATAATATACCAATGCTGGCTCTTTCCGTCAGTAACTAACAACCGTCAGTAACAGTAACAATGGGCTGACCCTCGATGTCAATTTTCTCGTGATGTTAAATGACAATGAGAACATTTTAATAGTAAGGCTCATTGTCCAACAAAAAGCAATAGAGACTATCAAGTCTGTTCTTATAGAAAAATCTACTGTAAATTTTCTGTAAATTACTGTAAATTTTTTGGAATTTAATCTCGAATCTACTTCACAAAAATAATTAAAATTGTATGCGTGTGGATAAATTGTGTCAACTAGGCTTTTAGTTAAATCAATGTGTTCTTTTTTCAGGGGGCATGCCTAGAGCTTCATATTCAGACAAGTACACAGTGACAGTGCAGCAGGGAGAGAGACACGTTGCATTTGACTTCACAAGCCGTGTAAGACTACTTTAACTATATTCTAGTGGAGTATTTTGATTGAGAAATATACAACATTTATAATTAACCATTGTAAACATAATTAAGAAGTTGCAATAAAAAATTTGTTGACAAAAATCAATCCAAAATGTTTTTAACTACAACAATTTTTTTTATCTGTAATAGGCTAGCAATTGTTTTCAATTTCGCATGGACATGTGACACTAAGACATAAAAATATATTTGTTGACTGCCACAACACAACAATGCTGTTATAGCGGCAGATTTACAATGTGAGGGTGTTTGCCATAGGTATTCGTAAAATCCCTACCATCAACCAACATAAAAAAATTAAACATCTTTGTCCCCAGGTTATCGACTTTTTTACAACGACGCAAGTTCCACCTGACGGTGCGCCGCTGCAGGAAGAGAGGCCAGAGACTCCCGCGCAGCTCTCTACGCAGACTGTTAACCAAGTTGCTGCCTCATTGGTAATACTATAGTTTTTGGATGGAAACAATGTAGACTATTGTAACCGCTGATGTAACAGACTTCTTCAAGAGAAGTATAGAAACAACATCTAGCTGTTTGTTATATCATCACCAATGTGTTCATTTAACATATTCCAGTGACATTGTACTTAACATGGATGTATTTTACATTAAAAGAAACGTTACAAATGTACACCTTTTTCATCTAGGATCAGATAACATATGACCTGAAATTCATATGTTGTTCGCTTCAATGCCGGAGATGGTAAAACATGCCCGCGCAGATATTTATACAATAATAGAATAAACACAATTTGATACCCAATTATTTTATGCAGGTGGTGCTTGCCGAGGAGGAGTTGGTGGTGATTGATTTGTGCGATTCCCGCTGGCGGCCTATACGGTTGCCTTACCTAGTGTCGGTGCACGCGTCCGCAGTCACCACCGCCCAACTCGTAGACAACGTTGCCGCCAACGTCTATGATAACATCGTTGCCGCAGGTATCGATGCAAACATCAATCATTACATCTGTTTTCAATAATACAAATGGAGTTAAACTTAAAGTATAATTTCAATACAGCTTAAAATAGGACACTCAAAGGCCACGAAAATAGGCACTAAGGCATATAGTTCCATATGTAATCATTAATTACTTACATAATAAACATTACTACTAACTGTCCTACTAACCTCAGTTTAATTAAAGCAGTATAACAATTATAAAAAAATGTACCATAAATATAACAGCCTCCGTGGCGCAGTGGATTATGCACATTGGGACGTTTGATGGGTGATAGGGTTTTTTAAAACCCACCCGTGTTGTTACCGCCATAAGAGCATTGCTTGTTTTGAGCAAGCACCCCACCATGTAAAATTCAAGGTCATGTGTTAGCCTGTGGTAGATATAAAAAAACCTGATACTATATTCCAGGTCAACAGCAGACAGAAAACGTTTACTCGGAAGGGGCATGGCCCATATCAGGGGGCATTGTTGAGAGTACGGACGCATCGGAGCGTCAGTTGCTGCTAACAGGGCACGAAGACGGATCAGTGCGATTCTGGGACGTGAGCGGAGTACCAATGACACCGCTCTACAAATACACTACTGCACAACTATTCAGGTACCACAACATTACACTTAATAGGTTGTAATAAAAAACCTTCCTCATACTCGGATAGTATAGCTGGCTTTATTGCCAGTATAGCTTAGGGTCTTTTAAACCTAAGTAGCTCAGTTTGTAAGGCGGGAGTACGTTCTATACGTCTAGAAGGAGCGCACTTTCGTTTCTTCTGAGCTTGATTTTCCAGTGAAGGAAATTCGAAGACGTGTGACATTCATCTTACTGCAGTTAGCCAGCTCGGTAGTTAAATGGTCTTGACTGTAACTCTCCTTGCGAGCGATAGCCACTAGTCACAGTCATGTTAACTGTTTTTTTCGTAATCATAGTTTAGGGATTGTAGATGAAAGTATCGTGTTTTATTAAACAGGGAATTATTTAATCATCAATTCTCAAATATTCATAGAAATCATACAACATTCTAGTTAAATGCGAATTGGTGTGTATGATATTTCCACGAAGGTTGTTACTCTTGGAACATGTAGGTTTCAGCCCAAGGTTTTATTTACCGGAAGCATATGTTCAGTGGGAATCGAACGTTGCGCCTCTTCGTAACTTATAACGGCGACCGCCCTTCAAATTGAGCCATCTGTATAATAGCGTAGAAGCGTACTAATATTGATAGACATCATTATGAAACTGTATAATAGATGTAATTTTTATACAAGCAAAAACTTTTTACCTATATTAAAATTCATACTTTCATTCATTGCATTTGTATTAGTTACATGTACTTAAATGCCACGAGCCCACAATTAAAGAAAAACTTGCTGAGATTCAATACAAAACAAGTATTTGTCCATTCCCATTGTAAAAAGTTTAAATTTAACTCCTATCAGAGTTATTTTTATCTGTATTCGCTTGTGACTATGTAAGATAACGAGTTTGTCTTTTGCTTTTCGCTTGCGACGCTTCAAAGTGGGCTGAAAAGGTCGACCACGAGGTAAACAATGGTTTCTGTAAGCATGAAAAATGTCTGAAGCTTAGTGCTAACTACTGTCTGTTGCAATTACTATTCGTTTATACCAATAATTCGCGTTTTGTTTTATAATAAATTAGATTTTATGACATCAATAAACTGATTGTTCATTTAGTTAGTTCTAGTTGAAGTGTTGCTATTATGTTTATTTTAAACTAGTCTCTCTTTATAAAGTATTTTGACTTTAAAATGAAGCGATTGTATATGTTCTTTACATACCACACGTTTCATATATTGTAAGAATATGTTCCGAGTTTCTCTGGCTGGTCAAATAAGAAATAAGGAGATCTGTAGATGAGCTATGTCACCAATATTGCCCAAAAGATTGCAAGATTTAAGTGACAATAGACAGGAAACTTTGCACAAAGAATTGATAGCCGACAAGAAAGTAAGGTCCTCGAAGAGTCACCGCATATCAGTAGGTAGTACTAGAAGATCCACCATAAAGTGGGCTGATGATTAGATGAACATTGTAGAAAACTGCTTTATTAAGGCAGCACAAGACCAATACTGAAGTATCTACAAATGGCCAGCAGTGTATGTCATTTGGTTGATGATTATAATGATGAATGTGAATAATATAAGAACTAAGACATTATTATTTGATTACATAAAAATATCTCACCCATATATATTAGTCACAAATATTGGAATATGGTACATAACAAACAAGGACACATTAAAAATAGTGAAGGAAATCAAATTGACACTAAAAAAAATTGTTACCTTACAGTATATATAGATTCTAAAACAATAGCATTAATATTATATTTATGTTAAAAATTATATCTTTAAAATTGTGGATGAATGAATAAGAAAACCACTTAATCCCTCCTTAGTAACAGTATTTAAAGGTTTACAATAAAAAGATATATAACTATAAATAACTAACTCCAATTGCATACTGACTGTATTCTTTTATTGCACAATATTTGCATCTTTAGCAAGAGATAATCTCTTTTGCCATGAAATATTGTCTAAGTTTTGTTTTAATATTATTACTAAATATTTTTGCACTACTAAATCACTAGCACATTGCACAATGTTTTTATATCGACATGCATTGTGTTACCATACGTCTATAGAATAAGTTACTAACTACATAAATAATTAATTCTCTTAAAAATTCAGTAACTTTAATGGTTATTTCAATATTTATAAAAAATAATAGTTACTTTATA
Organism: Byasa hedistus; assembly: GCA_029286795.1. Taxonomy (NCBI): domain Eukaryota; kingdom Metazoa; phylum Arthropoda; class Insecta; order Lepidoptera; family Papilionidae; genus Byasa; species Byasa hedistus. The sequence continues at coordinate 2,128,256 of JAGSMW010000001.1, forward strand.
AAGAAACTCGCATCTGGGCCTGGAAAGTAAAAAGTTAGATTATAGAATTTATTAGTAGTACTATAGAAATATTATTTTACACTCACAAATATGTTATCTAATAGTTTTTGTTTCTTTGTGTATAGTGGAGAAGAAATTGGTGAGAACAATGATAGTCAAAACGATGAAGAGGAATGGCCGCCATTTAGACGCGTGGGTACATTTGACCCTTATAGCGACGACCCACGCCTCGCTGTCAAACGGGTGAGTGTTGCAAACTTTATGAAGAATCTTCTGTCTCAAATAAATGTTAACAATTAGGTCATCTGTAAACATATGTGGTGAATAAATACAATGAGATAGAGTAAGTAGCATTAGTAGTAGTTATAAGTTTTTTTTTCTTACGAATTCTGTTAATCTGTAGTTTCTTTTAATCGTACAAAGTTCACAGCAAAGTGAATGAAAAAAGCTAAATGTATGTTATCACATCTGACTTTCGCATATATGTGTCTATCTGTTACTATTTGATGTTTGTTCCTGTTTTTGCAGGTTATTCTCTGCCCCCTGTCCGGAATGTTGACTATTGGAGGTGCAGCAGGTCACATTGTCATTGCCAGCCTGAAGACATCCCCTAGCACTGCAGAAGTTAAAGTAAATAATTTTAGCTTTTCATCATTGTTGCCTAAAGTTTTAGTTTATGCTCTCTAATTATAATATCGAGATATAGAAATACAGCAGTAGATTCCCCAGATTATATCAGCACATAAAGAAATACTATACTGAATCATCTTTTTTTCATCTATAATGGGTTAACACTTGGTTTCAAATTTACATGGTGGTATTGAGATTGTAGATGGTTATCCACACTTACCCAGAATACACATAACACATGTGGTCAGCTGGAAGTAAGCAATGCTGTTATGGCTACAGATTTACAATATGATAGTGAAAACTCTACAACATGTGTCCCCGAAATCAAACCAGAGACCTCCGTATTAAAAGGCAAGCACTTACCAGTGCGCTATAAAGTTAATTAGTATTGTTTTTTGATTGTGTTCTGTTTGCAGTCAATGTCAGTGAACATTGTGTCAGACCGCGATGGCTTTGTGTGGAAAGGACACGATCAACTAACGCTCCGCGCCGGCACCCACACCTTCCCGCAAGGATATCAGGTATTTTTAATACTAATGTATATAACAGTATTCCTCATTTTTACCATGATACTTAGTCGCGCTACATTTTTTACTTCCATGAAGGCAGGTAAAGGACTGGACACACTGACTAGAAAATAATGTCTATCTAAAAAGATTTTTTTCTATAAATCATCTTCCTATAGATATCTAATATAACAAAGTGATACATTTGTCTATATGATACAGGCGACCGCAGTGGCGCAGCTGTCGCCACCTGCAGCAATCACAGCGCTTGCAGCGCACTGGGAGTGGGGTGTGGTATGTGCCGGAACCGCCCACGGACTCGCGCTGCTTGACGCGCTCGCCTCCACGCCGCTGCTGCACCGCTGTACGCTCAACCCACACGGTATGGACAACCTACTGCTGGCAGGTTCTGCTCTGTTGCCGAAAATCTCTAGGAAAGTTATTTTATTATGTGGGCTTAGTATTCAATTTAATTTTAATAAAACCTGAATGCTTCAAGTCAGCTACCTAGCAGTCTTGAAAGTCTGCGTTCTTTAATTATTACATTAGACCACTAATGCTTGCAAACGAACAGTGATTCCTAACATGATACGCGTAGCTAAAACAAAATAGAAAACATCGTGAGATAAGATAATAGAGTACTACTACCACAATGTTTATTTATTATACAACTCAAGATGTCCAAAATGAAATAAAAAAAAATAATTTCATTAAACTAGAAAATATAATTTCAGACCATTCCGGTGCTGGGGACACGCCGATATCGAGGCGGAAATCATTCAAGAAGTCACTCCGCGAATCATTCCGGAGGTTGAGGAAGGGCAGGTCGCAGCGACGTCAGAACACTTCGTCCAGCCCCACGTCGCAATCGCAAGTGAGTAATGCGGCCTGGCTCTTGTAAACTCTTATTACGTTTAATATAATAGTCTAAACATTACCTAAACATTTTTTCCTCCGCCACTTGAAGTCCGGACTTGACAGCGAGCTGAGCAGTTATTCTGACTCATCACAAGTACCCTCAACAGTAGACGATAGTGTACGTTAAAAATTTCTAGTTGCATTGAATCCAGTCCATAGTTAGTATACCGAAATGAGTGTACTGCTTTGCCACAAGAACCGATCTTAATTGATCTACGCAAAACTGAAACATTTTTATCTGCATCGAATATCTGCACATTTGTGCCCATTTTGATTTGCACTTTATAAAGATACTTTAAAAATTTTGATGTTGACGATATCACGAGGTACCTCAAAGTTGTCATGCTTTGCTCGCATAACGTTTGAAGCTTATAGGCTTTCTAAAAATTCATGAAGAGACCTGAACTTGCTTTGCAATAAGCTTTCATGGTTACTATTAAAAACCATATCACTGTTAAGTTTGCTGCTTTTAAATGAATCTCCATTTTTTAGTGCTATCTATACATGTCAGTCTATTAAAAAGTTACATAGGTTTTACTGAATAAGCTTCTAGTCAAATATTTTTTTTTGTCCGTGTCATACAATGATGTAAATAATATAAAACTTAAGATTATATTAATAGTTACGAATATATATCTACATGTACGGATAGCAAAGAATTTTTTAAAAAAGTATGATTATCAAATAAAAAATTTGGCATGTCATTGGTACCACCAGCCAGCAGCAAAGAAGCCAGCGGAAAAAGTGGCTGAGACCGACGCAGAGATTAAACCAATAGAGCGTGCAGTGGAGGCGCGCTCTAATGACGACGCGTTCGGCTCTATGGTCCGCTGTCTGTACTTTGCGAGGACATTCCTTATAAACAGTAAGTTTACAAATTTATAATGTTTTCTTATGTTTCCGCGATTATTAAACATATTCGCGAAAATTATTTATTAAGACTACATTTTACGAATTTTATCACGTTTATGTCCCGCATATATTGAAGAAACTCGATAAAATCCGTAAAATTTAGTTTTAATAATATTAGAAATATTTAAAAAAAAAAAAACATTATCCTTATGTTCTATTGGTGTCTCAGTGCTTTAAATAGACTTCACTCAAATGTAATCAGTGGTAAAACGGCTAGATTTATTCCTTCCTTATATAAAACTATATCATTCATTTAACACGTTTATGTTAACTACTGGAAATAGTTCGCCCTTAATAAGAGATCATAGGAAAAACTGCTATTATTATTTTTTACTTGTCGTTTTTTACCACACCCCAGGGAAATGGTTGAGGTGAACAAATTTTGTCTCACACGATATTTAAATATTACTTTCTCGAATTTAAGAAATTAGGATAGATAACCTTACATTGTAATGAGATATTTGAAACAAGTTTATTTATTCCAGCACAAAACTCTACGCCGACGCTGTGGGCCGGCACAAACAACGGTACAGTCTACGCGTTCACATTAAACGTACCCAACACCAACAAGCGGAAAGAAGAAGCGGTGATTTTTTTTTTATTATAGAAACTACTATTATTATTATTAACTAAACATCAGATTACTCCTCAATATTATCAACAATTTCTATTGCTATCAGTAATACTGCAGGTTTTTAACTACTTGTGAATCTTATAAAATATTAATATTTCAATACTGATCTCGACTCTGTTCACAGGTAACTTGTCAATTAGCAAAAGAAATACAACTGAAGCACAGAGCTCCGGTAATCGGCATCACAGTATTAGACGGAGCGTCAGTTCCACTTCCGGACCCTCTCGAAGTATGAAAACCTTATTATTCATTTTATTATGAAGCACATTTGTTATATACTAAAACGAAGGGGACCTCAGGAGTCAAAACAGTGGTCACATATCCCCTGCGGTTGATGATGAGACGCTACTTACAATGTTTATGCGTGACATCGATAACTAAATAATTTTGCTAGTTCTACCTAACCCTAAAACTAGGAAGCATACACTAACAATATGCCTATGTTTCCGTGTTCTGGTTTGAATGGTGTTTTAGCTAGTGGGTATCAAGACTTTTCATCTTCTGGCCCAAGTCGATAAGCATAATACAATGCAGTGAATATCATCAGCACGTTGGAATGGATACCCCTTTAGTTGAATATTTCGTCCGTTTCATGGCTTTGTCGTATAAAAAATGAAATGTTTAGTACTTACTAATTACTGCCATAAAAAATAGGAATGTTTTGATTATTGTTAAACAGTCTCCAGGATGGGTTAATTATTTTGAAGTTTAGTTTTCTCATGTTTCGCTCTTCCATTTTTATAAATCCAAAGCTTGGACTAAATTTGCATTTGCGCAATGATTTATCGTCCATACTTTTAATATGTACTGGACAATGTACAGGTGGAGCGGGGTGTAGCGCCGCTGCCGGAGCCCGGTACTCATCGCGTGCTCATCACGTCGGAGGAGCAGTTCAAAGTGTTCACGCTGCCCTCACTCAAGCCCCACAATAAGTACAAACTGACCGCACACGAAGGGGCACGGGTAAGTCTCTTTTTTCTCTTAGTTTATTTATTTATACAATGAATGAATTGTTACTAACTATTTATACTTACTACTGTACTGTAAAATATATTTCCAGGTGCGTCGCACCGCGTTCTCGTGGTTCGAGTGCAGCGCCGGCGCCGGTGGGGAGCGTCACCGCGAGTGGTGCCTGCTCTGCCTCACGAACCTGGGCGACTGCCTCGTGCTCAGCCCTGAGCTGCGCCGCCAGCTCAATGCGGCCGCTGTACGCAAGGAGGACATCAAGTAATCAATTTTGTTATACGACCGACTCTCGCTGATCTAAAGCTAATTTATGTATTAGTCCGTTCTTTTTGACATTCTTTGACGCTTTAAAATTAAAAACAAGCATTTAATTTGAGGTCTCACCTTTTCAGCGGTATTTCAAGTTTATGTTTCTCGAAGCGAGGCGAAGCTCTCTACTTGCACTCTTCCTCTGAACTTCAGAGGATCACGCTCTCTGCAACTAAAGTGAGTAACTTACGTATTATCAGTCTAAAGATTCTATATTTGTTATTTTTGTCAATTAAAACTTTTTACTCCGTAATCTCAATCAATGTGAACGATTCTTAGGTGACCATCGCGGAATGCCATATATTGCTGTCTCCATGGGCGGCTGCCTTACGAGGTCCCACCGAAGAAGCCCCTTTAACGAATGGTGAACACAAGGTACATATTTATTGAATCTCCACTCTAATCTTAATGAAAGTATATTTAAAAATACAATTGAAACAGGAGGAAACTGCTGAAGCGGTGCACGATGTTACGGCTGCTTCGGGAGACATCACCGTGGACTCGGTGAGGGATCACACCAATGCTGCCGAGCCACCAGAACTGAACATCAACCTACAGGTAACCCATCAGCATTTTTACTATTACCACCAATCTTTGAATAACAATTTAAAAAAAAATAGACCTTTAAAGACAGAAGATTTAAAAATAGACTTTTTATTTTACACGCTAAAGCTACGAGATGGTCATCTAATGTTAAGTGATTCGCCCTTCCATAACAATGTGCTAGTTAGGATGTTCACATAATCTGCGCACGTTAAATTAAGATATGATTTTTGCACTATTACATGTTTAGTTTTTTCATAATTCAACATCGTGATTTATTCTAAATGTATAAACAGAATTCACAAGTGAACACTAGCTCGATGGTAGTGAAGACGACGACGAGGACGACCATCAACGAGAACAACGCTGACGGCACAACGACAACCACCACGACTACCACCACTAACAACTCCACCGCTGAGAACAGTGAGTACACATTCCTCTAGTTCAACTTGCACAGGTACAAATACATACATTACCAAGAGTACTTACATAACACGAGATGTAATTACCGGTAACGAAGTGAGTAGTCCCATGAGTAATCCCTTACTTCAGCGAAAATTATTAACTGCCGATTTAATTTTAATTTGCAATCCCATACGAAAATAGATTTATAAATACATTTACTTAGATCCAGTAAACACTAATAAAGAGCCGCATGACTTTAAAGTTCCCAGTAAGCTTCGTGACTTAAAATAGATTTTTTTTTAAACACCCAAAAAGAGATGACATGTGTTATGAAAAATACTGTCACCAACAAAAGCGCGTACGAGGTGTTTGTTTTTTAGGTGGGAATCTTTAAAAGATATCCTTCTGAGGGGAAGACAGGGTTATTTGGGATTTATATCCACTAAAACCCCTTCGGTGGTCATTCCAAATGCTTTGTGGGAGGTCCCTGGAATACCAGGGATGTCCGTGTTAAAAGATCGCTTAGATTTGACACGGAGACTGTTATGAGTTTTATTAGCTTTGTATTTCCAAAGAATTATGATAATTATGTGTGAAGAAATAAAATCACATTTATTAATTCAAACAAAAAAATACATTACACTACATGCAACACTGAACATTTAATACTTCCTAATTAATTCGATGTAGCCATTTATTTATTCAGCTTAAAAATATAACTGATAGCGTACTTTGAGATATATTCATAAATTTTTATTAATTTGCTATACATATAATTACCGCGTTCCTGTAAAAATATGAAATAGACAAAATATAAAAAAAAACTCCGTTATTGCTTTATAAAACGTTTATTTATATGTTTAAATGTTTGTTTGTATGTTTGACGGGCGCTTTGTGTTTTTGTTTGTAGTCCTAGAGCACAGTCGCGAGGAGGGAGTCATCACCCGTATAGAGGTACATCACAATTTGCTTTAACAACCTTACCCCGTCCACTAGCACCATAACAACCCCCACCTATTACTAACACCATTTAAATATATAATATATATATTCATTGCGCAGTGTTGTGACGTTCGTTCGTGTTGTTTAGGAATTATATACCACCGGTGGACCCCTCGCTTAATTCACTTGGTTTACGGGTCCCATTCAAAAATTACATGTCTTAAGTTATTTTTAACATTTAAAAATCTAGTTTATATTAACACGTTCCTTTGCCACGTTTTGATATAAATTATATAAGTCACATAATTTAATATAAGTCACTTTCAAGTCTCGTTTATCGTTAACTATTACATGATAATAAGTTTGATATTATTATTACCAATAATTGTTTGTAATGTTATAAACGCGATTACGACACATAAGAATGTTGCCAACATAAACGAAATTAGACGTGTATCGAAAACATTTGGGCAGGGAACGTGTTAATAATTTTTTTTTTATATATAATAAAAGTAAATGGGCAAACCGTAAAATGTAGTTGGTTCTGTTAGCAAGCGGACGAGCGTCACGCAATGTCGCGGTGAAGAACGTGCGTTGGTACTCATGAGTGCGATCTCTTCAGACGGGAACAATAACGGTGCCGGCCGGAACAGACCCGAAGCTGATACTAGAGATGTTTGACCGGCAGAGGTCGCCGCTCGCGGTGCCCGTGCCGCCGACGCCCACCGAGACACACTGAGCACCACCGCAACACACGAACACACGCCCCTGACACACCGCAACACAACCACTTACTATTCAACGATCACCTTACTTCTACATCCGCACGCAAAATATACAAAACTCAACATGACAAATATTAAACAACTTTATACAATACGTATAAAGATAGGAAAGTTAATTAATATTAAATATTTGCATTAAGGATGACTTTTATCGAACTAACGAACGACTCGTAACTACTTTACTTAAAAAAGTATTAATACTTTCATTTACTTCCGGTCCGGATAAATCATTTTTTTTATTATAAAAAAATGTCGATTTCATACTATGACTAGAGTGGACTATACTCTAAAGCAGTAAGTGTTCGCATAATTTTTATAAGATAAGATAGCTACAATTATAACTACACGAGTTGTCCTTTTATACTTTATCACTACATTTGTCACCTAGTTAACAGTAAATTTCATATAGAGATAACTTTATCACTTGTAAATTTTCAATGTACCTTAAGGTGTTTTATTAGTATGAGATTATGCATTTTTATTATGAAGGCGCGGGTTCGATCCCCACTTAGCTTAGCTTCCGGTGAAGGAAGGCGTCGTAAGGCAACCGACATGTTCCAAGAACGTCAGCATGTAACATCCACCAACTCGCACTTGGCCAGATTAGTGGATAAATAGCCTTGACTCTCTCCTTGTTGAAAGCGAGTCCCAACTGTGGGATGATTGAGTGGGCTACTAATCGCCCCGATTATTATGTACGCTTGAATTACAATGATAATATATTTCATAATTTTAAATATTCTATTTAAAACATTTCGTACTTAAAAGGCAAAGTGAAATAATTCAATATTACCAACATTTCAGTACAAAAATGACAAAAGCCATAGCAGTTGTTCAACTGGCAACACTGCAGTCTGATTGTCGATGGTTTTTACCAATAATAATCTATAGATAAGTAACGATGTGAAATTGACGCATTATTGTGGTTCCGTTGGAGAACTGAAACATTCTACGTGAATGTAATGTGCCTATTTATTTTTTATAGCGAAGAAAAAACTTTATAGATTAATTAGAAATATATCTTTCGACAAATAATGTAGTATTTTTTTTAATTATTGTTAGCATTTAGATTTGTCTATGGCGCCGTCGACTTTTAATAGACAATGTTAAATTGTGGATGTGTTATCCGTTTTCAATTTTAATTGTATATTTATGTTTTATTGAAAAGCCGTGTGGTTAAGAGTTTTGCAATAATTTAACTTTCTATTTAATCTATACTTTCTTTTTAATATTATTCTATTGTCTATGTTTACGTTTTATCTTTATTGTATGATTTCTATAACTATACGCAAGAAGGCAGCTTAAAATATTCACCGATTGTAACATGCCATAATATTATTTAACAAATGTGTTTTATGAAAAGTATTCATTTTATAATTCAACGAAGCGACGAGGCGAGCAAGGTGTTCACCTGATAGTAAGTGATACGTCCGCTGATAGCAGTGTTGCGCTAGTTAGGATGATGTACACTGCACCACACCGCTCGCAGCAAACGGTAACTTGCATGTCAAACATCACAGTTTGCTATAGACGTGGGGGAGGTTTGGATTATTAATTTTACGGTTATTTTATTTTAGTTTTAAGTTAAATGTGCCTGCCTGTTCTTTACTAAGTATTTACAAATAGCTGGAACGATTCCGAGCGGCAAATGGCGGCTGCTGAGCTCCGGCTTGCTTCTGTTTTTAGTGATGTACAATTATTTTTAATGCTGCCCGTAGCATTTTTTTTAAAATATTTGATATAAAATTGCGATTTGTATTCGACATTATTACACAAAAATAAAATAAAAGATAATTTGATGGTTTTTTATTTATTTTCAATACCTTTTTATAAAGACATTGGGGAAGGCCTTTATCCAGTAGTGAATGGATAAATGCTGATGATCCTTTAATAATAGAATCCGGCAACGAAGACCTTATCATATTTATTAACATTTGTGGTTCATTCCAAAATTACTACCTTAAAATCGAAATCAAATAATTTCTATTTTTTTTGCTCGACGAGTAAAGCGTTCAACTGATGGTGATACGCTTGCCCACAACAACGTGGTGTTAGTTAAGATGGTATACACTACATCACATTGCGCTCGTCGCCTTGAGACGTAAGATGTTAATTTTCGTTACCCCATTAATTTCACTGGCTTACATCACTCTTAAAACTGGAGCACAGTAATGATTGCACTCTAATATTTCGCGTCAGAAATTGGAGCTGCGGTGGTACCTACTTATTTGTCCGCATTTTTCTTGTTTCAAGTGTTCAGTATTAAGCAACAAGTCCGTTTAAGACCCATTCCCGAGACTCGTGGGCTTCACTCACATGGAGTGGGTAAATACCATTTATCCACTAAGCTGCCCAATTGCATGTCGGTTACTTATAATTTTATTAATAATTCATTAAATGACTACATACATGTTGTATAAACAAAATAACTTAATGAAAAAACTATAATTAAATTATTAATAAAAAAAAATCTCAACCTTTTTCTTTCACCCAGTGCCCTATTTAAAAAAAAATTAAAGCGCTATCCAATTTAAATTTTTTTTTTATCTGTGTATTGTAAGTCGCCTAGCAACGACATACAACGCCGCGTTTAGTAAAGATTTACATTGCAACAAACAGTATTTTAGAAATAGATTTACCTTGTATTCATTGTTATATAAAAAAGTGAAGTATAACCACAGGATGGCTTCCGAGAAGGAATGCCCGTGCACTGAAGACACGCCTTCGCAATCCACGTTCTCCCTGACGAGTTGCAATTGCCCCAGGGACGACCACTGCATTGTGGTCCACAAGGAAGAATGTCTGCAGTACAGGAATGAGCAGATGATTTATCGTGATGTTAGTATTACTATATTTTTTATGTTGATGTTACTATTACTACTGTTAATAGTGCTTAAAGCAGTGTTTCCCAAACAGGCGGGGGCAATTTGAAAATTTATCCGACATGATTTACCTTCTCTTTATGTTTTTTTTATAATGCAACGCTTATTATAGACACAAAAAATTCATATAATTAGGTTCTGTAGTACGAAGTAAGGGAAGTGTGGGCCGAAGGAGATTATCCTGGCTAAAAAATCTACGCCAATGGTATGGAAAGAGCACCTGTTCCCTTTTCAGAGCCGTGGTATCGAAAGTCCAGATTGGCTTAATGGTCGCCAACCTTCGAAGGAAAATGGCACTTTAAGAAAAAGAAGTACAAAATAAAAAAAAATATCTAATTTTATTCATTACTTTCCTTGTTTTGACAGCATATTTATTGAAATTGATTTAAAAAAAACCATCGATTATTTACTTAAAAAAACAAATAAAATTTTTACATTAACATTTTTTTTGGAAGGACATGAAATTTTTTAATGTAAAAGTGTGGCATGGTCTAAAAAAGTTTGAGAAACACTGGCCTTTAAAATATTAATATCAAAATTAAGTTAATAACTTAAATATTTATACGGATAAGCTACCAAAATCATAAATCTATCTAATCTAATCTAATTAATGATTTCGACTACATCGGTTTCCGTTGAAACATAAACACTAAAATACAAAAAGGAGTTATTAAAACATCACTATATTTTTCACTATCAAAGAATTTTATGAATGACACTAAAATTATTAATTTCTCGTCATACCTTCCAATTAAAAGATATTAAAAGGAGGTTTAGTAGAAAGAAATTATTAAAGCCTTACACTTCCCTAAGAAACTTTCAAAAAGTAAGAAAAAATGTTTTTTTTTTTTGGAAGTTTAAAGCCTCGCTATTGGATACGGGGCTATAAGAAAAGAAAAAAAAAAAGTTAGGTCAAGTTAGATTTTTTTTTATACTACTATGCGACGAGACGAGCAAGACGTTCACCTGATGATAAGTGATACGCTTAAGTTAAGATGGTACACACTGCACCACATTGCGCTAGTCGCCTTGAGACATAAAGCGTTAAGTCTCGTTACCCCAGTAATTATTTCAATGTAACACGATCAGTGAAAGTACTTACGCAGTTTATTTACCGGTAACAATTTATTATCAAGACTGAAGTGTGCGAATGCTACGACACGGTGCCACCCGCTGCTGACGCCGAGTGCAAGTGCTGCCGATGCCCCGTGGACCAGTGCCGCTGCAACAAGGCCGGCAGGGAAGTCTTCGACGAGTTAGTTGAAATATTTTACTTTTATAGTATTTCGATTTACGAGCAGATTTAATAAAACATTAGTACACCGTTAGTCAAAAACATTGACCTTTCGGCAACAGTAAATTCATTATTCAAATCCCGCGCGCCGCTCAAATGATTTTTTGTGGTAAATATTTATTTATAAACATAACAAAATGGACATTGTCAAAAGACTCAGAAAGACTTCAATGTACCTATATATCCAAATTACTTCACAATCACTTTTTTAACGCTTCACTACTTGCTTCTTTGCCGAGACCGCATATTCGAATTATCTTATGTAACGCGTATATTTCCCTATTTTATGTCATAATAGTCGACTATTATAAAAAAACAACATTACATACAAAGAAAAGATAAAACTACATAAGCAAACGATTAAAAAAAATTTTTTTTTAATTCTTTATGTAGTTTTTTCTTTTCTTTTAATTTTTATGTTTAAGGTTTCTCTTTTTGTTATGTATACTATATTTAAAGGTTGTGTGGAATTGTTATAGGTGTACATGTTAGAATTAGTTATCCTAAAAATATTCTTTTTTTGTTACAATTGTTTCACTTTGTATACTGTAAATACACGTAATAGATAAATAAACTCGGACTACCGCCGACGGCCATTATTAGAAGTGGGGATGCGATATAGTGTTGTACTACCGCCGTTAAAACTATTGACTAGTGATGCGACACATTGAACGACCTTAACGTTCACGTTGAAAGTTTATTTGTTGAAGTTTATAGTAATATTAATATAATAATATTCGTTGTAAAATAGATGGCGTAGCAAGCGTGTAATTGGCGCCATGCCAGCTGTGCTCGAAGCCAATCATCCTCTCATGCAGAAGTTCCAAGAAACACTCAAGAGATTCCTCGAGAGGGAGAACCAGATTGCCGCTGACGAAATACAAAGACTCGTAAATATATTAAAACTATTTTGTAAGACCGTAGCGTGTTAAACAAACTGTTAATAGAATTTAAAGTTTGCTTTTGAAAATGTTAATATTTTTTTATACCTCGAAGCGAGGTTACGAACACTTAATAGTAAGCCTGCCTATAACAATGTCTCCAGTAAAGACAATAACCATTGTTATCATCGCTTTAGGATTCCAAAAGTAGAGTCTCGTTACTCCACCAATTTCCTTAACTCCCTTCAAACCGAGACGCAGTAATGTTTGCACATAACAGTTGGGCGGCAAAAATCGATCTCCGGCAACAGAGACCTGCTACTAATAGTATTAGGTCTAATGAGAAATATTTAAAAATTTGCTTTTCTTACAGCACGACGAACTCAGACAGAGCAAACAGAGTTACGACATGGACCTTGAATCAATATATCGGGACGATCATGATACCAACGCGCAAAGGGTACGTACCGATTTTAAATTAAATAAAACGACGCTTCACCAAACATTTAAAAATTCAGATCAGTGTTGACGGATTTTTTTTCCATTGAAAAGGCTTTGATAGAAGAATACGAGGAGACGTTAACGAAGAAGACGGCGGAGCGCATGGCGACGGAGAAGAGAGTGCGCGAATCAACGGACAAGTATAAACAGGCCCGCGATAAATTGGATGCCAATACTATACAAGGTATAAATATTTATTACACCAATCAACTATGTGATATTGCTGATAATAAATAACTTCTATCTTCTATGAAATTAATAGTGTTCCAAAAAATAAACCGCATTAAAGATAGAGATGTAGAACTCGTAAATGAGAATTAAAATCGCTATAGTGCTTTCTGTACAGTCCAATGTATCACCTTCAATCATCATCTAAATGCTCCCAATTTTTTAATCATTATTATAATTTCACTCCCTCTCTGGCGTAGTGGTTAAATTACCTTACAACACTATTTAGATTCTTAGCCATAGGCTGATGAGTTTAGACGGAGGTATGGTTTATTCAAACCAGTCTATCTAGCTAATATAAATCTCTTGCCAGAGTATTCCGGCAGGAGTTTAATATTTTCATGTTATTAAATAGAACGTGAGGCTACAGAGGAGTTGGAGGCTTTGACAACCCTCTGCCGACAGCTTGAAACTTGGAAGGAGGAGACGGAATCAGACCTGGTGGTGAACCAGCGCATGTCTGAGAAGATGAAGGCAGAGAAGAAAGCTTTAGCCGACGAGAAAAGAGAATTGGTGGGAAATTTATCAATTAACCATTTTGTCTTGCAGTCACTAAATTTCTGAAACTTATTTTATTGGCATAAGGAGAGTAAGATGATCGCGAAGTCTTCGTTTTAAACGGAAGTCGTAATTCTAAATCATTAATACAAAAGATTTAGTACACTTTCTGATTTCATTTACTTTCTCCACTTAGAACTTTCTTTTTGAAAGCATTTTTTATTCTATGTTACAGAAGATATATTCAATGTACGTTTTTCCGCAGGATATGATCATATACAGCCTCAGCAATGAGGTCTGGAAGCTGGAATCCAAGATGACGTTGTTCCAGAAGCAGCTAGAAATAAAACAGGTTGAAATGGAACAAGTTAACGACAAGGTGAGTTTTCACATCACCGCTTGTATATATATGTGAGAATCATTTATATTAGTTATAATTATATGAGCGAGTTTGTTTTCGTATTACTCTTTATCTACAATGGACTTGACCACAATTTCACATAATTTTAAGAAACAATGAGGTTATGAATGAAGCGAGTTCACCAAAATACTCTGGTTCTTGTAAATTGAGTTTGAATTTAGCCGTTGTTGTGGCTGATTTACAATATGCGGGTAGCTAGTTAGTCGGGTTCGTAAAACCTTACAACCAACTAAACTTCAGAAATTGTGGTCCTAGAATCTCCGTGTTACAAGGCAAGCCGCATAGCCAGTCGATACTTACCATTTTGTTTTTTGATCATTTCATGTTTAACAAGTAAATTTACCGACCTATAGATATTCTCATACTTGATCTGGACAGTTCGAGGAGTGTGGAAGTTCTATGATTATGTGACGATATTTACATGTTACCAGGTGACTGCATACGCTGCGGAGTTGGAGGATTTGGAACTAGATAAGCGTCGGTTAGTGAGCCTCTGGAATTCGGTGCTGGTGAATATACAACAGAGGGACAGGGTATATGACTCTGTGCGAGATGATTATAGGTAGACATCACAAGTTTCTTTAACCGTTCTAAACCAAAGTTTAAGATTATCAAACAACGTATCTACTTTAAAAATATGTGGGAATAATAAGTAATATACAATTACGTTCTTATTTTAGAGCACTACAAGAGAACTATCGTACACTGTTGAGCAATCTGGAGATAACGAAGAAAGCGGCAATGGAAGAGATGAATAAGGGGAAAGAGATCGCAATGAACAAAGACAAAATTGAATACGACTTCAATGCCGCTAAAAAATTGCGTTAGTATTTGTATAAGTTTTGTTCAACTTTCGCCCAGTAGATGGCGTTGCACGTTATTGCAAATTGCGATGGTTTCGTGTTGGGAACTTACATATTAAATGAATGTTTACATTTTAAATATAACATCGGTTTAACGGCACTGGTTGTTTTATTTCGACACCAGAGGGCACCGGTTAGCCCATAGTTCAACGTTGAACCGAACATTATTTAAACATTTCTCATTCATTTTTAACGTACACCGAAACGAACAATCTTATTAGTTTTTTCACTATTCTTCTAGTTTTATATTTATATCAATGGATTATCCACTATTTTAGTGATTTATTTAAATATAACTTTAATGAATTATCTATATTTACAGTTGACGGAGAAGATTTAAAACGAATTAATGTAGAAACGCAGATCGCTGAGCTCACGGAGGCTATAGAGATGTCCGAAAGAGATCAGGAGCTAATCAAATCGGTAAGAAGAATATTTCTTTAAAAAAAATGACGCTTCTAACTCAACCGGTGATAGGTTTTTGTCACCGTCTTGTAACATCACCATTTACCGTTTTAGAATAAAAAAATCCTTTTAAACGTAATAGACATCAGAAGACAAAATAGTAACAATAAAATAAGGAATTCATTCAGTATTTGATATATTGATAAAAAAAAAAAAAAAAAAAAAAAAAAAAAAAAAAAAAAAAAAAAAAAAAAAAAAAAAAAAAAAAAAAAAAAAAAAAAAAAAAAAAAAAAAAAAAAAAAAAAAAAAAAAAAAAAAAAAAAAAAAAAAAAAAAAAAAAAAAAAAAAAAAAAAAAAAAAAAAAAAAAAAAAAAAAAAAAAAAAAAAAAAAAAAAAAAAAAAAAAAAAAAAAAAAAAAAAAAAAAAAAAAAAAAAAAAAAAAAAAAAAAAAAAAAAAAAAAAAAAAAAAAAAAAAAAAAAAAAAAAAAAAAAAAAAAAAAAAAAAAAAAAAAAAAAAAAAAAAAAAAAAAAAAAAAAAAAAAAAAAAAAAAAAAAAAAAAAAAAAAAAAAAAAAAAAAAAAAAAAAAAAAAAAAAAAAAAAAAAAAAAAAAAAAAAAAAAAAAAAAAAAAAAAAAAAAAAAAAAAAAAAAAAAAAAAAAAAAAAAAAAAAAAAAAAAAAAAAAAAAAAAAAAAAAAAAAAAAAAAAAAAAAAAAAAAAAAAAAAAAAAAAAAAAAAAAAAAAAAAAAAAAAAAAAAAAAAAAAAAAAAAAAAAAAAAAAAAAAAAAAAAAAAAAAAAAAAAAAAAAAAAAAAAAAAAAAAAAAAAAAAAAAAAAAAAAAAAAAAAAAAAAAAAAAAAAAAAAAAAAAAAAAAAAAAAAAAAAAAAAAAAAAAAAAAAAAAAAAAAAAAAAAAAAAAAAAAAAAAAAAAAAAAAAAAAAAAAAAAAAAAAAAAAAAAAAAAAAAAAAAAAAAAAAAAAAAAAAAAAAAAAAAAAAAAAAAAAAAAAAAAAAAAAAAAAAAAAAAAAAAAAAAAAAAAAAAAAAAAAAAAAAAAAAAAAAAAAAAAAAAAAAAAAAAAAAAAAAAAAAAAAAAAAAAAAAAAAAAAAAAAAAAAAAAAAAAAAAACGGAGAACGAAATCTTGGCTAACTTACAAGAATGCCTGCTGAATGACAAAGCGGTTGAGTCCATGGCCAATACCATCAAGAAAATGAGGGAAAAGTCCAGGAAACAAGTAAGCCAAATCACAAATTAATGATATATATTTTTTGAACGATCTTCGCCTCAACTGAAGCTTTGAAATTGTTTACTCCGTGTATCTAAATATAGATTTTCTTTTGTGCGATAAAATTAGCTGAATTTTAAGAGTTGTCCCAAACGCAGTCCAGTTTTATCACATTTGATACCCCCATTTATTACTTTATATAAATTGTTGGTTATAGTTTGCATAATATGTTTAAAGGAAATGGCATTAACCGCAATGGAGAACCAGCACGCGAAGATGATTTTAGATATTGAAGTACACCGGAGCAGACAGGCGCGGAACAAGCGCATTCTAGAAGAGAGCATGAACAAAGTGACGGAGAAGGAGAAAGAAATAGACCGTCTGCAGGAGAAGTATGATCAAAAGTCACTAGTTCTCTTGCGGAAGCAGAGGGAGTTGGATATCGTTACGAAGAAATACATTGCGCTGAAGGAACTATTCGACGTAAGTTTTTAAAATTGATCAATTTTAAAATTTACGGTACGTTCATATTGCAAAGGATTTCTATACTTTCTCTTAACTTAAAGTTTTCCTACTTTCTCGTAACTCTTTAGTTTCGGTTTCCAGATGAAATCTCCACAAGAGCGGCGGATCGAGGAACTGGAGCTGCAGATCAAGGAGCTGAGGGAGCGGACGGAGCGCGCGCAGCAAGACTGGTTGCGTCTCCAAGGGCACGTGGTGAAGCTTGCATCGCAGCATCACAAGATTGTCGCCGATATGAATCTTATTAATAAGCGTCAGTTTTTCTTGCACTTAAAATCGTACCTATCAACGCTAACGTTTCTTTTTCATTGTCTAATTTATTGGTAAAAATAAATCTGATTTGCAAAATTTAAAAACTTTGCTAATAAGTGAAGAACCTTTAAATGAATAGGTATACCATTGTAGCTTTAATTTCTTACAATCAATATTTCAGCAATGTTGCATATTTGGATTCAAGTAGTAATCCTTATAGTGAGAGATACCAAGGTTTGAAGGTAGCATCCAGTCGAAAGTCGGAAGACTGAGAAACTGATTACTGCAACTGTCCGCTGCGTTTGAATGACCTTTGCTGATTTGATGATCGACAGAGATCCAGATATGCGAGCAGAAGACGATGCGCATCCAGGCGGAGCTGGAGCGCATCGCGCAGGAGCGCAACGGCGTGGAGCGGTCGTTGCGCTCGCTCCGCGGTCGCCTCGAGGTGGTGGAGCGCACGCGCAAGGATGCCCAGGAGCGCAACGTGGACGCGCAGCGCACTAACGCCGCCGTCTCCTACGAGTACACCGCCAACCTCAAAGTGAGCTAGCCCATAAATACAAGGTGGGCCAAACGAATCATCCGATGCTGTTTGGCTCTCATTTTTTTCTAAATGAAAAACTTTGATTCTGTTTTTTATTATGACGAATGAACCTTCAGAAATTTATTGGTCAAGTCGAGAAGATGATACCGGCCGAATGGCCGCCACAATTTGGTGATTCAATTTGGGGTTTCAATAGGGTGATTTTTTTTCGCCAACCTTGTATTTATAAAAAAAATATCAATATACTTAGTAGTAGAAGTACTTCAATTGATCACAAACCTTCATAATTAAATTAAGTTTAAAATCGTCGTAATATTTGAATTTAAGTTTTTTAGTGTATGAGGTAAAAGTCTAATAGAAAAACTTCCGCATATTTATGTAACGCAATAGTATAATTCAAAAATGTAATAATACATTTTTGTTGTGGCCATTTTGCAGGATGCTGAATCGGAAATATTCGAACTGGAAGAGGACATAGAGGCGCTGGAAAAAGAAAAGATAAACCTTACGCAAGAGCTGGACAGAGTTCAGAGAGAAGCCTTAATCTGGCAGAGAAAGGTATAAACGATTATAAAAATGAATTCATTATAGTTATTTAAAGTTTGTTACGTAAATATTTATGAAAGATATTTCATAGCAACTAGAAAAAAAATAACTTATGCTGGTCAAAAGTTAAGATGATCTTAAACTTCTTATCTCTATCAAAGAGAACTGCTGTGTTGAACCTGTTTATCCCGTTTTAACTTGTAGTGCTTGGTAATAATTATAAAAAAATACTTTCAGGGTATTTTAGCCGTAGAGCTTAAACGTAATATTCAAAGCTCAAAATCGGCGGCAGGTGAAATTGGGCAGATGAAAAACGAGATCCACAGAATGGAGGTTAGCGATACCTTTACAAGTTACATAGGGAACATCTATAAAATTTAATACTAATTAAAAGAAGATATGGCCATCCAAATGAACTTTCCACAACAAAAAGTGATTTTCTTTTCTTTTCATTGATAATATTTTACACAAAATATGAAAATTACGTTAATGTATGCCTAAGTTATATTTAGTTGCAGTTGAATTCTATAGCCCATGACCATCTATAGATGTACCACTCTGGATGATCAACTAGCTCGCAATTATTTCTTATTAACTATCAAATATCTTTAAAAGTAACGTGAGAAAACAGTGCAATATCTACAATTGACTAAAAAGAGATTTTTATTAATAAAAAATAAGAAGTCACCGATCAGGACGTCATCGCAATATCAAAAAACGTCCACCCGTTTGATCGACAATTTGCTGCATGAGGACATGTTAAACAGATATCTTACAAAGTGAACGAATAGCGGGTTAGGTCTGGATGATCGAAAGCAACGTCAAGGCCAGAACATCCTCTAAGGCCAAAACTTCTATATGAATACTGTGAGCCTTGCGAATGATTCAGTACATACGACTGGCAGGTGCGTCGGGACCAACTTCGCCGCACGGGCGAGAAGCTGGCGGAGGACCTCGCGCTGTATGTGACGCGCCGCGAGACCGCCATGGATCGGGGACGCGCGGCCGCAGCCCTGGAAAAGGCACACGGCACCACGCAGAACTCGCGCTCCTCACAATATCACAAGCTGCGACTAGCCAAAGCGGACGCGACGCGCGTTAGCAAGGTAAATAAGTCGAATTAAGTTTTGGATTGTCTACAAGACTCGCCAGGTGAAGATCGTGCGCGTTCAGATGCTTTTGCTGTATCATTCATGTAGTTTAAAAACGAATTTGTGTAGCGTAATTCACTGTTTATAATATTCCAAAGAGTTATTAGACGCGAAACGATCCTTTTGCGTGGGCGACGGTTTCAATATTGCAATTGTTATATGTCTACAGGAGCTCGCAGAGGCCAAAGCGCACATGGACTACCTGCAGAGTGAGCAGAGCCGCTTGGAGAGCGAGATGGCGGACACCAGCGCGCTGAACTCGCAGCTCGAGGAGCGGGTGGCAACGCTGCTGCATGAGTGTCGCGACACCGAGCGGCACAAGCAATGGGTGAGCCACTGAAACTGTACCATGGGTTGATTCACACATAAGTTTACTGCATAGTACTCTTCAGTTATAATCAGAATTCATAATGAGTAACTTGATTTACTGCAGTACTTCTCCCTATGAAACTAGGGTTGGGTGTTATCATAACTTAACATAATTAACTTTTAATTTTATTTTATCTAAGACAAAGCTTGATGAAGCATGCTCACCCAGAATACTCTGGCTGTTATTTGTTGAAGACCACTCTGTGATGACGGTAGTGCGACAAATTTACTGTACGAAGGTGGTTGTTAGCCAGGCGGGTTCAAAAAACCATTCAACTACATAACATGCAGTATCAGAATTGTACAATTCTTTGTTCGATTTTGGTGCGGAGACATAAAATACATATTGGGATACATCACAACATAAACTGAAACAATTATGAAACTATACTTTCCTGTATGATTTTAAAATAAAACCTTATACGTATAAATTTCTCGGGTAACTTAGTCATTAGCTCTGTTGATACAACATTCGCTGTTAATGTAACTATAACGCGTTTCAGCTACTTGAAAGGGTGGTGCGCAGCCAGCGCATAGGCAACGAGCTGGCTACGGCGGTCAGACGGCAGACACTGCGCGTGAGGAGGCCGAAGAGCGCTGTGATCGCGGAGTACACACAAGCGCGGACTCTTAACGAGACGCTGCAGCAAATCGTTGACAAACTGAGCAAGGAATATCCCCACCTGAGCGAGAGGTTGGAAGGGATCACTAACACGCTGAACATACAATCGCCGAGCCAGTCTCCGCGGCTTCCCGTCGACCCTTGCGTATGCGGCGAGTCCGAGGAGAACGTCGCCGAGAAACCGTTGGAGTCGTGCATTTGCCCCGTGTAATCACTTCGTGATCGTTATCAGTTAAACAACGAACACGACCTTAATCTTTCCAAATATTTAACATTTTTTTTAACATTAATTTGTTTTATCATTTTATTTTCATATCTGGAATAATAATAAAAAAATCCTCTGATTCCTTTTTGACTTTGCGAATTAAATGAATCTCGTGATGCATGAGATGGGAATGTAGCCAATCTTAAATTCGGTTCTAACCGACATTGAAAAGGGTATAATACTTAAATAGGACTTTAAAATAATAATAGACAATAACAAACAGTATTCTTTTATTATAAACTCGTTTTACCTCTGAAACAATCACGTTTGTATAAACTTTGTATGCACAACCCATTTCTGCCCTAACAATAACAAATGTAATACCGCACTTAGATCAAAGAGACCTCTTACTCAAATAAAACTTTTTTTGCCGGAAATGAGCAACTCTTAAAGAAATGGAAATACAATAAAAAAAAATTCAGCTCAATAGTTATCCACTGCTGAATATAAGCCGGCACAAGAAAAACATAGCCATACTACGCATGGTTTGCTTTCTGCAGCCAACAGCATATTGGTAAAGGTCATAAGGGTATCTGCTGGCCTTCCCCTGTATTTGCTCTCTATTAAGTATACTCAAACCCAAGGGTCTCATACCAATGACTCGCAGCTCACCAAGTGATCAAGTAAATAATTTTAAATATAACTTTACTTAATAAAATAAAGTTAGTAAATAAATACAATATTCTTCTCCGCCATTACTCTTAACCCCGGCCAAAAAGGTTGCAGACCTCTGATTTAACCATACGACAGGGTTTTAGGCTAGCCTTTTTGGATAACGATCTCGGAAAATGAGAAAGTGGAAAATATTTTAAATTCTTCTTAACAGTGTCAGTCAGTTCATACTATTTCGCCCTGTCTCTTGCGAGGCGGAACCATACCTGTTATGAGTGATCATCATCATCATTGAATGACATCTCCAAAGTGAAGAATGAGAGATCTATGAGTGATATATAAACATAATTTTCTCATAGATATATAAATATTAATAGTTTATTCCTTAGCTGGTAGGCCGTGGTTGCGCTCGTGCGCGGTGTACTCGTGCCGCTTGCGGTGGTCCGAGCGGCCGAAGCGCACGCCGCAGTACTTGCACGAGTGCCGCTTCTCCTTTGTGTGGATTATCATGTGGTTGCGCAAATAACTGGAAAAGTAAACCATTTATAACACTAAAACTTAAGCAGCGGTTCACACCAGCTTTAATATAAAAAACGGGCAGGATATTTTTTCAATTATTATTATTCTATGCGACGAGACGAGCAAGGAGTTCACCTGATGGTAAGTGATACGCTTACCTATAACAACGCGACGCTAGTTAAGATGGTGTACACTGCACCACATTGCGCTCTTCGCTTGGAGAGATAAGGTGTTAAGTCTCGTTACCCCAGTAATTTCACCACCTTACAGCACCCTTCAAACTGGAACACAGTAATGTTTGCACACTACTGTTTGTCCGTTCAAATAGGAGCTGCGGTGGTACTTATGTATAGGTGGTATAGTAAAAGTAGTCCGCCAACTACATTCTCAATAATCTTACTAATTTATTAATAGTATTACATTATGCTATACTAAGAGATGAAAGCAGGATTCATATTAGAGCAATCTAGTTTTGACTCAAAAACTGTACATATTTATATTTCAAGATCTAACATGTTAGTACTATAATTTCTAATAAACCTACTTCGAATATTAATTACACGAAAAAATCTTTATAAACACATACAGTCTACAAAATAATTTTACTATTACTCCTTAAACTAGACTTGTAACATCTGCATCATAAAGACTTGAAGTATGCAATAAATATGTTTTATAGAAAATCATTGCGACATTTGCTGTGATACAGAACTTACCCGGGTTTAGAAAAGGTCATATCACAGAGTGTGCATCCAAACATCTTGACATCGCTGTGAATCAGCTGGTGGGTCTTGAGAGATGTTCGAGAGGAGAACCACTTTTCACATTTGTTACACTGGTAGGGCTTCTCTTTTGTATGACTCCTGAAAAAGAAAACTTTACATTAAATTTCAGTGAGAAACTTATTTTCACTCATTATTTAAATGATAATTACCTTAAATGTACCTGCAAATGGTATTTTTTGAAGAAACTCTTCGAGCAAAACTGACATAGATGTGATCTCTCTTTATCGTGAACTTGCCTCCTGCAAAATAGTAAAAAACTTTGTAGTCTTCATTAATTTACAGATCTATATGATAAAAATTAATTTTACTTGTATGTAGATCATGAACTCTCTGCAGGAGTTTTTGCAAGGAGCTACAGAGGAGGGTTCTTTGAGAATGGTGTAATAGTTTCTACTAGGTCAACAACATGCTTGTAAATACCTATTGTAATACAGGTGTCCATAGGCTATGGTAATTGCTTATCGTCAGGGGCAGCATATTTACCACTTTCATAAAATAAAAAAACATTTTTTCTTATTTAACTTATCCAAATAAGAAATATTTTATACTTATGCTGAATCATGGTGATCTTGTTTCGGAACTTCTTGTCACATTGGTCACAGGAGTGTGGTCTGTCTTTTGTGTGGATGGTGGTGTGCATGTCTAATGTGGACTGGGATATGAACCTCCTTCCACAGGGCACACACTCATATGGTAATTCTTCAGTGTTGTGTACCACTAACTGATGAGCTCGCAAGTTTGATACTGCTGTAATTTGTATTTTGAAAGAATGTTAAGTTATTATTTAAAAGATATGCATAGCAAAGAAAAAAATATTTGATGTATTAAAGAAATAGGTTAAATACATACAAAAGTATTATAAAAAAACAAACTGTTGTATTTTATAATTCAATTTAAAACTACAGCATTTTGATAATGAAGAAGGAAGACTATCCATAAAGAAGTTCTTGCATAAAATAAATGTGTATCTTTTAATATATTATTAAATTTGTTTGTTTTTCTAATACACAACAATTTGTAATTACAAGTTTATAACAGGAACTAGCAAGATTTGATTATTACAATTTATAAAGAGACAGAAAAATATCTTTACCTTTATTACAAATATCACAATGTGGTTTGATTCCTAAATGATTCACCTTATGATGTCTATACCGTGCACTGTAGCTGGAGAAAAATTTATCACACATTTTGCATTTTATACATTTTCTCTCATTGATAGATTGATGCCTTGCAATATGCTCCTTTAAGTTTCTAACTGTTTTGCCGCACTCTTCACAAACTTGGTTCAATTTCTCATTGCCTTTAATCTTTTTCTTCTCCTTTTTTGTGTACACTTTCTTTTTAATTGGATCTAAAATTGCTATTAAATTTTAAAATAACAATATTATGTATATTGTATGTAATAAACTAATAAAAAACACATAAACTGCATCTTAGTACTGACTAAAAATATTATTTATTGTGATTAGACTTTTAAGTCTAATCTTTTAAGATTTAACAAGTATTTCCTATGACTAATAGAAAACTTACAATTCTCTTTAAATTCTTTGGAGCCGTTTTCATGTTTGATTTGCTTTATAACACTAAGAAACTCATCTTCTGATGGAATTAAGTCGCATCTCGGGCCCTGTTTTGCCTCATCTTTGAAATCACTTTCATTAATAGTACTTAAATCATTGTCAGTAAATTTATCCTCATGTTTTAGGTCGTCAATAAGGAACACTTCATTCTTTATATCCACATTTAAATGCAAAGTTTGCAAATACGCATCATTTTTTAACGCAAGTGACTTGAACTTCTCGAAAGCGATGATCTTCTTATAACACTTTAAGCACAGTTTCGAACTAACTTTACACTTTTGTGCTACCTAAAATTAATTAAATATTAATAAGTAAACAGATAGCTGGCGAAACATCAGAAAACCAGGTTATCAGTATGGAATTAGGATATTAGAGAAATACGATGTTTGAATGAAAAGAAAAATAATGTTCACCTACAATATCTAAACAAAATAACATGACGTCCACGAATTTTTTTGATTTGCCTTGGTTTTCAACGTCTAATTTGAATATATCTTTATCTCCTTTGCATTTCAGACAAATTCTACAATCATCCATATTCTGTTAAAAGACTAAAGTTTTTTTCAACTTAAATTTAAAAAGGGGGGACAACAATAACATGTGTTTGTCAACATCTAATAATTGACGTGGTTCAAAATCAAAACAACGTTAAATCAACATTACAGATTACAAATAGGTGAGGAATAGATACAAAAAAATGTATTAATATATGTATATTAATGTTTATTCTTTAAACTATTTATTGCAAAATCATAATATTTTTTTAAAGAAAACATTTGCTAAAGGCCCCGTTGTTAAATGTTATAATAACGTAAACCGATGACCTTGTAAAGGTTGCGTGTATCCGCTGGTTAGAAGCAACTCAGGATCTTTGGGAGATGCCTCCTGCTATAGAGTTTCAGGTGAAGATGACGAGATGATGATGATAAATCAATGTATCAGAATACCTATAAGAATCTGTTGAAATAATGTCGTTGTCAAGTTGTCATGACTACATTATATCAAAACATAAAAAGTGTAGAAGCTACTTATTAGAAAATGGTACTTTCATGTTTTTTTTAACTTAAATATTATTATAAATCTTTCCGATCATGTATGCCGTTTTTGATATACATGATGTATATCGAAAAAATTTATTACATTTTATAAAGGACTGGACGAGATAAAACGTTTAAGCAACTGCATCTTTTTTACATATTACTAGTTTAACATTACAGATCCTTTCTCGGTCAAAACCGGCAGCAGACTACCGCACTGCGAATCATTCAGCTAAGAAGAATTTCCCAGAACTTGAGGATTTCATTATAAAGAGAGATTATGTCGGTGCTATCACCTTACTCGAAGTAATAATTAATTACGTATTTCATATTTTAAATAGATTTTATGATGACAATTACCTTTTAAACCGAATTGCTTGCCGCTATTAGATGTTCGCATATTTTGGAAACTTATTTTTGTAACTTACAACTAAATTGTCATTGAATGATAAATCAGTGAAATGATTGTACTCGAAGTAATTATAAACATTTATTACAGTTCCTCAAGCACGAAGGCACTGATGATGTATGGGTCGAAGTATGGATGGGATGGTGCTGGTTTCATTTGGGTGATTACCGACGAGCTCTGGACCAATACCAAATGCTACGCGCCCGGGAGAACCTGGACACACGAGTCGCTGATAACATGGCTATAGATCTTGCCGTTTGTTACTTCTATTTAGGTTATAAAAATATTTCTTCGTGATTATAGATTAATAAATGTAAAACTAATTTATGTGAAACAAAAATCTTGGAGCTAATTAAATATTTAATTCTAGGAATGTACAAGGAATCTCAAAATGCAATAGAAGAAGCACCAGACTGCGCTCTGAAGGTTTGTTAAAAAATATTCGTACAAATAGTTCCGCTCGTGTTTCTTTTCTTACATACTTTATAACGCCACAGCTTTCTAATGTCTGTATCTATTTCTCTTACGTATTCGTTTATTATATTCTTTGTACCAAAAGACAATATAGAAATGATATATCATTAAAGATACTGTACAGCATAATTAATACATAATTTCATCCCCATCTAACTAAGAGTTGTTGGTGGATAAAAGCATGTGTGCAAGAAAAAATCTTAATACATATGGATTTATATCAATCTATTATATACTAATTTTGGTTTTTATTTACAGAACCGCCTACAGTTTCACCTAGCGCATAAACTGGGTGACGAGGAAGCATTGATGCGGGCACACGCAGCCCTTCGCGATGTACCTGAGGACCAGCTCAGCCTGGCCGCTGTGCACTACCTGCGCGCCCACTACCAAGAGGCGATAGACGTGTACAAGAAACTGTTACTCGACAGACGGTGACCTACATTTTATGAGTATATTCTCAATGTAAAATACAAGCAATTTACTAACAAAAGACTGTGAAGGTCTTACTAAGTGTGTCTTAATGAGACGGTTATAGCCACTCTTTAAAATTTTAAAGACGTATGTATATTTTTGAAGTCATAATGAAACATTATTTTTTTCAACATTTTTTACACTTCTTGTGTATTACCCAACACAAAATAATTTACAAAGGCATGAAGCCTGTATAGCATTACCTCCGAATCATTACCCTGTTCTTGAATGATGATTTCTTACATGATTTTGCAGATACAAAAGATACCGGACGGACGCTACCGAATGGGTCAAAGTATTATCGCATAGCGATGGGTATAAAAAATCGTTTCTTATAAAGGATTAACGTAACTATAGGTCACATTCTCGATAGTTGTTGATATTGAGATAGGATTGGTTATAGTGTTAATTAAGTCGTATTCTTAGTTAAAATATGTTAACGCCGTCTGTAAAAGCATTGCGCGAACCTAGTTAACTTTATTAGACCGTTCATAGATTGTTTCATTAGGTACAGTAAGATAGATAAATTATATAGACAGAAGTAAGGTAGTGAAATATTTAATAAGAAATAACTTATGATTATCTTTTTCTTTAAACATATATACATAATTGAAAAGGTATAGAAAATTACTATTTTTTAATATGTTGTAATGGCTCTATTCGCAATGAGTTAATTGCGAAAACTTTTTTAATTTTAATTATAGCCAGTAATGTAACCATAGTTTTTAGTGGTAGTAGAACTCTAATACCTTATCAATCTAGGTGTAATCGCAAATATTACTGAGTTTCGGTTTGAAGGGCGTTATAGCTATTTAAATATCTGGGATAACAAGATATAACACCTTGTGCTACAAAGTGGTGCAGTGTAGATATTTTTAAAAATGTATTTGAATTAGGCAGCTAACACGGGGAATGTTTTCAGTACTTATATGGCGCTTAATGTGTACGTGGCGTTATGTTATTACAAGTTGGACTACTACGACGTGTCGCAAGAGGTCCTAGGCGTCTACCTTGCGCAACACCCCACTTCTACTGTCGCTAGCAACCTGAAGGCGTGCAACCTTTTCAGGTAAGAGTAACTGTTGAGTGTATTAATCTATGCCAACTCCATTACAAAAGCGATTTGATTTATGAGCTATTTATTTCTCACTTAAACCAGTGATTTATTTATCATTAAATTCTAAATGTCTGTTTGTTTGTTCCATCAAATCAGAATACAGTAATGTTTGCACAATACTACTTGGAGATAGAAATTTGTGCTGCAATGATTAAACCATTACGTTTTCCGTCATGTGAGATCTACAAAATGTAGTTTGTTATAAACTAGTTATCGTATAATTTTACTCCCCCAAAGGTGTCAACAGAAACTCCATTGTAAAGACAATGGTTTTAAGATGAGAAAAAATCTTGTTCCAGCGTCACCAATCGCGTTACTGTGTTTAATTTAATCGGTTTCTTATCACTAACAGGTTATATAACGGAAAAGCAGCGGAAAATGAATTGAAGCAGATCTCTTCTGAGCAACATACATTCGGCCAGGACTTGGTTAAACACAACCTTATCGTTTTTAGAAACGGGGAGGGCGCTTTAAAGGTTAGTATAAACTTTGTTAAAATTTTCACGTCGCATGCTAGTGTTGGGTAACATACATTAATGGGGCTATGGTTAGGTGTTACCGGAGCTGGTGGATGTAGTGCCGGAGGCGCGTCTTAACCTCGCGTGTGTGCGGCTGCGGCGAGGCGAGGCTCTAGAGGCGCGTGAGCTGCTGCAGCCCGTGGAGCCCAGCTCGCCCTTACACTATATACTGCGCGCCGTCGTCGCAGTTAGGCTGTACAACGACACCGGTGATGTAAGTACTAAGGAACTATAAAACAATATTTATAAAATGTCATCGTCTTGTCTACGTCTAAGTAAACTGTAGGGAACGCGTCATTCATCTAATGTTATGAACGTTTTTAATATAAGCGATGTTGTTTTTTACAATGTTAGCGGTATTACTGTTATTAGAAACCCTACAGAGCAAAGACAGCCGCAAGGTGTATAACAATAGTAGTATCAGATTATGAGTCTATAGCCAACATTACTGGAACAGTCTCAATTTTATCTTAAATTGTACACTTATTCCTGTTAGAGGTAACTGGGTACTTTGCCTCTGTGAAGGTAATAAAAGATTTTGTAGGTCTATACTAAAACTATACTAAACTAAAATGGAGAAGGCAATTTCAATCCACTCCATTATAACTGCCATGAAAGTCATCGTGTGTTTCATTAAAAATATGATGACCACGACCCTCACTCACGAGGAAATACGACTTACAAGAATACTAAAATGAGCGGTATCTCTATTAATAATTTTATATACGGGAACCTATGCAATACTTACACATCTATTTGTGCTTGTTAACCTTAAAATAACTTTGGTTAAAGATGATGCTCCGATCGGAAGACTCAATTTTTTTTGTTAAAAGTCGATTTAGTCTGGTTCAGTTCGTACCTTATGTATTACAAGCTTTTTACGCTTTGCTTCAAGGAAGAGCAAATGAAGCTGGCACAACAAAACTTTCACCTGGTTGGCAGTTCCGCGTCCGAATGCGACACTATACCCGGCCGTCAGTGCATGGCATCCTCCTATTTCCTCGCTGGTCAATTCGAAGAGGTCCTCGTGTATTTAAACTCAATCAAAAGCTTCTTTGTCAACGACGACACATTTAACTTCAATTATGCTCAAGTAAGTTCAAACTAAATAAGTAGAATAAATTTTAGCTCTCGTTTGGGTGACAATTTGATATATCGCCACCGTACTCTCTACGTTTGGTGTGCTGTAAGAAGCGACTTAGAGAGACCACTTTCATGGTAAAGACAACAGCTTATTTTACCTCTAAGAAAATAATTGGCTAGCCAATTCCCGTACCAATTTTTTAAGAAGGCCTATGTTCAAAAACTAACATCTATAGGCTCAAATATTGATAAATTTTAAAGTTATTGAGTGGTTGAATAATATGAATTAAATAAACAGTCCCCTTAGTGTTCCCGCTATTGGAATTAGGGGCCTTCTTTGTCAAAGCAATTTATTCACCACGCTGATCACCTGTTTGTGGATGTCACATGTCCTCGAAAGCTGTTGTTCTTCAAATCGGTTTCCTCACGACGATTACCAAAGAAGATGGAAGCTGAAGCAAACAGCGGTCTTCGCTTCAATATTAACAGCCTAAACAATACTTAGCTTTCTATTGTTTGGTTTCTGTAGGCGAAAGCCGCGACCGGTTTCTACCGCGAAGCCGAAGAATGTCTCCTGGCCATTCAGGACGAGGACATCCGCAGCTCGTTCACTTACTTATCATGCCTCTGCCGATGTCACGTTATGAACAAAGAGGCTAACCGCGCATGGGATATCTGTTCCAAGGTATTAGCTTTAAACGCTCGACGTTAAAATGAAGGTATTAAAAGATTATAATGGACAACTATGTGCCCGTCAATGGTTTCTAAACCGCTGAATCACTTTTCTTCAACTCTTTCTTTAATTTTCTCTCTACTCTCCACTCTTTAATTTTTTTAACTATTATAATACGTTTTTGTTTTATCAGCATCGCCATTGTCATTAATATTATCTATATCTATAATATGCAATGGGAATATGACGTCCTGTATGTTTATGTATTTCACAGGCTTCTGGAACTCCTGACGGTTTCGCTCTGCTACAACTGGTGGCTAACGACTGCTATCGCATGGGGCAGTTCCTTGTGGCTGCGAAAGCTTTCCACATGCTTGACCGGTATGCTCAAGTTATGCGATATTTTTAAAACTTGATAAAAGTTTTAATGAAGGCTTAAATCCAGCATTAGATATCCACTGGTGCCATGCAGTACTCAAAATTCAAAATTAATACTCATCAACCTTCTTGAACATATTTTAATATGCTTACCTAGCTCTTTTTTCTTTAGAATACTATATTGTGTTATATATGTATTTCGTGTGATCGATGTCCGATGAAGATCATAGCGTTGTAGACAAATCTTTGTGATTTTTTCAATGCTTACTAGTGTGTTTTTGTTATATGTGATTATTTTATAAACATGATAAACAAATAAATAAATAAAAAAAACAAAGTCTTGCTGTGCAGTAAACTAGAGTAACGAATTTAATATTCTATATCTAAACGATGAGCACGTTACGGTGTTGTGTAAACATATCAATTGGTGGTGTTGTTGTGTGAATGTATATAGGAGGATGTTGCAGGCTGGACGGGGGCCCTGAGATGTGGGAGGGTTTGCGCGGTGCGGTGTGCGGTGTAGCGCAAGCGGCCGCGGCGAACAAACCCGGGGCGGCGGGCGAGCTGCGCGACGCGCTGGCGCTGCTGCGCGGCCCGCCCGCACGCCCCACCGCCGATCACATCGTGAGGACCATCACCAAGTGGGCGCACCAAACCAGGATCCCCGTGTGAACGAAGTGAACGAACAATAAACTATTTCTGCTTATTTTTTAATATATCAATACGTTAATTTATTTATTATTTATCATTAAAAAAACACTACAACAAAAACAATACAAGATTTATACGAACTCTTTTGTTACTGTAATGGAGAAGTGTAGGTTTACTAGGTTCAAACGTAATCATGAGAAATATTATCTCTTCACAAAGTCACAAAGTCAAAGTCAAGATTTTTATTCAACATGGGAACAATAGTTCACTCATTGAACATCAAAATCTACCACCCATTCGTAAAAGAATGCCACGGCCCTGAGAAGAATGGGCAAGAAACTCAGCGGGCTATATATATATAATTTTTTTTTGTCATCTTCATTTTTAAATGTCTTACACGTACTGACACATACTGCTCGAGAATCAGCGTCATTTATTTCCACACATCTTTAGCATTTAAATAATCGTTAACACTATGATATGATTTACTTATCGAAACATTTTTAATTTATGAAGTGGCAAATCTAAAACAGTTTGTGGAACCTTATTATACTTTCGGATGGATACCGAGCCCCACAAAGCTTCCACTAATTTTGTGCAGACGAAAGTAAGGCACGGAACTATATATAAATGTTTTAATCATCATATACTATACATTTTAAATTTAAAACTAGTCTTTATTCATTTTATTTATAGTCTTTATTACGATAGAAATTATTAAATTTACTTGAAAAAATTAAGTAAAAAGAGTAAATGGTTATTAATAATACAGTAAATTTTCAATATATTTTTAATTAATGTAATTAAATACATAGTAGAGACTCAACCGGTCGAATGTTGCTATTTTACCGGATATTAACGCAAGTTTTTCAACGTACTTAACTGCCGCCCGGCTGTAGTAGTTCTGGCAGTGTTAATCTCAAATAATTCGACTAGCTTTTAGACACCGTTAATACACACTTTTGTTTTTAGTTTTTGTTAAAAACTAGTTCAATTCTCATGCGCCATAACATAATACGATAATTTACCATTATGCACATATGTATGTAGGTTATTAGGGCATGTGTTACAGATATGGAATAAACGTTGGTCACCTGTTTTATACATAATTAAATAGTGTTTATTACAGAGGTGTATAAAAAAATGTAAAACATTCTTGCACTTGCCTATAAGATAATCTTATCAAGCATTACCCAATGACAGTAAATGCGTTCGTTTATCTAGCATTAGGATCGAGTTTGCGCGAGTTTACCCGCACTGCATATTTATAAAACAGTTTCCTAATAGTTGTGAAGTAAGACCGGATTAGATGACTTTATAAGACTAGACGTATCCGACACGCAATGCCTTGTCTAAGAAAAAATTGAAACAAATCCATAGTTAATTCCTGTTAGTGGCATATGATTACTTTGGATACTTATTCGGAATGCGATTTGAAACCCTTTTTTTTTGTTTTTACCGATCGGGTTATTTCTAAATTAATGCCTATTGCATTTAAATGTTAAAAATGTTGATTTCCCTTAAATATAGCAAATATTTTCACGAAATAATTCGCAATATTTACCCTACTTTTGCCCGTTTTATAACTTCTATTAAAATGACAAAAGACAGGTGGCTATATTAAATGTGAAGTTTTTGAAAGTACAATAGGTTAATAATTTAATACAGTGTTTTTTTAATTTCTTTTTCTATATAACATTGTATTTCAAAGCAAGGATTAAGAGTGTTTAGAAGTAAAAATACCGATTATCGCAAAGGTTGGATTTATTTAAAAACTATTACATAATATTTACATTAAAGTAATACAACGCGTCAAGATCAAATCCGTAGCAACAGTCAAAGCAGTACGAAATAAATAAAAAAAAACAAATAGTTACATTTCCACGTTACACTGCGAGGTCCTCACTACTGCTGTATTGCCGAGCGGACATCCGGAGCCCTAACAAACTACCCGACATCATCCGCGGCCCACAACCCCAATAGATGATATGTGAAAGTCGCTCTAATCATTGCTTATTAAATATCTATGCTGCATCATCGCAAACTTCTTCCAGTCCTTCCAACTTAGCTCCACTCAACGCTTCAAAGTTTCAGCCAACTTAATAAACGAACCCAAACTATTATCCACCGACTTTGGAAAGGAAGAGTATCGATGTTAAAAACCATATAGGGAGCATTGGTGACGCTTCCCACCATTATTCCCTTTGCTGCCGCGGACTGTGGGGTTGGAAAACCTGACAAATAAAATGCACCGATCAGCAACACAGCAGTATGAATTGTATTTGCGAGACTAGCGCCACGGGTGGCCGAGACCGGAGGGAAGAGTCAGTTTGGCAACAGGCGCGGCGATCGCCACCGGCGCAGGCGCGAGGACCTTGGCTATGGGCGCGGCCACAGCTACGGCGGGGGCCTGTCGAGTTACACATTCATCAGATAAACACAGTATACTCAAATAATCAAGTTTTGCATACGAATATGGATAGGTTCCTCAGTATTCAGTCCTACTCGTTTCGTCGTGTATAAAAAAATTGCTTACCGCGTGAGTGGCACCGGACCTTTCAACTACAGCATTGAACCCGTTGACTTTGTCTGCGGTGTAGGTGACCTTGCGGATGTGGCCGTCGGGCTCCACCAGGCTGTATGAGCCGTGCACGACGCCGTTCTGGAGCGTCTCGGAAGCGTCTTTGTGGTCACCGGTCGATGGGTCAGCAACTCCGTACGCGAAGCTGTACGCTGGGTTAGGATCAATTGGCTCAGCACGAACCACCTGTTAAAAAAAATAAAATCATAGTCCATAAAAGAATTTAACATTTCGCTGCCATGACTGATCACCACAAAAATGGTACCAATATGTTTATTATCCACCAAAAAAGAAACCATTCATAGTGTTAATAAATACATTAACAGTATAAATGGCGATCTTACTGCTGGAAGCAAACTTTTTTTAGATAATCTTTATGAGAATAAGTAAGAGTACACGCAATTACTTATTTAGGATTTTTTTTTTTGTTATTTGGTAATAACTCGTGCATATCTTGGCGTTATAACAATAATCAACCATTTACAGTTGTACAACAATAAGATCCTATAAGAGAACTCCAGCCGAGTTCAAGTTATATGTTAATAAAAGTAATCATTAACCTTTTTCTTCATAGCTTATTACGTGAATGACTCGGAAATTAAATGAACTGTGCCTGATGCTTATTAGGAAAACAAAAGCAAATTTGAAAATAAAATATTTTCTTGTTCTTCTTCTTCTCGTTCTACACAAGTGTTCTTTTAGTGGTCTTTTAGTAAAAACAACATACGGGTGCGGCGATGGTCTTCACGAGGGGTGCCGAGTAGGCAGGGGCTGCGTAGGTCTTCAGGATGGGCGCCGCGATGGCTGGTGCGGCGATGGTGTGCGCAATCTGGGCGGAGTAGGCAGGCGCAGCATACGCTTGCGAGTAAGCAGGGCCCAGCCCAATGCCGTCCAGCAGGCCTGGGGCCGCCGCCACCGCGGCCCACGCGCAGCACAATACGAATACCTAAAATCACGAAAAACACTGGTCTTAGTAATCGGAGAACAGATCAGATATCACCGCCAAGCAGCAGTGTACAAATAATACCTTTCTCCGATATAAATGATCCTGCAGCTAATGGAGATACGGGGCAACTAAACATACTAACTACTACTTGGTAGATAGGAGAAGCACCTTTTTGTAATTTTGTGCTAAACTAATTTCTACATTGTACCTTATATATTTTTAAGCTCACAATGAAAGGAGGACTTTTTTCACATGATTATTAGCAAAGTGAACACGTCTCAAATATGATATACACAAATATGGCAATCCGTATCACTGTTAAGTATGAGAAATAAGTTAATGTTTACTGTATAATTGTGGATATCACTTATAAGTTATACTTACATGAAATATGTCATTTGAAAAATTAAAATAGAATGAATTTCTTGACTATACCTATGAGTGTAAGTGCGTTGCAAATGTTATAAATGACGATAAAACTCAAGTATATGTTACATATATAAAGAATCTATTAATATTACTTAGTTTGTGTTTAAAAAAAAAATTAATAAACCAGAGCAAAGTATAAAATCTCATACCTTTGCGTACATGACCGTGTGGTGCGCTCTACCCGCTGTTTGAATCACGTGTGCTGCGGACACCACACGAGGGGGTATATAAAGCGGACCCCCGCGGGAGTGGGACCCAGCCGTGTACACTTGATACCATTTCGCAATCAAGGATACTCGTGGTCGACTTATGGAACTGCCTAGTAATGTATTTATTTCAGATCCAGGCCACAAAATGGCGCCACAATGCAAGTTCAATTCGGTTTCCGTTCGCAAAGCCTGTATGCGTCTATCTTTGAAGTTGCAATCGTTTACTGCACGTTGGTTTCCATCTTGAGTCAAAAGTTTTATAACAAAAGTTAGAAAATGTGGAAACAGCTTACACAGTGATCACTATCGCCCATAGATAATACCAACATCAAATAAAGAAGTCCCGTCTCTTTGAAACAAAATTCTCTGCAAAAAACAAAAGTCAAAGTTTAAACAAAAGTCTGCGGAAGTACCATCGCAGCGGCTATTTGCCGAGAAATAGTAGTGATCAAACATTACTGTGTACCAGTTAGGAGGGTGTTGTAGCCAGTGAAATTACCGTGGTAACGAATGTTTTGTTTTTTGTTATGCGGCAATCGCAATGTGTCAAATAAAAGCGACGAAATGAACTTACTGTAACTGTGACTTTGGCGTCTTATTGTAAACAATTCTTTATTAATTTAACAATTTCCTTAAAAGGCCACTTAAAAAGTTAAGAAGGGCGTAGTCATGCACATATATCGCAAGCTCAAAGTAGTGATTAATATTCTAACATGAGTTGTTTGCGGGATAATTTACATCGCTTTAGTACCTCGTTTCTGTTGCCAGTTGAAATGCAAGTAGCACATACGTCCGTTTCACTGGAATTTAGTTGTTTGATAGACAAGTTTTTGCCGTTTCAAGAAAAGTCCCTCGCTTACTTTGTTTTAAGGACGTTTTAATAGTATGAACATACTAAGCTGTGTCTTAGTATAACTAAAACCTAGATATGGCATGAAACAAACAAATTATATTTACCTTCTCATATATTCTATTGGTATTGTGAGAGTAAAAGGTTTATTTTAAGACAAAAATCTACTCTAAATATATATAGAAACTGAAAATCAAAATCAATCTTTCTTATTTCCTTGCCTACAGAAAGATAAGCTGTCATCAATAATTATAACTGACTATTAGATTCTAGAGTAGTTTATTGAAAAATCAATAGCAATAGCCTAATGAAAGTAAAAATATTCACTATTAGCAGCAAATAAATTTTTTTACCTTACAAAATTTTGTAAAACAATTTCTAACGTAATATCATTAATCATGAACCTACATAACTCTGCACATTTGTTATATGTATGTGCAACTTTTTAATAAAACAATTTTACAAAGTCAAAAACAATCTTAGTTACTTAACGAATAAATCCTTGTAACGCCTAAATGAATTTGTGATACAGATACAGCCTCTGTAAAACGCCGCTCATATTGCATCAGAAAATTGTGCCACTAATAAAATTCAATAATTGCGAGCACATATATGAACTTATCACATAAACAAGTGATTAGTGGTAAATTTATCCAGTTGTATCAGTTAGCTCGGTAATACGAACATTTGCTCCAAATTTCACAATAAACTAAATAATCAAGTCACCTATAAATGGTAAACCTTTTTGAAATCGTCAATGGAAAATTAGTTCACATCAACTTTTTTAGGCGGCGAAACGAGCTGGATAGATTAGATGATAAATGATAAGAACATAATAACATGAATTAGGATGATAAATAATGAACCCTTTGGACACCACGTTTTCAAATTGCTTTTTTCAAAATATACATTTTGCAGCTACCCTATAAAAAGAATACTTGCTATGTTTCTGTTATCACTAATTAATGAAGTTAATTACTTATACAACTGAAATTATCGTTTGATTTTCGCTATACTTGATCATTTATATGATAAAGCGAATAACTGATTAGCTTTGTGCCTGAACTGTTGATGATGAATATAGGTGATGTTATATTTAATTGTAAATTGCTGAATTCGGAACAATGATTCAAGCTAGTACAAGTACTAATTCAAGAAAACTAACGTCCTTTTCGGTAAAGCGGGTTTTTTCGAATGTTTTACTTAGATCGAGATATTAATCACATCTTAACACGATACTAAAACTGACTAAAATTCTCACAATATATGATTTATGTAGACTAAACTCGCTTAACTTTTTAAGAAAATAACGAAAAATAAAATTGTGCGATCTAACAAGAACGTTCTAATCATAGCAACTTATTTTAGTGTGATGTAGGTCATATGCGGCGACTGATATTCCGGTAAGGTACCGGCTTGAGCCATGTGAGGTCTGCTTTAAATTCATATAGATCAGCCGCGCCCATTCATGTGCGCCGGCGCATGCCAGCCCAATCAGATACACGCTCTTAGGTCTACCACAAACTTATTATTACTGCATTGATATTAATTATTATAAAAAATCGCACTTTTTGAATACCTCGCTAACCTCGCTTATCGAATACATTATAGTATCTTTCATCCAAACAATGTTCAGAAAACTGTATTCATAGTCATACATAGATAAACTAATATTTGGTTATATTTCTCTTATTATAGAAGTTGTAAAGAGAAGAAATAATTAAATATACACATTGAACAATCCTGTAAAATTACATTTAAATAAAGTAAATGAATAATATTTTAGCTGTAAATGAAACCGTACATGGTTACAGAAAAAAACCATAAAATGCACTTACAAATTAAATATGCACAAAACTATTCTCGAGACCTATAAAAGGGGAATAATTTTAATTTATCAGAATTAACTGAGAAACGGCTTTGTGTGAGGGTGCCCTGCAACTTACGTCGCAAATACCAGTTTCTCTATTGCAATTTGAAACTAACTTTGTTAAGTTTTCTCAATCAATAGAGCCTTAATTTCGTTGACACTTAGATGCAACGAGGCATTGTAATATAATTCATTTAATATCAGAATAACCACCTTTTTTCTGATGTTTAAAACTGCTAGACTTTTGACGCATACTTGGAACGTTTAAGTTACTTATAATTAAAATACTAATAATTAAAATTCACAAAATCATATAAATTTTTATAGTCTTTTCGGTATTAAGGCAAATAAAATAGGTTGCAATTTAATTATACTCATTCAAATATAATTTTGGGGGTCTTTACTTATATCGTTAAGTTAATCATCACAGAGAATAACACTGTATAATATGACTCTGTGTAGAAATCACGACAACCATACAATCTTTTATAATTTTTTTCCCATTCAAACAACATATTAATAACTGTAGCCTTGTTATAAATACCATGCTAGCTGTCATAATGCGAAGTATGTTGTATAACTAAATAAAGTATCTAGAGGAAAACTGATCTGTGACAAAACAACAGAGCAATATATATTACTTTAATTAAAAGTGGATCTTTTGAAAAAAAACAATAAACAACAATAATAAAGTTATATTAATAGACATCCTAAGTAAGCCTTTGGGGAAGGCCTAACTGTAGACGTCTGTCGACTTATGAGAAAGAGTAACCTAGTATCGTATTATCTCTTAAGATTCAATATAAATAGAACCGAAAACTATCTCCGTGACGCAGCGGCTAACTTGTCACATAACACTGAAATATTTGTTTTCATTCAAGGCCACGTGTGAAGGATTGCAGGAAGATTTACTTAAACGCACCTGGCTAGCTACCTCCACTATCTATCGTATATTTCGTTACTGTGTTCCAACTAGCCATATCTTCAGTTTTATTATCACTTAACTTCTTGTAAAATTGAAGAGCGAAACCCAATAAGTAAAAAAATATATGTATTAGTAGTATTTATTGTTAATTCACAATATCCAATGACACGCTCACCCATATTAGCTAATTTTATAAAATTAGCTTTAAGTTCTTTTTTTAGCTGTGGAGTGAGAGTAGACACGCCATTATTAGTTAAGATGTTTGCGCAACGCTCGATTACAATTTCTGGTGCACCTTTCATAACTAAATAGTAACTTTGTGTTTTTTGCATATGGTGTATGGTAACTTGATATTTATATACTGAACTGAAAGGTATTTCGGCAACTTTTGGGTTCATTTCACGAGTTTGTGAAGCTGATCTATTAAGTTCCATATATCTTAATATCGCGGACTCTGATGCATCGCCCAAGATTTTTCTTTCACCAACAGGCAAATCTACAGTGTCATGCGAAAAATTAGCTTTTAAATTAAGTGACGCAGCCAAACACAACTCTGAATACGATGCATCGGAAACATGCAAATGATCATCTTTATCATAAATTGTGAAATTACAAAAGAGATGAGCAACACTCATCCTATTCTCAGTTAGAGTGCCAGTCTTATCGGAACATATACACGATGTTGAACCCAAAGTCTCACGGCTTGCAGAGTTTTTGCTAGACAGTTTTTTTTTTCTTCACCAACAGGCAAATCTACAGTGTCATGCGAAAAATTAGCTTTAAGTTCTTTTTTTAGCTGTGGAGTGAGAGTAGACACGCCATTATTAGTTAAGATGTTTGCGCAACGCTCGATTACAATTTCTGGTGCACCTTTCATAACTAAATAGTAACTTTGTGTTTTTTGCATATGGTGTATGGTAACTTGATATTTATATACTGAACTGAAAGGTATTTCGGCAACTTTTGGGTTCATTTCACGAGTTTGTGAAGCTGATCTATTAAGTTCCATATATCTTAATATCGCGGACTCTGATGCATCGCCCAAGATTTTTCTTTCACCAACAGGCAAATCTACAGTGTCATGCGAAAAATTAGCTTTAAGTTCTTTTTTTAGCTGTGGAGTGAGAGTAGACACGCCATTATTAGTTAAGATGTTTGCGCAACGCTCGATTACAATTTCTGGTGCACCTTTCATAACTAAATAGTAACTTTGTGTTTTTTGCATATGGTGTATGGTAACTTGATATTTATATACTGAACTGAAAGGTATTTCGGCAACTTTTGGGTTCATTTCACGAGTTTGTGAAGCTGATCTATTAAGTTCCATATATCTTAATATCGCGGACTCTGATGCATCGCCCAAGATTTTTCTTTCACCAACAGGCAAATCTACAGTGTCATGCGAAAAATTAGCTTTAAGTTCTTTTTTTAGCTGTGGAGTGAGAGTAGACACGCCATTATTAGTTAAGATGTTTGCGCAACGCTCGATTACAATTTCTGGTGCACCTTTCATAACTAAATAGTAACTTTGTGTTTTTTGCATATGGTGTATGGTAACTTGATATTTATATACTGAACTGAAAGGTATTTCGGCAACTTTCGGGTTCATTTCACGAGTTTGTGAAGCTGATCTATTAAGTTCCATATATCTTAATATCGCGGACTCTGATGCATCGCCCAAGATTTTTCTTTCACCAACAGGCAAATCTACAGTGTCATGCGAAAAATTAGCTTTTAAATTAAGTGACGCAGCCAAACACAACTCTGAATACGATGCATCGGAAACATGCAAATGATCATCTTTATCATAAATTGTGAAATTACAAAAGAGATGAGCAACACTCATCCTATTCTCAGTTAGAGTGCCAGTCTTATCGGAACATATACACGATGTTGAACCCAAAGTCTCACGGCTTGCAGAGTTTTTGCTAGACAGTTTTTTTTTTCTTCACCAACAGGCAAATCTACAGTGTCATGCGAAAAATTAGCTTTAAGTTCTTTTTTTAGCTGTGGAGTGAGAGTAGACACGCCATTATTAGTTAAGATGTTTGCGCAACGCTCGATTACAATTTCTGGTGCACCTTTCATAACTAAATAGTAACTTTGTGTTTTTTGCATATGGTGTATGGTAACTTGATATTTATATACTGAACTGAAAGGTATTTCGGCAACTTTTGGGTTCATTTCACGAGTTTGTGAAGCTGATCTATTAAGTTCCATATATCTTAATATCGCGGACTCTGATGCATCGCCCAAGATTTTTCTTTCACCAACAGGCAAATCTACAGTGTCATGCGAAAAATTAGCTTTAAGTTCTTTTTTTAGCTGTGGAGTGAGAGTAGACACGCCATTATTAGTTAAGATGTTTGCGCAACGCTCGATTACAATTTCTGGTGCACCTTTCATAACTAAATAGTAACTTTGTGTTTTTTGCATATGGTGTATGGTAACTTGATATTTATATACTGAACTGAAAGGTATTTCGGCAACTTTTGGGTTCATTTCACGAGTTTGTGAAGCTGATCTATTAAGTTCCATATATCTTAATATCGCGGACTCTGATGCATCGCCCAAGATTTTTCTTTCACCAACAGGCAAATCTACAGTGTCATGCGAAAAATTAGCTTTTAAATTAAGTGACGCAGCCAAACACAACTCTGAATACGATGCATCGGAAACATGCAAATGATCATCTTTATCATAAATTGTGAAATTACAAAAGAGATGAGCAACACTCATCCTATTCTCAGTTAGAGTGCCAGTCTTATCGGAACATATACACGATGTTGAACCCAAAGTCTCAACGGCTTGCAGAGTTTTTGCTAGACAGTTTTTTTTCTTTAATTGTTTTGCTGAAAGGGTCATGCATACAGTCAAGGTGACTATAAGCCCTTCAGGAACGTTTGCTAAAATTATTCCAAGCATATACTGCAGAGCTGCGAGCCAACTGCGTTCTACGGCATAAACCATTAAGAAAAAAACAAAACCGAATGTAAAAGCCACACCGCAAACAAGTTTAATGAAATGAGTTATTTCTTTTGCGATCGGCGTCTCCTCCTTTTCCAGCCCTGTGACAAGTCCAGCAATTTTTCCAATCTGTGTCAATTCTCCTGTAGCCACAACAACGCCTCTAGCAGAGCCTTCTACTATAGGACAACCAAAATAAGCCATGTTCTTGGATTCCATAGGATTCTTATTTGTACACCGAGGGTTGTGTTTTACAGGTTCAGACTCTCCTGTCAAGGACGACATATCGGTTTTAAAATTTGTGCAATCTAAAATTCTGATATCAGCTGGTACGATTTCTCCTCCCGACATTTCCACTATGTCACCAATTACAATTTCTACATTAGGAATTTTTTTCCTCACTCCATCACGAATTACAAATGCATCTAACGGCACCATTTTTTCAAAGCCACTCATCACCGCAATATTTTTAGCCTCTTGATAGAACCCAAACAGACCAGTTCCGACGATAGTAGCTGTTATCACAAATCCCAAATACAAATACTCTTTGCCACTATGTCCGGCTTGATTGTCCGACTCCACAGCAGCGGAGAAAGCGTAACCGATAAAGTTAAGCAAGGCACCACACCAGAGCACACACTGAAACCATCCAAAAAGATTATGGCGAAAAATTTTCCAGTAACTTGTTCCTTTCAATCGCTTCAGTTCATTCGGTCCATAGTTTTCCAATAACTCGGCAGCAAAGTTCTCTGTGAGTCCATTAGTAATATTTGTTCGGTAGACAACCTCCAACTGGTTCGGAGACAGAAAATGGTCGCCGGTGTGCGTTTCTTCTTTTAATAGGTTTAGTTCCGATACCTCTAGATTATGCTGAGTGCTCGGTCGGCGAATGCCTACAATCGAAGTACTCGAACGGCGACGATTTGCAAGCGGCATTATTAATTAATTAATATCGATTCACAAACGTGTAGTCTTCTTGTTGTAAGCTGTCAATTCTATTTTTTTTTCGTAAGAATTAAAAAGGTTTTTTGATCCGTTTTCAATACCTTGAGTGTTTGTAAAAATGCAGACTAAACAATACTTAAAAGAAAGCAAAAGAAGAAATATTAGTTTTACTTGTATTGCATGTATTATTACATACAATCTACGTATAATTATTATTTTTAATTTTTTAATTACCTTCTATAATTCATTGTGCATTTATCAAATGTAATTTACGATGTATTGGAAATGGACATTGGCTGTTGTATTGTAGATGTTTATTTGGAGTTTTCCTTTTCTAGACATACTTTCTTTTTCGATTTCCTTAACATCTTACAGAGGAATTGAAACCTTATTGCATAGCGGTGTAAATAGGCTTTTAGTCTACGTCTATACGTATTTCAACATTGATGTTCGCTGATGAACATACGTTTCCCTAATTAATGATATTTGCCGAACTCACAACTCCTGGCCAGTAGGTTAGTGAACACATTGCACTGGTAAAAGTCACGCCGAGGGTAGAGCGGATTAGGAGACATTCTGTCCAATTATTTCGACTACAGAATTCATTCATATTACAGTTCTATATCAGTTCAGTGAGATTC
Source organism: Byasa hedistus (assembly GCA_029286795.1). Taxonomy (NCBI): domain Eukaryota; kingdom Metazoa; phylum Arthropoda; class Insecta; order Lepidoptera; family Papilionidae; genus Byasa; species Byasa hedistus. The sequence goes on from JAGSMW010000001.1 coordinate 2,171,953, forward strand.
GTAAAAAAACAAAGAAAACAAAAGCTAAAGGCTAAAAGTATTTTAATTCCAAAAACAGATTGAATACAATATATGCAGTGACACACTTTTGTCTGAATAGATACGATGGAACGACTTATACATTATGTTGATAATAAAACAAACATATTAATGAATTGGAATGATTTGAAACCTCGAGAGCTTGTAGAGAGGTCAGAGGAAATTAATAATACAGCACCCATTATGTATATTTCATGTACTTTTTTCCTTTGGCACTGCAAGTTATACTGTTACATTAAATATTTCATAAGACTGGCATTCATTTACTTTAAAAACATAAATATGCAACTGTTGTTCTACAAGTGTGTTACCATTTAAAAAAAACTGCTTTGTTAAAACAAATCCTTAATGAGAGTTAATAGGCTTCTCAGACTAAATTCGCTTTACGATCAAAAATTACATCGCCGATTACCATCACATGAGATCGTGGAAGAGCGCTAATTTATACAATCATAAAAATGTAAATAAATATTTAGTATTAAAATTAGTTATTGATTTAAGGGTGAAAAGTTTTGGGAGTACATTTGATACAATTGCAGAATTGATGACAATAGGAACTTAAACATAAATCACTTACATCTAAAAACACATTTCATTTAATACGCAATATAGATTAATAATTAATAAAAGGTATAATAAAACAATATTACAAACACATTTTTAAAATCATAAATTTATGTCAAAATTATGTAATAGATGACATGTTTATTTTAATATCAAACCCAAATGTCTTTGGTAACGATTATTTTGTACTTTATATAGTATCAATGAGAAAGTATATAAGAAGTTAAGTTAAAACAGTTTAAGACACGGAAATACACTCAAATCCATGAAATAATATTAATTATAACACCTTTGAGTATCTTTGTCTGGAATGAACAACTTAAAAAAACATAAGACATTTATTAAGACATTACAAACATAGGTATATCGAATAATAAAAAATAAATGTGTAATAAATGTCGAACAACATACACACAGAGATCGTCTGGAAGATTCGTCTTTGAACAATGAGCTTGAATTATTAAAACTTCTGTCTTTTGTGGATCGTATATTATTAATAATATAATTATGACAATTAAATATCGCAACATTCCAATATATTTTTCTGCGTCTATATTAATACATTGAAATAAAAAATAAAAATATAATATTTAAAATAGCGAATAATTTATTTTGGTCCAAAAAAAAACAATAGACAATTTATAGTCTGTATGAACTGTAATTCATTTGCCTGTTTAACACAGAAAAAAGAAAAATAGGAGGAAAGTTTCAATTGGAACATTATTTTATTTCGTAAAGCAAGATCTTTTGACCATTTAAATACATTTTCTTTCGTTATATATATTTAAGGAAAATAATTACTGATAATACATTATAAATAACTCGTAATGATAAAATAAAACATGTCTTATTGGCAAGATGCGTCAATAAATGTAAACTTATATGTACTTAAAATATATCACAAAATTTCTACGAAAATTTATTAAAGACTAGGGTCTGTATTGCAATAACGGTATAGCAATTCCCGGAATACAAAAATTGAAAAGTGCCAGAGAATTTTTTTTATAAATTATTATATCAATCAAGATTCTATTATTTCATTCCAGTGCAAAAATAAAAATAATTTTAACATTACATAACCTGAAAACACTGCAATTACACTCAGATTGATGATAAGAAAAAATCAATTACAATTCCGCTTAAAAATTCATTACAAACTTTATTAGTATTAATCCAAAAAAATAAACAAAAACGCTTTACGTTTTAAAAAAAACTTGTACTTAAAAAGCCACTTCAAATATTAGGACATCAGTAAGTGATTTTTTCATAAGCGATGTTAACCAACATACACGTTTGAGTGTTGCCAACAGAGAAGCTAATTTTTTTGTAATTAAGAGACCAGCTCTAAATCTAGCTTATAAAACAACAAGAAATAATTCATTGTAACGGGATTAGCAAAGTAAGCTAATTGTCCCATTATCGCTACCCAGTAGGAGGAGCCGGTTGAGTGGCAACACCGACATGCATGTTAGTACACCTTTAAAGGTGTCCGAACGTAGTTTCGTGCTGGAGAAGCATGCTTCCTGATCTAGGGACGTGTGGACTCCGATGCGGTTGTTCGTGGTGCCCGAGATGAGCTCGTTGTAGTACACGGAGAGACAGTGCACCGGCTCCGTGCTGCCTCTGGTGTACGTTGATACATTTCAGTGAGGATATTACGATTTGCTTTTTATTTAAGCTACGTTATAGCGGCAGATTTACAATATCGATAAAACCTTACCACCAACGAAACTTCACAATATGTGCCCACGGAATCGAACTCAGAACACCGTATTAAAGGACAAACGCTAAAACGTAAGGCCACAGAAGCAGTTAGTGGTATCACGTAAACGACATTAGAATAATAATAATTGCATCAATTCTATAACTGAATATATTGAATCATATATTATACATTGAGTTGAATCATATCTATTATGTAATATCACAAATAGGTAGTTCCATAATACGAATATTGTAGGAGACAGTAAAATTTTAGGCTGTTTAAGACTAGCAGTGGGCATCTTCCGGCTAATGATGTAATGAGAGATAATCTTTTGTGATATCGATCTAAAGAACCGATAATTTCCAAATAGCAAACGTTTAGACAAATTTTATTTTTATTTCAGCTGTTATCTTTTATAGTATACGTTATTATCTAAGGTTTCAGTCACAAATTTAATCTACATTTTTTACATTCTCATATTACTGCAAATTAATTGAAATCATAAACTTGAGCACTTACTTCAGATGCGCTATCAATTCGCCGTCATCCACGCGCCACAGCGCAGTAACCTGATCTAAACCCGAACTTAGCAGCCTGTGATCATCCACAGCGGCTATGCGAAGAACCTGTGAGATGAAAGGAATTTGTATAGAAAAATAGATTATATATTTTATAACAACTTAAAATTTTTAAAGTTTAGAATAACTAACAATATCCTTAGTAGATAAATATCCAACAGTTGATCAATTTTTATTTTTGTCTGTTTCTTAAAGATTGTACATTTTTTATCTATACTTGAGCTCAAAATCTGGTGTTAAGTTGTAATGAGACCGAAGATAGGACGGCATGCTCACCCAGAATACTATGTCTCTATTACACAAACAGCTGAAATACAGCAATATAGTTACGGCGGTTAATTTACAATACGAGGTTGGTAGCAAGCCTGTCGACCCCAATAAATACTATAACCCACTAAACTCCAGACTCTAAAAAACCCTAACCCCGTGTTACAAGACTTAACTGGCTTCGCCAAGTGAGTCATTGCGCTGCGGATGCTGACATAGCATGCGCAGAAACGTTTCTACATATATGTTAGTTTACATGTGCCCCCGAGTTTGTAGATGTGAGTACGAGTACGTGTGTGGGTACAACACTGACCTCGGCGTCGTGCGCTCGCCACGTGGCCAGCGGGCGACCACTGCGTGTGTCCAGCACGGCCACGTGACCACCGGCCAGACCGCACGCGACCCACGCTCCAGATGCGCACACGCACATGCAACGGATGAACGATGACGTAGCGGTGGTAGCTAACTGTAAACGAAGCTTTTGGAATATATGAACAGCAAAAAAACCACTACAGGCGATTGCTGATAAATAACCCATATGTTTTTTTATTCGATAAAGCATCAATACTAATAGAACATTCACCTGATGATTACGCCTATAACAACGTAGCGCTAGTTAGAACAATACAAATGCACCACATCGTGCTCGTCGACTTAAAACACAAGATGTTAAGTCCCATCACATCAGTAATTTAAACAGAATGTATATGACGAGAGTGTATACATATTATATTTTATACCTTTAGCTCATACGAACAATGGGGAGCTCTGGCATCAATCAGACGCAATGTCGCATCCGTGGTAGCGGCAACGAGTACTGTTGAAGGCCCGGGTAGTGTTCGCACAATGCTCACTGCTGACTTCATGTTGTCCAGCTGAAACGAAAACATACAGCGATACATATTTAAAGAACAACGTCAGTGTGTTCGATTTTCAAGATCTTTTTTATTATAATAGCTCAATAATATATGATTACCTGCGATACTACGCTCTCCATAAACGGATCCCAAATGTGAACGACGGAATCCGTCGATACAGCCAATCGGAGGGACTCCAGGAATGTTAACGAGAGAACGCCTTTCTTGTGACCGGTGTAAGTCCAATTGCATTGAGTGGTGGCGTTCCCATCTCCCTGGTGGTAAATTATAACTATGAAAATTTTCGTAAAGTAAAAGAAATCAGCGTTTTATAACTACCAAATCATTCACAACAAGTGATAACCCTCGATCGTTTCATTCTATTATCGTTCAGTAACATAAATTGTCTAACCTGGTTCCTCAAGGACCAAAGCTTTACAGTCTTGTCCTTGGAACCGCTCATGAAGCTGTTCTCGTTGTCCAAACAGTGTATCGACTTCACCGAGTGGGTATGTCCAAGGAATGTCTGTAGCTTTATCTGTTTCAAGTTAAAGCGAGCGTCTTTGTCGGGGCGGCCGATCTCGTGCTCCCAGTAGATCAGCCAATCGCCACGAAGATGTCTGCAAGGATGAAAATGTTCAAACTTCTGTGCACTAATGTATCAATAGATGTAACTAACTTTCTTTACACGGACACAAATATTACATATCTTTATGTTAGTCCTTTATAGATGTAAAAAAAATATTATATAAACAGTACAAAATACTGGGCTCGGGAGCCTTTTCTCACAAAGATATCTTTAACTCTTTGACAAGTCTAGTTATTCACCACGATGAACAAGAGCGGATTGGTGAATGTCCTATGTTTAACGTGTTTTGCTTCACCGATATCTCAAGCTCGGTGAGGAACGAAGACGCGACTCCTCTAGGCGAAGAGCTATCACGGCTTTCACTGATTAGAGATATAAACTAAGAAACTATACAAGCGGGATACACCGTCAGCAGATTTAATTTTTAATAAGACAAATTAGGACACATTTTTTTAATATTGACAACTAACTTACCTATCGCTCTTCGCACCGTTACACATCTTATAAGCGACGGCATCGAACCCGCATCCGTATGCGTTCGCTTCCACCGCGTCCGCGGCGACGTCTATCCTGTTCCCCACTAGCGTAACGTTGGAGCCGAAGCTGTTTGAACTGGACACGTGCTCCGCGCATGCGTCGCTCTTAGTCGGTGTGACAACCATCCTGCGGCTGATCGACTCGTCGCTGAACGACGATTGGAAACGTTTCTCCTGTCGATTTATGTGAAGCGGCGAACTAAAAATAGAACATGAAACTTAGTGATTATCGGTTATATTTTTGTTCTATATAGCGACGATGGTGGTACTTATCTAGACGATCTCAGACATTAGTAAACCATACTCCATTTTGCAGTAAGTTTTTCCTAATCTAAAACCTACTATATATCACCTGATAAAATGCGTCTGCTTGTACTTCTGGCACAGTGCGCGCACAGTGTCGTTGTTCTTTATACAACGTTCCAGATTATCCGCTCCGAGGAACCGTGCGAACGTAGTATAAGCGTGGTACGCCAACTCCTCATCGAACACCATAAGCAGCTCTTCTTGGGCCTGGAGAGTTATTACACCTTGTATGTTATTACACATACATATGTTTACGAACAGGACGTCCACGTGATAACAAGCGATGCCTGCCTTTAGCAAAGTGGCGAAAGATGAGATGTTTACACACATTTTAGAACCTCTGATGCCAAATAACGATTGTGTTACACATTAAAAGATTTGGAGTGATAAATCGGGTCAACTTTATATTATAAATTCGCCACCATAACAGCATTGCTGTTTTCCGGTTGACAGAATGGGTCTACCTAATTGGTCATCATTTGTATGTAATTAATTAGTTTATGTATATGTTTATGACTATGTGTGTGTGTAGTGTATGAACCAACCGTGAGACCGGCGGCGTCGTAGTGTTCGGCGACGTCCGGTGGTGAGCAAGCCAGCTCGGGCAGATCCGCGCGCACTACGCGCCCGTCACGTACCGCCCACTCCGCGGTGCTGCCGTCACGACATATTTCCAAGAAACCTTCAGGTTTACTCTCCACGCTATCTTGTTCCGTACCCTGTGAAATTACCACTTTGTATCCAATAACGGAATCACTATACAAACTGAAAAACCGATGTTGCCTTACTAAAACTACAATTAGATAAAAAGTTTATGTTCTCACTTCTAGGACCCTTCTCTTACAAGGAAAGAGCCTTTTATCCCCCCATTGGCCAAGTTTGAGTCGATGGAATTCATATGTGCACCAAAATTAAAGAAAAATAAATAATTTATTTATTATCTTTCATAGATTATTAAGTATAAGGCACAAAAATGTCTAAAAATATAATAGGAATTCATGAGAACTCCATCAGATAAGTTTTATATTTTTAGATTCAATTTATCTTGATTATGTTACCTTATCGCCATTGGTATCATCCTGTTTTGGCCAATTATCCACTTTGCCTGTGGCTTTATCGAAAGCCAAGAAAAACCTGATGAAAATTAAAAAAAAAACAATCTTAAAGTCAATAACAAAGAATTTTTCACTACATCCTTTTCATTTATGCTAATAGAAATATCTTAACAAATACCAAGATCATGTCGGACCAATACGATCTGGGAACGAGTTAGAAACTATAAGAAAAATTCGAATCATTTATTTGGGATATAAAAATATAATATTAATAATTTATTTATAGGATTAGGAAAATTAGATTAATATTAAGAATATGCACTATGCATATTCTGAAGTAAATTTTGGCAGCATAAAGGATGAAATAAAAGATAGAAAGAAACTAAAATATTCATTATCATCAGTTACTAGATTTTCACTGCCGGACATAAGCTTTTCCTTGAAAATCTCCACGCCGATACATCCTGTTTGCTCATATTCTCCAAAAACTTTCACTGGTTACGTTATATTGTATAATTCTGTACGTTCTATTATCTTTTATCTTATGACGCGGATGCGTAAGGTACCTCTGAAGTGCCGGTACACAGAGATGGCGCCTGCTCATCTCAGGGCCAACGCGCAGGGCCAGCGCGTGTAGCGCGTCAAGCAGTTTGCGGGCGAGCGAGCCGCGCGCGTGCGCGCCGCTCGGATACGAGCAACGCGTCGTCGATGCCAATCGGAGGGACGGCTGTAGGATTGACTTCAGGAATGTGTCCTTTAAAAATATAAATCATTATTTATCGCACTTCACCTTCTCTTACTATCGCGTTGGCGTTTTTTATACGATAAGCACGACGTCTAAATGAGATCAAGCGTTACTCGTACACAACGTTCATTATAAGTCTCGGTAAGTCCCCAAACAGTAGCGAGCAAACATTACTGTGTTCCAGGCATAACGAAGCACAACACGATCATTGTATATAATCCTGACAAGTGCCACACCGTTATAAGCAGACTTATCACTTACCGAATTAAAAAAAAAGTATATTTCAGAAGAAATTGCTTTGATGTTCGACAAAAAATAATACCTGCAACTGTTCCATGACCTTGACATCGGACATATAGGGCAGCAAGTACTTCAGCAACTGCAGACATGCGACCACGCCGCCCTCCAATGGAGCGGATAGGCGACGCCGACACGACGCGATCAGCTCGCCCATGTGCGGCAAGTACTGGAACATTATTAGCTGCTCGCCGTACATTGCTGGAAATAAAGGTTATATTTATGCTTTTGTGAACTGTAATATACAAGAATTTATAAAATAAACTTTATGAACATGTTTCTCAGCAATAAAATTTAATTTGCAAGATTTTAAATACACTCGTTTAAATTACCACTGATATGTATATAAATTTTTTTTTTTAAGTATTATAACTTAAAATATTTCTTATAATACAATTAAATCTAAACAGTGTCGTTTTGTTTGTGGGAAGACTTACCAACAATAGAGGTGAGACATTTGATAACTTTCGCAGCATTCCTGTCACCTATCACTTTGCTGTTCACCACTGAAATCTCATCGAATTCATCCTTCTGATCTCCCTCACAAAGAACTAAGTTATCTTTGCCAATGTAACATAACGTTAGCATTTTAAGCAGATTCCGTGTGATGTATCGACAAGTCAGCACCGGTCCCAATCTATGTGCCAACCATATCAAACTTTCAGAACTCATATCTGATATTTTAGATGAGTTTGATTCATCATAAACTTGGGTACAATCCTCTTCTTTAGAGTTTTGTCCATTATCGATCAGTACATCTCCATTTTTATCCTCTGCTGTTTGTAAATTAGACTCTAAATCTATTTTTTCTGATTTAGAATCATCATCGGCGAAATGTAGGTAGCTTGTGAACATGGGTCGTTGTGGTACATCTACGGGTGGCGAGGTAGGCGGTTTTATAGGAGTCTCTGTAATTGATTCACAATCATCACTCTTCACTATTTGAGGATTGAGTTCTTTTTGAATCGAGTAATTTGAATTAGTAGGGGTAAAAAACCTAGAGTTTCCGGTAAGAGGAGTAAAATACTCAGAAGATGGAGACGGAGTATGCAAAGTATTCGGTTCTTTTGTATTGTTGGAATCTATCGAACCAGTGGGCGACTTGATTCTGTTAGTCTTGTTCAGATTCAAATCTTTGTCAGTTTCAAAATGGAACAGCTCGTTTTCACTTCTACTATCAAGATCTTTTTCTTTCAAGGCCTCGTTAACTTCTACCATTGTCCTTTCAATATTCGGTGTTACAACGTGTTCAGAACCGTACGAAGTGTCTGGTGAAAACATATCAGACGTTGTGGTAAGTGCATTTTTGACGTTATCATCAGAATACCTAGGTTTCTTGTTCGCCATTGAACGATTACGACAGAGATGACCAGGTGAACCTGCGTCCGTGCAAACATCTTTATACCCGCCAACGGCTTCAACTAAATGCTGGGTGAAATTATCTAAAAAACATTGGAGTCCCAATCTCACTATCAATTGTAAAAGAAAAATATTGTGATAGAGTTTAACGAACTTGTGTTTCGTTACGACCGTTCCACTTGCTAATGAATCAATGTCCGTCATTTTGTGATGATCTGACTTGTCATAAACGTAGTCGTCATCGTCGTACAAATTTAAAATGTACTTAAGAAGTTTTTTCCTTGTTTCAGCTGGCCCTAAAGCTTTGCTAACAGTATCGAACAGGTACCAAGCGGCTAGAACAGACGTATTCTTGTTCTCCAACAGCTCAATATAATGTAACAAGAATATGTCCAGGACGTCGAACTGATTCACGGAGCTTATCTCTTCAAGTAGAACTCCTAAATGAGTGACACATGCTTGAATTTTGCCTTCGGCGATCCTTTGGTTGAAGTAAAGTTTAGTTTTATCAATATTCTGGTATTTCTCGCACTGTGCACCGTCACATTCGTACACATACAATAGGTTAAGTTCGTTACTTGTTAATTCGTATTCGTGCAACGTGCTCAGAAGGTTGTACAAGATACTGAAGCTGTGGGGAAACGGTATTAAATGCTGCGTCAATAACGGCTGAAGCAGTTGCGCCGGAGTTGGCGGAGGCAGACCTTTATCTGTGACGAAAACTTTTTTCACTTCCTCCTCTTTTGTTATTAGTTCATTTCTAATACTTGGCTGTTGCACATTGAGGAGCATAGAGGCAATGTAACTAACGCATTTGGGTAACGAATTTATGTTGTATTTTAATACAGTTCGACAACTATTGTATCTGTCTATGAAGTTGTCGCCGTTTGTGCGCAATGGTCGCATGTACGAGTGCAAGAATATTTCCACAATGAGGCAGCCTATAACCAACATATCCTGCTGTCGACTCTCTGTTACGAACTGCTTGTATATTGCCGCATCTGCTGTATACCTTGTATGGAACATTCTGTTTTTCCTCTCTTTCAGTACATCCAGATGACCATCTTGACTGAACTTCTTCAAGTACCCTTGGTCGTATGAGGCAAGGAACATGTGATTAGTAAACGCGTTCTCATCGGCATTTTCCTTCGATGATACATTTGCATTTTCTTTTTGGTCTTTTGAGGAATTGAGATTCAACTTGGGCGTATTGTTTGTTGATTCACTTTTATCTCGTGCTTTACTGAAAAAACACTTTGTTCGGAAGTTGTCTATGGTCTCCAACGCCTGGATCGATGCAGCGGGATTAAATTCTTTTGGAAAATATATAACTCCTTTGCCTAATTCTGAACGTTGTACTTTGTAATGTCTGGAATGTGATGACGCTCTATTCTCAGTGATAACACCATCATCGCCACAATCTAAAGCTTTGGAAAGAGACCGAGCTCTGCTACTGCTTTTATGACGTGAACGAACGCGCTGTGGAGGCACATGTAGCCGAGACACGTGCTGCGGTAGACTATTAGATTCTTCCTCTTCATCTGATATGTCTTCTGAACTGTCATTTTTGATCAATTTTTCTGTAAATGATATAATTTATTTTTAGACACAGCTATAAGACCTGCATGAATATCGATGTATATAAAAAACAATGAATAAAAATGAGGCGCTGGTTAAGATTTTTACCCTAGCCTCTTATGTCTATAGAATACTATGTTGTATCATATATTACGTGTGATCGATGACTGATATAGATCATAGCATCGTTGACAAATCTTTGTCATTTTTTCAATGCTTACTAATGTGTTTTTGTTATATGTGATTATTTTGTAAACATGATAAATAAATAAAATAAAAATAATGTGGTGCTAGTCGGTACAAAAAAGAACAATTTCTTTAAACGCCCCATGACCACATCACCTTGAGATATAAGTTGTTAGACACTCCGGTTATTTCACTAGCTATCATGCCTTCCTTACAGAAACATAATACTGTCTGCACATTATTGTAGTTTGAAATTGAAGCCGTGGTCATGGTAACTTTTTTTACTCACTAGCATTAGGTGTGGTCCAGCGCATTCTTATCGGGGCAGGAGGCGGAGCGCGGGATCGTCTCGTAGGGTGAGGGGCGCAGAATAACTGCACCGAAGCGCCTCGACGCACGCGCGTATGACTGTCCACCAATGAAAGGCACACGTTTTTTGCCTTCACCGCTGCTGTCCCTGAGAGCCTATAATATTTAGTGTTTAACATTAAAAACAACTGTACATGTTATTTTTTTATATAACCAACCATTTTATATGCGAAAACAACGAAATGTGTTGCACATTTCATCCCCATCTACGAAATTTCAGCCTATTAATGTCCACCCCTTAACATAGGTCTTTCGAATCAACTTTAACAACAAAATCCTCAAACGATGCACTGCAATTTTCACTACGTCGATGATCCACCTAGCAAGCAGTTGCTCCACGCCGCACTTGCCAATACGTAATCTCTATTTAGACACCAGTTTAAGTGGTAAACGATAAGCATCTCGTAACAATGAGAAATTTGTTAGAATAATTACATAACCTTCAAACGCATACGACGCTCATCCGCTAAAAATCAAAGATGTTGAGCCTCGCTAAATCGTTCATTTCACAAAAAACTTTTTCCTTTAAACGGAACACAAAAATGTTTGCATACCACTCCGCAGTTTCGAGATTAGGCGCTACTGTAGTAATTACCTTTACCGCTTTTTATCTAGTATCTACTAGCGTTGACTACATTGTACCAGAGTATAAACTTGGATGTTATGTTTCCCCACTATTAGCAAACACGAAAATGTTGACTCACTTGTAACCGAAAGTAATGTCAATCCAATGATGCAAGTTCTCAGAGACATGGGAGCTCTCCAGTGCTTCTCTATGTTTTGTTATAAAGTCCTCGGCACAGGTCGCCCAAGATGGAAGACCTAAATCCTGCAATAGAACAAGTCCCTCTGATGAAACCGCCGTATTCTTTTTAATTTTTTTATTCCACAAAGCGACGAGACGGGGCGTAACATTAACATGATAGTAAGAGATATCCAACCAATAACAACGTGGCGGTAGTTAGGATGGTAAACACAGCACCACATTGTGCTCGTCGTCGTGAGACATAAAATGTTAAGTCTCGTTACCCCAGTACATCTAAACTAAATTTTAACATATAAAATGACAATTTAATGCATAAATTACCGGCAAATCCTCATGAATACTCTTGAATACAGAAGGATCAGTGTAAAATTCAGGTATACATTCATCTGGAGTCCACTCTTGCATACGCTGGATGGAGCCGGGATACTCTGCAGGTACCCATTTGTTGCGGACATGTTTACAGAGAATCTCCTTTGGTGTTCTATAATTTTTGAAACTTTTTTATAATTACATAGCTTTTACTGCTGAGAGGTCTCTGTTGCCAGAGACTGGCTAGACAACTACTACTGAAGCATCTGTTTCTGCTACCAAAAAACACTGTGCAAACATAAGTATGTTCCAAGTTAAGGATAAATGTAGCTAGTGAAATCACTGAGGTAATGAGACTTATTACATTGAGTCTCAAAGCGATGAGCACATTGTGGTATAGTATTATCGTAACCAGCTCCACACATAAGTATGGTTGGATATATCACTTACCATCAAGTGAACATATAATCTGTCTCGAAGCTTTGTGGAATATAAAATAATAATTAAAGCCTGGACATATACATTTAGTAGATAAACAAAAAGGAAGCATTTTCATATTGTTATCAGTACATTGTTTGATTTACTCAGACCAGTCAATATTGATAATTCATGATTGATGTTTGTTGTTGTATACTGAATCAGGGTTATAAATAGTTTCACAATAATGTTTATTTTATCATTGTTGCGAGCAGCAATAATGAATTTCTAGAACATTAAAAGCATACTATTCAAGTCTTGCACTAATTGTATTGAGTGCTAGGTAAATATTCGATCCAATGTTTGTTTGCAATACAATATTGAACAGAAATGATAAGAGTGGGATTAATATTCCTATCATATTTAACAATAACATTAAATGTAAATTATAAAGTTTTATGCTTTATTTATGAATTACTAAACACTCCTATTATTGTGCATACAACATTATAGTTTTACTTTAAAAAAAAGGTTTATTAGTTATATGCTTTAGAATTGAAAGAGTTACCTGCGTGCTAGATACACATAACAAGTAATATCAGATAAGGCATCTGAAACATGATGTGGTATTTGACCATTAGCACTAGTCACATCATATGTCATATCCAACTGTCTATCGCCTTTATTCAATCTGTACTTCGATTTACTCAGGTCCCGCCAATTTCTGCCTAAAAATTTATATTAACATGTTCATATGTATATATATTGTTATTTTTACTTTATGTACTTTATAATATTTATATAAGACTAAAACTTATGATATTAAACCTATAGCCTTTAATTAAAAAATGTGTATCATTGATATAAATTTCTTGAATTACACATAAAAGTCCTTACCACATCGTGATGAGAAATCTGTAACCCATGGCACCATAAAATGTGCTTGGGGATCATTAGACCTTCTCCCTGCTAAAATGTTTAAATGAAGAAGATAGTCTAAGTTTGTAATTTTTCCTCTAACCCACAGCATACATAACTTCTCTAATTTTACTGTGTCACTTTGCCAGCTTACATTGTCTTTCATGTTTAAAGTTTGGTTCGCTACAAACCCTCCCTGTTTGCTTCTGTTGTATTCATGTATTAAAGAAGTATCTAAACAATGAATATTGTTTGTTATAGGGGGAATAACTTGCAACCAGAGGTTTTCAGATAAATAAATGTCTTGTGGTCTAAGCATACCTAAACTCAGACCTCTATCACACATTGCTTTTGATACATTTAACAGTTGATAAATGATGAACAATCCACGAGCATATGTTTTATCTATTAAGTTAGGACTGAAGTTCAGGCAATCCAACAAATTATTTTCATAATGACCTCTATATAATATAAAAAAGTTATTATCTGTCTCTAAGGTAATCATTGCTGCTAACAGATTAACATGTGTCTCATAAGATTTTGAAATAAGTTTATTGGGTACTACATCTTTGTATTCATTTAATTTTGTGTCATTTCTTATTCTAACAATATTGCAGCCATATAGCCTCAGAATTACTTCACACAACAACTGATCATGTTCAAGAAGATTGACTAATGTTGTCTCTTTACTGCTCTCATTGTTTTGACAATATTTTTTGTATGATTCTTTCCATAAATTCCTCTGATTTGTTTGAGAAATACATTGAAGCAAATGTATAAAGGACAAAGGTGGTTCTGCATTGTTCTCATTAAGTTTGTATCTTGGTAGTGGTAAAACCTTGGAACTTTTTTTATTTACTACCTACAAGAAAAGGCGTTCATTTAAATCAAATTGTTATTAGAACAACAATAATACAATTTATAATTATAAAATTACCCTTATAAATATTTTTCGCCACGGATACGGAACACTTTCTCCTGGTTGTAAAGCAATATCAATGTTATTCACTAAATTATCGTATTCAAAGTTTTTTAACCACTTCTTTAACCAATTGCTATGCACAATCACGGCAAATAAATTTGATGTGCTAGTAGGAAACACATATTTACTATTTATTTCTAGTTCTTTTATAATATTATCCATATCCTAATTAAAATAACCCTTTGTTTTGGTTTCCTACATGCGAGGTTACCAATACTATCAAAATTTGACATTTATCCGCATGACAGATCGATGTACTAATAATACCCTATACGAAATACGTTTTTCCATAAATTACGTTAAATAACTTACGATTATCTACATAACAAAATATTGACTTAATATTTATACATACCAGCTTTGTTTTTAATCCAATGAAGAACAGGATTTATCAATCCAACGCTTCTTCTTTTATTTGCTCCTTTTTGATGTACCTAGTTAGTGTTTTTACACCTTACGTCTTTATATACGTACAGCGTTTGAGAGATTTTGATATTTTTTTATTTATTAGAAACTTAATTCCACAATAATTTTAATACAGCAGGCGTTTGCGTAAAAAATATTTGGTAGTCGTTAATTCCTGTTTAATTGATAGATTTGCAGTTAAACAAATTGCTACACTGCATATGTATTTTTATTATACAGTATACGAGATAATTGCTTAAAATAAACTACTAATGCATAATGCTAGGTCAAATTATATCTAAATTTCACTCATTAACAGATTAAATCTAAACTCCAGCAATTGTGCTATGTATATTGTGGAATTATAAAATAAAAATTAAATGCACGGAAAAATATTTTTATTACTAAAAACAATACCATTACTTTTTTAAAAAAAAGAAATAACATTACAAGATTGAACTTATTCTTAACTATGTATTGGTCCCATTCTTCATAAAATACTATAAAAGCTTAATAATTGTTGAATAAAGTATGATAATAACTAACAATTCACTAATCCAACTATGTTATAACCATTTTTTATTTGTTAACATTTATTATTTAATAGGAATAGACTATTTGCAACAATATATCAAGCACATAGTTTGTAAATATATCCAACTATTAAAATATTACCATATAACATCATAATCCACATTGTCAACATACATTTTACTTTTATGAAATATTGGAAACAACATAATTAACAATATAAGCAGTCTTACAAATGTCACTGTAAAATATATAGAATAATTGTATTAAGCTAAAATTTGTTATTCTGTAAATATCTATATTGTCAAAAAAAAATCTTTGCTTAGACTTACAGCACAATATTGAAAATGTTAAAGTTTTTATAAGGTTAGAGTAAATAATATTAAGATTCAATGTTTACTCCATTTTTCCAGAAATTCTCTTCATGTAACATTTCCATAAAGTGTCTTTATAAATAACTGCTTGAACTTCTGGATTTTTCGAGGCTACAATGCCACGTCCTACTACCACCACATCAGCTCCATTCTCTATAACTACTTTCTCTGGAGTATTATAAACCTGCCCAAGCTCATCTTTGGAACTCTCAAGTTGAACTCCAGGGGTCAGTTGGATCAGTCCAGGATCTTTGAAGGTATCTTTCTTTTGACAAACAAATCCAGTGATCAATTCTGGATATTTAGCAGCCATTTTAACAGTTTCTTCTGTGTAGTCTTTTGTAATAAGATTGCCCTATAACAACAAATTTTTAAATTATAATCATTGTTTTTAATTATTTTTAACTATTGTAAATATTAAGTGAAGCATATATTAATGATAATGGAAATAGTCATTTTTTCTAGTACTATAAAAACATAACTTGGTAATTTGCTATATAACATAGAGACCACTGTGGTTACCAATGATTACTCAATGGAAATGAGCTTAGCAACATGATTTCTCAACATCTTATTGTTATTGTCATTCTGTGTGGTAAATGATATAACTTTAATTTAAAAAAAAATCTTAATATTTTCTATGATAAATTCTAAAGGATTTTAATATTTTTATCTTTCAATATCAAGTGATACTACCCACAATGTGGTGCCAGTTAGGATATTGTACCCGTCACTAAGACAAAAGTTAATAGACCTAGTTATCATAGTTACTTCACTAGTGAATGCATAGCTAGCTACAGCACCCACCGAAATGGAATACTGTAATATTTGCACAATACTGCATGAAGGCAAGAGTTACTACATAGACAGACTCCAACAACAGATACCTACAACCAATAGTACAATGATGCAAAAAGCAAATACAAGCAATGATGTTACAAGAACTCATGTAGTTGTTCATGTATATATTGCATAATTATGTTTACATGCTGTACACACATTCCAGACAAAGTTAATGACTATAACTTATTTCCCATCCCATGGGAATTGTAAAAGGCAACTAAAGAAATAAAGGTGATGGAATAATTACTGTACCACACAAAGGAAATATAAATAAACACAACAGCACTCCCAAATAGGATTGACATCATGCAGTGTGCCACAAATGCCAAACCTTTTATAACATGGCAAAAGAATATATTACTAACCCCACGTAAAATGGAATCAGAGCAACTAGAGAATATTTTTAGAAATGTAACTACCAACCTCACTGCTCATTTCTGCCAGAAAGAAAACACCTTTGCTGACCCCGTCGTTGCAACTGGTAATTGCTTTTAAAATACCCTCTCCAGGTAAAGAATGTGCAGTCACACAATCAGCCCATTCCGCTATCTTGTATACACCTTTTGAATATTGCAATGTTACAGTGTTGCCGATATCAGCAAATTTCCTATCTTCTAGTAATAGGAAGTTGAATTTTGTAGCCAAGTGCTTTAATTGTGTTATGAAATTTTCGTTGAAGTCTTCTATTATGTCAATGTGCGTTTTTACAAGACAAACATGTTCTCCCACTTTTTCTAGGAGGTCAAGAATTTTTGTTGAATTTGTCAGATCCACAGAGAGGCATAGATTGGTCTTCTTGGTTGCCATTATGTTAAACAATTGCTTTGCTATTGAATTCAATGACAACTCTGCCCGCTTTTCAAATTTCATGTGCATTCTATTAATTGTTGGCTCTAAAATAAAGTTAAGAAATAAAATTATTTTTGTACACATTACTCTATGTTTATTATAGTTACCCATAAACAGATATCTCTAGGGAACAGCTAAATTTTACAAAATTTTATTTTATTAGATTACATATACATTGTAGATAAAACTTTTGTTTGTTAGTTTTGTGTCTTAAAGTATATCCATTAAAAAACTTTTAAAAATATGTTACAAATTTACAATAGAATTATTAGTGTTTAACTTGCCAATTGATGGGGCTTGAATATTTTTCAAGTAATTTTTGACATTAGCTCCAGTCTCTGCAGTGATACAATTGTTCTTTACTAATATTTCTATAAGGTTGGACATTGTAAAAAGTGATGACATTTTAACATTGTTTGCCTCAAGATTTTGCTTGCCACCTTGTTCTCTATCCAGAATAATAACAGCCTCCTCTGCTATGAGTCCTTCATTTCTTAAATCTTTAACTGTTTCCAACACACTGGAACCTGATGTTACAACATCTTCTACAATAAAGCATTTCTGATTTGGTTTAAAATGACCTTCTATCATTTTTTTGGTCCCATAAGATTTGGCCTCCTTTCGCCGCATTAACATGGATTTCTTGGCTTTAACACTAAGTAGTGTAGCTATTGGTAATGCTGTATATGGTACACCGCAAAGGTGATCATATTCGCTAGATTTCAATGTTACCTCAAAAATAAGATTACAAATCAGTTCCTGAAAAAAAAAATCTTTGTAATATATATATAAATGAAAATATGTTTCTTTTAGAAAAAATAAACACCAATGAGTCGAAGGGATTCTTTAAATGTTCATACCATTACGACAGGATAGCTAACTATAACCCTCAAATCAAAGTAAACTGGTGTCTTTATACCACTCTTAGTAGTAAATTCACCAAATTTTACGGCATCAATTTTGTACAAGTTAAGAGCCAATTCTTCTAACTGCTTCTCATAATCCATGTTTAAATAAAACAATAATCAGTTTCATAAAACCTTAACACACGTGAACAAGACAGCGCGAACTATATTTTTGTTTGACTCTGTCAATTTGACATGACAATTGTGTATTAAGAAATGTTTAAAAAAATCTTGTATCCATGCTTTTTTTTCTCGTCATTTATGTACAATAGTAAATACATTATTTTTTTATTCATTACTTTATATCGTAAATTTTATTTCTAGTATAAATATAAAGTTTAAACGAGTAATAAACGTATAACGGAATATATCAATTCTTTCATTCATTCTTACTCAAATCATTCAGATGTACTCGTTCATTTTCATATCATTTAAGACACAGTGATTACAGTGGATTGTTGTGAACGTAAACTATTATAAAAGTTGGTGTGATATATTTTATTTATGTTTTTAAATACTGTGAAAAAATAACGACATCAGTAAAGTACCGCTAATCAGGTCAGAATACACTTTAAAAGTTTTCTGTTATTATTTTTTTATTCATTACTTTATATCGTAAATTTTATTTCTAGTATAAATATAAAGTTTAAACGAGTAATAAACGTATAACGGAATATATCAATTCTTTCATTCATTCTTACTCAAATCATTCAGATGTACTCGTTCATTTTCATATCATTTAAGACACAGTGATTACAGTGGATTGTTGTGAACGTTGTTTTTGTTTTGATTATTGTTTGTGAACGTAAACTATTATAAAAGTTGGTGTGATATATTTTATTTATGTTTTTAAATACTGTGAAAAAATAACGACATCAGTATAGTACCGCTAATCAGGTCAGAATACACTTAAAAAGTTTTGTGTTATTATTTTGTTATCCTAAGTTTTGTTATTAAATTTTTTTTATGTAGATAGCACATTTTTTGGTATACACGCCTACCTAGTTTTTGTTTTTAAATTATTATTAATCTTCTAGTCTCTTCTAACGGTGATTTTGGATTCAGGTAGAAAATTTTTGAATCAATGCGGGGTTAAGCGAGCCCACCCTCCTAACCGGACGAAGTGGGGTTCCCTCCCCTAATGTAGGGGATGTTGGGGTAGACAAAGGGTAGTCACCCCTGTGCGGAGGGGAGCGTAGGCCTTGGGTGACTCGATGGAAGGGAAGGGATAACTATTTGAAGTACGGTCCTCCTTCAGATCATATATGCGCGCTAGTGTGAGAAAGTTTCAAACTTTGCGCCTATGTCCGAAGTATTTTGAGAATATGGATAAAAAACTAGAAGGTAACTTTGTTTTTTTTTATTCTGGATATGCATGTTCTTATATTAGACATATTAGCTAGAAGTAGTGAAATGAATACCGAACAGTCAAGTTTACTTTCCTGTGTATGTAAGAATTTGAGGCTGTACGAAAATATAGCTTAAAATCTATTCGAATACAAAATATTTATAAAACACGAAGGATGTAAGAAATTTTTACACCGTGTTTACATTTTACTTGCCAAAAACATTATGATTATAAAGATAGTGTCCGGATTATGATAATAGTGTTAATCTATGTTAATATATTAATGGTGTCCAATGTACGAGCTTGTAAAGTCACATGCTGTATACTTTTTATAGCAGAAATAGACTTGTAAAAAAGTAGAGAATTAATTCATATCTTCAAGTTGTTTTTATGGAACTTGCGCGCATGACGATCACTTGATGGTCTACATATAACAATGGATGCGCTTGTTAGGATGTCGACACTACACCATATCTTAAGACTTACAATGTTAAGTTTCAATATTGCGAAGAAATAGGTTTTACGTAATGACATTTTTTTTTAATAAATACTTTCTACTTTTGGGAGGAGCAGAGTTACAGTTGTGTTGGATTTCCACCCACAATAAATCCCCTCGGTGGCCTTTAATACGTTAGGGTTCTGGGATCTACATCCATTGCCCTTCTTTAAAGCACGTCCTAAGGAAGGGGAGAGCCTTTACCCCTTAGCACTTACCTAGACTACTACTAACAACAAAGTCCTGCCACAATTTAGGTCCGGTACTGCTTTTGTCTTCTCGTTGACTTATCACAATTTAAAGTTATATTTATCTGTATTTTTTTACTGTTTATACATTAGTCTACTCCTTGTGGGAGAATGGTTCTATATCCATACTAAAGTGTCGTAAAAGCAGTCAGGAATAATTTTAAGAAAAGGGCAGCGGTTTTCCCTGTGACCTTTATCAGCAGGCATGCCAAGCGTGGCATGTATGGAAATCCCCCATCTCGTTGATGCCTATATTTAGTGGCACACATTAATAGTTTAAAATGTAAACTTTTAAATATCATAAAGTGATAAGGTACTGTTGATAGATAACCCTCAAATTTCTACCCCTTATCAACTAGAAAGATATACAATAAGTTGAATGCATTCATATCTGTCTATAGTGTTGTAGCTTTGGAAAATTACGTCCGATTTTCTCTGTTTTTTTTTTAATGTGCGATTCTTGTTTTAATTCTACGAAGCGACCTGTTGGTAAATGATACACATGCCCATAACAACGCGGTGTTAGTGAAGATACACTGCACCACATTGCTCTCGTTTTTCATCACATTGCTCTGTAATTTCACTAATACATTTCTCTTCGCTTTTCTAGCTTTACATTTTATTATATTGATCCAAATGCTATTAGCAAATCGAATGTTTGAATCCTTCATCAAATTCTACAAAGTTTTTAGTTCCAAAGCGTGAATTGAAAAAAAAATCAGTTGTCCCTTTTACCAGGTTAAGTAATGTGTGCAGGTAGTAAGAATACAATCGGTAACAAGGTGAAATAGCAGGCTTTTTAAATGTTACCACAGCCTCTTGTCACTGGGTAAACGATTACGAGACAAATTGTATTTTTTATATCGTGTCAGATATTTTTTATATATATCTTTAATACCATTTTGTTACAAATGTACGGAGTCATATCAGACTCTTGAACTATTTATTTATCCTGTTCACGTTAGAGGCCATTGTTTTTTAGGGACTAATCCTTTGATGGCTATGTCAGCCCCATCATAACTTAAGCTACTAATATCTACTAAAATGGAATGGTAAATCAAGAGTGCATGAGGAGGATAAAGAGAGTTCTGGAATGGAAGGAAGAATTGGAAAAAAAAATGATTGAACTGAGTCATGAGTCTTTGGCCCAAAATAACCATGGGGAACGAGTATAAAAAAATCTACTAAGACTATGTTAACTTAGTTCATGTTTTAAGCTTTTATTATACCGCCACTAGAATCAGTGAAATTTCGTAAAAACAAGAAGATGTCAATGTTTTTTAACACCAAAGAGTTAAGCCGTGATATCAATTTTAAAAGTAGTTAAGTGACAATGTAGCAGTAAATTGCGAAATGTAATCGAACCAGGGACCGCCGTATTACAAGCACTCCATCATTATAATAAAATATTCTTAAAGCTTTTCTTTTTCATTCATTACAACAACTATCTATTATATATATTATTATTATCTATATAACAATTTATTTTTAACTTTTATCTTAAAAAAAAACGTTTATAACTGTCAATAAAGAATTCATGCATTTTGACCAACTCCATCATTGAATAGTTTTTAATAATAAAGATTTTCTTTATTTATGCTGTTTTTTATAACCTTCCAATTATTACAGAAATGAAATCCGTAGAAGAAATCCTGAAACGGAATCTGCTGTCGCGTAACAAATTGGCGCGAATCTTTCGTGACAAAAAAGGCGTCATACTGTACAGCTGCGTCGAATGCTGCGAGGAGTATGACGACAAGGAGAAATTGGAACTTCACCTATGCAAGCACACCAACGAATACCGATACTTATGCGGCATCTGTGGTACGGGGTAAGATATGAGAAAGTAACACACTATCATTAAATTTATTATCGGTTTGATATACATCTTTCCCTTTATAACTTCCAAAGGTAGACAGAAAGAATAGTTCAATGATATAATGGACTAGACTTCAATACTGTCAATTGAAATGAGTAGCTGATACTATTCTTAATCTGACCGCCAAACTTCATTTAGATAAAGACACCTCATGATGATGATTTTATTAGCTTTATCTATATGTAATTGTACATTGCAACGTTTGATAGATTTATTGATTGATATTCAGCGATATACTAGTCAGAATAATTAAGTCCTCTCACGGTCATGCTACAATTGAATAGCATATATGATTTAATTTAGTTATTTTTAGACGTAATTCAATATACAGCCGCTAGAGCTGATGATAAGACGGTCTTGGTAGCCCTAGATACAATATTTCAAGCCCCAGCAGCTCAGTGGTTTGATGCTCGCGTTCATTGTCGTATTTTTTATTCAGCATTCGACTTAGTCGTGATCCATTTTTTTTAAATAGTATTTTTTTTTCTCTTTATTAATTTTGGGACTTTTAATAGAATCATGCCAGTCCCATCATACCATAACATAATTACACACATTGATATACATTACAATCATCCAATTTTCAATATACTTTTAAGAATAAACATGAACAGTGCTCTGGCCCTCTCCGAAATAGTATTTAAATAAATATTGGTTAAAGCAATTATTGGAAAAGTTTTTTTTAAATTAAATATAAATTGAACATTAAAATACTCAATTTAACTTGCCTTCTAACGATTAGCGATTGAATATTAGTATATACAGTAACTGAAGGTATAGATAGTATTTTTAAGCTATAAGAAATATTAAATCGTATAACATTTGCTAGTTTTATAAAGAGCAGTGATCTTATCGTTGAACCCGAAAGTATTGTTAGATGATTGAATCACTTAAACTGATAACTTGCTGTATATCGTTTAAGTGGTCTCGTGAATAAGATCCACGCAGTGGGAGTAGAGTGGGATCGGATCACAGATGCGGCAGTCCTGTCCAACCCGTCACACGGACGGACGTGTTACACTGGGCTACTACCAAGTGTATACAATCCTATCTTAAATATATGTGAACAATATTGTATACAACTTCAAACAGTATGCTAAATCTGAAACTATCGATTGTGTTGTGTTGTAGTTAAAAACTTATAATATTAGAAAAGGCGGGATTAATTCGTTAGGTATCATCGGGTGATGAAGATGTTGTGGTTTGTATCGCACATTAAATTTTTTTTCTCTGTATTTTGACACAAACAATCGTTATATATGTTAACAATAGTATTAACTAATTATAGGACAAGTAGTGTCCAACATTACTAATATAACACGAACCTGAAAAACAAAAACACAACAATTAAGAAGGATAAAACGAATACTTAAAAGAAAATTATAATCAATTTATATCTATAACAGCAGTACAGATTAATATATTAAAATTAAGATTTTAGTTTTGAAAGCATTCAAAGAGTTATTGAACAGATCAAATTCATAAAAATTTTAAAAAATATAATACAATCAATTGACAGTATAGACATTTATAATTAACACGCATATTTATATATGGTTTTAAATAGATTTAGACTTGCAGTAAGACTACTTTTCAGTATTATATTTTTTTACAATTAAAATTATATGTCGGTTTTGGTTGTATTTTAATTATATGATCATGGTAATTACAAGTATTTTTTAAAATTACATTAATTGTGTTTGTGTTTAGATTACCAAAATGTTAATTTTAGCGTTTAGTAATTTTACTTCATGGTGATTTAAGTGAAATGCAGCCGAGCATCAGCCCCCCTTAGACCGGCACCTGCATTAGTCCTCTCCCCGCAGGTCATCGCTCCATCTAGTGGGGGGTCGTCCTACGCCATGAGTCCCTGTAGGAGGTGGCAATTTGAGAGCATTTCGTCTATACTACACATATTTGTCAGTTCTATATATACACCTCAACATAAATTAAATTTGTAATAGTCGACTAATTTACAGTCTTCGTTTTATCTGTAACAGATTTTATTTGCAATTCGTAGCGTATGTTGCTATTTTTTTAATGTAAAATTTTATATATCGCATATAATTTTTTGTATAAAATGTATACTTCGAAATTGTTCTTCCGAATTTTTGTTTCTTTGGAAATTTTTTGGGCTTTCATATCTGAAAATTGAAAAATATATTAATCAATGTAAAAAAAATTATATTTACACGACTTACAATATTTGTTTATGGTACTAGTAGAATTTTTTATTCAATAGCAGTAAATATCAATTTTTTCAATTCAAATGTTAATAATAATTAGATTGAAATGTTGGAATCTATTGCAAATTAATATTTTAATAGACATAAGAGAATTAAATGTGCAGAAGTGTGATAATTGTTTCATTGTAGGTTGAAGCGCAAAGAGCACCTCGAGCGGCACACGCAAGAGCACCAGGAGGTGAGACCCCACAAATGTCCCGTTTGCAGCAAGGCCTTCAAACGGAAGGAGCACCTCAACATACACCTCGCGATTCACAAAGGCGATAAGACACAGCAGTGTGACGTGTGCCAGAAGAGTGAGTAATGTATTTACTAGAAAACAAAACTATCTTCTTCTCGTGGTAAATAATAAACTTATTTCTATCTATATTAGTCACAAAATCAATTTCTGTTATGCATAGACCAGTTCTCAGTCTCATTTCCACTAGGTAACATCAGCCACCTTACGGCACAGCGCGCGTCTTATTAGTATAGTAATTTCTACTACGATACAGTTACAAGCGCCCTGTCTAACCGGAACTCAGTAATGTATGCTTATTACTGGATGGCGACAGAAATAGGCGTTGCGGTTGTACCCTATGTACTACGGACGCAAGAACTGGTATTAAAAAGCCAATTGGGATACAATTTACATAACGGTTAAGCTATTCTAATAAGTTACATTGTTAACGTACGCGTTTCAATGTTGTAGTGTATATATTTTACCTGCTTATTGTAGCTTGTAGTTGATACGAGCCGGTAAGTCGACGGATATGTCGTCTTATTATCCGGGTCTTTATTACTTTATAAGATTAGAATATGCCGGAATGGTTCAGTGGTAAATTTTTATGCTTTGGGCACAAAGGTGATGAGTTCGATTCTCAGTGAAATCTTTCTTTTTCCACCAATTTCACAATTCTAACTTTGACCTTTCATATATCCTTAACCGGAAGAGCTATAAACTTTTTATTTCGGATTTCTCGTCTTCCTATCCTGTACTCCATTTTATCCTGAAAGATTATCCATGTAACTTTTCCGATTTAAAAATTACAAGCTTTAAGGAGTATATATATGTCAGCGCATTAGTCTCTTTTACGCAGATGTAATGAGGTAATAAACTTAGGTAAGGAGACTGAAAGCAAAATATGCTCTATTTTTTTTTTCTTTTTCTTTATAATAACTTAATTTGAAATTCAATTGAAACGTTTTAGTTAAATTTCTTTTTAACAAACTCTAACGTTTCATAATAGCGTTCTACCGAAAAGACCACCTGCAGAAACACATGCAGACACACAACAAGCACTTCCTTGGCGAGATGTTGGAGCAGCTAGCGGAGAGCGAGACCTTCACCATCAAGCAGGAGGTGGATGAAGAGGAGTTTCTCAATCCGATCATCAC
Organism: Byasa hedistus; assembly: GCA_029286795.1. Taxonomy (NCBI): domain Eukaryota; kingdom Metazoa; phylum Arthropoda; class Insecta; order Lepidoptera; family Papilionidae; genus Byasa; species Byasa hedistus. Next base: position 2,197,876 of record JAGSMW010000001.1, read on the forward strand.
TAGCATATCCGGAAGTGTTGGCGCCACGGAAATCAAGATGGAGGTATGTTTTCCAATCGAACCACCATCAATAATATAAATAGGTAGAGTAAATAAAAATTAATATTTTTGTTAATACTCAATAACAATACAGAACTGATCAATGTATCTGTACTCGATCTATTTGTTTAAATAAATTAAAGACCCAAGTCTTATAAAGAGACGTAATTAAAAATAGTAAGTAAAATAAAAGTTATACTTTGTTAGTATTGCTATTTCTGTAGCAACTACACCAGTTAATTGGAAAAAGTAGAGTATATACCTGCTTTGCTGTAATAAAACTTTTGTGAGTCGCGTGTTAGGGTATACTTCTTTATTACACATAGGTACAGACTAGAATAGTTAGATGACTAAATTTTAGTATACAGTAGGGTTTTCATGAGATTTTAAAAACTGTAAATATTCTGCATTCTAAAAAATCTTAATCACCTTTTAAAGCTTTTAAATTGTGTATAAAATTAAAAATACTTATCATTCCATTGTACATGATCATCATCATCATCACAGATACGTTTCATAATAAATAGTAATGCTTAAATAAGTAAAGTTCTCTCGTAGGTTAAGTTTCGCCTGAAGCACTGGAAATACTTCGCAAATCCTTTGTATATACGGGTATAAATAGTAAAGTTTATTGGGACAGGACTAAAAAGCAGAGGTAAAACCCGACGGGGGTCCCGGGTTGGAAGTGAGTCATTCGGTGTGGGGAGAGGGGGCAGGCATGGTATCAGAATGCCCAACGCCCACGTCTAACCGTCGAAGTAAAGCCGCTCGAAGGCTCTCTCGTTTTAGTTACTACTCGTATATAACGCACCAGGCGAATAGTACATGTATATACATATCAGTATGCTCTGCACTGTAGCTGTGTATGCGAATGATGAAAGAAAACTACAATTTTTAGCTACAGGTCGCTACAGAAAGTTATTTTTTATTAGAGGTATCGACGCGATGAATGTCTGCATCACATTTAAGACTGTGTGTTAACTCTCGTCACCACAGTAATTATATTAGATAACTGTCTTCAAACCGATACACAGCAAGTGACTTTGTGGTTACTTATTTAGTAAGCGTTTTTTCAAGTTTTTTCTTTTTATTTACCCAAGGGTCAATAGACGGGTTTATAGTACGATAGTTAAGAGCAGTCTAGAGCAAGCGCGTAGCCAAAAATAAAAGCAAATTCATTTTTTATCTGTTTCATATTAGGTTTTCAATAATTATTATCGTAGTAAATTACAAAAACTTTCTAGTAATCTACATTGCAAAAATGTTATGATTATATGTATAGGTCTCCGATTTTATACAATTTTAAACTTAAAGCAAAACCCACACTTGTCAAACTTTGAAATTAAAATTTCCCGCCAAATTCTCTATCTCCGTTTAAACTGTACTTTTGGTAAGCTTTTCACTTCTTCAGTTAAATATAAGACCGCTTTCAGGTTAATAACTCACGTGAGGAGGATTCAGAGACGGATATGCCGGTGCAGCCCATCCCTCCCGTTACGGACGCGATATACCAGAAGATGAGGCCGCACGTGTGCACGGTTTGCAACAAGAGGTACAAGAGGCGGGACCACCTGAAGGTGCACAGTATGACACATCTGAGAAAGAATAAAGTGTGCCCGGAGTGCGGTAAAGGTAAGTTACAACACCCATTTATACTAGAACACAGTAATGTTTTCACACTAATACTTTGCGGTAGATGTAAGTGATGAGGTGGTACCTACCTAGATTGTCTCCATGTTTTCTGATTGCTTCTAATGTTCAGTAAAAAATTCATATAACTCGCGTCTTTTGAAATTTAAACCTCCGTACACAGGGCTTTTGCTATTCTTTATGATGAGTAGCTGATCTTTGTGATTATTACTCATAATTCCTGCGAAATGCTAACATATACACTTTATGCGTACCCATAGTATATATAATATATGTGATAAAGTACATAACCGTAGTTGTGTAACGTGGGGGACAGGTGGAGGAGATTGGGGAAGGATCGCATAGAGAGGGTTGGGTGGCGGTACGGACTGCAGGAAAGGGGGTATGAGGCGGATTCTGACCATGATGCGGTATTTCAGTACCACGACTCTCAATTAACATATCGAAACCTGACATGTTTGTTCGTATATACAATTAAACACATAATTTTTTGAATACAATCGCAATTTGGAGAATAGGGTTTGAGAGGTTATATTTTCTTCCTTTCTGTTAAAGTCGATGAAATTAAAATCAGTTGCTCGACTGTAAGGAACCTAATACTAGTTCGCTTTAGTCCAGTCCCCTTGGTGTTGAGGCGGAGCTATAAATAGACCAGGGGTTGGGCGACATCCTTGTGTGTAAACCATTGCGCTGCGGTTACCAAGTCGCCTGTCAGGCGTAGCAATTATGGCCATTACCCCCCAGGGGGATACAGCAGGGGATATCTGTACTGTACCGATGTAGTATGACATTATAAATACTATAAAGTTTTATAAATTTAAGAATTAACTATTTACAGTTAATAAGGAGTATATTTGGGTTATTATTACAGGAAATTTAAATATGTGTGTTAATATTAAATCAATGGTATATTAAGTGATCTTTAATTTTGGGGGCGGCATAAATTTAGCAGTGGGCGTCTACCTGCTGATAATGATGATGATACATATCGCATCGATACTATATCATTTATATACGTTAAATATGTTAATTGGTATTTTATAGTCTTGATTGATTTCATAGAATCATCTCTCTGCTCTATTCCCACTTCGTGTGGCACAAAAACAGTTTTAACTGCAGTTCTTTTTCGTGATGTCCATCTCCTTAGGTAGTGCTGTTGATGGATTAGCTGCTGTTGAGCACTTGCTTATTCATGCTAACGATGGTGTTGCTAACTTCAATAATAGTTTTTTTTACTGTATATTAATTGAATGAAATTACTATTGAATTTTTAATAAATATCTAGATAGAGGCTGATTTTTTTTATTAACTGACTTATATGTACAGTTAACACTTAAAATAACATCTACTTATTAGATATGTAGCTCATGTAGCAATATTTACTTTTGCTTTAATATTTATGCTTCGAAAGGGTTAAAGTTTGTAGGTTTAGAACGAAGGTAACAGCTTATATAACGTTATCTGTCGTCCCAAAAACGGCTTGGCTTTCCTCTTTAATGTGGGTCCCCGGACCCCTTCCTTTTCACCCGGTCAAATGTACGGTCTCTTTCGGAACGGGTCCCGCTGGGGGCGGGTGGTGTAAGTGGCTTTACAAGGTAGAATGCTGTGGGGGAGGAAGGAGGATAAAACGTCGGATGTACATACCCACATGTGGTCCGCTAAAAAGAGATGATAAAGTTACCTAAGTCAACACTAGAAAGCTTCGCGACATTATTTATCGGGGAAAGTTATTAATAAGTAAATTAAAATGTAACAGCAACAGAAATTCTTAATAATTGTTTTAAAGCGTTATTTTTTTTAAATATTTTTGTTTTAAAAAAAATATAATACTTATGCTTATACACATTGAGACTTACTACAAAGGAAATGATATTTCTTCACATAGTTCAAAACTTGATGCAAATTATATTATAACTAGCTGACCCAGCAAACTTCGTTTCGCTTCAAAATCAATAAATAAAAACGCTTATTGATAATTCCAGACTATTTCAACTTTAGTAAAGAGTGTGATGAAAACTTAACCAGAAAAAAATAATTCCTAATCACAAAAAATGCCCGTTATTAATTTGGTTTTTCTATTATATTTAAATGCACACGTTGATTGACCTAAGTCACGACGTCTTATCTTTGACATTATAAATTGTAGATAATCAAAGTAGGGAAGTTCTCGCGCACTCAGCAGTAAATAGTGTCACTATCACAAAAGATCAACAAAGTAGAGTTAAGACTTAACTACTATTTTGAACCAATCTGAACTTGGGAAAGTCGTGTTCCTGCTTGAATTCTACAATCGCTGCACACGAACACACTAATTTACTGCATGATACACTCACATTGAACATTCAACTGCATTATGCACTAAAAAAAATTCAACCGAGACAACGCGACCTTTACGCCCAGATTCCCGCTAAAGTTCGTAAAATATTATAGTTGCATCAGAAATTGTTGGTTGTCAATATCAAATGTCAAAATCAAAAATATTCTTTTAAATTGTATTTGGTGTCTAAATGACGGGACGAACTTCAAATTTTTGACGTTTTATGTATCTAAAGTAAGGAGACCAGACATCTCGCTTTTAGCGGGACAGTCCCGATTTTTTTACTATTAATCCCGCGTGACGCGACGTTTTCAAAAGTCCCGACTTTTAGAATTAAGTAAAATTTTAAATTTATGAAAATCATTGTTTTGCGTAACATATTGCTTTTGCTACCCAGTTACATTGTATTTGTCTCTCAAATGATACACTTTGTATCCGTACTGCGTGCTAGCAAGATAATTAAACAAATAAATATTACAAATCTGTTTCTTACCATAGAAAAATAAAGTAAGTAATTTATTTAAATATTTCATAAATGCATAAATTTTCTTAAACTTAGCTTAAAATACTCGTAGTCTTCATATTTTATATTGATGACAAAACGTGTATCACCCACCTTAACCTCGAAAGAAATTTTAGAAAGTAATATACGAATAAAATTTTGCAAATATTTCAAGTCAATCAAACTAATTTATCAAATTCTTGTGAAGATTTTTACAATATTTTACAAAATTACTACAATCTACTCAAACAAATTCACTTATATAAAAAAACATTTATAAACTGTACTTATGTTAAAACTAAAAAAAAATTACGATATTATTATTCCTTCAGAGTTGTCCCGCTTTGCCTATCTAAAAATCTGGTCACCTCAATGAAAAAGAGAAATTGTTGTTGTTACCATATTCCAGGCACTTTTTCCATATTTTCTCACCTTACTAACCTTCCCTGGACTTCCACGAATAATTCAAGACCACATTTAGCCAAATCGGTCCAGCCGTTCTCGAGTTTTAGCGAGACTAACGAACAGCAATTCATTTTTATTATATAGATTAAGAAGTAATTTAATAACTTTATAGTTAACATTGTATACCCTGAGACGGTTCTGAATGAAACTTCTTGTTTAAACAATCTTGTTATTTATTTATTGGAAATAAATAAGATAATTAAATTTTTAACTTTTTTTGGGTGAATGGCTATTTGAAGACTTTAGGGCTCATTGAATGCAGCGACCCCACAAAGCGCGGGGAAACCCTAAACGAATGACCCCTGAATGGGATTAGATGAAATTCGTAGGGCAAGTTACGAAATGGTATATGACCAGTGATTTTTTACTAGCGTATAGTACATTAGAGGAAGCCCATTTTTATGTATAACCAGGGTCATTTTTGTTGTGGTGATTATAATAAGATTTACTGTTGTATTAATCAATGTTCGTCTCATGTATACAAAAGTCTTTACTTCCCAAATAAATAAAAAGGAAAAAATTAATTCAGTAATTTTTCAGTTTTACTGATCAATTGATATAATTAAATTACTGTAAAGAAATAATGGTATTATGATTAATATACTCTTTAGGTTTTATAATAATATCGCCGTACGATTTTTCTCAAGAACATTTTCCATTTTTGTTTGTACTTTGTTGTTTTTTCGGTTTAATACGCGATAAATTATTCCCTGATAAATCATTACGCTGTATTAAAAACAGAAGTTTCTTTAATACATTCCAAGGGTATCCGTTTAATTATAATATGGAATTTAATTACTCATGAAACTGTATGAATTACAACGCATAGATTACATTTCTTGTTAAAGTTGGTTTCTCTTGCATGTGTTTAGATCATTAGGATCATTTTATTGCGATCGGTGACTTACTGCTATCTGAATGTGTAATGAACTGATTTTTATATATTTGTATATATCGAAAGTGTTATGGTTACTCCTCTTACTTATCATTTGAGCCATAAGCCTGAAACTACAAAAAATTGTGATGGATGTGTTTTGTCACTCTCTCTCTTATCGCCATATATGATGGTGAGATCAGCTTTATTAATATTGATTTTAACTAAATCATTAAAATCAAATAATTTAATAAATGAACTGAAAATTAAATCTCTTATCCAACATCTTTCATAGGCAATAAAGGTTGGTATCTAATCTAAGGTCACCATGTGAATTTTTATTGCTTCATTAATCCATACTATTGTTATAAACGTGAAAATCCTGTTATGTTTTGTTATATTCATCAGCTGATCAACTTTGGTATGTAGATCTTCGATTAAAAGATTTAGTCATCAAAACTAATTTAATGATGCCAATAGAGTACGGAAGTTTATTTGGGCATCCAATAATTTGTCAACTTCAAGTATTGTGTAATTTTTAGTAAGAAACACATACTATTACTGATTTCATCAAAACCTTAGGCAGTTCTGTTCATCATCGCCGTCTTCATCAGCCAGCGCTAGTTCACTGCTAGACATAGGTCTTTCGAAAGGAACACCACTTATACCATTCTACAGCTGAACACTTCCAGGCTAAAGATAGTAGTTAACCTAATTTTACTTAAGTATTTAAAGGAGTCTTATAGAACTTTTTGGTTACAATCAAAATTTTATCGCGGATCTCGTTTGGTTGAAAGATTTAAGCAACAATGAAAGCAAATGGCGAGGTCTTGCAGTTGGGAAGGAGCGTCATGTCTTGTTTGTTACGCAAACGGACCCGCGCAAGGGACCTTGTACGGTGTTGGGTTGCAATTCGGAATACCGGTTGGTACTGTGGTGGGCAGGGACTGTGACGTCACTGTGTACCTCCTCGTTGCGACATTGTGGTGGTCGGGTTGGGAAATTGGATTTTGTTTGTCGACTGCATTGCGCATAGTGAAGAGATCTAGTCGTGTGAAGTCATTTTACGTTAAGCCTTTGAATTACTGTTACCAAATAGTTTTAATACTTCATTATGAACAGAAGTTGATTAGAGGGTTTTATCGATACGACGAATGATCACACTAGCTTAGTAAAAAGCACATTCTTATTTTCAAAATTTTAGCACTAAATAGGCGTGGAGAAAAATTTACTCTGACTAAAGATTAAGGGTGACACGGAAACCATATTCTTCAAATTCCTTCGCCGAAACCTTATTTTTTTATTCAAGTTCGTTATCCCCTGTACCTGCAGAGTCAATATCACTCCCTACCTTCCTTTTTTCAATATCTCCCCACCTCTCGTTTGTATTTACGGTGAAACGGATGCCGTGAGGCGGTACTCTGACATGTTGAAGATCCCATCTGTTCTTTTAAATCTCCCTCCGCTTTCCCTACTTTTGAAGGTTGGGGGGGATACCCTTATTCCGAGTTTTATGTTAATATTATATATATACCCTTTAGTAAAGGCGAAGGGTTTTAATATATTATAATACAGAAAATTGCTTCTTTATAAAAATACTCTTTCACACTTAACTAGTGTATCGTCTGTTGTTATATTCTTTATTAACATAATCTACGATCGATAATATAGGTAACGGATATTCTAATCTCTGCACTGCCCGTCAACAATGTCGTTAACTATCTTACTAAGGTATTCTGATCATGTAAAGGTAATGTTTATCAGGTAAAGACTCGTCACCTTCGAATGTACAGAAAGTGGAATAAGGTGATCGCTATATATGTGTACATATTTTAAAATACCAGCTTATACCCGCGACGTTTGTTGTATTTCAAATGATTTTTCGTTATCGAACTTACTTTCTTCTCTTCTGCTATTGAATACCCATATACTCGTATACTATCTATTGAAAAGAAAACTGTAGATGTATAATATATATTTGTATCAATTGATATAATCTTTCGAGTCATCGGCAGGTTATACCATTGTGCAAACTTTCGGAGGTGAATCTATAAATCAGTTTCTTTTTGTGCAAACTTATTTAGATAAAGATTTTTGAATACCGCCTTGGACTATCGTCTCACACTTTTAAATAAAAATAGGAGAAGTAAGTACTATGTTAGTGCGGTACGATTCTAGACTATTAGATGAAGAGATCGCTTGGAAATCGATTAATTCTAAGAACAATATCATTGAAGGACCTATGATATCCGCAAACCCGCACTTATACAGCATTGGCTCACCCCTTATTAATCCCAGCAGTGGGAACATTATGTGGGATATTTATGTGATAATAAATTAATTAACTGAATAGAATTTTTTGTATACTTTTTTTCAAATAACGTGCACGAAACTTTTACGCCAACGTACTGACCAAGGTTAATGTTTGTCCACCTAAAAATTTATATTGCGACGCCAAAACTACCCTTAGACATGGAACCGTTGACATATGACTGGTCATTTCCAAGCAGTAAAAATGCTATTCTTTAGAAATATTCTTTAGATAGTTTGTCCAAAAAAAACACGGTGTTTTTAGGTGTCATTATTTTTGAATATGACATTATTGCTGCCTAACAACTAAGCATATATTATACTATATCCATAAATCATCACTTAACCAGTTGAGAACTAAGAGGTAAAAGCTCCAGGAAAATGGCAGCACGGTTTTGAGTGGCCTTTGTCATCTTGCCAAGAGTGGCAATTACCCCCATTTGGAAAATTCTATATTCAGCGGGGACCTCAAAACAATGACGTAATGATATGAACAAAAATTATAAGGATGGGTACAGGAGCGACGTACGGAGTACCTTGTTTGGTTGTGGGGTATGGGGTAGCATGTTATCCTGTCGTCACCCACATACAACGCCCCTGAGAACTATTCGACATACAGAATATATAATAATTCTCAAACATGAAGCCAAGGCCTACATAAAATTCTACATGCGTTGTTTATAATTTGAATATTTTAGACTTAATCACAAGAACAAATAAAAATCTTCTTTTAAGTCGTATTTCCTCATGGCTGAGGGTCGTGGTCATCATGTGTGATGAAACACACGACGACTTACTTAGCAGTTATAATGGAGTGGTGTTCCCATTGCCTTCTCCATTTCACATACTATTGCGAGCACGGATGGTTATGACATAGATATGCAGGTTTCCTCACGATGTTTTCCTTCACCGTCAAAGCACGTGATATTAGTTGGTGTTATACTAACTGCACATAAATTGAAATATTCATTGGTGCTGGCCGGATTCGAACTCGGTACCTCCGGAGTAGAAGGCGGGCGTTCAAACCATTAGGCTATCACGACTATTAACCCTGAAAATAGAGAAATTTGAGGAGCCAGCCCTCAGGACGACCGACACGGACCTGTCTAGTGTTTATCGTAATACAGCGAGGGTGCTAATGAAGTCTTTAATGACCCTTCATGAAACACCGGAAGTCAGTGCCAAGGCATCCTTTATAAACCTGTCTCGTCTAGAAAATTTTCTATGATTTCTTTGATTACAAAAAAAGTACCATGAACGATGTAATTACTAGAGTAATCGAACTTAACATATATCTAAAGGCAACGAACATAATGTGGTGCAGTAAATATTACCATGTTATTGTCGGGATCTACGAAATACTTTATCATTCTTACCACCACAATCAATATCCAAATCCGTAGAGACTTCGATAAATCTTATCATTTATTTATTTTTACTGGTGGTGGGTATCTGTTGCCGGAGACCGTCTAGGTGGGTACCACCGAAGTGACTATTTCAACCGCCACACAAAACGTGTGCGTGTGCAAACAATATGAAATGTTTTAAGTTCTTTAATCGACGTTTTATTAAATGCAATATTTTTTTTATGAAACTGGTCTGTTCAATAACTCTTTGAATGCTTATAAATCTGATATAACAAACCGCTGCTAATTTTCTTTTATTTATTTCCTTTGTAAGTGTTTTATTTTTGTTTCTCAGGTCTATGTTATATTAAATAATGTCATGCTTGTCCTCTAATAATATGCTTCTTCTTCTTCCCAATTGATGGCATGCGATTTGTGCGTGAGCCAATGTCACGTGTAGACGTACAAAATAAAATAATACAAATCTATTAAAAATTGTCTGCGTGGTCAGTCATTCATGTTCTCAACTTTTCATCTTCGCAATTGATGGCGAGAGCTAATGTTATATATAGACGTCTAAACTAAAAGGATCGTCCGCCATGTTCCATCCATTAACGATAATAAGTTTAAATATGTAATGACAGTTTATATCAAAATAAATTGAAAGCGCTACAACTGTACAGTGATCGATATCTAACAGTACTACAGTACATAGGTGTCAGCACTAGCTGCGCAAATAGGTGTACAGTCCCTTCCCCAGGGCCCCTTGACCGAACCCCTCCATTTACAAGTCTGACCTAGATACCCATGTTTGATCGATGTCCACACCATTGTAACTTCTCGACCGGCCTCACTAATATAATATTACTTAATATCCACAGTAAGTATACAATCATTATTTAATTCTAATAACAATATCACTGCGATCACTTACACATAAACAAGGATTTTCATATAACGAAGAAACACAAGAGAGATTACTTGTAAATACAATCACTAAATTACGCTCGATGTTTTTATACATAAAATACTAATTATATACTTCCGGACACATCTATTGGCCCACCACCCAGTGTTTAAAGTTTCGACGGTGTCTAGTTAAAAATAAATGTTAGGTGGAGCAATAAGTTTTAATGCAGTTTTGAAGCTGATTTATTGGTCAACCCCTATGTATGTTTTTTTTTTTTTTGTTATTTCGAATTGATTTGGCCGGCAGAAGTTTTACAGCTTGGGCGACAATTTCAGGCCGAGTATCCATATTTTTTGGTCAAAACTGGCTCTAAGTTTAGAATTGCCTTTTTATGGAATCAATAATCGAACACATCAAAAAAAAAATCCAACTTGTGCGAAATAAAAAAGTTTTCTCCATTCCTGGGTCGTTGAAAACAATGAACAAACTCGAATTTTCGTGTTTTTTTCATAATCCTGAATTCAAAATTAAAAAAAACATACATAAAGGTTGACCAAAAAATCAGCTTTAAAACTGCATTAAAACTTATTGCTCCACCTAACATTTATTTTTAGCTAGGCACCGTTAAAACTTTTAAACACTAGGTGGGCCGATAGATGTGTCCGGGAGTATAGTTACTCCCAGATTTTAAAATTTTATAAAAATAAGCGACACACGAGTCGTCTCATTATCCGGGTCTCTATTACCTTATAAGATTAGAATGTGTTGGAATAATCTAGCGGCTAATTTTCATGCTTTAGACACAAAGGGCATGAGTTCGATTCTTAATGAAATTTTTCTTTTTTCCACAGTGTTAACTTTGACCTTTCATATCTCCTTAACCGGAGAAACTATTTCCGCTTCCTCGTGTCCTTATCCTGTACTTCATTTTATTCCGAAACAGTATCTATATAGCTCTACCTGTTTAAAAATTACAAGCGTTACGGAGTATTTATGTCAGCGCATCAGACTGAGACTAAAATGCGTTAGCAAAACATGATTATAAAAACCTAGTAAATACTGGATGATGTTTTCCATTATCGCATATTTCATAAAACACTTTGAACATCTCACAAACTTAACAGAAATTCTCATGTCAGTATAACGATGTAGGAGTTATAACCCCAGCGACCTTTACCGACCCCTACTTTGGGGGGGTCCCTATAGGCATGTGCTTATAAAGGGGGCCCGAAGTAGGGGTTAGGGGAGAGTAAACCGTACTTGTGCGATGGGGTCTCTGCTGAACCGAATTTACCCGACAACAGGGGAGCTTTAAGACTATTCTCCGGCTTTGAACTTGTGACTTACGTTTCAGAGAGTATTTATTTGATCAATACTGTTAAAATTATTTTCCACTTATTCATTAACTTTTGGGTTTGTTATGTTGGTTACAGAACCAAAAGAGATTTAAGATGTTTCAGACCTTTTTATATTTACATAATTATGATCTTTATATAAGTTAAATGTATATACGAATATTTAATATTTCCTAACTTAAATCAATTTTCTTCCAATTGATTTCTTTTATTTTTCATTTAATATTCAATCAAGCGTTATATAAATTACTGTAAAATAATTGCCTTCGTGGTGTAGTGGCTTAGTGTTCACCTGACCGAACGATACCTGGTTCGATTCCGTTACTACGTGTTGTACAGTTTGTGTTAGTTTTTTCTAGAACCCACCAGCTAACAAGTCATATACTTAACAAAGGACAGCCATTCCTAAGTATCGCAATAAATGTGTTTGTTACTCGGTCCCAGCTTTCCACGCGGATGTCCAGCTGCTGACTCACATCAACCTTGTTCACATGAAGGAGTATACCATTGGAGGCGACCGCGACGGCATATCGCGGCTCAAGATCATGCTGGGGAACCGAGCAGAGGTCCAGATGTTGGTCAGTCAATAACTTATTGTTATGAACATTAGACTAACACGTGAACTCAATTTCATATAATTTTGAGTAACAATGGGACCGGTGGTGGCAAAACCTGCTCGCCAGTACCACTCCGACTCCTGCACTCTAAAAAGTGGAAGCCAGCGGTACTGCTATGGCAGCAGACCATTTGAAAATGATAGCAGAGTAGACGTATCACCTTTGAGTCGAACCTTGTATCTTCATGTTACACTGCAATATTTGTACCGTTAAGTAAAACAGAAGATTATAAAATTTTTATAGTGTTTATTGTCATTGTCAAATATTTGTCGTTTCCAGTCTGACGGCACGGACCTGCTGGTGCCGAGGAGTAAGCAGCGCGAGGACAGGCCGCACGTGTGCCGCATATGCAACCGCAAATTCAAGAGGAAACAGCACCTGAAGGTGCACGGAAATGTGCATATGCGGCTGCCCCAACCTACCATATGGTGCTCGCTTTGTAATGAAGGTGCGTAACCTTTAGTCACCTACTAAATGGCAGTTTTCAGGAGATTGGCTAAAAAATATTATCTGATCTCGAATTATTAATACTTGTTTATGTAGTTATTAATGTATTTCTTATTATATTTACATTATATCCCATGATAATAAATACTTATTATCATGGGATTTTATACATTGTATATATGCACTGTAAATTTCGTAACAATGATTTTTTTCTATTCGCCTACCACAACATCTCTCCACTTCCTAGGTTGACTGGCAGAGAATGCCCATAGGCATTAAGTCCGCCTTTAGAACCTAACTTTAGGTATATTGATACAGAGTACCAAAATTAGTACTCTGATACTAGCAAGATTCCTTTTAAATATGGCTGTATTACTTTCACTGTTACGTAGTTACTAGGGCAACGTGGTGTAATAACGACAAATGATATTTTTTTTAATATATCGAAATAGACAAGTATTTAAAAATCATTTCTCCAGGTTTCTACGCGAACGAGCAGTTCGAGCTGCACCAGTGCACCCCATGGGAGACGAAGCTAGAAGACCTAACGGGTAACGAGAAGGCGCATGCGCCGCAGGAGGCCAAGAAGGAGAATATTTGTTCGCAGGATTACGTCGAGGTATATTTCATGATTATTATTACAAAGGTTTTTGTTATTTTTTCACCGTCATGTAGAGAAAAAAAATAAGACAGAAGCCTTTTAACAATCGCTGGCATATAATGAGTTCCGTTATGCAATGGTGGTGATTTTTTATTTATACTCGACCCAGATTTTGCATGGTGGTAAATAACAATGAGGCCGTGGATAGCGAATTCTCTATCAGAATACACCAATTTTTAAATGTTGACAGTCGAAACTCAACAATGCAGATATGGCCGCGTATTTCTAAAATGTGTTACCTTTCTTACATCACCAGGTTAAAGTCTAAGCCGTTTAACAATTCACAACAAAAATCAACTATTAGTTGCGCTTTCATTGCAAAAAACTGCAACTTGCTAATCCATAGGTAATAGAGGAGTCACAGCCCCATGACGAGGGTAGTGTCGAGGAGGAAGATCAGGGGCGGTTGCAGCCGGACGGCGGGCGGCGACAACTGCAAGAGCTAGGGCTGCCGGTGCCGCGCCGCGTGTACGTCTGCAAATACTGCACAAAGCCCTTCAAGCGGAAGGACCATTTCAAGATTCACCTGCACGTCCACACCGGCGTGAAGACATTCTTCTGTCCGTTCTGCGGGAAAGGTATATGATTGTGTTGAAAATGATTGTAACGAAAACAAACGGTACATCATTGTAATCCTCACAATTTCAACCTTTTTTGTCCACTGTTGAACATAAAAAGGCATTGAAAAGAGCCTGTTGTCAGTAGTAGATAAATAAAAGGGAAAGGTTAAGTGCATGTTAACGGATACCGTAACATAATCCGAACATAATTTACCAATAAATTTAAATATAGATATTGATTCTTTATCTCCAGGCTTCTACCGCAAGGATCACCTGCAGAAGCACACGATGGTGCATAACAAGGTGAAGCCGCGCCCGAAGAAGGAGCTGCCGGACCTGTATCCCATTAACGTGCTGCCAAAAGAGGTCGTACCTGAAATAACAATACACGTGAGTGAACGACATTATTATTTCACACCGAAAATCACCATAGATAAAATAAAAAAAAAACAATAATTTCAAGATAACTGGCTCTAGTAATTTCTAGTCTCTCTCTAGTATCTAGTCATTTACCAGCAGTAAATGTGATAATAATGTTTCTAAAATCTTTTGACTTTGATACTGCCAGGCACCATCGAACACGAAGCTGCGCGTGCCGCTTCATATAAAGGTGCCGTACCAGATGGTGATGTCTATGGAAAACGGCGAGCAGCGGGCGGTCACCATCGACCCGCAGTCATCTACCAGGCCACAGTGAACATTGCAACACAACAACTTACTAAAGAAACATCTCAATATATTTTAACTTTTCACTCTTTAGTCTATTGTTAATTGTTCATTTTTTTTGTCTCCGTAATGATCGTAGTAGTAACATTTTTTTATCGTATTAATAACATAGGGTCCAAAAAGATTTCAATGAAGATCTCATTATAATATTTACTAATTATCATAATAAATTACTCGACCCTGTACATATCTAAACAAAAAAGGACAGTTTGTGAATCTTTATCGTTTGTTATTTACAGTATAAATTATATATGTTCATTATAATATATCAACATTTGCAATCATTTTTTCACGTGGCGTTTGCGCGTCATTCACTAGAAATAGGGATCGGCAACCTTTTTTGGCCGCAAGTCAATGTAAAAAACTGCGTAAAACTAAACGTTTGGGTATGAGATATATTCGTTTTAACTTTGTTTATATTAAGCTTTAATTTTGGAACTATAATTTTATATACAGTATGTTGCCAACCTCTGGATTCCGCCAGTGCTCAGTAACATAGGTTTTAATTTGTTATATATGACCATGATTTAATAATAAGTATGTATTTAACAGACTCCAATGAAATTACTTAGCTGCACCACATAATGCTCATATTTTTTTCAATGTTTTTATTTGTATATACGTAATTTTAATTAATAATAAGTCTGATTTATCGACTACAATTAGAGATCCCTATTATTAAATCAAAGATATTTAATTTGAAAAAATGTATGCGGCTCGTCTTTGCGCAAAATCATAGACAAGATTTGAGCATTCAAATGTAGCCTCATAAAACTATTTATTGTATAAACAAAGTTCCTCTTGATTATTAACACGAATAATTTGTGATTTTAAGATGTAAGTAAAAAAAAAAACTCTTTGGGAAAGTACAAAATAAAATATTTTGCACGTCCGTGTTGATTATTTTTGAATAAAACCTCTTTGTTATTTAATTGCTTTATTACAAGAAAGCACAAGGTCGAAAAAAATGGAAGCACGAATGTGTCTATCATTTATTGCTACAGTGCCAATTATTTAATAAGTGAAGTATGGAAGAGGTTCAAAGTAACTACTGCCATTGGATTTTAATAATAGTCGACTCGTAGGATGCATGATAATCACCAGTATATTTTTAACTCTGCATACATAAGTATTAACGCTATGGGAATATTGGTGTTTATTTTAACCTGCTAATTTACAAAATCCAGATTAAAATCGAAAATTGGTTCTATCTAAATAATACGCAAATATTATCCTTTCTAATCTGCCATTTGATACAGAAATAATTTTATAGCTACAACAGTTCTGGAAAGTTTCAAATAGATTTTGCCTAAATTACGGTGGTAATAAAATTTCTAAACGTTGCCATTAATAAAAATATTAGTGTAAATAAATTATTCTACATTTTCTCAGGCGTATAATACAGAATTTGGATTAGTGTATATTTACAATGATAATATAGTTGATTAAAAACCAACTTAATTTTTTTTACACCCAAAACATTATTCATAGTTTAAGAGCCATGTAGTTGCGTGAAAGTTTGAGAATGTATGGTTGTATGCTGTGGGAAAGCAATGAAATTAAATAAAAAAAATATATTGTATGCATCCAGTATTTAAAGCAAGCATTTTTTAAAGTGTTTGCTATTTATGTTTTTAAAAGTTAATAGTTTGTAATTATCCCGACGAGTGAATGATACAGTTTCATTTTAATTAGTAACGTATTAGAAGTTTTTTTTAAAGATTGTAGTATTAATAAAACTAAAATTTTATTGCCCCGTTTGTGTCAAGTGACTAAGAAAATTTATTATAATTTTTGGTTATAGTCAAAAATTAAACGGTACAAAAAGCATTTTATATCCTTAAATGAGGAAGATGTAGGCAGTTTGTAAATTGTTGGTACAATTTTTTTTTTTATATAATCTGCTATAAATATTCGCAAGCTACAATAATTTGTTAATAAGATTTAATTTTTGTAAACTCTTCAATATTTTGATATTCTTTTGTACTTTTTCTACAGACCAAATTATAATTCGAAGACTCATTAAATGCTCTCTCTCTATAAAAATAATTCAGTTTTAACAATCTTTGAGTCTACCGCCTCCTATTACTTACAATACGCGAACCAACATTTAACAACTACGCAGTTTCTATATAGATCATTGTTACTTGCTATTAGAACAGTCATTTTTTTAATTTACAACTATTAACAAATTTCGAAATTAAAACAAAGAATAACAGAACTCTTTGAGAGGCTAGCAACATTTCTAATTTTAATTAATATATTAAATACTATACAATACACAGCTAAATAAATAAATTGAACAAAAATCTTATCACAATTATTTAAACGGAAATAATCATTTTTAACGTTAAGCTTACAATTTTATGGTTAAAACAATTTATTAGGAAATTATAATGTTTTTACAAGGAAATTATAATTCCCTGTTCTAAGGTATTACTGGAAGCTTTTTAATAAAAAAATACTATAACAAATTAAAGTTTAGATGGAGAAAGTGGCTGTTGTTAAAAAGTTTTTTTTTTCTATTTATCACACGACTTTATGTTTTTATAAATTTTCTATAAATCTTTAATCCCATAAAGGTGTTATTGAGATCAAGTTGAAGAAAATGCGCTGATGTTGATGATGTTGCGCTGATGACAGTAAATTTTTTTAAGTAAGTTCTAACATTTTTGCCTTAAACTTAACCAACAGCTCTCTTTATATAGCACCTAAAGTATATAACGCAGTACAAATATTAAACAAGAGTTTTTTTCTCATATTCCTCTCGAAAACCGTGTATGAAAAAATTATTAAAACAAATCAATATAGTTTCAGCCGAAATAAATTAAATAGGCCAATTGTCATGAAACACTACCCAAAAATCACATCAAGTTCATCACACACAAATCCCAGCACTTCGATAATTTTTAACGATAATAACATCGATTATCTGTATCGGTCAAGACACATCCCTTTGAGTAGAGTAATATGGCAACTGAGTGGCGAGAGTTTTGTAGGTAAAATACTCTTCTACTGTCAGAAGACATCTTTGGCAGCGGCGATGAGTGTCAGCAAGTCATTCTTGTCGTCGGGTCAGGAGGGTGTGGCGACGGGAGTAGGAGCCGGCGCCACGGGCTGGGACAGGGGGGCTCCTCCCGATTGCTGTGATAGTTCCGCTTTGACTCGCCGCGCGATGTGCGAACGGGTGTGCTTTCGGAGATGGTCTTTTCGATAGAAACCTAAAATAAAATAAAGATATTAAAAACTTGCAATAGTTAAAAACAGACTAATAATATCTTTTTTTGGTCAGGATTAAATACACTGCACCAAATTGTAGCCATCAATAAGACACAAGATGTTAAGCATTATTGTCAGACCATGCGAAATTAAGGTCACCAAATGTGGCCAATTTTTGTATCTTTACTTTCTCTCTGCGTTCTAGAACCGTCTGTAACAAAAGTCCTTACTGACCTTTGCCGCATTCGTTGCAAACGTGGCGTTTCTCGCCGGAATGTATCACGAAGTGTAACGTGAGCTGCTCCTTGCGCTTGAAGGCTTTGAGGCAGACGGAGCAGACGTGCGGCCGCTCGGGGTTGTGCGACTGCTTGTGCCGCGTCAGGTGGTCCTTGCGCTTCAGCGCCGCGTTACATATGTCGCAGATGAACCTGAAAACATAAATTTTCTCTTATTAATCTGTGGTACATAGTGCCTCCAAAAAATTATGATATTTTTTTATTTGCTATGTAAAGCGATCGGCGTATATTCTTAACTATAAATCTAAGATATCTTTTCCACTATTTAGTATGTATCTAATTAAACAAAGATAGAGAATTAGAAAAAGGTTTTTAAAACATTTGTAAACATACTGGACTTTACACATTTTTTTCCTGTTTTCCTAGCACCATGAAATATATAGTAATAAGTGGACTTAGCCGTTATCCGCCATCATCTTGAATATCCTATTAAACAAGTATTGCGTTTGGCAAATTTGAGGAGTAAATTATATTGGATTGAATAAAATTTAAATATACTTTTAAACTAATTAATTCAAACCATAAATATAATTTTGATAAGGAACATAACTTTAGTAATAAAATTTTTACCTTCTCTCCATTGTATGTCCAACTAAGTGCTGCTCCAACAATCCTCTCTCCGGATAGGCCATGTGACATTCGGGGCAGCAATACAAAGTGCTGCCATCTGCGGGAAAACAATTAGCGAATATTAATATTATTATGTATGTTTCTCTGATCCAAAGTGGCAAAACAGAAATTATCACGTTCAAAATTAATTTTATTTTCACCCACACTCAGTTTGAGGTATTTTTCTGGAAACATCTCCGAAGTGTAATTTTAGCAGCATTAAAAAAAATATTAAAAACAAATAACTAAAAATTTATGTGATGTCCTGTATTAAAAACGGAAAAAGTCTTCGCTCCGAGTTCATCTTATTTCTAAAAAATTATCTTCTTCATGGTATAGTTCACCACTACATAAAATCTATCCAAATTTAATGTAATTAATAATGATAAAATTGCGCAAGTTCGGTTTGGTGATTCAATAAATACCTAACGCGGTTGTGAGACGTATCTCGCCCGGCTTCGGACGCGGCTTCTTCTCCTTCAGCGTTTTCTTTTTCTTTTTCTTTTTGGAAATGGTGATTGTAGTGGTGTTGGATTGTCCCGTTTGATTAACCACCGACGAGGTCTGCACTACCACACTGTTAACGGAATTCGAAGGCACCTGTGGAAGATAATGTGGTAAAACCTTTAGGTGGCTATTCATTACAACTTAGGCTCAGATGTCACACAATTTTTATTAATACGTATTGTTATGCCATCAAACTATAGTATGTAAACATTACTATGATATAATGCATAGATGTTATAATACATTGGCGTTAAGATTTAGTTGAGTAAAACAAAGAACTCACTGTGGTCAAGGAAGATATGGAAGGTAAAGCGTTGCCAGTCACTGTAGTCACTATAGGCGGTTGCTCATCCCTCTTCACTTCAGTTATGGAAGTGGACGGTGCTGAGTACTTTAGAAGGTGGTGCAGCGGTAGCGGCAGAGCTGACAGGTAGTCCGCCACTCCGCCGCCAAGCGTTTGCCAAGTGGACGAGTCTGCCACGTCGCCTATACCTGTGCAATTACTATAATCTTTAAACTTACGTATAACTTTTCTTTTCTCTTATATAAAACAGTTCCTGGCACTTTATAATTATAACAAACATACGAATTTATGATTGTAAATTGAAATATATAATCGAACTAATAACCTGCCATATCCCTCACAACATGAGACCTTGAATCGAACTATAAGCGTCAAGCAGGCGGTTATGAGTTACTATCAACTTCCACGTAATATTACTGGTGGTTAACTACTCATGGCTATGTTTTATGATTTAACTATTTGATAGGTAAAAATTTAAATGTTTTAAAATACTAATACTAAATCAGTCCAAAATAATTTTTAAGTTCTAGTAATATAAAAAAGATGGTAGTGCTGACAATAAGCGTTATATCTTATAGAATGATTTCGGAGCCATTTTATACCAACGTCTGGGTACCTTTGCATAATGTGTAATGTAAACAATATAAATCTTAACTACAAAATTGTGAACGCTTACTGATGAACTCGGAGGGTCCGGAGGGACGCTCGACGCGCGCCTCCTGCTTGATGGCGCGCGCGAGAGCGGCAGCTTCCTTCGGCTCGTGCAGCACCACCACCAGCTGCTGGGCGCCGGACTGGAGCGCGCCACCACCGCCTGCGGTCGTTCGGTGGAACAGTTAAAAAAACTCGTTGTCTTTATTATCGCCTACATAACAACATAGTCACATACTTTTATATTAAAAGATTTTACTTTTTATATAACAAGCAGCCGTGATAGTGCCGTGATAGCCTAGTGGTTTGAACGCTGGCCTTCCAATGCAAAGGTACCGGGTTCGAATCCGGCCTGCGCCAATGAATTTTTCAATTTATGGGCAGTTAGTAACACCAACTTTTTTTTTTATTCTTCTATGCGACGAGACGAGCAAGACGTTCACCTGATGGTAAGTGACAACGTGGTGCTAGTTAAGATGTTACACACTGCACCACATTGCGCTCGTCGCCTTAAGACATAAGGTGTTAAGTCTCGTTACCCCAGTAATTACACTAGCTACAACGCCCTTCCCACCGGAACACAGTAATGTTCGCACACTACTATTTGGCGACTGAAATAGGATCTGCGGTGGTACCCACCCAGACGGTCTCCGGCAACAGAGACCTACCACCTGGTAACTAATATCACGTGCTTTGACGGTGAAGGAAAACATCGTGAGGAAACCTGCATATCTATGTCATGACCATCCGTGCTCGCACTAGTATGTGAAATGGAGAAGGCGATGACAACACCACTCCATTATAACTGCTAAGTAAGTCATCGTGTGTTTCATCACACATGATGACCACGACACTCAGTCATGAGGAAATACGACTTAGAAGAATAACAAGCAGAGGTTATAAGCACCTCATATATAATCCTCTTATTGTTTCCTTACTGGGGACAAAGGTTCACCACTCACAGAGTGACAAGGCCATTTATATCACGCTAAGTTCAGGTTAGTGGATGTCATGTTCACCAAAGCTGTTGACACATGTCGGTATTATCATGAAATTTTGTGTCATTTAATTATAAACACTTCATTCTCTTAAAACAAAGTTTTTTCACATGGATAACTCTATTTAAGATTTACGATTGTGTGATTTTCCGATGACAGATCATAATACTGTTTGTGCATATTTATTTCCACTTTTGCAAATTTCAAAGAAGTAGATTCTTGTACTAGATTTAGTATTCAAATATATCCTAAACATAGCATCATACGAATAATGATTTCTTATATTTCCGCGAATGTTACACATTTATTAAAACTCAATTTTACGGATTTTAACGCGATAAAATCCGTAAAATTAAGTTTTAATAAAAAATAGCATCATACGATTCTGTATTCTATGTCAGTTGTGTGACGCACACCTCACTCTATCCACCTAATTCCCACTCGCCTTGTTGGTGCATCATGGTCGCCATGAGGTCGTGGTGAAGGTCCTCCCTGTACTCCCTCTTGTCGGTCCTGTGCTCTGCTTTAAGCTGGTGCACAGTCTCGGCCTGCACGTAGCTTGTCTGGCCGCCGTACGCTATGTTCCCCAGGTTGACCGACGACGAAGACGCCGATATCGTCTGGTACTTCACGCCAGTGTTTACTGTTCATACAAAATTTACGTTTGTATTGGAATATAGAATAAGTAACCACAAGTCGTGGATCGTCTAATTGTTATTCTTACACAGGTGTCAGAAAATTTAGAGTCAATATTGTAGTAACGAATTGCAGTTGCTTTGTTTCAAATCATAATGTTTATTGTATTAATAACTTTACAATTGTCTAAAAAACAAGAAGAGAAAGTTTTTTTCTCATCTTGTTAATGCGCCGTTCTGTATTTTTATTTAAATGTTTGTTAAAATACTCAGAAAGGTCATTACTAATAAGTTTTTTTATAGTTTTGTTTAATTGAGTTATGTCATTTGAGTATCGGAGTACTTTAGAACGGAATTTTCTGCAAAACAATAGAATCAAACCATTGTAATTAAAACCTAATATATACAATCCGTATATTATGTTTTACGTTTCCCATGTTAAAGTAATAATACTATTTATTTTTGTCAATAAAAGTTTGTCAGTTATATCACCAGTTATTAATGCCCTAATTCCTCACCATTATGCAGCGGCGCGAGGCCAGCGAGAGCGACCGCCCCCGGCTGCGCCGAGCTGACCACCACCACGCTCTCCGCCTGCCGGAACTTGAGCCCGTCGGCGGGCAGGCCGCCGCCGGGCGCCACCGCGAACTGCACGCCGGAGCCGCCCGCCGCTGGGTACCGCGACTCCTGCACCGCGCCACCGCTTCCGTTTCCCTCGTACCCGAACTTCGCCGCGAATTGGTGGATGCTCGGGATCCCCGCCGCCGTGGGGATGTGCCCCGTGAACTGGGCGAAGTTCATAACGCGACGTATCTGAAACCGCGACAGACATACCCGCGTCAAGGTTGGAACACGTTTAAGCCACTCACCACAACAAAGGGTGCGGCCCCCAGTAGGGCACTCACTCAACCCCCGCCATTCTGCCTCACCCCAATCTCCGTGGATATTTCTATCGCTCTATTTTTACCGGCCCGCGCTCTCACACCATCGTTCCTTGGGAGCGCACTGGCACATCGTGGAAAGAAATTACGGAGTTGTTCGAAGACTTCATGTAATAGTTACCTCTTTCGCGATGATATAAGCTGTTTTCGTAGCGTTTTAATTGTTCGTCTTTGATGAAATAAGCGAAGCCGTGGATGGTGGGATGCGCGGTGGTGTTGCGCAGTGCACGCCGCGCTTGCGCTGTGAGCAGCCCGGCGCGTAGGGTGAGCGGCGCGCGGAGTGGGCACGGGGGCACGGCCGTACTCACACGCGGTTATAGCTACGACACAGACCTATTTTTTTACGACAAAGTTCAAACATAAACTAATTTCAAGTATTATTTTAATTCTATGGTTACATTCGAATTTATTTCACAGACTTTTATTACATACCTACCTACTTTAAAGAAATTTAATAATTATAATTTGGAGGGTACCACAGAGCGACCTGTCAATTCTAAAAGCTTAAGATTATTCTTTCGCTATATTTTACTTGGAAAGAAAAAGCGTCAAACAATTTTCATTCCATTTTTAATATGTTACTGTCAAAATGTTTAGCACTTTCAATATGAAACTTTGCCTTTTTTAAATAGAGATGAACAGTTAGATTCACAATAAATAAACTACGGTCGACGACGTACCATAACAGAACATTTCACAGGTCTTTGTTGTTGGACACTATCTGGCAGCGCTTAGATCTACTGCCAAACAGTAGTATAAAAATATACCAAGTCCCGGTTCCAGGGTTGGCTGTAGCTAGTGAAATGACTTGTATAACAGAATAGTGTATGTCATCTTCACTATCGCTACATTCTCATCACTCATCATCAAGTGATCGTCTTGTTTTATAAAAGTATTATTCGGTAACTATTATCATCAGGCATTTTTTGTAACCGTACCATACATCTAATCAATAAACAGAAATAAGGAAAAATTAAACAGTCATTATAAATCAGTGGCTTTATTTTTTGATCTCAGTAATAAATAACTTTCATACAAAAATGTTTACGTTAAAAAAGAAAACTCCCAAACACAACCAGCGTCACCTATTAATACACCTTACACTTTTAGTACTTAAAACTGCTAATTTCTTTAAAACTTTTAACTAAAGTAGCAAAAATATCCGTCTCGATAGAAATTATTCACTAAAGTGCAGAATCAGTAGGAGTATACAAAAACTATATCTACATAATATCCTAAAACTAAACTTAATATACAAAAATTACGTATCTAAATAAAAAAAATGGCTTAAAACTATATTGTGATGAATTGACGCAAAGTAAAATGTACAACTTAAGTTCTAGTATAAAGTTTTGAATAGAAACCAACGATACTGAACATCAGCAGCACCTCGTTATCTCAGTACGTCAAAACTCCTTAGTACTAACCAAAAGGGCATGCGAAGAATATAAAAAAAATTACTATTAATCGGTAAACAAACGTTCGGATACATATCTAAGGAGTCGCTGAACTGATAAAGCTACGGGATGTTATAAACTTAGCCTAAGTACAAAAATATAATTCGAAATCAATTTACAACTACATTAAAGCTGATAATGTTAGTGTCCGGGGTAGTAAGGCATTGTGACAGCGGATACAATCACATTTCCCTTTTACAAGCAACATACATATTATTTAAATAAAAAAGTAATCATTTTACTTAAGATGTATGGCTGCAATAATACTTTATAAACCTTGAAAATAAACTTTGAAAAAAGACAATTCAAGCATTTGTAAAAAGAGACATTTTAGCAAGTTTATATATTAATAGTTAAGTTATCAGGCGGTACTTTTCACTATTGTATAATAGCTGTTGAATAAAAATAAATACAGACAATTGGTCTAACATTTAAAGGGATCTAATTGAGTGGGTGTTTTATACAAAATGGTGCTCTGGTAACAAACTGAACACGGCTTATCACATTAATGTAACATGTTAACACGCTCAACATCATGTTGCATTTACACTTGTCATATTTAGGCAGTACACGGTTATAATCCAATTTTCTAAAATGTAATAAAACTTTATATAAAATCCATTTTTTTAACATTCTTTGATGGTATAATAATTCATGACGTTTACTGGATGGTGATGGAGACTGATATTTGCCCTGGAGATCACTCAGTAATTTATCTTTAATAATTTCAGTGATGGATGTCAACAGTATGGCAATGTTAGCAAATGAGTGTGAAAGCGTGCATCGAATACGGTACACGTTGTAGGGGAACCTTTGTCATTAAAGGAGGAAATGGTATAAATATCACAGTCACACAATGATATAGGATGTTAGTAGATTTCATTGCGTTAGAATAACCAGCAACTGCATACCGTGGTGCGACAGTTTAATATGACGGTCACATTATCATCATTTTAACCTATTGTCGTTCACAGCTGAACATAGCTTCCTACCTAATAGATATCCAATTCGCCATGTATAAAAAATTTGTCAGCATCTATAAACATTATAAAACTGTAAAAACATGTTAATATCAGCAGGATATTTTAAGATTTATTCAATTCATGATGATGATTTTTATAATTTAAAATTTGATGTTATATTCTTTTAAAAAAAATCAACAAATTCAGACAATGTGAAATTTTTGATTTAAAAAGCATATTGTACATGTTGATTTAGCACCTAACAATTGGTGGTCGGTTAAAATATCTCTCAAACGGCGGCTGTTTAATAAGCAGGGAAATTTAAACATATATGTACATTTTTCTCTACTATTTACATCACAAGGCAATCATAAAACATTCAATCGGTTGTTGGTCCATCGAAATTCCTTCCATACATATTTCATACAATCCACCCCCACTCATAAGTCATTTACATAACGTATTTACAAAATTTTCACCAAAAAAAAATGGTTACATATCAAAATTCAATCATGATTTAGTATAGCGTCTATAAGCAAAACAATTCAACAAATAGTTATTCAATATCAGCAACAACTGTTTTTTTATCTACATGGCTCTGTGTAATATACAGATATAATGACAACTTCTCTTCAAATATATACAAACAGTGATATGTGTTCGATATTGTAATGCTCCGAGACAGATAAACTTTAAACAGCACTTTCATCATTACCTCAACTGGGACTCTAGGTCTACACTCACAATGAGAGTCAAGGAGATTTAGCTGAAGCTTAATGAGAATCGAACCCGCGCCTCTTCGAGTCAAAAAGCGCTTACATTTCACAAACAGAAGTATCTATCACAGCATTAAATCAAATTTAGAGTATTTATGGATACTAAATTCAAATATGATTACAGAACAAATAATGCTTGTGTATGATTAATGGATGGAATAATAAAAAATAGAGACCAGAATATATTCATGGGTGACTAGATATAGTGCTAAACGTTTATACTGTGCCTATATATTTACAAGTGTAAGTTGTCACTGAAATAAGCAATGAAAAAAGCCGGAACATCAGGATACTGAGAGATTTTAAATAAATAAATATTACAAAAACATGCCAAGAAATCCACAATCAAATTAAATTATCAAATATTAAAAGATACAATAGATATAATGGTTTCTCATAAAATTGAGAAATTTTATCGTCTCTTCAAAAATAAGAAGAGATTATAAAAGATAATTAAGAAATAAATAATATTTCATGGTTTCAATTTAATTGTGGAGAAAATATTTATTATTTCCAAGCTCAATGGATGCCCTTCAAAAAGAAGTTATTAACTTTTCAACAACTTTTACATTATCTGTAATTGTATATAGTGTCTGCCATCATAATTTTTTTATGTTAAATATTATTTATTTCTTTAGTCTTTCGAAATGGGCGCTGATATATACCTAAAGGATAAGCCCAAAAAAAGAGGGAAAAGTAGTTCAAATTGATGGAGCAAGTTCTCTTTTTACTTGTACTTTATAACTTAGCAATACAAAAGATGCACTTAAAAGTCATTTGTCACTTTACATTGGACACAATCACATTTCCAAAAAGCATAGTCACACTTAAAATCTATGCTTTTTGTTTAGAATCACATTTATTTGCAGATTACAATCCACCTTCTTGCTTCCATGTAAAATGAAACCCCATTCTATTTTTCATTCCATGCCAGTTATAAATGAGACACCCTCCCTACCCACTTGTATGAAATTTTTTTTTCAGTCCCTACAAATTTATACAAAGTAGACATATAAAAGTGATATTTTTAAATGTCTTACAGCATATACTGCTTACATTGATGAACATAACGTATCAACCGTTGTATATCTTTATACATTATAGAGATTTTTACATACCCATGAATAAAAGTCACCTGTGTGCACCATTGTTTGTCACAAGAAATTCACACACACATCACACATCTACTACATTGTCTCTATAAATTTTTTGGCAGTATCGATCCGTGGGACATATCACTTATATTAGTATCGTGCGTTAACTATCTCAGGATGGACTGCAAGGTCACGAGTGCTCGGCGAGCAGCGCGTCGAGCTGACAGTGCGCGTCGTTGAGCGCTTGCTGTGCGCTCTGCGCTTGCGCGGCGGCGCGTGACGAGACCATGTGCTGCGGGATGTTGATTTGTATCGGCATCTGCATGTTCGCACTCGTGGGTACCTGTAGCATGCAACTCACTTTATTATTCGTCGAAGCAACAAGACGAACGGAACGTCTAAATTTATAATTTTTAAATTAAAGGTACACCAGAATTTTATTGCATATTTTATCCAGGAAAGTAATTTAAATTACATATTTATAGTGCTTCACTATGTCTGCATCTTATTGTACTAACGTGTATGGTGATCTCCGGGAGAACGTTATTGTCGGAGGCTGCGGTAGAGGGCGCGGCGGCGGCCGGAGGGCTGCCGACTTCCCGCTTCACGTTCACTTGTTCGCCGTTGTTCCCATCGCGCGCTCGCTTGGTTTCGTGCGAGCGCGCGTGTTTGCGCAGATGGTCTTTTCGGTAGAAACCTAAAAAAAAATATTTCATCCCTTTCAATCATATAAAAGTATGTTAAATAATAATTTAGTGTATAACCTAGAAAGCGTTGAAACAAGCTGGACGTATTCAGAAGGCATTCACTTGACAGAAAGTGATACCCGCTTATTTCATCCTAAGTAGCGCCAAATTGTTACAGACAGGCATATCACTTACCATCAGGTGAACATCTAACTCGTCTCGTCGCTTCACAAGATAAAAAAAAGAATATTGCTAGAGACATCATCAAGATTAAACTGTTTCGTTTACAATGTTTAATTTCATCTTCGTACCTTTCCCGCACTCGCCGCACATCTCGGTCTTGACGCCCGAATGTATGACTGTGTGCAAATTGAGGTGCTCGCGCCGCTTGAAGCCCTTGCGACACACCCCGCATACGTACGGCCGCTCCGGGTTGTGGCCCAGCTTGTGACGCTCCAGATGCTCCTTGCGCTTTAAACTGTACAAAAGATTCACGATCAGGACATTCTCAAGTCAAAAAGGTTACCTCCAAGCAGAATACTAAAGAAACTGCTAACTTGTACAGCTAATATAGTAATAAAGACCATCGCCTATACAACCTAGGTGGTTTGAAAAGGAGTACACACAAAAGATCTACTTAATCAATTAAATGCTGCTAGAACTAGATGCACCCCGCTTTCACAAAAAAAAAAGAATTCAAATTGAATGAGGAACCTCCTCCTTTTAATATGGCATAAGTGTTTAGCCACAGAGGCAGCCTAAGTATGAAGATTTTAACTCACCCCGCACCACATAAGCCGCATATAAACCGCCTTTCAATCTTGTGTACCACTAGATGCATCTCGAGCTGCTCCTTGGCTGGGTAGGCCATCTGACACTCTGGGCAACAATAGATTAGCGTGCCGTCTGAGGTTGTTGTTATCACCACCTGCCCCGGTTTCGGACGCGCAGGCTTCGTCTTCTTCTTATACTTTTTCTTCTTTTTGATTATTATTACACCATCTGCCAATAAGTATTTACATAATGGTCATATATTTCAATATAACTTTATCGAGATCTAAGATTGTTTAACTTGAAAGTATCACTAAACAGCCAGCCCTGAAGACTATTTGACACATTCTATACTTTTAAGTGACCGATTTTAGTTCCAAACATTAAACAACGCAAAGGGTAAACTATAACGAGAATATGTCCTAATTACATCCGCGACGAACTACTTCGTCGCTTGCCAGATAACACGAAGTTCCTGGTTTGATTTCGGCGCCATTCATTATGCTAGTTTGGTTGGCAGAAAGTTTTTTCCGACCTAACTGGCTAGCTACCACACTGATATTGTAAATTAAAGTCCATAACAGCATTGTTGTGTTATTGCTGTCAATGTCAAAGCCAGAGTATTTTGGATGAGCATGCTTCACCATCCACAGCACCAAGCTATATAATCATTAATGTAAAAGATATTATGAAAAAAAAAAAATTATACCTTCATCTAACATTGCCTCTGCTACAGTTCGTTCCCTCAATTCAGTGGCAGCATTATCCTCCATTTCTGTACAGTCCTTTTTTATCTCCTGGTTTGGGTTCAACTTTAGGAACTGTTGTAGGGACACGGGCAAAACCTGCTTTTCCTGAAATATGAAACCTGGAGATTATTTGCAGATAGTTGACACTACAAGGAGTAATGTTAATCAGAATTTTAGTTATTTTTTAAACCCTTTCTGGGTCTTGTCTATCCTGCTGCTTTTTTTAGCAGCAATGGCTATGGTTATAATTTAAAGAAATCTTATAATCTCAATCTAGAAGCAAACAGCTCAATCTGGTGCTGCTTAAATATTGTATCTAAAGCCTTATTGTTACATATCTACAAGATTTAGTCTGTGTTGTTAGCAGTAATTATTACCTGCAGTGGCAGTGTATTCATGTATTTGACGAGGTCTTGCGAATTGTTGGGTAGTTGCCACGACACACCCTCGCTCGTCTCCGTGCCTTGCGAGCTTTCCTAGAATCAGAAATTTGCCATACATAAAACCGACCAAAATATAACTATTATTATTCATGATGTGCTTTTTTGCTTAAAAAATACGGGAGTTCTTCGAAAATCTATTTATTATGAAGTTAGAAGGAGTATGTATCACTTACTATCAGGTAAACGGAACACCCGTCTCGTGAAGTAAAAAAAATAGTAGTAAAAATTAAAATATTAGAGTGATACTAACGTCGTCATTCATGGCCTCATCGCACTCCTCTTTGATGACGATTTCGACGGTGTTGTTGTTGTCGCCGCTCGTATTGTTGTTAAGAGGCTTGTTCTCCCCAGGGTTAGTGATCACAATCTGATGGTCCTGCGTCACAAACACCTGTCGACAACATTTCATATAATAATTAACTACAAATACGTTTTTCCAGTAAAGTTTGCATAATACTGTTTGGAAACAGCAAAAGCGCTAACTAGACGGGCTTTAGCAACAGATATCGTCGACTATTATTGTAAGTAGAGAATTAACAACCCAAAATTTATACATCAACCCAATCTTATATTTTACTATGAACTTTTTCGGAAAAGTAAAAATAATAAGAAATTATCAAATATAAATAATAATCACATCGAAAACATGTATACAATAGAAAGATTGTAATAAAATGTATAAAGTTCATTTTCAGTTTTTAATAAAAAAAAAAAAAAAAAAAAGTTTGCATAATACTGTTTGGAAACAGCAAAAGCGCTAACTAGACGGGCTTTAGCAACAGATATCGTCGACTATTATTGTACCACACGTCTAGAGAATTAACAACCCAAAATTTATACATCAACCCAATCTTATTTTACTATGAAATTTTTGCGGAAAAGTAAAAATAATAAAAAAATCTAATATAAATAATAATCATATCGAAAACATGTATACAATAGAAAGATTGTAATAAAATGTATAATGTTCATTTTCATTTTTTAGTAAAAAAAATACGGGAAAAGCTATACCAAAAATGATATTTTGTTATGTCACCACTTAACTAGCACCACATTGTTATAAATAACCCACCCACTAAATGTTCCCACAATTGTGACTCGGTGCCTCCACTTACAAAGAGCGAGTCAAGGTCATTGATCCATCACACTGGCTCGGTGTGGGTGTCACATGAAAGCTACCATTCTTACAATATTTTCCTTCAACACATTGTTATGGGCAGGTGAATCGCTTACCATCAGGTCCATCTCGTCTCGTCAGCTACAAACTCCTATCAGTATGTATCATTTAATCATATATAAATGGGAGACATATCTACGTCTTGTTAAATGACTTATGAACATAAAACATACCTGATGCTGCACATTTTGTCCCATTTGATCCTTCCCCTGTGCAGATTGCATCAGCTGCATGTCTTGTGGCAAGGCTGCCAACACCTGCAGACCTAATAGACCAGTAATACAAAATTTTTATTATATACATTTTTATTGACATTTTTGTTTATAAAGATTGATACACGTCTTATTCACACTGGGCCGTGGACTCCGAGTCAGCAAGCATGGTATCAGTTAATCAAACAACTAACAGCACTAAACATCATCAGAGAATTTATGGCCTTGAATCACTCCTGAAGAGAGAATCCTGAAGCACCTAGTCCCAGAACAGGAGATATTAAGTGTTGGTCTTATATTTCAAAGATAATAATGTTTGGAAATGACCAGCCCTTTTTAAATTATGCGCTATGTAATATAATTTTTTTTTTTTGGATTTATTTTGGCAAAAAAGTCATTACATATTATATTTAATAATTATTTAGTTATGACTACAAAAAAAAACTCCTGACTGACCACCTGAGTTTTATGTTGGACCTTCCCAGAGAATGATGAGATGTGATCTGATTTTAATATCGATTGATAATAGAAAAATTGTACAAGTTCATTCAATCCAGAATTACGAGTTCCCACCATTATGACTCAGGACCTCCTCCCACAAGCAGGCTCAAGGTCACTTATCAACGAGGCTGGCTAAAGACGTGTCAGTGGAAGTCACTTATCCATGAAAGCTATTGTTCATGGAACATGACTGTAACCTCATGATGTTTTCCTTTATCGAAAGCTTAAGCTTGTGAGAGCTTTAGGCAAATTGAGCTATAATTTTTTGTACGTGAAAACTCTTTTTAATATTAGTGAAATGTGAATAAAGAAAAACAATACAATGTGGTTAAAAACATAAGTAAATAAGTTAAAGAATTCACCTGATCGCATCCTCATTGTACCTGAACATACAGAAAATGTATCAATGCTTTTAATATCCTGATAGTGTTTCAACTTATAAATGAAACAACTCCCATTACGTGCGATATAAATATTATAATTAACTAAATTTTAGTAATAAATAGTTAAATTACGTCATCACATACATAATATATAAATAGCCCTTGATTTACATAATAATTAATACATTATTAACTTTTGGAATCATTTATTTATTATATATTCAATGACCTGGATTAGTTTTTTTTTAAATATGATTTGAAATAAGTGTTGAAGTAAACTAATGAAATTTTTATGTAATGACATTATTTATGTAGAGCCAACAGCATTCCAAATATACATTGCTTAGATGTATGTACCGAATATTTATACTTGTACTTTTATACATAAATATCATAGTTGAGAATAATTTATATCACATTTCTTATAATTACCTTCAGGCAAAGAGTTGCCCAACAGTTGAATGGTGCCATTTT
Source organism: Byasa hedistus (assembly GCA_029286795.1). Classification (NCBI taxonomy): domain Eukaryota; kingdom Metazoa; phylum Arthropoda; class Insecta; order Lepidoptera; family Papilionidae; genus Byasa; species Byasa hedistus. Next base: position 2,230,500 of record JAGSMW010000001.1, read on the forward strand.
CATTGGTCTCTGGAGAATACTCTACAGTTAGCACAGCACCACCTTTAATAAAATATTTAACTTTACAATATATTTACATAAAAGTAATATGAGTATTGTTATACAATACAATTTTAAAACAATTAAGTATAACATATAAGTAAGACTGTGTTTTCTTCTGTCTTAAATCGACTATCACGATTTGGTTCAGCGTTTCTAATCATAACTAAACATACATTGTTTTTGAGCAAGCATATCACTTACCATTAAGTAAAAGTTATGCTTGTCTCGACTCTTACACAAATTAAAAAACAGCTACGTTAAAAAATACTGGCTGTATCTACTAGGAGTATTTTGAAGTAAATATAAGTTACACTTAGCACAGCATGTACAAAAATAATAATTTATTTATATACTGACCTTGCTGAAAGCCTTGTATAGGTATTTGCATCTGATATTTGGGCTGCAGTTGTGTTTGAAGCGTTAGATTAGGATTCAACACCTGAATTTGCACAGTTGGTTGGGGATCACCTGGACAAACATGATATAATTCAAATCATTAGTTATATAGAAATAATGTTTACATATATAAAAAGAAAAACTTTGTTTAAATATAACTATGGAGTGTAGATCTTGAGATCTTGTTGAACGCAAACTAAGCCTTAACAGAGATATAAGCTAACTCCTCTTGATCGCTCAAACCTGAGCGGAAAATTAATGAAACTTCAAATATTTTAACTGACCAGGTTTTACACCCGGCAATGCTATCGGCACAGAGATGAGCTGTGGCGTATTCTGCAACGCGGCGCCGCCGTCCAACGTGCGTACATACTGCATGCCTTCTGGTAAACTGACACCTCCAACCATACTTACGACCTGAAACAAATTTAATAAACACACATTATTACTATAAACGATATTTAGGAAACAATTGACAACAATTTTGGTTAAGCGACGAGGTATAAAATACCGAACTGTGCTTGCTCAGAATACTCTGTCTCACTTGGAACATGAAACAGGAAATTAATAAATACTTCAACACTTAAGTGAACTCTGGAGTATAACAAAGAATCTTTATGTCACAACTCAATTGATAAGCCACTGCATTTATAAACGCAGCAACCAACTACGATTGAAGTACAAAAGTATAGTAACTCATTGCAATTACTTATTAGTGTTTATGAAAATTAATAATGCATGATCCAGACCCTGTTTTGTTTTTATTATTCATGTTATTAAAAGAAATAATATGCAGACTAATAGACCCTTGTTGTAATACAATTATCTAGTTACCCCCATTGGTACAAATACCAAAATTGTCGTTTTTATATAAAAACAACAGATTTTTATTTAATACAAAAGTTTAAAAAATCATTAAGCATTTTAATTCAAAAAACAAGGTATATTTACAGTTATATGTCATTGTCATTTATAACACTTATATACATAAGCAATACATTAATTACTCAGTAATGAATTGTATTCAAAACATATTAATCAATACCTGTGAATTGTATGGATAAGTATTGCGGAGTGCATAATATATTTGACTAGTATCTAGTGTGTCTAGGTTATTATTTTAAAAACCCAGAGAGGACTAAGGAAGATATGTCTGATTCCATGTCTCATCCCTTAGAGTAGCTTATATGATGCTATGTAGATTTTCTACTGCTGTTCCATTAGTGTAATAAAGACCTAGAGATCTAGACACAATTAGTAGTACCTACCTTATATACAGAATAATTAAGCCCCGTCGCCTAACCAAATAGTTTTAAACGAAGCTAACGCTAAGATGTCACCAAGTATCAACTTAGACAAAACAATTTTTGTAGCTGGGTAAGTTAAATGACATCATTATATCCACAGGTTCAATAATTAACAACAACAATTGAAGCTAGATGTAAGGTTTTTTAGTAAAGTTGACGAAGCATTTGCAATATGGCGAAATTTCACCAGATGATTTCATTCAAATGTAGAAATAATCCTCTACATATATTTTTAATGAAATATTCAGTTATTTTAGTCATTCCTGATCAATACATAAAAATATTCATGGTTGTATAAAATATTAATAATTTCATTAATATTGTTATTTAAATAAAATTTTTTAAAGGTAACCAATCAGAAACATAGTGTGTATATAATAAGTACGTAAATAAGTGTAAATAAATAAGATACATACCTGTGACAAAGAGGTACCATTATTGGAAACGTTTTGCTGTAACTTAGCCACCGGCAGCTGGCCTCCGGTTGTAACAAAATGTGTCCCGGCACCCCCCACTGCTGAGAAAGCAGTGAAATTCATCTCAGAGCCGTCCTCACTATAAAAGGCCAGAATAATATTTTTAAAGACTTATTATATAATTATAACTCTCAATTTTGTAACTAATTTTTAAGCGGGATAAAGGCTCTTTTTATTTTATTTATAAATGTCTTCAATACATAGACTGCAAAGTTATCTGTTTAGATATAGTAATGTTTTGCATTTTTAATTGAAAGACCAAATTATACCGAAGTCTGTTCATTTTTATTACCACAAATTATATTATTAAATGGAAATCAAATTATGATAAATAAGGTATAGTTATCCATCCAGTCATAAATAAGAAAAATTCTAGACCACGAATAGGAAACTTGCTTGACTGCTTTTCCTTTCCTAAATTCTTGTGTTGTTACACAACACTCATGTTTGTAGGTGGAAGTGTAATTACCATTATACTTAGAATCTTCCTACTTATATGTAACTCTGTCTATATTATAATTCAGTAAATATAGTTATAGTAATGCTACCCTATAGCCTTATAACAATAATAAATATATTGTATTATTATGATTATATAAAAAATCATAAAGCGAGCAAATATTCCTCATACCAAGAGGCATCTTCTCTTGTGGGCATCTTCTGCATGTCACACATGTTACACCCTCCACTTCGCGACCGCCGAAGCGAGAGAAAATGAAAATCAAAACCACTGTTCCACTTGCTTCATTCGATAACCCGCGTATCCCCACGTCCAGCGTTGCCACCTCCCCGCGCCACTACGGGTCCACAGGGAACCAGATGGTAGGGCACATACTACTTCTGACCACCGCACACACAACTACACTAAAATGATTTGAACGACGTCAAGAGGCGAAAGATGGTCGCAAACTACTACTAATAAGAAAGTGGGTTAAAGAAAGTTTTTTATGCTGGCTTGATAGTCGACTAGCGAGTTAGTTATACACACTAGCAGACAATTTGACTGTATGTATGCGTATGTAGCTCTAATATGCTCCTCACTTTCTCTTTGCTGTACTTTCACAAGATTCATGTTGAGGTGTGGTTGCGGTTCAGTTAATGTAGGAAGCTTGCTAGTTGAGTAATCATCTTGTGCAGCTTGTGAGAATTTGTTGTTGTTCAATATTTTCTTGTTTTTGACAATGTTAATTTAAACCAAATGTATTACCTAAATAAATTAATATTTGAATTAGTTTAATTTATTTAGCTTTGTTATGTTTGGAAATAATTTTATTGATAACAAAATTGTCTAGAAACTTCTTATACTTAATAGGTCAAGTGAAAGGATTTATAAAAGAAGGTCAATAGAATATAATCACAGTAAGATTTTTAATAATTGTGTATAAAGAATAGATGTTTTATAATTGTTTTAAATATATAATAATAAACAAAAACTAAGTATTCCATTAAGTTAAATCAGTTAACAGAACAAATATTTAACATAATTTAATGGAAATTGAGTTACGCAATAACAGTAAAATAAAGTAGTACGGATTTTAATTCATAAGTTTTAGTCTGAGAATCCATATGATCGTGGGCGGAACCAGACGGAGAACGAAGGTTGTTCACCCCTACCAGTTTCTTTTGCCTGCGTCCATCACGCGCGGCGATACGCATCCCCACCAAGATGCGGGATCCCCTCCATATGCTTTCGATACAACACCAAATCACTCCCGCTCCCGACTCCTTCCTCCACCGACAGGGAAATCGCGAGAGGAGGGGTTGTGCGGCCCTCGCGCGCGGCACTCTCGCCAGAACGTTCAGGGACGGCCACGCGCCCGTCTAACGGTACAACAAAGTACCGCTACCGAAATAAGGTCACGGATATTCACATGCAATAAACTTAGTAAAATAACAACACGTACCTTCTACACAAATTTTTGTTAAAACACAAAAAAGTGTATTTTTAGCACTATTTCTGTAAGTACCATGCAATAAGTAAATGACAAGTCATAAACATCTAAGTTCTCGCACTTTACAACAAATGAAATCCGCCATTACTGTTTTGACGTTTGGACAACATATCACTAGGTGGCGTAAGATTCTTCTACGTGATTGGCGTATTTACAAATTGCTCATCGATATTTGCATTTTGATAATTATAAACTAAATTTTAAACTATGATTAATTACTTTCTTAAAAAAAACATGGACGATTGTTTCGATACGTGTGTGTTAAGTACTTCAAAGCATTTGTTACTAATAAAGTACTGAAAAAAATATATCGGCAAATAAGACAAAACGTACAAAGTTGCAATATTTTTATTTTTGTACCAGGGGTTTAAGTTTCAATATTAAAAATAGATCATGTCGATAGATTACATGAATACACAAAAGTATAAATTAAATATGATTAATTATTATAACAATTTACAAACTACTAGGTAAATAATACAGGTACGCAACTTAATTAAGAATGCACTACTTTATAAGTATATCAAAAAGGAAATTGTTGCCCAGACCGTTGTATTCGCTCTAAATGTAGTTCAAATAACAATTTATTTTCGTAATAATATCGGCTTTGCGTTGAAGACACTCCAGGATCATAACTCGGTCTTCTGTCAGAATTTTGTGCAGGAGTTTGTATTGGTATTCCATTTTCCTCTGTGCTCAATCCATTAATATGACTATGTTCTGGAGATTGAGGAATGGGAGGGCTTGTCAGATTGTTATTTATGTGTAAATTATTTATCCTTTTAGATAGAGGCATAAACTCGCACGTGTCATCTTCACGAGATCTTTTTCTGAAACCATAGATGTAAGTCATCAAAAACAAAACAAAACTAAGTAACACAATGACACGGGGGTATCAACTTTTGATACCTATTTTCTGTCATGTTTCTATACATATAATCTCCATTGCTCTCAAAACAAATGTTCCAATTGTGTGTGGAATTTCTTCCAAAAGTCATCTGCTCGTATTAATTTGCTGTAGTAACAATACTTAAAATAAGTAACACTAATTTTAGTACTATTACAGCAAAACGAACAGAATGACAGTTCAACTTGACATAGACATATAGACAACTGTTTATGTTTTATAATGGCAATCGGTATTTTAGCTGCCATGTGATTACAATTTTTTATTACTACTTGTTGAAATGAAATAATTGAAAGTAATTTATTCACTAATATATTTACAATATCAGTATTGAAAAGTATTATTAGTTAATGATGACATTAAAAAAGAATTAATAATATCGTATGCCTGGTAGATGGCGCTATAAAAAATTTGAGTAATTTTGTAAAAATATCTGTAACGTAAATTTTATTTATTTATTTCTGGTTTTAAAATGTTACCAAAATTATTCAAGTAAGTGATAATAAATAAAAATTACCATTTCATAAATTTTGGTACTTAAAACAAACTTATTTTGTTTTATGGCAACTTTTCATTTTGTTGTTAAGTTTTAATCAATAGATAGCGCTGTTCGTTTCTTAATTTGTCATTTGTTGGCTTACAGTTTTGATTTATTTACTTGCATTTCTTTTTATTTATGTATTGTAAAGGCGAATAAATAATTAAAGCAAACAGTCGTACGGCCGGCCTTATGGTAAAAAGTAACCGTAGGTTATGGACGCATGCAGCACCAAAGGCATCAAAGGCGCGTTGCCAATCCTGGAGAAATATTATCACACCCTTTCTAATCCTCATTTTTTATCTCTTCTCGTCCCGTCCGATCTGTTCTCTTTGTTTCTGATCGTTCATTTATTTTTTGTTCGTTCATTCATTCGGTTCCTCCCATACTCTCTCACTCCTTCTCTCGCTTCTTCTCTCCGATCCTCTCTTCCTTCCTCTCTCCCTTCCTTTCTCCTTTTCTCTCCTTTCCTCTCTCCCTTCCTTTCTCCCTTCCACTCTCTCTCTCCCACTCCATTATTACCAAGGACAACTCCCGGCCATTAGAAAAAAAATAGTTAATAACTTAAAGCAGACAAGAGCCATTTATTACTCTTGACTTTGTTTTATCACCAGCAGAAGAAGAAAGAAGAAGCTAATTTGAACTCTCTCATTCAGGGTTTATTCGAAAGTTATTGTTTTATGTAGTGGCTCATTTTAATTGCACACATCGGTCGTCGATAGAGAGCATTTTTTTTAAAGAAACCTACCCAAACTGGTGGTTGAACGTCAATCCATGCCTCGCGCCTCTACGTCGCTAAAAATGCATTTCTTAACACGGCAATGCGCACTGTAATTTTCCTGCAACATACTGATGTGTGCTTATTTCTACAGATGTATCAATTGTTTTCAATATTTTATAAATTTTACATTTATTTGAAGATAAAATCAATACAATATAAATTAGTTTATATACTTACACGACATTTTTTAAGATTAAAACACTGCGCCAAAACTTGGTCCGTGCCAAAATCAAATTTTTCGTCGCAAGGACTTTTCATATTCAACTTGTGTCAAAGAAAAAAGCATTCGTTATTGCAATTAACATAAAGTTCACCTAAATATATGCAGCAACAAGTATAAGTAGTTGTAATAACAAACCAAAAAATAACTTATAATAATTATTTATAACCGGAGGTTTTTGGTAAGTTGTTTATAAGCAACATTTAAACTTCGATTTAAGCCTTGCATTAATATGGTGCAACATGCTTGCAACTGTGTAAAAGCAGAAATAATAGGGGAGTGTTTAAAGCTGTACATTCTAAATTTATATTACTCAAGAGAAATTTTCATGTTTTACATAATTTATAATTAGTCTAAAACCAGTAAAATGTTTAAAATTGACCACATATTCTTCGTATGGTGCCTCTCCGACTATATTATGTATTTGGTTAACTGTTATCTAAATTGTTTTTGTTCAAAAGACGGATCTGAGGCAAAAAGAAATTCATTCCCATTATTACAAAATCTTTACAGTAAGAATGACTAAGCTAGACATTGTTCAAATTTGATTTCATTCTCATATTTAATCGTTTGGAAATAACTCTAACAACTTTCGTTTCTTTTTAAGTTATGATTTTCAGAAATTAACTATTTATTGTTAGTTGTTTGTAATTATTACTTTAATTCTTTATAAAATATTAAAAGTAACAAAAATTAACATAAACACCGTTTCTAAACTCTACGGAATGCGGAAGGTAAAAATTAAACTTCATTAGCATTTTATTAGAAATCTCGGAGATAGAAGCTGCCACTAGTAAAAAAATTATAATAAACAGTCGTGTCTTGATACTCTCTTACATTGACGTTACAGCCGTGTATTTTTGCGTTTACTTATTAAAATACTTTGTAAGATTCTATTTGATTTACTCCTTTGTAGAATGGTTGCATTAAGCAGACATGTAGTTATTTATAAACTTATTTATTATGCGTATACTTGTAGAGCGACGTCGCTTGGAAATGCATCGAGTCGATTTCTGGCCAAACATGGCTTGCAAGGAGATATGCAGCTCTCTTTTTATGGTAAACGAGAACAGCCATAAGGTTCTGTTTGCGGTGGGTAGATGGCATTATACAGCTTTTACGATATGATACGATGTTCAGTTGTCTTAAGCTCTCACTCCTTTTAAAATGTTCTTAATGTACATTTGATATGTACTCTAATTAATTTATAGAATCAAAATATATTAAACGTCTTACAAGAAGAAAATAAATTTTAATTTCTCGAGTGATAAACGTCTTGCATGGTAGACCAACGATCTGGTGAGGGTCACAAGAAGCCTTGGCGGAGAACCTAGCGGCGTAAATATATTTATGAGACACTTTTCTAATACTGTGACATTTCAATATACTATTACTATTTACTATTCCATGTACACCATAAAAGTTGCTTATGTGTTATGTTAAGAAGGAAACTAATTTGTTTTAGAGTTAATGCTTAATTTCCATTAACGTAGAGATTAAGATAGATTACAATAATCCCAGATAACGTTTCCGTTGCAGTGTTTATCAGTAGATTATCATCGGAAATTATTCAAGTAGTTGTGCACTATAGCGCATAAAGCCGTACGTAAACGTGTTATCTTCGATTTGAAAATAAAACAGAAAATAGTATATTAACGAAAAGTGTTATAACTCAAGAATTTTCTTTAAAAGCAACAGCTCGCATTTTTCGTAAAATTAATGGAGTAAAGACTAAAAAACTGCATGACCAATTTATTATACATTAAACGCATAAATTTTAGAGAACCATTCAAACTTACTGTTATTAGTTAAGCATAGATCATTATCAACATTATTATGGTTATAAATAATATTTCCATTGGCCTATTTGTTTTCTTACTGCGTCGATAGTATACTCTTATACCTTTTGCAGCGTCGTGCGGAATTCGCTCCATATAAGGTTGGATTATTATAGTGCGGGCTTTCCGAACCGCACCTTTGACAGCCCATTGTTGCCATGGTAAAAAAATGGGCGTGGGAAATCGCACACCGTAACCTATATACCGCGAAATAGATCCATTGAAGATCGGAATACAGCATTTTTATTCATACGCTCCATATTTAGCGATGAGATTTTAATGTGGTTACTGTATCGAAACGATTGTTTCTTACCGATCGAGCGAGACGCGAATGACGCGACGCGAGAGCACGCTACGCGAATTACCGTTACAAATATGTCATTTACTTATCATTATCTTTATACTTGAAAGGAAAAAATACTCTCCTGTTGGTAGGCCTGTGTTACTAAAGATCATCTAAATTGGTACAGTCGCAGCGCCTATTTCTATTTCCAAACAGACTATTCTAAAAACGTCAGTGATAAGAAGCGTTGTATTGAAAAAAGCTTAAAAAATCATTAATAATTTGTTTCTCGTATTGCGAATTCAAGGCCAAATAGTCGTAACCGACAATATACAGTTGTCATTAACAACTTTATTCAAGCGATATGCTTTAAGTTGAATGAAAATTTAAGTGAGCTTAATTCCCTTATAATATTCATAACGTTGCGAAAGAATTCTAAGGCTTTAGGCGATCTATAAACAACGAACACTCATAAAAAAAAATTATGAATTAAAATTCACAGAGAAATATGATGATATTCATTACTTTCGTGTCGAGGCCGTGATGTTCTCAGGTGGGTACTTTATACTTTCTCTATTCATACATATTCTCGTCACTTTCACGAAGAGTTGACTCGTCTATGGCAATGGGAGCCAAGAGATTATGCGCAAACACGGGTAATTCAATGATACATTGTTAAAGCGTGTCAGAGCTTTTGCAGTTGCTCTCATGTGTCAATCTCAGCTCCACGATGTGGAATTCGCCTTTTTCACGTTCATCAGTACTGAAAAACGTCTACGATGCTGTTGCTATCAATTGAAGAAATCAAAATGCTATTTCTGCAACTCCTAGTTCGTTTAAATATTAATTTTTATTATAAAACATCAGCTCTGTTGTTAAATTAGGTACCTGAACTAAATTGTAGCTTAAATGGCTACAGATACACATATCCCATACAAACAGATGAACGTCCTGCTCGTCTTCTTGCTCGACGGAATAAAAACATTTTTTTTTTTCAAAACACGATTATATCATGTTAATTTATTATTAATATTATAACTAATGAAAATGTGAATAATATTTTCGCACTAAACGCTTTGTAATGTTTAATGTAGTATTAATCATTTACGTACTACTATAAAGTCATTTACAATTCATAAGAAAACGACATAATAAATCGTACACAAACAAACGCCTACTTTGTGTTTTGTACTTGTATACCACACCACACACGACGTACAGAATTTTGTTGTCGAATTTTTTATGCCCCTCTACATCCTTTTTGTTTATACGATTAAACTTGTACAAAATTAGAAACGTCCTTATTAATGAGTTTAGTATAGTCCGGCGAAATTTTACACTAAGATCGAAATTTGCTGCTTTAAACAGGATTTTAAAAGTTGTATTGTACATAGCATGTTTTATCATCAAACGCAACACGCCTCATAGTAATACAAATAATTGTCGTCCGTCAGTTTTATTTTCTTTTAGAAAATACCGTCATTTATTTAGCAAATATCTAACTATAATTTTAAAAGCAAATATATATGGCCATGACAAGGCAAATACATCTAAACATGTGACGTGGATGTTTCTCATTTGGACGTATATTAAACCATCACAGCATTGTCGTGTTCCGGCTGTTAACATACGAAAGGCAGGGTATTTTGAATAGCATGCTTTACCATCAACAGCCACCATTTTAAAATAAGCTAAAATGTTAGTTTCATTGTAGATAAAATATGAATCTTTTAGATTCTGTATTTAGTAGTATGAAAGAGTAATTTGCAAAAACAATTAAATTTTGTGTTGAGAAATTTTCTTCTGTTTTTTTATATGCTGGACGAAGGTTGATTATAACGTTTATTAATTATTTCAATATATATAAGTGGATTGTCTGGAAGAGATTGCTGTCAGAGTAATAAGACCGCTCATTGTACATTTTGTTCTGTCTTATGTATTTGTTTTGTGAAATTTTTGTTACTGGTGTACAATAAAGAATATTTATCTTATTTATATTTATCTTATCTTATAATACAAAAAAAAATTACTGGTGGTAGGACTGTTGCGAGAGACCGTCTGGATAGTATCTCCTATTTCTGCACCAAAAATAATAGTGTGCAAATATTACTGTGTTCCAGTTTGAACAGTATAGTATCCTTAGTAACTTAGTAGTCGGCTATTGAAATTAAATGTTTTATCAAGACTTACGTTGTGTTTTTATCATCGTAACTAGCAAAACAATGTTATGGGCGGGTGAAACACTTACCATCATTGTGAACGTTCAAGTGTCTCGGAACCTCATCAAAAGAAGCAAAGTTATACTTAAGTTATTCACAAAACATATCTTCCACGCTGTAACTTATTTTGTGGCATGAAACTCTCTGGCTCATGAGGACCAAATTCGTTGGGTTATGGTGGTGATGATATTATTCAAAGCCAACAATGATATCTATGAGAACCAGTGCTCAGGGCGAGCGTGCTTTACCATTATATTGCTCCATTGTCACTTAATATCACGTAAATTTGAAATCTTCGTCTTGTTGAATAAATTAAAAACAGTTCCCAGAGCAGTGCGATGACGTAACTCTGTCAAATTGATTAAGCGTAACGTATGAAATTCAAACAAACGGTTTCATTCCACTCCGTTCAAGGTCAGCGCGGTGTCTTCGGAATTTTAAGACGTGATGTGTTTGTAACTAACATCACGTCATCGGTCATTTTTAGTATGCAATAATAAGCGTCCTAAATGGGCGCAAAGTGTTCTTTTTTAATCCGATTTCCGCAACGAAAACACTTTACTACTTTGTTGTTAAAATTATAACAAAATACAAAGCTTTAACGTAGTTTTAAAATATATAGTTCATGCACTGTATTCATTTATGATTACGTAGTGTAGCACGTAATCAGGATCTCTCCTGATGGTATAGGATGTAGTCTTTGATGGTAAAGCGCACTCTAGAAGTAGCCTATTCACTCTTGAAGATTCTCTCATCAAAAATCGTCGTTTGTTAACAAAGATCGTAAAAAAATCATGATTGTATAATAAATATTACTATAGATCAATGCTATATAGATTTTATAAAGGTATTTCTACTACGTTAACCATATTCCGAATGTTATATATGTTTGACTGCCTCATTACTCTATACCTTACCTTGTAGTACAAAGGTTCCAGGTTCAATTGTGAGCTTCAGGTTTAAGATTGATTTAAAATCAGCTGTCGCCACAGCACTGGCGTGTACTCGCTGTCAGAAGTAAATCTGTCGATGTTGTTCAGTCGTATATATTGTACATGAAAATTTGTTATGTAAAATGTAGTTAAAAATTTTAAGAAAGTTGAAAAGAAATTTGTTAAGTAACTTCATTACGCGTCCACGAATTTTTTTTCTTCAATTTCCTTAAATTTCCAATCCATATATGCATCTAAAAGGCGATAGTGAGCTGTATACGGACGAACATCCGTTAACCAAATCCGTACCGTTGTGCTTTGAATTCAAATTGCAACGGACATGAAGCGATTGCGAGGCCAAAGACACCATCGGCCATTTTAGTTTTTAAGATCCAGACTCGACGCAGAAGCGATAAAATTTTATGCTAAATTAACAATTAATATAATAAAAAACTGTTTATTTCACATTATAATTTAAATTGATAGATCTTGGAAAGACTTTCGGCGAATCGGTTGGGTGATGAGTACTAAAATTACTTGTTTTTCAAAGGTTCAAAAGTGGACATTGAGAGGCTGATATGATGATGATGACTGCCATACTAAAACTATTCAATGCGAATAAACCGAAATCTTTAAAACTAGTTCTAGTCAGTTCGTTTTCCTCTAAGGATAAGTTTTTTTTCTATTAAAGACCAACGGTTTAATATTGCCAAAATCCTCCAACCGTCAGTTGAAGAACAGGCTTTTGATGATATTTAGACTACATTATATTGCCGGATTCGACCAACGTACAGACATACAGGTTTTGGGTACATCTGTACCTTTCGAGTTACATAACTTTTTTTACTTCTACTTACATAATGGAACAGTCGTTGTTAAGAGTTTCATATGCAATTTTCACCTGTACAAATGATGATTACTGAGAATTTTTAACTGCTTTCGTGTTAACGCGATCATACGTAAAAAGAATTATATAAAACCCAACGAAACTGTATATGTAGTACATATCGTTTTACTATCAATATATTTAAAATAAATCGATTCATCATTTCTAACAGTAGCAAACACTTGTATAATACATTCATCTTTCTAAGTAGATAGAAACTTCGCATATACTGTGTATATCATAAAATGTAAATTAATGTTTTGAATAATTTAACATTTATAATATATTTTCTCCGTGCGATATGAAAGTTGCTAAACGTATAAAACATTAATAATTTGTACAATTCAAAAACTTTATATTACACATGCTGGTCTAACTTATTATTATGCATAAAATCACGATAAGCAAACGCAAAAAAATAGGAGCGTTATAAAGTACATGTTCTGCATTTATATTGCTTAATTTCTTAAAGATAATTAACATTTTATTTACTACAAACTTGATCAGTGGGTAAATGACCTTGACTCTCTCCTAGTGAGATATGGCTAAGTCCTAGTAGTGGGAACATTATATAGGCTGTTTATGATATGTAATCCACAGAAATAAATATTCTTTAATACTACTAAATAATTCTTGATTACTATTTATCCTGGTTTTAGTGCAGAGGTGGTTGCAGTGTTAAAAGGTCTAATATTAAAAAGGAATAATTACGCTAGTTTCATTTCTTTGTTGTTCTTCAGAACAAGGATAATAAAATTAGATTCTGTTTTTGCAGCGCATTTCCTAATAAAAATTCATATAACCTTTTTCTCAAGGCGCCAAGATTAAAAACGTTTGTGTGTACATATAAGGACTGTTTTGTTATTGCCGTTGACTTAATTCGCCTTGACTTCATTGCGACTATCAGCTTCCTTCCGCCAGATGCGGCGCTTCGCCCTATCGCGTTGTATGCACCTGTTTTCGGCGGCAGCCAAAAAAAAGGTTTCCTGTTTGTTATACATGTTTAAATATAACATTCACTATATTCGCTATAATGTTCACTATTAATACATTACCACTTTTTTAACATATATGTACTCGTATTATTGTCCAATAAACAGGAAGTTCATCACTCGTATTGTTAAATGGGAAATGGCCTTCTTAATTTGCCTCTATTTGTAGTCACAATAACATTAATGCATAAATAAAAATGGCTATCGCTGAGTTTATTAATTTTGTAAAAATATTTTTAGGTATATATTTTAATATTTTAAATCTTATGACAAATTCATTAAATTAACAAAACCGGGATCGTCATTGTGGCGGCACTTTAAATAAATAAGCCAGCTCTGACAAATTGGTAGGTGTCAAAATATTTAGTTGTATTCGAAGTACTAAGTATTATAACATTCTTTTATTATCTTCAAAAACATAGTATGTTTCAGCAAGATTTTGTAGATTTACTACATATATAGTAATAGACAATCAAAGTGGTACAGAGCTAGTTTTGTATGTAGAAGCGATAAGACAAGAAACACTATAATAATCTATTAAATATGATTTGCCCTTGAGAATAAAAGCTTTTTCCCTTAATTATGAAGGTTGTTAATGATAATTTGATATTGTTGACGAAATTGCCAAAAAAATTTCAGCCACACACAAGGAAAGATGATGTTGGTACATGTATGTATCAGATACTTGAGATATAGATTACTAGCATCAGAATTCAGAATGATTAAATATTGTAATAGCTTTCAAATTTATAAAAATACTTATCGACCACGAAGACCGAAAATAATGAAGTAGTAGTGTCTGATACGTGGTAACATAATTAATGTACTAAACAATTATTTAGTTTGAGATCGCCGCCGATCTATAATGGCTACGTAGTCATGGTTACTGGATAAGGTAGCAACCTCGAGGTGAGCCCAAAAATGGTTCTGTCGGCGTTTCAACGCGCATGCGTAGCTCTTAGGCCATTTAAGGTTTCCCAACAGCCTTCCAGGCGGCTAACTGCTTCTGCATCAGCCGACCGATGAATGCTACTGCGAAATGAAAAGGGCAATATACCCCACCAGTTTTATACTACTTATAAATTGTTACATACTTTTCAGCGCATAATAATATGACTGTGTCGATGGAGAATTATGATTATACAAACTATAGCATATCACGCTCGTCGCTTTGAGTCTTAAGATATTAAGTGTCGTTATTCAACGATTTTTATACCCGAACACAGTAATATTTGTTCACTACTATATGAGGACAGAAATAAACGAAATTCAGCATTCTAAGTATGTAGCAAACTGTGGTTAGATTCGGGGCATTTAAAGCTTTTAGCAAGGTTTTTATTACAGCACAAAAATGTGTTATATTAATAATTGAAATAATAAATTAGAATATAGCTTATTTATTACACGTTCCATACAATATTTCTTGAATAAAAATACGGGAGACTTGAAATATTATCAATTACAGGATAAATAACCTTATTAAAATTCATGAGCACAAGATGTCCGCTGAGACATCTGTGATCAATGAACTTGGGTAGCCGCCAGTGTTGCCAAGTTGTTCGCCTCGACCTTGCGAGCTGTTGGAGCGTGTATCGATCGCATGCAGAGTTGCCATTATTCAAGATTTCGACATATCTGTCGGTAGGTTTACAACAGCCAAAGACGTTTCATAAATATCTTTTTCCGGTATTTCTTTACGTTTAACTTCCTTTTACTTATTTACTGATGTAATATTGTAGTTTTTAAAATGTAAACATAAATTATAAATTTTACTGATAGTATTTATATAAACGGAACTGTTTAACAAAAATCTTTATAATTTAAGGTGAATTGTTTTCAGACAATAACAAATAGCAAATTTACTGTACATAATTATATTAAGGGCTCAAAAGGACTCGTATCCAGAGCCGTAAAACCATTTAAAAAAAAAAAAAATAATTATATTAATTAAAAACATAAACTCAATTACTGTTTTATAAAAGGCAATTAAATAATATATTTGCTTTCTATGGCAAATTTGCACATAAAGTTCCATGAATGAGCCTGAATATTTTTGTACTGTAAAATTTATAATATGTAGACAAATACTAATAAAAATTCTTTGATAGCATTATTGTGAAAAATGTAAATAGCTAGACATTATATGGTAATTGATGGCGGATGCTAAAGTGAAAATTATAGACAATATTGTTTGCAAATGGCATACGAAAGGAAACAGAAACTCATGATTGCGCCGCGGCCAGGAAAGGACACACGCTGTCGGCATAGAAAAGATTATCCGGTTAGACAAAGGAATCACAAATCCTGTTGGAAGATTAATAGTAGGATAAAAATGACGGCTCCTGTGATATTAGAATATTTTAGATTTTTTAAAGTAATAAACTTATGGCAAAACTTTTATTTAACAAGTGACGAGATGAGCTGTTTTTAACTATGATTCGCTTGCTAATTAATGAAAATAATTACAAATCATTGAAAATGTTTTAAAATGTTGTCCAGGAAAATTCTGATTTTTTCTAGTGCTGTATTAATTAAATAGGATTGATAGATTGATCCAAAAAGCCGTGACATTGAATTATATTATAGGTCAAATTCCGGACACAACTCCATTAATCCTCTAAACCTGTTCTTTTATCTTACATTCGGTAAAACATTTTTCAGTGTTCTTTTTTAAATTAATGTAAATTAAAATGAAATCATACCTTCACCCGTTTATAATTTAGGTTTCAGATCGTAGAGAGATCATTTATCGTGGGATGGTCATACATCGATATGGATTAATCACTACTGAAAAGTCCGAGTCTTCACTTGTTATTAGTAATTCTTTATACACAGTCACAGTATTAACTGTTTATAGTACACAACTTCAGTTTGAAGACGGCGCCTCATGATGATAATGATTATAATGCAAAAAATCTCATTTTTTTCTATAGTTCCTATGAATTTCTTCTTCTTTGAAAATGCTGATGACGGCAGCATCTATTTGCAGTGAAAAAACCTACCGGTGTATACTTCAAATATGACCGTTAAAACAAAAAAATTTCAGCTCCATCTCTTTGTCCTTTATAGTCCGATATATGATGACTACACTACAATACACGAGAGTACGGAAAATTATTTGCAAATGTTTTGGTTCTGAAATATTTTACGTTGTACTATGGTCAAAGGCTGTTTACTAGATTTTAAATGCAATAACAGGTTTCATATGTAAAATAATAAAAATTTAATTTTTTATTGAATTTATAAAAACAGAAATTCACTGGTGGCAGAATATTGTTGCCGAAGACTATTTAGGTAGGTACCACTACAGCTTGTATTTCAGCTATACTGTGTAAATATTACTAGTACGGTTTAAAGAGTTTGTTGTTGGTAGTGAAATTACTAAGATAAGGTTATTATATAAACAAGTCTTGTTGATTTAACATTTTGTACCTCAAAGCGACGAACACGGTGTGTTGCAGTGTATATCATCACATTGTTACGGGCGAGCACTTATCATAAGGTGAACGTCTTGCTCGACTCATCGCCAGTAAAATAAAAAACCAACGTACATTTTAAACCGCTCCATGTAATATATAAACCAAGTAACGGCTTCGCACGAGGAAAAAGTATCACCAACGAGAGATAATATTCAGCAATCCGCCGTATAACTACTAACGAGCATGAGAATTAAATCTCCAATTCAAAAACTAACGTCCGTAAACGCATTATAATTACTGGCGCGTCACTTTCACACAGACAGACACATCTCTATTAAAATGCAGTAGACTCAAATGTAAGGAACCCACGCGTCGGGGTCTATGACACAGTAATGTATGGAGATGTTGAAAAGAAAATATTTCACTTTTACAAGCTGTATCAAAACTTTGTAACTTATATTTAGATAGAAATTCTCATTAAATTAAATCATCATCTTAATTGTAATTGAAATATTCTAGAAAAGGCGTTCTTATGCCGTTTGAGTCCATTGGCTTCGAGTACTTCTTTTGATGTCATCTGTCAACCAAGTGGGGGGTCCGCCAACGCTGCGGTTTCCGGGGTCGCTATTCCAGCTCCATACAGCAATAACCTAACGGTAACAAATTCTTAAAAAGCATTAATATTGTATTTGAATTATTAATATCAGTAATGATATTTGAATTGTCTTTAAATTTAAACCTCTTACAAACGAAATTGTTATAGAATTGTACAGTGTACAGTTTTATGAAGGTATTATGAGGAATTAACAATATAATGTTGTCTGAAAACAAATACTGATGAGCCACATTGTTATGAAAAGAAAACAGCTGAACGATCTGTTTGTTTCGTCCTTTTATATCCCAGTATATAAAAAGTAATGTACTTAGTTTGACTTTATAACCGTTGTAAGTTAAGACTGTTATCGTTTTGTTATCAACAAATATTTACTGTCTGACGTAATGTCTTAAATTTACTCGTGGAATTTGTGATATCATTGCGAGCAGAATACATGCATACCTGATAAGCAAGAGAATATTAACTCTGTTATAAAAACTGTTGCTATATTTTATTATTTTCATTGATATATACATGCTACGCAAATGTGAAACATGTTAAAACTATAATAAATCATAAAATCCACTATGCGATCAATGTTTATAACAAGGGTTACAATATTAAAATTAAAACATAAGCATTGTATATACTAAGGACCTCAAATGAATGCGGGCAGCGCTGGGCCGATTGATGTGCCGGTCTTTGGAGAAAGCCTGTATCCAGTAATTGACGTCTATCGGCTGATGGTGATGAAGAATATATTCGTGAAATCTTATGTTTTTATACCATTAATCTGGCAAACGGCTCAGCCAGACGAGCCAGTTACTACAGACAATGGAGGCATATAGTACCAGAGATATCACAATCAAAATATCATCAGAGAGTTCACTCCATAACCTGATGATTCTTGGTTGTTATACAAATCGCTACCAGAAATGTGTACAACGTTCAACGAATTTTCATTGCACATAATAACACAAGGATAACATTTGCGATTTTCGGTTAGTCTATTTATAAATAAACCGAGTGTCGAGTAAAATGTTTAAGTTGTAAGTCATACGGTCCAATCAATTACACAACGATGTAGAATGTTTTGAAACACGAAATCCTTCGGCAAAGACGATTACGCTTGACGCTTTGTGTATACTTAATCATATTATTTAATAAAAGTGACCTAATTACCTAAATAATTAAACAACGGCTGCGGTGGTAACCACCAGTAATGTTAACTTAGTTTAGTTAGTTCTTCTTCTTCGCATTATTACGCGATCAGCTTTCCTGCTTTTTAGACATCGCATAAATTTTAACCAATCTTACGAATGAATATAAAATTAATTTGAATTTATCGTGACGTCAGTATCACCAATTAAATGTAATACCAATTAAAGAATAAGGAAAATAAATAATATCATTATCCTAAAGCGTGTTGACGACCGAACAAGTAATATTTTTCCTGTAAACATGTGTGTTGGTTTATGATTGTAACAAAATAGTCCGCTAAGAATAGATCATGAATTACTTTTTGACATAATATACTATGTTAAATGGAGAAGAAGACGTTCACAGAGAGTTCTGTGCTCTTTCCACGAGTCCATGCAGTAGACTTATATTTTTTTTTTTATTTAGGATAGACTAGTGCTTGACACCGATCCCACCTGATGGTAAGCGGCGATGTAATCTAGGTGGTAAAGCGCACTAGTCTAGAAGAAGCCTATTCACTCTTTTCTTGAAGACCCCCACATCATACCTGGACGGAAACACTGACGCCGGCAGACTGTTCCACTCCCTCGCTGTACGCATTATGAAGGACTTAACTCTTTAATAGTACTCTTCAACAAAACCTAGGAAAAAAGATATGGTGGGATGTATGGACCGAATCTTCCATCGAAATCATTACATTTTATGGACGTTTTCTACACTAAAACAACTGTCAAGTACAGTAGTGTATCATGTATGACGCTGTGAGAATTTCTTTCATATTTAATATAGCACAGTAACAAAAAAATAATTAGAGAGAGCGCAACGTGCACAAACGTTTAAAATCATCTCGAGCATGATGCGGCTTGATGGAATGCGTGCAAGTAAGCGAGACATATTTATTAACAATTTAAGTTGATAAAAATCTACTTTAAAACAACAGACATCATCAAAAAAGTATTTTTAGAGAATAAGAAATTTTTGTTTTACAAGAAATTATTAACAATATTTGAATGCAGCAAAAACATTGATGATTAACTTAATCGCATTTACATAGAATCCTCCATTTTGTGATACATCATACAATTTAAATGATAACAATCCTTAATTTGCAAGAAAATTAGTCGACGATTAGTAATAATAAATTTTTCATATATTTAGTAATGTTTGATAAGCCACGCCCGGAAAGATCCGATATTGTCAATAAGTACAAAATATTTTTATAATATACATTAGCCTAAAATTTGATCTTAATTTAAAATATTGTTGTGACGTTGAGGTGCTAGCCGTTGATGTTCCTTTTTCCGACTATGTACTATTATCGCGGCGGATTCTAAAAACCTTACCACAAACCACACTACATAACATATGACCGGAATTTAACCAGGGACTCCATTGTTATAAGGTAAACGCATGGTCATAGCGCTACAGCGACATAAAAGTATTTAAATATGATTGATATTTTCAAATTGTATTCATAATTAATGTTTAAAATAAACTTCAGAAAGTTGCGAGCATTGTGATGACAACGCTAAGAGGTGACTTAGAAGATTGCTTACAATCATAGGCCTGCGCTTGGCTTTCAACCTCTCTAAATAACAATCTCATAAGTCACTCAAAAGTTATGAATTTATCGTTTTCTCACTTAAATATAGACCAGTGCTTCATTAAAAACTATGCTCAGTTGAAATTATAAAGTATTTTTTACTAAAAATAAATACAAAGATATTAGGTACGTTATTCATATCCTGCACGAAATCTCTGTGCACGTCCTTCCTTACAATGACGTGTTTCAATATTTTGAGGAAAAAAAATAATTTAATAAAGGCCATTTTACTCACAGATTCAATCAATAGAATTGATGATTCACGCAAATATACACGAGGTGTCGTGGACACGATGACTCACACAAGGCCTATAGAAACAATGTTTACATTAGTCATGAGACTTACTTGCAAAACTCGACACCAGGGCGCCCTGCTACAAGAATTTTTAATGACGAGGACTAAAAACCGGGTTTCAAATTACTTTAAAATATTTTCAATACAGAACTGGTTCGCCATATAAAACTGAACAATTAAATTTTATTAAAATGTTATACGCAGCAAAATTAACCATACCAAAAGATAATACTTTTTGAGACTGGTATTTTGCTTCTCAGGTCTTATACGAGTATATATAAATTTAACTCGTTTAGTCTAAATTACTTTTATATTAACGACAAAGAGAATGAGCATAGTAAAATTACGCAATATATAATAGTAACAGTATGTACAAGGTGCCACCGCGGCAACTATAAATGGTATAAAAAACATAAAAGTATTAAAAAACTTGAAAGTTTTTTGTTTCGCGCACCTAAAGAGTGAAAGCAAATATCTGTTTTTAAAACAATTCAGCTTGCGTTTGTTAAAATAACGGTGTAATTGATATTTAAATCAACGTTAACAAGATCGTACTTTTGTTGCAATCAAATTCTTATTCAAGACATTCGTATTTATTCTCGAAAAATTGTATATATTATAATTTTAATGACGTTAAATTTTCACAGATAGGTCGGTACACCTTCAAAAAAAACGAAAACATCGAACGCCAGATATATTCCACAGTTATGGAAATTATCTCTGCGATTATTTCCGGCTACAAAACTTAATATGTTATAAAACAGCTACATCGTTTTTGCTTAGGTTTTGTTTGAAAGTGTCGTCGGAAAGTGAATTTAACTACAAGCGATGAATCAACTATTTCCTAATTGCTTTTCAACAGATTTTTGATAATGTCGAGAGGGTGATTTGAAATTTTAACATTTAATATAGCTGTAACTAGCAGAGATAAGAGCATCATATAACAGTATGTCTGATTTCGAACCGCAGCAACGCCGTGTCACAAGCACAAAGTGAATAAAAAATGGAAAAATATTGGCAGATCTAACCACTTTAACTCCTTTTGAACAAATGAATACAGCTGAATATTCCACTTTGCTGCTGTCGACGTCTTTTCGTAGAAATGTCGTGTGAAAGGCGTTTAGGGTGTGGAGGCATGAGTCAGATGCACGACTCACCCCATGCGCCGCTGCATCGTCCAGGGTAATAAAATCGATACCCTCAGACAAGTGGGGGCTTTATATAAATATTCTACATGTATATAGCTAACGTATTAATTTGGATCCGACGAGGGAGATTCGATGTATTGATTTACTGTGTCTGCAAAGCGAAATGTTATACACTCGTACATATTTAACGGCCTCAGTAGCGCAGTGATTAACAAACTGCATAGCTTTTAACACAGAATATTTATTTTCGGTTCCAGGATGATGTTATGTGAAGTTTGTTTCATGTTAGTTGATTATTGTTATTACTATTTTATTACTCAAACAAATATCACGAGATATAATTTAATCTGATTCAGAACACTAGTCACTAATAGTTAGGATTTTTGAAAAAAGTTTTTATTACTACGACTCATTAAGTTTTATTTTGAACTCCAGTCGAATTTTTAAAAGGATTCTGTATATTTTCTTGTTCTATATAAAGCGGTGTTTGAACTTTTCTCTCGTCTGGAAAAAGTCGTAAAATTAAATAGCTGTCTTAGATAAGAAATAAAAGGTAAATAAAAGTGGGAACATTAAAACTTGTGTACAGAGAAAGTTTGGTAAAATAAAAGTTGAGACAAATGATGGTTGTATAGTTCACCTTATCTTATGTGATTAACCATAGATAAAAAAATATCGTTACTGGTAATTCGACGATTAGTTTGACACAATTAAAAATAAACATTTTTTTTGTCGTAACCGGATTCGACTGACAATAATTTTATGTGCAGGAAATTTTGTCAGCATTTAGACTTGCAATAAATGTAGTATATATAATAAAGTGCGAATAAGATGTCTGGTGATTTTATTTCATTCACATGATTTATAACTTTTCCTCATAAATATTTAATTCGGTTGAGTTCGAACTGTAAAACTGAGCAATCTCTTTCAACAGAAGTATTGGAGCTTATTGGGTTTGTTATAAATATCATCTGTCCGTAAGTTAGTCTTTTTAGTATATACTTGCCAATCAAACCGTAAATAATTTTATTTTAAAAGATCTCTATCATTTATTTTAATAACGATATAATTTGAAATATGACGTTTTTTACCCTCGCTAATAACTAATTAGTATAAAACTGCGGACTCATAGAGAAAGCACTGAGAAATTACGGTGAAATGAATTCCTAACGCCTATCACTATCAAGAGAATACCAAATGAGACTACATTTACACAGTTACACCGACGAAAATAAGTGAATGTGCATTTTAAAACAGTTACTATTTTAGCAGAAAAAAACAACAGGTAAATCGCAAATGAAGAAGACTTTACAATTTGCCAAAGAATGAAATATTTCTCTAGTATCCAAGTTATCTTTTAGTGAGTAACTCTATAAAAATGGTTCGTATAAATTAAGCCTAATTCGAGTAGCCACTCGATAAAATGTAATATTTAGATGTCCATATAAAGGAATTATTAGGTACACACATC
Organism: Byasa hedistus; assembly: GCA_029286795.1. Taxonomy (NCBI): domain Eukaryota; kingdom Metazoa; phylum Arthropoda; class Insecta; order Lepidoptera; family Papilionidae; genus Byasa; species Byasa hedistus. The sequence goes on from JAGSMW010000001.1 coordinate 2,254,000, forward strand.
AAATTAAGAGCTTTAACCACCTCGACGAAGCTTGGTTAGTGTTAGGGTGTTTTTGTTAGCTGTCACCCTTATTGTAAATCTGTCGTTAATATTAAATTACTGTGTTCCGGTTGTCAATATATGAGGTAGTATTCTGGGCAAAGACAATTTACTATCCACAGCCTCGATTACACCACTTGAAATTGAGGTCAAGTGTTAGACCAATGTGAAAGATATTTGATTCACATAAATATACATGGCTATCGCCGTGTTGATTAATAAAAGAATTAATATTTATATCGAATAATTATGTCATTAAACAAAAGCCGCTTCCTTGAAAGGTTGAATTACGCGGCCGCTTTGCGGTGCGCGAAGTACACGTAAGTCGGTCGATAACATTGATAAGATGGTATTATCAACGCTTATCAAGGCGTCGCCTTATCACACTGCGAGCATGTGGATACGGCAGCACCTTTTACCATATATGGTTACGAAAATTGAACCGACCTGGCAATGGTGGGGGCTTCATGGTAGCCGATAGTACGTGGAATCTGATAAGACGCGTTTTATATACCTTTATCCTCGCGCACCGTTCCTCATTTCGTGTTGTGTGCTGGACGTAGCGGCCGGTCGTACTAGTTCCTATATTTATATTTAATATAAAAAGTAAGTTTAATTTGTTGAATTTAACTAAAGTAAATTAAGTTAAATTAAAATCAATGGCAGTGTTGGAAAGTTTTTGCTACTTTACGGTATATTATAGTGATTTACACGGTGTTTACGCGATTCGGAATGGTTATGTAATCATGATTTAGTGAAGTGGGACGATTTTTTTTTTCAAAGTTTATCGATTGTTACTTCTTTTCTATAAAAAAAAATGTAGTTAACAACAAAGTGAAAATTAATTATTAATTCAATTTTAATTAGTGCGTAGTGAGTTTCATGTTTTTGAGTAGATAACTTATTTCACAACTTGATAGGTTTACTCAATTGAGATTAGATTCGTTTCTGGTCTGGTGTTAGACAATATAGCCGTGACTTTTACGTTGTAACTTATTTTTCTTTTAGATAAGATATTAAGTTAGATGTAACGATAAAAGCAACATTGTAAATATTTTAAAAATCATTATTAAATTATTTGCAGACTAATTCACAATGTGCGACGAGGAAGTTGCCGCGCTGGTAGTGGACAATGGATCCGGAATGTGCAAGGCCGGGTTCGCGGGCGACGACGCGCCGCGCGCCGTGTTCCCCTCGATCGTGGGCCGCCCCCGTCACCAGGGCGTGATGGTCGGCATGGGCCAGAAGGACTCCTACGTGGGCGACGAGGCGCAGAGCAAGAGAGGTATCCTCACGCTCAAGTACCCCATCGAGCACGGCATCGTCACCAACTGGGATGACATGGAGAAGATCTGGCACCACACCTTCTACAACGAACTGCGTGTTGCGCCAGAGGAGCACCCGGTTCTGCTCACGGAGGCTCCCCTCAACCCCAAGGCCAACAGGTAGGTCGCAGATGATGTACCCTCCAGAGAAATTATTTAATGCGACTCCTGCGACCCGACTTTGTCTGACCACTAACTTTACTTTCAGAGAGAAGATGACACAGATCATGTTCGAAACCTTCAACACCCCCGCGATGTACGTGGCCATCCAGGCTGTGCTGTCGCTGTACGCGTCCGGTCGTACCACCGGTATCGTGCTGGACTCCGGCGACGGTGTCTCCCACACGGTGCCCATCTACGAGGGCTACGCCCTGCCCCACGCCATCCTCCGTCTGGACTTGGCCGGTCGTGACCTCACGGACTACCTGATGAAGATCCTCACGGAGCGTGGCTACTCATTCACCACCACCGCCGAGCGAGAAATCGTTCGTGACATCAAGGAGAAGCTTTGCTACGTCGCACTCGACTTCGAACAGGAAATGGCCACCGCTGCCTCCAGCAGCTCCCTCGAGAAGTCGTATGAACTTCCCGACGGACAGGTCATCACCATCGGAAACGAGAGATTCCGTTGCCCCGAGGCTCTGTTCCAACCCTCGTTCTTGGGTATGGAAGCTAACGGTATCCACGAGACCACATACAACTCGATCATGAAGTGCGACGTGGATATCCGTAAGGACTTGTACGCCAACACAGTCCTGTCTGGTGGTACCACCATGTACCCAGGCATCGCCGACCGCATGCAGAAGGAGATCACGGCGCTCGCTCCTTCCACCATGAAGATCAAGATCATCGCGCCCCCGGAGAGGAAGTACTCCGTATGGATCGGCGGGTCTATCCTCGCGTCGCTGTCGACCTTCCAACAGATGTGGATCTCGAAGCAGGAATACGACGAGTCCGGCCCCTCGATCGTGCACAGGAAGTGCTTCTAATTCCCAGACGCCAAATGAGACTATTCCTAATTTATGATGCCCTACACCGAGATCGCAATCGGATGGCTCAAACCACGCTTGTAATATATTGTATAAGTGCAGTATTTAAATAGGTTGTAAGGTATCGTAATATGCATATTACGTAAACTAAACGGATCGTTTTCGCTTCCGTTGTTGACAAATGTTTTTTTTTTTGAATAATTTATTAAATGTTTACTAACCTCAACGTTTTTAATAAAAAATTAAATAATAATTTTATATACCGGTATAAATACGTTGTTTTTCTTGACGACCCCAGATTCCGTCGGTTCGTTGCTTTCGAGTGAGAGCCGGTACCGTTTCAGACAATCTCTGACACACAAACGATCAGCAAATCTCACATATTTTAATGCTTAGTATTATCAAAGCGTGACTATGAACTGTTTCCTAATTAATATTTCGACGTTTCTTTTATATTAAAGTAAAAGTTGCAACTGATCATATATTCTTTTAATTAATGTATTTATTTAAAAGAAAAGAAATAACATGGTAGCAATTTTAGAACAATTTCGTATAACATTTAATTTTATCGAATTTATAAAACAAAACTTTTTAAAAATTGCAATTAGGCGACGTTTTTGTAACATTTTTGGCATATAACAGTACAATAATGAGTCATATAAAGCTCTGAGAATATATGATTCACCTTTATCTCGTGAAAGATCATATACAGTTGTATTAAGTATAACCTAAAGAAATATAATTAACATTCTTTTACATGATTCATGTTATTTTTACGGACTATAGTATCGTTTTGGTATTACAAATATACTCCTTATACAGAAAAACTTATCCAGTAATATTTACTTTTGAAAATTTGTTATTCCAATAGCATTTCTCTCTCAAGAATTCGTTTTCAAAGATACAAATCTTAACTTTCAAATTCTAACGGAGCAGCGTTGAATTCGTAAAATCAATATTAAATAACGGTTTTCTATTTTTTATTAGAATTCATATATTTAATTTTAATTTGAACATGGTAAATGAAGAACAAACGGAGGAAAATATTTCAGTTTCCTTTATATTCTACATTCGTGGTATTAATTAATATTTCCTGGTATATAATATATTATTAGTAATATATATGTCGTTATTAGGGAAAATCAAATTAATATTATAATGTAAAATTAACACCATTTGTTTGCGTATGTATGGCGAAGAGCACAAAGTCGCGCAGTGTATATCATCCTAACTAACGCCTCTTTGGCGGACGTATCATAAATTCAATTCAAAATCATTTTAATTTTTTTTTATTTTGATAGACTGGTGCTTGACTACGATTCCTCCTAATAATTTATTTCCACACCATACATTTTTTTTATTTTAAAATACAAATTTTCCAAAAAAAAAACAAAATTAGTATTTTTCTGTGAATATTTTCAATAATGGCGTCGCGGCATTCTGACGTTTTGAAGCAAAATTTCACATGGTGCTCTCATTTTACTGAGTGATGTTTTAGTTAGCAACAGCATTCATGTTTCCTATTCAAATGTATTTAATATCGCTAATGGACGCGACTCGACCAGCGGGAGCAGTAAAGGCTTTTTAATATGTACGATTCGCAGAAAAACCTTGCCGATTGTCTATGAATCCTTGTTTCTGGATACAAAAGTGCCATAGAATTTTTAATTTAAAAATGAATATTTAAACATGCCTATTTCTATCAAGCAAAGACCATTTTTTTTGACATTTAAATCAAACATTTTTGGTGATTTTTTGTTATTATTTGTCGTCTTTCTAATAATTTTTTACTTACCGTTTCAAATTTTTTTTTATAACATAATTTTGGTAGAACGCCTAATTTGAAAAAGTAAAAGGAATGTGTTTTCGAGGCATTATACAGTTTTAATTTATTTAGTGATCGCAATTATAATAACGTTTGCATATTTTAATATTTATTCTACCATTTACAACTATCATACTTTCCCCTGCATAAAGCATGTAGCTAATTAGAAGAATTAAAAATATGTACTGTTTGTTGTTTTCAGAACGTAACGTTATGTGTATGTATACTTTTACATTACTAAACATAACATTTGACTTGTAAAGTATTATTATTTTAATGTATGTAAAGGATATAACATACGGCAATTGTATTTAGTAGGTATGTTATTTTACTGAACTAACTTCAATGTTATTGATGCTATTTTAAATTTGAAGAATTGTTCGTGTTGTAATGTTGTTAAAAACAAAACAAATATAGCAATGTTTGACTATTTATATACGACCTGGACTAGGATACAGGCATTTTATAATTAGAAAGTCGAACACACCCACGTCGTCTGTCTTCCGTCTGCTCTGCTCCGTGTGACGTCACGCACACGGTGCAACGATACTATTTTCGTGTAGTAAAAAGTCTCACAACATATTTGAAACGTTTGAAAACATTGTATGTACCAACGCCTGTCATATAAGTTTTCTAAATAAAAACACGCTTCATTGTTTGTAATGTCTTAAATTCATAAAATTTTGCTTATTTTGTGATAATGTTTAGTGCTTCTCAACTTAAACACCTCATCGGTTACTGGGCTTGCGGACTACGGTGCGCGGCCTAAAAAGACTATGGGCAAAATAAACTTTTCTTTTCAAAAAAAATTAAATTGACTTGGTCATGGACAAAATCATGTATGATATACATTAACTATTGAAAGTACTATAGGTAAATATCAGATCTAGGAATGTAATTCTAAATCCCTTTTATATTATGATGAGTTACAGATTTTTGAGCCTATCAAAAACAATCAGTAGCTTTTTACTCGGAAAAATATTTTTATGTAAATTAAAAATATGTATAATATAGTAATGATTTATATATATTGCATACAATCACTAGTTCTTATGTGAATAATTTGTTATATCCGTAGGTAAAAAAAGATTGATATAGTACGACCTAAATAATTAAAAATCAAATTACTTCATTTCTAATTTCTGTCACATTTTATATATAACAGGAATTGTTAAGTAGTTTGTAAGTCGTTATTTTTTGTGTAGTTGGTATATATTCTGCGAATAACTCCCCCACGTCGGTGTACATAAATATAAACGTTATAGCTAACGAAGGGGCCACCCTAGGAGCGCGAGACGAGTCGGCGTGGGTCAAGGGCGCATGGCGCAGGCGAGCGATCGATTCCCCTCTCCCTCGTACATTCCCCTTATGTGTCTACCTCGCTGCGCCACGCTAATATTGCTATTTTATTTAACGCAAATGGAACTTTAAATTCAAAATCAAGTTTCCATACTTTGATAATGACTCATGAAACATCATTACTACGTATATACACAAATTTTCTTATATAAAAATATATCATATATCTACTGGTGGTAGGTCTCTGTTGCCGGAGACCGTCTGGGTGGGTACCACCGCAGCTCCTATTTCAACCGCCAAATAGTAGTGTGCGAACATTACTGTGTTCCGGTTTGAAGGGCGCTGTAGCTAGTGTAATTACTGGGGTAACGAGACTTAACACCTTATGTCTCAAGGCGACGAGCGCAATGTGGTGCAGTGTGCACCATCTTAACTAGCACCACGTTGTCACTTACCATCAAGTAAACGTCTTGCTCGTTTCATCGCATAGCAGAATAAAAAAAAATCATGAAACTGGTTAATTAGTGAAAGCAGATCATTTTTACCAGATTTGTTTGGATCTGTCATTAAATGTGAAACATTTATTCGTTTTAAAGGGAAACTGGAATTTTCGATTGGGCATTTAATATTTACTGTGAAGTAACCAAATTTTTTTTAAATATTATTTGACAAAGTTAACGTTAATCATTCCGATTTTGATCTAAAGAAATCTTGTGACTAATGTTACGTTACGTTACGTTACGAATAGAAATTAGTGAAATTAGTGCTGCGACTTTAGACAAATTAGACGGTGATTGAGACCTGGATTTAGCTTAGCTATCATAAATTATAGAACAAGTGAATGTATAATGGTGTTAGAATAATATTAGTGCAAGATGAAAATAATTTTATCAATTAAAAATATTTAATATTTTTTTATCTCACAATTTTTAATCTTTTTTTATTTCCTGTTTAACTTCAAAAAAAAAATATGAACTTGATATTTTAGTACTTTTTATTTTGTTATTCAATAAACGTCTTATTAATACATGCACATGATTATTACTATAGCAATACAAAGAACAGGTTCAGATGTACCAAAGAAGGAGCATGTTTAAAAATGCAGGTCTATGTTTTTGTTGCCTTCCCAAGGGCAAAGGAGTATAATGCTTTCGGCCACTTCCCGTCTACAAAATAAATGTTATGGCAAGTGTCTTCAAGGCGTTCGTCGCGCCACCAAGGTTTACCAAAGATAATGCACATGTTAATGACTCAGTTTAAGAACTTGATATGTATTCTGTCGCCGAATACATTTTACAATACAATAGCTTTTATTATAATTCTACACGCTTGTATAGTTCGTTCCACCGTTGACTCATTGTTTTGTGTGATCTATCGCTTTCAGAACGGAAACCAACTCGGGAGTTTTTTTATCTCTTGGTATTTTATTTATAACAATCTTTATTTTCATGGAGACATGATGGCTTATCATAAAATTTTAAACTTTAGAAAATTAAGTTCATGCATATTTTTTTATATATATGCAATAACTTAGATAATCTAGGAAATTCATTTCCCTACTGCCAAATCTAACAACACTTGACATTAGCTTACTCTTCATATCAATTAATTTATTTTGAATTTTAATTAGTTTGTAGTATTTGTTTGTATGTACGCCATAATTTATGACACAGTTAAAATTTAAAAGGTGCTAGATTTAAGACGTAGGTAGTTTTCTTAATGACGATAGTCATCATACTCGATCAAATGTGTCAATTGATTTTTTTTTTGTTGTATTTTAGTTAACTCTTTTATAGTATCCTTGACATAACGACCCCTGCATTCGGAAGTAAGATACAACGTAACTTGTGGGTTCACGATTTACAAGCCGAGGGTTAGTTTGACTCATCGCCGGTCGTAGTACGCATGCTCGTGTCAAACTATGAGTCACACCAAGCATGATTCGTCGCAGAGACTATTTTAGTTCCGCTGTTCAATATCCAATAAATTTAAATACTTAGTGGTTTCATTTATCAAGAGAATATTATAAACATACATAGGAATTATACAAAGACAACGTTTATTCGAAGAAGTAAGGAGACAAGCGAAACGGTTATGTATTCATATCACCGGAAACCGTCTTGGTCCACCGAAAAGCCGATTATTGTCCCCAAATCGTAGTATGTAAACATTACTGTGTTCTGGTAAGTGAAAAAAACTGAGATAACGGAATTTGACATCTCTATTTGGGACGGGAGCAACGAGGTGCTCTTCAAATATCCTTACTATCACCACATCGAGTGTGTCTTCTATGTACAAAAATGTATACTAACAGAAATTAAAGCAGTTTTTTTTAATTAGTTAAGACTAAACAAAGAGATCTGCGTTGTAAAGTCTATGTAAACATCGCACAGATGAAACAGTTACTCTGTAGCTAATGTAATAGTAAAAGCTTCATTGTTCTACTAATACTTTTATCATACAATTTATCTGGTTGATTATCGCATTGTTGTGTATCTGTATATAAAATCTATGTGATAATCTACCCGAAAATAAAAATATATGTATTACTTTATAATCTTTTCATTGCGTAATACTATAATTGATATTGATATCTATTAACAATATGAAAATTATGTCGAACAAAAATTGTGATACAACCGCATTCTCAGCAGTATAACTAAAGCGGAGGTATGCAAGTCCCACGTGATTATAGCTGACTACAGATAATGTACACGTCAAATCTGTTACTTAACATGATAAAAAATGTGTAAAAATAAAATAATATAATCTGTTGAATTACTAAATTATGTAATACTAATAATGGTATGTAGTATGGGTAATTCGATAATTTTTCACATAGCATAACCTTGCCACAAAAACACCGGGATTGAATGAATCGTTTTGATACTAGAATCTGTAGTCTAATACAGACGAAACCTAGGTCGTTTGCCTGTGTGCGCTGCGTACGTACAGCGACCGTTGTGGAGACAGCCAATCAGAACTCGGGGATTTCCCTATGCCCATATAAGGTAAAACCGTCGGTTGCGACGAGTGGGGAGGTCGGACGAGTCCATTATATCGAGTAATGAAAAAAGTACTATTCTAATTTTAAAGGGACAAGAATCATATGACGTATGTCAATAAAACTGTTAGTATTGATGTTTGGTAACTTGAAATTAAATTAACTATTTGACGCTTTGTTAAATTTTAAAATTATCTAACACCAACAGGGGTCCGTTGGGCGAGTCGATTGTTACCTGGCGGCGGCGTACCGTCGTTCTAGTGAAGCATATCGACCTCCGCAAATCGAGCGGGCGACAGCCACGGAGCCGGCCGGCATTTCTCGCTAATCGTTGATTACTGTGGTATTGTTTTCTGTTGCTTCTATTATCGGTGAGTACAATGAATTTTTAATTATCATGCTCTCTAACGTGTAATATATATATATCTCTAATGTCTCATCGATGGACTGCATGTAACCGTAAAAAGTAGTGAATAATTTATTCAGTATTTTTGACCCCTAACGGTTATATTTTTGAATTTAAATCTATTTTTCGCTAAGTGTTAAGAATTCAATGGTGGTTGTTGAGGTTCGCCGAGTTGTGCCCGCCGGGGTTCGGGTTCGGTGCGAGTGAGCGCGCGCCGCTCGGGGTCTCGTTATCAAGCGCGTCGGCGAGGGTCGGGGGCTGCGGGACGCGCAGGCTCCCTGCGGCGCAATACCATATATGGTTAGGAACACTCACGATTTGTCTGATTGGTGGAGAAGCCGCTGCGGCGGCGGGTAGGGGAGCCCCCGACGACCGGCCTCATATAAACTTCGTTCTCTTCGCTCGGCGACATTCCACGGAGTGAGCCCGAGTTGAAGCGTTGTGCAGCAGAACCGAAGCTGTGCAATAGCGATATAATTTATTTATTTAATAGGACTATTTAATTTAAAAGTAAGTCGCCGCAATGTGTTATTTTCTTGTGATCGTGAATCGTACGGTGTGTGTGCAGTTAGTGTGTGCGGGGTGCGGGTCAGTGACACGGGGCTGGGTCCGGAGCGGGGGCGCCGGTTGCGGTAGGGCGTGGTCCCGGTTCGCGTCCGCTATTATCGATCTTTGAATTTCTGCTGCCTGGTACCACTGAATTACTGCAATTCAGCGATGCCTTTATAGTGTGACATGTCGAACGCGCCACGTCCCCACGCCTCGTGCCGTTCAATCGGAGCCCGGCCTTATTTGGTCTCAATTTGCGACTTCGCCCACTTAGCACTACTCTAAAGGAAACTAGACTCACCCACTATGAAATAGATTTTAATAAAATTTCTATGCGTTATAAATTCATCGTTACTGGTTTACTCGATGATTTTTTTGTTATTGATTTTCTAATTGTTTTCTTGTTTGCAGACTAATTCACAATGTGCGACGAGGAAGTTGCCGCGCTGGTAGTGGACAATGGGTCCGGAATGTGCAAGGCCGGGTTCGCGGGCGACGACGCGCCGCGCGCCGTGTTCCCCTCGATCGTGGGCCGCCCCCGTCACCAGGGCGTGATGGTCGGCATGGGCCAAAAGGACTCCTACGTGGGCGACGAGGCGCAGAGCAAGAGAGGTATCCTCACGCTCAAGTACCCCATCGAGCACGGCATCGTCACCAACTGGGATGACATGGAGAAGATCTGGCACCACACCTTCTACAACGAACTGCGTGTTGCGCCAGAGGAGCACCCCGTTCTGCTCACGGAGGCTCCCCTCAACCCCAAGGCCAACAGGTAGGTCGCAGACGATGTTACCTCCAGAGAAATCATTTAATGCGACTCCTACGACCCGACTTTGTCTGACCACTAACTTTACTTTCAGAGAGAAGATGACACAGATCATGTTCGAAACCTTCAACACCCCCGCGATGTACGTGGCCATCCAGGCTGTGCTGTCGCTGTACGCGTCCGGTCGTACCACCGGTATCGTGCTGGACTCCGGCGACGGTGTCTCCCACACGGTGCCCATCTACGAGGGCTACGCCCTGCCCCACGCCATCCTCCGTCTGGACTTGGCCGGTCGTGACCTCACCGACTACCTGATGAAGATCCTCACGGAGCGTGGCTACTCATTCACCACCACCGCCGAGCGAGAAATCGTTCGTGACATCAAGGAGAAGCTTTGCTACGTCGCACTCGACTTCGAACAAGAAATGGCCACCGCTGCCTCCAGCAGCTCCCTCGAGAAGTCGTATGAACTTCCCGACGGACAGGTCATCACCATCGGAAACGAGAGATTCCGTTGCCCCGAAGCTCTGTTCCAACCCTCGTTCTTGGGTATGGAAGCTTGCGGTATCCACGAGACCACATATAACTCGATCATGAAGTGCGACGTGGATATTCGTAAGGACTTGTACGCCAACACAGTCCTGTCTGGTGGTACCACCATGTACCCAGGCATCGCCGACCGCATGCAGAAGGAGATCACGGCGCTCGCTCCTTCCACCATGAAGATCAAGATCATCGCGCCCCCGGAGAGGAAGTACTCCGTATGGATCGGCGGGTCTATCCTCGCGTCGCTGTCGACCTTCCAACAGATGTGGATCTCGAAGCAGGAATACGACGAGTCCGGCCCCTCGATCGTGCACAGGAAGTGCTTCTAAGCGTGCGCTGCGCCACCTCGGCAGCCCGCGGCCGGCTGCTCAACTCAGGCTTGTAATCTCCGTTAATTTAATTGTACGTAAGATATTATATGTAATTAAATCGTAATAGTGACGGCAGGGCGGTGCGCGGCGCCGCGGGCGCGCCTCGACCGCCGGCCTCGGTACTGCACTCGCCAAAGGATCTTTTTGTAATCTCATGAATGATGATTGTATGTGCTGAAACGGATAAGACTACTTTCTTACTAGGTCATTTATAAATTATAAAATATAATAAAAATACATAAAAAAAAATCCGTAAAATTAAAACCCGTCATTTTATTTACCCTCCTAATTAATAACATAAAATAGATTGAGCGTTGCTCTCGCACTAAGTTCAATGCTCGGCATTGACCTGTCTACAAAAATAGCAGCCACGTGAACGTGGCGATTTGTAGCGTAGTAATTTATAAATACCTCCGATTGAGAGTCGCATCTTACATTTTGGCACCTTGAATCGATTCATAAAGAAAGCCATAGACAAACCAGTACATAGATGCTCTCAGCTTTCTAAAAGCTTGTTCTAGTCACAGACACCAAAACGAATTGGAATGGAATTTATATTGATTATGGATTTAACTGTTTGTGAGCTAACGAGTACGTTGAGTAGACTTAAAAACACTTTCTTATATTAGTGAAATAACATGACTAATTTAATTATGGAGACTATAGATTTTTATTTTTGTAGGTGGTTGTTCACAGGAAACGGGTTTAACAATGTTTTTTGTAACCCGTTTCGTAAATTTTTAGGCAGAGGTCTCTAGTTTCGGAAATAATTTTACGAGTTATCATAGCAAAGTCAAAAGCTTGTGATAAGTAATTCGCTTGTTTATTGTACATAAATAAATGTAATCATCTAAATATACGTTAACAAGACTTGTTGAGATGCTTCCATTTTTTTTTCAATTAAATTAAAATTCGAAAGTTAACTTTCTTCGTGCCAAGGAGAAAGTATTTACACAGATTTACTAAAGGATTGTCGGTGTATCGAATTATAGATGTGGAATTTACGCAACTACCTGCATCGTACAAATTAAAACCAGCAAGGGCTTAGTTAAATTCAAATTGTTAATTTAAAAGCAAAATCGATATTGAACTGTTTGGATTATTCATTTTACTTATCTGATATTTAGAAAAAAGAGAAGGTAAACGATTGATGAAAACGAAAAAAAAATTGTAATATTTTATTGCAGAGAACATTTCCACTTGATAGGTATAGAAAATATAATGTGTTAGTTAACTATTACAATAATGTGTTCAAAATATATTTATTTCTCGGGTCAACCAATAAAACGACCGTGGGACGATAAACTTTAAAAACAGGAAAACTGCCATCACAACAACACTGACGAAAATAATTCATGATGATTTCATTTACAATTATCGTTTCCTTGTACAATTCGACAAGCTGCACATAAACATTTAAACCAACAATTTTATTTGTATTATACAACACTTGAAAGAGAATTATTCTCTGATAAGGCGTTTTGTTTTTATCATTAAAATAGTGTGTTGTGCAATTAAATAATTTTTTGTCATTATTAAAAAAAAACCTTCGAAGGAACATAGAGAAAATAAAACAATCATTATTGGTAACTGGTAATTGTACAACAATAGTCTTCTTATTTAAAATTGGACGAATCTCTTAGTTGTACGAATTAAGTATTTAATAACTAAAGTCAAGCTGTCCTTTAAGTTAGTCGGTGCAACAGAACACTAAGCATACTTAGTAAACAAACACATACAAAACTTATATATTACAGTTTAATAGTTAAGAATTAAAATTTAAATAATAATCGATACACAGGAAAGGAAATGAAGACAGGAGAGTTGTTGCGTTTTTTTTTTTAATTAAAATAGTAATCATCTAAAAACCATTTAAAAGTGAATCATGTGGAAAAGCCTAGTGTCTTAAATTTAAAACTAATAAGATCTCAAGTTAGCAGCGACGTTGGGATCTCGCTGTAGATTAAATTATAGTTTGAGACAAAAAAAAAGTAAACGCTTAAACTAAATTGGCATAGAATTTATTAAACTCTATAATGGACTAGCTCCTCACTAAAATTATTATAAGTAATAAACTAGCACGGGGACCTGACTCCTGCTGGCTTTCGATTTTAGTGTTTGCTTGAGAATAATTCAAAACTTCAATTGTTACATATATATACATTAAATAATTGAAGACAAACATTTTTGATATAACGATACAATAATTGTGTATTTACGTCACGTGCAGTGTTCGTGATCAGACGCTTTGACGTCCGATGACGTCACGCGTGTGATCATCAATTTGCATACTAATATGATATATACATTTTTCATGCACATGATAAATAATAATTCTCGATAATTTTACATTGTGATATATAAACATTTACATTAATATTTTTAACATGTATAATTAAACAATTGATATATATTCATAATAATATTGTGCTATATTACAAAAAATTTTATTAACACCCATGATCATTAAAAAATATATCCACTTGTATAATCAGGCCAATGATCCCCGTGTACAATTTAAAAGTAAAAAAAAATTAAGCGAACACTTTCCGTAAATTAAAAAATATTTATGAAATATTAATTATTGATAAAAAAAGAAAAACGCCATAAAACTACAAAAAATAATAAATTAAGTTAAAAAAAATATACAAAACTAAGCGTATTACTATCGGCATTGTGCGGTTTAAAAATATGTATACGAGATTATCATTGTGGCAACACTACTAAATTTACTTTATAACTTCAGTAGTGTTGCAATATTTCTTTGTTTTGTGTCTTCGAATAAATAGAGATATAATAACAACAATCGCTTTGTACTTTGGACCTCACAATATATACTTAATAATAACTTTGCATAATAAGGCCACCACGGAAAATCTTACAGCTATTGCGGTTTTTTCAGGAATGGTCACCCCATCCAATATTTCATTGAAACCTAAATTGGACGTAAATCGTCGATGGTTAAGTTAAAAACTCAGGTCATTTAAGAAAAAAATAAGTCACTTGTCAGTGTTCGCAAGTTTCTTCTAAACAGTCACTAACTACCATGGACAATTTGAAAGTCATGAGCTTCTCGTTTTTAATCTGTTACGTTTCTGATTCGGCGATGCTGTCGTCGGCGGCGCGCCGAATGTCGGACAGCGGGTTGCCGTGCACCCGGAACCGGTAGACGCAGGTGTACGTCGGGTTGCCATGGTTACTCTCCACTCTCAACTCGATGATGTCGTACGCCACCGGGTAGTCGGTGCTGCCGATTTTGGTGGTTTTCGGGTACATGACCGGGAAGTGCTGGATTGCAGTGCCGTTGGCGTCGTACATGTAGTTGCCGAACAGATGGGGCTCCGGATCCAACTCTCCATGTAGACCCTATAATGAAGAATTGCTTAATAAAAACCCGTTATAGTTACATCTGAATGGCGCTGTAGCTTATAAGTGCCAGTGTGCTGGCTAGTAAGTTGAAATGGCAACAGACTTAACAGCTCAAAGTTAGAATAATCGTTATGGTCGAAAAGGTCTGAGAATGAAGATCACCCGTTGACACAAGCAGATCGAAACGGGTCAAGCAATATCATTACTTAGTTTTTAGTTGTATGTGAATTTTAACACAAAAAAGTGAGTGAAAATGTACAGTTAAAAATTATATCGTTTCATGATCCCAATTAGGTATGACTTGAAAATCTTTTTGCTACTACTTTGTATAACTCGGGACCGACTCTGCGACTCCCGATTATTTTGCTGTCCATGGGCGATGGTAATTATTTATTATTATCCGAAACAAGTGTTGATTTAAAAATGTCGCCCGACTTACGTAAACCGAGAAGTTCTTCGGCGCCGATTCTATTTTCCCTTCGACCGCCAGGAGTCGCGACATGTGCTCCAATGAAAAACCGGTCACTTCTATTATTGCGTACGTGCGAACAACTGAAACAGACATAAAGTTTAAAAGAGCGTCATTATTATCATTACCTGATTGAAATTATTAATCATAGGTCTTCCTAAAGAACCTCCACACCGATTCGTCGTGGACAAGGGAAGCATGGAAAAGCGAAATTGTTATAGACCTTGTGATCAATAGTTGTAAATTTAGTATAGTTCTGCTTGATTCTGAGCTCACATCATTTCATCACCATATCCGGATTCATTGTCATTTACGTAACATAAAATTGACGTCAATCCTTTGCATATTTTAGCACTTACCGAGGTACCCTGGGAATCCCTGGAAAGCCCAGCACTCTGCTGGCATGGCGCCCGGCGTGAGAGCGTACCGCGGCGACGTGTACACCCACCACACGGGTAGGCCCAGCACGGAATACTGCTTCGTCTTGATCTGGTACAGCTCTGTGCACTTGGTTGAGATCACCTGTCCGCCTGTAGTCATGCACATGAGATAAACGGAGCAAGTGAGTGAATTACTTCATCTACACAGGTATTTAATCACACAATCGGAATTACAGACTATAAAATATCAGGCCTAGTTAAAAGTAGTGTATTCTAAATAAGGTAAACATAAATAATTTTTGGGTAAAAAATTCCAATAAATACTTTTTAGTGTATCTGGATAACGTTATAAAAATTACATTATCATCATCATCATCTCCAAAGGGTCCACAGTTTAGACTAATCCAAATACATGCCAATATAAAAATACTGAATGACTCATCATTATATTGAAATTACATTTATCCAGGACATATTTTAAACTTTATTGGATAAAGAAGAATGTTTTATTTTCCTGGTAAAAGTACACTCCACTCGTCGCTGTTTAAATTTATTCAAGACCTCACCCGCAGACTCCAATGCATAATCCACAAGACCCGTCTTATCCGCATCGTACACGTCCAACATTCCTGCCACGATCTTCTTTATCTCCTCCATGTTCACGTTCACACCGCTCGGCCTCATCTCCACCTCCCGCACGTACTCTTGCACTTTATCCACTATGAGCTCCAACTGCCGCCTCTCCACTGTAGACAGGTATCCCTGGACAATACTTCTGATCGTATCTTCGGACATTTCGGGCTTCCAAGAGTTAATCAATCTCTCATGTATTTCCTGACTCATCCGCTCCATTTCAGTATTAGAAACGTAATGCCTATCGAAATAACTTTTCAACTTTTCGGCAACAGCGTCGCTATTTTCATTCGCACTGATCGTTTGTATGAGGTTGTGTTGCAAATGTCTAATAGAATATTGTTCGATTTTCGCCTCCAAGCCGTCGAAATCCGATAGTTTCCGGTCGAAGAATTTAATTTTCATGTCGACGTTGACCGCCCAGGACTCGAGAGCCGCGACTCGCTTCGTCAAGTCCACGTCTTCGAGTATCGCCGGGGCCGCATAGGTGTCTACTAAAACCGGTCGCTCTCTGGGCAGTACATCACCGATGTAGGTGTAACCTGAAATAAGTAAACCATTTAATGAATCGCTCAAATGTATCCCTCTGTCCTTCCCGTGTGTTAAGTGACTAGAAAACAAACATAAGTACGGATAGAGCAGGGAAGGACAGAGTACGAATAAGACTATAATATGAGAATCATTAACTCACCTAAAAGTGTAGCGTGCCACAGTACGTGCACTTTCTATAGGTGATATGTTTTTCTACCTCTATCCTTCCCTGAATATACAAGTCTCTCCCACAGGGAAGAACACGGGAAAGTGGGAGAAGGGGAGGAGAAAAACGAAAATTTTTCATACAAATTATAATTAAAATTAATAAACCCAGAGATAAATTCACATAAATAGACATTAAAATATTATTAAAGAATTAAATGACATAAACTAGAACCTTTTTTACATTTAACCCCATATTTGTTTCTTTAATAATTAATTTGCTTAACAAATTTAGTTACTACATTAACAGTATGGGAGGCGAAAATAAATATTTATCAATATTAAATTTATATTCAAAAGATATTATTATTATTAAAAATTATTTAATAACTTATTTGTTATTATTGAAACAATAACTGTGATGGAATTTCAAATTAAAAAAAGTAACATATAAATAAATATATCAAACAAAACAAATATTAGCAGGAAATGATGTTTATGACTAGTGTTAACTCCTATAGAAAATATCCATATTACTTATTTGAAAATAACTTATTACTTAAAACTTAGCAATGTCATGCCTTTAGGTACATCGTTTATAATTATAATAAAAAAAATAAAGCCTTCAATTTTAAAGTTTTTTCTTCCAATGGCACAAGAAAAATTTCAAAACAATCATCTTTAAATTTAACAGAATATAAAAATAATTGACTTATATTTCTAATAACATGTGAAGTTTGTATTGGAATTATTATGTAGAAAAAGATTTTTTTTTATATCACCTTTCTAGTACTGGGTGTTTTCACATCAGGAGAAAGTCATGGCTTTTTACCAATCACGTTAGCCAAGTGTGGTTTGGCTGATAACACATGTACATCATACTCGGATTTTGGAATTTATCGGTTAACTTACAATGTTTTCCTTCACCAGGTCCTCAAGCTCAAAGAGGATCAAACCCACACTTCAAATGGAATATACAAACTGTATCATCATCGTTTTTTTGGATTATTTAAAAATGTCATTAAGAAATTAAATTATTAGAAAAATAATTGCATTTATAATTATTCTTACAATTTATATATTTCTATTAACAAAATATATTTTTTTCTTTTTGCAGAATGTTATAGATCAACCATAAACAAGTCACAAGCTAAATAGCCACATGAATTAAAATAAAGCTAACAAAACATAATAATGAAATCTTTAGGGAATCAATGCTGATTTCACAATGTTAAGTACAACAAAAAATTCTTGTATTCACGTTTAAAAAAATTATAACTTAAATTACTTAATTTGTATATTTTCAAGGCGGTGAATGTTATTTACATAAAATACATTAAAATTATCCGACAAAACCGCGCCAAAAACGACGCATCTCCTCGTAACAGCTTCCGGCCACGACCGACAAGTAATCGGACGCATCGGTCATCCTGTTCTGAACTATATCCTTGTATTCTCTGTACACCTTGGACACTTCCGGTATGCTCTCGGCGACGTCGGGCATATTCATTTCGAGCAACGTCATATTAATATCCGGCAGAGTCAAATTAATAGCACCGAACGGATTGAAATCAGATAAGGTAAAGTTAGGTAGTTCCGGCAATGAAATGTTTGGAAATTCCATTGCGTAAAATTCCGACAAGTCTAACCGGAAATTGGTAAAATTTGGCATGGCCATATGCTCGTAGTTCTCGTATGTGTAGTTCACTGAAAGAAATCATTATATATTTCACATTATGCTAAAAAGTCATGAAAAAAGTCTATAGATTTTTTTTCTTAACAACCTGAAAGTTTGACTAGAAGAGAATTGTGGCATTAGTTTCGTCTTTTAAATAAACAACAATGTATACAAAAAATACAGACAATAACTTATAATGTTAACACTACCTTATGTACAACTCTTATCACTATTTTCAACTGAATATTTCTTAGTTTTATAAAAATAATCGAAGAAGCGATGAAAAGAGCAAGAAGTTCACGTGGTGGTAAATGATATACTCGCCAAAATGTGGCTGTGTTACGAGGCAAACGGCTGTTTCAACACGGCGGCAGAAGCTGCTGAGCAAAAAGAAAAATTACTTACATCCGTAACCCATAACGGGCAACAGGAGCATCAAGAGCCAGGGCCACACGCGTGATTTGGACGTAGCCGCTGATTGGTAGCTGCGCGCTTTGTGTACTTTCTCGCCGTCGTGGTTGAGATTTACCTAAAAGTTTTCAATTTGTTAATATGAATTACCATCTAGCTGAACATATTTTTTTTAATAATCTATACAGTTCACTGTGAATTTTTAACATTAAAATTGTTCAAGCTATTGTAATCAAAAACAATTATGATTTAATCAAGTCTACATTAGTTGAAGAACTGTCAATAGTGAGAGGTGGTCTCAGTCTCTCTGGTGAGTTCCATAGATCTACAGGCTCCTCACAAAGCACTTGGGACCAATAATTGAGAGGATTGGTGAAAATCCCATATATTACTGACTTTTTCCCAGACTTTCATAGATCCCCTTTGCCTCAGATATAAAAAAGTAAACTAAGGACCGATGGTTTCCTTGGTCAGGTTTCTCAGAACTGATAAAAGTGCTTAAAGCCTTATTTCATTATTGATGGTCTTACTTAGCTCATTCATTATTTTGTAAAAAAAAAATTTAAATTTGATATGAGAATCAGTTAAGACTTACGGTTTCAGTGACGCTGGTGACAGTGGTGGTGACAATTGTTTTAACCATTGTGTATATCAAGTAGAATGGTGCGCTCAGCATCGAAGCAGTTCTTGATAATACACTTGCTGTGAAAAGATAACATTTTATTAGACGAGCAGGATATTTTCTTGGTGGTAAACATGTGGACTCCTAATGTTCATTTGCTCACTGCTATAAGATTTGATTAACATCAGGCAGTGGACAGGAATTGCGAGTGCCGCCCAACTGTTCCGCCTCGCAAGAGACAGGGAGAAGTGTGCTGAACTGACCGCCAACCTCCGCTAGTCGGGGAGGCACGATAAGAAGAAGAAGAAGATAAGATTTAAGACAGTTAATCACCATTACCCAAACAATATATATTTTTTGACAATGTCCAGTACTTAAACTGTTGACCTTAATTGTATGTAATGAAACAATTTTTTTATTGGAATTAATTTTTATGGTTACGATTTCTCATTTTGTTATGTATACTATATTTTGAATGTTGTGTGTATTTGTAATGGGTGCAAATGTTAGAATTAGTTTAGAAATAGGATATATTTTCTTATTATCATTGTTTCACATTGTACACTGTAAATACACCTAATAAATAAAAAAATTACTAAACAGTGCTGTTATGACAACCGAATCTTACTAGCTAATATATCTTATAAACTGGATCATAGTAATGTGTTTGTTGTTACTTAATGGAAATTGAATAGTTGTTTAAATAGATTTGCTCTGATACCTTTTGGGGGTCTCCGTTCAGTGTAAGGGTATCTGTGAGATGGACCGACAATCTTTCTATATGCGCTGCTAGTTGCGGCAGTTATGCTGGTGACCATCGCAATAAGTAGCCTCGTGATCAACCAGTGTTTATCTGCATTGGACGGTACGCTGCGAACGTAGTGCATCTCGTCGTCAGAACTGTCTATACCCTGAAACAGGCAATATAATAAGTCTTACAAATACTTCTCTGCAAAACCAACTTAATGAACTGTTAAGTGATAAAATAATGTTTCATATATTTGTAACGTAACCTCGTTAAATGGAATATATTTTCATGTCTATGAAGTATTTAATTAATAGTATTTTTTTCCTTTTTTCATAGAAAAATATCTTTTTGCAAATTCAATACTTGTGTCGCACTTGATTTTTACCAAGGTGATAAAAAGATAGAGTGCCCTTAAGTTACATATAAATTTTGTTATAAATTGTAAAAAATAAATAGTTTCCTGGCCAAGTAATAAAGCCACTATATTCACTATATTTTATTTTTCATCTAGAAAGGAGGTGCCCTATACATCCATTTTACATGGTTGTGGAAGGAGGAGCGAGAATAGTAATGCTGATATGGCGGCAGATTTACAATATGGGAAAAACTGCATTTTTTCAAATTTTTGCTTTGTTTCTTATGACACGGGTCGGAGTTTTTATGTATAAAATAATTACACTTATCAGGAATTTCACAAAATCATTTAAAAACGTGGTAAACAAGGTAGCGACTTGAGGCGAATTTGAAAAACCGCTAAAAATCAGTCTTGTCGTATTCATAGGTTACAACATTACCTGAGTATGTTACTTTCCCATATTTATGGAATAATTTTTTGTTTTTTAATAGAAATATTTTTTTTATTTATTTAAGTAAACTCCACAAGATATTATCGAACCATGCATCTGCTGTGCCCCGGCCGCCGTTAATATATACGTATATACAGATTATGTTCGTAATTTCTATATATGTATAAATATCCTATGAATTGAGATAATTTACAAACTCACTGCATATCGCTTTCGTACGGTGGACGCGGTCCATGCCGCAGTCGATGCGACTTGTTCCGTCATGTCCGTGACATCAGAATTGGGCCCTTGAACGCGGAACTGCGCCAGAGACCGGCGGGACATGTTCGGCACGGCGACCTGCCCCGGAGCGAGCTCCACCCGATCCCGGGATAGACGGGAGTACGTGTAGTCCGTTTTCGGGTACTTGCTGAAATTTCAATTTAACATCATTTTAAAGCATTAAATTTTTTAAGTTTATTATTGATATGAATTTCAGTTATTTATGTTTTAAATTCATAAGAAGTTTATTAATGGAGTTGTCTATAG
Source organism: Byasa hedistus (assembly GCA_029286795.1). Lineage (NCBI taxonomy): Eukaryota > Metazoa > Arthropoda > Insecta > Lepidoptera > Papilionidae > Byasa > Byasa hedistus. The sequence continues at coordinate 2,275,459 of JAGSMW010000001.1, forward strand.
GATAATAGTAGGTTTTCCGGATATTTTTATCTTGACAGTGAATGTTAGTTAAATGATGATTGTATTCTATAAATAAATCTATAATAAATTTTAAAATCTGTGCTATACAATTAACACTATTAAATAGTAATAGAAAACTGTGTAGAGTCAATTGTTTAATTCAGTACTTATAAATTCAAGCGAACTTTCATTTTATTAGGATGGTATACAGGCAGAGCACAATGTGCAGTGTATATTGTTCTTAGCATCACATTGTTATGGGTAGGCCGTATCACTTTTCAACAGGTGAACGTCCAGTTTCTCTCGTCGCGACGTTGTACAAAATAATGTGTAATCATAACTCAGTTTTCATTTGCAAGACACGAAAATTATATACTAAAAACAATGTTTACCGATTTAACATAATGAAATGATTAACAAGTCTACGAAGTAATCAAACAGTGGTTCAAATATTTGCGGTTCGTTGTATGTATTTGATATCTATGTTCTCATATCACTTTTACAAAACCACAAAGCTTTGAAAGTATTTCAATTATCATAGCGTTGTTAATGATTTCCGCGAAAACTCATGATTTGATTGAAAAACTCTATTCGGAATATATGAACTTATTTTGTTGATACTCATTATAAAATAGTGTTTAACTACAATCCTACCTGATGGGTATTTGAAGATCTAGTGTAAGCTGTAAAGCAAATTTAGGAGAAGCCTATTTAATTTCCTCCTCCACAACTTAGTATTATAGTAGGATTACTTACAGTTTTGAAAATAACGACATTTCAGAATACTGATTGTCTAAACTAGCAACACAATCTAATATGAATTATTTACAACACACCACACCACTGTCTGCAGTGAACCAATTGACATTTGCAGTTGTGTGATACCAATTTAGAATCGTTCGAATAACGGTTTTAGTATACGTTTTGCCGTCTAATAATAATGATGATGTGCTGTGTGATTTAGTGATTTTATTTTCTCTTATAATTTTATCCAAAAAAGAAATAAATTTAATAAAAAAGGCAATAAAAACAAAGGTTTAGCGGAAGTTTTTAGATATATTCGAGATATATATACTTTTTCTTACAAAAAGTGAATTATCGAAATAAAAAAGAAAGTAATGCAAACATATATGCGAAGAATCGAGAACTTGAAGACAAGTTTACTGAAGCTTTTGGGGTTTAGCATCGTTGGGTTAAGTTAGGAACCAACTTTTACAGAGTGTTTATGTACCGAATGAGGTAATTGGAACATCCTATGATAAGCGATGATACGTAAAACTCTTACTCATAGTTTGGTAAGACAAAAGTATACTTCATTCTGTCTGTGATAAAAGTATCTATATAAAAGTATATAAACGTCATATGTGTTTAAAAATAGAGTTTCTGAGTTTCAGATTTTTTTTCACCGACTTGACCAAGTTATTGAACTGTCGAATCGATGTTTACGCAAGCGTCTATTGAACAAATAGTCGAATCCAGGATTTCATGGCAATGAGAAAAAGTAAAAACAATTAATGTAAAACTAATAGATAAACTCTTATAATGCTCATTGAAGAACTTTGTCTTTTGTTAGTACAAAGAAATTATACATATTTTTAAATTTAAAAAACAAAATGTTTGTACCTCAATGTCAAAATATTCTCAATCATTTCCACCTCTTCAACTTTGACCACATCCATGATTACTTATATTAGTACAACAAACAAACACTTTATCAAATTATAAAAAAAAGAAGTCAAACATAATTAATAAATTAACATAATATCGTAAGTTTTAAAATAGCATATCAGTAATAAATCGACCAGCTGACATTTTTGTAAATCATGACGGTCAGATATATTTCATTTCCACCTTCATTATAAATTTCTAAAATTGACGACAGATTATTTTTTACTGCCAACACTAAGAGAAGGATTTGATACAAACATTTAATATTTTTAAAATGAGAAACTAGAAAGTATAAATAATAAATCAAAGTTTAGTTCAATTTAATAAAACACAGATTTTCTTTAAAAAAAAAAAAAAGAATGAGCAATACTTTTACTTGATAGTAAGGGTAACGCCAATGTTACATTAATTAGGATATCCACACAGCTACCACATTGTACTTGAACGTTAAGAAATTATATAAGCAAATACCGTGGTGAATTTAATAGAAAAAAAATAAGTTAGATTGTAACCTCAATCGATTGTCTAACAATGGATCAATTGAATATAATCGAACCGCTGTATCGATTATTTTTCTCGATTACATTATGAATATGGCCACGCTGAACAAGGCCGTCGTAAAACTTAGTAGCTGATGTTATGGAATACAAACACAAATTCACACAACGCTAAATGTTCACAGTTCGATCAGTGCAATCGATAATTTAAGCAAATATTTGTTTTGTAGTTATGTTATGTCGGTTATTTTTTAAAAGAGGTTCTCATTTCGGCGTGAAGATTAATTATGCATCGATTAAATTTTAATAAACGAAGTTAACATCCAAGTTTTGTAGTATGGTAAAAAAAATCGATTAAGATTCAATACGGTTTTTTGTTGGACGTTTACAATAGGCGCTGTAGCGGCATCTATTTACACGGTCTGGCGTAAGAGACACCTAATATTAGGTTGTCAAATATCTCCCTTCCGCCTTTTTGTCTTTTGAATTTCGCGGCTATGTACAAAGCGCTACAGAGCCCGTATCTAGCAATACTATACATAATTTGAAAGGTCTTGACATAACCTACAAAACGACGCTATGCATAATTAGTTTGGATATTGCGTTCAACAGTTATAGACGTGTAAACATGGAGTTCACTAACGCCGAAATTCGCGCTATTTTAAATTTTTCCTTCGTTAAAGGCAAATCCGCTAGAGAAACGTTCCGTGAGATTAATGGTGTTTTGGGGGATGGTACTCTATCACTTCGAACCGCGGAGGAATGGTTTCGACGATTCAGAGCCGGTGAAAACGACACCATGGATAAGCCAGCCGGCGGAAGACCTGTGACGACAAACACCGATTAAATCATGGACTACATCGAGTTAGACCGGCATGTGGCATCTCGTGACATGGCCCAGGAGATGGGAGTTAGTCACCAAACCATTTTAAACCATCTGCAGAAGGCTGGATACAAAAAAAGCTTGATGTTTGGGTGCCGCATGATTTGACGCAAAAAAACCTTCTGGACCGAATCAACGCCTGCGATATGCTGCTGAAACGGAACGAACTCGACCCATTCTTGAAGCGGATGGTGACTGGCGACGAAAAATGGATCACATACGACAATATCAAGCGAAAACGGTCGTGGTCGAAGGCCGGTGAATCGTCCCAAACAGTGGCCAAGGGATTGACGGTCAGGAAGGTTTTGCTGTGTGTTTGGTGGGATTGGAAGGGAATCATCCACTATGAGCTGCTCCCATATGGCCAGACACTTAATTCTATCATCTACTGCGAACAACTGGACCGCTTGAAGCAGGCGATCGACCAGAAGCGTCCAGAATTGGCCAACAGGAAGGGTGTAGTGTTCCACCACTACAACGCCCGACCACACACTTCGTTGATGACTCGTCCGAAGCTACGGGAGCTCGGATGGGAGATTTTATCGCATCCACCATATAGCCCGGACATAGCGCCAAGTGGTTACCACCTGTTCCTGTCCATGGTGAACGCCCTTGGTGGTGTAAAGTTGAACTCAAAAGAGGCTTTTAAAAAGTGGCTGTCCAAGTTCTTCGCAAATAAGGAGGAGGGGGGCTTCTACGAGGGAGGTATTATGAAGTTGCCGTCTAGATGGAAACAGATTATCGAACAAAACGGCGCATTTTGAACTAAATCCGATCACTGTAACACTGTTTATAAAGCATTGAATAAAGAGCAAAAAGCGGAAGGGAGATATTTGACAACCTATCCTCTAATATATCTTTCAAGGTCATTTTTTGTGGTACGTAAAACACAAACAGAGTTTTCTTATAGCTGAAAATTCTCAATTATCCCGATACATTAAATCGGTAAAAATATATTTATGTATTTGTATTTTCATCATAACACTTCATCGATATGGAGTATTTATTGGCGTCGTCTTAGTATATTAAAGTGTATATATCAACTTTGTACTAGGGATATTATAGATTTTTATTAAATAGATATATATATATGCAATGCGCTCGTTACCGCAATAATAAAATCACTAGCATACAGCGCCCTTCAAACCGGAACACAGTAATGTTTGCACACTATTGTTTGGAAGTTTAAATAGTCACTGCGGTGGTACCTACCTAGACGGTCTCCGGCAACAGAGTCCTACAACCAGTAAACTGTTAATTGTAGTGTATTGTTAATAACATGGATGATTATAAAAATCTTAGATGTTCATTCGCAATGTTTTTTCAATCAATTTAATAGCTTATATTAATAGCTAAAATAAGCTATTAAGTTTATATTATATTAATTTTAATAGCCATTTCCTCATGACTGAGGGTTGTGGTCATCATGTGTAAATGCAGCACACGACGACTTCCTTGGCAGTTATAATGGAGTGGTTTGCCATCGCCTTCTCCATTTCACATACTAGTGCGAGCACGGATGATCATGACAGATATGCAGGTTTCCTCAAGATGTTTTCCTTCACCTTCAAAGCACGTGATATTAGTTGGTGTTATATTAACTGCACATAAATTGAATAATTGATTGGTGCAGGCCGGATTCGATCCCGGTAACTTAGTAGTGGAAGGCCAGCATTCAAACCACAGGGCTATCACGGCTATAATATTAATAGATAAAAGTGGTTAAAAAAAAGAAGATTTAAAAACAAGAAGGTAAACAATGGCACTCACTTCCAATATTCTCCTGCCATCTTGTACAGTCTGTAAGGTAGGTGCTCGGAGCTGTGCTCGCGCTCGAGTAGAACGCTTGCGTCGGCGAGCGCTTGCTCGGCGAACGAGCTGTCAGTCGAGCACGCACTGTACGCGGGGCTGCCGAACCGGGTCGACCTGAACATACACAATAACAAATGAACATAACACATCTAATCTACAACAAGTCTATGAAAAATCTAATGAAATGGACTAACGATCTGCGAATCGTTAGATGTTTTTTCGTAAACAACATTCTCACAAACACAAAAATCTGTTTTGCCTTTAAGAAGCTATCGATGGCACAAAACCTCTTTAGTTGAACAAAAACATGGACATTTCTTTATAACCTAGTCTAAATGTAATATATTTTAAAATAACATTTTATTCTTCTCTTTAATATAAGTTTGAGGATGAGCATAAGTAAACTGTGTCGAACTTCAACCGATAAAAAATGCTAACACGGTTTTATCGCTCTCTTGCACATAACCTTATCTCCTGAGTATATTATGATTTTCACAAGCACCGTGAGAAGATACTTTACCATCACAGCGTGTTGATAGTATTAATGCTGAAGTTTATTGTGCAGACGTGACTCAAAGAGATAATAAAGATTTACTGAGAGTTAGTTACAAGCAAATCGTACACCACATATTTCTTGTACATGACCGCAAATGCAAAAATCTGTTTTTTCTTTATATATTATAACATTGAAATCATTTGAAGTGTTACTATACTAAACTAGTATCAATAAATTACTTCTTGTAACAGTTGGCACATTTTGTATGTGTATGTTACAAAATATGGGCAATTTCTGGCACTGTGCCAGCTGCTATTGTTGTTTACAGTTCAAAACTGCTTAATATAACTTAAATTCATTCATAAACAGTATAGTCTTCCTACCCTTCTAAAACTGCACAGTAGTTAAATTTAGGATTGATTTTTTAAATCGATCTGGAGTCATTCTAATTTTGGCCCCAGTATGATCATTGCTTGTTATGAGAATTTGGAACAGTATACAATCTTTCGTCTAACTGAAAATAAATAAAATTTAAAATAGGGTGAGGGTGAAGCACCCTTGTACCCCAATGCATATGCTTACCCCGTTATAAAGCTTGGAGCGAATAATGCAATTTGTGTTTATTGGGGACCCGCATTTGAATATGCGGGCAGTAAGGTCAAATGGTTACATTGCATTGTGTAGCGTCGGGGCATTCGATCGGTTTACATAAGTTGGAATTCATTTGAAATACAAATATGTTTACTTTTTACACTTTCACTGACAAATTGCTAAATACATAATGCATATCATTTAATATAATCATAAAGAATTTCTATTCCAGTCGTAATATTGTTGTTAGCACTTCTAAGAATCTGTGAGAAAGATTAGCTTATCCTTTGGCACCAATAAAATAAATTTACAATGGCAATATACAATATCTGCCGGGTTCAACCAGTTCTTTATATTTGTTACCATTAGATTTTATATCATCGATAAATGTAAATGTTAGATTTTACTTATAATAACATCGTGCTACTTAGTTTTACTGAATAGTGGTAGTGTAAATATCTTATGAAGTCTACATTATTTGACGTGCATTACTTAAAGATTATACTGACCTGTCGTGGGTCACATTGTGCGTGGAGTGTATGGGACTGTAGGGCAGGTCTTCGAGGTTGTACCGCTTCGTGCTGGTCGACACGCGCTCATACTGACTGTTGATCTCGTTCTGTTTCAAAAATTTTAAATTTTACTTTGGAAGATTAAATATATAAGTAATTTAAGATTCAACTTTGAAATTTCTATCACATTTATTCACGAATAAATATTCTGTTTAATATTAATATTTATGTGCTTGTAACGATTGTATGTACTGAGTGGACAAATAAACTAATTTTTATATCCATCTATATTAATATTTAATAAAAATGATTTACATGTATGCAAATTACTTATATTTAAGATTAATAGAAAATCCTAACACCGGTGTAGTTGCATGAGTGTATCAATCAGTAATGAATAGAACAACTTTTCGTATGTAAATATCCTGAAGGATGAAATTGGAACTTTTTGGGATTTTTTGAATATCAAGAATCAAATTTTAATTAGCTCAGTATGCGTGATATGGGTGTCTAGTGGCTCAGCAATTGTTCACACAAATTGAATCGCAGGCGCAAGTCTCGTTGCGGCGATCTATGAATCAGCGTTTACAGTTCTCGCGAATCAAGGACTTTGACACTTGGGCCATTGAAATAGCGGAGGATTACATTTTTATACATTTTAAATCATACATAAGTTAACTAGCTTTACTTTTATAATAACACTTCAGCAACAAATACAAAGGAGAAGAAATTAATTTGAAAATACCTAAAATTATATGAAGGATGGGAAATATGAAATGATCGATTACACATATCTTCTTTAAATTTATTGTTCTTTGGGTTTTTATTTATCAACTGGTAATGCTTAGTTATTCTTTTATTATACTCCGCATATAACTCGCATGTGACGCGTGAAAAGTTTATTTTTAACATACTAACAACAACTCAACTTCACATGTGATCATTTATACATTGCCTCTCTTCTAAGTCGTATTTCCTCATGACTGAGGGTCGTGGTCATCATGTGTGATGAAACACACGGCGACTTACTTGTCAGTTATAATGGAGTGGTTTGCCATTTGCCTTCTCCATTTTTTCACCCGATGAAAAATGTCTTAAGGTTGTCTGAACAGTTTTAGTGGCCACATCGCTGCTAGGTAAACGACCATTAGCGGTTATCGAAATTCACCAAATAAGTACTAGGTGTGGTTTGAATATAATCATAGTAACGGTTTTAAACTCACTAAGTTTAAACTACGTACATACAAATTTTTTGTATACTAATACTGAAGAAATTTAAAATAATCATTACAAATATAATAACAAAGAATGCTAATTAACTAGTATTATTTACAATAATTATTTATGTCTACGACTTTGAAATATGGATTTGGAGTCCGAAATAAAGGTTATTAATTTATTTTTATTTATTAATTTTTGTTCATACATAAATTTTAAAATATTAAATATTTGTTTAAATTCTTTTAGTAATATATTTACAGTAGTTATAGTACAGATGAGACATTGACAAGTATTATTTGTAACTACTTGTTTACTAATTGAATATGAACAAACTTTTTTGATTATTAATTATAACGTACCAATGTTTAAACAAAATTAAATGTTTTAGTCAAACAAATGAATGAATTTCTTTTTCTACATTTATTAATATATACACTTGTTACAAATTAGTATTCAACTGAGTCATCGTTTGGATGTTATCAAGAGTCCGTTCGAAGCAAGTGTGAATTAATCGTTGACTACGTAACGAAAGAAAATAACTAGTTTAAATTCATCAGTTATAATTATTTATAATTATTATTTTATTGTGAATCTAAAAATTTCAGCGTTAAATATTTATAATATAATGACGATTCAATTAAAGAAATGTTATATGAAAAAAAAAACTGTTTAAAAGTTTTTATCAAAATACTGTTATAAATAGCAATATTATTAATTAATAAATAACTATAATAACCCACCTTAACCATTTTCAAACACTAAACCGTAAGTTTCATCAAGTAGAATAAGAATACTTTGCTTGTTACTAAGCAACTCGGAAATGGATAATACGTACCTCAATCCAGTGTTCTAAATACGACCTATAACTAGGTCACGATTCCCACTCAGAATATATATTCAATGTAAAAACTAAACTTCAGTATGGAAATTTGTAAACGTACGACCGAAATGGTGCAGATGTCCTGAAATAATAATGCCCATAACAGTAAAGCGGGCGTTTTAAAAATAAATCGACGCGGGGGACGAGCGGCGTCCATTTGTATATCTAACTCAATATTTTCCTGTAAACTCACGCTGAAATTTTCCTTCAATGAAACATAGTGAAGGTAAGATAAAATTGATTTCTTATTTACCAGTTATATTTGACGTCGGTTCAAGTTAGTGCGCGATTGAATACTGACAGTAGTTTTGTATAAGCAGTAATTTTGACTGTATAGGTTAATTGAAATGTAGAACGCGAAGATAATGATGATGATAATAAAATAGAAAACGGTAGGAATTGGGACTTTAAATTTTGTAAGTAATAAAAATTGTATGTGTTGCCAGATAGTAAGACGGTTGTAATTATTTATATAGATACGTTTAATATTTATTTTTAATTACTGCGAAATTTGTAGAGAGCATCTGCGTTAGTTCCATCATCATTAACCTCTCATCAGACTCTGTTGGTCATAGACCACCATTAAAGATCTTTACACCGTAGTGCTATGATGCCGCAATAAGCGATTTTTAGCGACCTTCACCAGATCACCGGTATACCTAGTGGGAGACCTGCCAACTCTAAGTTGGATTATAATTATAACTGTATAGCAGTTGGATTGAATGCGATTGGGGCGAATGAACTGGACGCATTAATTGATATCTTCGTTAAAGTTCAAATGTGATCAATTGAATGTTGTATTACATTTAGTCAAGATATCTCTTGGCTAACCGTCTGGCCGTTTTAACCTTGAGGCCGGCCATGTGGCTGCCATACTGGTTATGTTTTTATAAAACTAAGAAGATTGTAATGTGAACGTTTAAAATCTTCGTATCCGTTTCTTCAAAATATTTATGAATTTTACTTTATTTATATAGAATTAACATTAATGAATATTATAAATATAATAACTGAAATATAATCCTGGATTCGTTGAAAGTTACGTTCAGTTTGAAAACTGTTTGGATTATTTATAACACCTATAAATATCATCATCAAAATAAAGATATCTATTACTTGACATCGATTTAGATTCATATTTAATTACAATTAGATTTTTTTGGAAGCGAGAAATCTTTTGTTCTTACAGACAGCTACAAAGGTTTTATTTAAGTTATATACATATTAGATTTGTCATAAAATTCTGTATAGTGTATAAAAGACATTTATAATTACACTGTATTATTTATATAATATTTTCACAGTTAATTTATTAAGAATTCCAAAAAATTTATAAACGCATTACACACTGACCTTAAATAAGAAACATTTAAAATATTAAACTTAACATCTTTAAAAACCTAACTCATTACTAAAGTTGTTAAATTTAGTCACACTACCATTGTTTAAATTTCCATAACCATTTAACAATAATAATGTTAATTTGTCATTATAAATTCTTGTCTTATTATTCATAATTTAGCCTTTACATATATATGGGTGATTAATTTTGTTTTGCATAGGAAGAGATATACACTCCCGGACACATCTATCGGCCCACCTAGTGTTTAAAAGTTTTAACGGTGTTTAGCTAAAAATAAATGTTAGGTGGAGCAATAAGTTTTAATGCAGTTTTAAAGCTGATTTTTTGGTCAACCTTTATGAATGTTTTTTTTTTTTAATTTTGAATTCAGGATTATGAAAAAAAAACGAAAATTCGAGTCTGTTCATTGTTTTCAACGACCCAGGAATGGAGAAACCTTTTTTATTTCGCACAAGTTGGATTTCTTTTTTGATGTGTCCGATTATTGGTTCCATAAAAAGGCAAATCTAAACTCACAGCCAGTTTTGACCAAAAAATATGGATACTCTGCCTGAAATTGTCGCCCAAGTTGTAAAACTTCTGCCGGCCAAATCAATTCGAAATTACAAAAAAAAAAAAAAACATACATAGGTGTTGACCAATAAATCTGCTTCAAAACTGCATTAAAATTTATTGCTCCACCTAACATTTATTTTGGAACTTTAAACACTGGGTGGTGGGCCGATAGATGTGTCCGGGAGTATATAAAACTATATAATAAACAATAGATTTTCCTAACGTTATATTAATTATTGCTAGTTGAAATTCATGGTTATTCCTCCATATGGTTCCTCGTAAGTTATGCCGCATATACCGATCTGGTTTACGACGTGAAGGAATGCACGTTACATATACATATGATAAATTATTTACAACCAGCTCAACAGTTCTCTTCCTATGTGAATCATTTGTTATAGATAACATTTTACATTGTAAACATCTATTTCATGTGGAAATAAAAATGAATGGTAGAATAATAACTAATATAATATGTTATATACTGAAATCATCATTCATTATGCAAAATAGTATTCCGTTTAAATTCATTAATGTAATTAATGTTTTATTTATGCTATCAGACAATTTGGTTGGTTCATACGAATTTAAACTGGGTATTGGTAATTTTAAGTAACTGGTGAAAAATTACATTTAACTCCGAAGAAATATATCTAAAAGATTTTTGGTTTAATACATTATACAAAATTTTACAAAGAATAGCTATAATATCGAAACGAAATATTTCAAGGTGAGCCATAACTACACAGAATGATTCAGTTTGTTTCATCAAATTTTTTATGTTATAAGAACAGATAGGTTAAGATAAAAATCAATTAAAATATATAACATAAGCTATTTGTGTTAAAAAAAAAGTATGGAAATTTTACGAATACTTCTGACAAGTTTTTTTTAACAGTTTTTGAGAAATTCTAAGTTTTGTTACGAAAGCTGTAATTTACAATGTGTATGTGTGTCAGATGGAACTTTCTGTATTTATCAGGCACTTACTTGTAAAATTTCCTTTCGACGGCCTTTCAGTCGGTCCAGGCTTTCTTCCGACGAGTAGTCGGATGTCTTCACCAGCTTCTCAGCGGTACGCGAATTCTGTCGCGTGCGGTGAGCGGGCGGGCTCACTATTTCCGGATCCTCCTCTATCAGTTCCACGCTCTCCCTCCTCGATGATTGTTGCATTTGTCTACGAAATTATTATATATTAGAAAGTGTAATTTATAGAGTATACCTTTAGATATTTTCGGTGGAATATGCCGATGTCCAGCGGTGGACTGCCGCGGCCTGTTGATGGTGATTACTCTTAGCTATTTTATATGTACACTTCTCTTTATTTAATAAGTATTCGTAGAAATAAAGATATATTAAAAACAGTCAAAATAATTCCTACCGATATTTTTTCTGTTATAAAGTATTTATTGCTCAACATTAGAAATTTCATTCGCTAAGTTTTACAATGAACATGATCATAATCAAGTGACGTCACAAAATTGTAACAATCACAAATTTTTATCAGTAAATTAGATACATCTAATTGTATTTTCAAAACGGCAATAACTTTTAGACTAAATGAAATCGCCTAATATTATAAACTTGTTCATTTGAATTTTATATAGTTAAAAGATATCTTATTATTAATTTCCAAGAAATTATCAATTTATGTACTACTGTAAATGTTTACACATGCAATAATATTTTCTGGTACCCTCTAGATATTGATATAATTAATTCAATGCCCTGACCGGTAGTAGTGTAACAAACATTACTGAATATAATACGTATATTTCAATTTCATTGAATTATTATCGATGTAGTTCGTCAGCTGCGATATTTTGTAAATTTACCATTAGTTGTATACATCACGTGAGAGCGTAGCAAACTGTAATGTAAACAAACAGTGTTTCCTAGTCGCCTACACGAGTCCACGTATTGTACGGTATGTGTGAGTATTTGGCATTGAGAATTCACCTTGTTACGATATTCTGACTCAGCGCAGTACTTCAAATACACGATAATGCGTATGATGTACCCCAAGGTTACACTCCTCGATTAGAAGAAAAAACTTATTCCTTTTTTATTATAGGGAAATATATATATAAATTGTCATACTATTAATATGAATTTCAGTTGATTATGTCACTCCTTGAAGTAATGAAGAGTATCTTGGTGAGTTTATACAGCACCAGCAATCTCACTCTTCTAGTATTCCTACTAATAAAATTTTATGCTTATTACTGTTGAGTAGTGATGTCACTTATAGTTACTAAATATTTATTATTTATCTAGTTGTTAAATACTGACTTATTTCTATGCCAAATGATAATCAATATATACATGGGTAGGTATACAAGTATATGGTAATTTCAATTAACCATATATTATTTGTTAAAAAAACAAAACTTTCTCCTATTTGTAACTAATACATTAACATGTCTTCCAATGAAATGGGAATAGTTTTTAAAAATTTGTCTCATTCGGTACAAATAATTTATATTCTCCACTGTGTACGATGATGTCCTGTTTCACTTTTTTTACTTTCCTTCAAAAAGAAATTGGGCATTGTACAGTTGTGTGATTAACGCTTTTCATAATTATTATTACTAAATGTTCTTAAGAAATAAAAGTTAATCAATATAGATATAATATAGAGAAGACAGGTTTGTAATATTCGGCCAACAAGCTTTTAAGCGCATATACTTTTTTATACATAATAAATGGAAACATTTTTACAAGTTTACAAGGACAACTACACAACCATATAAAGGACCCATTAATTGTCATATGAAATGCTTCTTCCCCATCCCTATATGAACAGGTTTGGTTTTATTTATAACCACCTCTGTCTTCACATTTCAAGTCAACATCACCAAGGTTTTTTTTTAGACAAATAATTTGTGTTCTAATTAGTTTTCGTTAAAGTGAAAATGTAACATGTCTCTAATGAGTAATACAGATAGGTAAATAACCTTCATAGATAATGTTATTTCAAGAGCATAAAAAATTGGGACAAACTTTTTTTTTATACAATGAAACGAGGAGAACAGAAAGTTCACCTGATAGTAATTGATACATGATGACACTGCACCACATTATGCTCATCGTCTTCAGGCATAATGTGTAGTCTTATTACCCCAGTAATTAAACCAGAAATTAGTAATGTTAGCACACTACTGTTGCCCGGCAGAAATAGCAACTATGAAATTCACTGTTGAACCATGACTTTAGATAAAAATAACAATAAAACGTTATTAAACTTATCACATATTATTACTAACCTGTTATGAATAAAATGTATGTTTTTTTAATTTTGATGAAAGTACAAATGTTTCATTTTCATGATGAACTTAAAAAACCGATCATTACTATTAGATCATTAATCGGCATCAACTACATACATGTTGTTTTTTAATAATGTGAATCATGTCAGGGTTGGAGAAATTGTTGATACTGCTTATCATCTCAGTAATGGTAATATTTACTGTTGAGCACACTCCCTGAGCTATTTATAACAGATATGAGCTTATCATTTATGTATGAAACATTTCTTCAATCAACAACATGATTTTCTTATTTGGATATTGTATTTTATTGCTTTCTGAATAAGCACTTGACTTACAATTTTGGGTATTAATGTTAAGGTCGCATATAGTCACAGTGACCTCGTACACATGGGCTATTCTATGTAAATGACGTCATCATGGTAAATGATGTGTTTTCAGAAATAGCTTTGTGATTGTAATTCAATAATTTATGAATTCCATTAGTAAATTTTCAATGATTTATATTAATATATTTTTTAACACGAGGTAAAGATTTGTATGAAAAAAAAATATGTTATATATATATTAGTTATAATATTATAATATAATATACCACCACTAGCAAATGTATTGTATGAACTACATACAGAATAACGAATGCTGAAAGAAAATAATATTGATAACAAAGATTGTGAACAGTATCAACATTTTCTTAAAGATAAAAAGTTGACTATTCTTGGTGTGACATTTGTCACTGTAAAATTATCTTCAATAACAAGATTAATATTTATTTACTAGTAACGTGATTATTAATGACTTCCTTAGTATCCACCTAGACATATCTTAATATATTAGTACATTAATAGATGTGAATTTTTTTTATTGTAATAATGTAAAGTATGCAGTATGCATTAAAATTCAAAATGCAGACTACATTGTAAACAAACATTATCATATTCAAAGGCATATTGATAATACTATCTATGACATAGCTTATCACGATTTTCCAGCAATTACATGTTAGGTTACTATGTTAAAAAACCACCAGCACTACTTTCTTTGTCCTGTGTTTTTCTTTTTCCACTTTTTGCCCTAATTTCAGTATTTACAATTTTACACAAGTATTTACATGAACAATAAGCAGACACTTCATTTTAAAACTTATTAAGTTCAATGTATCTTTTAAGCTAAGACTTGTACATTATAAAGTTTACATTTATTAGATAATTCAGGATATATAAATGTTATTTTAATTAAAATTTTGTACACTGATAAGTTATAAATTCTTAATAGACATTAAAATAAACATATATATTTGGTACACTAAAAAATGTATATATAAGTAAATTTGTGTTATACTACATAAATATAAAAAGTTTTATTTTACATCTATATTAATTAACAGATATAAAATAAAACATTTTTTCAGTTGACAATTATCATCGTACAATGCAATCTAATTTGTAAATATGGCAGGAGAATTATAGTGCAGGTGGTGTTTCACATCATGCCTGCATACAAGGCAGCAGGTGTTCAATAGTTAAAACATACAATTACATACTAAGGGTATTCAACTTATTATGTTAAAAAAACATTTTATTATTAAATAAATTATAAAAAACGATTTAATAGTTAATATGTAATGTTAATTAAAGAAAAAAAATTATGTGCGGGATAAACACCAAATTTAGTTAATTCATCATATTGTTATTACCTTAAATTTTTATGTCAAAATCGAAAACATGAAAATACTTACTTGATTGGTGTGCTCCTTTTAACAGGCGTTTTTCTACCGGTCTTGTGATGTATGTGGTCCTCGTCTTCAGCACATCGCTCCCGGTCGCAGCTTGATCGAAGGAACGGCGTCTTGGAACGTGACCTCGACCTCAAACCAGCGACTGTTAGGTTCTCCATCATTCGTCAAAAATATTTACGTTTTTTGGATTAAATTTTCTGTAACCATGTTTGCTCATATGTCCTCATAAACTGTGACCCATTTTCACAAACAGGTGCAAAATAAAAATTAGCGGGAGGAATTCAGTGCGCGTCGATTATTGCACAAGAAAATCTATTTCTGTGACTTTGTGCAATGCCGCCAAAATGTAACGTTACGTATCAGTCACGTCGTTATCTTTTTTATCAAAACAGGTTAGGCTATATTAACTTATTTACAATATATTAAACACTGTTATAAATATTGGTACAATATAAAGTACTCGATATGACAAAGACAACTGTGAAATTCGTAAATTTCGTAACTTGTCGCACGCTAAACACAACTGTGATATTGATGACGTCACTATCAAAAAGACGTTATGAGTAATACCATTTCAAAAAATTTAAACTTACGCATCAAGAACTTCGCTGTTTTGCTACTAGATGTGGTATATATTTAATTGCGGAAAATGATTATACAAAAAATGCTTAACATTATAATTTATTTATTAAGCAGAATAAAACAGCCAAAAAATAAAGTGAAAAAAAAAACTTGAATTTTTTAAAAACTATTTGTCTTTCATTTATTAATAAAAATATGGTATACATGTTACAAGATTACTATCGGAAATTAAACGAGCAGAGTGTAATGAAATTAAATATATCTACTAAAAAAATTACTTCATTACAATGTTAGCACTTAATACTCATACTAATGGCTTGGCCTGAATTAATTAAAATATGATTAAGTTTACAATGTTTATACACTACAAAATTTAAATTATTGTGCTTTGCGAGTCATCTGTCTTTGTACAGGAATTGTGAAATAAGTCTGTCAATGTCATTGTCAAATTAATTTTGCGGCAATCTCAAGTTGTTAACACTGACTTGATGTTTGCAAAATCCTTTTAAGAGAGGCCATTAAGCATAAAGAAGAAGAAGTTGTTAAAGTTATGAATTTTGAAAAACTTGTCGGTTTGAAAACCTAAAGCAATTTTCAAAACAAAATCCCGAATAATTAAAAATAAATTTTATGTCACTCTTCATTTATCGCTTATTTAGCGGTTAAAGTTTGAGGAGCGGCTAAAGCATTATAGTAATAACAATGAATCCAAATAAAACTTTTTTAAAAATAAAAGAACTTGGCCATATTAATAGTAAACGTGAAGAATTACGTGAGTACTGCAAATTAAAAATTGATAAGGTATTGTACATCTTGTTACTTGTAGTGAATTATTTGGTGTAACTATTTTAAATGTGACGCTATAAATGCATAAAGTTCATTAACAGATTACAACATTTTTATCTCGGCGTATTATGAATGACGATGGCGCTGATCTCTTGGCTTGTATATTCAATGGAATACCCGACAACGGATCTTCATCTACAAACAAAGTTAAAGTAAGTCAATTATAGTTTAAGAATTCTTACTAGATTAATATTGTCTTTAAATGAAAACATGCAGCTATTCATAATATCAACTGGAGTAAGAATAGCAGTCTAAAGAATTTTCCCTTAAGTTCATTAAGGAAAATACGAAAATAAAAATACAATTACATTCTTTATGCTTACAGATAATAGATATTGTGCTGAGAACTATGAAGAGTGAGTCTGCTTCTCTTACACACTGTGGTGAAGTTATTAGTAGAGTTTGTTTGGAGTTACCTAGGCAACCAGTAATACATCTAGTTAAATGGAGCGATGATTGTGTGCAGTCAATAGTTGATGATAGTGATGTAAATATGATGTAAGTTTTAAAGAACCTTGTATACTAGAGATGAAAAACTTGTGTGTATATGTAATATGTGTGAATAAAAAGTAATAAGTAAACAGATGTATTTGCAAATTATGTTTTATTTATTCATATAAATATTATACTCTTTTAATTATTATAGTTTTAGCAGCTTACACCTGTTTTTAGTTCTCACCATTCTTTCTGGTGAAGTCATCTGGTGATTAAAAATTAATAAATATTATAAATTAGTGTACTGTATACATTTTCTTCAGAAAGGTATGTCTATAAGTTGAATATATAATAATAAATCTAATTGCTAGATGGCGAGATATCCTGCCTGAATCCCTCAGTATTATTGCAAGTCATGATTGTGTTAAACACTGTGGAACAGACATGACTGGTGCTGAGTACAAAGTGCTGTGTATAAGAACTTTATGTCAGTGCCGGTGGACTCAGAGGCAGTTGGTCCAACTTGCAGCCATGTTTAAGTAAGACTTTGTTAATTAATTTATATAATTCTGCTTGTGTTTGGTTACTTTCTCCTGTTATAATGATTTTTTGTAGGTTTGTAAGAATCTATTAATTTATCTATATCGGTTTACAGATTAGGTTGCAGTGTTTTCTTTAAAAAAATATCATTGTTAATGATATCAAAATATATTCCTATAACATATTCTAATTACTTTTTTAATAAAAAGGTTAAAGTCAAAATACACATCAACAACCTAATTGCAATAACAATACAACATTATTTAAGGTATTTTAAATTTTCAGAGATATGCAATTATCGAAAAATGATCATAAACAAGTTGTTAATAAGATATGTTCATATATCAAGGATATTCCACCCGAAGCTCTTCCTCCACTTGTTCATCAATTGTTAAAGTAAGTTTGTTGTTTTCTTTCTTTTGCTCTTCTTTTAAGTACATATTAAAGTATTAGGTCAGTAAACTATAATAAAAGATTGTTATTAATTTAAAATATCTAGTGGTTCCCATAATACAGAAAGCGATACTAATATTAATTTTATTATTTTTGCATGCATTTTTTTCAGATTGTGTAAATTATACAATGTGGAAATAGTGCTTGCGCAATTAAGCCATTACTTCAATTTACATTTATATGGTAAATTGGAACCTCCTCCACAAGACTCTGAAACTACTACTGCGGATATTGACAATATTGGTAATAACTTTGTATTAATTAAATCTTGAGTCTTTTGAATGTGGAGGTAAGTGAAAATACTAAAAACGTACATTGTCTAACCATTGGCAACAGCTTTAAATAACGGATTGATATCTTTTCTTATTTTTTTTCCCCTTCTTGTTTATGTTAATCCTGCTAATTTTCTTTAAGCAGCAACTTTATGGCTATGATTTAAGCAGTGCAATTGTAAACATGGTTTTTACATTTTTACATTTACATTTTCTTACATAAAATAGTTTCTATTAAAATGAATAATTAAAAACAGGTACAAATATCTATAATTTTTTTCTAAAATGTACAACACACACAATTCTTTTATACAATTCTTCTTTTTATTTGTTTGTACAATTCTTTTATATTAAGCCATGAACAAAATTATAACCAGGTTTATTTTTTTGTGTTTAATGTGATGGTAAATTGATTTCAGTTCAGTACAGTCCCGCAGAGCTCAGCCATTGCTTATCAACTTGCATCTATCACATTACTCAAGGAGCAGCTGAGCCTGAATTGGTCAGGAAACATATCAAGCTGTGGCCTAAGACACAGCTGTTGAGGGCACCTTTTCTTGTGGATGTAGCATTGGCTATGTCTGACAAAGGTGCTGACTTCAGATCTATTTGCCTGGATGTAAGTTGATCAATCAGTAATTATCGGATATGGAAGCAATAAATTTTATTTTGTTTTATCAATGATAGGATGGTTGTTTATAGTCTATTAAATAATTTTACAATTCCATTTGAATAGGCAATAAAGTCAGCAATAGAACAGCACGCCCTCGATGAGTTGCGCAGTAAACAGTGCGCGTGGGTGCGGTCTGTATTGCCGCCGGCAGTAGATGTGTCCAGTATCCTCAAAGTGCTGACCACGGAAAGGTAAAAATCAAAAATAATAAAAATAAATAGACTTGTTTTGCCAATACACAATAAAACACCAATTGACCTCAATTTCACATGGTGTTATGTGAACACAAGAATCCTGTTATGATGGCGGATTGACAATACAAAGGTTGTAGTTTCTTTCTTACCCTGGAATACTAATACCCTTTGGCACACCAATAATGTGATAGTTATGTATTATAAGGCTTTTACCTTTTTATCTTGTTTTTTTAGAGGCATACCAACTACAATCATTATTTACATATTAATTTTAACTTAAATGTCTTAATAATGTAACATTTTGGGGTTTGTAAATAGTGTTTGTTACATGGATAAAATTTGAAAAATAATTACAAAATGGTACTTTATAACAATGTACACATTATAAATTTAGTGAGATAATTCTTACGTAATTTACACCATGTCTCTCTTTGAGGCAGTTACTTAGCTATCTGTATATATTTTGTATATAATAAATATCCGCTTTCAGCGCAAATCACCGGGACTTGACTGTACTCGGTCTCATTAACCTGGCGTTTGCCCTGCTTTCCGTCTCCCGGCTGAAACAGTCAGCGTCTGTGTGCTGGTCACACGGGAAGCTAATACTTGTACGTCTGTGCAAATATCAGCCAGAGACTGCTGAACATATTTTGAGTCAAGTCTCCGATAAGCTGTCTGGTGACGCCACACAGCGGCAATATTCAGGTACGCATTTACATAAATAAACTCGGCAAGTACATCTTTATATAAATCGTGCATAATCAAGAGCAATAAGCAAACTGTTTTGTATTATCTTTTTATCATGTCGCTGATGTTCGACTTGCACCAAATAAAATCCTCCACAATCTTTAATTCATAGTTTTCCTAGAACGACCGAAATTTCGCGATGTTATCAGCCTTCCTCAAATCTCGCAGCCCGCTAAAAAAATCTATTTTGTGGGATGTCTCTGTTGTCTAAATAGATACTATCACAGCGCCTCTTTCTGTGCCAAACAGTAGTGTGCAAACTTTCCTTCATTCCGGTTTGAAGAGCGTCGTAGGTAGTGTAATTATTGGAGTAACGAGATTTGACATCTTACGTATTACGACGAGCGGCATAACGAGCGCACGTTGTTATGCGCAGATGTCTTGCTTAGGTGAACGTTCTTCACATATTATCGTTTCGCCAATTAAATAAAAACTATTATAACCAGAATGCTTCCACGTCCTATGCGAGTTGTCGCCTGTATCAGTCGAGCGGTGCACGCAAGTGGCCACTATTTTGGAAAGTTGCCAGCCGTCTCCAACGGAATACGAATCTGCTGCTCAAGTGCTCAATGCTGTCCACCCGCTTCTCAACTTTAGTACCAGAACTAGGGACGCGCTGGTGATGGTCTGCCGCAAGGGTCTCTATTCAAGGTTCGATTTAGAAGTATACATGATTTATGGTAAAAAAGAGTATTGATAGTACATACAATATATTTGTGCAACTCATCTCCCCTGAGCGAGTAATTGTAGAAAGACTATAGCTATAGGTTAAAAAATGTACTTATCGTTGCTCCAATTTTTTTTTAACTTTTATGCATAGTAGTGTTAGGAATTTCTGTATTAAAAAAAAATTTTGAAAAATACATGGTTGGTTTTTTCTTACTATGGGTAATAAATATATTTTATCTCATATTCATATGGTGTTAAGTAACAATAAGGTTGTAGAAAGAGAAGGGTGTTCGATTAAAACACTCTGGGTTTCATATGTTAACAGCTGGAAACAGTGACGTAGCTATGGCGGAAGAAGTACAATATTTAAGGATCGTCCTTATTTTAGCAAGCTCAGACTTTATAGCATAGGCCTCGAAATCGATTCAGGGACTTTGAGTAAAATGTACCAAACAAATGCCACTGCGATGGAGGCAGGAATTTTGTTATAAGAAATTACTCGTGCGTGTGAACAGGGACTCCCTCCATCGATGCCTTTCGCTGTCCGGTTTCCTGACGGTATTGCGCCACATAAAGCTGTCCAGCGGATCTCTCAGCAGCAGTCATGGTACCGCCAGTGAACACTCGAGCGCGCACTCCTACCTCACGCAGCTGACGGTGGACCTTCACGCAACGCAACAGGGTGCTTCGTGAGTACAATATTTTTTGGTTATTTAATTACATATTATAAACAAAAACATAATCGCACACTTCATTGTTATAATTAGGCCTGTAGTCTCTTTTTCAAAAAATACAGTTATTTTTAAATACAACAAAGTTAAAATATGAGGAACATGCTGCTGGTAAATGACATGTTCTCAACACTTTAACGATGAAGCGTTTTGTTAGTTTTAATGATGTATCAACCGTGACCCTTTTCTATCGCAAGATTATAATCGTGTAGTTATGAGTATTTGTTTGTTTTAAGCGTAACATCGCGCGTGCGTAATGAGGCGATGTGCTTGGAGGTGATGTCAATACTGCGCCGTTGTCTAATGCAGGACGCAGCTGTAAAACAACTGTTATATACTCGTGAGTTGACAAAGACAACAATTTTTTACTGTCGAATCCTACATAGTTATACCCATTCGCTACGACGGCTATCAGAGTAACCATTATTATCACTATCATCGTCAGCCGATGTCCACTGCTGGATAAAGACTCGCTAAAGAATTTCGAATCGGTCGGAAAGAATAATGCTGAAATTTTACTAGCAAAAAGATACGTTGTATCTCATAGCTTTTTGCCATAATTACAGGACTATCACACACTACCGTGCTTTTAATATCGTTAGCTAATTTCAAGCGTCATGTCAGTGTGAAGCTAGAGCTCTTCAGCCCTCTGATAAAGTCTGCCGAGTCTAGCGCTTATAGTATGTCCCGAAAGCTGTTCTAGTAACGTCTCAGTTTCCACACAATGTTTTCTTTTGTAAGAATCTCAATCTCTGGAATCGAACCCAGGTGTATTTTATTTTTACGCTTTTTTCGTACTTGCAGCTAAAACTGCTACACTGCTACGTTATCATTTTAAAAAATATAAAGTAACCATTTTTTTTTAATTTAGCAACATTAAGTAAAATTTTAATTAATCCGTGATAGCTCTATACATCTACGAGATCCGCGAAATCGATCCCCACTGAACTTAAGCTCTTGGTGAAGGAAAATAATATGTAATATTCGCCAACAAGTAATGGCAACAATAAGAGGACTGTGCATTGCGTTTATTTAAGTAAATTGCGTTTATTTAATCTATAACGTTAAATTATTTATTTTGTTTATTTACAATTTCAGAACTTTACAACTGTGTGAAGGAGAAACCAGCCCTGCACGAGTCCGTACTAGAGTTCCTTTACGAACACCTTTGCAAATATTTACCTGATGAGGAGGAGGGTGGTGTGTTGCTGTTAGACAAGTGCATTCAAACCACCGCGATCACCTCTGTGCTAACGGTATGACTCGAATTCTGAAATTTTTAATTCAGCACCTATTCCTTAATTAACTACGTTTGTGGCGCAGTGGCTAACCGCTTCGATTTCGGGGCACATGTGGAGTTTAAATGCTATAAGGATTTTTTGGATTCCATCTGGCATCTGCCACACTTTTATTCAACATTTTCTAGCCGAAAAAAAGTTTTGAAAATCTATTCAAAAACTTTTTAGATGTGTCTTCATTATTACATGAACTTACTATCGATAGAAGAAGATCAATAATTAATAATTGTGTTCTATTCAACAGTTGCTTATAATTTCAGGAACCTATCTCCAGACTCCTGTATGTTATTGCACAGTTTCTTCAGTCAGGAGACGAAGATTTAGAATTCATCCTCGCCAGTCAAAACGCTGAAACAGCTAGCGCTCATCTGAAAAGCAAATTAAGCAACATTATCGAAAAATTGATCAAAAGTGACTTTGCAACAGTTGATATGGTATTGTATTTACATTATGGGTGGGGGCTTTTATTGCTAGATGAGCAAGCCGGACAGAGGCAGTAAATGTGAAGTGTTCTTGTATTTGACATAGCACAGTGAGGGTGCTAGATAAGGCTGTGGGCATCCCTGGGTGGTGCTAAACCAAAATACAAAGAGCACCCACCGGTGAGTTATGTATTAGATCGTACATTGTTTCAAAAACAATGTATCTTTTAAAGATTTCCTTCGACAAAAAAAGGAAACTCTGTTGAAGTTGAATAATGTTAAACAATTATACACATGTGATATGAAAAGTCAGTAGAAGAAGTCAGAAAATAATTAATGAAAATATACATAAAAACTATTGTTACAAATATTCTTTAGGAGGAGCACGGACTGGCGGATCTCACACCGGAGTCTAAGGCGAAATGTTTGAAAGTGCAGCAAATACTTCAATGCCACGAGGCCCTCATCGCGTACCAGGTAATGCAGTGGAAGGTCAGCAGCAAGGACGTAGCCGGTAGCGTTTACAAGCTGTTTAAAGCCTGTAATGAACTTATGGAGCAAACAAAGGTAATCAAATTGATTTGTTGCTTTTTCTTATTAAGCAAAGCGACAAGACGAATTGAACTTTTGTTGAAAACAATGTAGCTCTAGATAGGATGGTATGCACTGCACAATACTTTATATATTTTTTATATGTATTATATTTTATTATTAGGTTCTCATTGGAATTACACTGTAGCTAGTGTAATTACTGGGATAACTGGATATCATGTATTTACAGCGACGCACACTATGTGTTGCAGTATTTATCATCATAACCAGTGCCACATTAAACAATATTAAGGATGAATTTCTTTCAGACACCATCGAAATCAAATAAGAAGATCAATAAAACAAATCTAAACGAAACAAAAGATACGGTTAAGTCACAAAAAAGTCAGAAATCACAAAAGGATAAAGGAAAAGGACCGAACAAGCTATCCAATATGATTAAAGAGAGGGCTGGGCCCTTTAAGCCGCTGCCGTGTATATGGGACCTTAAGTTTTGTTTTAGGTTATTGGATTTGTTGTACAGGTACAGTTTCTTCTACATATTTCTACCATTTGTGAAATATTGATTTCGTTTGCTTGCATTTTTTATATACTACGCCTAGTCTTGGCAGGTGCATATCTTTAAGTAGTCTATCTAAGAAGTAACGCAGCGGCCTACTTCTTCCTCAAAAAGAAGTATTGTGCTAACTTTATTGTTATCTGGTTCATAGTGTGTAGCTACTTAAGTTTACTATCAAAACTTTGTAATTATTATTATTGGCACCTCATTATCAGCTACGTGTGTGGTGTGTGTAAGTGAACTTTCTCCTAGTTTTAAAAAGCTGTACTTAAATGTGTATAAAACGATGCTATTAGATGAATAGGATTTTTATCAGGCGATAAGCGATAAGTTATGATATTTACACTGTACAACATTACGCTACAAGATGACTACTGTAACGCTTTAACACTGCACATTACCGTTTAGCGGCAGAAATAGATGTAGCGGTTATAAGTATATACAATAGAAATATCTCACGAGTATATTGTGCGATGCGATTGTTTTTCAGCGAGGAAGTTAGCTGGTCATCCGCGGAGGAGCGCAATTTGTTACGAGCGCGTCGGGACTTCCACCGCTGGGCATTGCGCAGTGTAATAAGCGTGTTGAACGAACGTGTGGACAGGAGCTCCGTGCCTACTACTGTAGTCCGTATAGCATGTTTAATCTACAAGAGATGCATTTGCCGGTGAGTTCATTCTTTTTATTAATAAAAACTAACAGCTCTTTTATTGTTTTTACTTCTGGGACTCTGGACCTTTTTTTTTAAAGAGACGGTGGATGTTTCATGTCCACGAAATCTGTTGGTTCTTGCAACATGCCTATCTCCTCTCAATGTTTTCTTTCACCGGAAGTTCTCGCTCATCTATGATTGAACCCGCACCTCTGAGATTTTTAGCGCTTTCGCCCGCATCGCAAACTGAACTGTCTCGTTTTCTATTACATATTTAATTAACTAATTTTTTGTATTCCAGATTTCAAGACATGTGTGATTTCGATGATCAAACGGCTCTCGGCTGTCTGGAAGTTTTCAAGAGCTGTTTGAGTTTAACACTATCTAACAACTACTCATTTAAAATAGAAGCTCTCCTTCCTGACATGAGTGCGTAATGTAAAGTGCTAGAAACATATTTATTATCAGTTGAAGTCTTGCTCGTTTTGTCGCTTCGAGGAATAAGTAAAAATCTTTCGCATCAGATCGTATTCTCAGAAAGTAGTAAATGGATGTTTATAAATATTAACTCAAAATTCGCAATGTAAATTAACACCGTCAATTGAATCACTGTTTTAAAATTAACATACTTACATTTCAGCGAGGCCTGCAGTGACAACGGCACCGGGCAGCGTGGCCGCCATGTTGGAACATGTGTACGATGCGCTCATGCAGCTTGAGGCTGAAGGCGCGGAGGAAGATGCTGACGCTACTGCTAAGAAGATACTAGCGGCTCTATGTCAATTGACTATTGTCTTGCTGGAGATTCCGCTGCAGACTAGTGTTGACATGAATCGTGTAATACATACTTAATAACAAGCTCGACCGTAATTGCTATAACGTTAAATTTTTCTGTGGCGCTGTGTCTAATCACTTGCATAGTATTACAGAGGTCGCTTGTTTGTTTCCTGGACTACAGGTTTTGAAGTTAGGCTGGTGGTGGGTTTTTCCAAAACACCTCTGTAGTTATTATTCTTATTTATATCTGCTATCATAACATTATAACTGTTTTCCAGTTGACAACCGATTAGACCTTGAGTATTCTGGCCGAACACGCTTCACCATCCACAGCCTCATTGTCATTGTCATATGTTTCTTTAACAGGTGATAATAAAGCTTGAGGAGTATTTGAGGACAAGTAAGCAAGACTGTCTGCAGCTGATCGCGCCGCTGCTCGACGCCTCGTGTCGCGAGAACCAGGAGACACAACTTCTTGATGAGTTACTCACGAAGCTTTCCACCGCTCTTGGACGGATCGACGTGAGTAATAGGTTTATATTATAGGTTTGAATTACTCGAGGCCTGGTCATAATGTTTAAAGTAGGAAATAAGTGGTGATATATTAGATCAGACAGTCCGCGCTATTTTTTTAGGCGGTAGACGTCCTGTCATGGACTTACTATATAGTAGACCTAATATATAGTAAAAATGATGTATACAAATATTTATAGAGCCATAATTCTGTTGATATAAAGGTTATTAAAAAAGCTCGTTATTTAAAAAAATCATCAGGAAGAGGAGTCGTCGTCTGTCGAAGAGTCTGATAGTTTCCCGAGTATAGACTCTCGCACGGGGCACGCTGCATTGAACCAAGTGTGCTTGCACCTCGGCCACAGATTCAAGTCCGTCGAACACCTGCTGGGAAGAGCGAGGGACCTGTCCGCTTCACTGGAATACGCGGCTCCAACACATCAGCAGAGGATCGACGGAGGTGACGTCTTAAACACTACGCGTGACTATGATACATAACGCGATTCGTGAAACCTAGTCCTCCCTTTGAAGATATGATATCTTTGAAAGACTCTCATTAATATAAAAAAAGACATCATATGGTCTAAGTCTGTCCCACTACCATCGGCCCACCAAAAAAAAATTGTTTTATCTTTAACCCTTGTGGAATAGATTGTTTTTAAATATTATGAAAATGATAGGTTCACACGTTTCTCATATTCTAAGAGATGCATTTATTCATCATAATTATAAGTAAACGATTTTTTCGACATCATTAACATCGGGCCTATTTTAACTGCTTTAATTCATAATATTTTTTTTAGCTATTTAGAGATTGTCCAATCCAATATCACATATCCATGGCTTAAGTTACCCTGTGAGCTTTTTTAACGCAGAGAACAGCTACCGAGAGGGTATTATAAGAAAAATCTCTACATACTCCTGATTTCTCTGTAGGAGCCTAATATAAAAAAGTAAATATTTTGACTTAAAAGACCATGTTGATTATTATTCTACAAAATGTAATGACATAAAAAAAATAGTTATCGGTCGGGGCCGCCTTAATATTTTTAATATGTATTGTTAATATTTCAGAAGTCACGGAGGTGTATAAAACTTTGATCGTGCAGCTGTGCCAGCTGAGCAGGTGGACGTGTGCGGTGTCGCGGCTGCGTTGCGGCGTGGGCGCGGGCAGCGAGCGAGTGCTCGGCGCATGCGTGCGGCTGTACGCGCTGCTAGCGGCACTCGTCAAGCAACTGCCGCCCGCACTCGCTCTCGCGCTCAGGTAGGCTCGCCGGATAGTGTTGACTTCTTTTCGAACGAATTTATTTCAAAAAGAAAATTCCTTTTTTTCATTAATTTTTCTTTGATAAAACGACCGGGCAAGCTGGATGTTCAACAGATAATGTGGCGCTAGTTACGATGATGATAAACTGCACCCTATTTCTGTTACTGCACTAGCTAGCTATAGCGCCCTTAAAACTTGAACTTGGTCACATTTGTACTGATTGTCCATAGAAATGAAAGCTGGGATGATACCATAATTAAATTAATATACTAGGATACCTACTCTTTTATGTTTTTCATTTGTTGTAAAACAAAATCATCTACAAACAGACTTGAACGTTTGCTGAAGCTGTGCGGCAAGAGGTTGTCGTCGGCGATGGACTGCCTGATCACTTATGTGGAGCAGTCTCAGCGGCCGCAGGCGCGGCGTGCCAGCAAAGTACTGCGCGAGTGCCGCCTGTTGCCACGACTAGTGCTGGAGACTGAGCAGTTTACAAAACACGTCACGCTGCTCGCCAAAAAAGCTGAAGTATATGCTTTTTTATGTTATTTAATAAGAACTTCTTTATACTAAACATCCTTAAACTCAGTTCTTTTTATAATTATTCTATGCGTTGTAGCTAGTAATATTACTGGGATAACGAGACCTAAAATTTTGGGTGCAATAAGCACAATGAAATGCAAGGTCACCACTAGATGAACATCCTGCTCGATTCATCGTTCGGTCGGTCCCGGAACATAGTAACGAGATCACTCTTTTATATATACTTCTTCGATTTAGTATTTAATAAGAAAACATTATCAAAGTTTTAAAAATTAGTCACTTGTCACTCAGGTGAACTATCAGCAATACTTATCACTCGGCACCGCGAGGGACTTCAGGATAAAGGCGCCCGTGTTGCAGGAGATGATTAGCGCTATGGAGCAGGCAGCTGACGATGATGGAGTAACAGGTATGTTACCGTTTTCTATTATGACATATGCTTAAGATCGAAGTGTATGGCCCATCTGGGCATAGTTGGCAGAATGTATGAAAGTTGGGGACTTCAAGTGCTCGAAATGGGAACATCGTACTAGAAAATGACTACCCACTAGGACGATAGACGACATTAAATTATGGGAGCCACTGGACTCGGTTCCGGATTGTGTTTTGTGTAATAAATTACAAAATACCAATGTCCAGCAGGGGACGTTTATCGGATACGACACTATCATGTTACTGTCATTGTTTTTTTTTTGACAATTATTACGATTTTCGTTCGCCATTTAACAGATGAACAGGAAATAGATGACGCCGCTACGGATATTGTTCAGCCTGCGAGCGACCACGAAGAGGACAACGAAAGTGAAGACGAAAGCAACGTTAGAAAGAAACGGAGAGTCTCTTAATTAAAATTGCACAAGTTATGTAATAAAGAAATATATAGCATATATATAAATAAATATTGCATGAAAATTTTATTGAAATTTATTATAACCCGTGTGAAAGTCGAGTTAGAATATCTATCGCGTCGTAAAAGGCGACTAAGACGGAACTCTAAAGAATGAGTGCAATGCACTCTCGCCCATAACAACATGGAGCTAGTTGAGATGTTATACACTGCACCACATTGCGCTCGTCGCCTTGAGACATAAGGTGTTAAGTCTCGTTACCCCAGTAATTTCACTAGCTCACAGCGCCCTAACCGGAACACAGTAATGTTTGCACACTACTGTTTGGCGGCTGAAATGGGAGCTGCGGCCCTACCTAAGTGGTCTCCGGCAACAGAGAATTACCACCAGTTATATTAGCATTATAACTCCTTATTGTTATAGACGCGTATTTCACATACCCGATCAATCTTTACTCATCTATTTGGATCGATGTATAAAATAATTAAATTTTTACGTATCGCATGAAAGTTGAAACATTTTTTATTTATATATTCATGTTATTTCTTATATACAAACAACGCAATGGTTAAAAGAGATCATCGTGATTATCAGGCAATATACGTCCACTGCTGGACGTTGGCCTCTCCCAAAGATCTCCACACCGATCAATCATGCGAATGTGAGTTCCCAGACCCGCAAGTAAATTAAAGGCAATAATAATTGTGATAACGAGTCAAAATTCTCGTTAACCACTCAACTTTAAAATTCATCGTAACTAAAAATTATCAACGAAAACCGCTCCAGCTGGCAAGTGTTCGTAATACTTATTGGAAATTTTAATTAGTTTTATAATGGCGTAGGCGAGTTTTGTAGTAATCGATTAAAAGAATTATTGATAGCGTGAAATATTACATACAATTTGTAATAAACAGCTTCATTCTGTTATTTCTGGTTAATTACCTACACATACATAATGCTTTGCATACTATACTAAAAATATGATTAATGTATATTTACTTGATCGACTCATCGCATCGTCTAATAATGTGTAAATCCCATTAAAGAAGGAAGCAGACACAGCAGGGCAATCATTAAGTTCTTATGCTCTTCGTGTCTAAAACTTTCTAACATTAGCAACCTCAAACATTTTAAACGATATAATATAAGAGGTATTTTCATATAAAAGTAATTTACCCCATATAACATCAACTTTACGCCAGTAAAGTCCCGCCAGAATCAGTTCTGCCGTTCCGGAGATTTAATTCCAGTTACTAAACAAAGGATTCCTCTGGTGATATTAGCGTTTGTGTCCTGACCGCGAACCGACAGGATGGCCTCATTCTTCTTTGCCACAAACATTAACAAATAAACCACTGTTATTTATATATAAGAGATAATGTATTTATTATTTATATGTATATGTGCCGATAGCGTAGTGGTTTGAACGCCGGCCTTCAAATCCGAAGGTACTGGGTTCGAATCCGGCCTGCACCAAGAAATTTTTCAATTTATGTACTGTTAGTATAACAGCAACTCACGTGCTTTGACGGTGTAGGAAAACATCGTGAGGAAACCAGCATATCTACGTCATGAGCATCCGTGCTCGCACTAGTAGCATGTGAAATGGAGAAGGCAATGGCAACACCACTCCATTATAACTACAATACCAAGAAAGTAGTCGTGTTTCATTACACATGATGACCACGACCCTCAGTCATGAGGAAATACGACTTAGAAAAAAAATGTTATTTCAAAAAAAATATTCTATGTTATGTACAGAAACGATATTTAACAATATTATAACAGCGTAGACATAATGATTTGGTAATTCATTTATAAAGTTCGTACGTAAATAAATTTTAATTACTGTATCGGTTTCTCAGAATAACGTTTCAAATAGTTTGGATTCATTCCAGAGCGTTAGAAATAATATTTGAAAACAAGCGGCGAGCTACATGATGGCCAATTATCGTGTAAATATTCAACGCTTTTAAACTGTATGCGGTATTTTGTTATGTACGGAATAGATATCGGCTTTAACATAGAAATCGTTTTAAGCCAAAACCTATTACATTTATGTATTCTCAGTAAAATGTTAATTAAAATAACATTGTATGTATTTTTATCACTTTGTATATGAAAAAATATTACTACGGAAATTATAAATGTTATACGAGTTTTGTGAATTTATTGATAAAGAACATTTAGTTAAGCACTTCAGGACTACTTTTGATAGTAATAACTTTAAAAAAGACTGTCTTTTCAAGAAAAACCTATTAGCTACATTCAAAGTATTTCTTCGTATTTATTTAGAATTTTCGGGTTCGCTAGGTTTTGTTAAATAGTTGCCGTATTGTGTTCAGAACCTGTGACCACTTTAAACGCTGAGGACGACCACCGAGAGGGTTTTTATGGGTAAATTTCTTCACATAACTTTATTTATACAAATAAGCAAAGATGTTAAATATGAGACGAAACCAACTAAGGTACAATTATTTATTAACCCAATGAATTGTGGCATTGCTTATTATAGCTTATCCAAATCGACGACCTGGTGAAGATCGCAAGGAATCATTGGATGCAGGTGGAAATCGATATGGGTGAAGTCCAGCTGTGGACAAAAAAGGCTGAAATTATGATGATAATATTAGGTAAGTAGTCTTTTTGCAAATGCAATAAAAATTATATCATGGACTATATTTACTGATCGTTATTTAAAACATCCGATAAACCAGCACAGCATCCGCTTTGATTTTGTCATTGAGATCTGAAATAAGGATGAGACATTTTACCGCGAACCTGTTAAAGTTACCGACATTCCGTGGACAATTTTACTGGGAAATTTAAATGCAACGGACATACCGTTCTGCGAAGGTGGGATGTTGTAATTAATATCCGCGAAATATGACTAAGGCGGGCGATGGAAAAAAATCAATAGTTTATGATAAGCAGAAACGTTTTATGTAATGATTTTATAACAACTGCGCTATATTATTACTTTTAGATGTAGTATACATAATAATTATTATTATAAGCCGTTTATTCTCTTTAAATATAATAATACGAAATTTACATTAAATAACAAAAATATAGCTAAAAGTAAATGTGTACTAAAAGGGTAAGGTCTCCGTAAATAATGTTGGTTTTTAAATTCGCCCACCTGTCCGTACATTTTATATTACATGTAGATCAGTTAATAGAAAAGCTGAACGAAATAAATAATTCAAAACCTTTTAAACTAATACTTTTCCACTTGATGAAATCTTTTGCAATAGCGATAAGTCGTTCTTTACACTATTCTCAAACGCATTATAATATGATAAAGTTAGTCAATCATATAATAAAAGTTATTCAGATCGAAATAAATCAAAATTGACGGCGTAGAAGTTTAGTTGAAAGATATATTACAAAAAGAAGAATACAATCCATCGATCGCAAGTTTCCTATTTTTATAATCGTTAACCCAATGGTGATGGTCACTGGTCCAGCTTTTTCTTTTTCGGAGATGACCCACAACTAATTACACAAACAAAAGTATTCAAATAGACCTTTTGATAAAAGTGTCGTGTAAACTTTAACTTGAATTAACTATAAGGGTGGTATTTTAATTTAATGTAGAGAAAAATTTCCGTTCACTTTTACGCATTAAACTGAATCGATATATTTAAATACTTTGAAAAATTAATCAATAACCATTTCGATAACTTCTTTAACAAGGTTTTGCCTTATTTTGTTGTTATGTTTGGACACAGAAAATGCAATAATAAGAAAAAGAAAAATACATATGTGAGCTAAACCATTTAAGTTTTTTCCATCAAACCTTCGTATGAAAGTAAATATATCGGGAGGATTGTTAATATACTATTACTTACAAAAGATGTGTAGTGAAACAATTTCATACTCACCATCAGTAACATGTGAATGATACGTCACACAAACACTGTGTTAATTGACTTTGTTTAAAACAATCGGTTACAATACTCCAATGTTGTTGTAATGAATCATTAATATAAAAACAACTACAGCGACTACCAAAGAAAGATACATTTATCATCGTATTTCACGATAATTCGTCACACTTAGTCACCCATTAGCGAATCGTGTTATTTTTTCTGAAAACTTATCTAAGTTTATATAACTTGTTTGGAGCCGGCTACTTGGACCGTCTTTAACTCATGAAAAGTAATCGGAAATGAAAAATGACTGTACTTTAAAATAAAACCATGTTATAATCTTTATAATTCTTTAAAATCGTAACCACATAAATGTAGAAACTTTGCAATGAAGAAATTTATATAGATCAGTATAAATCTAAAATTTTGCATAAATTTCTCTGGTTTGAAAATATATTAAAACATCCCTGCTGCTACATTATCCTTGGTGTCGTTATAGGCTACTAAGTAGTTAATAATTCTATGAAAAGGGCAGCTGTTCGCCCATGTCACCGTTACCGGGATACAACGCTCACCCGCATGCTAAGCGTGGGGTGTACCACTTATATCCATTTGGGGAGGCCTATGTTCCGCAGTGGATATTAATAACTTAAAATTAAATGACAAAACATCATAGATATCTTCTTCCTCTCAATTGATGGCATGAGCACGGTTTGTGCGTGAGCCAATGTCATGTGTACACGTACAAAATAAAAGAATACAAATCCATTAAAAATTGTCTTCGTGGTCAATCGTTCATGTTCTCATCTTTTCTTCTTCGCAATTGATGGCGAGTGCTAATTTTATATATAGACGTATAAAATAAAAGGAT
This sequence comes from Byasa hedistus, assembly GCA_029286795.1. Lineage (NCBI taxonomy): Eukaryota > Metazoa > Arthropoda > Insecta > Lepidoptera > Papilionidae > Byasa > Byasa hedistus. The sequence continues at coordinate 2,309,263 of JAGSMW010000001.1, forward strand.
ACAAATTCTTAAAAATTGTCTGCGTGGTCAATTCGTCCGCCATGTTTCCTAGGCCTAAGGTAAGGTTCCATAGATATCTTATTGCAGGTTTTTATATTAACACTAAAGTAACCACAAAAGATCTAATTATTTTAAACAGTTGTTATATTTAATTAAGAACCAATAAAACTAACAATCGATTCATCATATAAATAACAAGAGTTAATAAATTTGTAATTATGTTTGAAATTCTTGGTTTAAATCGTTGGAATTGCAAACTTTGCTTATATTAAAGATAAACAGTATGGTGATGGAGGTAGCCGCTGTCCAGCTATTCCTGGTAACCGGCACCCAGTGACTCACTACTCAGAATCATAACCAAACGGACGCCTTCAACGAAACGTTCCTTCTGGGAAAAGTCAAATTTCACGCTATTTTATAACTACAAACGAATATTGAATTTCTTCGTCCGAAATTGGCAAAACATCGAAGTGTTACTCTTAAAGAGTAATCTTTACTAAGTGTACCTGAGAGTAACGCAGACGAATCTTCAGTTTTAGAAACTCGTCCGGATATTCCTTTCCGACGTCGGCAGCAGTTCTTATTGTTACCTTACGAACATGTTATGTTCCTCAAGTCGCAGCAAAGGGAGCTGATTACGACCAAAACTATATTTTTGTTAGGCCGATTACTCGACGAAACGAAAAGAAGCCGTACTGATGTTTCGAATGGTGATCCTGCGACCTTTCAATACACAAAGGACAACCATCGAGGGATTTAGTTAGAAAAAATCTCTTTATAAGCATGTCTTCTCGCTAAAACATATCTCCCGATACAAAGAAAGACTTATTTAACAGAAAGGTATGCTCTATAGAATGCTGTTATTAAAAGGAAACACATCTAAAAATTAAAATAGAGATCTAGTTGTGCTAGTGTATAACTTTTAATTAAGTATTTCTTTCGGGCGTTAAAAGAAAACTGGAGTATTACTAGTAAGTAGCTTGCTAGTAAAACTATCTGTTGAGTAGAATTTATTTGCGATAATAAATAAGGATTTCAGCTTTTTGCACGGAACCCTATTTTTTTAATTAAAAGCAGCCCAATTAAACCGTCAAACATCAGCCATCTGCCTGTGAAAGTTAAATCAACATAAGTCCAGTTGTTATAAACGTTAACAGGAACAAACTTAACTTTTAAATACTTTTTTTGAATAAATACCATGGTGAACAGACGATATTGTATAAGTTGCGGAAATCCGGGTGTTAGCAGCGTAGGTCTGATTGGCGAAGATTTCTTAAGGGGAAGGCTATTGGCTGATAATGAAACTATGGAAGTTTCTAGGTAATTGCATTAAGTAAAAAGTTAATATAATTGATATTAAATATAACTTCATTTTCTTTTATAAGTAGTTTAACAGTATAAATATTAACTGAGTTAACTAGTACATGTTAGTTTATGCTAAAATAGTTTCTTATTGATAGTAGTAGCTCTTAATATTCTGTGCTATATTTAGGTTATTTTTTTTTGCTAGCAGCAGCGACGAGAGTGTGTAGTAAGTAGAATGTTTTTGTTCGCTCAAATTTGACGTGGGTTTCGAATTCGAACCCGCGTGACGGTTGACAGCTGCCGTATTCGCCGCTTCTCGGAAGCAGGGGGTGGTTGGGAACAAACTGATGGACGTTCTCGTAACTGCGATGAGACAAAAAAAAACACACACACAAATTACTAGCTTCTATTAATCGTAAGTTTTTATAATTTCGAGTTCCAGTTATCGTTGCAATGGCGTTTTGTTTATGTTATCATAAATGAATAACGATGACATCAATTCTTTATTAACAAAAAGCTTTTGTTAACAGCTGATACGTACATATTTACTTCGGTGAAAAAAACAAATTAATGTTGGAGGTTTATTTATATATTCTAGTGGTAGTGTAATAGCATTCTCTGTTATACAACCCTAAAGGTATTGTCGGCTAGTGGAACACTAAGTTAAAGCTTAGATATAATAAGACCGTATAAAAAAAAATCAAAATACATAAACAAATGTTTAACTATACGACATTCTAATGTTGTAGTTAAATCTTCTTGTTTAGTTGTATTTTTCTTTACACTAGAAAAAAACGCAATAGCAGAGTGAATTTTTTTATAAGTTGTTGTAAGTACCATGTATTTTTCCCTAAGTTTTTTTGTAATACAATTATATTTTATTCAACTAGACGATGTGACGAGCAAGACGTTCACCTGATGGTAAGCGATACGCTTGCCCATAACAACGTGGTACTAGTTGAGATGGTACACACGGCACCACATTGCGCTCGTCGCCTGAGACATAAGGTGATAAGTCTCGTTAACTCAGTAATTTCACTAGTTTACTACGCTGCTGCACACTACTCTTTGCTGAAATAGGAGCTGTGGTGGTACTTACCTAGACGGTTTTCGGCAACAGAGACCTACCACCATTGGTGAAAGTTCTGTATTAGATGTAACAAAATAAAAAAACCATTTTGTATTATTAAGAATTATTACAGGTAATATCAAAAATTATAGTAAAGTTCTATATATAAAAGGTGCAATCTGTATTTAAAGGGCAAAATAAGTGCGTGATGTGTGTAATTATAATAGTAAATGGTTCAAACGGAATTCGCAATAGGAAATTATGAACGCCCGGTCGATTACAGCAGATTTCAATGTAATGGCGTTTCATCATAATTGGTAATTGGAACCGGCTCAAAGGAAATGTTGGGGGCCCAACGACCAACGAGGCACAGTTTTAGGAATTGCCTGCACGTTCACCGCTGCGTGATCTAACCTAATAAAGCCGCCGGAAATAGCAAGCGTTCCCGCTTTAATTGCGTGTTCCGTGAAATCACTGTATCCACACCCCCGGCGCGGCCATCGATACGGAAAATTAGGTGCTCTAATAACAAGCAGCAGGGGTGACTTCGGCTTGTAACGGTACCAAAACTAATTTTTAGTTATGTTTTCATAAATTATTATCCAACCTTATTTTCAATCAGAACCACCTGTGACACACCGACAAGACACATCTGTGGAATGACTTGTACAGGGAAAGGTTAAAGGTATAAGAGCTAGCGATAGGTCAGTAATGCCCTGGACTAAAGAAATCAGAACTGCACTTAATGGTCCACTTTAAGAATGTGCAAGAAAAGCAGCGGTGCGTGATTGTGTACTTCCTTTTTGTCAAGAGTGAAAAGACAAAGAAGAAATGTTCTTTCCTTTATAGTACTTCTTTACATTGCTGTATTATAAAATATTAAAATAATATTAAAATAATATAAACAAGCAGCCCTGGAGTCGATTACGTTGAGTTTTTTGTTTATTCGCGACAAATGATTATGTAAATTTTCACTTTATAAAACAAACACGCCGCGAATGCACAAGTTTCATGCAATATATCCGTTCGATTACACACGTACTACTTCTTTTTGCTTAAACACTTTTTGTATAAATCCATTTACAGTTAGTTTTAATAGTTTACTTGTAAACTATTTATGCAGCTATTTACGAGCTTTTAAACGTTGAAACTATGATTTGAAATCACTTATAACTACATATATGTAGTAATGTGAGTGTTAGATAGAAGCGGTGAGAGGAGAAAGTCGTTCAATTTATGGTAAACGTTCAAAACACTGTGGCACTAATCAGGACGGTGTACAGGGTTGAACGTAGACAATTATATAAAGAGAATCAAAATCAGTGTCAAATATTTTTAGAGCTGAAACTACACGTCCTCTTGCAAAAAATTAAAGCCTTTTCAAACGATATCTTTCTAGAAATTAAGCCAAAAAACAACCGAAATCATGATTAAAATATCATCCTTTATAGCCGATTACTACTACATTGACGAAGTAGAGTACACTAACGTCATTTATCTATGCACTCACTCGCACGTCATTATTACACACACAAGTATCAACAAACTACGACACAGATCACACAGAGTTAATGTACACTGCTGGATAAGACTCAGCTGGATGTGGGTTGGTATTTTCATAACAAAGCATCATGTTGAATCGCAGAAGCAGTTCTTCACTACAGCGCCTTGTAACGAAATACAGAAACGTTTGCACACTATTGTTATGAGGTAGAAATAGGAGTAGCTGTATCATCTAACCAGACGGTCTCCAGCAGAAAACATTACTAAACTAAACATTTATTGCTACAGATTAAAGTGCAACGTCTTCCAAAGTGTCTGAAACGTTTGCTACTAATCAACCAATCAAGCGGTGTGGAAATGTAGAAGGCGAAGAAAGTAATAAATTTATAATAATATAAATGTAATGCCAATTTGTACTTAGTAAGCGCAGCGGATAAAAGTCCTTGATTCTGTCCTGTGTGAAAAGACCTCGAGTCCCAACTAAAGGAAGTTTATGCTTAAAAGACTGAGCATTCTTGATGAGTACGCTTTATCATCCTCGGCCCCTTCTTCTTGGTCGGTATCACTCTTGGCAGAGTGGTCATGGTCATCACTTCAGGTGTTGATGGCAAGCTTCACAACACGCCGCTACTCTTCTCTAATGGCAGTCTTCCTCATGCACTCATGTAGTGACGATGAGCCATTTACTGCCGCGGCCTCATTTGCACAGAGTGAAATTTAGGTCAAGGCTAGTGAAAAAAGAACAAAGAGAGCATAAAGTCTATTTACAGAGTCTCAACTCTAATAATATTTTAATCTCGTATCAAGTTTCCTTAATTTTAAACAAAATATGAATAATGAAATTGAAGTATATATTGAGGGTAGAGAGTCAATTGCATCTACCATCATATGTTGTATTACATAGTTCACAACTGAAATATGTGTTAAAATAATATAGAAACACATTTGAAATTTAATACTGTACCGTTCATGTATTATAGATATTTCTGAAAGTTTACATAAAGTTTGAATGGAACTACGTCCTGTTACTAATTGCCGCCAACTCAAACCATTCCGAGTTAGTTTGTGATTGAAATGTAAAGTTTAGAATTCAACGTAACCGCAGCTCCTATTTCAGTAACAATTACTGTGTTACAGTTAAAACTGCGTTTTTAGCTAATGAAATTAGAGATGTAATGAGATTTAAAATTGTATATATTCTCATGTAAGTGAATTATTGTAATTCTTTTTGGGAATAAATATCTTAAACTTTAACCTAACATCGTTGCCTTAACATTCTGATAGTTCAGATAGTTCCGAAGAATAGAACAAACGAATGTAATATTACACAATTAAATGAATGAAGACTATAACAGCGCAACCCTATAGACCACAATTACGACCACAATTCATAGGACGTATTCTTAGAAATCTAGTTTCATGTAAACCTTGTTGCCGCTAGCTTCTGCGAATTGTCGTTTTAATAATGAAAAGCTCTAAATCCAGCGAAATTATATGCTTATAGTGGTTCTGAGAATAGATACAGTACAGAAATAATCGTACCACGCCAAATTGCTAACTAATTAAACATTATGTTATAAGTTTTTATTACAGTAATGATAAATGTTGATTATGAGTATTTTAATCTTTATACAAATAAATATAATTGTATTCTCTGTTTTTACTATAAAAAACAACAGCTTTATAATTTCCTATGAAAGTTGAGAGGAAAGTAATGCAAAAAAATCTATTTTAAAACTGTTTATACGTTTGTATGTTTACCTGTCTGTCTATCTGTCTCAGCTGTTTGTTCCGAGCAATCTTCGAAACGTGTAAACTGATTTTAGTAATAACAAAGACATGGTATATAAACTTAAGGTTTAAGGCGTATCTAAACCATATATATGTAATGTGATTTTGTCATGGAAGTAATAAGTATAGATTTTGTAGTAATATGGATTTTGTACACAATTAAATTAAACACTGGCAATCCAACGTCCGTCAAGTTAAAGTCATTAACAATCCACAACAACAACAAACGCGTAGTATCTAAGCATCGTTGTATACTTTTGTGTTTTAAATATATTATAAAAAATAACAAGGAAATTTTACGAAGAATAATATTAATAAAACGTTTTTTTCATTATTATGGATGAAGTTATTGAAGTTATAAAGTTAAGTTAATTGTAAATTAGAAATGTTCCGTGAGGAGTTCAAAAGTTTTTATCAAGTATAACTTTATATTGGAAAACTTTCTCAGCTCTAGACAGTTTTATTACCTGTGTAGAATATTCTATTTATAAGACATCACTTTGGAATTGATAGAAAAAGAGACTTGAAACATGGCGGACGAATTGACCACGCAGACAATTTTTTAAGAATTTGTATCCTTTTATTTTATACGTCTATATATAACATTAGCTCTCGCCATCAATTGCGAAGATGAAAAGATGAGAACATGAACGATTGACCACGCAGATAATTTTTAATGGATTTGTATTCTTTTATTTTGTACGTCTACACATGACATTGGCTCACGCACAAACCGTGCTCATGCCATCAATTGGGAAGAAGAAGAAGAAGACATCACTTATTTAACTCGATTGTATAGAGGTGAAGAAAATGGTATAGAGAAATAAATGGTATACAGAATAAAAAAATTTGTTAACCGCTGACTAATTAGTTACATTGATGAATTATTTGATAATAATGTTTGTTTTAATTTAATATAAATTCCTAATACTGTTTTGTAAGCACGTTATTTATTTTATTACATAATTTGCTTTGTAATATTAAAAACAAATAATTTTGTTAAATATTGAATCATATGCATAGTTATTAAATAAGTAGGTTTTATGTCATAAATTTAGACCGAAAATAATAAAAACTCCTTATTTAAAATCTTCTTAATAAAACATATATTTTATGAAGAATTTTTAAAATTTGAATTTGTAACATTCGTATGGTGGAACGCTTTGCCTTCTACGAGATTTCTTTATCGAAGCGGGGAGAGCAATAGGCATAACAAAATCAAACTTCAAACCTTCAACATACAGAAAAGTCAGTAACATAAATATACAATTTAAATCCCAGCTCTAATTAAACTTCAGTGAAAGACTACGGTTATTCTAGATTATTCGCTAAGACTAGACGTGAACGAACGCTAAGATGCCTTGCTACCCTTGCTACTCGCGCTGCAGTCCCTGCGGACCCTGCTACTCTTGCTGTTCGCCCTGCTGTTCTCCATGCTGCGGGTATTACTGTTGTTGATGGAGTCATGGTTTAAGAAGCTAGCGAAACAAACGTCGCCTGGGTGGACGCTTCGGCTCGTTCTTCCAAGTTTCCGGGTGGAGACGGCAAAATGTTGGACCTTCGGCGACTAGTGGCATCTTTCGACGTGACGTCAGACAGTGGAAGTATCGCGTTCAAACCGTTCCCGATCAATTTAATTGTGCCTATATCAGAAATAATAAACCAATTTTTAAACGACCATTTTGTTTACTTTCGGGTTATTCAGGTCTTTTTCGAATACTTGGGAAAACGCAGATAAAGAATCTTTATAGTAGATTCGCATTTGATATCCTCATATATCCTTATATCCTTTGTATCTTCTGGCAAAGTACCGAGCAAACTAATGACATTGTCTTGCTGGATGGTGTGGCTTATTTATCCAATGTGCCTAATAGATGCCAGCTCCGGGGTCTCTCGGATGGCTTGTTGGATATTTCTCAAATTTATGCGCACCTGAACTCCCCATAAGCTGAAAGTTTCCTCCCCTATACGGATCAAATATGAAACGCTAATTAGGTTCCTATACCTACGCCGCTTGTCTACGATCCAACCGGATGTAGTACAAATGCGGTCTTCCAAAAAAAATGAAAGGGTTATATTGCCAACGAATATGGAATGCAACAGTTTTCGATAAACTCGGCGAAAAATGTTAAGGGATATCGTTTCATCTTTCATAAAATGAAACTTTTTTTTATACAATTTAGGCGACAAACAGGCTTGCGGCCCGCCTGGTGTTAAGCGGTGACCGCAGCCTATGACCGCTAGTAGCACCAGAGGTATCACCAGCGTGTTGCCGACCCTGTAGGAACCTTTTCACGTCCTTTTTGAATAACTTCATATTGTAGCTCCTAGGGAAAGCCTCGCCTGTAGTGTAACAACCATAACTCGCGTATTACCGAAATAAGAACTTCGTATCCCTAAAATAGGTAAACCATCATAATACACAACTGAAGATGGTTCTTGACGGCATTGTTGGCTGTCCGTTGTTCGCTTTCTTTACTATATAGGTATTTGGACGTTTTTAAGGTTTAGTTAATAAAACGACGATTATTTTACAAATTTTAATAGAAAAAGTTTAAATTTTACGTTCTTCCCTACCGGGCACTCCCACAAACTTGATGTAACCTGTAACAAAAATGATTTTAGTGTCATTTACTATTACTATTTATAGATTTGGTATTCAGTAGTTATGATTCTCGACCTTTGTAAATGATATTTTAGGTTAAGCAGATATGTGAAATCTTGAGAAAATATTATTACACTAAACTATGTGACTAAGAGAAGCTTTGTATATATTTATTAAAACTAAACTTTACGGATTTTATTGCGTTTATTTATTTAAGCCCGGCGTTTCGACCGCTTTGCAGCAGCCAAATTTAGTTTAAAAGTTTAGTTTACTTGCAAACCTTAGTTTTAATATATGTGTAACATTCGCAGAAATATAAGAAATCGATTAAGCTTTGTATATATTTGTATGTTTTAAAGAACTCTGACCTGTAGGAAGAAGTTATTGTTTTATTTTAGGATAAGATCAGATCAGTCTTAAATGTCATAGAAGTAGTACCTCAAAACATGTTTAACATGATGGTGGGCAGCATGGCCCGGATGGTGGGTAGCTAGGACAGCCTCCGGTGCTGGGTTGGCAAGGTTGTGATGAAAACAGACAGTAGCCGCCCCCGTGCGGCCCACCGACGTAACCTCCGTAGTAAACAGGCATTTTTATGTTTTTTTTTATCAATTACGTGATCACAAGAAATTTAAAGCGTAATACACCAGAAATGTCAAGATACGTCTGTCGCTAAACAAAGACGAGTAGCAGAGAAATTCGTATTTCAAATATTTTAAAATGTTATATTTTTTTTTAAAGGCTGCTCATCATGCCTGACGTTACAAAATTTTACAGTCCAATTTTAATTTTTTTTTTATTTTTAAAATAAATTGAATTAAAGATATTTTTTAATGTTTTTGAAGCTGCAATAATAAATAACGCAATGAAAATTTTAAACTAAAATCGGTTCATTTAAAATTTATTAATAATGTTTGTATGTTTGTAGGCTGTTTAAGAAGTCGGAAAAAAAAAGAAGTTGCCATTTCTATTTTTAAGAAGAAAAAATCATAGTTAAATCAAAGCCTGTGGATGTCACAATAATTTTTAGATAAATAAAAAGAAAAAAATAGTAAAAAGACGGAAAAACAGTAATAAATATTTAAGTATTTCGGTTCGTATACCATATTTGTCGTTATGCCTTACCAGTTCGGTTGTTACCGTAACTTCAACATCGGTGCGTTTGCACGGTGCCCTGGAGGCTGCGACCAGCCCGTGCCGCCCAGCTGCCAGCCTTGCATCCAGGGCGGCTGTTGTTCACCCATAGGACCATGCTACTACAGCCATTAAGCATATGTATTATTTCAAATAAATGAGTGACTTGTTATTTACGCATTTTTATTGCACAGCAGGGAATGCTTTATAGACAAATTTAAGAGAACACACAGAAAATAAGTTCTAATAATCGTAAGTTATTAAGAAACATTTTGTTGTACAAAAAAATTTAAGACTACATTTATTTTGTAATTGTCCAAATAAAAAACAGTAAGAACTGTAATAATACATGATTTTAAACCGTAACTACATTTAGATCACAACTAGTAGTTAGATACACTGGAAATATTACTTAAATGTAAACGAAACGTAAATAGACATGCCTCAACTGTAAGTAATAAAGTGATTGAAAATATAAATTGTTAACTTAAGTAATATTCGAAACTGTACCATTGTGAGGAACAGGTTCGTGGAAGACAAACCCTCGACTCTTTAACTTGCTTATTCGTTGAAATTGTACCCTTACCAGTATATAATGGCCTCAGCAACAATATATGTTAGGGTACAAAACGGGGCAAGTTTTATTAGTAGCGTATAATAAATGGTATACAAAATTTCAGAGAAACGTGGCTTCGAAGTATTATCATAATGTAATGAAATAAAAAGTAATGGGGATTTAATATAACGAATACCTTTCTAAAGATTTTTCCTTATTTTGTGGCTAAACCACGTATAAAAAGAGAAAGCATTTTTTCAGCACGCTAAACTATTGACATGTATGGTTTTCTGCTGGTGATGGTGATGATGACTCAGCATATAAACTTTTAACTCGTCCAACTGAATATTAAAGATTAAGTTTTTTGTTTTATTTATTTTATAAAAAAGATTTCGTATTTAGATTAATGGTTTAAAGCTTATACAGCAAATGATAATTAATTAAAGCGACAAATTCTGGCGGCGATGCCAAAGGAGTATCAAAAACGATTTCACGTAATGTCGCCGAGGTGTACAAACCGGAAGTGACGCTCTGTTAGGACGTCACGATCTGATAGGAGCGGAAGTGACGGTGCGATGCGCGCGATAAACATTCATGTCTCGCTCATGTTCTTTTTTTATATATTGTGTTCCTTAATATAACTGTACTGAGCTGAATAATGTCGTCGACCGCTTCCTATTCGACTGCTTAAGAAATTTGCAATTGAATGCTTAATAGATTTAAGTTCATAATTACTTATTTGTTATCGTCTATTTTGGTAAATAGTACCGGACAGAACGTACTCTTCAAACACAGACTTTAGAAGGACAAGAATCTACTTCCTTCTACAAAATGGTTGACGGGATCTATTATATAAGTTAAGACTAAGTTTAAACTCTTTTTTGAGACATTTATGTGTATAAAAACAAATAAACTACTCCCTTGAGGCTTTTTCAAAAAAGAAGAGAGACCTAGCGCCTAAACCTTAGCCTATCTAGTCACAATGTTTACGAAAGTTTTTCATAGAACATGTCGGTTATCCCGTAACGTTTTCCTGCTGTTGGAGATTCATGTAAATTACCAACATTTGTGCTGTTTAGACAATGTACGATAATCGTATTTAGTCTCCCACGTGATGCTACCTATTTGTAGTAACGAGCAAGAAGTGGTTTTAAATAAACATAAATGGCGTCACATTTATATGGACAATCCATTTGATTTATCAATAGATACTGTCTAGTATTTTTGGTATTTTGTATAAAAAACTGATTTTTATAATGTTTATACAATGTAAAATATTTAAATATCAATAGTAAGGGTATATTATCAAACAATAATAAAAGAGGAAGTGGTTTTGAAACATTTTAATTTTGTATTGCAAAACATTCACATCAGGCGGGTCGGTTCCGCCAGCTGTATGAGCCGAACGGTTTTCCACATGGACTAATGCACACGCCGCCGCAAGGTCCGGCGAATGGTGCGGGATAAGATACACCGGCCACTTGACCATAACATGGTATCCCACAACTAGGACACGGCATCTTCAAATTTATATTTCAAATTATTTGTATTTATACTGAAGTTTAATTTTTATGTTGCTTTTTCAAATTTTACATTTACATTGTATAGATTACCTACGCTTTCATAACACAAATGTCAAATTTATTTTTCGTTCTAATCTCGTCCTACAGCAAATAGTTTTGGTTTAATCAAAGTATCTGTACTACCAACAAACCTTTTCCTTTTAGATATTCCGTAATAAATTTATGAAATAACACAGTGACAAGTCTTCAATGTTTATTTTTCAGTTTGTTTCAGTTCCGACGTCATTCACATTTCTTCTATTCCTTTCAAGAGTTTTAACAAGGTTTTCATTTAACAAGATATTTCCACAAGTTAATTAGCTTTATATTTTTTTTTAAAAAAAAGGTAATTGTACCATTTATATTGTTACGTTTCCATCGCAATTTGTTGTTTATACGAGTATAATAATTTTAATGTTTAAAATATAACTTGGATGAATAAAAGTTGATTATTGTTCATTTTCCTAATGTTCGCAATCGATTTTAGTAAAAAGTCACCATGCCAGTACGCAACTGTTGTCTCGGATGCCAGGGACCTATGGCAGGCCCGTGCGGTCCCCTGGCTGCACGGTACGACTCCCCGTGCCAAGTGGGGCCGTGCTGCGTTCATGCAATTGGTGCAAACTGTTGTGGTCCTTGCGGCGAAACTGGATGTATACATGGGTACGTAGAGCAATTCTTTTTTAATATTTCATAGTGGATGAGGTTTTTCGGTTTATACTCAATTACGATTCGTGTGAACGTTTCTTATGTGAGAAAATTGTTGGCAGCGCTCGTGGCGGTGTCGCCGGCTCGTACTTCTCCTGCGGCCATGGATGCATCGGAGGCTGCATCGGGGGGCTCTGCGGCTCCTGCTGCGGCCCCAGGTGCGGCTAGAGGGCGACCCTGACGATTGACAGCTGATTTCTGGCTCTGAACCAAATTGTTCGTGTTCTAGTTGCATGTAAAATTGTCGAGTCAGTGATTAAAAAAATGATGTCATTTTATTTGCGGTTTCACTATAAGCCGATTTTGAGTTTTCAATCCAGATTTTGTCATCTGAATCAAAAGACAAGGACCTCGCAAATGTTTGTGGTTATACGAAGTTGAGCCTCGGGCTATTAATAGACTATGGCAAGTCATGCCTGTCGAAGGCGACTAAGGGTTTGTCGTGGCCATTAAAAAAAAAAGGTGCTCCATTTGCTATTTTTCGTAGTCAAGCGAAGGTGATGGAAAGAGCTTCCCAGGGCATGCTTACATGTATTGCCCGCAACGATCAAAGTAAACACTAATCGAGTTTCTCAGGGCACATCTCACAACCTTACTTTGACTCCCAGAAACAGGATACGTTTTGAAGATTTCCCTCATGGTAAATAGGCATATGCCGCAGAGACGTTACAGCTCTGCCAGTAATCGTAGTAGTAGTGGCAGATTGTTTAAGAAAATTTAATAAAAGAAACTATCAAGCTGATATGATGGTATCGTAATATTTCAGTTGCGTTGCTCAGCAATGTAAATTAAATCTAGAAGGCTGATCACTTCCTAGTAGCCCATTGGTGTTAACTATGTGAAAGTGTAAACCGAATATAAAAAAATCAAAAATTACCTAACAATCTAGAAATAGATGTACTGAAGAAATCCTATTTTGTTAGGTTATACCATACATCACAAAAATATGATGTTCAAATGTATGTATATGTGTATATGTAATATTTAACAAGAGATAATTAAAACAGCAGATTTCCAACAAATTTTATTCTTACAACATACACTTAAAAAAAGTCACGCGAAACATTCACAATAGTACAGAGTTACGTCACTAGCAAATCGGATGGACTTACTCCCATCAACAAGGTGGTCCACACGGCCCGCAAGGCCCACAGGGTCCAAAGCAGCATGGGAACGGTCCACAGCACGGGAAGCACGGCCTGCACGGTCCACAGCAAGGCCTGCAGGGCCCGCAGGGTGGAGGACTGGGTCCACACGGTGGAGGGCTCGGCCCACACGGCGGAGGGCTCGGTCCGCAAGGCGAAGGGCTCGGTCCGCAGGGCGGCGGGGGACAAGGTTCGTAGCAAGGAATGCAAGGTCCACAAGGAGGAGGATTTGGACAACAGGGAGGAGGTGGGCTCGGGCCACATGGCGGCGGGCTCGGCCCGCACGATGGAGGAGGGCACGGTCCGCACGATGGAGGAGGGCACGGTCCGCACGATGGAGGAGGGCACGGTCCGCACGATGGAGGAGGGCACGGTCCGCACGATGGAGGAGGGCACGGTCCGCAACACGGACCGCAGGGTCCAAAGCATGGACCGCATGGTCCGCAGCAAGGGCGACAAGGACCGCAGGGACCGCAGCACGCCATTTTCTTATTTCAATCAAAATAAATCTTCACTTGAAAATTTTGTAAAATAATTTTTTAAGGTTTTATATTTTTTTATACAATTTTTCAAATTTTAATGTGTCTTATGTAAAATGTTGTAAAAAACTGAACTCTTCTCTTCTTTCACGCTCATAAGAAGTTTTACAATTCGAATTTCGATTCGTTATTTGAATTCTAAGAATTGCTATTTCTTTGTAATACATTAGACAGACTTCTTCAAGCATGAAGTTCTAATGCCGTTTCCGACGAAAAAGTTTCTTCTTTATGATAATTATAGCAAATATGCAGTAACAAAGTTTTTTTTTTGTACTATTTTGTATTAATACATGAATTGAAATGTAGAAAATGAAGTTTACACAAGAACAGAGTTTTTATGTACCGTTTACATCGAAGGAATATATCTAAAAGTATTATTATTTATTTCTTCGGATTCCGTCCTTCTCATTATTTATGTCCTAAACTACAAAACTTGTAATTAAAAGCTATATTTAAGTATGTTCAACTATGTGTTGATTAACACTTTTTCTACAAGAAAATTATCTCATAAGAAAAATCCGTACTGTAACGATAAGTACGCAACTTCTCGACGAATTCGTTAAAGTTTTCCTTATGGTAAATAATATTTTTCAAAACCCACATCATAGCATTGATGTTTGGTTTTTTACACTAGTAACGTTAATTTGCTGCAATTTTCCGTTCCTAGTATTGTTTACTTGTAACGGGTTGCGGAGTATGTGTAATGTTAAATGAACATAACAGTTCCACCGGACAACATTAGGTCCAGTAGACATCCGTACAGGCAATTGCTTGCAAGCAATAAAAGCGAATTTCCACAGAGATGTATTACATTTTACAATTATAACTTAAACAATTTGTTATATTTGTTACTTAAACTGTGATGAGTTGCTGAAATTTTTGTAATGAGATATAATGTAAGTTAAAAAGAAAACTACAATATAATTAGAACTGAATTAGTAGCAGTGAAAGTGTTAAGTTTTAAAAAGGTTATTCTTAATATCCTTGTCATATTTCTGTAATTGGAAATGAAATGCAATTACAGGATTATTACATATGTCATCAACAAGGTAGATGTATCAAATGAAAGAATCGTCGTCTTACAAATTATACACAATTGTAGGAGACGCACAGAACAGAAATTAGTAGAGGCATTCACTCCAGATGCTACTCTGGTGTTGGCAATGATCCTTATATTGAAGTACCGAGTCTACGGAGAAATTACAAAGAGCATTCGTTTATTTCCATCATCATTTCAGCTTGTTGATGTCCAATCGAATATGGACAATCCAAATTGTAAAAGTAATTTCCGTACTCCTCAAGCTTGCGGGTTTAAAACAGAAAAAGCAGTTTTTTTTTAACTTGTCTCTCTTAGAAATCCTTTATTAAGAAGAAAGTAAAGAGATGGAGGGAATATTTAATATCCTTTTCTAGAAGAGTTAGGTATTATGAACAATACTTTTAAAGGTCACAATTTTTAACTCTCGTTAACTTAAAACAAATATTTTTACTCCGGCCCTGAATAATTGTAGTGTTTATATAAAATAACACTCAGTGTTGCCAGTTTCTAACTTTCGACATTCAAATTGGAAAGTTGATTACGTAAGGCAACTTTCTATGTGGGCAGTCTAATGTGAATTGTTGTCTCTGATGGCGACTGGTTTTACAAAATATTGCTCAAAATTGGACACTTCATTGCGCTTTCTTTTTAGCGCTGTAGATTTTAATCAGTACTAATATAAAAACTCTGTGCTCTGCAAAGATGGAATAACGGTGCCGAAGTTCACGTTAACCTTTGTCTTTTTTGTGTAATAAAAAATTTCATTTCACAAATTCTGTTACAAAAAAATAATAAGTTTAATAAGTTTGATTTGTTTTTATATGAAGATAAGAAATGGTCAATAAATTGTTTAATCTGTGATGTTAGTGCACACCGCAATGTGACCTAACCTATCGTTAGTTATTTTTTCATATATTTCTAATGTGATAGTTATATTATAGAAGAATTAAGCTTGTGGTAAATAATTTTCTTGTTTATACCGGACACTAGTGTTTATACACTGCTGCTGGGCTGTAGAAATTGGCGCTCAACTATATTGTCTGCTACCATCTGTATTAATACCAATTTTAAGGTCTATAAATACGACAATAATTTTAATTTTTTAATACTATTAACAGAAGATCCTTTCCTCTGCTGTCTGCGTTTATTCACAAAAGATCTTACTTTTCTATTACAATAGATGTAAATTACCTAGTACAGCAATTCTTTCCACGTGAACTAAGGTTTTGGTGAGTAAAATCATATTTGTTTTTATAATAATTAAATCTATATTATACAGTTTGTTGAATTTTGTATTTAAAACAGTTTGTGTGAAACCTGCACATTCTCCTTTTGTAACAAACAGGAGGTACATCTTACAAACTTATGGATGGAACTGTGTGAGTGGTGTACCTACTAAATAAAGGTTGTGTTTTTTTTTCCTTCTACCGCCCTCGATTATTATAAATTAACTTATTAACCAGTCGATGTCTATTTCTAGAAAATTAAGTGATCGCACCAGTGGATCGTCGGTTTAAAATATATTTTGTTACGGTGCATTACAACGTAGCAGTTACATGCATTAAGCGCGTAATGCGGGCAATTGGAAGGCGGGCAAATTGCGCGGCTTCCGGCCCGCTTCCACGGAACCCTCCCGACTGTTGTGCGGCGCACACGCACTTACGTCGCCCTGGCCAGACCTCGCAAACATTTTATTATATTAAATAACCTTCGGAATATTCCCCTATCTAGAACCAACTTGGATCATTTCCCTGCTGTGCCAAGGCTCTGTAGGCAATATAACTTTTTAGCAAAACTCATGACCTAGACATCACGGACATTTCAAGGCACAGGAAACGGGTTCTGCAACTGTTATTAATAAATTGTAAAGTATAGTGTACTCAATCATGTTCACCATTATTTTTTGTTAGTCTCCTATAATTGAGGAGCACGTTGCAAAGTGAAACTATAATTGTTACGATTAGACTTGGTACATGTCGTGTGTGCGTCGTTGGAGATCCTCAAGTAAATAAATAAATATTATATAACGAAGAGACCACAAGAACAAAAGATTCACCTGAACAATGTGGTGTTAGTTAAGATTATAAAAACAGCACTACACTGTCATCGCCATGACATACAAGATGCTAAGTATCGTTACTACATTATTTTAATTAACTACAACGATTAACCCATTTAAAACACAGTAATATTTGCGTACGTAATCTGCTTTAGTACTTAGGAGTTTTATTTCAGCAGTTACCACCAGGTAAACATTAAAAGTTTGTGTAATGTTATATCTTAAAGAAAGTTTATCTGAATATGTTAAACTTATACTTTTAGCTAAATTAACTGGCGATTTCTGCATGTTTGTTAATGTACATATTAATGTAGTAGTTACATTGCCAACATAATGCTTATCTGTTTAAGTTCCAGGAAAAGAATATTGAATGTTGTTGCCTTCGACGCACATTACAGTTCGTGGAAATAATTAATTTGTAAAATATAACACAAATTAATGTGTAAATATTTGCTGAATATTGCTTATAAAATAAATGAAACTACAACAATAATTCGCTAGAAACATTTAATTCATATAGCGTACCATTAAACTAAAGTATACGCGGTGCAGTAATAAAGTTTCATAACAGCTTTCTTCGTTTATTAATATACATTTAAATCCATAGTTTAACTTATAATGTATTGAAAATTTTGGAAGTATTATTTATGGTCTTGAATACGTTAACCAAATTGAAATTGTCATATTAAATTCAATCTCGATTCCAGAATAATTAGATTCCGCTTTAACACTATTTATGTTGAATATACTATTATCTTCTTTAAATTTAATTTGGTTGGTCTTGTGTGAGAGCTAACTTGTTTTTTTTGTTCTCAAACTACAATAGCTTGATTAAATGTTAAACGAACAGTGGAAAATATAAATTATAAATCATTGAAAATGTGCGTTAGCCCTGAGGTACTCAAGTCACATCCGTCGCTCCCTTCCCACGATAAATCGTAGGAAGTGCGTTCCAAATACCCAAAACCACTGTCACCGTGTTTCTACGAAGTTTTTAAATAATTCCACTCGAAGGGTGCTGGTGGGTACTGGGCTCATTCCCCTACAGTATTCCGAAACGTAATTTTGTTATAAATACATTTTTCTTCAGCTCTTCTATAATAATTCTGTTGTGGAAAGTCGAGAAACAAACAGACAGACTTATCGTTTACCATCAATCGAATACCTAGCTTTTTTGACGCTTTAATATATAAAATAATATATATGTATCTCCTCTTTAATGATTAGACAAAAAATAGCAAATACATGTGATATGTTTCACATTTCTTACTCACATAAACTTTGAAAGACGTTAATATAATGTGAAATAAAAATGTTATATAATATATTCGGACTTTTTAATAAGTTATTTAAATAGTCGACCGCTACCATAACAAATAACAAATGGTTAAGATTTATTAATATATAGCATGTCAATAAACAAGTGGCCCGCCAATAGTTACTTTTCGGTAATTATAAACTAGAATGAAGCACGTCAATTGCATTATTACCGTACATCCTGGCGAATATCCAAATACGAGTAGTATACAATACACCTGTTGAAGCGTAGTACCCGTCTATTAGCAGTCTTGCAATTCATTCAATGTTTTTTTTTTAGTTTAGCTGGATGAATAAAACCTCCACGGTTTAAATTATCGTAATTACTCGCTTATAAAAATGATGTGATTATTAAAAACTTGGCTGTACAGCATGTAATCCTTTGCCTTTTTTATAAGTAGTAAATAAATTGTTGTTTTATTTTTTTTATCTCTGTCTTATTTTTTTTTATTTATGATGGTTTAGTGTATAGCTACCGATTTTTTTTAAGAAAATGTTTGCGATATTTACTGAACTTCAGAATGAGCTGTGTTGTATAAAATATAAATAAGAAAAGAAATAAAACGACATTTTGTTTCATAATGTAATAGTGAGAACATTTATTAATGAACATTAAAATTACAGGTATAAATTATTTGGGATTGCTAGTAGCGGTAAAAGTTGTCACGAATATTTATTTTTTCATGTATATGTTTATCTGTTATTCATTTTGATGTAAATCTCAAGATGGCGCTTAAACATTCCAACTTTTGTACCGTTCATCGGCTCGCGTTGAAAATCAATGCAAATTTATAAAACTTTTCATATAAAGATATAAAATAAATACGTCTGCGCGGGATTAATCTCGTTAATCTATAATTCATATTAAAGTAATGCATAATTCAGTAAAAAAACAAGGAATCTCGTTTCTGAATATTCATATTTAAGTAGACGTCCCTGATTAATCCACGTGTGAGCAATTTTTATATTTGCTACTAATTATTAAAAAAAGTTATTGATCCTTTATACATTGTCTAATTTTATTGTAAACATGTTGTTGTTTGTAAATATATAATTGCGTAAGAAAAAGTCTTGAATGGTTTCTTATCAAATGATATATAATACAATAACCGGAAAAGTTGACATAAAAAATACAGAGAAAAAAACGATCTTATCGGTTCCCCGACGCTTAAAATGTTACTGATTATCGATACTTGGAAACTTCATTAAGTTTGCTTCCGTAAACATTAAAATGCGATTTTATTGGTGTTGTATTCGTTAATTTTTTTTTATTTAATAAAAGTCTAATATAAACCTGATAAATTTAAAACAAATTTTTTCCTTGAATATTCGCAGGAAAAGTATTTTATTACAAAACTAATTTAGTTTTAGATGTATATCTTTATCGGGTTTAATGTTTGAAACATTATCTGTGATAAGGATTGTTATCGATTTCGTGTAAGAAATATTATCGACTTTCTATTAGCGCCGGTATCCATCTCCGTTAATCTTTAAAAACTTGGAATAATGAACATTGAAACTGAAGGTTACGACTGATAGATCTAGAAACTAAGGCAAACCAAATACGTTTTTTTTTTACTTCTATTGTATTTTGAGGTTATGTAGGAACGTTAATGCAAATAAAAATTGACATTACTACTATGATACTATATCTAGTAGTATACGTTCATTGGTTGGTATGATGATTACATGTATTGAGAATTTCAAGTTTTTTTTTGGAATAAGACAAAAGAAGTGCTCGGGAGCTCTGTGAAATTAATCAGTTGTTATAAATCCGGCGCCGGCTGTACATGACCGGTTTCCTTTGACCTTCACAAGTCCGCTCCCGGTGTTTTCATTTCGTTGTGACGTTTACCAAACGTCACGCCGCTACGAAAATAGCAGCGCTGATATAAGGCCGCCATATTTGTTAACAGCCACTCACACATTTTAATTAATTGTCTCGAATGAATAAACCTTCATTATTGGTTTTATAAAATTAAAGTAATCTTTTAAAATGTTCATATATGGATCATTGATTAAAGAACTATATTTATTTCTTTCTTATTTTTTTTATTTGCAGTTTGTGGTGAAGATCTTTGGGGGAGGCCTTTATCCAGCAGTAGGCGTATATAGGCTGATGATGATGATAATGATATAGATTAGTCAATATTAACAGGTAGACATGTTGAAAGGGTTTCCAAAAATATTTCGTCTTACTGCACGATACACAATTACAAGTTATTATTCCGACGAAACAAAACTGTTTACTTTATTTTTGTATCATGATATTTATAGAGATTATTCTGTGTGAATGCAGAACATTTGGCGATATAACATTTAGAGCAATTGATCAATGACAATGCGTTTATTTCACTCGAATGATTAAGCGATGAGCGTAAGTATTAAAAATTACGCAAAACGGAACACGCCCGCTTGCGTGTTGACGCGTCTCCCGGCGGCGCCAAGGTCTGCCGCAATCAAAATAAACATATCAGTTGTATTTCCGAGAAATTCTATTTGCGTGTAAACTGTTTATAACCGCTTAGAATCATAATCCTCCGCGTCCAGATATACGCAATTTTCTTTTAACATTCACTAATTGGAATAATGAAAAGTCATTTAAAAATACACATAGCGTATACATGTTATTGGTTTTCATTAAGAGGCATGTAATAAAAATATAAATTGATCGAAAAAAAGAAATTAATTGAACGTTATTCAGCCTCTTAAATCTTGAATGATATATTTATGACAGACAGATTAAAATATAATTTGTCAATAGTAATAAAAAGCGGTTTTATCGCTCGCACTTAAATATACCGTCATTAATACTGGTGAAGAAACCTTAATGGAGTTAAATTTATAGCCTTTTTTTTTTATAAAAGCAATTTGAATATTTCTACGAAAGTATGAGGACAGAGGTCTTTTTAATACTGTTGATGAAAACAATTTGCTCGGTACCTTCATATTTTTTTTATATTTTAGACTAAATATAATTACTATGAAAGTAAAAACAACGAAAATAAGTAAAATTTAGATCAAGACTAAATGTATACACTTATGTTCAGGAAAATTATCTAATATTTAAAATTCTCTTGTCACAATGTTCGTTTGCATACTCCTCCGAAACGGCTTGACCGACTCTAATGAAATTTTTTTATGCTTATTCAGTAGGTCTGAGAATCGGCTACTTTTTCAAACCCCTAAGAGATCAGGTTGCCCACTCAAAAAAAATAAAAATATTTTTTTGGATTTTTTTTTCTATTTTACATTTTTATTATGTGTCATCAAAAAATACATACAACCCTAAATTTTAACTATTCTATTACCACTCCTGCTTTTAATAGTCATTTTAATACGTTTTTGT
Organism: Byasa hedistus; assembly: GCA_029286795.1. Lineage (NCBI taxonomy): Eukaryota > Metazoa > Arthropoda > Insecta > Lepidoptera > Papilionidae > Byasa > Byasa hedistus. The sequence goes on from JAGSMW010000001.1 coordinate 2,330,944, forward strand.
CCCGTTCGATATCACATTAATTCATACATGGCCACGTATCAATCCTGGCCAGAACCGCAAAAAAAATAATTCCATTATTATCACTTGGTAGTGATCCCCTGCCACGTGTCCTAACCGGTGTCACCTTTCACCGGTACACAGCGCGGAGTGGGGATGACAACGAATTCTGTTTCTCTCAAACATTATGCCCTGTCACTCCCTCTCCTATATATAGTTCTCAAGCAGCAACTTTATTATTTATTTATTAATAACTAATATTATTCAATTTGATTTATTATTAATCTATCTCTATATATATAAAAATAAATTGCTGTTCCTATAGTCTCTTGCTAACACTCGAGAACGGCTGGCCCGATTTGGCTAAATGCGGTCTTGAATTATTCGTGGAAGTCCAGGAAAGATTTAAAAGGTGAGAAAATATGGAAAAAGTGCCCGGAATATGTAAAAACAACAATTTCACTTTTCCATTAAGGTGACCAGTTTTTATATAGGCAAAGCGGGACAACTCTTAGGAGTAATAATTCGTATAATTTTTTACTTTTAACATAAGTACAATTTATGAATATAAAAATATTTATGTTTTATTCCTTGACATATTTTTTTTATTTGAGTGAATTTGTTTCAAATTTTTGTCATTTTTTAAATATTGTAAAAATCTCCGCAAGAATTTGTCAAATTAGTTTGATTGACTTGAAATATGCCAAAATTTTATTCTTTTATTTCTTCTAGGTTAAGGTCGGTGATATACATTTGGTCATCAATATAAATATAAAGACTACAAGTATTTTAAGCTTAGTTTAAGAAGATTTGTGTATTTATGAAATATTCCTTAATTTTCTATGGTAAGAAGCAGAACACGAAGTGTACCAAACCAGAAACCATAAACCATAAACCAGAAACCAAAACCAGAAACCAGAAACCAGAAACCATAAACCAGAAACCAGAAACCAGAAACCAGAAACCAGAACCAGAAACCAGAAACCAGAAACCAGAAACCATAAACCAGAAACCAGAACCAGAAACCATAAACCAGAAACCAGAAACCAGAAACCAGAAACCAGAAACCAGAAACCATAAACCATAAACCATAAACCAGAAACCAAAACCAGAAACCAAAACCAGAAACCAGAAACCATAAACCAGAACCAGAAACCAGAAACCAGAAACCAGAAACCAGAAACCAGAAACCAGAACCAGAAACCAGAAACCAGAACCAGAAACCAGAAACCAGAAACCATAAACCATAAACCATAAACCAGAAACCAGAAACCATAAACCATAAACCATAAACCATAAACCAGAAACCATAAACCAGAAACCATAAACCAGAAACCAGAAACCAGAAACCAGAAACCAGAACCAGAACCAGAAACCAGAAAACCAGGAACCAGAAACCAGAAACCAGAACCAGAAACCAGAAACCAGAAACCATAACCAGAAACCAGAAACCAGAAACCAAAACCAGAAACCATAAACCATAAACCAGAAACCATAAACCAGAAACCATAAACCATAAACCAGAAACCATAAACCAGAAACCATAAACCAGAAACCAAAACCAGAAACCAGAAACCAGAAAACAGAAACCAGAAACCATAACCAGAAACCATAAACCATAAACCATAAACCAGAAACCATAACCAGAAACCAGAAACCAAAACCAGAAACCATAACCAGAAACCAGAAACCAGAACCAGAAACCAGAACCAGAAACCAGAAACCAGAAACCAGAAAACAGAAACCAGAAACCAAAACCAGAAACCAAAACCAGAAACCAGAAACCATAAACCATAAACCAGAAACCAAAACCAGAAACCATAAACCAGAAACCATAAACCAGAAACCATAAACCATAAACCATAAACCAGAAACCATAAACCAGAAACCAGAAACCATAAACCAGAAACCATAAACCAGAAACCATAAACCAGAAACCATAAACCATAAACCAGAAACCAAAACCAGAAACCATAAACCATAAACCATAAACCAGAAACCATAAACCATAAACCATAAACCATAAACCATAAACCAGAAACCAGAAACCATAAACCATAAACCATAAACCAGAAACCAAAACCAGAAACCATAAACCATAAACCAGAAACCATAAACCATAAACCATAAACCATAAACCAGAAACCAGAAACCATAAACCAGAAACCATAAACCATAAACCATAAACCATAAACCATAAACCAGAAACCAGAAACCAGAAAACCAGGAACCAGAAAACCAGGAACCAGAAACCATAAACCATAAACCATAAACCATAAACCATAAACCAGAAACCATAAACCATAAACCATAAACCATAAACCATAAACCATAAACCATAAACCATAAACCAGAAACCAGAAACCAAAAACCATAAACCAGAAACCATAAACCAGAAACCAAAACCAGAAACCATAAACCAGAAACCATAAACCAGAAACCATAAACCAGAAACCAGAAACCAAAACCAGAAACCATAAACCAGAAACCATAAACCAGAAACCATAAACCAGAAACCATAAACCAGAAACCATAAACCAGAAACCAGAAACCAGAAACCAGAAACCATAAACCAGAAACCAAAACCAGAAACCATAAACCAGAAACCATAAACCAGAAACCAAAACCAGAAACCATAAACCAGAAACCAGAAACCAGAAACCATAAACCAGAAACCAGAAACCATAAACCAGAAACCATAAACCAGAAACCATAAACCAGAAACCATAAACCAGAAACCAGAAACCAGAAACCAAAACCAGAAACCATAAACCAGAAACCATAAACCAGAAACCATAAACCAGAAACCATAAACCAGAAACCAAAACCAGAAACCAAAACCAGAAACCAGAAACCATAAACCAGAAACCAAAACCAGAAACCATAAACCAGAAACCAGAAACCATAAACCAGAAACCAGAAACCATAAACCAGAAACCAGAAACCAAAACCAGAAACCAGAAACCAGAAACCAGAAACCATAAACCAGAAACCATAAACCAGAAACCATAAACCAGAAACCAGAAACCAGAAACCATAAACCAGAAACCAGAAACCATAAACCAGAAACCAGAAACCATAAACCAGAAACCATAAACCAGAAACCATAAACCAGAAACCAGAAACCATAAACCAGAAACCATAAACCAGAAACCAGAAACCATAAACCAGAAACCAGAAACCAGAAACCAGAAACCAGAAACCAGAAACCAGAAACCATAAACCATAAACCATAAACCAGAAACCATAAACCAGAAACCAGAAACCAGAAACCAGAAACCAGAAACCAGAAACCAGAAACCAGAAACCAGAAACCAGAAACCAGAAACCAGAAACCAGAAACCAGAAACCAGAAACCAGAAACCAGAAACCAGAAACCATAAACCAGAAACCAGAAACCAGAAACCAGAAACCAGAAACCAGAAACCAGAAACCAGAAACCAGAAACCAGAAACCATAAACCAGAAACCAGAAACCAGAAACCAGAAACCAGAAACCAGAAACCAGAAACCAGAAACCAGAAACCAGAAACCAGAAACCAGAAACCAGAAACCAGAAACCAGAAACCAGAAACCAGAAACCAGAAACCAGAAACCAGAAACCAGAAACCAGAAACCAGAAACCAGAAACCAGAAACCAGAAACCAGAAACCAGAATCTAGAAACCAGAAACCAGAAACCAGAATCCAGAAACCAGAAACCAGAATCTAGAAACTTACTATAATATTTTTTTAGGAACAAATAACTGTCTCATTCCAAATCTTTTTGACAGAATGTAGTCTGTCAGGTCCGCCAGATGGTAACGCGGTTTGTGCTCGACTGATGTATTGACGTGAAAACGAATGCATTTTATGTCGCGCGCCGAAACTTACCATATTGAAAATCAGTATGGTGGATCTTTAGCTCTTACATTTTGTGACTATTTATGTTATTATTTCATTCGTTTTAATTTCGGCACGCGGCGTTAGATCCTCCGACGCGCATACGCACACTGTTTTGATAGAATAATTGAATTTGAACTTTGTGCAGCTGTAATAAAGTGCAAATTGACTCTTTAGCGTTACGAACGCACCTACATCGCTTAGACAGCAGTGAAAGCTTGTAATTTAAAATGAACTTTTGTTAGTTTGTTTCTGGTTTCTGGTTACTCGTTCCTGGTTTCTGGTTTCTGGTTTCGGTTTCTGGTTTCTGGTTTCTGGTTTCGAGTTTCTGGTTTCCGAGTTTCTGGTTTCGAGTTTCTGGTTTCGAGTTCTGGTTTCGAGTTTCTGGTTTCGGTTTCTGGTTTCTGGTTTCGAGTTTCTGGTTTCGAGTTTCTGGTTTCGAGTTTCTGGTTTCGGTTTCTGGTTTCGAGTTTCTGGTTTCTGGTTTCGGTTTCTGGTTTCTGGTTTCTGGTTTCTGGTTACTGGTTCCTGGTTCCTGGTTTCTGGTTTCTGGTTTCTAGTTTCTGGTTACGAGTTTCTGGTTTCGGTTTCTGGTTCCGAGTTTCTGGTTTCGAGTTTCTGGTTTCGGTTTCTGGTTTCGGTTTCTGGTTACTGGTTACTGGTTTCTGGTTACGAGTTTCTGGTTTCGGTTTCTGATTTCTGGTTTCTGGTTTCGAGTTTCTGGTTTCGGTTTCTGGTTTCTGGTTTCGAGTTTCTGGTTTCGAGTTTCTGGTTTCGAGTTTCTGGTTTCGAGTTTCTGGTTTCTGGTTTCGAGTTCTGGTTTCGAGTTTCTGGTTTCGAGTTTCTGGTTTCTGGTTTCTGGTTTCGAGTTTCTGGTTTCTGGTTTCTGGTTTCGAGTTTCTGGTTTCGAGTTTCTGGTTTCGAGTTTCTGGTTTCGAGTTTCTGGTTTCTGGTTTCGAGTTCTGGTTTCGAGTTTCTGGTTTCGGTTTCTGGTTTCGAGTTTCTGGTTCCGGTTTCTGGTTTCTGGTTTCTGGTTTCTGGTTTCGAGTTTCTGGTTTCGGTTTCTGGTTTCTGGTTTCTGGTTTCTGGTTTCTGGTTTCTGGTTTCTGGTTTCTGGTTTCTGGTTTCTGGTTTCGAGTTTCTGGTTTCGGTTTCTGGTTTCTGGTTTCTGGTTTCTGGTTTCGAGTTTCTGGTTTCGAGTTTCTGGTTTCGGTTTCTGTTGTTTCTTTATGTGTCTCGTTATGGGCGGTGTATGGGGTTCAGTGCTAAACCCCACACACCGCCCATAACCAGGGTGACAGTTCTGTTCAGGAGATTTTTTTGCCCCGGCTATAAAATAGACAGGAACAAAGAACACTCCAATTTTTTTTGACAGAACGAAGTCTGTCAGGTGAGCTAGTTATTTATAATAATTTCTATGTTACTCGACAATGTTTCTTTTATGGCTTTATAAAACCTACATTGTGAATAGGGAATTGAAATAAATATGAGTCATGTTTACATCTTGTCGAAGCCTAACAAACGTCTGTTCCAATTAGGTCTTTGTTGTATTACCTCGCCGCGCTATAATAGCTATAATAGGATATACTTAAAAGCGTTAACGGCCTATTTCTTATATGCGTCATAAACTAACATAATGACTATTTCTTATTTATTGTAAACTTCATAACTGGATTATAAATAGCCTTATTTAATATAAAAAAGCTTTATTATTTGTCTGATAATATACACCTATGAGTTTATACAAAAACATGAAGAAGTTTAGCCGTAAAGGGAAATTTATTAACCTAAACATCATTCTAGTTGTCTTTGATAAGAATGCTTATTTTTCTTGCTATGTGTTTATTGAAAGTGAATAAATATGAAAAGGTAAGTGGTAAATATTAATTATATAAAACAAATAAATAATATTATACAAAGTAATTTATTGTATAATGATAAATAATATTTCATATACAAACCACATAAATGTCTTTGAAGTAGATAAATCTAATTTTATTGTTGGCCGAAGTCGTGGGCGTTACAAACATAACATCGAGACTCTCGAACTCGTCAGAAACGCGGGTTTCTTAATTATAAATTTAACATTTAAATGGAAAACATACCAAACACCGCCCCCGCTACACGTTCATTTTAAACAAACAAATCTCCGACCTTGTTTGTTCAACAATTCTCTGAACTAATGTGATCTGAACTTAGAGTATGATGAACTGAAATCAAAAAGAACAAGATTTATTTTGATATAGAAAATTGAGTAGCTTAAACCGTAGCTCCAGCTACCGATTAAAAGTCACACAGCGTGTGATAGAGAGACCTGTGCTCGGCATTTCATTAAGAGACAAAATACGAAACAAGCTAAATGAGGGAATCTGATGAAGTACAGGACGGAGAGAAGTGGGGACTATCACTCCAGATGAACTGATGATCTCATAAAAGCGGCAAGAAGTAGTTTAATAGGAAAAGCTGTGGACTGCATTTGGTGACAGACATTAGAAAAGATCTTTGTTCATACAGCAGTGGATGAATAAAGTCTAAAGTATGATGACGTTAGAAATGTACGACAATGTCTTTTTCTTTCATGAGAAAGGCGAAACCGAATGTACTTCTTTAATAGGCTATCTTGACATTAAATCTTTTGTCCTTATAACATTAAAAAATACCTCTCCTCTTCTTTTGGTAAGAAGATAAAAACATAGTGAATTAAAATACCTACCTGTCAATAAACAAGATAGATTCACAATATAAGCATGGTAGCTAGTTAGACAGGTTTTTAAAAACTCTGTCACTAACCAAACTCCACAACTTGTAACCGCGGAATCGAATCATGCACCGTGTTATAAGGCAAGCGCTTAGCCACGCGAAGGTATCGGTATACAAATTAAGTATTCGGTTTACACAACGGGCTTAAAAAAATAACGTAACATTCAGCGAATTCACGGTTCCATTGAATTACAATTATTCCGAGAGTGCAAATAAACAGTTAAAACAAAACGATGTCAGGGGAACTCGCTCTCGAACGAAAGTTGGTGCGGCGTGGCGTAATCACGTCCGAATACGTGTTAGCATTGTTTCGTTGGACGTGGTTTACTGGAACTGGATGATTTGGAGGAAATTGAGCAATTTATTACGCAGGACACATTGCGTATTTAGTTTGGCCACCGCGAAACAATCGCTACGTCGCTTCCGATATTACGTACGACAGACGAAATGAAAATGCCTTGTTTGAAAGAACAACGACTCTTACCTAGAACTTAAAACAATTTTAATGGTGTAGATGGTTGGGTGGGCCCTAGAGTTACATTGTTGACAAATTTTAATCAAATCATTAGAATGTTTCAAGACACTTGGCTCATTCTGCGTAGATCGTACTGTAAACAATAAGCTGTTGCTATTATGTGAAGACTATGACGTCATGGCATTGTCAGCTCAGTCATCTCGTGATCATGAGTGCTGCTCAATTTCATACGGTGTATTAACAATTAAGCGTGTGTGCCCTGATTACATCGTCACTGCATGAGTGCATGAAAAAGGCGGCCACCAGGGAGGTGTGGCGGCGCGTTGTGAAACTTGCCACCAACACCTAAAGTGATGACCACGACCACTCTGTCAAGAGTGAAAACGACTAGGAAGAAGTCCTGATTACACGAACTCTTATATTTTGTTAATCGGAACACAGCAAAGGCGGTAGCTATTCAATATGAGGGCCGGCAGTTGAAAGTAGTTTTTAAACTATTTTAAATATATCAAATACTTGTTGAAACCGACAACCCTGGTGCGAGTTTTTTTTTAAGAGTTAATAGATTAAGACTACAAAGTCATTCGTCCCCCGTCTCATAGAGACGTTTGATCCCTATTCGGAGCCCTGAATGCGTTTTTTACTTCGCCCGCGGTGTAGTTAACGTCTTCATCGGATTTCGTAGTACAGACGTGCATGTATTCGTATGGCGGTACTCTGTCTCGGTACTGGGAAAGCGGTATTTCTCGTAAGCAGCTGGAGTATTGTGCTGGGACGATGTTCCGCGAACGACGCCGCTGACTTTCTATAACGCGCCTGAATCATGTTGGCAGTTTTGCGACTTCGACTTATTAAAGTTTTTTATTAGTTGCTTCAAGTCAAACGACTCAACTGTTATGTTAGCGTTGCCCATACAATTTAGACATTTAAATCTCTATTAAAATAGTTAAATTATATATCATTGTGGTACACATATTACGTATAAACTTTTTGTAGTACTTCAGAATAATATCGATAAGAAAGAATTTTTTTAAGTTAAACTTAATTTAATATTTATTTATTGTAACCAAAACTTACTCTAAAATATTTCTCTCAATATCATTATCCACAGCTATAAATAGGTTTCCCCCAAAATCCAATAAATTTTCTTTAATGAATATATATCAAACAGCCCAAGTTAGGTACAAAAATAATTATTACCTGTATTTGTAAGCGCCGTTTTGCAATAACACCACTTAAGTACAAGCCGGTATTTGCGCAAGGATCGAGTTCGAGAGGCACAGATGGTCGAAGCACCATCTTCCTTAGCATTAATAAGAAACAGCAAATTTCGCCTTACTGTCCGCCAGCGAAGGCAAATATTAATAATGGACGCATTTACTCTGTCATGTTCTCTGACGTACAGTAAGATAATGAACGTAAATGTCTTTTTGCAAACTAAGCATACAAAGTACATTACAAGGTAGTTTATGTTTAACTGTTGTAATCTGTTATTAAATATATTTTAACTGTGTTACTAAAAAGTTCGTAATCAAGGAAAAACATAAAACAGTTATGAGTACAGGTTTTTCAGTTTTTTCTTAATTATATGTGAAATCTAACACAGGAAATATTAGAGACTGTCTATACAGTAGTGTGAAAACATTACCGTGTTCCGATTTGAATGGTTGTAGCTAATGTAATTACTGTGGTAACGAGATTTCACATCTTGTGTTCCAATGTGACATCGACAATGTGGTGTAGAATATATAATTGTTATGGCATGGCGTATACCATCAGATGTGACATCTTGTGCGTCGTACAAAAATGTATTTAGCTGATTACCTCTGAGATTGTAAAAAAAAATCTTTTCTTTGTCTATAATTAAACCTAAAACCCACTAGCAATTATCAAGATAGGTACTACGTCAAACGGTTCACTATATTAAGTAATTGTTATAAGGTTTTCCTATTACATAAGTTACGTATTCAAGTTATAAAGCCAAGCATCGTGATGTCATTACAGTGAAATGATTCAGACGACGGAATTTGTTAGGCGATGAGGATATACCTGTACGTATTACAAAAACTATTACATGGATTCGCTATGGGAATTTCCATAGGCTTTTTTCATTACGTAATTTTTTGTAAAGTTAGTACAAAATTATGTTAGCCGATAGGATATTTAAAAATTTTCATTGCTCGATTGCAGATAAAAATAATAACATGTTACTTTTCAGTGATTATGTCTGTCTGCTACATTATATAAATAAGAACTTCGAGGGTGTCTTTTTAGTGACTGTCTATTTATTTTTGTTACCCAATTGTGTTAAATTAGGTTAGGGTCCGTCGGTCTTGAATCTAGTGGTATGTAATTATTAATATTTATAACGTTAAAAGTAAAATTCTGAATAGCGCCCACGTAATCGTTGTTTGAGTATATATACACACGAACAAACCTACATAATATATTTATGTCAAAAAATAATATACTTCATGTTCTCTGTTCGGACACGAGGCCTTCTTTGGCAGAGACAATGACGTATAAGGTGCTTCAAAGCTGTTTTTAAAATATATAAATGTCATACAGCCTTTAATTTCACTTACGAATGAAGTTTTAATATATCCCATACAATCATAAAAAAAACCACCATAATTTACATTATCAAATACTCTACAGTTTATATTCGAAAATGCTCTTAGCAATTTGTATACGAAACACTTCAAGCACTTTCAGTGGAAAAGTTCGTAAAAAAACAATGTGACCCCAGGGAAAATTTCACGAAAAGGAAATGAATTAGTTTTATTACGAACTTCTCGAAGGCTGCCGTTTCGTATTACAATCTGGTAATTCTAAAGGAAAACCTCCTACTTATAATTTAACGCGGGATTACGCCATCATGTGTGGGATTTTTCAATTAATAATTCTGATAATCTGTTAGTGGAATTTAAAAACATCTTTATTCACACATTGCTGTTATAATGTGCTTTTTGAACAATTTATTTATTTTAAACAATTCTGTTATTGTAATACGATTGTCTTTTCATTATTATCTTTATCCTACAACACAATTAACTAGCGTCGTGGAATATGGGCTTAATTCTCTTTGTGAGAGCATGCCTTAAGTTCCGGCAAGACAACGTAAAGTGTTATATTTATAGTACTTATTATATTTAAGTTAATAAATTTATCGAGTATCTCATTATTTTAAATCAATCCAAATAGTTAAAGTTGCAAGTTTTTCCTTATGTAGCGGATATAAGTGGTACAAGTAACGATAACAAATAAATTGTTGCTTAAAGTTAACGTAAATAGTTAATTTTGTTTTTATTGGGAAAGCTTAAAGATAGAAAAATAATTAAATTTAAATATATTAAACGCTTTAAAAGATGGTAATTATACACAAAGAAATGTAACCAAATACAGATGTATGAGTCTCTATCTCCCTTTTTCTGATGAAACGTAGAGAAGAAGACGAAGGCTCTTTTTTTTATTAAAAATAACACTTGAATTACCTAAATGTATTTTCTTTATTAACAATACATTGGTTCTATTTTTCATTTGTGATGAAACGTTCGTTTGTCTATGATCAAATACATGTATTTTCTCGCATAAGTTAATTTCAAACTCACGAAAAAAAAGAGAATAATTTTATTAAGGACACGAATACATATTAATCGAATATTTTTTTCTATCTGTTAGAGTTAACAAAATTAATTCTAATCAAGGTGTTTGATATTCGACTCGAAACCTCAAAACATAATTATTCAATCAACAACTTTGAAGCGGATATACTTTTAACCTTTATCGCTATGTGTATGTATATTTCTGTGAATACAATTATCCCAGATATTTAATTGATCCATTAGCCTAGTCTCTGGTTCTGAGAAGTCGTTTAGGTTTAATATAATGTACAATATATGACACGTACATCATGTACTTTATATTAAATTGTTTAGGTTTCCTTTGCAGTAACCAATAAGCTAAAGTAAACCGAATTTTACACGATTATAAGAAGGTTCACATCAATCACGTATTCACAAAGATCATATCAAATCAGACGCCGTACAACAATGCGACAATAATTTATCTACAGTTATCTATTGCAGATGATAAATATTATTAAAGATCCATTATGCAAAGAAATGATTAACAAACTTGATTTCGTGTGTCCATTACACCTTTTCAATGAAAATAAACTATTTGTTTCGGATACTATAACATTCGAATTTAATCTTCTGTAGTAGTATCTCCAAAAAAAACTATTTCAAAAGATCCAATCGATTCAAAAGATCAAAGGTGAAATAATCTTAAAAGTCTGTCATGGAATAGACATAAAATACTGATTTGATATTTTTTATCGACTATAGACTATATATGACCGCAGTTTCAAGTGGTATTAAGCAAAATATATCTATTACAACGTTCACTTAAGAAAACGCTGTTTACAGGAAACAAATAAAAAAACAACACAATAAATCTATTTAAAAAAATACAAGTCGGAAACGACCTTACTAATGTTGTTTATGTTGTGGATTTCTTGAAATAGATTAAAGAAAGCCATGGCATGAATACTAAGCAGCGATTAGAAACAAAAGAGACCGCGCGCAAAAATAACAAGAAAAAAAAACTAGTCTATGGCAATAAAAATGGTGGCCTTAAAGAAAAAAAGTAATTCGCTGTATAAAGAGGTTTTGTGTTTAAGCACAGATACATTGTACACATTTAACGGCCAACGAAAACGTTCTTGTTCCATTCTCTTTGATGAACGAGCACAAAGATCGTATCACGAACGTTCCCCGTGTTGTTCAGGGATGCCGATACTCTCTCCTTTTTGCCATTATTATAAAACATTTTTAAAGTAGGCAATTGTTGTATACTTTAAACATTAAATGATTCGCTTTTTATCGTTTAAAACACGAAGCGAAAACTGACAAATCTAGTTAACACACGAAACGTTAGAAATACTTTCAGGAATACAAGATGGTCAAAAATTTTTTTTATTATATGTAATAACACTCGATAGAAACATTTTAAAATAGACTAGATAATTGATATTAAATGAAATTAGTGAAGTAGTGTAGATACACAAATACATAACAAATTAATAACATTCCATTTTTTTCATCTATGCTTAATGAAAATACTGTTTAAAATATACAATGCATAATTTTCAAATTATTTCTGTTATTTAACGACGAAACGTCTAGAGGTGTAAGTCCTTTACTTTATGGTATGGTGGTTTTTATTATACTCTCGCATTGTACTTTTAATAATCACACAGAAAGTAATTTTAATTGCGGCAACCCTAATGTTAGTGAATGAACATATGAGGTTACTAAGGAGACGAAGACTCGTTGTAATGTGAAGCCATGGGAAATATTCCATTCACCCGTCTCCACAAACCAGTATTTCCTGTTTGTCGCAGGGTCCTATTATTTTTATAACTGACACCGTCTGTTTGTAAGCAAAAAGTAAAGGTAAGTGATATGCAAATTATAATAATTTATACGTCCTTATGAACTCTAAAGAATTGTTGAAAGACAAGAGCTTTTGGGAAGCAAGGGTTGGATTACTGCTGAGCTTGAAACGGATGAATACTTTGGTAGTGCCGGCGTGTATTAAAAAAAACAGCTTTCAAGGACATGCGACATCCCGCACTTGGTCAGTGTGGTTGATAAATGGCCTTGACTCTCTTCTTGTGAGTGAAGGCTCCGTCTTCCAACAACGAGAGCATAAAGTGAGTAGTTTATTATTTATTATACAAGAGATTTTATCTTATGCTTATCAACTTATAACACAGTAAGTTTAAACTGTGGTAGTAGATCTCGCCTCGTCAAATTGAGAAAAGGAAAGAAGTGTCATGGAATTGAAAATGTATGTGTTACATACTTAAATATAATAAAGAATTACATTGCCGCTTTTCCATGAAGGATTATATCATGGAAAATGTAGAGCATTCGACGTAATTTTGCGCAACAGTAATATCCCAGTATGTACTTACATGATTGTTAATGTGTTATATCGTGTAAATAAATTTTCAAATCCTACTTTATCTGTGTAATTAAAAATTCGGTTTTATTAGTTAATGATATTTACTTATTTCGTATTGACTTACAAGATTCCGCTCACGTACACTAGTTATACATAGCAACGGATAAGAGAGAAACATATCTTTAAATATAATAAAACATACTGTTTCTGTTATATGAAAAGTTTCCAATTAAGATTTTATGAAATACTCACGATGGATGTTTGGTATTCTATATAATGTTAAGTGTCGTTACCTTAGTAACTTCAGTAGCTACAGCGCAATTCACACAGGAACTCAGTAAAGTATACACATTACTGTTTGACGGTAGACACGTAAATTTCTACTACTGTACTTACTCTCGTCGTTGATCTAAATACATTTTCTCCTGGGACGGTAATAATAGCTGAGACGAATAAGATTCTGAGCATATGAATATAACATAAAAACATTTATTCGTTTCTTTACATTTCATACGACACATAAAAGCTTTTTTTCATAACCTTTTAAATGTACGTAGATGAATGTTGTGACTTAAATAAGGAGATTTCGCATTGACTGATAAGTACATCATTATAAGTTTGCTTTCATCTTTATGTACAAAGACCACATACACGTATTTTATTTATTCAATACTCTTACCTAAATATTTTGTCGAAATAATCACGGTAACAATATATTGACTTATTTTTTTGAAGACATTCAACCACTTTATCACACATCGATATTCGGCTAGTATTTTATGGAAAAATGTTTTATACTTTTGTCTTTTTTTTTTAATTATTTTGTTATGAAACTTTATATTTAAAAGTGAAGTAAACGGATATGAACAATTACACGAGAGAAATTCAATTAACCGAATGTAATCATGAAATAAGTCCAGGTCACAAACAACACAGTATATTTTTACAGATGTTAACAAAATTTTAACTCTTTAACTACCTCCATAGCGCAGTATCTAACTGTTCGACTAAAAACACGGAGGTTCTTGGTTCGATTTCAAGGCCAGGTGTTGTGAAGTTTAGGTGAGTATACTCGGCGAGCGCGCTGTACAAACCACGGTCTCACTCAACACCGTGTGATTTTGGGGTCAAATGTTAGCCAATTGTAGATAAAAAAATCGATGGCACGATAATAATTCTTTGAATCGGACGGCGAATGAACCCTATCAATGTCACAGCGCGCATCCTTGACTGAAATTCCAAGAGCATTATCGATATGTGCCGATAATGTTACATATACGATTGTACCGAGAATCGCTTTATGTTAATTTTAACAATCTACAACTATTGTTGATACGGCGTATCGTTCATCAAACATGACAATTTCAGCGTAAAAGTGTTATTCGTATCTCACGCTTACTTAACGCTTAAGCCGCTGTTTACACAGTAAAAGAAAACTGTTTTTATTTATTTTTACATAAAAAAATATCGAAACGAACGGAAACTTTTATCTGATGGTGAATATTAGTCTCTCGTAACATAGCGTACGATTTTCGAGTTTTGCGTTTGAGGGTCAAGATGAATGTTGTAGATAACATCGTAGATAATATGTTAACATCATACACATAATACGTCACTTAAAACCATGTAAAATTGAGTTCAAGTGTTAGCATATTGTAGATAAAGAAAATCCCTTCTAGTAAAAATATTGATTATATTGAAAAAATATTTAATTTTTTTATCTATCTCTTTATAAATGTCAATATTGATGGTCACCTCTTTGAACTAAGATAAGGATATTCTCAGAACTTTTCTGATACAAGAAACTTGGAATTGATTTTGGTCAGACATACTGTCGTTTGCCGTTCCGAGAAGGTACGTCCTAATTTAATTTGGGTTGGGAAATTTTTAGCGCGCCATTTTGTATTCCACCGTCAGACTATAAAACGATCGGGGCCATAATTAAGTTTCGGCATAAAAAATATTGATGATTATTGAAATTGTAATGCCGGAGTTAGTGAGGATAAATTTATACAAAATCCGACACAATATTAATTTGATGCTGATTAAGGCATTATTAAGTAGTATTCAAAAACGAAATGTTATCTGTGGCATTACACAAGATCTGTTTATAACCTACAATCAAAAATTATTTAAATACTTTAACGAAAAAGTCATTAATAACCGTTAAAAAGGATGTAGAGAATGAGACTGGAAGGCACGATGAATAAGGAGGAAAAAAAATCCAATGTATTAGGTATTCATTACGAAGGGCAGAATAGAAAGGAGTACTCATATCTACGCCTAGTAATTTCACTAATTAAAGTGCATTTCAGACCGAAACATCAGATGTACTCCGGGAACACCCTGTGGTGTTCTCGGAGTTCCGTCCAATTCTTCTGATTAACAGTAACTTGCTTTGGCGAACTCGGTTGTAAGTACAACTCAAGTATTACTCCCAAGTCTTCCACTAGATCAGAGTCTAGGCACCAAGTTAAATAAAAAAAATTATAAGTAGTAACCTAAGATTATTTACTGCAACAGTGACGACCGTGTTAATAGCAAATATTGACACATTCGTGCAATATTTAGTGGTATATATATAAGCGGCGTGATTGTAAAATCTATCAGTTTGTCGACTATTATGATTTCTTAGAAATACGTCATCGACACATGTGACCTTATAACGATTGATACATTAACACCGACAAGGTATTATTCTTAAATGAATTATTAAAAAAAATACCATCAAGGTGGACCACAGATAACAAAAGCGCGTTGTAGATCGAAAATTTTTGGGGGTAGTGTTACTTAACATTTCACTCAAAAAGCGAAGAGCACAATGTGATGCAGTGTATATCATTCTAACACCTAATTATTATAGGTGGTAGTGTTACTAATCAATGTTACTTTAGCGATAAAAATAATTGTGGTTTATTAAAATTATTAATACTACACACATTTCGTTGCACAGGATTCAAACGTTTTGAATTAATCAATTGAATTGCAAACAAGTGCAAAGAACTTTGTGTTAAAAACATGTAGTATTTCATAATGAGCATGATTTATTACCACTACAATTCCTTTCGACACTATCGCGGCAAACTCATTGTTTGATAATCGCTAACAATTAATGGCAGACGTCGCGGAATTATTGATACACGATTCGCGGAAACGTATTCATAAGAAATTGATAATTATTAACATCGATAAACAGTATTTACGATAGAAACGGGCAGACTTCAAACGTATTGCTTATTTACAAGTTGTATTCAATTCGTTTCTTTACATAAACTACTATTTCAATTCATGTAACGATTATTTAGTAACTAGAGTTTCACTATTATTATTTAGAAACGATGTTATGTTTTTTAGAATAAGACGCATGTTTAGCGAAACGTTTATTTGATGGTAAAGGTCCACCCATAACAATGTTACACTTATTAGGATGATAAACACTGCACCACTTTATGTTAAGACATAAGATGATAAGTCTCGTTACGTAATTTCACTAGCTACTTCCTTCAAACTGAAATACAGTAATGTTTACGATCTACTGCACGTTCTTGGGCAACGCAAAAGTGGTTTTAGTGATGTGTATATAAGTTTTTACTATGCCATGTAACTAATATAAAATTACAATTATATTTCTCATTGGTATATCACAAAATTGTGATATCACGATTCGAGGAAATGTTACAGCGGTAAGTGTTGTTCCGCACTAGATGGAATGAAACCTGAGAAGAATCGCAAAACTTATATATATATACAAACGACGTCTATAACTTGTTATATATGTTTATAATATAAACGATGATTAATACATAAGTTAGAGACATCTTGTAACCAAATATTTGCTTAATAACTTCTAAGTTACGCAACTCTTTGTATGCTTTTCTGAATATTTATAACTATTTAATCTTTGTGTTAATATCTAAAGTTGACACTGAATTCTTATTATAAGTTTCGGTTTTTTTCCAGGTTTCTATGTTTAATTATGTATGATGGGCACTATGTTATAATTATTTATTGTTTTAGTTATCTTTGTAGCTTTATTAACTGTGATAACACAGCCGGTCTGTCACTGCATTATACCGTAGTCAATTTACCTTCCATTTGTACAAGTCAGAGCCTGGAAATGCGCGTCATGATTATAAAGAATCATTCTTTTCAGTTCAATTAAACGCAGTTTATCATCATCATCGTTCCCTGAATTTATACAAATCATGCGCTATTGTATATTTGCTGATGCTATGTTGTATTAATTTTTATTGTATAACTTCACTGCCATTGAACTGTTGTTATCTAAAAAATTTTTTCGAAACCGCTTTTGTTGTGAACAGAAAATTAAGATGTATTATAACCAAAAGTATTATTGTTATAATTTATTAAACGTGTATAAAAATTCGAGACGAACGTTAAGCAGGACGTTAACCTGATATCATCCGGTTAACGTCCTTCTCGTATCGATTATGCTCGACGCCGCGAACACCCTTCTAACCGGAACATAGTAATACCTACCACTAAGTGCTCTCCTCTAAGAACTGTCGTCACATAAAATATGATCTGTTGTCTCTAGAACTAAGCATAAGCTTCTTAATCTTCTATCTTTTTCAAATTTTGTTTCTTTTTATTGTATACACCTTGTTTTATACTTTTCATTAATTTACTTTCTTCACAGGTCTGCTGGAAGAAAACTCTTTTAGGGTTAATGTACTTTTCTCTTACTTATGTACTTATATTATATCTTCTTGTGTGTACAAATAAAGAATAGAGTTTATTGCTTTTCATATGACTGAAAGTGACTAAAGAAACAAACTGTGTTAATAGTCGAGCCAAAGATTTACTGGACTTGAAGCCAGTAACAATGATCCCAACGGAACACTGACGCTATTCAGAAAAAAATCATGTGTAAATATATTGTGGGAATTGGAAACGAAATATATTCCCCTCACTCCCAACATTAGGGTGGAATACATAAGATTAAATTAAATGTAGGGTGTTAGGCTTCCAACCCCAAATGATTATAATTCTTCTCATAGAAATCTCAACGGAGGGTGAATTCAGAAGTGTTATACTTCGAACAAATAAGTTCATTAGTAGTAAGCAACCGTATCGTTATAATCAGCCAGCTTTTACAATAACTTCATCCGTTGATTAGTGATGATCTGATCGCAGACGTCTACAGCTTATTTTAAAAATTCCAGTCATTAAATGTTCTAGTTAAATTTTAAGAAGATTGATTGTATTAACAGAATCTCAGTTTCGTTTTTTTATCTTCTTCTAAATGATATTTACACATTAATAAGAGTACTATTAGATTTCACATCATAATTTTTAAGCAGGTTTATTATTGTTACTCCTTTGCGCAAGGACTAACCGCTTACTTTGTAATACGCAGGTTTCCAGTATTTTGTTGGATTTCAGTTTAAATGATGGTAGGGTATTTTCCAAATCGACTGGCTAGCTACCACCATACTATTGTCACTTAATACGAAATTATGTGTAACCATTTGCTTACGAATCACTAACTACAGAATAGCCCCGCGAATCGTTCTTGATAGAAATCGGCGTTTCTTTGTAAAGATTTTTCTATGTTATCCGATGTAATTGTTAGTATGATCCAAAATACACTATCATTTTATTTATTCGTGTCATGGCCAACACATCTGTAAAGCTCTGACCTAAAATGTATTGCTATGGGCGGCTGTTGTCGCCTACTAATACTTATCGATTGATGACAACTCTCAGGAGCATGCGTAGATAAAGTTAGTACAGATTATCCTGTATATAATACAGTGATGCGCCGTTCGTCTCTTACGTAGAATTATTCAAAAAGTTTTTCCACTACGCCCATAAAAGGAAATATTTAAAAAATAAGTGTTTATCTATATACACTCCCGGACACATCTATCGGCCCACCTAGTGTTTAAAAGTTTTAACGGTGCCTAGCTAAAAATAAATGTAGGGTGTTAGGCTTCCAACCCCAAATGATTATAATTCTTCTCATAGAAATCTCAACGGAGGGTGAATTCAGAAGTGTTATACTTCGAACAAATAAGTTCATTAGTAGTAAGCAACCGTATCGTTATAATCAGCCCAGCTTTTACAATAACTTCATCCGATGATTAGTGATGATCTGATCGCAGACGTCTACAGTTTATTTTAAAAATTCTAGTCATTAAATGTTCTAGTTAAATTTTAAGAAGATTGATTGTATTAACAGAATCTCAGCTTCGTTTTTTTATCATCTTCTTAATGATATTTTCACATTAATAAGAGTACTATTAGATTTCACATCATAATTTTTAAGCAGGTTTATTATTATTACTCCTTTGCGCAAGGACTAACCGCTTACTTTGAAATACGCAGGTTTTCAGTATTTTGTTGGATTTCAGTTTAAATGATGGTATTTTCCAAATCGACTGGCTAGCTACCACCATACTATTGTCACTTAATACGAAATTATGTGTAACCATTTGCTTACGAATCACTAACTACAGAATAGCCCCGCGAATCGTTCTTGATAGAAATCGGCGTTTCTTTGTAAAGATTTTTCTATGTTATCCGATGTAATTGTTAGTATGATCCAAAATACACTATCATTTTATTTATTCGTGTCATGGCCAACACATCTGTAAAGCTCTGACCTAAAATGTATTGCTATGGGCGGCTGTTGTCGCCTACTAATACTTATCGATTGATGACAACTCTCAGGAGCATGCGTAGATAAAGTTAGTACAGATTATCCTGTATATAATACAGTGATGCGCCGTTCGTCTCTTACGTAGAATTATTCAAAAAGTTTTTCCACTACGCCCATAAAAGGAAATATTAAAAAAATAAGTGTTTATCTATATACACTCCCGGACACATCTATCGGCCCACCTAGTGTTTAAAAGTTTTAACGGTGCCTAGCTAAAAATAAATGTTAGGTGGAGCAATAAGTTTTAATGCAGTTTTAAAGCTGATTTTTTGGTCAACCTTTATGTATGTTTTTATTTAATTTTGAATTCAGGATTATGAAAAAAAAAACGAAAATTCGAGTCTGTCCATTGTTTTCAACGACCCAGGAATGGAGAAAACTTTTTTATTTCGCACAAGTTGGATTTTTTTTTTGATGTGTCTGTTTATTGGTTCCATAAAAAGGCAAATCTAAACATAGAGCCAGATTTGACCAAAAAATATGGATACTCTGCCTGAAATTGTCGCCCAAGTTGTAAAACTTCTGCCGGCCAAATCAATTCGAAATTAAAAAAAAAAAAAAAAAAAACATACATAAGGGTTGACCAATAAATCTGATTCAAAACTGCATTAAGACTTATCCCGTCTTCTATCGCCATCTTATATGTCCGGGAGTATAGTATCGATATGATTTGTTTCATTTGTCCAGGTGATAAAAACAACACTTGTAATGCCAAGAGAGTTGAGAGAGAGATCGCAGTTATATCAGGTAGTAATAGCGACGAAGAGAAGCACCTGAGCTGTATTGGTATCCTTCTTTGAAACCGTCATAGTACAGAAAAAGACTTCCGAGGAAAAAGGAAGAGGATCGATCCTGCTTAAAAACTAAAACGTCGGACAACAGCAATGGATACCCACAGTAACCCTATAGTCTGCTGATAGTAAGAATAAATAGAATTAAGGTAAGCTCTATCGTTGAGGTGATGAAAAGAGTCTTCTGGTTTACAGAGTTTGAGAAGTTCTTAAGAGATGCAAAATATCTTTAAAGGATTCCCCATGTAAAAATTAAGATGTTAATAACTGGATGCTTCTGTGTTTTTCTTTTAGTGAAGTTATGACTTGCTTATAAATAACTTTTAATTAATAAGGCGGACATAAAGATATTGTAGCAATCTATGGTCTATTGTTTTGTTCTTATTTGTAGACAAATATACATGAGCAATGAAATAAATCAAAGCGAAAAATAGCATTGCATTATTTGTAGCCCCCAGCGTAAGTCTGTTATTGACTGATTCATTTGCAAGTATCTTTTTGTATGTTTAAATTAACGACGACAATGAAAGGTTCCGATTACAATTAGCACAGTGTTCGATGCAGCCCGTAACAATAATATTTTCTATTAGCGAGCCACGCAAAAATAGATATCTGATGATGTAAGTTGATTGTAAACTATTACTGGAATAGCACAAGGGCGATGTGAACAATGGATGCGCCCATCATCATCCATGAAATGAACTCGTCGTGAATATAAACGACCAATACACGTGAATAATTATATGAATGCACAGTAGTACATTGTTTTAACACAAAGAAACAGTGAGCGGTGGTAGGTAGGAGTGGGCACTGCGCAGAGCCACTTCAAAGGAAATCTTAAATCAGTCGCTGCAATAATGCGTACTAAGAATTGTTCTACCATTACCTAAGCGGGGGAATTGTATCTTGTTATAATAAAATGAATTATGCGTCCGACACCATTAAGTTTAAACTGCAATCATTTAACATATACTATTATACAATTCGATATAAGAAATTTTATCGCATAATTGAATAAATTATATATTTATTGCTGCAGCTGGTAGAATTATACATGTTGTAAATAAGATATTTTTGCTTCTTTCTTCTATTGTGAAATATGTCTTTTTTTAACTCAATTTCTTATGATGTTAAGTAAGTTACCTTACTTCATAGAAATTCAAACTTTAGAAGAAGACATACGTAATCAGAGATTATAGTTTTACAGTGAATTTGAAAGGCGATCGAGATCTTTTATTCAGAGAATTTAGATGAGCGAGACTTTCATTTGATGGTTAATGATATTATAGGTAAAAACAATGACATAAAAATACTAAATGTTACTTCATGAGACTTTACCGCACAGTAATATACACCCGGACACATCTATCGGCCCACTGTTAATGATTAAAGTTTCAATAGTGTCTAGCTAAAAAAAAATGTTAGGTGGAATAAGTTTTAATGCAATTTTGAAGCTGATTAATTGGTCAACCCGTAGGTAAGTTTTTTTTTTTAATTTCGAATTATTTTGGCCTGCAGAAGTGCTACAGCTCGGGCGGCAATTTCAGGCCGAGAATCCTTATTTTTTGGTTATAACCGACTCAAAGTTTAGAGTAGCCTTTTTATGGAACCAATTATCGGAAACATCAATAAAAAAATCCAACTTTTGCGAAATATAAAAGTTTTCTCCATCACCGGGTCGTTAAAAACAATAAACAGGCTCGAAATTTCGTTTATTTTTCATAATCCTGAATTCGAAATTTAAAAAAAAACTTACCTAAAAATTAATCAAAAAATCAGCTTTAAAACTGCATTAAAACTTATTGCTCCACCTAAGATTTATTTTGAACTAGGGACCGTTAAAACTTAAAACACTAGGTGGGCCGATAGATGTGTCCGGGAGTGTATGTACATGACTGTTTGGTATAGATATAGAATATACATAGATACAGGAGTTGGTGTGCTACCTAAACAGTAACCTCCGGCAGAAAGCACCTGCCAATTCTAATAATTATTTAACCGGACGAGCGCGTGTACAAGTTAAAAGCGATTTTTAACGCGCTCAGCGGCAACCGGCGCTGATTCCTCGAAGTGTCCACATTCGAATGTACAGTAATTAGTAATTACCGGGAGGGACAGAGAGGCCGCTGCACCCTACCACGAACTCGCGCAATTAGACCCTCGATTGCCGTATACTCGGAACATTGATGTTACATATCGCAAAAAACTTACAACGATCTCACCTCACTGATAAAATATCCTTTTATGAAGCTGTTACACGAATAAGTTAAGACTGTATTATATAAATATGTTGAACAAAATACAATTCAACTGTAAAAAACTTTGTTAAGAAATTACAAGTTAATCAAAACGAGCAAATTGTCTTGAAAATAGTTTTAACTTCATCGCGTTGTAACTTATTATAAAAGGCTATTTTCTGAAGTGCGATCGTTATGAACTTTTTAAAGCCACAAAGCGACTGATTCACTTTCTTCTTCACTTGATGGTAAGTGATATGCCTCCTCATAAACACCGCCACATTGTGATCGTCGCTATAGGACATAAGATGTTAAGTCTCGTCACCCTAGTAATTTCACAAGCTAAACCTTTAAACAGGAACATAGTAATGTTTGCTCACTACTGTATGTCGATAGAAATAAGAGCTGTGGAGGTACCTACCTAGATGATTAGTTATTGTGTCTCTGACACAAATTAATAACAATTTAAAACCTAAATTAAACAGGAAATGATAAAATTTTATACATAACCTAAAAAAAGATCGATTTTGTTATTAATTGGAATCCAATAATACTCTTGATAAAGTTCAATAACCTCAGTGGCGGTAACTAAGCGCGTAGTTACAGAAATCTTTGGTTCCTTTTCTTTTTAGCAAAGTTACTCTTTTTACAAATCTGTCGCCACAACAGTATTACTGTATTCTGGTTGTCAACATAGTCCTACGTGCCGCTTATAAAGTAACCGCAATAATTAATTTACGTAGATCAATGATAGTAGTTTATTTACATTTATCCTTGTTAATAAAATTTTGTATTGTCATAATACTACAGAAGTGAATAAACAACTTCACTGAACATAAGTATACATATTTACAATACCGCCATTGAGTTTGTTTACACGTAGTTACCTTGCTGATTGGCACCTGCAAAATAATAATGTTGACGAATTAAACACGCACAGAATGTAAATAGTTCTGTAATCACTCTGTTTACATTCATATTGCTGTAAGCTGTGACAGCTCACGCTGTTTGTATGACGGTTCCGTCCTAACTGAGCTTGAGATGAAAAAAAAAACATGCAGTTTCAGGAACCATTTTCGATGATATTTGATGACTATCAATCCACATTTAGTAAGTGTGAGGGAAAGTTAAGTGTGCTGTTTATGTAACTTGAATAGCTGCAAAAACAGTTACATTGGCTACCTTTCATTATACCCATCCATTATAATACATATAAACTGCGAATCTGTTTATTTCCACTGTTGACAATCCCCCAGTCATTACATCCACTTCATGGAAATCTCCATGAAAACACTTTTTTCCAATACTACAACGTGGCGATGAGTTAATAACGAATGACTCTCATAGATTTCTTCGTAATGCAATGAAAAAATGTTTCGCAGAAGCTATGACCGCGGCTCGATTGATGTTATAGCCACAATTATTTGCAATTATGCAATCATGTGCAGGAAGCAAAATTCTTGCGATTTTAACGTATTTTCTTTTATAAATTATATACAGTAGCGTTTGACTACAATCACACCTGATAGACGGTAAGCGACGATTCAGGGAACACTAGCGGCGATTGTCTATTCCAAAGATTAGAACAGCGTTTCCTCTGTTCGCGTTATGAAGGAGGAAACGAAACTCTTTGTCCCAATGCGCAGAATACCGACAACGAAGAAAAAACGTAGGAATATTATACACATATTCCTCCATTTGCAGATAGTCTGTTTATAAATTGAAAGTAGTAATAGTTCGTCATCAATCAAAAACGATCTGGTGAATAAAAATTCTAACGATACATACTTCTAAGTTTTTAAGATTAAATTTTAAGTACCGCTAATACTTTTGTGGTCATTAAATAAGAAAATCATCGAAAACTGCTACCGGTTATTTATAATTTTTTAAGTCATTAAAGGAATTCCTATTAACCTAATTAGTCCGTACTTTAGTTACAAATAATTAACGAAATGCAACCGTTTCAGTTCAGTTTGAATTTATTTAAATCCATTTTTTTATTTTAGTTTTAGATTGTTATTACTTGGTACACAAATTAAAAACTGACATAATTCTTTTCTGATCTTCTATAGTTAAAGCCGAGTTTCATTTCTGTTCTAAACACAACAAGAATCTCTGTAACGCTAAGCTATGACAGTGAATCTCCAAGCTCGAGTAAAGCCTCCAACTAACACCTTTGCTGGTGCTACCAATATTTGAGGAAATCCCACCTAGTTAGCTCTGTAAAATTAATAGCATATTATCTTAACTGTACACAACACCTTAATTCTTGTATACGTTGTGACCGCAATATTATTTCGTTATTCTTTATTGTACACACAAGAAAACAAAATATAAGTACACAGGTAAGAGAAAAGTATATAGGCGAGCTTAATTCGTACTAAAAGAGTTTTGAATTACTGTGCTAACAAGACAATATCGTATGTCACAAAGCATCCTACAAATTACGGCGTTGCTTAAATAATAATTATGTAAAAATCCTTAATGTTGTTTATGTAATAATTACTAATATATAAAGCCCGTTATGTATAGAATTTGGTGAAGTTTGAGAAGCCGCTGAAAGCAGGCCGAACCAATCCACGTGAGGGTACTTATTCCAATTCATAGGCTAATCACGATTATACACCGCAATCGAAGAAAATACTTCACACCCTAATATCTTAACAATTAAGGAGATAAATTATTTCGGTGAGATTTTAGTTGCATGCAGTTTTAATCCGAGGGTATTAGATGAGATCGGCGACCAGACAGGAGCTGTCCACACTTCAGAGAATCACGCGGACGACACCGCACTACGTAGCGGCAAACAATCGTTGTTTACTCGGCGCCACTTCATTGAAACATTGCCGTTTGTGGAAACATTTGCTTTGGCACGCCGATGCGTAATCCACGCGGCGTGGTTAGATGACTATGTGGCAGTTAACATTTACAACAACAGTGAAAAACACGCTTAATAACAAATAAATAAATAAAAAACTATGTATCCGTTTGTAACATCATAATCAAAGATTTTACATAGTTCATATAAATATTTACACGATATTATTCCTTATGTCAGAATAGTAACTTATATAAACTACTAGCTGACCCAGCAAACTTCGTTCCGCTTCAAAAGCAATAAAAAAAAACGCTTATTGATAATTCGAGACTGTTTCAACTTTAGTAAAGAATGTGATGAAAATTTAACCAGAAAAAAATAATTCGTAATCACAAAAAATGCCCGTTATTAATTTGGTTTTTCTATTATATTTAAATGCACATGTTGATTGACCTAAGTCAGGACATCTTATCTTTGGCATTATAAATTATAGATAATCAAAGTAGGGAAAGTTCTCGCGCACTCAGCGGTAAATAGTGTCACTATCACAAAAGATCAACAAAGTAAAGTTAAGACTTAACTACTATTTTGAACCAATCTGAACTTAGGAAAGTCGTGTTCCTGCTTGAATTCTACAATCGCTGCAACACTAATTTACTGCATGATACACTCACATTAAACATTCAACTGCATTATGCACTAAAAAAAATTCAACCGAGACAACGCGACCTTTACGCCCAGATTCCCGCTAAAGTTCGTAAAATATTATACTTGCATCAGAAATTGTTGGTTGTCAATATCAAATGTCAAAATCAAAAATATTCTTTTAAATTGTATTTGGTGTCTAAATGACGGGACCAACTTCAAATTTTTGACGTTTTATGTATCTAAAGTAAGGAGACCAGACATCTCGCTTTTAGCGGGACAGTCCTGATTTTTTTACTATTAATCCCGCGTCACGCGACGTTTTTCAAAAGTCCCGACTTTTAGAATTAAGTAAAATTTTAAATTTATGAAAATCATTGTTTTGCGTAACATATTGCTTTTGCTACCCAGTTACATTGTATTTGTCTCTCAAATGATACACTTTGTATCCGTACTGCGTGCTAGCAAGATAATTAAACAAATAAATATTACAAATCTGTTTCTTACCATAGAAAAATAAAGTAAGTAATTTATTTAAATATTTCATAAATGCATAAATTTTCTTAAACTTAGCTTAAAATACTCGTAGTGTTCATATTTTATATTGATGACAAAACGTGTATCACCCACCTTAACCTCGAAAGAAATTTTAGAAAGTAATATACGAATAAAATTTTGCAAATATTTCAAGTCAATCAAACTAATTTATCAAATTCTTGTGAAGATCTTTACAATGTTTTACAAAATTACTACAATCTACTCAAACAAATTCACTTACATAAAAAAACATTTATAAACTGTACTTATGTTAAAACTAAAAAAAAAATACGATATTATTATTCCTTCAGAGTTGTCCCGCTTTGCCTATCTAAAAATCTGGTCACCTCAATGAAAAAGAGAAATTGTTATTTTTACCATATTCCAGGCACTTTTTCCATATTTTCTCACCTTACTAACCTTCCCTGGACTTCCACGAATAATTCAAGACCACATTTAGCCAAATCGGTCCAGCCGTTCTCGAGTTTTAGCGAGACTAACGAACAGCAATTCATTTTTATTATATAGATAACTAAACATAAGTTATTTTTATTAAAAGAAATACTTAGTTTGCCAACAAAACTGTTATCTACTAATTCCAAATAATAAACTTAATATGACATCTTAATTTCAGGTTAAAGTTAAAATAGGTTATAAATAAATATCTAACTAAAAAGAAATAAAAACAACTGTATAAAATATATTATAACGATAATTTTCCTTGTCTAAATTACTGATGGTAAATTTCTACTCCTAATAATACAGAACTGTAATTCTTAGATAGATTAGATTTTAGAAACGTAATATTCAGCACTAAAATCTTTATGATACGAGTATACGTCTTCACTGTTTCCTAGTATTAGATTAGATAAATTACTTTGTGTACGCATTAATTACTTTTACGAAACGCTCGACAACAGTAATTACCTGTATGTTATAACGCGAACAGGTTTAGATATTGCTTCTGAGAAATTGGAAAACAACAAAACTTTATGGGTTTCGCGTAATGATAAAAAATATAAAGTAATTTTTTCTACGTCAGATCGCTATCGCGGTAGATATGTGTTTATCGCGTTTATTTAATCGCCTTTTTTCCATTTACTTTTATGAGACAAATTACAGCTATGTACATTACTTAATTTTTTACTGTACAGAATAAAAAAAACCGGTAACAAGGTTTAAGTTTTATGGAAGAGCTAAATTTAGTCATCATCCTAATTGTCCTTTCAATCTTTTGTTGTCCACTTCTGAACATTGGCCTTCCTAATGGATTTTCAGCAACCAATCCAATGCCACTTAAATCCAATGATTGCCTTCTATCTTCACCATGACGTTGGTCCACCAGGAGTTCCGGATCAGACATCTAAAAATCGAGCTCTTTTTAGTTTGTGAATTTATACGTATTATAGAATAACTTATCCCTTAATACAATTTATTACTTTTAGTGTCTAGTTGAAACATATTTTAAGACATACGGTTTTTTTATTTTATATAAATATCTTATTTTTTGTATTAACATCTTTCTAACTGTGATAAACTTAAAATATTTTTGTTATTACTGATTTATGCTCTATTTAAGGTTACGTTCGCTTTTTATTTGACCTTTGTAAGTTTCTTTTGAGTATGTGTAAGATACATAAGAATAATATTTTAAATTTGATAATGTTAATGTTTAAATTAATTTTTAGTATTAATAAATATACTTTTCAAACAAAAACATGTTTCATTAAAACCACAAAAAATTTATATAAATGATATAGGTATAGGAGATATTATAAAGAAATAGTTATTCGTAATGTGTTTTGAAAATTTTTATTAAGTTTACTATCCAGTGAAATGCAGTCATAAGATACAACCACAATCCTCGTTTCTTTTTTTTACCGTACTCTAACGGACAGTTACAATTAAATTAAAACAGCTTTCATATAACAGAAAGGCAATTAGTTAATTAAATGGGTTTGTTTCTCCCTAGAATGCACTCGTGTTGCTAACGTTGTAACTTAACACGAAAACTTAACCCAAATCATCCCGTTTAAATTTATGTATCACCTGATGGTAAGTAATAAGCCTATAAAAATGAAGCGCTGGTTAGGATGATAACACTGCACTCTCGTTATCCCAGTAAATACTTTAGCTACAACGCCATTCAAACAGGAAAACATTACAGAGGTACCTAACTAACCTTACCCAATTAACATACCACAAATGGCAGAGCGTGCTAGCTCAGAAAACTTATCAAATTATATTGTGTACATACGGTTACGTTTAAGAATTAATAATAATGGAATTAGTAAATTATCAATTATGTTGTTATGTAAAACAGACTACAAAAAATCATCATAGTCTTGCCTGGACTAGCAAAGCCAAAATTCCTGATTGTGTTATGGGTCATACTATCGCCTTAACGGTTTAATTCCAGTCCCTCTCAAAGCATCACGATTCACAAATCTATATACACACAACTCATGTCTAGCTCTCCACAGCGTTTGTATGCATAATTCAATTTGCTTGATTCAAATAATTTTATACAAAGTAATCCATGTTTTGTTTTGGACTGGTTAATTAAAACAGTACTGAATATTAATTGTTTCAAACCTAATGAAATTTACTCGGCATACTTTTATGAATGTTGATATTATAATTACAATTTGCTGTAATTTATTATTTTCACCACGAATAAACGTAGCCGTAAGTTAGTTCTTCTCTGGGCTAGAGATTCCGATGATAGGCAAAATTCGTGAAGAAAAATTGTTTCAAGAGACATGTTTTATTAGATAACATACATTACTTATCAATAATAGTTTTTAGTGTCCACTTTAGGAGTTACAGCTCCTGTGCCAGAAGACATCGTCCTGTTTAAAACACGAAAATTGGATTTGTTGTCATTATCTTCAAGTGTAAGTACGTGTTTAATTTCCTTATGTTATCGAATACAAGTGCGCGTATATATCTTACAAGATTGTATGAAACACGTGTGTTAAATATTAAGGAAAAAGAATTGTGATTACAAACATTTTGTTAGTAAAATAGTAGTTGTATAAAAAGGGAGGATATGACATAACATCGTTTTGCTATAAAATACCGACGACTGTAACCCTTGCGACATTCGTGTTTGGGCAGTGTACGAAGTATGAGCTCTATGACAGATTGAATTTATATTTGAATAGATGTTTCTCATACGTGCACGTCTTATTTGTTACACTATATTATACACTAATACTTTAAATAATATATTCCATCAGTCTTTCTAAAAACTTTGCTATTACTGTTCTGCAATGTCGATAGTTTTTACTACATATCTACAACATTTTATTGTACATATTTTTTGTATCGGAATTAGAAATTTAAATAAATAAAAATTTAAATACTGCATACTTCGATAATTAAATAACAGTAACAACTATCAACACTGGATATCACAGAACGTCCGCTCAATACGAGCTCTGACGACCAATTCTTTTTACAACTTTCGAGCACCCGCTTTTTATAGTCGATCGCGAAGTCCCACTTTTTCTAAGTACCCACCTTGCAACCGATCGCTGAGCGACTGCTATTTCTATGTACCCACCAATCGTAGGGTTTTTTCTTTATACTATTTGCGACGAGACGAGCAAGGCGTTCACCTGATGATAAGTGATACGCTTGCCCATGACAACGTGGTGGTAGTTAAGATGGTACACACTGCACCACATTGCGCTTGTCGCCTTGAGATATAAGGTGTTAAGTCTCATTACCCCAGTAATTACACTAGCTACAGCGCCCTTCAAACCTGAACACAGTAATGTTTGCACACTACTATTTGGCGGTTGAAATAGGAGCTGCGGTTTTACTCCTCCAGACGGTCTCCGGCAACAGAGACCTACCACCTGGTAAACCCTGGTGGCTCCTGGTGGTGTGACCGACGACGATCTATTGACACTCCTTACAATATAAACTGATCGCTTTTATTACTGATTGCTTACGAAAGTGGGTACAATTATAACTCTCTTTCTCCTTTTATTAGTGTATCAGCAGGGTAAAGTATTACTGGACTAAAGACACAAATCATCAAAAATTACAAACGAAAAGTGGAGCTTTGTAAACATATTTAATAGAGTCTCATTTGTATTTTAATATATAGTACATCAATTACCTTTAGTAAACCATTGCTACGACTCTTCGATTAAAAAAAATATGTTATATTTTTTTGCCCAATGTTACAAAAACTCTCATAACTGCTACAACTTATAAGCGTAAATTTTTATAGGGCACGGGGGAGCCATTCCGAAAGTCATAACGAATGGCGCCAGGTTTTAACGAGCGTTATGCAATGGAGTGGAATAGACCCGCGCTTTTATTATATAGCCCATTATTGACGAAATATGGTAGATGAACATGCTCCCATCTGCGCACCATCTGTCCCCCATGTATACTCTCATACGTAATACGGGAGTAGCGAATTACGACCTTTTAGGTTATTATTGTCACCAATAAAATACATTTGTGACATTGTTATTGCTCATAGCGGAATGTGTTTACGTTGTAACAACAGCCTACGGCAGTCAGTAAATATATATTTTATACCACCAGACGAGCAGAACATTCGCCTGATGGTATGTGAGCCTGCCCATAACAATATACTGCTAGTTAAAATGACATACACTGCCCATTGTGCTCTTCGTCTTGAGACATAATACAATAAGTCTCATTACGCCAGTAATTTCAAAAGCCACGCAAAATATACGTAATGAACTAACTAAACTAAACAATATAACAGGAAAAAATATTAAGCAAGATTGTAAGATAGAGAGAAGAAATTCGTATAATTTTAATAACATAACAACACAACCTTAAGCTTTTTAGAATTAACAATTTATTTAAATTACAAATGAAAATATTTACTTACTAAATAGAAGCTATCAACAATGATTACACATTGTGAATGCGACGCGATGTTCAACAGATTTTCCATTTTAATTAAACTCCTGTTGGGATAAGTATTACAGTGTTTTAATTACATTTAAATAAATTTTTCACCAGGTGATAAGCGATACGTCCATAACAATTAGGAATCAGATAAGTCCTTGACATAGAAGTTAAATGTATTCAGCGCAATAAATTAACTAAACCATAACGACAGACTTAGGTCCTAGACGAAGTCGATAGGAGAGAGTAATCACTAGTAAGTAAATTTTTATACCGATTCCAATTTGTATCAAAATTATTTTTCAAAACTTTCTTGGCGAATGTACCAGGAGAGCGTGAAGGGCTGTCGTTCGGAGAAATGCGCCGCATGTCACACGCGTCGCTTTCCCGGAACCCACGATTATCTTGATTCCTATTGATTAAAGACCAACTGGAGGAGAAATCATCTATTGTTAACGGCGTACAGCTGTATATTACAATGATAAATAATGGAGAACACGCTTGTAGCGCGACAGATGTTCGCTGCGAATTTGTTAAGGTGTAAACGCAAGAAAAAAATTGATATAATAACTACTTCACGAAATCATAAATTTCCGGTTACTAATATCATAAAATAATTTAAAGCTGAAGGTCACATCATCGCAAGGACATCGGTGATATGTCGCCATGAAATATAAAGCAATCGAAACGCTGGGTAATAAAAAATTAAAACAAACTCTGTGTAATCCTTAAAATTATATTTAACGAAACTTAAATATATCATATGAAAAGGTTTTGTATTAAATTAGAATGCTTTTGCTTATCTGATACTCCGGCCCGCCCCTCATAAAGTACTTACCCTTGGTAACGATTACGTCGAGGTTGGCCGCGTAATCTACTTACAGTAGAGTAAGTTGTTACTAACGCAAAGCCACTCTTCACTTTAAATACTAATAGCAAGCACTTCTGAATTTGATTATTTAACAGCGCGGTTTTCAAAAATTTATATACCTTTTAACAGTATTTTATGTTTATTTATTAATAATATTTTTTTAAGAAAAGAGGCTTAATTTTTTATAACATATTTATTAAAAAGGGACATTGGAACGTCTTCTTAATTATAATTAAATCTCTTAGTGTTATCTCAGATTGGTTTTCTAGCCTTCTCCCACAAAGAGCGTCATGTATTTTCGTAATGTAAAAAATAATCGTAGCTACAATAACAGGAACATAATCGATGAACGGTTTATTTAGTTAGCTTAATGAACGCTATTGACGCGCCCACAAACACGAAATAGATCCGAAAGTGAATGAACTCTCCTCCATGACTTTTATTACTTCCTCGTGTAATGTCGGACGGGACTGGTAATTATTTACCACCATGGTTTACCGTTTGAACTGATATGAGGTCAACAGACTGTCCGCGTGTCGGTAGTTTTTATCGTGGTCACGAGCCACCTCCCGAGCCGGCAGTCGTGGTGGTGCAGTTGCAAGTTTTATATAAATTAGTGACAATGCCATGGGTTATTTCTCGGAAGCGCCAAGGTTGGTAATTCTGGGAAGCAGGGGCGCGACGGCGGCGACGGCGCTGTGCCGGCGGAGGGCCGCGCACGCCGCGCCCGCCGCACCGCCCCGCGCGCGTGTTTACTTCGCGCCGCTCCACGCCGCCGTCAGTCGACTTCAGTACATGAGAGGGATCATCGCTGCGGCGGCTCGCCTCGCCGAACTTTCACCTCCCGCGGCGATATCGTTATCTGTGATAAATACAACTACATCGAGTGAAATTGAATGTGCGCGTACTTAGAAAACGTTTCTGCTGCGGCACGCGGACGGAGCGCCGCCGGCGACGTCGATTTCTGCAAAATAATTTCTCCAGTGCGCTCCGCTTCTACGAAACTGCTTATAAAGAGTTTACTGAGAAGCGAAACGGCAATAAAGTGGATTTGAGGAAATATAACTAATTATAAGTGGAACTGTGCGTTTCCGTGTTTAGTTGTTAACCAAGGCTTTTACATTGGATCCCAATCACCCCATCGTCCCTCCAATGGTGGTCAAACTACCAGGTAAGATTGCAGTTGTTTTGTTATATTCTATCACTTACATTGCCTGACGAACAAATTGGATGAGTGTCATTATACTATCAAGCAATTGTGCAAACAAGCAGTAGATATTACTTGTGTCGCATATCAACGATGTATTTCAGGTCTCCGGGTCAATGATATGAATAACCATGCTAATTTATTTTTTAAAACCTGCTACACCCGTTTTACAAACTCCTACTCGTAAATTGCGAAATTTAAACGTCCATATTATATAAAATATCCTTGACGCAAATTTGGTTATAATTAAAAACAAGTTGAGACGGTGAAATATATGCGAATGTGTTTTTCGTGAACGGGTAAATTAACATTAATAAAATTTAAATACAGTTGTAGTACAAAATACTGTGTAGTAACTATTTCTTATTGATATATTTTATTTTGTTTTCGGTCCATACATTTAGAATGGTGATGAATAATACCACACTGCATTAATGACGTTTACAGCACCACATTACAGTCTAGACGCAAAAAATTTCGGTTAATTTACATCAGCAATTTCACACAGTATGTCTGCACACTACCTATACGATATCTAGCAACTGATAACCACCTCTAAAGTGTAGAAATAGAAACCAAATTTAATTTATGTAAAAGATACTCGTTTCGTCAATCATGATAAAATAAATTTTCGGCTACTACTAAACTACACTAGACAATCATCTCAAAAGGCACATAAAAATCCTATCTTAAATATACAGTAATGACTGATAACCATTTGAAAACCTTTCACTTTTTTTTTTAATGTTGTTAGCAGTTTAAAACAAAGTACACTGACAATTAATGATAAATTAGGCACTAACATGATGCTTTTTTATATATTACAAATGAGATGTATCTATTTACCTAATGGTATATGACGTGGTGGTCCATAACCATAGCGCTAGGTATGATCATAATACACTGCTTCACTTTGTGCCTGTCGTCATGAGACACAGGAAGTCTTGTTACCTCAGTAATTTCTCTAGCTACAGCTCCCATTAAACCGGATTACAGTAAAGTTCGCACACTACTGTTTGGTGGTAAAATAGGAGCTGCGGTGGTATCTATACGGTCACTGGGAATGAAGACTTACCACCAGTCAAAAGTTGTTCTGAGTTTTAATTTTTTAAACTGTAAAGACTTGATAGTCTATCTAATAAGTATTTTCCGTCATCGTTATTTAAATATCATTTAAATGAAAGTGACGAATAGTCTATCTATGAAAACTAAATTTTACTCTTTTTGTAAAAAAGAAACCTTTATTTATATTATTTCATTTAAAAAATTAATGTTAAAAAAAACCATTTGCTGTAACACTTTCGCCTGTCGTTGGAAGGGAGGTTTCTGCGAATCGTTCAAATGTTATAGCAGGTAATTTTAATATTGTCGTTATAATTTAAATACTGTTACAGTACAAAATACTGTGTAGTAACTATTTCTTATTGATATATTTTATTTTGTTTTCTGTCCATACATTTAGAATGGTGATGAATAATACAGCACTGCATTAATTATGTTTACAGCACCACATTACAGTCTAGACGCAAAAAATTTCGGTTAATTTACATCAGCAATTTCACATAGTAATGTCTGCACACTATCTATACGATCTCTAGCAACTGATAACCACCTCTAAGGTGTAGGAATAAAAACAAATTTAATTTATGTAAAAGATACTCGTTTCGTCAATCATGATAAAATCAATTTTCGGCTACTACTAAACTACACTAGACAATCATCTCAAAAGGCACATGAAAATCCTATCTTAAATATACAGTAATGACTGATAACCATTTGAAAACCTTTCACTACACATTACTGAAAACGTTTAATCAAATAGTCCAAGAATTAACAATGAGACTGCACTACAGCCATAATATAAACAACAGACTGTATTTCAACTTTTTTTTTTTAATTTTTAAGTTAGTGACATGTTTATCTGATTATGGATTTTCTATTTTTTTTTGTGTTTTCTTTATCACTTTGGATCTAGGGCCTCAATAATTTTTATTTATTTATTTAAATAGACCATTTTCTCGTTGTACAAAATTGAAGATTTTTTTTCTATTTATTTAACAGGGCTTTATCGCTTTTGCGATTACGACGCCCTAATTTGAAGATGTAACAAGGTTAATCCTCAATAGTTAATTTCTGATAATACATTTGTAATTAACCCAGTTACGGCATATATATAGTTAATTTGCTCATAAACTATATAAGATAAAATTGTCGCCAGGGCACAAGCGGCTTTCTGATACGCCAGACAATCGCACATTGTTCACAATTTACCGGGAACGTTGGGAGGTAAATCGCCTACCGGGAACCGCCATTGCCTTTGTTTATCCACAAAGGGAAACAATGGCGTTTTTTTGCCGAGTTATTTTAAGTTTCAAAGTGGCTCTTAACTCGATGTCTATTGTTAATGTTTATTGTTCTATTACGTACATAATATTCGCGGAACCGGCTACGGCGTGTTTGTTTAAGAGCTGATAACCTAACGCTGTGTTAGGTCAGTGATAATCGCACTTTTGGGAGGACGCCCGAAATTATTCTTACTTGTTTATACAATAACCCATCGACTCTTGCAAGATTTCGTAATGAATACTTAATAATTGCAGCTTGTAGAGTTCCATTGAATAAATACTGCGTAAGATTTTTATAACAGTTTAAAAATCTTCCTCATGAAAATTCAATATGAAAGTTGATTAAATAAAATGTAATGTAGTTAACTTTGTTGAAGACATTTTAAATCATTACTTTTCTGCCACAAGTCCATCGCTGAACAAAGGCCTTCCCCTTTTAAATGTAACCTTTGTTTTAATGCAGACTCGCGAATAGTGCCGACGTCAATTAACTGTATTATGAAATGCTGTGACGCATAGTATCAATTTAACCACTACCTACATATTACAATCTATATACATCTAAATCCTCATTGTCGATTCGACCACATGACATATAGTAGAGAACAATCAGTACATATTAAAATATACTAAAAGTTGTGTTTTTCAAAAATCTGGATCCAAACCTGCGACTTACCAGATAATCACAACAGACAGATGAAAATCATAAGTATGTAAACTATCGCACGAAATATATAATAATAGTAGGTCTTTGTTGCTGAAGACCATCGGTGTAGGTACTCGCACAGAAATGTGCAAACATTACTGTGTTCCAGCTAGAAGTGTTCTCTAGCTAGTGAAATTATCAAGGTTTTTTTTATAGATAACTTGTTCCTCAGACCTTCGCGTCAGTCGTTGACTATCCGTTCTTTAAAGCTATTCCCTTTTAACTACTCCTGCTAAACGTCTTTTTTATTAACTAACACTATTTATTCCTTCTACACGAAATTACTTTGGTAACGAGAACTTAACAAGTTATATCTCAAGGCGACGAGCACAATGTGGTGTATATCTTCCATTAAGTGTATCACTTACCGTCAGGTTAACGTCTTGGTCGTCTAGTCGGTACACTGAATAAAAAAAATCATCAACAACTACTTTCAAAATTTCCTTCTAACTTTGTTTCAAACATCTTTTTTACGTTGCATTGTAAAAGTGGCTCTTCCGGAAACAACAATTAAACTTTAGAATCAAATCCATTATCGTCATCTACTCAAAAAGATTCTCCTTTATTCATTTATTTCCTCTTTAATTCACCATTACCGCGACTAATCGCAGTGTTGCCTAATAAAAAAATCAATCGTCACTTTAATTTACTTCGCCTAGTTCCTTAGAACTGATTTCTTTCTAAGTATATTTTATCAAAACTCACTCCGTCGGAGCTTGTATTTTTTACCGCGAAATTTCTATTACTTTTCAATTATATTTTTCTGAATACCTATTAAATTCCTTTATGAAAATACAAATCTAATTTTAATCTGTATAGCACGAGAGGAAACCGTTTTTATACAGCGATATCAAAGATTGATAGATGTCGCATATTAAATGATATATTTACCAAAATAAAATTATTAAACGATAATCCATCGGCTCGTAAAATAAATAGCAATAGATGAGGGTGTGTGTATGTGTATTTGTGTGTAAGAGAAATATTCGCTGGAAGCTGGAGGCTACTAGGAAAATGTGCGCTGGATCGAGACGTCAGAGCAAGGTGGGATCGCTGCGCGGGCGCAGGTATGTGTGTTCTCAGAACAAGCAGAGTCCGTTTTTGCTCCTTTTTCGATTCGAGTTTACCAAGAATTGAATGGCCCGGTGGCGGGGCCTACTCGGAACTCGTAATTAATCCTTGGAAGCCTCCGACCCGAGGGTTGTTATGAGAAATCGTCAGCGTTATGACTATCCTTTTTATAAACTTTTGCATTATCATTTAGAAAATTGTACCGGGGCGGGTTATTGTTCGCGGAAGAACCGGCGTTAGGAGGTTATGCATGACATTAAACTTTGTGCACGCCTCCGACCCCGCCGCCTCGTAGCTTCGCAGAAACTAACTACATATTTCATTAACAGCTTACCCAGACAGCGCTTTGTCCTTTTTAATACTAAACCCGGACTATTCATTGTACCAAACGTTAGAATAACGACAAAAACATACAAACAAGCTTCATACATTTTATACATCTTTACAATACCTATAAATACTTATAAGCTGTTTAAAATGAAATAATGTTTTCCAGTAAACATTATTATTTTTTTACCAAGTATTTCATTTACAAAAGGAAAACTATCTTATTCGTATAACAATGGAGAGATATTGTTAATACTCTCTTTATAAACGAATAAACCTATTCTGTTGAAATACGTAGGTCGTTTGTATTACGGACAAAACATAATTACAGTTGTTTCTCATACTCGAGTTTTAAATATATTTCTGATTCTTCTTAGAATAAATCACCGATTGTATTGAATGAGCTCCGCATTTCCATTTCGTAATCAAATAAGAATCTCGTGGAAAGTGTTTTACGCTGGAAATAAGATTTTCTCACAACGAATTCATAAAGCAATTTTCTTTCACTTTCGTCGAAGATAAAACCTGTTTGTATTCTTTTATAAATATTTCCTTATTTCACGATTGAAACTTACCGATAGAATGAATTTGTTTGATTTTAAATAATCTACAATTCATGTTTTCACCTATCTACATTTTGCTTTTAATTATCAATTATATGTTGTACGATAGATATATAATATTCTGTTGTGAGACTTAAACTAAATCTCGCATTTGTTTTTGTTAGTTGTCAGTACTAAGATATATAGAAAAATTAAAGTGTAGTTCAACTTTGTTACTTTACTAACTTTCTTACTTACTTACTTTTAACAATTAATCAAGTATCAACTATTTAATTGTGCTAACACTAACGATAGTACGAAAAAATCATTTAAAATTTAATAATTAGGACATATCTTAAAATGTTAATGAGGCTTTACGAAACCACAAAATTTGTGATATTCGTGTAACGTACTAATCGATTTTCTGTCTGTATAGAAAATTGAGTAACATGATGTGTTACCTATATATTTTATTCGTAGGTGAATATATAGACAGATTTAGATTTATTTCTGTATATGTGTAAATTGTAAATCAATGATCTTTATGTCAGAAATTGTTATATCCCGTTTAAAGTTTAATGGAGAATAATTCTAATAAATAGTATTTGTATATGTTTTGTATTAGTAATTTTTATAGCGGGGAGCTGATGAGTTTCCGCCACCGTTTACTTCGTTGGCCTAGGCCCCGGGGCCGGTTAGAGCAAAAAGATAATTCCGCTTTCCGAGAAAGCCGGCTAGTTTAAATTTCAATGGGCTACGGCGAAACGTCGACAGTTTCGTCTAACGAACCGATCGAACGCTTTGATCCGCTCGCCCTTACCACCGACCACCTTATATCAATTCGAATAAAGACTATATTACATTCACAGCATAATATTCAACAATTTTCCCTTTAAATCTTGCAATTCTGATAAGAAAGATCGTACACGAAACCGTTCGGCAAAAAATTTCATCACATAAATTGATTCCACTCGTAACTTCGAGCCGTTTTCACTCCAACGGAAATTCTTTATTGCGTTCAAGAATTGCGTCCGTTTTCCCTTTCGGTTATGTAATCAAAGTATTTTTCGTTTAAACTTGTAAATTATCATGAAATTTCTGCTGTATGTTTACGCTACACTTACATTAAATAAATTGGTTCAAGGTTTTACGAGCTGTGTATTTTACTCATTAAACTTTAGGGGTGTTGTTTAAATTTAACACCGATACTGTCTAGTGTTAATAAAACTTGTTTTTAATTTATGTCATTAATACTTACAGATATTATTCAACTTTACTATTAAGTTTATAGATTTTTTGATACAGAATTCTACGTAAAGATCAGAACAACAAAGAAGTATATCATTGGTATTAAACTGTTATTGTTACTTTGTT
The DNA here is from genome assembly GCA_029286795.1 of Byasa hedistus. Classification (NCBI taxonomy): domain Eukaryota; kingdom Metazoa; phylum Arthropoda; class Insecta; order Lepidoptera; family Papilionidae; genus Byasa; species Byasa hedistus. Next base: position 2,371,090 of record JAGSMW010000001.1, read on the forward strand.
GTTATAATACGTTTAACTTAGTTTTTAAAGCTTTTACAAAGTGAGAAATGTTATAGTTGAATGAAGCATATAAAAATAGCGAGTTTAATTTCGCTGAACAGAAATCGGGTGAAGGCGAGGTATTAGATCAGTCGTATTCAGGGCGGTCGGGCGGCCGGCCCTGCGCATGCGCCTGCGCCGCGCTGACGTCATCGAAGGCAACCAGCACCAGGCGCACCATGAATAATGCATCACGCGACCAACACCACCAAGTGACGCGGAACACTTTTACAAACGCACCACGAAAAATATAACAAGTACCATCATTACCAAACAAGCCAAATATACTCCCGGACACATCTATCGGCCCACGTAGTGTTTAAAGTTTCGACGATGCCTAGCTAAAAAAAAATGTTAGGTGGAGCAATAAGTTTTAATGCAGTTTTGAAGCAGATTTATTGGACAACCTTTATACATGTTTTTTTTTTTTTTCTGTATATACGAATTGATTTGGCCGGCAGAAGTGCTACAGCTTGGGCGACAATTTCAGGCAGAGTATCCATATTTTTTGGTCAAAACTGACTCTAAGTTTAGATTTGCCTTTTTATGGAACCAATAATCGGCACATCAAAAAAAAATTAAACTTGTGCGAAATAAAAAAAGTTTTCTCCATTCAACGACCCAGGAGGGTCGTTGAAAACAATGAACAATTTTCGTTTTTTTTTTCATAATCCTGAATTCGAAATTAAAAAAAAACATACATAAAGGTTGACAAAAAAATCAGCGTTAAAACTGCATTAAAACTTATTGCTCCACCTAACATTTATTTTTAGCTAGGCACCGTTAAAACTAAACACTAGGTGGGCCGATAGATGTGTCCGGGAGTGTATGTTATAATTAATTGACAGTTAAAAAAGTGATATAACGGAAGTCGTTTAACCAACGTACAAACTACCAGTCGAACGTTCTGAGTACTCTGAACGTAGTTCAGCAAAACTCCTGGATCGAAAGATTATAGCCAAAGCCAGAGCTTCAGCCGCTGAGCAGCTCCGGCCAAAGTAAATTCATAACGAACTCGTGTAATTAGAAAACTTTGTTTAATCATATAATAAGAGAATTATGAAATCAAGAGATTTCAACAGTAAAAACTCCTGCTTTAGATTTGAACTACACTGAACTTTCTTCATCAGAAAAATACTTAACTTCTGGTTCATAGAATTTTTAACTATGTAAGTGTAAACTGGTTTATGTCTAATGTTATTTTAATTGCCTTTAATCAAATTTGTAAAGGAAATACCGTAATTTTTCGTTTTAATACCAGACACTCCCCCGCCACCTCTGTCCCCCCTACTCCCCCTCACCGATACATTTGAGCTTTTATTGCACGCTATCAATTTTGAGATTGAGGTCAACCCAAATATACGGGGCCTCGCATTCGTTAAGTATTTACTGACCTAAAATACTTTTAACAATTTCTTTATTGTTCACGCTGACAACAGCAATTTTACGAATTGAATATAGTTTGTACTATATAAAATAGTTTGTCTTGTTAGACAGATAAAAGTTTCACGTCTAAACATTTTAAGGTTAACCAGTAACAGGAGTAAGACGATAGTTAATAAGAAAATTAAAAATAATGCATTATTTTGTTGAATATGTTTCAAGGATTATCATAAGCATTAGACAAACAATACGATATTGTATATTCATAATTTTCATTTACATTTTCGTATACATAAACAACTTGTTAACTAACAAATACAGTTGAAATTCATATAGTTTTTGTCATATATTATACTTGTACAATAATAATAATAGTTTTACAATTGTATCTTCTATAATAATCTAAAGAAGCTTCAGTATATTTTTAAGTAGGGTAACTATTAAAAATAATGTAAAACTGAACCGAGTTAAATTACTGCATAATGTGACCCGCGCCTTTGGTACTTTCAACTGTTTCTATTCGTAGCTCATAACTAATGTATGCGCGTTCCCGGTATTCATATATTATTCTGGTATTCATATGCTGAGCCACGGAAAAGAAGCCATTTTTATATAAACGTCTTTCAATCGATAACAATTGAATTATAACGCGTTCCGATACCGGAGCGAAACGTTTACGATGCAAATTTAATAAATCGATTACCGAGAAGTAATAAATAATGATCGTTTCACGTATTCGGAAATCTATATTAGACTTTTATTCAGAATCGTTATTAGAAAATATAGGTATGATTATTTTATACTGTGTTTAAAAGTACTAGATCTTTATAGAAAATGTCTCGTTTTTAAGAGCTAGTATTGGATTTGTCGCCAAACAGTAGTACAATTATAAACAGTTTGAGTTTTAAGCTTTTCTTTTATTCTACTAGACGACTAGATTTGCGAGACGTTCACCTGATGGTAAGTGATACTAGTTAAGATGGTATACACTGCACCACATTGCGCTCGTCGCCAAGAGACATAAGGTGTTAGTTCTCGTTACCCCAGTAATTTCACAGCGCTCTTAATACAGTAACACAGTAATGTTTACACATTACAATTTGTTGGCAGAAATAGCTGTAGTTAGAGACATTACCGGAGTGATGACTAACATTTAAAATCTCATACCTCAAGGCGATCGGCACTATTTGGTGCAGAATTGGTGTTCAATGACATATCTGATGTAATATATAGCCAGTGAATTAATTCCATATGCTTACAGGTTAAAAATATCAAAGGTCAGGCGTTCTCTATTCAGATTAGTTTCTCAGTATTCCAAAAAAAAATATATTAAAGTAAGTTTTATTACAGAAAACAGAATAAATTATTAACTGAATTTTTTTTAGCTGTAATTCTAACACTCTTCATCTCTTAGAAAAAGACATTCACTTATATACTGTTAGTTGAGTGCGTAATCTACTTTGTTTTTTTTTTTTTTTTTTTTTTTTTTTCTTTTTCTGCACCGTGGCAATCTGTTAAATACAACAATAATTCACTACTATGTATCTACACTACTACTACTACTATGTATATACAATAATAATCTACTTTGTGTTTATATTAAAATTAAAATATAATTAATCTGTGTTCGTTAAACATATTTTGCTTATCAGTATATGCGAAGTTTGAAAAGGTCTAAAGATTATCGATTATGGATAGACGATGAACTGTTTCTACGGTGATTATGGCGATGTATTTATATTTAACATGTTATTTACTGGATAAAGTAAGTGTTTATAAATGGTATACACTGACTAAAGCACCGGTTCTAAAGTATTTTACCGTTTTCAATAGCTATGTCGAAATTTCCGAGGCGCGGCTATTTTGAGCCGGCGCTGCGGCGCTTCCCGCTATACCGTCTGTAATGGATCAAACATAGCCATAAATATATCTAAGTATTCCTAACCGGTTCACAGCCGCAGACCAAATGAAATACCTGTTTTATTTATCACATACGGATTCATCAAAATGGTAATTCGTTTAAATGTTTCTGCATTATCGATTTATAACGGCAATTTTTACCAATTATGGCGTTAAGAAACATTTTTATTTATTTTTTTTGGGGCTCTTATCCCTTTGGGACATGCCGGCCCCATTGATACAAAACCTAACAAGAACACAAAAAATTCAAAACTTAAGAATAAACGCAAAATAGAAAAAAATTATGAAAAAAATCTAAAGTAAAAAATATAATAGTGCTAAGGGAGTCCTTAATCCATAAGCATGTCAAAAATATCTCGTGCTGCGTTGGAGTTATATTTTTAATCTGTTCATTAAAAATTCTTGGAATTTTGCGTTATACTTAGGTTTGTTATAGACTGAATTTGAATTTTGTAAACGTGTGAAAACAGCACCGTTCAAGAACAACAGCTTTCTAATTCATTCAACAGCCTAAGTATATAGTAAGCTGCTTTTGATATACAATACATCCTCAACCAACAGTTATTAGTTGATTATAACTGCTGATTTCGCAGCTCAAAAACAGACGCACAAAATCAAAGACAATCTAAAAAAGATATTATTACCAGCATCATTTAAATTGTACGAGTTACTTCACTTTACTAGTAGGTAGTAACACAATATCGCTTATCTTATACGTATAAAACAAACTTTGCAGAATTAATGGTACGTAGATTCGAGTACTTACCTACATCAACAATTATAAAGACCCTTTCAGATGTTTTTTGTTTTTTTTTTTTTTTTTTTTTTTTTTTTTATCTTTTTCTGCACCGTGGCAATCTGTTAAATACAACAATAATTCACTACTATGTATCTACACTACTACTACTACTATGTATATACAATAATAATCTACTTTGTGTTTATATTAAAATTAAAATATAATTAATCTGTGTTCGTTAAACATATTTTGCTTATCAGTATATGCGAAGTTTGAAAAGGTCTAAAGATTATCGATTATGGATAGACGATGAACTGTTTCTACGGTGATTATGGCGATGTATTTATATTTAACATGTTATTTACTGGATAAAGTAAGTGTTTATAAATGGTATACACTGACTAAAGCACCGGTTCTAAAGTATTTTACCGTTTTCAATAGCTATGTCGAAATTTCCGAGGCGCGGCTATTTTGAGCCGGCGCTGCGGCGCTTCCCGCTATACCGTCTGTAATGGATCAAACATAGCCATAAATATATCTAAGTATTCCTAACCGGTTCACAGCCGCAGACCAAATGAAATACCTGTTTTATTTATCACATACGGATTCATCAAAATGGTAATTCGTTTAAATGTTTCTGCATTATCGATTTATAACGGCAATTTTTACCAATTATGGCGTTAAGAAACATTTTTATTTATTTTTTTTGGGGCTCTTATCCCTTTGGGACATGCCGGCCCCATTGATACAAAACCTAACAAGAACACAAAAAATTCAAAACTTAAGAATAAACGCAAAATAGAAAAAAATTATGAAAAAAATCTAAAGTAAAAAATATAATAGTGCTAAGGGAGTCCTTAATCCATAAGCATGTCAAAAATATCTCGTGCTGCGTTGGAGTTATATTTTTAATCTGTTCATTAAAAATTCTTGGAATTTTGCGTTATACTTAGGTTTGTTATAGACTGAATTTGAATTTTGTAAACGTGTGAAAACAGCACCGTTCAAGAACAACAGCTTTCTAATTCATTCAACAGCCTAAGTATATAGTAAGCTGCTTTTGATATACAATACATCCTCAACCAACAGTTATTAGTTGATTATAACTGCTGATTTCGCAGCTCAAAAACAGACGCACAAAATCAAAGACAATCTAAAAAAGATATTATTACCAGCATCATTTAAATTGTACGAGTTACTTCACTTTACTAGTAGGTAGTAACACAATATCGCTTATCTTATACGTATAAAACAAACTTTGCAGAATTAATGGTACGTAGATTCGAGTACTTACCTACATCAACAAATTATAAAGATCCTTTCAGATGTTCTTTGTTTATTTTTTATTTTTTTTATACTACTTTACGACGAGACGAGCAAGACGTTCACCTGATGGTATGTGATACGCTTGCCCATGACAACGTGGCGCTAGTTAAGATGGTATACACTGCACCACATTGCGCTCGTCGCCTTGAGACATAAGGTGTGAAGTCTCGTTACCCCAGTAATTACACTAGCTACAGCGCCCTTCAAACCGGAACACAGTAATGTTTGCACACTACTATTTGGCGGATGAAATAGGAGCTGCGGTGGTACCCATCCAGATGGTCTCCGGCAACAGAGACCTACCACCTGGTAATTGTGTATATTGAATTAAATATATTGCTCTTACCGTTCGTATACTTCTTGACCACTTTCATTTTCACAAAATTAATAATAAATACCACAAGAGATAATAGGAGATAACAGACATGGCACTTCCCATCAGGTGAACCATCCAATTCAATAAGAAAAAGATCAATGATTTAAAAAATGAAAAAAAAAATTTTTTTTCATATCACATATTGCGAAAGTTTTGTTAAGGAGTTTAATTATGCAATTAATATATAAATGGATGGATGTGTCTGGTCAGGTCTTTATATTTTGTAATCCAGTCCGTACATTAAGTTCATGTTACCGTGGCATTAAAGATAAAGATAACGTGGCCGCTTGCAAAAGGTTTCTAATTAAACATTAACCGGAATTTGCAGCTTTGTGTTAACGGCTTAGATATCAATTTAGCTTGATGCCAGTTTTTGTTTTGCTCAACGGTTAAATACTATTTTCACTTCAGGTCAATTTACCTGTCCTTTTTGTTTTGCCTTAAAATAGTGAAGGAGTGTAAAGTGTTTTTAACAAAACTCGTGTATCGTTAAAGTTCAAGTTAGTTTATTCAATAATTTAATCATTATTATAAATATTAATCTAGAGTTTTATAAGCTTTTCTCTATTACAAATGTAATAACAGAAATTCAGATTTTTTTATGAAGTTCAAACTCTTTTAAACAAATAGGTAAATCTTCTTGTAACATAAAGAGTTAAGTTATTCCTTTGAAATATAAGAACATACACAAATTCTACACTTGAACAAAGTGTAGGTATTTTATTTATTGCTTCGTTCTATTCTTCCAAAAATTAAAAAAGAAAGGATTACATATGTAAGTGCATAATAAAGACTACACAAATATAAACATTTATATCATATTTAAAAAGTTGCCAGCAGTGTGCAATTTTCAAAAATACATCCACAGATAAAATATATTAATTTTTTAACAACACTTTTAACATCAAACTGTGTATTTGTTTTTTTTAAAAAAAAAAGCTATTGCAAAATTATATCAGCTTTTTGTAAATTTTATTAAAACAATTCCTTATCGTAAACAGTAGTCACTCTGATATCTCAAGATAAATCATTCAAGAAAATTGACGTGTATTGGCCGATGATGATAATTGATTAGGATATTAAAATATCAACATGTATTTCTTGCTTTTTAGTAAACTTGTGAGAGGAGAATGAAGGATAAACAAAGCTCCAGATGTCTATAGACCATACTGTTTCTCATAATACTAATGAAGATACGGGACGGTCATTCTCGGAACACCATCTTTTACAATCAACACTAAAACCGAGCCGTATAATTTTTGCATCGAATAAACCCGTATCGACGTTAAAAAAATTCACTGAAATGTGATTATTCGCGGAACACAGCCGGTCCACAATTTATTACAACTACTGAGAATAATTGGTAATTGTGCTGCTTTCGTACATCCTACAGATTTATTGCTTGATTTATTGCACTTGATCGACGATTAATAAAGATTAATGGGTTGATTAGTGGCGAAAAAAGTAATTGAATCTGCTTTCCATCTTCATCCAAACCAAGGCTGACAGAATTTTTAAACCTCTTACATTATTACCATCATACAATTGAATATAAACAGCATAGTTTTTTCGAATATCAATATATGAAAACCAGGGTATTTCAGATACGGCCTCATTGTCCTTTAACATCGTGTAAAACTTAGATCAAGTTAAACCATTGTGAAAAGCCCTGATAGCAATTTTTTTTTTTTTTTTTTTTTTTTTTTTTTTTTTTTAAAACAATTCCTTATCGTAAACAGTAGTCACTCTGATATCTCAAGATAAATCATTCAAGAAAATTGACGTGTATCGGCCGATGATGATAATTGATTAGGATATTAAAATATCAACATGTATTTCTTGCTTTTTAGTAAACTTGAGAGAGGAGAATGAAGGATAAACAAAGCTCCAGAAGTCTATAGACCATACTGTTTCTCATAATACTAATGAAGATACGGGACGGTCATTCTCGGAACACCATCTTTTACAATCAACACTAAAACCGAGCCGTATAATTTTTGCATCGAATAAACCCGTATCGACGTTAAAAAAATTCACTGAAATGTGATTATTCGCGGAACACAGCCGGTCCACAATTTATTACAACTACTGAGAATAATTGGTAATTGTGCTGCTTTCGTACATCCTACAGATTTATTGCTTGATTTATTGCACTTGATCGACGATTAATAAAGATTAATGGGTTGATTAGTGGCGAAAAAAGTAATTGAATCTGCTTTCCATCTTCATCCAAACCAAGGCTGACAGAATTTTTAAACCTCTTACATTATTACCATCATACAATTGACTATAAACAGCATAGTTTTTTCGAATATCAACATATGAAAACCAGGGTATTTCAGATACGGCATCATTGTCCTTTAACATCGTGTAAAACTTAGATCAAGTTAAACCATTGTGAAAAGCCCTGATAGCAATTTTTTTTTTTTTTTTAAAACAATTTCTTATCGTAAACAGTAGTCACTCTGATATCTCAAGATAAATCATTCAAGAAAATTGACGTGTATCGGCCGATGATGATAATTGATTAGGATATTAAAATATCAACATGTATTTCTTGCTTTTTAGTAAACTTGAGAGAGGAGAATGAAGGATAAACAAAGCTCCAGAAGTCTATAGACCATACTGTTTCTCATAATACTAATGAAGATACGGGACGGTCATTCTCGGAACACCATCTTTTACAATCAACACTAAAACCGAGCCGTATAATTTTTGCATCGAATAAACCCGTATCGACGTTAAAAAAAATTCACTGAAATGTGATTATTCGCGGAACACAGCCGGTCCACAATTTATTACAACTACTGAGAATAATTGGTAATTGTGCTGCTTTCGTACATCCTACAGATTTATTGCTTGATTTATTGCACTTGATCGACGATTAATAAAGATTAATGGGTTGATTAGTGGCGAAAAAAGTAATTGAATCTGCTTTCCATTTTCATCCAAACCAAGGCTGACAGAATTTTTTAAACCTCTTACATTATTACCATCATACAATTGAATATAAACAGCATAGTTTTTTCGAATATCAATATATGAAAACCAGGGTATTTCAGATACGGCCTCATTGTCCTTTAACATCGTGTAAAACTTAGATCAAGTTAAACCATTGTGAAAAGCCCTGATAGCAATTTTTTTTTAATATAAAGAAAATCTTATTTAATTTATTCGTTCAATATTATTGTGAATATGACATAAAGTGAAGATAAAACCATCCCCAAAAAATTCTAGCAGTATTTTAGATAGACCACACTAGTGCTTAATTTTATTGCCACAAAATTGTTATCAAATTTTCATTACATACATATAAATCCCTTTTGTTATTAAAATAATATAGAATCAAGTCCAACGATGACCAAGTCTGTTGGATATCACATGTCCACGGAAACTGTTGTTCTTGGAACATGATAGTTTCTCCTCGATGTTTTCCTTCATAGGAAATTCAAGCTAATATATAATAAGCATCTATTATCTCAAAGTGACGAATCAATTCTACGTCCAACACGCGTCAAGTCTAGATTATATATTATCTGTTCAGAGAGAAAAATTGCAAAAAAAATTACATAACAAGTAACATCTGCCGTAACTGGAGAAGATTAAATGATAAAGATGAACGACCTAATGCAATGTGACATTGAAAATAAAATCAAATCTCACGCGAACTTGTCCATCTTTTGACATTGATATCACTATAAAAAATATAAATTTTTTAAGCCTTATAAATATTATTAATGAACAAATTACCTAATGAAATTACTGCACTAGTAATACTTAACAAGTTGTTTAGAAGTGTAGTGTATATCATCCTAACGTTGTTATAGATCTTTACTTTTTTTTTCTTATATTAAATAAATCTCTGTTTTGATTATAATTTTACTAAGTAATTAGTTATGTAAATGCGGAAGGTAAGGAGTTTCGCAAATATTGCTGGAGTTGTTCCTCGATGAGCTGATAGATTTAGTAATGGCGAATGATGAAATCATACCGCGTGGTCCGTTCTCGTGGAGTGCGTAACACTCGTGTCGTCATGGCGGCGTAATCGTTCGGACCTCGGCGAATTAACAATTTCTCTTAATACTTTATAGCTTCGAGGAATTGATATAACTTAAAGAGAAGCTAATTTTTATATTTTAGTATGAAAATCGTTATGTATGTTAATGTTTTCAATCAAATTATATGATGACTTGCACAGGTCTGCTGCCAGTAAATCTTGATAATTTAATCCATGATTGCATTTTATTCACTAACCACTTAAACAAAGGTAAACGTTATACTGCCACAAAATCATATTTTATTCCTGGTTCTTAATTTTTTTTGCACGGAACCTTTTTAAAGTAACTTTAATTACTCATGTTACGTTAAAATTGGTTTAGCCGTTTCGGAGTTAAAATCGGCAAAGTTTAACATTATTTTTTTGTATAATGTGTATGAATTAATTAAAAAAACTAATAACTCAAATCTATTTGGACTAGTCATAGGATTTGTTCTTACTTTTTTTAAATATGCTATTGGTTAAAACTTGACGTTATTACACAAGGTCTACTAGAATAGAATACTTGATAGAGTATCATGTTGGGAAGAAAACTTTATCTATCTATTTGTTTAATTATCGCATTAACATGTAAAGCACGTGTGCTATACAGTAAACGTACACAAATGGCGGGCGCGCTACAAACTATTCTCATTAACATGATTACGACATAACGCTCGTAGTATCTTCATTATGCATGCTATTAATTATCTTCGCCTAGATCCCGTACTTCCTGTCACGTGCCATTTTCTATTTGACATAATTACAGTGCGACCGGCGCCATCTTTTACCAACCATAGACTTGTCCCTACGGAGACATAGATAACATACCATTTTAATTTATTTTATATTAATTTAAAAATATTTTTAGTAATTATATCATTGGTAAATCTAATATTATAAAAAATATATACTTTATCTTGATCACGCTGAGCATTTTGAAAGTGAAGATTTAAAAATAGAACGAGAATTCTGTGGCGATTTAACTAGTGACGTGAAATATTGTAAAAGTACCATTTTCCGATTTTACTCCAGCACAATTTCTTTTAAGTAAGGTGTATTCTGTTATTATTTAATTATAAATTAGGTAACATTACTTTATTGTCTAAATGTTTGTAATTATTATGCCCTGTTTAACCGTGTCTTGCTTAAGTTTCATTGAATTTTGAATTGTAAATAAAGTAGAAATAACTACAAAAGCTATTCTGGGAATGATATCGTCATACAACTGGCGATTTCAAGAAAACGCCTCACTAACTATACAAAGTGAAGGCGTAAAGATCGAGCACAATAAGAACCAATATGTTCGTTTTAAATGGAAATTTCTACACAATGCTACATAATTATAGTCGGTAAAGAGTATATGTGATAAAATGATTAAATTTTTTATCACTATCTAATATCTATAGTTATGTTTTATACAACGCGAAATTGTTATTAATATTTATTTTTATAAGAAAGTTGGAGATTGTTAAATACTGTCAAGCTACTATCGCATTAGTCGAAGATGTAATATAGTCATAAATAATTCTTGCGATACGTTAGAACCGTTACTTCATATTGCTAAACAGAAATAATATGCAAATAGATTTATCTTTGCACAATTAATGAATGTTATTATTGGTATAATGAAATGAGCGCAAAGCAATTGATACATAATGACAGCGGCATGTTTGTATGTTTCGCGACCGGTTCAACCACCGCAACGATGTCTTGTTTACCGAGCGTTTTTCTTAGAATAGCTTATTATAGCACCATCCCATATAAACACCAAGGATGCTCAATATGGAATATGCAATAACTTATGAATGTCTATTGTGTTTTATTACATCGGCCGCAAGTACCTCATAACGTTTTAAGGCGGGAACGAGTCACTTCATAAATTTGTTTCAAATTTGAAATATCTTACAAAAAATTATATGTTACGTTAAAATCAAAATATTTCAAAACCTTCAATAGGAACAAAAACTCTTTCACGCGTACTATTTATACAAATGATTTAACCTGTAGAAAAATAGTATAGACTTTAAAATCCTGAAATGAATAAAAAGTTGCTTAAAACGTTATTTTAAATAAACTAATACCAGCAGTTGTCATTTTTCTGTGTTTCATTAAAATTCCTATACCGTTTTCTCGTTTAGAGGTAGAAGTAAACTCTGCTGCTTGAAAATTATTTAAAAATGTAAGTGAAAAGTTATTTAAATATAATCGTAATAACAAGAGGAATGTATAAAGCGTACATTTAATTACAAAATAAGTATTACATAAGTTTCCGTAATGTGTTTACAAGTTTACAATAAGCACCGACCCGCGCCCACTCATTCAATATACTAATAGGGCTTTAACTAGGACAGTAGTTTGCATCACTAATGTTAGCTACATTTAGGCCAATCTCCAGCACGCGCCAACGCAACCAGAGATAGAAAACGTCGGTAAAGAATTCCGCGAATATGTTTACTCAGCCTCAGTCTCCCCCCGTTAAATAAAGAAGTACCGAGAACAACGGTATCTCACTGTGAAATTGAAATCGGAGTGTGCCATGTTCCACGAAATGTGGTGACCTCCTAAAGTCAGTACGGCGGTCGATCTCATCAATTCGTCAATATATGACATATATAATTTTTTTGTTCTCCATCATACCTATACTATCACACTTATATACTATAATTCAAAAATAATTACTTAATGAGAACATGACGGAGATTGGTAGGTTAGTTGACTGGTAAAGAATACCTGTGGGATATATAAAATTGAGCAGCTTGTTTGAATTTAATTGTATCGGTGTTACAATAAAGTATTTTTAATAAACATAATGCTATTCCTTTAAATAATGTGGCGCCTTATAGACTGCCAGAATTAAAAAAATAACATTTAAAGACCAGTCTTACCTCCTCAGCGGTTTAAGTGATTTAAATTTTATTTCAAAGCTGAATCGATCGTAACTGTAATTTACAAAATATTTTTTAGTGATTTTAAAATTATCAGCTTCTACCTAGATTTTATTTTAAATATGAGTGTTTAAATTATTCATCTGTGTGACATGTACTATGTATAGAAAACACACATAAATAATGAAGAGTGCTTCACTTAATTTCGTTGAATTGTTACAATTACATGTTACACACAATACACCCATGTAATTATTAGTAATAACACAACAAAAATCTTGGTATAGAATTCGCAGCTGCGTAAGTAGTATCAGAAACACGCGGCAGATGTTCGCGTTGCCTGTGAAAGCGACGCAGGTAGGGGATTCCGAGAACGCCAAATATAATCGCACTACGTGGAATACGCTCTCTATGGTCCGTTCGAAATTCGAATGTGTCTCGAGTTTTGTTCATATTGGAAAAAGTTAATTTTTATCAAAAAAAAAAAACTATAAAAACCGCGTTATCACAGATAATCAACACTTTAAATGCGATGACGAAGCGATATTATTGCATATCACTTCTTGTCTACATGCTACTGTATTTAATAATTGGATCACATAGTTTAATACCGTTGTTCTAGATTTTATAATTAGTAATTAAATAATGCAATATTGTTCAAAACTTTCATTATGGTTTCTTTATTAAATAAATATACATATCCATCTAACTAAAATTAATTTAAAAGTAAACCATTTTTTTTTTATAGTGACGGACTATAAAATGAAATGGGGAAAAAAGTATTGGCATTGTAGCTTATAAAGCAACATTTATTTTTATTTTGTAGGTTGTACTATAGTTTTTCCAATATTTACGTAATGTTTTTGATAATAGTATGTACGATAATACGACGCATATATTTCGTGATGTGAAAAACAATCTAAAGAAAGGAAAATCTCTAAGAAGAATATCTTGGTAGGAGCTGAAATATGAAAGTCACGATAGGTTTTTCTTTTATTACAACCAAAAGCATTATCATTTGAAAAAAAAATCTTCATTATAATAATTCACAGACTCTCTCTCGTCTCACAACACACAAAAGTACCCGCTGAGCTCATTACAACACCCACAATTTACGTCGACTTTAAAAATAAAATTCTCTTTCAGATGTAGTTTCAAGAAATCATACAATATTATACACGAGAAAAAACTAGTTTTGGTAATTATGGAAGTCTATTTAAATACCGTTGACATTTTTATTCAATAAAATTATGCATTAAAATTGGAATCTGCATGATGATTACCAACTAACTGTACCCGTGGGTATGTGTATGCAAAACGTAAAAGTAATTATTACTTCTTTCCAAAAGTGGATAATTTTAAAAATTCGATAAATGAAAAATGTAGTAAATTTTTAAATCTCTAACTTAAATTTTTATTGTTGTTATGAAGAATAGCTTGCATGTCTTCTTTAACTGTTATACAATCGGTTTTAATTATTTTGCCGTTCGAACACTTAAATTTACGTTTTTAAACAAAATTGCAACATTATTTAATATATTAATATTTCTACACAGAAAGTTAATTGAGGTTTATTATTAAAATATATAATTAATAATTTTTGGTTTTGATCTTACTTATAGCAATCTGTCACAAATATAGTAATAGTAAAATATTGATAAGTCAGTGCTATCATAGCTTTAAGCAAAAACATAATTCGTAAGTAACATAATGTTATCGCTAGCAAATTACTAGTTAAGTCGTTAAATGGTGCTTGGTGAATGAATTCTTGGAAGTCAGTGAACGTTAGAATTTCGTATCACTTCATAGTCATGCTGCCGCCTCCCACCTAGAGGCCCCCACTCTTTTTATTTAGTTTTGCTTCGGATACTGTAGCTTGTAGTAGCGCTTGTTGCGTTGAGATGACACACCGTCCATTAGCGAACAGCTCCAGCTCACGCATACAATTTCAACCGTGATTATATATTTAATAATTTTGATACCGATTTTTTATCTGTGAATAATTGTGTTTGTGTCAAATAGACAAAGTTTTAAGTATGGCGGGAAGGTGTTCATAAACTTTTAAACCGTCTTTAAAGTTATCAAGCAGTAGTCAACAAGGACTGTGTATTTATTATAAAAGTAGCCATTTAAACCCAATATTATTTAAAACCAAATTTTCAATTATTGATATCTTCTTTAAATATGACGTTAGCTGCAACGTATTCACCCCAAAGTAAGTGAAATTTGTTGGTAATGAGTTAGATAATTAATATTATTTAGTAATTTATTCATTATAATTAAATTTAAATTCCGTACGATACCAGAACAGGCTTATAACAACAATATTTATGCAATCTATCGTTTGTAATTCCTATTCATAGGCAGGTCATTTTTAGTTGTAGTGAAAGTGACTTAGGAATGCCAGTTTCACTTAAGGTTAGAATTTCAAATAAATCAAAATAAAGTGTGTGTGTAAAATACAACAAATTGTACCTTAACTCCTATTATGTGGTTTTTGAGCTTTAGACTATTTTGTAGGATTTAGTATTTAGTTTTATAGTATTTAGTATATTTTAATAATTTTTAAGCAGTCATTAAAAATAACGATGTATAAATTTGCTCATAAAGTTAAGTGTACACATATATATCATTTTGTTGAATGAACTTGCAAAACTTAATTTATACAGTAATTTTTATGTAAATATATTGCCAGCAATCTGATAAAAAATTATTTAGTAAATTTTTAATATAATGACTACACTATGATATGACTTTAATAAGTACACATTTTTATTAAGTACTATTTGATCTTAAAAAAAAACAATCAAATGATGTGTAAATTTATAGTGCAGGTTGCCATGAAAGTTGTTTAGTTCAATTTTTGTACAAAGTTGATGTAGTTTGTGAATAATATATTTTTCATCAGCTACATCAACTTAATATAAAACCTGTAGAGATTACTATTACATGTAAGTTATTGTCTAGTTAGAATATTTACTTATTTGTTATCCATTTCTTTTTACAGATGCATGTGTGGAAGTGGGGGTGCCCCTCAACAGTTGGTCAGCCAGCGTAGCTTGCTGCCCAAACTGTAGGCACGAGCTGCGGGTGTCGCTGGCGCCATGCAGCGGGAAGGCACACACAATACAGCCACAAACACCTGTCACCCCTCTTACCCCTCCTTTCGCCATCCACCCTTCATACTTGCCACAATCCCCTTTATACACTGCCCCTACTTCACCATTTATACCCTCTCCTTACAATGATGAGTTGAGACGACTGGCAGACACACTGAAGGCATTAAGATTATCTGGATGGTATTATGGAAACCTAGACTGGCAGGTATGTGCATTCTTTATACATAATCAGTAAATATACATTATTGGTAGACATTGATAGGTGTGTGTCCTGTCTTGGCCTGGAAGCTAGTTATGGCTTGCTGATGACTTATGATAAAGATGATGAAAAATGTATGGATTTCAGATGATGGTTATGCTATCTATCTACTTTACATAAGTTAATTGTATATCTATTAAATATATTAAAGTAATTCATTAAAAAGAACAAAGTGGTTTTCACTGATCAGTTTAAATGAGGCCATGCCATGTATTAAAATGATTATATTATTATTTTTAGATGTTCATAAAAATCAACATTTTTATTTTTCGTTTCAGGGTGCTCGGAACTTATTAAAGGATGTGAGTGTGGGTGCCTTTGTAATAAGAGATTCTGGAGATAGAAATTTTATTTTCTCTTTATCAGTACAAACGGAAAGAGGTCCGACATCAGTGAGATTACATTTCGAGGAGGGCTTCTTCAGGTAAGACACCTTTTACATTATTATAGTTACTATTTGTTATATGTAGGAGAATTGGGAATTTAGTTTATTATGACTCATATGTTGTATATAATGTCAACCGTTAATAACCAGGAAGACTTATTGGTTTCCCCAAACAAATTACTTAATAGCCACAATTCCGTTGTAACCTTGTGTAATAGAAACTGAGTCAGCATTAGTCATTACAAAAACCACTACATGTAACTCACAGCCAGTTTAAGTATTCCTGATGTGATGTAATAGAATAAGATTTAAACAGTTATCATGAGGATGTGAAACAAATAAACTGGTTAAAATCATCTCCCGTTCTAGTGTTGCAGTGTTCATTACTACAACATATGAAAGCTGGAATATTCTGAACGAGTGCTTTTCAAAACTGTAACCTGTCACTTACACACGCTAATTTTGAAAGTGGTTGTGTGATATCTAAACCCTTTAACTGTAATCTTTCTTGAAACTATTATTTACAAAATTTAAATTTGTGCGTGGATAAGATTCTATGATAAATTTATAATTAAAACTTCATTGGGATGGAGCTTTGTGCAATTAGACATTTACAATATAACAATATTTACTTCCAGATTAGACTGCGACAGGCCGTTGGCGAGGTATATGCCGCGCTTCAGATGCGTGGTGGAGTTGGTCCAGCACTATACGCGCGTCGGTGACCAGGGTGCTGCTGGCACCGTGTGGGTGGATCGGGAGGGTTGCACCCATTCACCTGTTCTACTTAAAACTCCGTTAAGAAAAAACCCACCTTCTCTGCTTCACGCCGCCCGGCTGGCTGTTCATAAAGCCCTCTCCAACCCGTTGAGGCCAAAAATATGGTGTGCCCCCAAACACAGACTGTTACCTCTACCATCGGCACTCATAGACTATCTCGGTGAATATCCATACTCAATCTAATATTTAGATCTGTACTAATTTATTAGTCTAATCATTAGCGTCTATCAGATGCTGGAGAGATATTTGGATGTATTGTCCCATATGTACGAGATCAAATTACTTCACAGTTAAATGTCAACATTTACTTGGGATAAATTACTGTAATTGCCAATGCTCTTTAGTTTAATTACCTTCATAGTGGCAAACCACTTAAGTAGTAACAAGGAGGTCCCTGGTTCAATACCACGGCCTCATGTATCTACACTCATAACAGCATACAGTCATAGCAGCACTGCTCTGCTTTCACTGGCAATATTAGAGGCAATGGTTCTGAGCTACTGAACTGCCTCATCACTACAAAATGTGAATTTGAAGGTGTGTGTTTTACATAATAAAAAAAAATGCTTTTGAATATTATTCACCACCATTTAACAACAGGTGGGATCAAATATTTAAGTCTAATAAAAATCCCAAGTATGTATTTAATTATCTGTACAACATTCGTAACTCCTCTAGTACAGGATGCTAGGGAAAAGGGCCGGCACCTTTAACTAATAGAAACGTTAATGTAATATATTAACTTTGTAATAGGTAAATGAAATTTCTGTATTATCTGTAAGCATTGAATAATGGGACTCAAATATGTTATGTAATTTCTGTGTATATGTATAGAGAGATGTTTTAATGCAAGACTGAAATCTTTGAGCCTCTACGTTACATGCATGTACATTATCAACTGTTTGAGAGTGCATTTTCTATGTATATAGACTGTCCGGAGGCGGGCAACATTTTTACGATTATTGTGTATTATTTAGTATATTGTTCACTAAATGCCTGATCTTGTCCGTAATGTTAAGAAAACATCACATTACTTTGTAAAGATATAATTATATTTATTTATTTATTTCCCCCTCCTCCCTTATACTTAGGCTAATTTCAAAATGTTTACTTATAGTTTTTGTTCCTATCTTACTTCTTAATAAGTTAGTATAAATTTGAGCCAACGATAAATAAACTTTTTAAACTCTGTTCTCTTTGCTAAGACTTAGATACTTCTCTTATGAAGGGTGTGGGTCAAGGCCGTTTATCCAGCACGGTATAAGTGCAGGTTGACAGATTATAATACAATTGCCAATTGGACGATCAAAGACTTTGTTCTTGTAAAATTTAGTAGATCCAATGGGTCTTATTGTTCCACTCATACAAAATTATATAATTTTGTGCCATCATAAACCAGGTCAGTGCACAGTAGAAGAGTTATGTACTGAAATTAACATAATTTTAGGCTTTTGAGGCTGAGATTGTATATATTACTTGTTTTTGTTTTCTTATTTATTACTTATTTTTAATGAAAATAGCGAAATTTTTCAAAAAAAAAAAGAAATTTTACACCATGTAATGGTTATTTTTTTTCGGTTTAGGTAGAATTAGGTAAGGTATTGGCTAGTGATGTTCACTAATTTAGTATAAAAATGTACCTTAAATAATCTCAATTAGCATATTACAATGCCTCACAATAATATAATATATTTTAGCCAAAACTCACTTTAACACTATTGTATAACTTGTGGAGAGTAGACATAGTCATCAACAACAAAAACGTGTTAATGTATTAGTGAAATAAATATAATACTGTAATGGCATTATTTGTTGAGTGGAGTTTACACTACTTATTTACTCAACAAATTTATTTTTTTACCATACAAAGGATAAAGCACCAATTAAATAAGTGTGACATAATAGAAGAATGTGTTTTAGAAACTGTAGAATTTTAACATATAAAAGAACTGCAAATAATTTATATACAAAAAAAACTAAATATACATTATGCCTATATTTTATTGTTTTATTTGTAAAATTACCTGCGCCTTTAATTGAAACAAAATTTTAGAATGATAAAGTTTACTTGGCTTCACTCGATTATATTTTAATTACTTTCATAAATAATAAATTAATGCATTGTCTAAAGCATTTAAAATTTCCCGCTGAAACGACAAATCTGGTTTCACGACGTCACGGCACTAAAGAATTACCGTACTGTAGCCCAAGCACGAATATCTATCGAATTCGTAACGTTAACGTATCGAGCTCTCGATACGACGTCGATACTCGGCAGCACGAACAACATTTTGACAACTATCGTCAGCTCGATTCGAATACGTTAGTGACGTCATCCTATCGAAAATAGGGACGGTCCTTGTGGAATGAAATGAGTAAAATATGGAATGAATGGTACGTTCCGAAGCTTAACCAATTTATAATTTTATTCTAAACTTTTGAATTTACGGTTTATTTATTTAAAAAATAATTAACTAGTGCATGTAAAGTGAAGTACATATGAAGAAATATATTTAGGAACATGATATGACATTGAAATCGAAAGAAAAAAATAATGTCTTGGATATAAAAAAAAATTCGTGTTCCGAACGACTCCGTTGACATCGGCCGAGGCTAAGTTTGTTTATGTTTACTTTAGTTCTTGCGAAGAGCAAAAGTGTTTCTTTGCTTTTATTGAGTATTTTAGATTTATATAAATGTGAGAACTAGCCACTTATAATATTTTACAATGGTAGAATTTATGGAAGCGTAAGTATTTATAAAGTTCTAATTTATTAGAAAAGTTTTATTATCGCAATTGTTTCAGTCAATATTTATGTAATGTGCCATAATATTTATATTCCAGAAATGCAGATTTATCAAAACCATCAGGCGCAATCATCAAGTCCATGAGGTCGCAATTTTATACAAATGAAGTGAAAAAAGTTAACGGGTATGTTAAATAGCGATTCTCCAGGAGATGCTAAGAGTGAGGACAAATGGCGTAAGGTATGTCAAGTGTTAACTCAAGGGACGCTATTATTTATTGCTGAAGCACTTGACTGAATCTACTGACTTCGTTACTAATCATTCTTGTTTAGAAAATCTAATTTAATGCTTGTTTGTTAATTAAGGTGAGAAGGGATCATAAGCTATACTTTACATTTCAATTGTGCAATAAATATTGAATATAGTAAGTATTTTTTTTTATTTCAGGAAAAAAATTCAGAAAGAAGAAACTGTCAGTGAAACTGAGAGGCCAAATGCAAGAGTTATTTTAATGGAACTAGAAATAGGTTAATAGCACATTTAATTTTAGATTTATTGAAGTTTATTGTTTCTTAATACTGTAGCTTTTTACATAAACCATAAAATGAGAAGGATATCACAGCTATGATATCTATGATAACCTAAATGAGACTAAATGTATAAACTGGCTAATTACATATTGGATAATTTATAGATTGGAATACTCGAGCACAAGCAGCCAACCAACAGTGGCTCCTCTGCCACCTACTGAGGCTCCCTCTCCAGTCATTAGCGAGGAAGAGGAGTGGCACCCTCCGCCACAGAAAACAAGATTTGACTAAATGCTTTTAGACATGGACAGTAAGGCAAAGGAGTATGCTTCAGAGCGGGCTAGGGTATATGAGGGATTAGAGAGAGATCGGTCAAGAGTTAGACAATTTGAGGTACAAGAAAGAGTAAGACAGAAAGATTAAGAGCAACGGATGCAGGATCAATGGCTGGAATTTATGAAAGAGGCAATGGAAGCTTTTGTGAGGTTTATGGAGAGAAAGTCTTAAATTAAGCTTAATATTTAATTACTGTATTTTTTTACAAAATTAATAAACAAAAGTATAATTATGTATGAAGTCTATTAATTTTATCCATTAAAATACTTATTATTACCCCTAATTAACCCATCTCCTGTAGTATTCTCTTGGAAAATATGTTCAGAGATTGTTATAGCCATATTTGGGTTTTCAATCTCTGCTGGTTCTGGTTCCGGTATGTTGAACTCAATGGCTAAGTTGTGCAACACACAGCATGCTGTTTTTTGCACCTTTTACTGGAGCATAGTGAAATGTACGATTCTTACACAAACAACACCATCGGTTTTTTAGTTGCCCAAAGGTATTTTCAATAGCTAAGTTGGTCCTTCCATGAATTGCTGTATATTTATAAGCTGGAGTTCCCTTAAAAGCATTTAAAATTGGTGTCATTAACCAGGGTCGCTGTGGATAACCAAAATCACCTGGAAATAATTAAAAAAACTTAGTTAAAATAAATTTAACTTAGTATGAATATTTGTAAAGGATATTAATAAATTACAGTTGATTACAATAAAACTTAAATGATTCTTTATTCAAACGGTATCTATTTTTGAATTCTTTGTCATTTATATCCACAGGATTATTTTTCTTTCTCAGAGCAACTGTGTGTAATTTCTCTATAAGTAATAAAACCAATCAAAGTCAAAGTTTTTATTCAACATGGGAACAATAGTTCACTTATTGAACGTCAAAATCTACCAGCCATTCGCAAAACAAATGCCACGGACCTGAGAAGAACAAAAAACTCAGCGGGCTATATACACATAAATTTTTTTTGTCATCTTCATTTTTAAATGTCTTACACATACTGCCACATACTGCTTGAGAATCAGCGCCATTTATTTCCACACATCTTTATTATTTAAATAATCGTTAACACAATCATATGATTTACTTATCAAAAAAATTTTTTTACAATTTTATTTTATAAATATTCAATTTATTCTCAATTTATGTTTAAAAAATATAACAATATAACACGATTGATTGAGGTCGGTACTTACCTAACTTCTCTTGATGAATATTCTTCATTTTCAAGTAAACTTGCAGCAACAAAATAATATAAAGGACTATGCACGTACAACGGTGGTCTTTGCATTTTGAGAAATTAATTAAAAAAAAAAAAAAAAAAAAAAAAAAAAAAAAAAAAAAAAAAAAAAAAAAAAAAAAAAAAAAAAAAAAAAAAAAAAAAAAAAAAAAAAAAAAAAAAAAAAAAAAAAAAAAAAAAAAAAAAAAAAAAAAAAAAAAAAAAAAAAAAAAAAAAAAAAAAAAAAAAAAAAAAAAAAAAAAAAAAAAAAAAAAAAAAAAAAAAAAAAAAAAAAAAAAAAAAAAAAAAAAAAAAAAAAAAAAAAAAAAAAAAAAAAAAAAAAAAAAAAAAAAAAAAAAAAAAAAAAAAAAAAAAAAAAAAAAAAAAAAAAAAAAAAAAAAAAAAAAAAAAAAAAAAAAAAAAAAAAAAAAAAAAAAAAAAAAAAAAAAAAAAAAAAAAAAAAAAAAAAAAAAAAAAAAAAAAAAAAAAAAAAAAAAAAAAAAAAAAAAAAAAAAAAAAAAAAAAAAACAAATACAAAACAACTTCTTTTACTAGTTGTTAAATCACAATACAATGTAAAAAGATTTATTCTACTTACGGATATATTTTTAATTTACACGTAAAAGACACATTTATTGTTATAAGCACCGTATTTTTAATGTTATACTCCTACACACTCATAGATAATTAAAGGAAACTGTTAAATTCCACATCAATAGTCACAAAAATATATGTATGTGTATTGTTTTAAAAGAAATTGCACTTAAGTAGTGTGGAATTTAATTAAACAAATCATCTTTTTTATATTAGAAAATGTGTAATGAAAAATACATAACTTGCGGAAATGGTAATGTATGTATTAGCTATTTTATTAAATAAATCCAATTAATAGCAAAAATTAAAATATTAGTGTTTTAAAATATATCGATGGAACTGAAATCCGATTTTTAGTACTTTTATACATCACTTGTGACTGTTTGACAGCAACTTGTTATTGATTTTATTTAGATATAGTTAGTCGGCGCTTTTTGCGGAGAATAATGTGATTACTAAGAAAACAAAAGGGATAGGTCTTGATGTAATTTTGTTGTGCATCGAAAGCCATGTCAGCAAATGGAAACGGCGCTAATTATGCACCATTGAAACAAACATTATCAGACTCTGAATCTGAAGAAGAGCATAAATTAGAAAATGCTGCACACCTCAGAGTTACGGACAGTTGTAATAATTTGGATTACAACAGTGGTTTGCAATCTTCAAAGAATTACAGTATAAGCGATATGGACGATTTAAATACCAACGGTAATACGCTGGAAAGCACAATGGATAACGTAAGTTTTTTACAATCTGATATTTCGAACAAAATGTCATTGCCGCGTCGCTGCGCATTTGTTGCATCGATATTTTTATGTTTATTTACTGTAATAATATTTTTGTGGGGTATACCTTGTTCTGACGTGGGAAATTGCCCAAATAATGAATGGCATGACAAAACCACTAGTTGGGAGTTACCATATTATGATTTGGAGCTTTCTGGCGCAATTCAGGTGGTTAATGGAGCTTTACCCAATACCAAAAACCTAATATTTATCTATCGAGGTAATCACATGAAGCATGAGGGATTTAACAATGGTGACAATGTTAATGGAGTGTTGCTTATAGTTGGTAATACAGGAGAGGTTGGTTGGTTTACTAGAGAAAAGAGAATACCAACACAAATTAATTGTCACCTTATTGATGTTAATAAGGACAAGCAAAAAGATTGTTTAGTATCTGGAACCGAAGGCCTGCTAGCTGCTTTAAATGCTTTATCTGGCACTCATTATTGGCATGTTAATAAAAATGGCAATCTCTCTACTGATATAGCAGCAATTGACTTTCCAATAATTGTGAATGATACTGATAAAGATGGAATACTAGACCTTTTGACCATAGGTACAGTTTATCCAAATACAAACCACAATGGTCTGCTTTTAATTTCTGGAGCTAATGGGAACATAATTGGAGGACCTCTTATCATATCAGAATGTATGTCTGTTAAGCTGTTATCGGAATCTACTTCTATAACATATTTGTGTAAGAATGGGGCTGCAGAAGCTGTGCGGCAAATTTTGTATCCACATCTTCTTAAAAAATTATCAGTGAGCCATGCAAATGGTGTTCCAGTACCAAAGAAAGCAAATCAAAGCCTTAAGAAAAATATTGGGAACACAAGAAAAATTTTCAACAACGGTCCCGGAAAGCTCATTGTTGAAAACTCTGGTGAATGTCCAAACTCTTGCAGAGTGAACTTGACTCTGGTATTGGAACAAAATGGAAAAGCCAATGTGACATGGCAGTATGCAGCAAACCATGTATTTGCCATGAATCCCAGTTCTTTCGCTTTCACCAATTCTATACGTGGATTTGTATTAAAATTATGACAGTGGAATACTGCCCATTTAGCAAATGGTGCACAGAAAATTGATGAAGTCAGATACAATGTACAAAACCAAAGTCCGAAGAATGTGTTTTACTATCGTCCAATGATAAATGTGGCTTCACTCTCGTCATTTATAAAATATACGAATTTCACTGCGCATGACATATCAGAGCGAATTGTACTAGTGTCATTTGATAAAAAACAGATTCATAACGTCAATGTGAGCCAGACAGACATAATACAGATCTGTGCTCGTGAACCCATTACTAACTTACCAATACCATCATGTCAACCGGACCTGGAGTATCAGGAGCAATCATTGAAGATTGCAGATTTGGATGGAGACCGCTCCAATGAGATTATTTCTTATTACAGCACATTCATAGCTCCCGAGTCATACACACCAAAGAATTCTAATCCATATGACAACTGGGAGCTAACTTCTGTTGTTCGCGTTATACGTCTAGAATCTGAATTGCCAAAGTTATTTATGACTGAACTGTAAATGATATATTTATATTACATTGGTATTACGGAGATAACCCGTGTGTTAAATATATACAAAATCATGAATTATATTTTAAGTTAAAATGAACTCTTGCCTTAACTTTAAGTTCAGCATATGCTAAAATTTGCTAAGCTTGCTGTAGACAGACTAGGTGATAGTAAGATATTCAATTCATTGTTTTTTATTTAACAAAACGTCGAGATTGATTAAGAGATTTTTGTGATTACTCATAACAGTGAGGAGCTAGTTAAGATGATATACACTGCACTACATTGTGCTTGTCGCCTTATGATATGTTGAGTCTCATTACTCCAGTAATTTCATTAGAATAAACATACTCTGTACACAGTAACGTTTGCACTTGACTATTTGGTTGAAGAACGATCTCCAACTACTACATTATTAGCATAACGATTACGGTGGTTATTGGTATGTTAAAATTCTTCGTTGTAATATTATTTTGTGCGACTTTTAATTTACTTAGTAATAAATTATTGTTTTTACAAATAACTAATAATTGCTATGGTCTTATATTTAATAGTTTCAATATTGTATGCTTGACGAGTTGTTTTAAAAACATCTGTGATGTCTTAAGAAATTATTTTAGTTGTAGTATATATATTATATAGTAGAAGACTCTTGATGAGGTGGGTGTATCTAGTGTAGATCACGAGGAACTCTTGGAACCCGGGAAACTCTGTTGTGTAGATCTCAGTGAGGTAGTCCAGCCGTGGATATCTATCAGATGTTGATGTAGTTATATTTAATAAACAAAATAATTGTGTATTTATTGTAGTTTATATTAATAATCAAAATTGTATTATGATTTCTAAAATTTGGAGTCTGATATGATTATATATAAATCTTAATTACATAAACTGTATATTGCGAATGGGAAATATTTAATAAATTATTAATTCATTTTTAATATATTTTTATTAATTACATTTATTATTATGCCTTTCAGTTTTTTTTAACTGTGAGGAACATTTAAAAAAAATTATACACATCTTTATTTTGCTAAATGTTTGATTAATGTTTATGAAAACTGATCCAACATATTATGTTTAACATATAGCCCACATTTATTATATTGATATAAGGAAACTTAATCTAAGAAATAAAAGTTTTTGCTTGTTTTATATGTATACAAACTGCATGGTGGTGGTTAACAGCTTGTCATCAGTTCAACTAATCACCGAAACTTTGTCAGGGTTTAATATGTACATCTTCCCTTCTTCTTAATAATATATATTGTAATCTTTATCACATAGCATGATACAATATCTTTTTTGTACGTATTCTATGATCTTAGATATCACAATCTTATATGTACAGTAATTTTATTTAATCAATACAAAAATATATAATATTTCTGTTATATGTTGTTTACCGAAGTTATTGAAGGGAATATCTTTAAAGAGAATGAGTTGTACAATATACTTAAGATCTATTTTATCTATGATTTTCTTATAAAAAAGATTTACTGGTAATTATCTCAATACAAATTAAATAGCAATCTTGTTTTACACAATTTACCTATATTACAAAATGAATTGAACTAAATAATTAAATATCACTCTTATATTTATTGCATTGATTTCACTGTATACTCGTCAACATTAGGTTTATTCTCAAACGATGTAACTCTAATATTTCTTAGTTATCACATAATATTTAGATTTATATACAAATCCTTATAAATTACATGCAGTACTAGAATAAGATGTTTATTAAGTATTTATTTTTAATTTTCACTGCTATGGTAATAATTAATACAGTTATGAGCTTTAGGGGAGACCTATGTCTGCCTCTTTAAGGTGATTATATAAATGACTGATAACAACAAATAACATAACGTAACGCACTCGCCCCATTTGTCAGATGTTTAGGGCGCCTTCAAATTACCTGCATAGTGCCACGCTGATTTGTAAATAAATAACATCAAAAAAGAGGAAAATTTTGGAGCTGGAAGATAGCACTAATAAAACTTTGGTAGTTCTCTTGGAAAGAATGCAAAGAAAGGACGAAACTACTGAAAATTACAGTTATCGGTGTTTTTTATTATCACTGTTAAGTGATTTTTTAAAAAATACCTAAACTCCACAAGACTGATTTGAGGTATGAAAGGATTCATATTTAATAAAATAGAATATTATTATCGTATAAACGAATTTAATTTAATAAATAATGTAAAAAGAAGTTGGACGTATTTTTTGTATAAGTCTAAACAAGAACGAAAATCGGGTTGATGAATTTATCCATGAGGTTGAGAATCGGCTATGTATCACTACGATTCTCAAACCTAGCGACTGCAGCGCGGACCCACCGCTGCGGCTCTATGCGGCTAATTTGAAGACGCCCTAACTGTTAATGTAGTGATCGTTCAGGGAGCAACAATCCTTTGCCTGACTCCATTGTCAACTTCCTGTGTGTAGTCGACCAGCTGCACGAGGTTGCTGGCCGCCAACTGTTCGGATATCCTCCTGTTGTCCTCGTCGTACAGCTCCACGGTGATTTCATCGTAATCGCACGCGCTAAAACAAACATTTATATATAAATAAATGAATGCGTCCGTATCGCAGCGGCGAAACGATTGCTTTGTAAAACGGAAGCTTCTGGCTCGAGTTTTTTGTCACATGTACTAGTCCGGGCAACGTCGCTAGAATAGGCGCATGGTGGTACTTACATGACGCATGCGCGCAGTGTGCGATCAGCCGTGAGCTGCTGCAGCAGCGCGCGCGCCAATGCCCACTGGCGGCTGCACGAGTTGCGCGCGCGCACTCCCGCGAGCGAGCAGCACACCGCCTGCGCCTCCAGCATGCAGTGCCGCACCTCCAGCTCGCGCACGTTCTCCTCCTTCAGCCATACCACGTTCCCATAGTCGATGTACATTACCTTTTAAATTACACGAAACGTTTATTATCCTATAAAATATGCATATTAATATACAAGAGCTAATAAAAAATTAGGTGAAACATTTCAAGTCGAATAAAAAACACCAACCTCGACGCTTTGATCCAGTCTCGACGTGGACAGTACGCGCGCGCGGTACCACTGCTCGTCCAATGGGTACAGCGCCGCCACCAGTTCGCCCGGTGCTGGACTCATCTGAAATATCAAATTATTTAGCAGACTAGATTTGCGTATATCATATATTGCGTATAGCAGGCAAGGAGTTAGCTACTGCGCTATGGATGTCATTAATAAAGATGCTTGTAATTTCAACATTACCTTTAACGGCTTATAAGTCAAGCGGGTGGCGGGGCAGTTCATGTCGCGCACAAGCGCATCCAGGGTGGTGGGCGGTAGCGTGACGCCGAATGCCGGTACCTCTACTGAGGTTAAAAAATCCGTTTACATTAAATTGGAAGGAGATATTGCAGCAGAAGAGAGAGAGAGAGTTTCTTGAAAAATACATCTGCTTTCGGGGGGTAATAATGTTATGTGGGGATTTTTACTTATTACCTTTTGGTAGTGGTGATTAATATTTGAGATCTCTCGGGGTTCTCAGCGACCGCAAATAATTTAGGCATTAACTTCGCCGTTACAAAGGTATATTATAACGACAATGTTGTCGCGATGACATATTTATATATATGAATATGAAAGAGTCAAACGTATGTCTGATCATATTTTAGTTCATTTTGATTCGCGGCCCGAAATATCGCCGATCCCTGATCAATGGGCAAATGGTTTGAATTGTCGGAAGTAGTTGAGATTGTTACCAGTAGCCTCCTCATTAACCAGCTGCACATACATGCGGTCGTAGTGCGCCACGTGCGTCACGTGCACCCGGAGACATGTGCCTACCGGCGGCAGCGGGCGCGGCGTGCACTTGCCCAAAACCGGGACGCGGTCCAGCGTCCATCCGTCTGTGGCGCGCAAGGTACATTACATATAACATAATAACTCCCACAAATAATTAAAATTAAATGAACAAAAACCATTAAATTTTTAATGCACCATCTAATTCTCCTTAACACAATCATACAGTTTTCTGGTGATGTCTTTGTTGGTGGAGACCGTCCAGGTAGTTATCACCGCAGTTTTCATTTCACCCGCAAACAGTAGTGTGCAAACATTATTGCGTTTGAAAGATCTTATAGCTAGTGAATTTACTGGGATAATATTTTCGACAAACAAAAAAACACAACACCGCTCTGTCATTGTAATTAAAAATAAAAATCCATACCAGGATGTTTGATGACGTGTTTCTTGGTGCACCGAGCGCCTTTGAAGCAGGTCCGTTCGGGGCCACCTTTGTAATGTTTGCAGATGTCTGTCTCGTCTCGGTTGTGGTAGCCCTGTTGATATACGAGCAATATAAGAAACATTATGACAGAAAAGAATTCATATTGTTAATGAACCATAGGCAATGTTAATTGGCTATTTGGTGTTAACTTCCCACAACCGCGTCTCTGTCATCCTTCAAAACCTGTGCATCCTAAAATTTACTAAAACCGTCAAATACTACAAGTATTTAAGTCATTGTAAAGAAAACAGTAACTTAACGATGTCTTTACATCTTAGACTTAAATATAAACATACCGTAACGGCAACAACTGGATCATCGTGCTCTGGACAATCGTTGATATTCAACTGAGATTCCGACAGTTCCGGAAGCCCTTCATTATTCTTCACATTTCCTGTGACTCCCGTCAGGTTTATTCTTTCAACTGTTAAATCAAATTAATATCCATTATCAGATAAATTAAAATTATCTTTATGAATTTGAAGTGACTAAATATCCATTTTAAACATTTCAATATTTTATATTAAATATCATAATTTAATTGTGAACAATACCTACAAATAATATCATCATCATCATCAATCTTTATCAATCCATTACTGGATATAAAGGCCTGCCACGAAGCTTAAGCCTCCCCAAACCTTTTAGTCCCATACTTAGTCTCCAGTCCAAATCTTTCCTCTGTGATGTAAAATGTGTAACTGGCTATTTCCACTTCAGCTTGCAAGCTTTTGAGCGTTCATGGAGCGTGTGGTAAGGATCCACCTTTAGACTTTATTTTTTTAAGGATTTCGGGTATTTGCTAAATTTAAGTTTGTTGCAGAAATTTATTTGTTATACTGCAGAAAGAACTGTTGCTTACTTGCATTAGCCAGGCCTTGGTCAATGAGCATCCTGTTAAGGTTTTCATGGGACGAATTCAGTGTAACGTACACTCCCAGAGATTCCGAAGTACTGAAAATAAAAACAAATTTTAATTCATACTCAAGACTTCGGCAAAGTCGAAACGAACTAGACATGCATCTGATTTTAAGCGAGACATCTTACTATCCTTAGCAACAAAAAATATTGAGATGCTTATTAAGATCACATCACTGCACCACACTGTGCTGGTCGCTGTGACACTTAAAATACAAAGTCTTGGTACTCCAGTAATTTCACTAGCTAGTGCGGTTTTCAAATCGTTTGGCGGTAGAGATAGCCGCTGCGTTGGTACTTCACTAATTATTTTGTAGACATTGTTCAAATATGATTTCCATATACAGTCTACACTATTTTCCTCATCTTCTATCCCTTAATATATGGCGACAAATTATAATACATTTAAACTTAAACTAATTATATTAAACAACAGGACAATGCTGTCAAGTTCACACTGATATTACATACTTATCATCAACTTCAATGGTGCATGGTATTCCCACATACTGCTTCAGGTACTCCTCTAGCTGCTTTTCACTGTGGCTAATGGGGTCGATCTATAAAAAGACGATATATTTTAAATGTTCAACGTAGGCCATATCACCATACTAAAAGCCAATGTAGTGCAATAAGCACTAAGTAAATATCTTAACTAGCGCACCAAGTGTACCGCCGAGTCACCTCCTATTTGCTTACATCTGCTTATCGATTATCCAAATAAAAAAGGAGGTTACTAAGTTATGGTGGATAGGTTTTGCTATCGGAGACCGTTTAAATAGGTATAACCGCGGTTCTTATTTCTACAGCCAAACAGAAGTGTGTCGACGTTTCCGTATACTGGTTTGAAAGGCGTTGCATCTTTGGGTCTATCTCCAGAAGTGAACCTCGAACGACTCATGATGATGATAAGTTTACTTCTATGTTGAAAGGTGTTAACGAGGCTATGTAATCTAGAGCGGCATTTATAAGTGTTTTAGGATAGATTTCAGTTTTTGTACTACTCACTCCTGCTAGATGGCAGCACCGAGCAAACGGCGGGTCCTGGCAGAAACGACGCACAAGCGGTTTAATGTTTACAATATCCATAAATTGCACTTCGCCAATGTCCATCAGAAACACCTCTGCTCGTTTCTTGTCGTCCTAAAATTTTTGTTTAAATGTAAGACGTTTAATTCTTGGTTAAAACTTCTCCAAGCTACAGAATTAAAACATAATCTCTCGTTATAAAGAATAAGACTAAAATAATCTGTCCTGTTCTTAATGTTTGTTGAGAAAACGGCAGATACAAGAATTTTAGAGTTAATACTTTCAATAGACGAGGAAGTCATTGCTCACCAACCTCAGGTGTAAGGTAAATCAAACATGGAGTAGTCCTAACGTAAATGTAGATCATGAGTTAACATCACTATGTCACATTGTATTATTGTTTATCTACAATAGCCTAGCACCCATATGATGTTAAGTGACAATGTGACTGTGGATAGAAAAGCATGCTTGCCCAGAATACTCTGGCTTTCAGACATTTACAGGCGGAGTGTAGTAACATTGCTACAGTGGAAATTAACAATATGATTTTGTTAGCCAGCGGATACTGAAAATTCTACCACAAACAATACTTCACATGTGGAACCAGAGACGCCCGTGTTAGTAAGCGGTTGACCACTGTTACATATGTATGTGGGCGGTAATTAAATAAATTATTTAATAATAAAAATCTATGTGGGTGGAGTAGAAAAATAAAGCAGTGTTTGATCGAGCGAGTCGTTTCATTACAACCACTATGCCACAAAGGCAGTTAAATTCTTTATACTAAAATGTTTTGAGTAGTTATTTTTTAATATTGAATTTAAAAATAGCAGTTACCTCTGATAGTCTTATGAAGAGAGCACGGTAGTAACAATCGCATTCGTAATCATAACACGCGCAATATGTCATCTTGGCGACTTCCTCTTCACTCAGTATTGTTGAGCACCTCGCGTAGTAATCGGACATTTCAATAATGAGGCTGAAACGTATCAAAACTGTCCATGAACAATTATTTTGTTATTATCATCAAATGACATTGACAAGAATGCATTGTTGTTAGGCCTTCCGCATGGTGCACCGTTAATTTGGTGAAAATCAGAACCAATTATGGAAACCTTTAGAGGGTCTATGTTCAGCAGTGGATGTTTATCGGCTAATGCGATGATAATAAATTTAATAGTTACAATTTGTGAAATACTTATTAACGTACTCAGAAACACGGTTAGGACTCTCGGTTATCACCCAGAACGACACACCATCGACATTTAATATGATAGCAGGGTACTTTTGGTCGGTTTGAAGCAGTGTCTGTGCTGGCAAGTTGGTTGGAGCTGCATGTACACTGGTATGTGCTGTAAAAATTAAAGATTGAACAAAATTATACAAACACTATACCAACTGTTGATATTTTTTTTTATTATATGTATTACATTACAATAATAAAACTACACACATAGAAATGTTAAGATATAATATGAAATAAAATAATAAACTGCATGCCTAAACTATTATTTTTCTAGATTATGACTTGGGACATATTTATACAAATAAAATTATTAAAATCTGTCCTCTTGATATATGATGACACAGACATATTGAACAGATATTTTTTCCATCAGCAAGCTAACATTCAACATCAATCACAAGTGACTAAATATAAATGCAAAACGAGGCTGTGGATGGTGAAGTGTACAAAACCAGAATACTCTAGCTCTCATATTACAACAGCCGGAAAACAAAAACGTAGTTTTCAAAATTGCACAACATATGGCTCCGGAATGAAACAAGTGCCCTTCGTGATGCTCAGCTAGGCAATGGCAGAGGCAGAGGCAATCTAGTCATCTCCAAGCAGTTTTAAATTTTAAAATGTAGCTGATGGTGTTTTAAAATGTATGTTAGGCATAAATTTCTACTTGATTTTCATAATTATTTGTTCATAAAATTCTGGCAAATTTGATACACGACATGATGACTCAAGACATTTTTAAGTCACAACAATGTTTATTATTTTTGTCGAAAAAAATACAGTAAACCATAAATAATAAGTGTATATATATATATACATATAAAGTGATGTAATTAACTTATAGCTGTCTAAAACGAGATACATGTATCTATATATGAAATACCCTACTTTTACGTTTTTGTTTTTTACAGAGAGATAAAATACATATACAATATTCAAACAGAACAATAAGAAAAATATATCTTGTTGCAATCTATACCTGATCTATATTTACTGAAAAAAAAAAAATAGTATAAAATGTACATTTACCATTTATAGCTGCTTTTGTGTCCTCTGAACTTGGAAAAGTCTGTAATGTTTTATTTCCTTTTTGAGAAACACTCTCCGAAATGCAATTGGTTGAGAATGTAATGAGTTCCTGCACATTTGTAGATGTTTTGTTAGAACATGGGTAATTTATCCGGCATTGGTTAGCACATGTGGTTGAAGTAGAAGGTGTGGATTCACACAGAGCATCCATTAGGTTAAATGGTGTAGATTGTACCAAAGCCTTGTTGGAACTTTCATGGTCCGGACTGGTTTCTGTACTATTATTCAATTCTGTAATTTTTTTAAATATTTCTTTAATAGTTCTATTATGATGTTTTTAAGTTAAGCCAAAAACTTATCATATTAAGCACTACTTCGCAGTTTTTTAAGAAAATACTAAATAAAAAAATACTAAAATAAAAAATCATATCATATAAGATTAACACAAGTTAGTTATAGTATTTTTTTTTAATTTATTTTACAATGTTACATAATACATTGCAATATAACACATAAGTGACAATATTTTTTTATTTTATTTTAGTATATTGTTTTTTGTCAATCCTGGGAGTGGTAAGCCTAGAGTGCATTGTTTGATATCAACATTGAAATAATATTTATCTACTACTACAAAATGTATTGCAAAGCTGTTTTAAATGGTTTTCAAAAAAATACTTGCCCAATTTGCTAATACATAAATTAAAATCTGTTATTAAATAAGTGAACTCATCAAGTTGTTTCATACAATTCAAAAATTTATGCTTTAACTCCGTCGGTTCACAGTTTAATCTTTGAACAAAGCTTTGTGCCTAAAAAAAAAAAATGTTCCAAAAATACATTAATTACATATATAGTATTTTTTTTATGTATCCGCAAATGTTGAGGAACAGGAACCAAATTTAGAGACTATTGAATATTTAAATCAAAGCAAGAACATTATAACACAAAAAACATATCTATTAATACATTAAAATAAAGGAATAAACTAAAGACCAAAAGGGTTTTTTTACAGTTAATCATCACCATAACTATATATATGCAAGTATGTAATGTTAGGCATCATAATTGGGGCAGGAGACCCAACAGAAGTCAATGCTGTAGGTGTTTGGGATAAACTCTGAAGGAAGGGAATTCAAAAAACCAAATTGTTTTTTAAAGGAATTTTCTTTGAACGCAAACTCTGCGGCTACTATGGTTCTCCATATGAGGATGAACATCCTGTCAATCATGAGGAATGTAATAGAGCAATTTACCAGTGGCCATTATTTTAGAAAGTTTTTCAAAGCACACCCCAGTGTATGACAGACAAAGAGAACCCAAAAACAAAAGTACCCACAAAAAAAAATCATACCACAGTTTTTAATTGATTGATGTCGTTAATTGCATGATCACATTTATCTAAAAATCCGTTTATCCTGGTTTCCAATTCATTTCGCCTGTGTAACGCTAAAGTGGCTAGATCCACGAAGCTCCTAAAAAAAAACCGACTGAATATATAAAACATGTATAAAGTATAACAATATTACAGAAAATAATGTTACATCTTAAAATTTTGATGAAATTAACTTTGAGCTTCATAAAATCTATTTACATTTATAATAATGTAACTATTCTTTTTACAAAATTGATAACTTTTTTATTTTAATCACTTCAATGCGAGAGAAAAATATTGTGAAGTTTATGTAGCAATCAAAACTTTTTTTTTTGTAAACCTTTTGACGGCTCTGGATACGAGTCCTTTTGAGCCAATCAAAACTTATAATGTAGGATAATAACAGACTTCAGTAAAATTAAAAGTGTTACTATAACAAAATATTGTAAACATTTCTTTTTTAATTCAGTGAATAAACTAATTCGCATAATAATAACGTATAATAATTTAAACTGTAAATTCTATTAAAGATGTCTGTCTGTAAGATGGGCTTATTAGAAATAACAAAGGAGATAATGATAAATTAAGACGGAAAAAAATATTAATTTAAACCTTTTTGTAGAGTAAACACGGGGAAAAATTAACTGTAATATAGATTAATAGGTAATTAGTTGTTTAGTTATGTTACATAAATTAGATGATAAGTCAATCACAAAATACTGTTTTAAGGAAAACGTAACGTTGGTTTTATCTTTTCGACACAAGATGGCTTTAGTATATTTGAAACGTGAAGAATACTATCATATAATTTTATTTATAGTTTTAAAAAAATTTGTAAGTTTTTTTATGGTGAACTGCGCATAATTTCATTTGTTAGTAAATAATTAGTATGCTTGTAATAATAAGACGACGGTATTGATGGCTCAAAAACAAGTTTACTAGTAATTTGTCTAGCTATAGGGCCTTTAAAACCGGAAACCTGAATTATTCTCACAATTTTACAATTTTAATATCAAATCTTGACAATTCCTTTCAAAATGTTTACAAAAGGAGCATACTTTTTTATCACCGGATATAAGCCTTGTTTTATTTAGCATTTTTTAACTATCACAATTTAAGAAAAACTGAATGAGTGTTTGTATGATTTTTTTTAAATAAAAGTGCAAAATGAATGTATCCAATTAGTCTGCGGCAGATTGTTCCCAGTGTAGTTGTAGCCATTAAGTACGTAGTTGTGAGTTACGTGCAATGTTTCAATTAAAAAGGTCAGCTAACTTAAAATGAGCCGCATAATAAATTCAGGATAACCCGCACCGCTCTCTACTAATTGGATTCTGTGGGTAGAGCAACCAATTAGTGCGAAAGAGATAGATTGATCACAGCGTTTCCATGGAAACCAGGCTTTATACGTGGATGTGTTTAGTGAATGGAATTCAAAAGGAGGCTGAACTTTATACAATATTTGTCATTTAGATTAATGTTATTTCGTATTATTTAAATGAGTATTTATTATAAGTTTTATCTTTGGTCACCTCTCTTTTTATAACGACTTTCCGGCGAGTGATATGCAAATAAAGATAATAATGATAAGGTGCTAATTCGGAGGTTTATACTGACTAACATTGAGATAATCGCCATCAAATTAAATATTCGTCTCTACCGTAATATTTTTATTAGTTGTAAATTGTTTTAAACTAAACCATTATTATTTGCATTCTATTGTATGTCGATTACAATGCGGTGATACATTTAGTCTTCAGCAAAATATACTTACGAGTAATAGTACGTTTTTTGCGCTGTTAATTTAATTCTATTTAAAGTAAATCTGAAGACAAAATGGCATTGTATGTGTATATTTCGTATAAAGAATCGCTATGAAATTTGTTCGTTACAGAATAAAGTAAATACATTGAAAAATTTGCCAAAGTGCTTACAGCTCTAATAGCATTAAAAAGTATACACAAGCAATTTTTGCCTTTATTTTTTTGGGTATAAGTGCATATATCGGTAATATTTTTCAGTTGTACTGCTTATGTTCAACTTAAAACCGATTTAAAAGATTTTTTATGGGGTTACATAAATAATTTAATAATGCATGTAATCGTTGTGAATTATGCTCTCGTTGTGTTTTCTTTAATTATAAATAAAATTTACAGGTGAAAGTTTAACTACTCCTACTACGGAGTATAAGATTCACTATATCAGGAGTGATAATTTTTTGCGAGACGTTTATAAGAAATTTCGTATGATCATATCTAAATTCATGTTATCAACTGTAACAGCGAAATTAAATAGAAAAAAAAACAGCTAGTATAAAAAAAAATGTTTAAGATTATTTATATGAAATTGTGGTTAAGGTATTTTTTTACAAACCTATGATATTTATATACATCTACCACATATTTGCAGAAAAAATATCTCGCAGCTAAGAAGAATGGGCGCGAGAAACTCTGTAATAAATATATTTTAAGCTTTTTTTACGCCGCAATATATTACCAAATTGTTTTATATTTAGATATTACTTTTGATTAAGCCATCGTTGACAGAATAAAATGCTTTGTTCATTAATATGTTTTTACCTGAATTTTAAATTAGTTGAGTGGCAAATTTGACAAATTATGAGAAGATCCATAAAGATTTCACTTATGTTGTTCAGACAAAAATCTAAACAAGCGTATTTTTATTTTTAGTATAACTAACGCGTGTTTAATTGTGTTCAGCATATAAAATCCCAATAATGTTATTAACAATCGGATAATTTGTACAAATGCCAGGGCCCCTCTCAATTGGATAATAAGTACAAATGTTAACATGTATTACAATTGGATAATATGTCCGAATGCATTTAGCAGTAGTTTCGCGCCTTCTGGTCCGCCATGTTGGGGCGCTGGAGGCGCCGCGAGCCGTTATTAGGGCCGTGCGAATCACGCCAGGCGGGGAGTTTAACATAATTTGAGGCAATACCTCGGGACAGATAGTTACCCTGATCGATGCTAATAGCTTTTATTGATATAGCTTAGGTGTTATAGTTTACTATCGCGCAATCCGGCCGTAGTTAGCCGCAGTAAATTGCGTTAATATTGCCAGTTTGACGCTGGCGTGAGGCCATCAAATTGTCGGTTGTTATGCCTTTTGAGTTATTTGATAATTCATAGGCATACGGCAGAGCTCATAGTGTAATAGATGTAAATCCTCTGTGAAAACCGTGACTGTGTTAAAAGCGAGAGGTATTCGTATTTCTACTATGCTATTATGATATATTTCTCATGTTCAGAGTGAGTTTACATTTTTGTTAATGATTATTTAAAGTAATAAATATTGCAAATAAATTACATAAATAGTATACTGTTTTACGTTGGGACTTTTTTAAATTTCTAATATTTCTTCATCATAATGCCTTGCTTTATTCGGTGTTTTAAAAAAAGTTTTTTTTCCTTTATAAAGACAATTTTTTTCAATGTACCTTTTTTTATTAAAGTCCGAAGAATGTTTTGTATTATTTTTTTTCGGAATTTATTTTTTTTTTAAATAAATGAATACGTTACAAATACACGTTGTAAAAGAGCAAGCTGCTAAGTACATATCAAACAACATTTGGAGAACGCCGCCACATATTATTAGTGATGACCTGTTATGTGTAATAAAAAAAGTAGTAATTACAGTATAATGAGTTACTGGCTGATTATAATTGTTTAAGCGCACGGGTGTTTAAAGAAAGAATATAACAATTCCAAATTCAAAATTAATGAAGCAATCCAAACACGTCGCCCAAACGTGTTCTGTTTGCCGCCATTTAATATTTAGATAATTAAAGCGAACTGAATGTAACTCGAGGGCTAATTTTGAGGCTAATTACGATTACAACTCTGTTCAGAATCGTAAGCGTTGGTAATACGGAGGCGTCAGTTCGCCCCTGGTGTGCAGCGTTTGGTATTCACACGCCGCTCTCCGATAACAACAAGGTAAGTAAGCAATATGTTATAGGTTAGAAATTTTAATATATGACAACTTAATTATTTTACATCGAATTCAACTTCTGGCATATTTACAACAAAAATCTTACGTTGACTATGATTCTTAGCTTGATGAACCTGTTTTCTTTTTTGGAATATATAATTTGTTTGCTGATGCATATATCAAAATAATTTTAAGTTTCCGCAGACCTTTATAGATACCATAACTTTATATATCTCAACGTGACTATCATAATGTGGTGCTTAGAAAGGAAATCCTGAGGAGCACCGCATTGTCATGAGTTTCTTGTTTTTGTTCAACTTCTGTTTACTTGGTATTACATACTAAGTAAACAAAAGTAGAATTTTGTGAATATTTAAATTACACTAATTCTAATATAGACCTTAACGTTTTTCTTTGCATAAAGAATGTAAGTGTTCTTAATCACTAATTTTTTTTTTTAATTTTGCTTTGTAGTCAAATTTGTTAAAGATTAGTGTTACATCACAACTAAAGATATGATTATGTTTAGACGCCTAAAATTCAAACCCGACATAATTTCGTAAATCCTTGACATTTTAGATCTGCGCTTAAGCGTTGTGACTAACAGATCTAATCATGAGCCATTTGGGTCTGGGATTGTATATGAACGTTGATCAACTTGAATGGATAATTCGTTCAAACGGAGCACCGTCGGCGCGGAGTCTATAATTATAACGAAGGTTCAGCTGTTTCGCTTGCGGTCTGTAATTAAAACATAGTTAGAGCAACGAGCGCTTAAGCCTCCGCGGAACTAATGCCTTAATAGAAATGTAACACGTGATTACAAGAACGAGCTCGGAGCATTACCATCATCTTGAGCGGCGCTATGTGTGATTGATGGCGTTTTTTTTTGACCCCCAACTTCACATCTTACCAGGTGGTAGGTCTCTGTTGCCGGAGACCGTCTGGGTGGGTACCACCGCAGCTCCTATTTCAACCGCCAAATAGTAGTGTGCAAACATTACTGTGTTCCGGTTTGAAGGGCGCTGTAGCTAGTGTAATTACTGGGGTAACGAGACTCGACACCTTATGTCTCCATGCGACGAGCGCAATGTGGTGCAGTGTGTACCATCTTAACTAGCACCACGTTGTCATGGGCAAGCGTATCACTTACCATCAGGTGAACGTCTTGCTCGTCTCGTCGCATATTAGTATAAAAAAAAAAACATCGTGTAGGATACTCTAGCTCTCATATTGACAGCATAGCTGTTATGGCGATAGTTTGATAATGTTACCGCCAACCGAATTCTTCATCTATCCTCGGAATCGAAACAAGGACATTAGGGAAGGCAAGCTCTTAACTATAGTTTCACGGAGGCAGTTAATTTCGTCATCAATTGAATAAGTTTGTTCATGAAAGGCGCGTGTTTCGTTTACTAGCTTTCATACATTAACTCTTATATACCTTTACTTATAATAACTAATGGTATTTTTTTTATTTAAACTCAATTTTGCAGATTTTATCGCGTTTATTTGTTTAATCCCGACGTTTCGACCACTTTGCAGCAGTCATGGTCATGGGGCGACTGGGATGACAGATTTCCTGACATCACAGCTATCACGTGGTACTTATAACTTTATAAATATTGTTTATGGTTCGATATAGTTTAATTTTATTTCCAATAGGATCTCGAGGTGGTATTATCAAACCATCTTCTCTATTGAAATTAGAATGTTTTTTTAATTAGCTTCGTGAATCATCGTTGGCAGGAATCAGTTTTCTTTAGCGAGGATTTGTGGTTTATCAAATCTAATGTAATGGTTAGGATGATCCATAACATGATCACAGATTGCAGATTTCGTAAAACCTTGAAGCTTTAGGATTAAATAAGTTAAATAAACGCGATAAAATTTAGTTTTATTAAAGGTGTAACATTTGCGGAAATCAAGGTCAAGTTAAAAATAATAAAAATAACTTTATGATTTTTTGTTGAAGATATAAGTAAGTAAAATATTTTGCTCGGAGTCCTAATGAACACTTGGTAAACGTAGTGTTAAAGAGGTTAGCTCCGATGATGAAGCCATAGCCGCAGTTACATAATCGACTTGCGGCGTACAATGAAGGTGT
Source organism: Byasa hedistus (assembly GCA_029286795.1). Taxonomy (NCBI): domain Eukaryota; kingdom Metazoa; phylum Arthropoda; class Insecta; order Lepidoptera; family Papilionidae; genus Byasa; species Byasa hedistus. The sequence continues at coordinate 2,412,025 of JAGSMW010000001.1, forward strand.
AAAGTCACAAGAAGGGTGCCTTGTGGGGGCGGAGCGCTGGCAGCAACAGCCTTTATTAACATGTCACTCCGAGAGAGAGGACGCTATAAACATGTCAGTGGTGGGAGGAGGACCAGTACAAACAAGCCCCGGCTTCCATGCGCGCGAGCCTCACAAAAGCAGCTATTGTTTTCTCTTTTGAGTTGTAAACGCTCGTTGTCTATGGCTATTGACGGACGGATGGACACTTGGATGATTTTTTTTTAATTCTAGTTCATACTTCGGTAGCGTGTTCCGTGGTTTTCATACACTAAAAATATTCATATTTACTAGATGTCGCCACTATCCTTTCTTCTACAAACGACGACATCTCTTTTTTTTTTCTACCCACTAAATTCAGTCATCCACAAGCTTTTTTGCACGATCTCATACAGCGTTTCTTTGATAATATCTTGATGTAGTACAAAAATATTCATAGGGAAATTTTTAATAAGTCTTTAGTAAACATTTAGCAAAACTCGGTCGGTTTTTTTTTTACAGTCATTCCCCCTGCCTGTAGTGGCTCAGAGTCTATTCTTACATACTAGTTCTATCATTCATTCTTTAGTCTCACATTCATACAGTTATCTTCCTTCCTCATTCATACCTCTCGCTGTGAGTGACGACTTCGTCTTACATCTCTAAATACTTATCCTATTTTTTTGCATACATACACGTACTCATAACCTGAAAGCATGAATAAGCTGGAATAGAACACACACATAAATACAGTATACAATTTTAAAACTAACAACAACCTTACATTTATTCAACTAATATCACAGTTTAATTTAAAAACAATTTAATCATTTCCTTTGTGTAGCTTTAAAAGATGAGTTTTCTTAGTTCTTAGGATGAATATTTAATTATTTATTAATTTCTTTATCAATTGGTGGGGCAAATGCTTTATGGTGTAAATTAAACGGAATTGTTTTCTTGTAAGAAATATTACTACAGATTACGACAAGCTCTATCTTTAATAAAGGACTCTACTAACTCAATTAGTAGTGTAACTTTTATCTACGATGAGCTTAAACTCAATTTCATGTCAATCCTGTGCTTGTTAAGTATATTCTGATAATCCAATAATTGCTTTGTGGTTGCGAATTTATGATATAAGCGCGGTAGTTAGGATAACGGTATCAACAGAGCTACAACCGACCAAACTTATAAATACTAAATAAGACTATGGAGGTAATATAGGGATCTATTTGTTACAAAGCAAACAATTTTCCGTTGTGCCAAAAGGCAGTTAAGACAGCTGCGACTGCCCAGGTGTTGTGTCGGTGATGACTCAAAATTGCTTAAACTCTTTAATCGTTTGCTTATTTTTATTAAAAAGGAGGTTTTACTTGTAATTATCCCCACAGTACTTTTTTGGTTTTAAAACAATGACCTAACTCAATGTTCTTAGCTTTAATTAAACATCATCAATCTCTCCGGCGGTGAAATTTCTATGCTTAGTGCCATCACCGGGTGAAAGCTAGACATTGACAATGTTACGTGCAAGAGCATGAGCTTTGGTATGCTAACACCGATGTTGTATATAACAATCACCTCCGAATGAGCCAGCACAGCGAAGCGATAAATTGTCGGCCATTACGGACTGTCACCGTTGTATCACAGAGTAAATTAATATGAGAACGCATTCGAGATTGTCATTCGGAAGAGGAAACTTAGTGACCACACGTGGACAGAATCACACATTTTTTTTATTAAAAAAAAAACTTTTTCCTTCTATGTTGGTCATTGTCGGAAAATTATCTAAACTTTAATAACATACCGAAATTAGGACAAAAGTTTTTTTTACTACATATTATATAAATCATGTTTGTTTACTTATTTATTTATTATGGTCTGGACAAAAATACATGTATTATTTCGTATATAAACATTAGTTCACTTAGGCTTAGACCTTTAGTTATAGACAAACACTGCGTACATAACCCGTATTTAGAGAAAAAAAATATAATCTTCATTATATATTTTTTCTGTTGCATACTTTGTAAATATTTAGTTAAGCTATGTATACATAAATATGCGAAGCATTCATAAGGTGGACGGATTAGAGCGGCAGGAGTCCTTCCTCTGTATAATTATGTAAAAGAAGAAGCAGTTAGGTAAGAGTGGGAGGCATATGAAATAGATCTAAATACTTAAAGTCCACGACCAGTCTGTCAGGAATGTAACGAAGGAGTAGGATTATATTTTCTTAAAACTTTGTCTACAGTTTAAAATATTCAAATGCTGGAATGTCCTCTGTTAAAGATTATCATGCTGTTACAGACTAACATACGGTCGTGAGTGAGCTAAGGAGTGTGTTTGAGAGCTGTTCTCACGCCGAACCGCTCACATAAATAGCTCTAATTCAACTTTAATGAATCGTTCGCGTGAACGAAATTGATTCGGCGACCATATTTTGGACCCTCTTAAGTTCTATTATCAGATATTATTCCATGTTGATTAGTCAGCTTGTCTTTTTATTACCCTTAATGTCAAAAGTTATTGAAGACGTTTTAGAAATAAAACGATCTTGGCGGACTCATGACCTCGTGGCCATATTTTTATTAACATTAGGTTTAATTTTTTTATAGATAATAGAAAACAGAACTACAGCGTTCAGGTTTCATATGGAATGTTGTGTAGAGGTTGAAGCTTCGAGATATTATGAGTGAAAAGTTTTGTGCAAAACATTTTTTTTTCTGTAGCATATTGTTGTAAATAAACTCATAACTAAACATTTACATACAATATTTTCACGACGAATATATTCTTTAGTAACTAATATTAATTTGTTCAGGAGTTTGGCTGTGTTTTTATTTGTTAAAAAGATATATTTGCAAATTGATTATTAATGAGGAAAAATTTATATCCACAGTTATATGGAAGATCGATCAAAACATCTCCATTTTATGTGTATTTTAAAAGGAGATTAAAAGGACGGCACCTAAATGCTGCCGATTTGGGCAATGGGGCCGATATTCAGCAGCGGACAACCAAAAGGAATGTGAAATTTATTTTAATAGCTACATTCCTACATATTTTAATCGATAATGGGCTAACACGACTTAAATTTTACGTAATCTTAAATGACAACAACAGAAGCACAGAATATTCTCGCTTATAGATAATTGGAAACAAAACAATTTTTTTTAAACTATGTATAGCTCGGCTACGATCACATCTGATGGTAAGCGGCGATATAGTCTTTGATAGTAAAACGCGCTAGTCTAGAAAGATTCTAGAACCTTGGTTGTGTCGGAAGCATGAGCCGCGTGGATTCCAAAAAACTCTGATACCATCTAATTTCGTTATGAAATATGAGGTTCAGGAATCGAACCATGAAGCTTCATGTTATAAGGTAAGCGCTTAGTCGCTGCGCTACGGATAGCAGCTGTGACAAAATTTCTGGTAATAAATTTCAGTATGAAACTCATGAACTTGCAAATGTATAATTAAGTTGAGTGGCAAAGTAACGATATATCCCTTTACGTTCCTGCGTTAATTCTCTTCATTTTGATCAATGAATACATTCGCTCGCGGACGGTGTAAGCGTTATATTTAAACGAGCAAACATTAAAGTTATATTTGATCATTTAATTCCGCACTCCGCGTATATTTAAGCGAAATTAACGTTTATATTGAAGCAAAAACGCGTCATTAACGCGAGATGGCGTTGGAAATGACTCAATCATGACCGGGCAGGTGGCGACGGCCGCGTGTAATTACAACGGGCTGTTATGTGATTAAAAACGCATTAGTGTGGCACAACCTTTAAGTAGGCTAGTAGCGGGCCGCGCAAGAAAGCGCGGGAATGATAAACAAGCTGACTCGCTGTACAGGAGCTGTCGCAGCTATTACACAGCCTGCTAATGTAGCAATTGTAAAAATTAAAATCCGTAAGCTGGATTTGATGCCTAAAGTTTCTATTATGATATTTTCCTAGTCGTTTTCGGATACGGCGACCGTGACTACTATATTTCAACTGCGTTCATGTGCTCCGAGATCACTTACATACTGTTGTTCAAGTTAACGAAAAGCTCTAATCACTGTAACCTTTAACGCAGTAATTATTTATTAATTTATTTATTTATAAGGTGTATGTATTTACTGTGTACAATGGTAATAGAGAAAAAAATATATATCTTGTGACTAACTTATTCTAGCATGCACACCTATGACAAATATACACAACATTCAAAATAAAATGCGCAACAAATCAAAATGAGAAACATAAAAATAATTAGAAAATTATAAATCTAGTCAGGCTAGTAATTTACTTTATAATTTTACTCGTTTTTCATTCAATTGACACTAATTCGAGTCAAAAATGTATTTTGTTGTACTAGTTTCTGGTAACTTCAAAATGATATATGAGTTATCAAGTTAAAAGAATTTTAAGATATATTTCAAATACTTAACTACCCACAATATGTGTAATTACACTTATAACTAGCTAACATCTGACTTTAGATATATTAAGGTTTTATAAAATGTTATTTATTTATTTAAATAGTGTTAGGGCACTAAACATATTTTCACATCATTATAATTAAAAACTGATTGCGTTGTTAAATAAATAAATAATCTCTCGCAAGAAGAAGTTTTATAGGAACAATAAATATCTAACGCCGGAGTAAAACAGCAATAATTCATGAACGGTTTTTAAAAAACTGTTAAATGTTAACACATCAATCACTCTTTTGTCAACAATATGTATCGGTTTGTGTTAGAAAAGTAAAAATATCTTTAGATAGAATCATTTAAAGATTATCGCCCGAGGAATTTGATGTGGCAGTCGTAAATATTTTAATTGTGTGAATATAGCCATGACTGGACTGCGCTGTATTAATTTAATAACCTTAAAAGTAAATTTCAAGGTGAACCATAAACAACCGAAATCTATTCTCCTTTTTAAACGACAATAAATTATAACACTGGCCGCGAACGAGCTCATTTCGATTTCTAAAGCCAAAAAAAGGCCCGAAAAAACGAAGCGTTCGAAATTTAATTTATTCAAAATTGAAACGTCATTGTTAGGGTGTCCATGTTATAGTTACGGATAAACAATCGCCTTTAGAAAAAAAGTTACGTTTGTACATGTATATTGTAGCTATAATATTTTTTTACAGGAGTATTGAAAGAAATAGTAATTTGTTCAGTAACAAATACAATCATGCCATCTCGATAAGCAAGCGAAATTAGAGAAATGAAATATACTAACAAGATGAGAAATATTATCTCCATTATCACTTTACCGTTGGGATAAAGAGAATAATTAATAATATAAGCGTATGTTTAGTAGCAGACAAAAAAGTATTATTTGACATGTTGACAATTGCGTTAAAATTAATATGTTTTTTTTATTTTAACTTTATTAAAAAAATCCTTATAGAAAACCACACTAAAAGATTTAATAAAAAAAATTAAAATACTAAAATTCGACATAGACCGTTGTCATCCTAACGAAGAGGCACAAAAGCACGAGGCGCACAATGGCCGCCGCACGGCGAGAGTGTTAACACGAAAATTAAATGCTGATATCACAATTAATCAAGGGTCCATATTAATAATTGGCTATTCAGTACGTTGCGAGGTGTCAAATTATATAGCTCAATTAACGTTCGTAGAATAGAATGGGGCGTGCTCGCATCGCTTCATAAATAAGCTGTGTACGGCAACTGATGCTTTACATGCTATGCTAATAGACTACTCAGTTACCAGTAAATATTTTCATTGAAATTAAAGACAAAGAAATTGTCTACATTTTGTATTGTTTTAATAAAATCTGCGAAATCTAATATCAATTAATATGAACATATAAATCTTTATACATTGTATTAGTTTCGCTTATTTTTTTTAATTATAACAAAAAATTAATGCATTTTAGTAGAGTGTAATAACTGATAGGGTAAGCAGAATGAAAAAGAGTTTAATTGACTAAAAAAAAAAATAAATTCTCTACAGACAACAGTTGCTGTTGAAAAGCTTTTTATATTTGAAGAAGAATATCTCTTCTAGCAGACTTCTTCGCGGACAGAATAATTAAAATTTCGGCAAAAACATTAAGTAATGATGTAGCTTTTAATCTATATAAATTACTTAAATTAGGCGGAACGGCTCTAACACTATTTTACCGAAAAGTTTCGTTTAGGGATGTTGACATAACGGTAAGTAATCGAAATAATGATATTTTATTTAAACAGTGTTACCAGCTTTTATTTTACAAACTAGATAACAGGTTAGGTACAGCAGATACCTTTTTTATAATATGGTCTCGTCATAAGCCTTTTTTAAAATCATAATTACGCCTTGTAAGTACTTAAATTAATTAAGTTTTGTGAATGAAAACGAAAATTTAAATATTGTTATTTAAAACTGGAATGTAGAAGTACTAGAAAAATGTTCTCGATGATCAAAATACTAATCAATGTAAAAGTTAGTTACTGTAATTTAAGTATCGAAATTGTAATGAATTAGTTTTTAAGACAATCGCAAGAGGCACAGGTTCAATCCCCATTCAGCACAATTCTCCTTTTGGGAAAATGACATGATCCATCAACAAAAGTTTTCTTGTGTATGTGACATCCAGCAACTGGTACTTAGCTAGTCTCAAAAAACAGTCTCGAGTCCCAGCAGTGGGAACATTAAAAGTACTGCTAAAAAAAACTATCGTGAAATTTTGAATGTGTACGATTAAAGTACGTCACTAAAGTTTGGTAGCAGCGACACAAGTGATAATTTATGGACGATATATTTTTAGGATTAGTAGGAAAATTATTTCACGTTGAGGTCCGCACCAGGCCGAGGCCCCGGCTGGTGACCGTTTGACAAGGTTATTAATTTTATACCCTCCTTGTCAAACAGCTCAAGCTACCGTTTTAAATAGACACTCGGTGATGGTTCATGGCTAAGTTAAATTTTATAGTTTGGACTAAATATACATAAAAGTCAAGATTACGCCGGCGCGGTTTGATTGTGTCGTATCAGATACGACAAAAAACGAGTTTTTTTTTAGTTGTTAACTACAATTTAATAGTGTATATTTCTAAGAATTTCGTGAAGAATTTAGTATAAAAAAAAAAATCATTAGAAATAGTTACAGAAAGTACAGACGGTACACACAAACTGTTATATATTGACTGGGTAGATCATCGCAGCTCCTCTTTCTTCCGCCAAACAGTCGTGTGCAAACTTTACTGTGTTTTAGTTTAAAGGGAGTTGTAGCTAGTGAAATTACTGGGATAACGAGACTTAACACCTTATATCTTAAGGTGACGAGCGCAATGTGGTTAAGTATTTCTTCTTTTACGTTTTTACGTACTGTAGTGTCAATTCAAAGTTGAACTGAATACCTTCGAAAGGTATCGATCTTCTAGAAGAAATTTTTGGTTATTTGGTATTTCAGTGCTTAAGAAAGGTCTCGGAAATTATACGAAAGTCAACGGCGACTCATAAGTCGCATAGATCTTTCAAAAATTTATTTTCCTCATTAATTTTCTCTTCTAATTTGTAGAAACATAAGTTTCGATTGACATTTTACAATCAATTTGTGATGGAATGTTAATTTTTATGCAGATGAAGTGTATGCCGTGCATCGAAAACGCAAACGACCATTTTAAATAAGTTATTATATTATACATCATGACGAAAGCTACTGAACACGCGGAAAATATACAATACTATGTCGGTTAATAAATTTACTAATTGATATTGATTGGATTTCATTAAAATAACAAATTCGCAACAATACAACATTGCTGCTTTTTTAATGTAACGAATTTAGATATATATTATTTTAAAAGCTAATTAATGAGACCTTAAGATATCATATACTGAGAATATAGACTACAACGATTTTAACATTAGTATTGTATATTAACAATAGTACTTACATTGATATTATTTATATCACCAACATTCCAAATCTCATTTAATTTAGAGCAAAGAGATATTTGGTATGTATACCGACGGCTTACGCTAGTAAAGTAAAGTTAGGATAAAAAAAGGTAAAAAAAATTAACATCATCATCGTCAACTTAGCCTTTTACAGTCTACTGATGAACATAGACCAGACCTCAATCAGAATGACATCCTTTCACGCTGAGGTTGTGTAGTGTGGACACTCTGACTCATCTGTCTCTCTTTCTCTTGTTCTGAAGAAAAAAAGATCATATTGCAACTTTTACCATGTAGGTCTGTATTTAAATGTTCATGCTTACCTTATCGCTTCTGTTTAATAGCGCTCAATAATATTATAAAGTAATATTCCACCATAAAGGTCTCAGCTTAAAATCCCACAATAAACCAAAATGAAGGAAAAAATATGGTTAAATGGCAATTAAAATACAATTAGAGAACATGATCTGAAATAAGAAGTTATGAGGTATCTCTTAAGTTATTTTAAACATTGTAGTTAACTTTTCACCATAACGGCAACTAATACTTCGGCTTGAAATGTTGAGGTAGTTAAGATGATAAATATTTAAGAATTTATAGTTTCTAATTTAAGTCATGGAAGCAAAAGGCAATGGACCGAACTCCATACGGCCTAAGCTTTTTTACTATTTAAAAAAAAAATCTAGAAAATTATAATATTTTACCAATTCAAATTCTAACACTGCTATAATATCGTTGTGTTCAGCATTAAATTATCGATGTCTATGTAACTGGCGATAGATAATGTTATTAATTATGGAGCACTCGATATAATAGTGTCGTTATGAATTTTAACGCGCCGCGCTAATGAGTCCCAACATGTCGATATGTCTTCGTTAGACGACAACACCGTGTAACGGAAAAATTAAAAAAAATAAAACTGTGATTTGCGCGTGATTTACTGCTGATTAAAAAAAACTGTATATTAACTACAACACTAAATTGTTTGTTGATTGTCTGTGAAGTGTTAAATTTGAATATGTAGACAGATTTTGTTGAGTTGATTTTTTATCATTTCAAAATGAAAAACAAAATATTAATTATTAACTAAAAGAACTTGTGTTCAACAATGTTTAAAAAAGTAACAATTTTAGTCGACTTCGTTACATTCTCTATCCAATTCAATCCGTCTTAACAATTCCAATATTAGATATCTTTTTAAAATACATTATTATCTGTGAAAACATAAGCTTTGACCTTATCCAATACTTTTATTTTATTAATTAGTAAAAAGATATCTCTTGTTGGCAGTGTTCAAGCAATCACCAGGCGACAGTGTGTTATCATTATGTATTGTGTGTTAACAAGATTTGTTAGTGAGTCTGTGCAAATATATATTCTCGTCTTTAAAATATAATTGGTATAGTACAGAAGAATTACTGATAGCAACTTGTTGTGTTATTGTTGATGTGTCACTAACGATCATGTTCACATTTAATAAAATGATGCATAATCGTAGTAATTTACAGGTGATTCTTTTTCTATATTTATCATAGTAATATATTGGAAGGTCGGATTCGGTGAGACGAATGAAAAAATCTCACTTAAGTAAAGGCGGCCACAAACAAGGCGTCTTAAATCACCACAAGGTGTGACCCGCCCGTTTGATTATTCCTGCGGTATAACCGTCCGATACATTGATAGTGATATATTAATATTACCGGTTCCAACGCCTCGTATTTAACGTTTATTTATTTGTGTCCCGGCTAACTATTCGTTTTGGCTTGTACCCTTTGTACGGGACCCGGCGAGAGTTAGATTTATTGATTTCATTGTTATTATATAAAGCAGGCTAAATAGTGCTCGCCTCTTGTAATCTCGTGAAGTGACGTACACAATGCGTTGAATGTGTAAATTCGATGTTATTAATCATGTTCGTGTATTGACTATATCTCAGTTTTGACGAAAGATTTATTAAATGGCAATCAAACTAATAAAAAGTTATAGATATTAAATAAATATATGTTGTGTTATAGTACATATAAAATATTTACTATTTTACATGGCAACTTTTAATTAAGAACAGTTTATAATTGTAATATTGAACATCTGTAATAATAGTTACTATTGTATATAAATATGGAAATTGTTTAAATATACAGGTATCGTTAATAAACGTATAAAAATTGTTATTGTTGTAATATTTGAAAATTTATCAAAATTAGATTTTTTATCTTGTCATGTTTATGTAGATTATTATTATAAAATAACGACCGATCGCTTTAAACCTATAGCTGGACAGGGTTCAGAAACGGGGCCAAACGGGCGGGGGCAACCCATGACCCACGGGTCACTGAGTGATTCATTTGATATTTCTTAGTAACGTCATTAAATTCCAAAATTAATTTTTATTATAGATATTATAACGAAATTTCCCTAAATTCCAAACATCCTAAACTCAGTTGATTTTTAATTTGGTCCACATAAATGTTTGACGATCCCTGGCCTTGAATCGTAATTCCAGTCTAACATTAGCCCGGGCTGTATGAAACATCATTAGACTTGTGTATTAATTAATTATTTTTAACTGAAGACTAGTAAGAGTTTCTAAATGTAATCATCATAATCTATAACATGTAATGTAAGCTTTTGTATGACTATGAATTGATCAGGCATTCATTTTAAAGATCCGACCGTTTTCTTCCAAAAGAGCAACCTTGTACCCCTCGCTTTCCCCCCCTCTTTTCAAAATACTTACCGCGATAATAAAAAAAAATTATCAACCCCAACATTGAAAAGATTTTAGATCTGTTAACAATATCTGCTGAGACGTTGTATTTTGTTTGTAAGATTTGTAATGATTGTCAATACCATTATTCTCGATCAAGTAATATCACTTTCCAAACAAGGTTCGACGTAAGCTGTTAGTTCGTGTAACAGCTAAAAAGAACATAACACAAATATAATTTATTCATCATATATTAATAACGATTTGACACAACCCACCTAACGTGTCATAAATATTCGGCGATACCGTTCGCGCCCGTCGCGAGCTTAAAATTAATATACGAATTGATTCCGTAATGAAGCGGTGTTATTATGCTAAGTAGATGATGTTTTATATTTAAAAATATATTAAACATCAGGCGGCCATTTAAAGAAAATATGGCTTTTCAAATAATGCAATAAAGAACCCTCTAAACATTATTACAATTGGAACTCGAGGCCTTCTCTCACGAGAGATAGTTAGGCCCATTTGTCTACGACACTGGCCAGAGCTAGCGGATGTCGAATCTCAACGAAAGTTATTGTTGCAACATGTCTAAAGTTAAAGGCTAAATGAAGATCGATCCAGCGACTCCTCGTCTTGACTTGAAGTCATAGTCATCACCGAGTACACCTCTTTATAGTCTGATCAGCACAAAATGAGCTGTCTTCGTGTCTTCTAGTGGTTTGCTTGATGTTTGACACAATTTTATTATTTTTTTTTGTCGCTTTGAGACATAAGGTGTTGTCTCGTTGCCCCAGTAATTACACTAGCTACAGCGCCCTTCAAACCGGAACACAGTAATGTTTGCACACTACTATTTGGCGGTTGAAATAGGAGCTGCGGTGGTACCCACCCAGACGGTCTCCGGCAACAAAGACCTACCACCAGTAATAACGGGATCCCAAGATCCCAGTTAATGTAGAACCCAATCATCATCATAAAAATTAAGATTCATTAGTTTTATGTAACAACCTTTATATGAATTGGTGTTTTTTGCAAGGGTTTTGTAGTGTATCAATTCTGATGTAATGATTACGACGATCCAAACTAGATTTGGAATTTGGGTTATGAAAAGTATAATAATCGCAAATATAAGAAATATAAAGCATTGTTATATAATAAAGCTTGTATTGCATTTACAAAAGGCGTTGAATTCTCGTAAATTATATATTCGCGCGGCAAACTCCACGGAATTTCATTTCAATGCGTTTTAATATATACAAGAATTAGCCCGTCGCGGAGTTATTTACAACACTTTGGAAACAAATCGCTCGCTCAACAAAACGGCCGTTCTTATTTATAAAGCTGTCAATTTCCAAGTCGTTTCGGGTCGGAGTGGAGCGGAGTGGAGCGGAGTGGAGTGGTGGAGAGCGCAGATGCCCTTACGCCCGTAAGCCGGGGAAAAAACATCTTAAGATGGCGGCGCGAGAAAGGCTCCGAGCGCATTAAATTATTATGATTTATGTGTTTTAGTGAGGCCGCACGGTTCACCTCCTTAATTATATATGAAGGTTTAACGAACAAAGCCCGATAGCCGTGGCATCTGTTGAGACGTCTTCGTCAACGGGCATTGTGCTCATCCCCCGCGTTTGTGCTGTTGTAAACACGTCAAAGCAGTTGTCTGGATGTAGATCGACTTTGCTATTATCATAAAGATATTTAAAATAAATGTGATGGTGGTTTTTTATTTATTTATAGTTGTTTGTAGAAATGACTTACAACTGAAATTGGATACAGTCGTTGCGCTTATATCTCTACATGCAAATTACTACGTTTGTCAGGCTTTCTTGTTTCTTAAGCGACTTTAATGTTTTACGAATTTCCAACTAGATCTTCAAATTGTTGACATGTTACAAGTCTTATATTAGTCGCGTATATTATTATTATAAACGACGATGCGCCTGCGCTTAAAAGGGTCACATCTTTGACAGGTGAAGTTGTTATGTAGTGTCCAAAAAACAGTAACGAAAGGTATTTTCATAATTAAATTGATCGAAAAATTAGTTGGTTGGACAATGAGGTTTTTACAATGAAGTGTTCTAGACCAAATACGTTTGTTTTCATATGTAAACAGTAAGAATACATCGATACTGTTATGGCGGCGGAGCTATATTATGAGGGTGGTAGCTGTTAAGGTAGATTTGAAAAAACCTTACACCACAAATTACCTCGGAATCGAACCAACCGTGTTACGAGTATAAGGCAAGTCCTTAGTTACTAGGCTAAAGGGTACTTGGTCTACGAAATTAGACACAATAACATACTTAAAAAGATCTTATATATTATTGAGAAATACACATATTTATATAAAGCGTTCATTGTATAAAAACCGAACACACATATAAACATACAAATGAGGAAAAGATTTACATAAAAACGATGAGCTACATTGTACAATGTGGATGCTTATTATATTGCTATATTGTTATGTTATTCTGTTAATAAACTATATATAAACAGAAACAAATTAACGTTTTGCATAAACAGCACTAACATCGAAAATATTCAAATTAAATATCAACTTTGGAGATCACTTTTATTTTAAATTAAAAAGAGATCTGTAGCAAATCAGTGATGGCATGATATTTAATTTCGGACGTCGCACTGTCATTTAAATGAAAAAAAAAAGGTGATACCGTACAGTGTAATATAATAACATCGATTTTATTTTATGTAAATGCATGTACTACAAGTAAAATGTGATAATAATAACCTTCTTACCTGTCAATCCGATTCGCTACGCCACAATCACGTGGAAACTTCAAATAGAGTCCACGATTTACGGCCACTTGTCTGAGCAATTGAAAATGCGCTTTGAATTGCTTCATTTTAAAACACAAATTACTTTGTAGTGTATTTATAAAGTTGAATACGATTTTGCGCCCTGTGCTGCTCAATTTTAAAGTAGCATATCGCGTGAGTTAGTTTCGTACAGCGATAGCAATCTCTCCGAGCGAGCCGGTGACCGCGCGTTATAATGGCGTTGTCGGTAAAGAAGTCATTATTCATTTTTTTAATACAGTGTTTTGTTGAAACGACATTTTCACTAGCGTAATCACGATTTGTACAGGCAATATATCAAAGTAATAAAAGCGGAGTTATTGCCGCTCGGTAACAGCTCTGATGATTTTCAATTTGATGTCTTCATCGCGTTGTTTTACTCAGCGCGAACGCGAATTAACTCGTCGATCATTAAGCCCGATGGTGAAATGTCCACAGTTTTTGCGTCTCGCCTTCGACATTTCAGATTTTGTTATTCATATATTTATTAATGCACATGTTTACATTTTTAACAACCTTGCTTTTTAATAATATCAATTAAAGAAAACTCGTAAAAGTCGTCGTTATTACGTTGATGTTTTCGCTATATAATTAATTAATTTTAACATACCGTAATTAATAAACTACTAAGGAAATTATAATACTAAATAATGTATAAGAATACTGTAACAGATAATACCGTTGACAACTTTACAAATTTTAACCTCAACTACAAGATAGATTGGAAGACAACGCCCTTTGGCTTTTAGTTTAAATGTTAACTGTGAAAAGAAATTATCTATTATCTGGAATGTCTGATTAACTGCAAAAGTGCAAACGGACGTATTAAATAAAAACCAATCTTCGCGAAACGGCGACTCCGACTTTCTCATTCCACAAACAAGAACAGAAAGACTCGCTTCACCATACAATGTATGGAAACCGCAACAAATAATAGTTTCCAACCGTATGTGTGAGTTATGGCGACATGTTTCAGATTTACACAGTTTCATTTACATTTGAAAGTTTCACCGCGAGCTGGATTTTCATTCTTGGTTAGTTGTGATAAGGATTCAATAATGCTTGTTCGGATGCAAGTGGAACTTTGCGAAGTTGGTGAAGCAGCAGAAACGATGTTGGCGATGTCTCAATCAATGGCGGAGAGCTGTGGGAGCGCGATGTGTCCAGAAACAATTTGCAACACAATGTAAAACGCGTTCGTGCGATACATGATGCGCCCGCGCATTCCTTTTGTATCCGATTTTCAATTCTTACAGTCGTTAAATTTGCGGCAATTAAAATTAATTTACTCGTGTAATTTCGCAGTATTTTTTGTAACAAAATGATTTCGGCATAATCCTTTTTTACTGTTACTTGTAAAAGTTTAGTTTTGTTGTTTAAGTTACAGTAATATGATGCAATTCACTAAAATCCTAACATTTTGTTAAAAAAAACCTCCCTGTCCAACAAAATTCTGCAACGTGTAGTCACGGAAACGAACCACGCCATAGAGATAGACAAAAATTGTATAATTGTTATGTTGGCTTTAAAGTTTTTTTGTTTGTAAAAAAATACTTTTAAAACAAAAACAATGATTGTTATTTTATTTTGTAAATATTGAGTAATCGAGTCACAACAATTATCTGGTCGTATTAATGCATGCCGTAAGCGTAAGTGTTAAGGCGGATGGGTTGGCGGATTCTTAGTGATCTAGTGATTATAGTTAATAGAGACCGACACTCATGATGTCTCACTTAGAGTGGGGTAAAAGCACATTTAACTTACCACGAGATTATTTAAATTAAGTTAATATTATAAATCTAAGATACAATAAATTGTAGATAGTGAAGTCATTTACAATAATAAGAAAATAGAACAATATGTTTATATGTGAGATGCAGGTTAAATCTCTATTTTAGGAATCGGAGGTTTTATGAATTTGTGTTATGTACAGGGCGGAGGTTACATAGAAGTTTATAATTTTATTAACGTAAATATCCAACTTAAATATTTATATAAATGTTAATAATAAAGTAGTCACTCGTGTTTCTGTTACCCTAAAATTCTTGACGCCGCGGGGTGCGCGCGCGCCGCGGGGCGCCTCGTTATTAGCACCTCGCGGTTCAAAGCGAGCCGCCGCTCCCCTCCTCCCTCTTTGTTGAACCCCCCCTCCACTCTTGCACGCCTCGTTAGGTTATCCATAACCGTTACCTCCCACGCCAGGACCTATAATATATGACCTTATGAATTACTATGACATAACGCGCACGCGAAGCCTAGTTAACCACGAAATCGATCAGGTATCTGCTTTATTTACAATGGCCGCCACTGTCGTCGTAAAAGAAAATAAGTTATAAGTAAATACATCGGTTATATTTAATGCTTTAATTAGATGTCAAATAAATTACAGAAACGTATATGACGTTTATTGAAGTTAACACCTTTTGAAAGCTTGTTGTCCGTTAAGCATTTGTAAATGAGAATTTGTTAAGTATTAAAATCAATTAAAAAGAGTTCACAAATTGTAGTCCGCTAAGTTAAACATAATTCTGAATTAACTGAAAGATATAAAGATGAGTCGCTTGTTATTTTTGTTTAGTTTTAGACATTCTTAAAATTTAAAACATTTACTTAGTTATACATACGAAAAACTAGGTATTGTTATATAAAACGATCTTCATGTCATTATGAATTACTCATTATGATTATATATGTCCCAGGATAACCGCACGAATGTTCATACTACGTCGGATATTGCTCTCGCCACGTAATCTGTCAGCTTGTCAGTTTAAATTAGATAAGTGAAATAATTTTAATTATAAGTGTTATAAAATTATTTCAGCTGACCGTTTTAAAAATATGGATCCAGTCTTAAACTTAGTATCAAGGTACGAGCCATTAAACAAGAATTGTTTCTTTATTAATGACTCAGACAATCGAGCTGTTTACGTATTCATTCTTTACGTCTTCGTCTAACTCTTGAATTTGATTAAGGTTTAATGGCAATTAAAAAAGTCATAAATTTAACCAATCGTTAAGTAAAAAGATCAAGACAATTGCAAAGATAAACTATTCAAGCGCAATCATCAAGCATTTATACAGAAATCTTACGATATAATCATATAGATTGATGTGAGCATAAGCTAAAGGCAATATCTTAAGTTTAATGATTAGGAAATATATATGCATAACGTATTTCAATTTAAAATCTGCCGTGTTCTTAGTTTATGGCACCATCCATATAAAAGAGTTCAACGCGTTTGTATCCAAATAACTGTTCTAAAGTACACTTGAGTTCAATTATTACCTAATAAATATAACCACGTATTATAAAATATTTCGCTTATAATTATTTTTTAAAAATTTAATAGTAAATCGTTTGTAGACTACAGTAAATTTTAATTATGAAACGATTTAAAAAGTGTTATTAAGTACATTATAATATGTGTATGCTTATATATTTTTTTGAGAATACATAACTCGCAGCAACCGGCGAGCTCCCCCACTCGCATATTTCATTACCACCACAACAATGCATGTTTTATCAGGCGGGATCTCCTTCAGTTAATCTTAATTAGCGGCGTTTGAAAAGTGTCGGCTCATTGTTTCTGGCGCACACGCACGCCTCCTGGTGGAGGAGTGGGGCGGCGGCCAATCACACTATACTACACGTATGCCAGGAATGCGGACCAGCTCACGTGCCCGTTTGGTGTGATGTAAAACGTAATATTATTAATGAAATTAATTTGGTAATGATTTCATTTTTATCTATTCTATAAGAAATCAAGTTTAGTTTTTTCAATTACTTTATTAAAGTTACCTTTTTTTTACTTATTATGCTGCTTTAAATAATTTTCAAACGAAATCAAAGTCGTATAATATTTTCGCCTTAATTTGGCTTTACACGTTGATTTATACATTGATTCGGAGAGTTCTCAAAACATTTTCACACTAAAAATTTATTATAAAGGTTAGTTCTCAGTTTACCCTCTACTGAGAACTGAAAAAAAAATATTTTCTTGTGATTGTATTTACAAAGTGCAGTTTTTAAAATACTCACAAGTTTGTATGACATTTATGTAATTATCAGTTACTTCTATAGATAAACGGTAATGCACAATATCTATAGATAAACGGTAATGCACAAGCTTTTTTGCACTATTTTCGATGTAAAAAACTTTTTAGGAAAGATGTTGTTTTGATCATGTTAGAAAAGATTTTACACAGATTTTTCGTAAAGAGTTTGATACTTTGCTGAGACTAGTAAATGGCACGGAAGACGACGCCCAATGCTGGACACAGGCCCCCCACAGCAGTTAGTTATTATTTCTATAAGTTCAGTAGATTACTGTTTTTTTTAAGTAATATATTTTAACACGAAACAAGATGGAGCGCGGCGGGGCCGACACACGCGCGACTTATTAACGCATCAACCGATCGCAACGGGACCCCGCGATGTTATTATTTAGTCCGTTAATAATGGACTCATCTTTTCGCCCGTGACAGGTTCACACCTTGAGACGGCGAATTGACTCTCTTTATTATACGAGCTCTTTTATTTTCTCGGTCGCTTTATGAGGGGTTCTTTGTGAGCCGGCCGACGCGCCGCGCCCGCCGAGAGGTGTGAAACGATGCACGCAGATAATGTTATGGCGTTTTAATAAATTTAACTTGATTGTAATTGCGATTGCGATTGCCCGGCTTTTATTTATTGGTAACCGATTCGGGGTTAGGATTGTTTTGATGCGATGTTATTGTGGGAGAGCGTCTGTCTTAGTGCAATTACTGGTGTTGGTGGGGGAAGGTTTATAATATATCCTTCCATTAGAAAGTTGCATGGATTTTTTTTATTTCACATCGACTAGTCTTTGACTACGACCACTTTTCATTCATCACTAAAACATCCTGCCGTAGGCGGGTCAACGACCTCTTAACTGCGGTTTTTATATCTATATACATATTACACAATATACATATTTTTTATGCACACAGTATGATATAAACATATTTACATTCGACCACTGCCACATATTGTTTATAAAAAACGTCTATGAAAAAACATTATTAGGACTTATATCTGCTGATGATGGTGATTATACAACTAATACAAAAACTTTTCTACCGCAAACCTCACAAAGATTTGTAAACTTGCAAGATAATCTATATAATAAAAATGAATTGCTGTTCGTTAGTCTCGCTAAAACTCGAGAACGGCTGGACCGATTTGGCTAAATGTGGTCTTGAATTATTCGTGGAAGTCCAGGGAAGGTTAGTAAGGTGAGAAAATATGAAAAAAGTGCCTGGAATATGGTAAAAACAACAATTTCTCTTTTTCATTAAGATGACCAGATTTTTAGATAGGCAAAGCGGGACAACTCTGAAGGAATAATAATATCTATATAATAAAAATGAATTGCTGTTCGTTAGTCTCGCTAAAACTCGAGAACGGCTGGACCGATTTGGCTAAATGTGGTCTTGAATTATTCGTGGAAGTCCAGGGAAGGTTAATAAGGTGAGAAAATATGGAAAAAGTGCCTGGAATATGGTAAAAACAACAATTTCTCTTTTTCATTGAGGTGACCAGATTTTTAGATAGGCAAAGCGGGACAACTCTGAAGGAATAATAATATCGTAATTTTTTTTAGTTTTAACATAAATACAATTTATAAATACAAAAATGTATAATATTTTATTCTTTGACATATTTCTATCTAAATTTCTTTTAGGGGTAAGCTCGGTGACATACTTTTTGTCAATAATATAAAATTTTAAGATTACAAGTATTTTAAGCTTAGCTTAAGAAAATTTATGTATATATGAAGTATACCTTAATTTTCTATAGCAAGAAGCAGAACACGATGTGTATCATCTGAGAGACAAATACAATGTAACTGGGTAGCAAAAGCAACGTCTTACGCAAAACAATGATTTTCGTAAATATAAAATTTAACTTAATTCTAAAAGTCAGGACTTTTGAAAAACGTTGCGTGACGCGGAATTAATTGTGAAAAAGCGAAACGTCTGGTCACCTTACTTTAGATATATAAAACGTCAAACATTTGAAGTTTGTCCCGTCATTTAGAAACCAAATACAATTTAAAAGAATATTTTTGATTTTGACATTTGATATTGACAACCAACAATTACTGATTGCAACTTTAACATTTTACAAGAAAAGGGAGGAACATGGCGATCGAATTGACCTCGCAGACAATTTTATAAGGATTTTTATTCTTTTATTTTATTCGTCTACACGTGTCACTGGCTCACGCACAAACCGTGCTCATGCCATCAATTGGGAAGAAGAAGAATATTTTACGAACTTTAGCGGGAATCTGGGCGTGAAGGTCACGTTGTCTCGGTTCATTTTTATTTTTTTGTGCATAATGCGGTTGAATGTACGATGTGAGTGTATCATGCAGTAAATTAGTGTGTTCGTGTGCAGCGATTGTAGAATTCTAGCAGGAACACCACTGTCCTAAGTTCAGATTGGTTCAAAATAGTAGTTACGTCTTAACTTTACTTTTTTAATCTTTTGTGATAGTGACACTAACTGAAATCTAAAAACTGGAAACTGTAAACTGGAAATCGAAAATTGAAAACTGAAATCTGAAAACTGTAAACTGGAAATTGAAAGTTGAAAACTGAAATCTAAAAACTGTAAACTGTAAACTGGAAATTGAAAATTGAAAACTGAAATCTGAAAACTGTAAACTGGAAATTAAAAATTGAAAACTGAAATCTGAAAACTGTAAACCGTAAACTGTAAACTGGAAATTAAAAATTGAAAACTGAAATCTGAAAACTGTAAACTGTAAACTGTAAACTGGAAATTGAAAATTGAAAATTGAAAATTGAAAATTGAAAATGAAATTGGGAATTGAGAATTGAGTATTAAGAATTGGGAATTGCAAATTGGTTATTGGGAATTCGGAATTGAGAATTAGAAATTGGGGATTGGAAATTGGAAATTGGAAATTGGAAATTGGAAATTGGTAAATGGAAAATAGAAACCAGAAACTATAAACTAGAAACCATAAACCAGAAACCAGAAAACAGAAACCAGTAACCAGAAAACAGAAACCAGTAACCAGTAACCAGAACCAGAAACCAGTAACCAGACAATAGAAACCAGAACCAGAAACCAGAAACCAATAACCAGAAAAGAGAAACTAGAACTAGAAACCAGAAACCTGAAACCAGAAACCAGAAACTAGAAACTAGAACCAGAAACCAGAAACCATAAACCAGAAACTAGAACTAGAAACCAGAAAATAGAAACCAGAAACCAGAAACTAGAACCAGAAACCAGAAACCAGAAAACAGAAACCAGAAACCAGAAACTAGAACCAGAAACCAGAAACTAGAAACCAGAAACTAGAAACCATAAACCAGAAACCAGAAACTAGAAACAGAAACCAGAACCAGAAACTAGAAACCAGAAACCAGAAAATAGAAACCAAAACCAGAAACCAGTAACCAGACAATAGAAACCAGAACCTAGAAACCAGAAACCATAAACCAGAAACTAAAACCAGAAACCAGTAACCAGTAACCAGTAACCAGAACCAGAAACCATAAACCAGAAACTAGAAACCAGAACTAGAAACTAGAAACCAGAAACCAGTAACCAGTAACCAGAAAACAGAAACCAGTAACCAGAAACCAGTAACCAGAACCAGAAACTAGAACCAGAAACTAGAAACCAGAACTAGAAACCAGAACTAGAAACCAGAAAACAGAAACCAGAACCTAGAAACCAGAAACTAGAAACCAGAATCCAGAAATCAGAAACCATAAACAAACAAACAAAAGTTCATATTAAATTACAAGCTTTAACTGCTGTCTAAGCAATGTAGGCGCGTTCGTGACGCTAAAGAGTCAATTTGCACTTTATTACAGCCGCACAAAGTTCAAATTCAATTATTCTATCAAAACAGTGTGCGTATGCGTGTTGTAGGATCTAACGCCGCGTGCCGAAATTAAAACGAATGAATTAATAACATAAATAGTCACAAAATGTAAGAGCTAAAGATCCACCATACTGATTTTCAATTTGGTCGGCTTCGCGATATTATTTCTTTTGTTTTAGTTTCGGCGCGCGACGTAACATGCATTCGTTTTCACGTCAATACATCAGTCGAGACCAAACCGCGTTACCATCTGGCGGACCTGACAGACTACATTCTCTCAAAAAGATTTGGAATGTGATAGTTATTTGTTCCTAAAAAAATATTATAGTAAATATAACTTATGTACTTTAATTATGGCTTTGGCCACTCTTCTGGACCCCCTATAATATTTAAATATTAGTTATTAGATGAATATATATAGTGCTGAACCCCACACACCACTCATAACCAGGGTTTTTGCCCCGGCTATAAAATAGGCAGGAACAAAGAACATTCCAATTTTTGAGACAGAACGGAGTCTGTCGGGTCAGCTAGTTTCTAATATAAAAGGAGTTTTCTGTAACTTGACGTTAACTTGGGAATAAGATGTTATATTTACAATCAGTGCAGTAAGCAATGCACGCAGTGTCGACACAGTAACTAGGAAGTAATAAATTAAACATTCAATTACAGGCGTTAATTAAGTCGTCGTGGGGGCGAGGTGGCAACTAATTTAATTACAAAATGTCTGCCCGCAATGCGTACAAGTTAACCACGTTACCTAATAGAATAGTTCTTACTTCGGTGCTTACTCCCATAGTTCCTTACATACTTCCTTAATTAAAATATTAATGTTGCATTAGTATACAGATCAAATAGTAATATTTAAATAGTTTTTTATTCGCAGCAAATATTTATAACTCCTTTTTTATGTTCTGGTGACACCGCAGCTTCAATTTCCGCCGCCGATCAGTTTGTAAAAATTACTATGTTCAAGTTTGAAAGGCATTGCAGATAGTGATATTACAGGGGTTACGAAGGTTAAAAGTTCATGTCTCTGCGATGGGCGGAATATGGTACATTATTAATTACTGCATTCTTAATACGGACTTTATTACGTTTACATAACTATTTATTACTGCGACGATTCGAGTGCTTTACAACAGCTATGTTCACGGGAATACTGAGTTATGACATTGAAATTATGATCAAGTTTTGTATAAAGTAAATGTATGTTAATTGAGATTCGTAATTAGCTGTGGCACAGAAGTGGTTATTAATAATAAAGGATTATGAAATACTTCTCTAACTTCAAAGTGAGAATAGATGATGTCCAACACTTGCTGATGGAATGTGTGAAGTATTTTATTGACTAAAACGGGAGTTATTAATCCATAAGCATGACATTAATATACAAGACGTAGGTGCTCTACAAATGATTTTGTGTAAGCCAAACTCCAACGCAGCACGAAATATTTTTGACATGCTTATGAATTAAGGACTCCCTTAGCACTATTATATTTTTTACTTTAGATTTTTTTATAATTTAATTAAAAGGTGTATTTTTTTTCTATTTTGCGTTTATTCTTAAGTTTTTAATTTTTTGTGTTCTTGTTAGGTTTTGTATCATTGGGGCCAGCATGTCCCTAAGGGATAAAAGCCCTAAAAAAAAAAAAATAAAGAGAAAAAAAAAAAAAAACTTCAAAGTGAGTCTTGGTTTATGAGACAGAGGCTTGTAGAATAGTTTATGTTACAGTTTGTTTTATTTTCACACTTAAGTAACATTTATAATGCGAGAATTAATTGTATTTAATTAAGGTGTAAAAGATTATACGGTTTGGTTGCGTTGTTCCGATCAAAGCGCGAGAATTAAGAGCCCGCGCACGATCGATTGTTATCATGAAAAATTGCGCGTATCCCAACCAACGGCTTGTAGAGAAAAATGTGTTATGGAAAATAAATTAAGAGAATCTTTATACATAGCGATAATACCGTGATATCTTTTGTATTAAAGGAGTATTTTTATAGAAGCAAGTAATTTGATATAAGTGTTAAGTCTCTTATGCTAAAGATCATCCGGGAATCACTGCAGCGCCTATTCACTCCTCCAAATAGTAATCAATTAAAATTACTGTGATTGTGTTTTGAAGAGCGCTGTAGCCAGTAAAAATATTTTACCATATAGTCTACAAGCATAATATAGTCTAATTTTTAAATTTCCGTAGCCTCTCCTTATATAGATTTTGTATATACTTTGATATAGGCCTTTTCCATTTCTATCTTTGTCTAGTTGAAGAATATGGTTAAGAATAACTTCATGCACAAAGAATTGTTATATCTTCTATATTAAAAATTCTCTATTTATCATTTTATAAAATTTTGCCTTAAATGGAGAGTTAAATAACCATTAAAAACTACAAATCTCTTAAGCTGCAGTGTCTATAGTAAGGAGAAAGAGAATAATATCAAAGGTTATGAACATGATTACAGTGTAAATGCAATTGTAGCTTATTAATTAATGAACACAATTAGTCTTGGTTTCCATTTTCATGTCCCACCCCGCCTACAAGCTACAATCTGTAGCTTTGTCTTGATATATGATACTTTCAATTCATAACGCAGAGGTAAAGCAGTTCGGTAATCCCGAAACTACGAGATCCTATACGCTGTGTTAATTATAAACAGGACATACAGAAGAGAAACAAAAATATTTAAGACGAATTCATATACATACAGTATTGCAACACAAATAAATGGGACGATGGTCTAGATTTAGACCTAAGTATCAAAGTGACACGGAGCTATTAATAAGAAACTTTGGAAGGGTTTACACATACATGTGATGTTACGTTTGTTGATTAGCTGAAGCAATGTTAGAAGTGGTTGTGGGTTCGAATTTTTAATATTAGTATTTAGATAGACTTTATGTGCATTAATTACGTGAAAAAATCTGTCACGTCTCTAACGGAAGATTGTTTGTAGGAGCAGCAAAGAAGAAACAGTCTTAGATTTCAGTTAACCATATATGAGTAAGTTTAGTGTTAGACATTAAAAAAAAGTAATTATAATTACATACATTATGTTAGAACAATAGTAATACTTTAGAATTTTAGATATTACTTACAATATTACTTACTTACTTACAATTACTTTACAATATTAGAACTTTAGAATATATAACTACATATTATTGTCATATTATATTTCACAATTAATTTATTGAATGATTCTATCTATATTTCATTAAGTGTGAGTAAAATTTCATGTATTCGTATTTTTCACAATAATAAAAATGAAAAATAACAAAATATTTGTACTTCTTGAAAGATTGAAGTGACACGGGGCTATTAATAAGAAACTTTGGAAAGGTTTACACATACATGTGATGTTACGTTTGTTGATTAGCTGAAGCAATGTTAGAAGTGGTTGTGGGTTCGAATTTTTAATATTAGTATTTAGATAGACTTTATGTGCATTAATTACGTGAAAAAATCTGTCACGTCTCTAACGGAAGATTGTTTGTAGGAGCAGCAAAGAAGAAACAGTCTTAGATTTCAGTTAACCATATATGAGTAAGTTTAGTGTTAGACATTAAAAAAAAGTAATTATAATTACATACATTTTTGTTATAAAAAGGCTGACAACTACAGTTCTCGAGTTATTAGAGTCTGTGGAATAAATGTGTAAATTTAATAAATATACTTATGATAAAAACGTTGACATTATAAATACAAAAATCTGCCAGATTCTAGTTTTTGGAAGGAAAACTATTTATTTACTCTGCGCAAAAAACGGTCTCCTGTTCCAATAGAACTTTTGCTTTACCTGATATCAGCATTATAAAGTAGATGTTAGTTCAAAGTATCTCGATATAACTATCAATACGTATATCTGATTGGATTAAAAAATTATAATATAATCACTAAACGTAATGTTAGATGAATACTCATATGTTTTTTTAATATAAAAGTATAGAGGAAAGGATAGAAATCTTTTACCAGCTCATAATCAGAGAATGCATCGTTCTTTTCACTTGGATATTGCCGCTTCAATACGCTGGTTAAGTTCATAGCCATTTAAATTCTTGCCTTAGGCGTACTGTAATATTTTACGTAAAACGCTATTAATTCTAGACGCACGAGGTGAACTGTTAACATTAAAATAATCTTTTAAGCCGACTTGTACGGGCGTTAAACTTAGGGCACACTCAACGGAAAACGCATTCTTTTCACTTAGAAACGAATACCTTTAGGGGTACGACACGACAGTATGGAACTTATACCCACTGAAACTTACTTGATAATCACCATTAGTGCGTTGTGGTTGGCCCTGGTAGTTCTTACTGAATGGTCTAATACCTCGTTGCAGTGCTTCTCTGTGAAAACGAAAAATGCTTTGTATAGTAAATGTAAAAGAAAATGCGATTTCCTTTCATTTACAATGGCCTTGATCTTGAATAAAATTTCACGTGTTAAGTTACAAAAAGGCTATATAAGATTAGACATCCAGAAAACAAGAATGTTGATATCGCTGTAGGTTAACAATATGAGTATGGTAGATTACCATGTGGATTCGTGATGATCTTTCTATCAAACTCCATAATATCGAGTTCGAACTAGATACCTCTGTGAGAAGTGACATTATACATTAAATTTTGTAATAAAATGGTTTATATGTTTTATTATAATAAGACAAGTTTATAAGTGTATAAATGATATGCCTAGAGCGATGAATATGTCGACGCCAGAGCAAACTGGAGGAGACAGACATGGAAGCCGTTTGGAATAGCTATTTATATTCATAATTTAAAATATTTATATATTTATTCACTGCATCACATGTTACTTACTCCTTGCGACCCTAAGTGAACCTTGGTTTCGTATACAAGAGAGCGCTAAGGACATGCTGTTGTTTAACTAAATATATCTCATCAGCTTTTCAAAGGAACTCACTGGAAGTATTGTTTCGTGTTCAGTGTGTGCTCAGCCTTGTTCAGCGAGCCGGGCTGCCTGCGTCCCTTATCGGCCCGGTCCGGTTATTATTTTTCAGTGTTACTGTTATTGCGCGCGGCGAGCTCATTACACCGCCATTACATCGCTTAACAAACTATTAAACATCTTCTTTTAATGCTCCACCATTCCGATGGATCCTCCCGATCGCCAGTCGCGAGGTAGATTTTTAATTAAAATGGACCCCTTTTGAACTTTATAAACAACCCGTGGTTATTATCTACTTTATAATCATATTGTAACATCACTTTAAACAGTTACAGTTAAAAAGTATTTCCTTTCATTATCTACATAAAAGGTAATTCATATTTGGTCTCCTTTGCTTCTTACTCTTTCTATTTGTGTATTTTTTAATTTTTATGTTTTTATCAGAAACTTTCATTGATTTATAATCTATATTTCTATGTAATATATTATGGAGTAGTATTTCCTTAAGCTTCTCTCTTTTTCAAATCATGATTCTTCTTATTGCATACCCCTACCTGCTTTATACTTTTCAATAATTTACTTTCTTCACAGGTCTACTGGAAGAAAACTCTTTCAGAGTTAAGCTCACCTATATACTTTTCTCTTACCTGTGTACTTATGTGTTTTCTTTTGTGTACACAATAAAAAATTAAGGACTTTTCTCGTCTTCTTCAATCCAGCGTTTAGCTTCTCTGTAACTGTTGTGAGATAAATTTTCAGGGGATCATTTAAACGTAGATCACCGTAAGAGTAGTTTTTGATGTTTAGCATGAATTAATAACCTCAATTGATGTAGTGGTTTCATATAGTCTGTCAGCGGCTCTAAAAATATTTAAGTCCTGATTTTAATGTGATTCTTATATATTTTCTGAACGAATTTTTATTAAGGATTTAAGGTAGATATTTTTTTGTTGTAAATAAAATATATTAGGAACTCGTTAACGTAATGTTAAAAAAACCGGGTATCCTACTGCTAAAGTTTGTTGTACTTTATTGTATTTTGCGCAAAACTAGATTTTGGTTTTAGAAACACATTAACTTCCCTGAATCTTTTGTGCTTACCCTCTTTTAATTCGTTTTATAAGCAACGGTTTTACTCAAGGAAAGGTCTCTATAACATTCTCATTTTCGATCTGCTAAGGTTTTCCAAACAATATTTTAACTTTTTCAACGTTTAGTAATGTGCAAATATAACTGTGATCCGATACTTAATATCTTATATCTTAAGACTATTAAACACAACGTGGTGCAGTGTACACCATCCTATCTAGCACCTCATTGTTATGGGCGGGCGTATCACTTACAATCAGGTGGGCGTCTCGTAACGTGTATAAAAATTAATGTTCATACTAGTTCTATAAGTAATAAACTTCACTTACTGTTCGGGATGCTTAATTTCGCTTAGTTTAATCTAGTTTACAACATCGGACCGTTTCACAAATGGCGGCGAGTCGCTCGCTGCGCATGCGCCCGCGCGGGAGACGCGCTATCGGCGGCAGGATCCCGCTGCGAAGTGATTAATACCACCGCTACATAGAGTTGCTATCGTCAATTAAACTCAATAATTATATATTAAACGTATTCTAATATCTACGAGTATACTTAATCGTATGTATGTCGACATTCAATGTTTATTTACAAACAATAATCCTTTTTTGATATACAATATTCGACTTCAGTGTCATACGACGTTAAGTGACAATGAATCCGAAAATAATATGACTAACGTATTGGAATATGTCCCTTGAAGAGAATACCTGAAAACCGTGATAGGATTTATATCTCCCAAACTTCTATTTGAAGAAGACACTTCTTCAATGTTGATTGATGTAAAAAAAAACGATATTATTTTAATAATGATTTATGCGATTAGATTTTAAACGTTTAATTCGAAAAACTTAGCAAACAATTTGATTTCTAATTGCTTTTATCTATAAGGATATCGGTGCAAATAAATCAATGTTCGCCCTTGGGGTATTTAATCACTCGATATACTTGCGTAATTTATAACAAGCAATAACAATGTGTACAATATCTGAGGGGTAATTTCTCAAATGCACACCTCGCCCGTAGCGGCCGGCCAACCGACAAATTAAATAGCCCAGCGTCGGAGCGGTGGTAGGAGCACCCCGCGCACCGATCCCTCGATAACCCACCCTGCAGCGATCCCTTACCAACAGATATAAAATACTTTTAAAATTATAAAATCACAGATAACAAATTAAAAAGTAAACGAAGAGATATTAAATAGAAAGGATAGATATATAAAATAAAACCCATGCACATGTGAACACACAAAAGAAGAAAGTGTATCATGTATAATTATTTGATATATTCAATGCACAATATAGCACAATGGTTTAGTAGTTTATTTACCTAGTATGGGAAAACGTAGATTTATCTGTAACAACTCGGAATGATGTTAATCAATATTTATTAAAAATATAATAGCATTGAGGACCTAAATATCTAATTGGGATAATAAACATAAATTCTCTCTTCGTTTATACTGCTTTTCTTCTTGAATATATATGTATGTGTGTTTTATTTGTCAAAATATTTATATTGATTTTGTTATAGTCCAGGCTAGTGTTTTTAATTGCAATCCAAAAGGCGTTGTTTTAAAATTTCTGTTTATATGAAGTGTAACTAAGTATTGTTCAAAAATGGACTACAAACTATTTTTGATTGATTGAATTGATTAATACCATTCAATCGACTTTTATTGCATCTAAATTAATTAAATTTGTACCGTTAAATGAAAACGCTGAGATATTTTGTTATAATTACATCAGAGTCGAAACTAATTTGCGGCGCCCGAGAGCTGAGCAGAAATTTAATTAACGGTAAACAAGAAAACAAATGTCGGAAACGCATTATAAATAACACAGAGAAAAAAACAAAGAGAAATAAAAAGCTGTTACGAATATCCGTAAGATACCTGCGATCCTAAACTTCCCCGCACCTTGTGGCAAATTGAAAACGACGCGCTTGCCCCGCGAGCTAATAATAAATTCCCAAATAATAATAATTCATAAATAATAATCCTTGAGCAGCCAAAATAAAAATATTATACACGTCGTAATAATAAAAGGATTCGCCCGCCGCCGTACACACGGCACGCTTTCCACGCTCTCGCACCTAAACGATTTCGTATAACATTTTACAAAACACAACAAGCTAATTCAAAAGTTATCATTACTGCTTTATATTTTACTTAATTCATGAAGTTATAGCTTTAAGCAATTTACTATAAATTTTTAGATATAATTGCGTTTTAAGAAACTGTATATTTTCGTTTTTCGTACGACAAAGTGACAAGTGGAAGAGTTCACCTGATGGTAAATTAAATCTGTGTAACGATTGTTTTACAAAAGAAAATATTTAATTGAAAGTTAAAGTAAATATAAATATAAGCATTTGCTATGGTAATAAAATACGTATAACAATAATTGTAATAATTTAAGGTCATGTGAATACGGAGAGTCACTCGTCATGACGTTGTAACCTCCGCAATCCAGCTATTCATTGATCACCGTTTATCCGAGTGTGTTCGGAAGTATGTGTATGTGATCTATATATAAACGACTATGTGAGTAATATATAAATATATTATATTTAATGTGAACGCGACACAAAAAGGACGCGTGTGCGCCGCGCCGGCCCCACCAAATTGTTTTTTCGTGCAACACCTATAATTACGCGATACGTTACGTTTTTGTTTGGCCCACATTTCCCGATCCTCTAATTTTTTAGTGTTTTTTTTTGCCTTACCTTTTGTAGTCGTTAATATGATTACACCGTAGAGATGATGGCTTCATACTCGTTTTAGGTTATAACTTAATTTGCCTCGGCCCGTACGTATTTGTTTTTTATTGTCTTCCCGACTTCCTGAGGCCTGTACAACTTTCTGGTTATACTTTTTTTTTGGGCTGACGGTCGTTAGTTTGGGGGTTATTGAATGAGATGGCCGGTGAATTGTCAGCTCGGATGTTTCTCCGCATACGCTGCAGCGTCAGGTTTTCGTTTTGATATCGTGTGTTGACTCAGTGCGGGCTGTTAAATTGGTTTGTAATCTGTTAGCGCGTTTTTTTCGTTGCGGTGCGCCCGCTGCATCGCTCGCGTTTCTTCACGTACTGTTGTTAACGGTTAGTTACCTATTTGTGTTATTTTTAAACGTGTAAATTAATTTCTAACAGCGTCTACACTCTACGTGCGTTTAATAGCGACAAGGCGTCTGTTCACGCTACGATACAATAGTTTTGTTTATATAAGGTTCACAAACAGAAAACAAAAAACTTAATGTACCCGACTTTTTTGTAACCACCCTCGTTATAATAAGTTTATCTGATAGTTCGTATTCGTACAAACAATAGACCTGTTGGAAATTTTAAAACAAATAAGTTTTTTTTTGTATATACTACTATGCGACGAGACAAGCAAGACGTTCACCTGATGGTAAGTGATACGCTTGCCCATGGCAACGCGGTGCTAGTTAAGATGGTACACACTGCACCACATTGCGCTCGTCGCCTTGAGACATAAGGTGATAAGTCTCTTACCCCAGTAATTACACTAGCTACAGCGCAGTGTATTATAATTGTGTAAAGATCAAGTTGTCTTATATGAGTTGCACAGAAAAGTTACTTTATCGCAGTATACATGTTATATTCTACATTACCAACGGACAAACCCTTTTTCAGAAGTTCTGGTTAAGCTAACTTCTACTTTAGCTTTTTCTATTAAGTGTTTTATTATTAGAGTAAAGAGGTGCGATGTGTAAACATTTTAATTTAGCGTAAGTGGAGCAGTTTATATTACTAACGGTCAATGGAATGTCATTTCTTTAATTTGACTTTGAATATAAGAATCATCATCTTCCGGCCTTGTCACCATTTCACGCCTGGTAAGTAGATGTTTCTTAGTCACATATAAAATTTTTCCAAGTGTTTTATGGTCGTAATGATGTAAAGTGCAGGCTGATAAAAATGTTTCAATCATTAAGTGATACACTGCTAATTTGCGGTGTATATTATTTGCTCCTTACGACAACCTCGCGATAACAGAGTGGTGTTAATCTGCTTCCGATGCCACACGGCTTTAGTTATAAAATTAAGTACAAAAAAAAATTAATTTATGTAAAACAGGCGTATGAAAGAGTTAGTGTACAGCCGGCTGTACCGGTAATGTCTTAATAAAGGCGTGGGGTTCGATTTGACAAGGAAATTGTCGGCGCGGGGCGACGTGCAAATTGGCAGCAACACCGCGCGCACACGCGACCGGCGCCGCGCGAATTACTAACCTATTTATATCATCTCTACTCGACTAACAACAACCTCCACCGTGAAAACTGATCTTTTTATTAATTATATACACTAGCAGTTAACTACAATCCCACTTAATAGTAAGCGACAAAGTAATCTGTGATAGTAAAGCGTACTAATCTAAAAAAGCCGCTCCTAATAATCGAAGTCGTGATTGCTTAGTGCTATGAATGCTCGCTTTTTATTCCTGAGGTACCTGGTTCGAATCCGGCCTGCACAAATGATTTTTTTCAATTCATGTGCATTTAGTATAACACCGACTAACATCACGTGCTTTGATGTTGGAGGAAAACATTGTTATGAAACCTACATGTCTATGTCTCGCACTAGGATGTGAAATGGAGAAGGCAATGGCAAACCACTCCATTATAACTGCCAAGTAAGTCGTCGTGTTCATTACCCATGATGACCACGACCCTCAGTCATGAGGAAATACGACTTAGAAGAAGAATCGAAGATAATTTCAAATTTAATACACTGTCGACATTTATCTATTTAATAATTATAAAGTCAACATTTTAAAATATGCGATATTTATAGCAAATAAACTAAAAGCAATTGTGCCTGCGTCTTGAGACCAGAAATTGTTGTTGAACTGTAATGATATCTATAAACAGTTTTAACGGAATTATATAACAGTACCAATTGCATTGAACAACACTTAAATAAAAAAAAAACAGAAACTCCATTCTTCTTTGATAGAAATATTAGTGTAGTTCAGACTATTGCTTAATACAAGCGTTCAGCAGTAAAAACTTTTATCACTAAGATCACAAATGAGAAGCTCGGAGCTGGAGCGGTTACGCAAAGCTCGTTTCCTTTGCCCATAAACGAATAGCAATTACCGAGTCGCGTTAAGATATTTGATTAGGATCTGCATCCATCTGTAGCTAGTGTTTAATAAATTAGTTTGTTAATATAAATACCGGCCTGCAGTTCGACCTGGATATAACGATAAGGCGACTAGTTTAATAGGACACACTAACTAATAAAACGTTCACTATCGCAATACAATTCTAATGTACAGTTAATGAACATTAGTTTTTTTAATGACTGTAAATTAATAACGTAAATAAATAACTCAACATTTCATGTATGAAAACGAGTACAAATTGGTGCAGTGTAAAACCTCTAACTAACCACTCGTCTCGTTGCTTTATTATAAAAAAAATGACTCCTGAAATTCGATGTGTAAACATCTTAAGTTACTTTTACGGTATACTTTTATTGGTAGGTAAGTAGTAGTGTGCAAACATTACTGTGTTCCAGTTTAAAGGCGCTGTGAGCTAGTAAAGTTACTGGGGTAACGAGACAACATATTGTGACTCAAGACAACATGCGCAATGTGGTGCTGTGTATATATCTTAACCAGCGGCATGTTGTCATGGGCAAGCGAATCACTTACCATCAGGTGAACGTCATGCTGGTCTCGTCGCCTATTCTGATAAAAAAAATTAAAGAATTTAGATTTGTACATCTTCTAGATTCATTCACAACTAGTCTGTTTTATTTTTATTTAGTATCCTATTTTCTTTACAGATTTCTTACTTATCATACCTAGACTATACGACTATATACAGTCTGTTCTCTTTTACTCATAGCTATTTAGACTTGTTTTGTATATATCATATACAATGTAAAAGTCACATAGTTGTAAAAATTTAATAAAGAAGAAATGTGTGTCACACTCATTAAGCGCGAGGTATGGAAGGAAGAGTATGGAATGGAATGAGAAGATAAAGTTAAATGGTATAAGAGATGATGAGTGATAAAGAGAATTAGAATGAAAAAGAGAATAGGAATGGAAGAAGAAGAATGAAAGAGAGTTAATTAAAAATAGATGTAACAAAGAAAATTGTAAACGAATCCTTGGCCCAAATGCACCAACGGGGAACGAGATTAAAAAAAAAAAATAGTCACATAGTTTACTTAATTATTTTTCATGCAAACTTTACCAGATATATACAATGTGTTTTTTTTTATACTACTATGCGACGAGACGAGCAAGACGTGCACCTGATGGTAAGTGATACGCTTGCCCATGACAACGCGGTGCTAGTTAAGATGGTACACACTGCACCACATTGCGCTCGTCGCTAGACATAAGGTGTTAAGTCTCGTTACCCCAGTAATTACACTAGCTACAGCGCCCTTCAAATCGGAACACAGTAATGTTTGCACACTACTATTTGGCGGATGAAATAGGAGCTGCGGTGGTACCCACCCAGACGGTCTCCGGCAACAGAGACCTACCACCAATAAATGTTTCCGTGATACAGCGGCTAATCGTGTAGTTGAGGTCCATGGTTAGTTTATATGGTTATGTTAGTATACTGGTATGGTCTTTTGTTCACCTGGTTTACTACCCTCATCTTCAAACTTCCGTGCGATAGCCAGAGTATTCAGCTCTCATCAATATCCACGAATCTAATATCATACGTAACTGGTTTATAAATTTTAACATAACCTCATAACTATTCGCTGTGTTAACTCCTTGTGAGACGGAAATAGTTCTTCATAAATTATTTTATAAATTTGCGCACACGACCTTCACATATCATATACTATATAACATAACCTACAATTAGTTTGACTGCCAATTTGTACTGTCCGTTCAATGCTACAGTGAGACTACAATACAAAACTGTCAAATTGTTGGTTTGCTCTTTAGTCATCTTATACTTCTTCTTCTTAAAGTGCCACCTTCCTTCGAAGGTCGGGGACCATTAAGGCAATCAAAATCTTATACTTATTACATGTTAATTAAGGGATTTACTTGGTGATAAGTATTTTACTATATTGTTTTTGGTACTACTTAACAAACTTTTCTTCAACTACTTCTTTCATAATTTTTCAAAGTACTAAGTTATTGCTTTGCTGCAATTTTGTTTAATTACAAGTATTACTTTTATCATAATTTGTTAAAATTATTCAAACTTAAACATTTTGCATTGACTGTTTAAGTTATATAGAATAGGACAAGTGTTCAGTTGTTACAGATGTTTGAAAGTATTTATATTTGATGTTAGATTTTGATAATTAATATGGCAGAAATTTAATGCTTTGTTCATAAATATTAGACATTAGTGAGACAAAGAATAAATTATAATAAAAAAATTACATTACAGTTACATGTAGTAGTACAAAAAACAGTTTTCACAATTTTCATTATATAGATGACGATAACACATATCTTATATATCTAAACATTTGCAACATTTATGTAAATTTTTTAGATACGTAAATTTATACGGGATTCAGTTCCAGTTCGTCTTTTTTCTTTGTATTATAAATAAAGGAAGCAAATTAGAAATTATACTTAACACACATGAATAGCGAAGAATTTGTAAAAAGTCTATAAAATTAACAACGACAATGTAGTTTGGAAGATGCATGAAAGTAAGTCGAAAGCTTTATGCCAAGCAAGCAGTTTAATCGTAGTTTACGTAAACGCCGCCGCGTGCATTGCTAGTTTCATTAAATCGATCGCTCTCTGTAAATCTAAATCAATTTTATTGGCGCTCAGCGCAACGCCCGCGCTCTGGTTAAGTAATTACAGGGCCGCCATTTTACTTTGACCCGCCTCTTCGGCGGTTCGTACGGAGCTGTAGGAGGAGTGAGGGGAGACCGCGGGTCCCCATCCGCTGGACACTGATCCGTATGTTAATTTTAAAAGCGGGCTCGCCGATGTAAAATTGATTTCGTCTGATACGATTTTGATTACACGTTTTGTTAGTCGTTAGATGCAATTATTTGAATGTTGGATTGTAGTCGGTGTGCTACGGACTATTATTCCACGGAGCGACGAAATGAAGATGTTCACCTGATTACGGGAGGTACGATGATAAACACTAGACCATATTGTGCCGGTCGCGTTAAGACTTAAGTCTCGTTACGTTGGTAACTCATCTAGATACAGTAATATTTGTACATTATTGTCTCTGTATTTAGAGTTCTACTACCAATAAAGACTGAAGTATCTTTTCTAAACAATATTAAAAACTTTCTAACCAATTTCTGCTGAATATTGGCATTACTTATATAATATTGCTAATTATGGTACAATTCTTTTAGCTGAAGACTGTTTCCATTACTGCTTCTTTGGGGTAACGGATAAACATTTAAAATCCTTATATTACAAGGCAAGCGTCTTCCCAGATTCAATTCCAAGGTCATGTTTGTTATGACTACATAATATGTGATACTGTAAGATTATGAAATGTTAATCTTCCTCTTTCACATTAACAGTTAATTGAGTGATAAAGGTACAAAAATAAATGTTCTAAGTATTGTCCGAACTTTTGACACCCACAATTATGATCGACAACTCTACAACCAATGGAAGACCATGGTCAGGTTTATGGTTTTATTGCTTGAGTTTATGTTAAGATATAAAAGAGGATACGCCTTAAGTTACGATATACTTTAAATGGCCGTTTGAAGTTATTTGACTGCAACAAAGTTTTTGATATATTATTAATTATTACGTTCTTTCTCTTATAAAATACATAGGGTATATGAAAATAAGATTTAAATAATTTTTAATAAACTTTACTACTTCAGAATGTAAGTGAAAGTCATTTATTTTACTTCATAAGCAAAAAAAGGTATTGTAACATATAAAAAGCGACCCCATCGGATAAATAGAATGTGGTGTGTGTGTGAAAAGACCATAAACTAAAAACCGTTGCCAAGAAGATTTTGTTAGTTTAAAGAATATAACTTTGTTGTTGACGTCACAGTTTATGTTATGTTGTCGGAATACGCGCGACAAAATGGCGGCCGGTTAAAATGCAGGCAACTTTTAAGTTTGATTTTTTGTATTTAAAGTTATTGTTACTTTGATACTGCTAGACGACGACAAAGACGTTCACTTAATAGTAAGTGATACGCTTGCCCATAATAACACGGCGTTGGTTAAGATGGTATACACTGCACCACATTAAGCTCATGCAATAAGATATAGTATCGTCTCGTTCACACAGTAATGTTTGCACACTACTGTTTGGGGCTGAAATAGGAGCTGCGGTGGTACTTACCTCGACGGTCTCCAGCAATAAAGACTTACCATTATGATACATATTACATACGTGTTACTTTTTACCACATAATGACAATTCTAGAAAAAATATGATATATATTAACGAATTTTAGTAGCTGCTTTTAAATTATATTAATTATTTCTCTAATTCAATGGAAATAAAGAGTTTGTTATTTATTTCCAAGCAGTGTGTGCCCTTTTTAATTTCCTGTAGCTGTATCGGTGGCGAGTTACGGCGTCGTTCTACGTAATGTAGCACACCGGTCACGAACGTTAGGCTTATCTTGCAGCTAATGAAAAAAAAAAAGACTTTTCATACTAGTTTCCATTATTTAGAAAAAATAGTCTAAATATAGTACTTATTACTTGAAATGAAATCTATGGATTCTTTTTGTTAAACAAGGATTAATTAGTGTAATCACCTTCTCCGACGTGCGAAATAAATTCGAAAATAGCACAAGTAAAACTGTTCCCCTTTTTCTGTAGTTGTTCTCTTTTAGCTGCCTTTTACGAGACCCAGATTGTAAAAAGTCGATGATGACACTCTTAGTAGTATGCAAAAGGGGACGCGGTTTAATTTTTTTAATCTAAATCTGCATAGGATTTTTTTTGATACTTTAAACTATGCTCTAACCTCAAATTAATTTCGCTCATCAACAATTATTACATGAATTTACTATTTGTAACATTTGTAAAATGAACAGTTGATCTATTAGCTGAACACACCGTTTGAACAATGGCGTTAGTTAAAAATAACCGTTTTAACACTTAGCGTGAACGTAAAGCGGTAGTTGGTTAAAGTTCGCCGGGTCGGCGTGCGAAATGCGCAAGGGGCATCGCACTGCAGCGCGTGCACGCGAACATAACTAATTGTATTTATACTCATTACAATACATTTGTAACCAAAAAAATACACATAATTTCTGTTATTTTAATATTTGTTTATTTCTCATATCAACGGTAATACAAAAAAGTATATTAAAGTATTGTTCAGTTTGTATGTCTTAATATAAGGTGGGTCAAAAGAAGTCACCCGATGTTGTTTGGGTCACATTTTTTTTTCTAAATGAAAAACTTTGATTCTGTTTTTTGATTATGTTTATTTGAACCTTTAGAATTATATTGGTCAAGTCGAGAAGTTGATATCGGCGAAATGGGCGCCGCCACAATTTGGTGATTCAGTTTGGGCTTCCAATAGGGTGATTTTTTGTAGATATGTAAACAATCAGAAACACTACGCAACATCTTCAATATAAGTTATGTAAAAAATTATGATGATAAAACCTACGTTTCAGACATCAGTATGTAATAAAATTAATAATTTTTACCATCTCCGTGACTCAGGCTTAGCTTTTACCATATAACAGTAAGGTCCCTGGTTAGGTTCGGAGCCATAATTTGTGAGGTTAGGCTTTAGTAGAATGTTTTATAACCACGACCTCCTTACCTGTAGAGATCTGAGAGAGTGTAGATTGTAGATAAAAAATGATGTTTTTACCAACATTTTTGTTTTTGTTTATACTGAATCTTTTGCTCTTCCTTCTACTAGTTAAAGTTTGATCAAAAGAAATCACAAGGTTAACTTTAATGATTATCTAAGTACAATGTGATCACCTGTATCCATACACCATCATATATAGTCTAATCTATAAACAAGAGATCAAGAATTCTTTCAAATCAACTTGATATAGAGGTAAACACAAAGGCAATATACGATATCCTAACTATCCTTATGGAAGTTGCCTGAAGCGAGGAAAACCGGGTCATTTTATGATTTATAGCCCCTAAGGCCTAATACGGTACGGTCACTTCTCCATTAGGTGAATAGGTTAAGTTACGGTCCTTAACTTAACTGGTATACACTATAGTCACACTTAAAATATTATAACTTCGTATTAAGTTATTGATATAACTCAAACCGCATATTATTTCGAAATGTTGAAAAAAAAAATAGTTTTTTGTGTTCATTTACTTAACAATTTTTAATAATATCTAAGTTTTAAATAAACCTTTTAACAAAAGTAAACCTAAGCGTTTATTTCTACTGGCAAACAGTAAAGTGTAAAGACTAACAGTTTTGAAAGATTTAGTAGCTAGTGAAATTACTGAGGTAACGAAACTTGATATCTTCTATGTGTAGTGTTTATCATTAAGTGAAAGTTTTGGGCTTCTGTTTGTTTGTCCAATAAAAAATCAAATTTATAGTATGTAGAAGTATTTACACAACATTCCCTATAACAACATCTAAGTGATTCCGTAATAACATAACGCAACGAAGTTACCAAGTGAATAAAGGTCCGAAACAACGCAACGTAACCATTTTAATATCCATTTTCGTTTCTCGTAATGCCCGTGCCGTTTAAAGCGATATCTAAATCAGATAAGGGTAAGTTCACATGGCGATGGAACCGGAATGACTCCGTACCACAATTATAAACGAATTAGCCCAAAAACTGTGCCTCCAATGGGCACAAATTGATATAATAAAAAGTAGTAGACGCTTATGCAATAGGGCTGCTGGTTTATATATACATATACAACATATATTTACTTTAACATTATAAATTATCTCACATCCTAATAGCTCGTGACGAAAGATTTTGAGGCCAATAGAGCACAGAACAGAAACATAAATTTTACTATATTATTCGAAAAAGAAAACGATGTAATTTTTAATTTCTTGGCGGAAAACCAATTGAAGAAGTTTTATTTTTATTATTATATATTATAATGTTCTTATTATTATCACCACTAGAACTTGCCTTCTGTTATAAAGAGAAGGTCATGAAAGCTTTCTTCATCGTCGTTCAGACATGTTTATGTTTCGTATTATATAAAAAAAAACTATATTTATAATTAACGTAACTGTAAAGAAGTTGGTTTATGTTTGATTTTTCTTTTGGTATTGGTGCTAGAATCATCAGTCATTTTCACACAATATGATATTGAAGTCGATAATGATAAAGCGTGAACCTGTAATTATGATACTAAAGCAGGTTGTTTAGAGATAAGTACTATTTCAGTGTGATGGGATTTTTTGAACCAGCCTGGCTAGCTACCATTCTCTTTACCACGCTGTCGCTGTTCCGTTAATCATACGTCTATCATCTACGGTATATTTATTATTTAACAAAATTTGTAGAGGTCAAATTTATGCTGTCTGTACGAATATTTTTTTAGAAGAGCTTTAACCAAAAATTCGGTCTTCAACCCTAGCGCGAGCTGTAGGTGTCGCCCAATAATTAAGTGATTACGTTAGGACGCGTGTCGGTGCGATTTGTATCACTGTCGGGGGCGATCATTAGCCCGACGTGGAATTGCTCGTATGCACGGGCCGCGGTCTCGGCTCGCGGTCTCGGGCCCCGGTCTCGAGCCCCGGTCTCGGGCCGCACTTACCTAATCGTTACAAATGTTTCTTTTACGACGAACAACTATTTTATTTCTTTTTCACCACTCGAATGTTTCTTTGCTGCCAGATTTGTTTTTAATGTTTTTTTTTTTAATTCATTAACCGTAAAATCGTAATTGGAAAAGAAAATCGAAGTGGCACAGAATTCACGTTCCATCATTAAATTGTCGCTGTCAAATCGTTTGGCGCGTTCACTAAAAATTTTTATAAAATTGAGAAATTAGTGTATCCACTTAATATTAGCACTTCTGGGAATAAAAGCTTTCTTATAAGGTCAGAGAGACAGAGACAGTAAGTACAGACAAGACAGTAAAACAGTCAAGGTTATTGAGCAACAATTAGGCCTTTTGCGGATTTCGCTTTTGCTCACCTTTCTTCTGAAAACAATATGTCCGACATATCATTTTGACACAACAAATAATTTTTGAGGTTATGAAATTTTAATCTCCAATAAACTAATTATTGATAGTTAGACTACAGTCGTGAAGTTTTGAAGACAATTTTCACCTAAGAGAAGTTAAGATTGTTAATAGGATATAGGTGGTAATGTATGAGCCATTAATAATACAATTAATAAAAGAGGAATAATCTGAAATACTTCTTATGGAGAATTAGAGACTTTATGGAATTTTCATTGTAATTAAAACATTTCGTATAAAGATGAATGCTCGCGATAACGAGCTTTAATTAAAACGTTACCGCGCCGAATTGAATAATTCGGTAACAAATGACTTCATTTGCATATATACTATAATTAGTTTCTAATTCATGCCCTGCTACCATTCTGAGTTATTACGACTATATTTACAAAGGTAACCATTTTTTTTGTTTATTCTTCGCTTCACGGATTTAGAGCTTGCAACAGTGTTGGAAGGTTTTCAATTACCTTCATCGTATTTAAATAAGACTCTTAAATAACAATTTTATTGACGCTTTTATATTTTGTATCAGTATAAAATAATTTAAGGCTTTTTTGATATTGCTTGCTTCTTACTCACTTTTAAGTTCAAAATAAGTGTATATATCCATTTTTCTTAATATAAGTTTGTATATTTATATATATTTATTCAAATAACCTCTTTTATACCGAGAAATGAATATATGCGATATAATAAAGAATCTTTGTAACATGATGGCGCTGTTCTTAATGTATTGCATTACTCACAAAAGGTTATCGTGCGCACGTCGCCGGGCATCCCTTATCACACAAATCCTGTGATATCTAACTTCCGTTAGTGATGCATTATGTATTTTCTGATAACACTAAATTATGAAAATGTTAAATTTATATACGTTTAAGTGTCTTCAATATAAATAAAATTATATATGTGCGCTGAAATTATCATTGGATCGGTCATCATAATTAATACTATTTTTCATGGAATAGGGTTTCATGTTATCAACTTTGCAATAACTTTTAACAAGATGACTGCAATGTTAGCTACTGTAGCGGAAATTGATTGGGAAAAACATTATAAAACAATTCGCTGGATCCCGGCATCGTTCGAAGTAAGAGTTGATAGTTGATAATTTCGATTTGTTCCGATGGAGCTGAGTGAAGGTGAAGTGGGTCGATCATTAGCGATTCGCCACGACTACTGCATCAGGAGATCGAGTACGAGACAATTGCTTGTGAAGTCGCTTTATAGAAATATGATTTGACTTCTATTAATACAAACGATCGTCGACTTTGAAAAAAAATCCTGTCTTCATCACGCAGCGGCTTACCTTGACGTCTTATGTACTTCTGCTTGGAGGATGGTTGTTCCCAAACTTACTTTATTGGTGAGCAATGCACTCTATAGAGTCAAATAATCTAAGAAAATTAGATATGGGGATATTACTATAAGCAACTATGAAAACGTGTGTGTAAAGCCCTAACATTTGCTGTTATTAGTAGGTCCTTATTGTCTCAGATCGTCTAGTTTTTCTTTCTTAATCATAAAATGCTTCTGATATACATCCTTCTAAAGACTGTCTAGGCAGGTTCGTCCGCAGTGCTGATTTCTAACTAAAAACAGTTGTGTGAATCGTTGTAGTTGTCCTGTTTGAAATAAGCTTTGATCTACGATTCAATCGGGTGTTAAATGGTGATGTGGTCTGTGGTGGTAAAACCCATTAACCTAGTAATAGCCTATTCACTCTGTTCTCAATATCGTATTTGAAAAAGAACACTGACGCCGGCAAACTGTTCCAATCCTTAGTCGCTTAGACAATCAACTTAAGATGAAAGTAAGAAATATTTTAAAAAGTTTGTGAACTTGTTTGTTTAATTCTTTATTAGCAAATACTCAACCGTCGTGCTATTCAATCCTGAGCTGTACAGTGAGGTATAGTAAGGTACATTTTTTTATATCGGGTATAAATGTAAATTTTATTAGTCGAACCGAATGCTAGACTACTATTTACTACCACCATAAAAAGCCGACTGCCTCCCCTAGAGCTCGGTGCCGAGGACCTAGGCACTTATCAATCTCCCTCCCCGGTATGATATCTCTGTATTTACAATAATCGTTGCTTGTTATTAGCCGTTGAATTAAACAACTCTGTAACGATTTGTCCTCCGATTTTATGGATCTTTTGACTGGCTATAATTAATGTTTTGCCTTTCTACGAGTACAATTTAGTAATTTTCAACTCAGTACAAACACTAATTTAATAAGCGGACACATGCAGCTTGTGAAATTATTTAATTTCATACCTGTATTAACGGGTGCAGTTGCAGAGATCTTTTAATTGATGTCAAACGTTGCTTGATTGTCCCATTAGTGAGTTATTAATGATAAATTACTTAACAAATCTTTATTAAGCAAACGGAAATATCTCGCAGTTCGCGGGTAGCTGTAATTAATGAATATCTATCATTATAAAGAAACTAGCAATAGACTTTTAGATGGTTTACGAGTCTATCAAATTTAACAAGCGATATATAATAAATATCAAATCTATTTTACTTAAGATTTAAATACTTACTAAAAATATTTATGTATAAATGTCGAATGTTTATATCGCGTTGTAAAGTTATATGATTGTTAAAATTTCATTATTTGATTTTAAGTTCAATTTAGAGATGACTCATGTTTTTGTAATTCTTGTGCGGGTATGAAAAGAAACGCGCCGGCGTTATAGAAACAGTCGCGCGTCATTCGCCGGAGTGTGCGGACGTGTGAAGAAGTCGTTACGCTGTCGGATTAATGTAAGATTCTACAAATTTACGTTTTATTGAACAATGGGCAACAGTTCTAATAAATGAGCAATCCTCAAAAATGGTGTTGGTGGTACCCTCAACGCTGACATTATGTTTCAAAAATACTTCAGAAGCTATTGCTCTCTTACATGAATAGTCATTAATTTACAGACATTTTTGGTACTTGTTGTTTAGTGTATTAGAAACATCTATTCAAATATAAATTCAATATGCCATAATACTCACATTCACACGTCACCAGTCACAGAATTCACACTTCGTAAACTGCCCAAGCAATAATGTCGCAAGACTTAGTCATCTGTCTTTTATAGCGAAACGATGTTATGTCATACCCTCCCTTTTTTCATTTTAGTCCTAGAAAAATTGTTACACCTACTATTTTACTAACAAAATGTTTTTTGTAATCACAATTATTTTTTCCCAATATCTAACAAGTGTCTTTAGTACATATAAAGACAACATTAATTTAAATGCAAGCTCATTCTACTTGTTATAAGTAACAATGAAACCAAAAATGGTAAAGACTGTTCGCTGTATATACTCAAGCTATTATATATTAACTGTTTGAAACACAGCGATGTTATAGAAGATGTACAATATGAGGTCAGTTGCTAGTTTCTATGAGTTAAAAGAATGTATCTCCTATCAAACTTCTTGCTCTGGAGCCGAATTAAAAACTTCTGTGTTACAAGTTAAGCGGTTCGCCAATAAGTCACGGGGGCATTCAAAATTAAAGATATCAACACATACACTGACTTATAGCTATATTCAAACCGCCACAGATGCAATTGCGGGCCCGGCCTCGGACCGTACCGAATCGGCAATGAAGCAAGGCACGTTAATAATTTTAAAATCGCTCAAATTATCCGCCAGATGTTTACCAGCAGAGCGAAATGCCGCCTTTGACATCGGATATCCGTGAAAGTTCACCAGCGGCGACGCAATATCCGTGACGCGACATTCAAATGAACGAAAGC
The DNA here is from genome assembly GCA_029286795.1 of Byasa hedistus. Lineage (NCBI taxonomy): Eukaryota > Metazoa > Arthropoda > Insecta > Lepidoptera > Papilionidae > Byasa > Byasa hedistus. The sequence continues at coordinate 2,456,278 of JAGSMW010000001.1, forward strand.
TTGCTCGTGAGCCATAAACGAGGAATACGTACCAAATCGTACATTGTTCCTACATCTTGAATTCATGACGCAATACTATAGAAATACAACTATAACAACAAGAAGCGTCAATAGATGATGTGGACAGTGATCATTAAAGGACAATAGATATCTCATACCGAAAACCAGGTCCGTCAAACTCTAGCCTTGATCATTAAAAGTTAAGGATTCAGGATTCGGGAGCATGGTATTAACATCTTATAAATTTTTACTTTAAGTCTCAATATTATACTTCCTTTGTTTGATATATTGTTGTATTGATACATTTTTGCTTATTTATATCATTTCTATTGTTTTTGTCATATCCTTCTCGGAAGAATATTTTTCTTTTAGATACCATTTTTTGTATTTATTGTTTCATGTTTGTGTCTTTTCATCATATTCCATACAGTTTTCAGATATGGTAATGATTGACCGTTACAATATAATCTACATTTAACAGAACAACCCTTACCTAGATTTTTCCTTTTTTACATAAAAGGAACTTTTTCTTCATTTATTAACACATTCAGGGTTTAACTAAAGAAAGAGGATGTATTTAATAAAAACTCAATTTAATAATAGAAATAATTTTCTGTTTAAATATGGCATGATGTAAAGAAAGATTTTGTACATTCAGCACAGTGGGAAAATAATAAATTGGTAATTGGTAATTGCCTTCTAATATTCGTAAGAAAACTACTAAGCCATTCTTTTTTGGTAATAGGTGAACGATAGGAATATTATCAAGTATTTCAATTAAATAAAAAATAATGTATTGTTTTTAATGACGTTATATTTTGATTCAATAAGTTAATCACATAACATACTTTTTACATCTTACACCGTGTGATAATCAATATACAAATATTTATCACGTGTCGTCTCTTTCTATAAATATAAATAAAACTTAATTATTTTGTACCTAATATATCGTTTCAGATTACAATTTACAATGAAATAATAATTTTGTTTCAATTTATTTATTGCAATTTAAAATCTAACCAAATGAACCTTTAACATTTTGCTTATCTGTGAAGATAGTAAAATGACTATTTAATCTGTATTTATGTAACAAAATAATTTAAAAATAGATTATGCGGAAAAAATTATAATTTTTTTTAAAACGAAATCTCTTTAATGACATATAAAACCTTTTTGTAAAACTAAATTAAGAAATACACCGACATGTATACTTTGCGCTTATTATACTTTTAGACTCTACCTAACATATAATTCTTATAATCAAAATAAAAACTTCTTAACAAAAAAAATAGGTGCCCTTAAAATTACCTAGCCCTATGATATCTAGGCGTACTATATTATAATAATTAAGGTACTGTACATAAAATGTTTAATAATTAGTCTATCGTTCATTTTGGTCGGTAAAGGAAAGTTTTTCAGTATAAGTTTAAAAATAATATTAAACCTAACGATCTGAACTAACATTGTTTTTGTTATTAGAAGTTTTTTATGTTAGTTTTTATGTATATATTAAATTTTATTTAAAACAAAATTATTAAAATTTTGATTCTGGCTGAAGAAAATATTTCAGTCTTCATATATTCAACTGATGGTGTTTACTTTTCCGAAATAATGTTATAAATATGTATGTGGGTTTTTATTAATTAAAAATAATTTTGTAATAATTTTTCAATTTTCAAATTTTAAATCACAAAACGTTTTTAATATTTTATATGAATGTGCGGCTAAAATGGCGGAATCCAGTGTTGGTACTTTTTCATATTCTGTAGTTCTCTTTCATTGTACAATGGCGGCTTATTGTGCGATCAAATAATTGTATTTAATAAATAGTATTATTGGAAGTTTTTACTACCATCGCACGTGTATTTTCAAAGTGCGTAGTTAATTTTCTATTTATAATATAACGCGAAAGGTTACGCTCGCGTTGAATCGCATCGCAAGTAGCACGGTCGCGCCCTCAGCTAAAAAAGCCAATAAACCGCCGCCGCCATATTGTTTCCGCTAATTGGCCGCCTTATCGGTCGTTGCGCGTTTTGCATCCATTAATTACTTACTTTTACGACGCAAGATTGTATTTCTTTTCAGAATAACGCATAAATTTATTTGCGCCGCCGTATATATTTATATTGATTGTTATGAGAACGGAAATTTTAAATGCTTATGTGCGTCTGTGACACGGAGGTCCTCGGTTCGATGCTGGGATTGATTAGAATGGTTCTTTACGAACCTGCCTAGCTTGTTATAATCATATACCATAAAAATATATATTTATTAAGTTAAAACTTTATCAAATTTAAGTTTTTAGATTTGTAAAGTTCTATTAGTAAAATTAGTTTTTATTGGTTTCTTAGAGACAGTGGAAACAGAGCAAAGAGTTTATTTTCATGATTTTTTCAGTTTATTATTGTCCACAACTGAATATAGACCCAAACGATTTCCAGCTCGACCAGCTCGATGCAAGAGGTCATTCAGTTTCACAAAACCTTTCATGATTTTATTATATTAATTACTTTTGTATTGTTAACGTGTCGGTCGACTTTTTAAGTATTTTTAGATTCTTCATTAAAATATTCTCAATAACTATTGAATATTATACTTTCTTTTTAAATAAATCGGTATTTTTTTCTGCAATAATATCCTTTTGTATATTACATAAGACGAATGTAAACATTTAGCTGTGCTCATTGTAAAATATAAGTACTGTAAACATTTATCGATTTGGTCACATAATAACAATAAAATTTTAAAGTCATAAAGAAAATAAATTAGTGCAAGTTCAACAAATAAGATCAAAATTATTGCCCCCAAATTAAAGAAAAAAAAAATTATAAACAAACACATCAACATCCAAGATGAAAATAAATACGGAGAGATCCTATTTACACTACAACCTATATATTACAAGATTCCTAGGTCTAATATTCACACTGGATATGTTAACTGGTACCTATTATATTTTATTACCGAAGCACTAACATTAGTAACATATTATATTAATATTTAAAGCAAAGGAACATCCCAACTAATGCCTGTGTTGTAGTCGTTAAATGTAAAATCAGATCGGAGAGCCTCTTTAGACGAATCTAATTCTAAATAAGTCATTTTCACGTGTTCAGTAAAGATTCTATGCTAAACGGATTATGTTTCCTTGTTCCCCCGTTCCTCGACATGTCCTGTTCCGTTGCAGCCGTCCCGCTCAGGTCTAAGGAGACAGCTCTGCCCGAGTCGAAATCGAACTTCTCGAAACTCGCGCCGCTGGCGCCGAACTGTTTGAAGAATGACGGCTGCGGCTCCGGAAGCGGGCTGAAGTTCCTTCCGGAGTGAGCATCTGACGTGGAGCTGTCCGAGTTGTTGATGGCGTCCGCTCCGGAAGGGGCGCGGAGACGTCCCGATAGTGAGAAATCTTCTGGACCGGAGTCGTGGCAGGAGTCGCCTCCGACTACGTCAATCATGCTGTCTTCACCTTCCCCGTCACCGTCCGAGTCGGAATACAGACCGCTGTTTCTGTGCTGGGCCAAGTACTCCGCTTTCAAAGCCTCCAGGTCCACTGCGATGCCTTTGGCCCTCAGTTTCCTCGCTTGTCTCTCTAGTGCTTTCGCCAGTTTCTTTCTTCTTCGCGCCCTGACAATAAAATAGGGCCTAATAAGTATAGAATCTAATAGCAATGGCATTACGGTTTAAACGAAATATAAAATAATAAAATAAAATGTTTAATTTTAAAATTAATTTAAAAATAACAATGTTTTTTTCATATATTACAAGCAATTCTTCTTACAGACTAGCCCGATCTAGATAGTTGGATTTTGTTAGGAGTTTGTGGTATAATGTTTTGAAAATAAAATATTTGTATCCGTCGGTTGAAAAATTGGAAGTTATGAAATTTAAAATTTCTCTTGTAACATGGCGTTTATACAATTTCATAAAATGTATATGAACTCTTTTAAAAATTATTAAAAATCAATGATTTTGATTATAATTTTTCGATCAAATTTACTATGAAATGAAACTAAGAAATACAGAATGTCATAGAATTACAAACTCAAAAATAATTTTGTGCTGAGTTTGTGGTTTATTAGAAGAGAATTTAGACGTAATTTAGACGCAAGTGGGTCACCTCTCGCGTGCGCGCAGCTCGTGGGGCGGGATGGGCTCCCCCGAGCAGGACTGCGGGTGCGCGTTGTGCGCGGGCCGGCCTGGTCCTTTCTTCGTATGTTCCTTCTTGCGCCACTTCGCGCGACGGTTTTGGAACCAAACCTATCGAAAAAAAATTTAAATATTACTCTCCCGTGTGTTCATGAGCTCCTATGCAATTAACATGGATTATTATCATCATCATCATTAAAAAGAATTTCTTTATACCAAAGAGTATTATTAACATTAATTAAACATTTTTTTTAATAAATCCCGATGTGATACAAAGTATACTTTCGAAGGTATTCTTCAAAGCGTCGGAAGAGTAAATTTCTTTCTCGGAACTCTTTACAGCTTAAACATGAGAGTAAATTATTATGCCTTTATCACATATCGGATCACTTAAACAGTGATTGAGTTTATAACATAAAGGCAGATGAATTGATATCGCCGTATTACAGACGCGCACTCTCTTAAAAGTCGTAAGGGAGTGGAGGGCGTTAATAAAATGCACGAAGACGCAACCGAGTATGCAAAGTGGGCTATGGATTGAGACGTAAAATTTGATTGCGCGGGCGCACGCATGCTAATGCGGCGGGATCGTGCGCGCGCATTCGTCGCGCCGGCGCACCCATCTCGCGCACATCTCGCACCATCGCTCTCATCTCGCGCACATCGCGCGCTGATTTCGCACACATCTCGCGCCCACGACACACGCACCGATTTCTTCCAAACGTCGCAAGATATTGCTTATCAATATTTAACCTGTTGTGCTCACAGTTGCAATACTATAATGCAACCAGTTTTCGGTGAGTTGGTACTGATACTCCCAAACCTCGACACCAAAGCGCCATGGTCTAAAGTTTTTTTTAAATACCGAGACTGGAAATAAATAAAAACTTGTTCATATAATAAAAGGAACGAACATATCTCTTGATACTTATACTTAGAAGTTCTCGGTTTTTTATTAATGTATTATGTTAATTTAACCCGTTCGGCGTAAACAATGTGCTATGTTAACGACAGAGTATGAGCATAGTAAAAAGTAACATAATATGTTATGTAGATGAAAATCTTCTACAAATGATCGTTCTTCGTATAATAATTAAACTTTAATTATTTGAAAGTAAGGTGCGCGTATTTTGTAGAAAATACTAGATTTTAAAACGAGATCGCATGAACACGTCTAATCCGTAGTTTAAACATGCCGCGGCCATTTTCCCGCTGTTTGATTCCTTCTCAACCTTCAGCTGCACCTATATTATCCACTACCTCCCCCTTATTTCCTATGTATAATTTCCCTTCATTTTCAGCTTTCAGAAAGTTCTTATTGCATTTATCTTATCCTTTACGGTATATAGTGTGGTGAAACATCAATCTTTATTTATAAGCGTGTTGTGCTGAACTTGGATACACAAGAACGTTGTCAGACGTGAGCAAATTAGCCGTTTACCTGATGCCAGGGAAACGGATAAAGAAAAAAAAAGCAAATCCTCATAATTCCGTGATGGTTCAGGGAACATATGTGCGACATAATTTTACGAGCGGCCCATCGCTTTTTATGGCGAAGGATACTTTTAACGACCATCCCTGCTCCTGGATTAATTTAATAAATTTTTATTATGACATCTACTTTTTGATGTCGGCATTTCAAATTATAATTAAAGTCAGTATCAAAATTATACGCGGACGTTAATAAGCGGACTTTTTTTACAAACCTTTTTTGTTCCTGATATAATTTCCTTACATTATAAACGCTTTCTAATATCTTCATCTACCGATAAATGTGATACGTTTACACGTGTTAATGTTGCAAATATCAAAAGTTACTAATTACTTAATTAAGTCACACTAACTAAAATATAGTTATATGATTCTTATCAACAAAAATGCTCTCTGTGATTTGAGAAATTTAAACTTACAATAGGATAACACCTAATTACATTTTTACGTGAAATTAAGTGACAATGAAGAAAATAGTGAAGGGTGCTTGCTCATAATACTCTGGTTTCCGTATGAATGTTATAGTCGCAGATTTATGATACATAATATCTATATATAAGTATACTTATGTATTAACCATGGAAGGTAAAAAGCAGGCGCTTCGTTGTAAAATTTGATCGTTATTCATTTATATCCTTTTACACTGTATATATAAGAATTAATATCCGTTGTAAATCCTTTTAAATGTAATCAAAGTTTCACGTTTATTATAATTAGAAAGTTTTTTAAAAAAACTCATACACAATAGTTATTTTTTATAGTTAAAGGTAACGAAAAGTACTAGCTAATATTTTTTAACAGACATTTCTAAAAAAATACTCCAAATTCCAACAATTTTAACATATAACCGTTTTGTTCAATAGCACATATTCCAATTAGATATTACGGAGAGGATGTGATAGTCGAAAGGTTAATCAAAAAGTATTTATAATAGTTTTGCATAATCTGTAATCACGCTCCTGTCCAATACAGATAATATAATTACGTAACACAGTACATATTTCATACATTCTCTGTCCGATCGTTGAGCGCAGACGTTCCGAATCAACAATACTAAATAATTACAAGCCACACATCGATCATATTAAGAAATCGATTAGTTCGCAGCTAATTTTCGATTAAATGAATGCAAGTGTTTGCGTAATTAACATATACAAAGGGATATAAAATATTTTTAATCGACGTTACGTACATTGAGTTCATTTTCAATAGATTGTGCAACAATCATTCATTTTACGATTCTCTTTCGGCGCGATACTTTTATTCTTCATTAACTCTGATAAATATGTTTTATTGCTTTATATGTTTTTTATTTATGCTTTATGTTTATTGCTAATATCATGTAAAAGAAAAGGTCAAAAAAGTCGGACTCTTATCACCAGCCGCTTTATCAGGCGACTTTTACGTGGGAAATATGGAGGGGCAAGTTATCTATTATTTTAATGTGAAACGTTTAATTATTGTCATTGTCAATTTTCGAGACAGTAAAAGTGTGTTTTGAAAGAGAAGCAAATCAATCGTAAATGTAAGTTCGCTTACTAATCAAACGGCAACGGCTCCGCTAATCGAAATACATTGATTGCGGAATAGAAACGCACCCGGCAGCCGGTAATGGCCATCGGTGGGTTGTTCCCTCTTTTAATGAGGCACGTATATCGCCAGCCCCCTCCTCGTCCCTCCCCCCAGTCCCCAGTACCCGGGCCTCCGCCCCGGCGCGTCATTAATACCCGGCCCCCGGGGGAGCCGCCGATGTTTTACTTGTCGGCTTACCAACTTCGCCGAAATGTGATTTACGCGATTCCTGACAAGATTTCAGCGAACTCAACTTATGGCTATCGTAACTGTAATTAATTTAGATTCTTACTGCTTAACAGTAACAGAATTAATTATATAAACACAACAGTATCATTTTAAAAGAATTACTTCATTATGTCAATCATTAGTACTGCAGTTAAAGTTTCTATATGATATATTACTTTAAGTTTTCTTTAGCAACACTTTGTACTTATGAACTTATTTGCATAATGTATGTTGTTAACAGTAAATATATGTACAGAACACGGAGGTCCCTGGAACGATTCCGGATCCATATATATAGTCATAACTTTGTTGTTCCGACTGTCGGTCTCTTAGCGCTGGTGTTCCGGATCTTTGATCTTATTGTCACTTAACATATAAAATTAAGAAGTAGCATTAAGCCCATTGTACATATTAGAATTTTGGGTCTACGTGTGAATAGGGTAAATAATGTAAACCTTAATCCACCGTAGGAATGGTGTAAATAAGAGTGCGTCCCCACATCAATGGCGGTTGCTCGTTACATTGACTTCTATTTACTTATTTCCCCTTGTTGGGGGAAAGCGTTTCACTTTTTTCCTGTTTGTCGAATTGTGTGTATCGCAGGAAAATTATAAAGATATATACTTAATTATAAATGCAGCTTATAACTATATCACTACAAATATTATTTCTCTAAGCAATTGAATTGGAGTGTAAATAATAAAAATTTTGCTGTACTATTTTTTATGAGGCTTTATCGATCTCACAAATGTTTATAAATACGATAAGAACATTTCATAATCGATCACAATCTAGGTATGGATCTGTAGTGTTTCTACTGCCAAACAGTAATGTGCATAATCTCTGTGTTCCAGTTTGTAAGGTGTATTTAGTAAAATTACTAATAAGATTTCACATACCCTTATCACAAAAAATTGTGAAAAATGACAACCCTAAGAGCGGGCTGTCTATCTTTTACCGTTAAGCCTACGGCGGTAAAGCCGGCTCATGTTTGATGGCTCCAATCGGAGCGAGAGAACAACATCCAGCGCCCGCGCGACCGATAGGGAGGTGCGAGTGCTTTAATTTTATATTCTACCCGCATTTTGTCGCCTAAGCGTTCCATTTAGTGTTCCATATTTAAAGATCGCGGGTTTTTTCCCCACCGAGCGGGGGTACGTCTTTTCTATTTTTCTTTTTTTCCTCCTCCTCGAGGCGGGGGTGGGGAGCGGGAGGAGGGGGTGGTTCCTAGCCGACACCGGATGTGTTGTGAATACTGATGTGTGCGTGCGACCGCCGACGCCCTGTTAGGGAATGAAATTGGCATATAAATGTAAATTTTATGCCATGAATTTTAAAATGAAGCCGATACTTCCTCGCCAGCGGCGGAGCCGTTCTCCAAAGTTTCGCGTCGAACGGGGATGAAATTAGATTAGAACGCGCCACTTTACGTAAGGAATGAGGTTTTAACGACCACCGTCGAACCCCTGTACTTTCGTTTCTACACTTAATTTTCTAAAGTCTTTCCCTCTGACTTAAAACGGTGCAATAAAATCGTTTATGTAAACGCCCTGTTAAAACATTTTTATAATACACAACAAATATGTACAAACCAAATAAAGTACATATATAGAACGATAAAGCTTGTTCAATTTTGCGACGAAAGACTCCTTGATCGTACAAGAGAAAATAGAGAAATCAAAGAGAGGAAAAAAATCCACTTTACAGACGCAAACAAGTCACTTTAACTTTATTGAGCTGTAATCGAATTGTGACGTCCGTGCGGGCTGCTGCACGCTCCGCGGCGGAGCGGAGGCATCTCCAGCCATCCTTATCTGGCCCGGCCATTTAATTCTATGCTATTCAATCGTGCCGTCTCGCTCGCGTCCCAGGGGTGCCGCCGAGATTGCAATCTTTTGATTTATACCAACTATTAGGGTAGTCTGTCTCTCGGAGCGCGATTCGCCGATAAGCGGCGTACACAATCTGAAGCTATGTTATTTAAAAAAAAAATACAATGAACTAACACTTAACCTCATTTTCACGTCGTATTAAGTGATAATGTGGTCGAGGATGAAGTACGCAGGCTTAGATTACCCAGACGTTGGCGAATGGAGGTTTACAATATGATGGTAGCTAACTGAACGGATTCGAAATGATCTAAACAAACCGGAATCGAACCCGGTACCTCCGTTGAACGCACTGTGTAATGGTGTCAATTGTCAGAATATATTTTTTTAATATAATAGAATACAAAGATATGATTACAATTCAATTGTTTGCTTCCTATTGAATCTGAACGAAATATCTAGCAATTAAATGCAAAGCCGTGCTCCACGCAATTTTTCAATTACATTATACTGTTGGAGCGGCTCCAAAAGGCTTTTATTAGAGAATATATATGAAAACCTAGATTGTACTGGACCCAGAAACATTGGAACGTTTCATAGGTTAATTTTATTTTCAACAGTTTAAACGGTTAATTCTTTATCGGCTTATTGCTGTACGATTTCACAAGTCTCACCCCGGTATATAACAGTTAAGTTAAAAAATAAACGAAGTACAAGCAAATATTTTCATTGTAATTCTATAGCTGTAAATCTTTCGTGTCGATGTAAAATATTTTCAGTTAACTTCCGTCGTATGAGAAAAGGGATCGCCTCCGTTCAAGCGCGCGTTGCCCGAGGTCGAACATTATTCCATTTTCTAAAGCTTATATAAAAAGTTGCGTAGCCTCCCCGGGGTCCCCAATGACCGCTTAGCCCGGGAAGGTCCCGGGGAAATAAGGGAAAACGTACCTCATTTATATTGGAACGGGAACAGGAACCACGCTTATGTGCTCCCAATATACCTTTATTACATAAATCAATGAAACGTCGAAGATTTTCAGTCGCTTTCAACGTAATTACTTGATAACTTACAAGTGATACTTATTAAGTTTGAGAACTATACGAGTTGAGAGAGAAGTAGTATTGTCTGTTTCATATTTTTTCTACGTCACGACAATGACTCGAAATATACTAATTCTTATAAACTCTTCGTGGGAGAAATTAATTTTTTTTATGAGAAGTTCACTTGATGTTAAGTGATCCATCCATAACATTGCGTTATTTAGAAAAATATAGTGCACCACATTGCGCTCGTCGCTCTGACCTAAGTTATCAAGTCTCGTTACTCCAGTAATTTCACTTGCTACAACGCCATTCAAACTGGAACGCAGTAATTTTTGTATATTGAAGGGCAGTCTACCTAGTTCTCCGGCATCAGAAACCCACCAGTAGTAAATTGAGAGAACTCATAAAGATTGGTAGTTAGGAAGCTTACACAGCAAACAAAAAAGTCGGTTTGGTCGTGTAGTGTATGTGGGTAGACTGTAAAATAGTGTATGTGGGTACACTGTCTCGAGTGTTCACGATCAATGTCAGTGCGTCAGTATTACGCGAGCCACAGGCGAGAGTAGACGTGCGACAGTTGGTTGTGTGCATCGCCGAGCCAGTGTTAGGGGTGCAAACAGCAGATTATACAAGTGGCGACGAGTAAAAAGGTAAATTTTATAAAACATTTTAGATTGAACTTAAATATTGTAGACAAAAAATAATGTTCAGCTTTAATTAATAACAGTTATTCCACCTACTTTTAAAATAGCTATCGGTATCAACGTCATAAAAACATAAAGAAACAGAAATTATTTTCTAACGTAATTCTTAACAAAGCGGCGCATATTGCACCGACTTTTACTTTGATTTTTATGCTTTTGTTTAAAAGAAATATCGTGGAAAAAAAAGAGGATTATATTCTATATCATACGAAATTTTATATGATGATTTTTATATATCTTGAAAAGTATAATTTAAAGTTTCTTAACGTACATACATTTATTTTTGCATTTCAAAGAGAATAAAGCAGAGGTACTAAACACTTTTTAGTTGCAAATATCCGTAGAGAACATTTTATTAAATAAACGATTAAACTCGTTAAATATAATCTAGAAAATACTTAGTTCTTGGAAACGGTTGTTTCCTAGTAGTTATTATTAAAAATAGGAATTGACAAACACTGATACACTTTTATTAAACGGGAATATAATCCATTCGGAAAAAGTGTTGTGGCAATCTGCCTCCATTAAATTGGCAATTGAAAAAAAAAAAAAATTTTTTGTGTTAGTGGTTGCGTGACCTCCATTAAATTGGGAACACGTCGTGGCTGTGGAAAAAAGCCCCCATTAAATTGGAAATTCCATGTATCACAATAGCTGTGATATGGGTCGTGTGACCTCCATTAAATTGGAAAATCGTTGTCGCTATAAAAATTAGCCTCCATTAAATTGGAAACACGTTGTCGCTATGAAAATTAGCCTCCATTAAATTGGAAACACGTTGTCGCTATGAAAATTAGCCTCCATTAAATTGGGAATTCTATGTATCACTATATCCGTGATAAGGGTCGTGTGACCTCCATTAAATTGGAAACATGTTGTGGCTATGGAAATAAGCCTCCATTAAATTGGGAATTCTATGTATCACTATATCCGTGATAAGGGTCGTGTGACCTCCATTAAATTGGGAATTCTATGTATCACTATATCCGTGATAAGGGTCGTGTGACCTCCATTAAATTGGAAACACGTTGTCGCTATGAAAATTAGCCTCCATTAAATTGGAAACACGTTGTCGCTATGGAAATTAGCCCCCATTAAATTGGGAATTCTATGTATTAAAATATTTACTATATTGGTCGTGCGTCTAGCGTTAAAATGAAACCACAAAGGTTAGCACTTTCATTCCAGGTCGTGGACAAATCAAGATAAGCAGCTTTAGTTGGAAATATGGCAAATTCACTGCCCCCGTTAGAAGTGCTAGATGTGGAGTCTGACAGTGCGTCCGTGGGATGCAGATGGGAAAAATGGAAGAGAGCTCTGCTCATTTATCTTGATGCTGCTGGAATTGATGCACAGTCCAAGAAAAGAGCAACCTTGTTACACTTAGGAGGGACAGGTCTACAGGAAATATATTATAATTTGCCTGGTGCTCACGTGGAAGCAGTTGGAAATGTAAATGTTTTCGATGTTGCTATCCAGAAATTAGATGAATTCTTTTTTCCAAGGCGTAATCGAGTTTACGAACGGCATATTTTTCGTCAAATGAAACAGGAAGAAGGAGAAAAGTTTGAAAGGTTTCTGGTAAGGCTAAGAAAACAAGCGGACAAGTGTAATTTTGAAAAAAAGGATGAGCATTTGATTGACCAAATCACGGAAAAATGTACATCAACCGAATTAAGGAAGAAAATTTTAACTATTGGGGATAGCATAACTCTTGAAATAATTATAGCAGAAGCAAACTCGTTGGAAGTCGTTAGTAACCAACTGGAAAATTACGGAACAAAAATCCAAGTGAATGAAGAAGTGAATGCTATCGATAACAAAATAAACAAACAAACAATTAACAAGGGTTGGACATCAATACAAGAAATCAATACAAGAAAAGAATTTGCGGTAGATGCGGAAGTACGAAACACAGGTCTGAAGATAGTGGATGCCCAGGAAGGAAGGTTAAATGTTTTGGATGCGAGAAAGTGGGACACTTTCGAAAATATTGTAAATCATCTAAAGGACCAGTTAAACGGAAGTTTCAAGAGAACATGCAAGCTGGAAGCAGTTTGGAAAGAGAGAGGGACAATAAGAGAAAGAAGGTTGAAGTAGACTATGTATTTAATATGGATGATGACGCCACAGTTACATGTTCGTTAGGGGGTATAAAAACGAACATGCTAATTGACTCAGGATGTAAAGTAAACCTCATCACAACGAAAACATGGGAGACCTTAAAAAGCCAAGGCGTTAAAATTAATAACCAGATAAGCAACCCTGATAAAACGCTATTTGGCTATGGAAGTGCGATCCCTCTAAAAGTAAAGGGTTCGTTCGAAACAATGATTGCGATAAAGAACTGCGAAACACCGGCTACAGTATACGTTATATCTGAAGGAACCCGAGATTTACTTGGAAAGGAAACGGCAATCAGTCTGGGAGTTTTAAAAATTGGTGTTGATATCAACACAATCCAGGGAAATCATATACCACAACCATTTCCCAAATTCAAAGATATGTCTGTAGAGATTCCAATAGATATAACGGTAAAGCCTATATCGCAACCATATAGACGGATACCCATTCCGATTGAAGAGAAAGTAGAAAAGAAAGTGAGAGAACTACTTGATAGTGACATCATAGAAGAAGTGCATGGGGCATCAAAATGGGTGTCACCTGTTGTACCTATATTAAAGGAAAACGGCGATCTACGTCTTTGTGTTGATATGCGAGCTGCAAATACAGCGATATTACGTGAAAATCACCCCTTGCCGTGTATGGATCAAATGTTACCGAAATTTGGTAAAGCCAAATATTTCAGCAAACTTGATATAAAGGATGCTTTTCATCAATTAGAACTTCACCCGAATAGTAGACACATTACAACGTTTATTACAGCGAAAGGTCTTTACCAATACAAAAGATTAATGTTTGGGATTAGTTGCGCTCCGGAAATCTTTCAGAAAGTATTAGGAAGAATGCTAATTAAGTGTGAAGGCGTAGTAAATTTCATTGACGATATATTGGTCTTTGGCGATAGCGAGAAAGAGCATGATTTGCGACTAGAAAAAGTACGAAGTGTTCTTAACGAACATAATGTTTTGCTTAACAAGGAAAAGTGCTTGGTCAAGGTTGCAAAGGTCGAGTTTTTGGGACATGAACTGACCTCAGCTGGCGTGCGCCCGTTAAACAAGTATATTGACAGCATTAAAAGTTTCAGAATTCCTACAACGGTCGAGGAGTTGCAAAGTTTCCTTGGGTTGGTGAATTATGTCAATAAATGGATTCCGAACTTGGCCACAAAAACAGAACCTCTAAAAGAATTATTACGGAAGAAACTTAGTAAAAACACTAATATCCATCCATTTTGGGGACATGCCCAGTCCGGTGCTTTTAATGATCTAAAGGATACCTTGACTCAAATACAATCCCTAGGTTACTACGCTGTTAATGACAAAACACAAGTCATAGCTGACGCGAGTCCAGTTGGACTTGGCGCGGTTTTAGCCCAAGTTGATTCTGAAGGACCACGTATAATCGCATATGGAAACAGGACGTTGACCCAATGCGAAAGGAAATACAGTCAAACGGAAAAGGAGGCTTTAGCTCTTGTATGGTCTGTGGAGCACTTCAATATATTTCTATTTGGCAAAGAATTTGGTCTCATCACAGATCATAAGCCACTAGAGATATCATTGAGTTTCAAGAAATGACGAGGAAATCAATTTAGTTAAAAAGGGCATTTATGATCAGAACTGGGACGAGATTGTAAAAAAGTACAAATTATTTGAAAACGAACTATGCTTTTGGGAAAATATATTATTAAGAGGAACCCGAATTGTAATACCTGAGAAGTTGAGGAAGAATGTTTTAGATGCCGCTCATGAAGGTCACCCAGGGATCGTGGCAATGAAAGGCCGATTGCGTTCCAAAGTATGGTGGCCACGAATCGACAAGGACGTCGAAACATTAGTGAAGTCCTGCAAAAGCTGTACTTTGGTGGGATTACCTACTCCACCAATACCAATGAAACGACGTGAACTTCCCAGAGCACCATGGGTAGACGTCGCAATGGATTTGTTAGGTCCGTTACTTGGCCAAGAATACTTGCTCGTTGTTGTTGACTATTATAGTCGTTACAAAGAGATAAAAATAACAAAACCTGTTACGAGTTCCCAAATCATAAAACTATTAAAAGAAATTTTCAGCAGACTCGGTTATCCCGTGTCAATAACTGTCGATAATGGGAAACAATTCGTGAGCGAGGAATTTAAATCCTTTTGTAAAGATTGCAATATTAGAATATTTAACACCATTCCGTATTGGCCCCAGCAAAACGGAGAGGTAGAAAGACAGAATCGGGACATTTTGAAACGCCTTAAAATAAGTCATATGGAGAAAAAGGACTTAAAAGAGAGTTTATGGGAATATCTGATTATGTACAACAGTACGCCGCATTCAACGACAGGAAGATCACCTTCTGAATTATTTTTTGGACGTCAAAATCGTGATAAAATACCCTCATTGGACAAGATAGATTATTTAGGACATGACGCTGAGGTAAGGGACAGAGATAGAATTCAGAAAGAAAAAGGGAAAGAGTATGGAGATAAACAGAGAGGAGCTACATATTCGTCATTAAATGAAGGTGACAAAGTTTACGTTAGAAATATGGATAAAGGAAACAAACTCAGCACAAACTATAATCCTACACCTCACACGATTGAGAAGTCTAAAGAAGGTGACATTACAATCAGGAATGATCAGACTGGCCAAGTGCTTCGGAGAAATGTTATTCATCTCAAAAAGATAGAAGGTCAATGGACAACATTACCAAGGGAACACCAAGATGACAAGGACATGAATAATGAAATCAGTGATAATGGAGTTGGTGATTAATGAATATTTGATTGAGATTTAATTATTATTACGCAGTTATGTTCTATTACTATTCTATAGCATTTTGCTATATTATTTGTATTACTGTCAAAATAGTTCAACACATGTATGATTAAAGAATTTATGTGACCAGAAAATTATTATTTTCAAGTGTAACTGATATGTATTATAAATAATTTATTATTGAACATGGAAGGGATGTAGTGTATGTGGGTAGACTGTAAAATAGTGTATGTGGGTACACTGTCTCGAGTGTTCACGATCAATGTCAGTGCGTCAGTATTACGCGAGCCACAGGCGAGAGTAGACGTGCGACAGTTGGTTGTGTGCATCGCCGAGCCAGTGTTAGGGGTGCAAACAGCAGATTATACAGGTCGCCTATATTAAGCCGCTGTACGTCTGTCGTTTAAACCGGAACACTGTTAATGTTTCCACACTACAAATTGGCGGCTGTAAAATGTTTAGCGACGTACTGAAATGAAGCAATCGTTCAGGATCTAATTGAGACGTTAGGCGTGAAAATTGAACTCTCTTTACATGCTGCATTCTAAATATATTTAACGGCCGATACACACGGCGTCGCGAAGTGTTGCCAGCTTTAAGCACCGTGACCGCTCCGGGGGCGACGTTGGCTTTTAAGTTTAATGTTGCCCGCATTTGAGACGCGCATTTCCTGTGCGTGTCAATCCATCTATGATTTTCGATCATAAACGAATGATTGTTATATGGCTTTTTTTATAGCTTTGTACACGCTTCATAAATTATATTCTTTCAGCTTCATCAAGTTTGTATTGTAAGCGGTGTGAATGTTTAGTTTTTTAGTACAAACTTTGAGTTACAAAAGTCTTTTTATAGATCTTAATAACTACTTTAAAACCGATGTTTTCTTGTGATGACGTGCTAGTAATTTTTTTTTAAGAGATTTTTTTTTCAAAATTGGTAAATACACTCCCGGACACATCTATCGGCTCACCTAGTGTTTAAAAGTTTTAACGGTGTCAAACTAAAAATAAATGTTAGGTGGAGCAATAAGTTTTAATGCAGTTTTAAAACTGATTTTTTGGTCAACCTTTATGTAACTTTTTTTTTTTATTTTGAATTAAGGATTATGAAAAAAAAACGAAAATTCGAGTCTGTTCATAGTTTTCAACGACCTAGGAATGGAGGAAACTTTTTTAATTTCGCAATAGTTGGATTTTTTTTTGATGTATCCGATTATTGGTTCCATAAAAAGGCAATTCTAAACTTAGAGCCAGTTTTAACCAAAAAATATGGATACTCTGCCTGAAATTGTCGCCCTAGTTGTAAAACTTCTGCCGGCCAAATCAATTCGAAATTACAAGAAAAAAATAAAAAAAAATATACATAGGGGTGGACCAATAAATCTGCTTCAAAACTGCATTAAAACTTTTTGCTCCACCTAACATTTATTTTTAACTAGACACCGTCGAAACTTTAAACACTGGGTGGTGAGCCGATAGATGTGTCCGGGAGAATAGTTTAATGACAAAATTTATTAAATTAATAACAAAGTTAGTTGTGAGTGAATTTTGAAAATAACATAAGTATTTAAAAATAATTTAAAGTAAATTTCGGAGTTAATTAGTATATTATTTAAATATCCACTTACCCGCACTTCTTACGAAAAATGTGTCTGAGTACTATTATTGGTAAAATTATTATATATTATTTATATATATTATATCATAGTCCACAGAGCCCGTGCTGGAGAAGGTTACGGAAACAGCTGGATTTGTGCAGCACAGGACCAAGCTGTGTGGAGATGTTTGGAGGAGGCATATATTCAGCAGCAGACGTCTTTCGGCAAATGACGATAATAAAAGAAATTATAATAATTGTCTTACCGCGACACGGCTTTCCTTTAAGTCGAGACGCATAGCTAAAGCTTCTCGCATAAACACGTCAGGGTAGTGGGAGGCGAGGAAAGCTCTCTCCAGTTCTTCAAGCTGCCAGGAGTTGAAGTTAGTGCGAGAGCGGCGTCGTTTCCCGCTGTCGCCGTCGTCATCGCCAACTCCACCTGATAAAAAAACAATATAAATTAACACCAGTCTCAAAGGTCGTTAATGATGATCAAATTACGAAAAGTCTACGGAGAAATTAATCAAAACGTTATAATAGACAATATCGTAAACCATTCGATAAACGAACCTAATTCATTACGATGAATAAAATATGGTGGTGAGGAATTTAATTAAGATGAAATCCGATACACAATTAACAAAAATGTATTTTGTGTGATCGATTCAGAAAAATTTTTAATTATGAAATTGCCGTCACTAAAACCTGGAGTATTTTTAATCGCTCGTAATGAAGGCATAACTGTAAAAGAGGTTCGGCGGCTAACATAACTCTTAACTGACTCCGTGGTGCAGTGGATAAGCGCTTAGCTTGTAACTCGTCCACGGTTCGATTCTGAGCCAGATTAATGTTAAAATTTATTTCAATAATTTTGAAAATCTGCCGCCTTACTTGACTATCAACGTACAAGATTCTGTAGGAGCATCCTTTACCATCCACGGTCACATTATCATTTAATACCATGGTGAAATGAAGCTCAAGTGTTAGCGGGATTGTATTTAATAAAAAAACAACCATTTGAACAATTCTTTAGCCGTTAAAACAAAGCCGCCACTTGGGGCTCATGAAAAACAGATAATCTCCGACAAAGCGTCAGAACAAGTTTTTGTAAAATAGAATATAATTTCAAATCCTCATCCGGATGATTTTAATTAAAAATGGCCCCGGGAGAGCGAGACGCCGCAACCGCTTTCAGTTAGGGGTTGGAGAGGGACGGCCATAAATTACCCAATTTGACTTTAGAGCTAAATAAATTAGAAGTGATTAAGAGAAGAGCGCTTCTGTTGTGGTCGGATACTTTGTTATTTTTGATGCTTTCAATTTAGCTGAAGCTAATTTAGATTACGATTGCACAAATAAAATTAACAAATAAAATAAAAAGGATATAATTAATAGAAAATTGAGTACGTTAGAGACTAACATCAGTCCCATGGCGATGAGCACAACTTACCATCAAATGAACGAACTGCTCGTCTCATGGATTCGTCAAATATAAATTAAAATCTTTTATCATCATCATTATCAGTCGATGGATGCCCACAGCTGGACAACACTATAAATTTCGAAATATGGGAATATTTAAATGAAGTGCTTAGGCTTTATCTAGACTAGTGTACATCAGATACATCGCCGCTACCTAATTAAATCGCAGTCAAGAGCAAACTAAGTATTATCGTAACGTATCAATAAGTTGTGGTGTGGGCTTAAGAGGAGAGATTAATTCAGTGCTACAGCGGCACAGACTGATATCTAATGAACGGAGTGAGAGGAATGAGTACGGTTATTGTATTAAAACAAACGACCGCCCTGGGCCCGCAGACAACAGTTTTGGCTCGCTTTAATTTAGCCAGCCTGCTCCATGTTTTAATGCCACGGGGGACCGGGGCCAGGGGGCCAGGCAAGGGGGGATGGGGGGATGAGAGTCTCGCTAAGTATCTATTTGAGGGTTGTATAACGTGACTAATAAATTCAATGAAGTTAATAATACCGCACCGTTATGTTTTGCGCAAATATATTTGTTGTTTGTTGATTGCGATTATATACCCCCGGACACTTCCATCGGCCCACCTAGTGTTTTAAATTTTGAGGGTCCCTAGCTAGAAATAAATGTTAGGTGGAGCGACAAGTTTTTATGCAGTTTTGAAGCTGATTTACTTGCCATCTTTTTCGTATGTTTTTTTTTTTATTTAAAATTCACAATTATGAAAAAAAAAGAAAATTCGAGTGCGTTATTGATTTCAACGATCCAAGGGAGGAGAAAACTTTATTTAATTCGCAAAAGTAGGTTTTTTTTATTGATATTTCTGATTATTGGTTCCATAAAAAGGCTACTCTAAACTTTGAGCCAGTTTTGAGCAAAAAATATGGATACTCGGCCTGAAATTGCTGCCCAAGCTGTAGCACTTTTGCAGGCCGGGCATAGTCAAAGAAATGTGAGTGCACAATTGAATTTAAGCCGTACTACTGTACGAAGAGTTTATAAAAGGTACTTAGAGACTATTTTTAGCTAGGGACCGTTCAAAATATAAAACATTAGGTGGGCCGGTAGAAGTGTCCGGAAGTGTACTTTCATTCGCTCCATTATCGTAGTCAGTAAAAACGCTGTGTAGTTTTCATATCCGATGTCTACGAGCGGTTGATTTTTAACATACTTATCGATTCGAAGCGACGACACGAAGGGAATATTTCTCAGTGATTCACATGTTCAAAGTGATGCCAGTTAGGATGTTATACACTGCATCGCATTGTACTACTCGAATTAAGACAAGATGTTAATTCTAGTTACTCCAGTAATTTCTTTATTTGTAACGCTTTTAAATCGGAACACAGTTATATATCTGGATAATCTTCCGCTATTGAATAGATAATACAAAAACAAAATAGTTTTTCTTCTTCTAAGTCGTCTTTCCTCATGACTGAGGGTCGTGGTCATCATGTTTAATAAAACACGACGACTTACTTGGCAGTTATAATGTAGTGGTGTTGCCATTGCCTTCTCCATTTCACATACTAGTGCGAGCACGGATGATCATCACATAGATATATAGGTTTCCTCACGATGTTTTCCTTCACCGTCAAAGCACGTGATATCAGTTTGTGTTATACTAAATTGAAAAATTCATTGTTGCAGGCCGGATTCGAACCTGGTACCTACGGAGTGGAAGGCGGGCGTTCAATCCACTAGGCTATCACGGCTTTTTAGTAGTGTTCAGTTACGATATTTGAGTTGTAATTTGGTTTAATAGGACAAATGTTATATATTTGCCGTGAAGCAGCAACGCGACTCCATTTGGCAGATAGAGAGCAATATTTTTATTTGATATTCATGCAGCGGGCATTGGCTGTATCTCGGCGCGACATCGGCACCGTATTAAATGTTTCTATTCAATGAGCGCGATCTCATCCCGCTCCCGCCATAAATCTATTACGTGGCAGTAAATGGCCATTGATAAACTGCAACATCCTAACAAATTGTTAGTAATATATTGCTTTTATTCATAACGATAGAGATCTTTATTTGCGCGTGTTTTGATTAGTTTCGGCACAGTCGGCTGTTCTGTATTGCTTTTGTGAAGATTATGCCGATATGTGTGTAACAAGCATTGCTGTACGTTTTCCGCGGTAGGCGATCGTTCATAATAATTTAAAGCTCATTTTTAATATCAATCAGTAGTTTACTGTGTAATAGTAAGACAGGCAGTAAGTCAGCTTAGTGTACGTTCCGGTTAGTTGTAAGGATGGTATGGTTTCGGACAATTTTTTTGCTTGACTTAGGCTTACGTTGTTATAGATTCAATTATTCTATATAATTACTTTTTCTTCAATGTATTTATAAATCTAAGAAAAAAAATCGTGATTTAAGTAATCTATTAAGTAAGTGATTTTTAATGCTAAAAATTAGCTACTCACATATTTTAATTAAAACTGGTACAAAAGTTATTTACCAGATTGAAGACTCCTTCGTACATTGCACTTAAAATTATATTATAAAACAAAAAGGTATGAATCTTAACTTATAGGCACAGGCATGCGCTGTAATAACACTTAAGCTTTAACTATGTTATTTGTTGAAAAAAAAAAAAAAACAAAGATGGCCGCGGGGCGGACGGCGTTCAATCGCTCAATCATGATAGTGTTCGCAGAATCAATTCATCCCCCGATCGGGCATCATAATGTCAGTGAATTTCACTGAATCCTCATCGATAATGATGCACCGTTGTTAAAAATTACCAGCGATGTGTACACAGAGCTTCACGCGAACCGATAATCACTCTTCGACAATGTTCACACTAGTGACCGGTAATTACTGTTCAACGGTTTACCACTATTTCGCGAAAAACGATTTTATAGTCACCGCGAAGTTGTGCCCCGCATTAACTGTACAGTTTTTTTTACGGCAGCCCCGCCGCCATTTAACTCGCTAATTGTGCGTGAATTTAACTTCGGTATTTTGTAAATCAATAGCTTTTCATATTTTTTACTACCAAACAATAATTCGCATATACTACTAACTTGTTCAACAGGCGATGCAGCTAGCGAAAGGAGTAACTAAAATGTTAAATATTCTTTACATATGTTTTATGGCGGTTAAATAATGATCAAAATGGAACTTGATTTATATTGGACGAGTAAAACCTCCATACAGGTAGGAGACAGAAAAAAAATCGGTAAATTAAGTCATCCAAAACATGATCAGTTCAAATTGTCCAATCTGGTATAATAACAAATATCAGCTTATCCAAACAGTAATTTCTTTAAAACACACACTCCGCTGCATAGTAAATTTTGTATTATTAACTTTCTTTTTTGTTTTTGTGGTTCATTGAAAACACTTATGTAAACAAGACGGTGTGGAATTAAAAATGATTGCAGCGCTGAAAGGCAGCGTTACTGAAACTTTCTTTAAACGCGTTGTGTTCGCATGCAATTTAGTCCCGATCCGAGCGAATTAATTTCCGAAGTAATCGCCAATAATAAACTTATAATTTTAACTTAAAATGGGTGACTCGCTGTCAAGGTCCTACGCGGCAGCCAGAGGCGATTTTAAGTAACTTTATGAAAGAGTTATAATAAAATGAATCCTTTAAAAGAACCAACTTAAGTCTACCACCGAACATGTTAGATGTTAATGGGAAACTAAAAAAGTCGCTTTCAATGTACCATTATACCTTTTTAATAAAAATTCAAAGGCGACTATTCACACCTTTATTCTTAAATGAATAACTTTAAAATATTTTTTTTTCCTATACAAAAAATATTACATAGTAAAACGAGTTATTAAAAAATATAACCGAGTCCGTCCCTGTTTAATTGGATGAAGACATCGCAAGAAAAGTGGTTTCATTAAGAATGCAGTGCGTCGTGCGAGCTTCCAAGAAGCGGACGTCTCTCCGGCCGACCTAATTGAATTTATTTAATGTGTTGCGCTGGAATACAACTCCAACATGAATCTGGGATCGATCCATCGATTAAATACTAATTGATTGTAAAACTGTTTCAGATTTAAGCATTTCGATTTCAAAACTTAGAACTTTTAATTTTGATAACTTTAAGAAATTAGAAGCGGAAAGTTTGTAGGGCTATGATACCCGTATATAATATATAGCAATAGATAACTGTTACACAGTAAACTTCAAATATATGTATTAGTGATATAGAATATACATCGGTCATATTACAATGTTACTATGCAGTTTATAATGATTATCAATAACTTAAAATACTTAAAATAGAGTAAAACCGGTTTTCCAATTTTTTGATATTAATCTTGTGATTATAGATGATTGATATTAGTTAAATTAAGCGTTTGATATAAGAAAACATTTAAATATTGTTAAAACACGTCTGGAGAAAAACATGGTACTAACATAAAACGGAAGAAATATAAATACATGTAAATACATATAAAATCGAGATATGAACTTTTTCTTCTTACCAAGTTTTTCTCCTTACAGTTTATAATTTCTTGTGATATTCTTTAAGTGGTAATGCCAGATTTTATCTGATAATCACATTGAATGTCTTTGCCTACGGCCACTTTTTGCTAATTTTAATGTAATACGATTAATTATAAAGTAATGATGACATTACAACATACTTATGGCCGCCATTTGTAAACTAAATGCGCGAAAAATAGACAAAAGTATATTATTATTTGGTCCAATGGTACGGACAATTTTTTTCCTATGATGATAATAAGAAGAATATGAATATTCTTATATTTTTATTACAAAATATTTTTTTTCCTGATGGAATTTTATTAATTTATTTCTTAATTCTCAAAAATCGCCTTGTACTAGACTGACATAAGGTATTATGTACGCATTTTTATTTATTTTGTTTCCGTTGTATTTTTTTTAATAAATACATTAACAATGGATTCAAGATAATTTTATTACAATAGTTTCACAAACTTTTTCGCTTTTATTTTTTATTAAATACATCTATTTAGTTACATATAACAGCTCACGTGTGTAACGCTTGTTTGAATGTAATTACTGCTGATCATCTGTTAACGTCGGCACATAATTTAGTTATAATCTGTGCCGATACGTAACAAATGCGACGTATGAAATAACGCGGGAAATCTCGTGTAGCGTCAAGATTGACAGGTCATTTGCCGCGTATTGCAAATTGTGAACGATGGCGATGGCTGTGATTAGTTCTAGAGGCCGGCTTTCATCGTGTAATGTTAACTATGCATCATTATTAAGTTACAATGTAAGATGTTAACTGTATCACTAGACATACGTCATACAAGGAACTTAAATATGTTTTTTTTTTATTTCGTCGTGATGAGATGCACAAGTCGTTTACCTAATGGTGAGGGATACGTATACTTTTAATAAAGTCACGCTAGTTAGGATGTTATACACTACACCATACTATTCTTATTGTATTGAGACAGACGACTCCTTAAGTATATTTTAAAACTTATTAAAATTAAATGACGTTATTGATTAATCAAATATTTTAAATATGTTTTAAAAAGATCTTATTTCATAAAGTATTATTATTTAAAACATTATTTAGACGATTTTGAAAATTAAAGAAGCAAATCTACTGAATTTATTGTCAGTTTTTCTCAGAGCATTGCGATAGAAATTTAATTATAAGCTTGAACATATACATATACATAACTTATTTTACTTGGTAACTTTAATCAACATGCTCAAATATCTTTCTACTATTTTTATCTATTCACATCATAATAATAATTTTTGTTACGAATAAAATGTCTATAACATAATTACTAATAATATGATCTCCATTACAATTATTTATTGTTGTCACTATTAAGATGAATAAAGTACAAATTTAATATATTATTTTAAACATATTTTCAGTTATATTCAAACAGCACAAGTGTTTGAATAAAATAGTTGATCCCTACAATCAAAACGGGGTAACATGTCTCTACTACGCAAACAGCAGTTCTCCCTGGGGTGCTATAACTCAGGGCAGGGTGTCTCGTGGTATCTGAACACCCTGCTGTTCACTGATGCGATTCGTTACATTGTGATTTGTGACCTCGAAATTTGACATGAGAGTTAAATAAAACGAAATATCGTAATCATATAGAAAACTAACCCGACCTCAAAGACACCACGTTTATAAAGCAGAACGAATAGGATGATAGTAAATTATTAAAAAGGTGTCTTTTTCTCACCTTTTACATGACTCCAAAATAGGTTTCTAATTTGTATTGTCACAAAAGATAAAGCACTTTCTTTTTTTCAAGGTTGGTCAAAGCTGTATCAAAGATAATATATTGTAAAATCAGTTAATTAAGTTAATAATTTTGTTACACAAAATCTTTGTTGTGTAGAATGACAGTTTTAGCATCGTTAAGTTATTTAGTTTAAAGTTACAATTAAAGATTTTTGAAGTAAATTAAATTGATAATATAATATTTTAATGAAGTCTTAGACAATGGCCTCGGATACATGGTTTTCTTAAGTTACTAATAATAATAATAAATAATAAATCTTTATTTACTCATATAGGTTATACATATTTGTAATTTCTGACTTCTGTCGCGAGATAGAACCTTTGTTGTAGAAGTTTGACACAAGTTAAGTACATTTGATATAATGAAAAGCATGGAGCATTAAGGAAGCAACTACAATTTAATAAAAAGAGCTGGGCTTCTAAATGCATACATATTTTTTAAATATACTTATTGTACGATAATTATAACGTGCAATTATAAAAACATCACTCCCAAAAAGGAGGTATTTGGTAGCTACATGTGTGGATAACATTATCACGGTCACCATGCCCTGCTCGGGGTTGAGATTTATACCTCCCCTGGGACTCCTCCAGCACTGTTATAAACTCCTCTACAGATTATCTATTACACCATAACATTCATATTAGATTCGATTTAGAGTATTATAGTAAAGATCCTGTTTTTTCACTAAGCGATAATGTGACTATTGGGTTACAATAATTTGTCAGTGTTTTGAAATAAGTTTATCAAGTAAATTAGTAGGATGATCACTTAGTTCGATGTAAGATGTTTACACTTCGTGATATTGTTTTCTTAATTTTTTTATTGGACGAGGACGAGGAGAGCGAGACGTTCACCTGATGGTAAGTGATACACTTGCCCATAACATGCCGCTAGTTAAAATGGTATACACGCACCACATCGCGCTCGTCGCCTGAGACATAAGGTGTCGAGTCTCGTTGCCCCAGTAATTACACTAGCTACAGCGCCCTTCAAACCGGAACACAGTAATGTTCGCACACTACTATTTGGCGGTTGAAATAGGAGCTGCGGTGGTACCCATCCAGACGGTCTCCGGCAACAGAGACCTACCACCAGTAAAATAGTAAATAGTATATACTGCAACATATTGCGCTCGTCGCCTTAAAACATAAGGCGATGTCTCGTTACCCCAGTAATTTCACTAGTTTACAGTGCACTATTATTTGGTGGCAGAAATAGGAGCTACAGTGATACTTCTATGGTCTCCGGCAACAGAGACCTACCACCAGTAAAATAGTAAATAGTATATACTGCAACATATTGCGCTCGTCGCCTTAAGACATAAGGCGATGTCTCGTTACCCCAGTAATTTCACTAGTTTACAGTGCACTATTATTTGGTGGCAGAAATGGGAGCTGCGGTGGTATTTCTTTGGTCTCCGGCAACAGAGACCTACCAGCAGTATACACGTCATATTTGTTTCAAATATATGTAAAACCAACAGTTATCCTCATATTCCCACAACGGAGGTCCCTCCCGTAATAATTCGGCCCAGTGTACCTCCGTCGGAGTAAGGGTCCAATTATCTAACTTGCGTCGCAACTTCTGTGAGATTTATTGTATTCTGGTCGCACACTAAAATAGTCGCCTTAATAATTAACAATGCATATTGTTGTCGTGGGCCGTGATAGCCTAGTGGTTTGAACGTCGGCCTTCCACTCCGGAGGTACCGGGTTCGAATCCGGCCTGCACTAATGAATTATTCAATTTATGTACACTTAGTATAACACCAACTAATATCACGCGTTTTGACGGTGAAGGAAAACATCGTGAGGACACCTGTATATCTATGACATGATTATTCGTGCTCGCACTAGTATGTGAAATGGAGAAGGCAATGGCAACACCACTCCATTATAAATGACAAGTAAGTCGTCGTGTTTTATCACACATGATGACCACGACCCTCAGTCATGAGGAAATACTACTTAGAAGAAGAATTGTTGCCACCATAACACTTTAACAATATTAATATTTTTATTGTGATTATATAACGGTTAAAAAATATCTATACATTGAAAAATGTTTAATACGGTGTCGGCTATTGTTGAAGTACTTTTTCAAAAGTCTAAATAAATGAAACATTCAAGAACCAGTTTCTATATAAATAAACAAAAACATTACTTTTTATTTTTGATAACTATCGGCTTTTTCAGATTACCTGTAACGGTGTGTAAATATTACTGTGTACTCGCTATATTATCGTGAAAGATTAGAAATATTTAAATTGACACAACACAAGAATGGTAGTTAATGTGATGTGTACATCCTAACTAGTTTCTAATTTAACAGCAGATACATCAATTGCTCGTAAACGTCTTGCTTTTGTGTTTTTAATTTTTCTATAACATATTTATCAAATTTTAATTAAAATTCACACGGTTTTAAGTTATAATCAGGCTGTGTATCATGAAGTGTGCTTGCCGTGAATAGTCTAATTCATATTTTCGCAGCCTGATGAGACTGCAACTTATAAAACAGCACAATGCTTAGTCTATAATCGAAGCATGGGCTACCGGTTAAATATGCATTAATTTGATAAACAAATATATCATTGTAGTGTGATTTTGAGTGACCAAAGTAGCGCCTCCGCTCCCGGCCGTGTCGCATTTAAACATTGCGAGCGGCGGGCGTGACGCGCGGGTTCATTTTATGCTACATTAATACCGGCGAGGGTTGGAGCCACTTTTTAATAGGGTTAGTTATGGTACAGGATCCCCCCCCTGCCTCACCAGCTCCCCCCGGCGGCACTCCTCGTGTCCCAGGGTTTTTCTCGGATTACGGTTTATACGCCGTAATCTATGTAAACATGTAAATATTCATCATCCCCAAATGTAATATGCGGTTTTTGTATCTGTATGTTACTTTGGTAGTAAGTTAAAAAAAATTACAGGTTTTATTTTATTAAAATGTCCTATATATCACTATACTGGTGGTCGGTCTCTATTGCCGGATAAGGTACCACAGCAGCTCCGATTTCAACCGCAAAACAGTAGTGTGCAAACATTACTGTGTGCCGGTTAGAAGCTAAACTTACTGGGGTAACGAGACAATATCTTATGTCTTAAGACAAATAACATGTGGTGCGTTGCTTATCATCGTAACCAGCGCCTCATTATGGTTGGGTATCATTTACCATCAGGTAAAAGTGGGGTTAAAAGCATGACAAACAAATCCCATCCAAATTATAAAAATCAAACGGCCGTAACGGAATATGTTAATAAATTTATTCACGCGGCACACGAGCCATGGAATTAGTTATTTGTTTTTTTTTTTTGGTGGTTAAAAAAACATGGGTGACGTTTTTTTGCGCGCGTCCCACGTTATGAAACAAAGGTTTTAATCGATTTGTTACAATTGGCACAAAACAATTATACTTTTTTTCTGATTCGTTCGAAATTTGAAAAAAGTTTGTCAAAGTGACGTGTCATTTTATGTAACGCTTGTATTAGATGTGCTTTTCTTTTAAATGCATCGCGAAATGATTTTCAAGTTTTAATGTTCTGGAAATGAAGATATGTACATATTCCTGCTCGTTTCTACTGTCAAACAATATGCAAATATTACTGTGTTCCAGTTTGAAGGAAACTAGTGAAATTAGGAAAAGTAAAGAAACTTAAATTACTTTTTATTGTCGTGTCGTCAGTTAAATAAAAGGAATCTGATATTTACGAACAATAATTGTCGTTGATATAATCATCGTATACATTTTACTGGCCTCTTACCTTACGTACATAACGCTGTATTGACACATTTGAAGATACCAAAACAATACCCGCGGGCCCAATCCACCCTCCGACGAACCAATAAACCGCTAAACTATCGGACATATTGGTGCGGAATCGCACACGTCTCCCGTGACCAATTCATGGCAAAGGGTGAGTCGGTTCGAAGCGGTATACTGCGATAAGTAAACAGTTAAAAAAAAAGCGAGTCGAATTTGACAAATGCTTGTTTTGGACCATTCGACACAGCGCGGCACCAGCACCATTTGCGAATAGCTTAATACCTTTAACAATGTTACCAAGTCTAAGTATACCGAACAGCATACTAAGTAATGATACCTCAACTTATAATGCAAACGAAAGATTTTTTGATTCCTTTTGAACTTGAGCTTCTGTTAAAGTAGACCGTTGTAAAGAAACCGACATGTTACAACAGCTTTCATAAACATGTGACTCCTCGCACTTGGCCAAGTAGTGGATCAATTACATTGAGACCTATAAAATAAAGTCCCAGTAGTGGGAATAATACGGAGACATATAACTTAAAGTGACAATCATAAATTAAAGTTTATTAGGCGGAATTATAAATAATTGTAAAAAAAACAAGTTTATAACTATTCTATGCTTAAGTTTGTAACGATGTTTTTAAACAGTTTATTAACAATATGATCTTTAGTATATTTGATTATTATATTAATGTTAGTACATATAATATTAGATTGTTTTAATATAGAAGTAATAATAACTTAATACGAGATTCACATTGCCTCTGTTTTTTTTCGAAAAGTTACCTTTTTATTGCTAGATTTTTACAATCAAATTTTGGATTAGTTAAAGGATCAAAATTTTAAAGTTCTAACGATTATATTCTAGCAGAAGGTTTAAGAGTGACTTCGGTATGAAAATACTGATGTAAAAGCTCACCTTTGTCGCCGCAGTAACAGCTGCGTCTAACTAAATTAGTTATCGTCCTTCAGCGTTATTTAGAGTGAGACCCTAGCGGAGGGTGTGGAGGAAATGATCCCTGAAATTGGACGGCGCGTCGCGGTTGTACCGAGCACCTTGCCCCGACTACTTGACTAATAGCCCTTATTAGTGCACGGGACCGGCTCCACTCTTACACGATGTGATGACGTCGCGGTCACATCAGGCAGCAGGTTGAACAGCTCTCTTAAACGTGGTGGAACCTGTTGTACGGAACTGGTGATAAGTGTCTTTTACTGAGTCATGGGAGTTGGCGAGCGCTGTGTGTTCGTAAAGGTTCGCTCTTAGTCGCCTTTTATGACACATCAACATTAGTATATTTCATAGTATTGGTCCGCACGGTGCTGACAGATTTGCTACAGTCATATTTAAGTATAAAAAATATATTTAAACTTAGTCTTAACTTCGCTAACAGATTACGATAAGAAAGCTACGCATTAATTACGCATGAGATCAAAAAGTGGGTAAATAGGAAACGTTGATTTAACATTTGTTACTAGTTTCTTGTGAAGCTCTTGTGAAAAAGTGTAATTCATATATTTTTTATTCATATGTCTAATAGTAACTCGATTTACTTCATGATAGTAACTACATAACGAAATTTTTGTAACAGGTGGTAGGTCTCTGTTGCCGGAGACCGTCTGGGTGGGTACCACCGCAGCTCCTATTTCAACCGCCAAATAGTAGTGTGCAAACATTACTGTGTTCCGGTTTGAAGGGCGCTGTAGCTAGTGTAATTACTGGGGTAACGAGACTTAACACCTTGTGTCTCAAGGCGACGAGCGCAATGTGGTGCAGTGTGTACCATCTTAACTAGCACCACGTTGTTATGGGCGAGCGTATCACTTACCCTCAGGTGAACGTCTTGCTCGTATCGTCGCAAAACAGCATTAAAAAAAAATTAAAATAAGTTTTGATTAGTTGATTTCATTGTGGTTTTTTCGTTGTAAAAAAACACTTAATAAAACGAATCTAAAGTTTAGTGATGAACAAACAAAAACTTTTGACTAATCACGACCCGTTTGAGGAGCTCAAAACAACTCTATTAGATTTTGAAAAAGAGGGTGCTGTTCCTTACAGTGCGGTGTGCGCGTTCCCCCACGGCAATTGTCGAGACCCCAGTTGATGCGCTTTTTACTTGTGATTCTCGTTTATTGGGCCATTTAACTTTATTATGCGATGTTTTTGTTTACTCGTTACAAGTGTTGTTATTTACACCACTATTCGTATTACTTTATATGCACAGAACATAATTTCTTTACAGTTATTTTCGATATTTTTATCAAGTATCAGTTTTGAAATCCATCCGCTATTTACAGCAGTTACCACTCCACAAAATTTACTACAGAAACTGCTTCTCATAGTAAAGATCCTCACATTGCTCCAAAGATAATTTTAAAGGTATAGTTATACGTATATGTATATCTTCAGGGATTAAACCCAGAACACCAACCATTACTATACAATTAAAATAACCGGAATGATGTTATTTTTAAGTTAAAGTAGTGAATACTTGCAGATCCTTCTATCTCATCCGTTATAACTTAGTGTAGCATATCTAGTCACCGTAAAAGTCGTCGAACAGTACAAGAGAATAAAATGTTTGCTAAAGAAGAATACCTAGACAAGATAGACAATGGATCTAGACAATTCAGCTCCTCGGGTCGCAGATAACCAGTTCATCGCACCATCGGATCGGAGTAAGAAATCGATTTGCGCCGCGCTGACTGATCGCAGATTCGTTCACTTACTAACTGAACTCACACAAGGTGTTTATCTAATGTATATCTGCAGGAATTAAACCCAGAACACCAACCATTACTATACAATTAAAATAACCGGAATGATGTTATTTTTAAGTTAAAGTAGTGAATACTTGCAGATCCTTCTATCTCATCCGTTATAACTTAGTGTAGCATATCTACAAAAATAAGTAACGAAGTTGTCACCGTAAAAGTCGTCGAACAGTACAAGAGAATAAAATGTTTGCTAAAGAAGAATACCTAGACAAGATAGACAATGGATCTAGACAATTCAGCTCCTCGGGTCGCAGATAACCAGTTCATCGCACCATCGGATCGGAGTAAGAAATCGATTTGCGCCGCGCTGACTGATCGCAGATTCGTTCACTTACTAAATACAAATTTTTCTTTTCTACAATAATATGATTTATTTCGCCAAACTGTTCCCACGGTATTTTTTTATTAGTGATTGATATTATAACTATTTATCTATTTAGCTATTTCAGTGATAATTAAAATTATAGCAAACATAACATCACATTATTTATGGTTCGTATCTTTAGACCTTGACTTTCTCCTATGAAAGAAAACCGAGACATTGAGAACAATATATAACATAATTCTTAAAGGAAAGCCTATAATATATATCTCTTGTAATAATATAATAACCTCATAAACATGTATAAACAACAATTAAATTATTACGACAAGTAATAACTAGCGATGTTTATTGTTACTTTGAATTACACATAACAATTCGTTATTTAAGTACTCAATTCATATCAAGTGTTTATAAATCACAAAAAATTGCATTTTAATGAAGTACATATTTATTTATGTAATGCATAGGGTAACACTTTGAATTTTTCATTTTAAATTCTCAATCAGAATACTTTATGATATAACTTCAGATTGAAATTATCAAGGTTACAAACAGTCAGGGTTTGAGAGATCGAACCAACTACCTCTATATAACAAGGCTAGCAAATACTCGCTGCGCTACGGAGTCTGTAAGCATATCAAGTTGCGGGTCAACGACTTAAAAACTGCTTGTTAGTAAAGTAATAAATCAATCACAAACCAACAAATTACAAGACTATAATTACTATATTGTTTTATAGAGTCGACATAATTACTGATTTAATTAGCTAGCTATAACAACACATGTGGGGGCCCGCGACTGTACTTGCGTCGGCACTTCACTGTAGCTCCGTCAGTTTACTGCATGTCAGTACACAATGATAACGAATGAAATTAAGATAACTTTAAAGTATCGCACTGCGTCGGATACTGCTCGTTTAGTGGGCCGAGTGGTAATAAATAATAATAAATTAATTGTTATCGCCCTTTGTGTCCCACTTCGGTGTGTGATTATATTATTTAACCGACGACAAAAAGTGATTGTTATTTTAATTAATATTACAATACGTTTACAAAAACCCGCAGATTTCTTACAAAACATTAGTATTTGATGGAAAGTTCACATCACTATATGTTACGCGTGTATAGCAGATGTTAATTGTAGTAAGGTTTTAAGTTTCATATTATAATAGTAAGGTTGTATTTTTACTGACTATAACGATTCAAATTCTATAACTTTTGGCCTTAAATTAGAAATAAGGCAATGCTTCACGGAGGTAGCCAGAGAGTATTCACAGTCTTATGACAAAAGGTGGTTGAGTCTCATTATCTGAAAAGTTTTATAAAATATTGCATCCTGCAGTAAAATTAGAAAACTTAATTGATAATTTAAAGAAAATTAAAAGCTTTTTATAATATATTAATAAGAAAAACTGTTTAAGTTATAATCATAGTTAAAACAATCAAACAGTTTTAACCTAACGCATGCAACGCTGTTAATATCTAATAGGTACAGATTAAATAAAACATTGTACCAAATCAATAACGACTTTCATCGGTCTCAATAAAAACTTGTCTATATTTAACAGTACTTTTAACGAACCAAAAGTATATTGATTATTATACGAATAGAACTAAAGTGCCAAAATTAACGTACAACCAAATCTCTGTTAACAATTGATATTAATATTAAAGCAGCGGCCAACATAAAGTATTGATACGGTGGGGGTCAGAGGGAGGGGTACGGTGGGTCGTGTATCATGGGCAACACGCTTAATATCATAATTCGGCTGGCAACAGAGCTGGTGCCGACAAAGGAGCCGGATAAGGATCTGGCGGAGAGCGCGGCGCAGCGGGCGTCCCCGCCGGCCGCCGCCCTCCCAATAACTTACATTTGTATTACACTCGTTAGACTTCGCACCTTGATAGTCGTTTTTTCTATTAATAAAAAAAAAGTATTTATATTCAAACGTGAACCGAACGAGGACCCGGGAATAACATCTTAATAATGTTAAGAACATAATTTACGAGTAGACGGCGCGTCGGACGGGTATCACGGATATGTTGATGTCAACGATTTAATAAAAATAAACTTTACAGGATTTTGTCGCGTTTAATTATTTATAAGCTTGACACGTGCGTCAACCAAATTTACTTAAATTTCCTGATACTTATCATGGAGTACCTACAGCTTTTAAATTTTTATTTACAGTCCGATCTAAAAGAACTCACCGTTTCAATTTTTCTGAAATCCTAATAGAATATAAAACTTGTAATGCAACTAATACACAATTATGTAATTTACTTTATAACATCCGTGTTGTAAAAATCGTGGGATGTCAACGATTATTGTATTCAATATGTGTTTAGAGGTCTCGATAAAAAATCAACACCTCGCTCCGTTCGCGTCGGATAAGAATGAATTATGAATATTTATAGCTTGATTAAACCTATTGGGAAATACTTTTAACAAGGTGTTCTGTCAATGCTGCTGCAGGTAACTTTGTCGGTGACGTCACTGTGTACTCGTTGTGCTATAAACACAAACGTCACTTATTAGATTCGCGTCGCTCCGTTACGCACGGTTAGGAAACGAGGCGATCGTCAAAATGGCTCCCAATTTTTCATTCGTCAACTGGCCCGTCAGTTTTGACGCAATATAACGCAATTACGTGTAATCGACCTAATCGCACAGCTCATACATTGACATTTATAAGTTTACGTAAACGATGTGTGACTAATAATGTATAATCATCGATATGTAAGTATCCGACATCATATTTACACTTCGCGCTAATCCAACTACATTCATACTTAGATTTTTTGACAACATTTCTAAATTATTAATTTATTTTTTCTTGTAAAAACGTTACATTGTAGTTAACACAGTGTTAATCTTAACCTTTAGCTTAACATTTTTAATATCCACTTGCGGAAACTGGTTTTGGCTTTTTAACTACTTGAATTAACACGTATAAGTGTAACGGAATGTTGTATTGCAAGTTTTCTTGTATGCAAAACATATTTCCACAGTTTTAACTTAAATTTGTTTACGAGTTATAAGAATCTGATTTCTAACTAAATCAATATTATTTTAACATCACAAATTACAAGAGTGGGAAGTGAAGTTTTATACAAAAAGTATCCAAATGTAAATAATATAGATGTGAGCAGGCCTACAAAGTATACAAAATTAGTTGTTTAAAAATCTATAAGAAGAATTTTTAAAACATTACACCTGTCTCGGTAAACGAATAAACCTTATAATATATTTTCCATTACAAAATTCTACTAAATACTCAAAAAAAGAATTTTTTTCTTTGTAATAAATACACTTTCTCTTTAAAGTAAATATTTGTTAGTGCAAAAGGTGGCCTGCTATGAGTTCAAGTAATTTTAACATTTTTTTTATTATGAGTTTAACTTTTATGTATCTTATTACTTATCATGGTTGCAGAATCGAGCATCGACGCGATAGTTAATTACAAAAAGGTTAGTAACTTCATTTAACACGTATTCTGTCGTCTTATTGGCAGTAGCAAGATGGCGGATCTCAATTAAGATATTAAAAACTTGTTTTGCTTATGTTCAACGACTGCCGTTGCAAATAGAATTTTAAATGTCATTACGAACAATGTACCGAAGGAGCAAGTATTTTTTTTAACTTAACTTGCAACAATATGTTACTTAAGCACATCGGTAAGTTTTATTAGCGAAGATGCCCTTTTAGAAAATACCAACAATGTTACTTCTTAGTTTTGTTAGTACTTAAATGTTATACTTTTTATATTAAACAATTATTTAATCACCACATCATCGCTCCAACTCGTTTAAATAATTAGTAAAATTTAATAATCTGTTCTATTTAATCTGTTATTCATTTGATTTAATTAAAAAATCTGTCACATTAAAAATAACAAATTATACTTTTGTCAGTACTTTATCGGTTTGAAGGCCATCCGTTCAGGTCTTAGGAAATTGTTTTTCAATTTTATAATAAAAAATGTCATTGCGATGCATTTAACTGTAAAAAATACTTATTAACCTTTAGTAGTATTTTATATTAATTATAAAATACCTTTCCGTTAAAGTAATTTAATTATAAACGATTTCTATTTACTCAACTATTTAGTGTCTATATTTTTCTACATAAATACTTTATATGATTTGTGTGATTTGTTATTTATAATTGTCAATTACAGTACATATTTAAAGTATATGGATTTTAATAATACGATTTTAGTAGTAAAAATAATCTCCATCGAATCATGACTTAAAGCTATTAGATATATACAGGATATTATAAATTACACTTTAATTCACAAGAACAAGAATATACTTCAGTAAGAACAAAAATCGGCGGTGAAACAAAATCTATTAATTATTTTTTTTGTAATAAATCTTGTTAAATAATGAACGAGACCTTTATAATAATGTGGTTAATTGATTTAATAAAATAACGATCATAAAACGATACGACGTTCATCTGAAGGATATATAAATAAAAATCTTAAATTTGTACATAAAATTACAGTAAATGTCATGTCGGCGAGCAGTAAATAAAGTTGATTACAGCGAATTCTTACTGTTCCTATTTAAATATTCGAGATGTTTTAAAAAAGAATATTTATACGAGAAGTTACCTTGTGAATAGAAAAACAAAATTAACATTTACATTACTTAAAGTAAATAATTAGAATACAATTTATTTACATATAAATAATTATTTTAATGGAAATTAGTATATTAATAAGTATTTTATATTTTATAACTTTACTTAAATTTTATATAGTTGCATAAAAGTAACAAGTTAGATAGAGATCTATGTGGGAGTCCAATGTCCAACAGTGGGAATTTATCGGCTGACGATAATGATGTTAAAATTTATTGTGTATAAACTATACAAAATACCAAGTATTTATACTTAGTACTTTATTAACAGATTTATTAAATCACGTTTTAGTTCTAATGCTTTTATACGTAATTCTTTATAAAAATTATGTAAATATTAAGAAATTTAATAAAAGATATAATTAATTAATTTTACCGTCGGATAGTAAACACTCAAATGTAGGTTGTTTTCTTATTTAAAGATTTAACGTGTAGTGATAAGCGGGATGTCCATCCTATATAAAGTGTTGATCTATGCTTGTATAGCCTGTTCACACTACATGCAATGATCATGGTCATGGGCCATAAGAAACCTCGTTACCACAGTATTTAGCTACGGAGCCATTCAAATCGGAACAGTAATGGTTGCACAATATATTACTTATAAAATGATAGTAGTAAAAACTCCGAAAATATTATATAAGAATATTTTTAATATTTTGTTAAGGATTGCTCCCTATTCTTTTAATATATTACAGTATGATAAATTAATATATTATATTGTTTACAACGCTTGTATTTTTTCCGTTTTTTGGTTTAGTTAAATAATGAATATTTAAAAATGTTAACATCCTTATAAAGGATTTATGTGATATAAAGTACCTAACAATATTATAACTAAGATTGTTGAAGCAAATATTTAATGTTTAGGTAGAAAAATATTAAAACTATTTAATTTCAATAATAGTTTAATCCTAACTTGAGTCGTAAGTTTTTTTTGTTTCAATTTCGTTTTGGAACAAAAATATCTTATGAGCAAAGGTGTTATTAGAGAATATGTTAAAAATTAAATTTATTCACAAGTTATTGTATTCATACGTTTATAATATTAAAAGTAAGCAAGTAAGTTTTAATTTAACGTAAGAGAAATAATACGGTTAAGCGTTACCTTTGGTGCTGGCGCCGTCTTCATTGGAGTCCTCACTGGGCGGACCGTGCGGAGCCCTGACCAGCGGCTGCGGCAGCCGGGGACGAGCCAGGAACGGCGGCGGGACCCCGAAGAAGGGCAGGAAGGGCGGCCAGGTCGGCCTCGGGGCCAGCTGCGCCGCGGCCGCGTACAGCTGCAGCGGCAGCGCGCCCTCCAGCACCATGCCGCGCCCGCCGCTCCCCGACCTCGGTATCTTGACTATGGACACCGCCGCACTCTGAACCAGCGCATCCTCGCGCCGACGGACAAGGAAGTCCCTTCGCTCCCTCACCAGCTCGCTAACATCGGCTATGTTTACATCGCACACACGACACCCGCTGCTTACTCGCTGTAGGTGTAGCCCCCGGCACGGCAGCCTACTCACTGAGATGGCGCGCTCGCACGGGGCGGAGCGACCCCCCTCGCTCACTCACTCACTCACTCCCTCCCTCCCACCCTGCCCGGCTAAATTAATTCCCCGCCTCCTCCATATTATAGATTTATTCTAACCGTACGACGCACGCGGACGTTGAACGATTGTAAACCTTACGCGCGCCCCTTACAGATGCTTATTGAATAGCGGGCAATAAATTAAGACTCCGCCATACGCGGAATTAACGACGTACTACAGAACTTGCTGCGGTAAGCTAAAACATACTCTATTAGTAACGAATAAAGGTTATAATCGTGATAGGATTAGCGTTCATCGGATTTAAGTCGGACGTACGTTTGCGAAGGCTGTCATAATCTTTTTTAGCCGCATGGCGCGCTGTGCTCGACGTACTCACAGAGACGCAAACATTTGATTCATAAGACAGAATAGTTCTTAAACTTTAATAGTTAAAATGTATTGCAAAAATATAATGAAAGCTGACAAGTATGTTATATAGACTTCCTCCAAGATTTCAAGGTGACAAGTTTGTTATAAACCAATGGCGTTTTACATTAATACAAATAATTCTCATACACTAATACAGATGTATAATTTATTAATGTCCAAGCTGTGTATAATGAAAAAAGCGATTACAGATTTCACCTATCGCCTATAATTTGACAGGTAATCTGAGCCGCGTAGTGGTTTATTAGCCGGCACAATAGAAGCGTTGCGTAAAACTAGATTATGGCCGACCAATCACTCTAATGACTCGCCCACAATCAATCATACGAAATTAACACGTCCCAGAGTAAGTTCCTGACAGTGATGAATCATAAGGCCGAAAGGCAATCAATTTCACGTGCGTCTTATTCCATTAAACGACGAAAAAAAATTGTAATAAACTAATTGACATTAATAAAATATGTAGAGAGAGTATGTGGAGACGTAGAGTAAGGGACGTGACGGCTCTATCAGGATCTCGTACAGACTGTAGCCCACGCCCCTCCCGGCGGCCGTGCGGGCCCGCCATTGGCCGGGAGTGGGAGGGCGGCGCCGGCGGGAGTGCGGGAGGCTCAGTGTTGCATGAATTTAATTAGTGCGAGGAGCACCTCGGCCACATTAGGAGCTGCGATGGGTAAAGCAATAAAAGATATAAAGGAATGAGTATAAATTAAAAGTTAAATAGAGAGCGCGGCGGCGGAGTCGGCGCGTATCGCCCTCTCCCTCGCACCACAGAGCCACGTAATTGTTTGACGATCTTATTAGTATCAGTTAAATGTCGCGCTCTCCTTTTTCTCTCGCGAATTTAATTACGTTTTAATTAGCGAGCGCTTAATGGGGGGTTTTTGGGGATTGGATTTTTCACCTCGCTGCTATATTGAGTACACTTTTTATTCACATTATACATGCGACATACGTTGTAATAACTAAGTACTTGATACTTGCTGTAGCTAGTGTAATAAATGGGGTAACGAGACTTAACACCTTATATCTCAAGGCGACGAGCGCAATGTGTTGCAGTGTGTACCATCTTAACTAGCACCACGTTGTCATGGGCAAGCGTATCACTTACCATCAGGTGAACGTCTTGCTCGTCTCGTCGCATAGCAGTATAAAAAAAAACTTACATTGGGTATCATTAAGATTTTGTTTAACGTTTTGATGATGTATTCGTTTATTTATCTATTATTTGTTTTTAAACTGTTAAATGATATCGGTTAATATACAATCAATAACTTTATTAAAGCAAAGCTTCTCATCTTGTCAATTCTTAATACAAGTTCCAACTAATGTCATTATTTTTGTAAATTACTGTACTTAACCAGCTCCTGTAAACTTCGCACGAGACACACTGATTTCTAGTTTAAGTTTACAGGAATATTTTTTATTCTTATAATTTCAAAAGA
The DNA here is from genome assembly GCA_029286795.1 of Byasa hedistus. Taxonomy (NCBI): domain Eukaryota; kingdom Metazoa; phylum Arthropoda; class Insecta; order Lepidoptera; family Papilionidae; genus Byasa; species Byasa hedistus. The sequence continues at coordinate 2,496,443 of JAGSMW010000001.1, forward strand.
TTTCGCATTATAATAAACATTACCAACTGAAAAAGAAAATATCAAAAATAACCTATATGATATAAGGGCTATGTTGAGATCTATGCATTTACTTACTTTCTTGATGAAACGATTACTCCTGTCATCTTAAAGTAAGAAAAGTAAGACCTTATGAACCCAGCAGTGTTACCAAATGTGTTTACTTTTTCTCTCTCTCTCTCTCTGGTACAATTGTTGGGACATTTGCAAAACAAAATTGTACAAAAGTTACAAAACATGTTAAGTCTCGTTACCCCAGTAATATCACCAGTTAAAAACACAGTAATGCTTAACTTACCACTCTTTAGCAGAAATAAGAGCTGTGAACTTAAATCATTAACTTATTTGTTCGTAGTTTCCTTTTTCAGATACATCTAGATGAACTTTGTTTGTAAACAGTAGAAATATATTTGTGCAATTGAACATTGTGCTTAATATTTTGTGCCAAGATAGCAAGCTGTATTTTTTATATTTCTCATCCTTACTGCCTAAGCAGTTAAGCACAACGTAACCAGTTAAATTTAACTCGTCTAGGTCATACTTATAACTTTACAACGACCTGCTAACTCAATCAGCGTTAAAATATATCAATAGTAATGTTACATACATTGTTACAAAAATGAATCTCGTGCTGTTATTACCCCATGGATAGGTTAGGATATCTCCATCGGTACTTAAATATCTATGTTGTAAAAGACGACTAAAACGTATCAACTCCAGTCAAAGAACCTACATTTGCAGACTTGACTGCGAAAGATTTGGAATCGTGGAAATCTTTAAGATAAGAGTTTACTACATGACTGGTTGTACCACTACCACCGCAGCTCATGTTGCTGTCAAATGGTAGTGTGCAAATATTACTGTTTCGGTTAGAAGGGCGTTGTAAGCTGTAAGTTTACTGGGGTAACGAGACATGACATCTTATGTGTAAAGGCGATGAGCACAATGTAGTGCAGTGTATACCATCTTAATTAATACTACGTTATGAGCAATCGAATGTCGCGCAAAAAAAAACTCGCAATGTTATGTCCAGCAGTGGTCATAAATCTGAAATAATGCACGTTATGAAAATATATGATTTTATCAGATAACAAAAAAGATAAATGCTCCCCGTTGATCGATATAATTTTTTTCGTAGAATCTTCGCGCTTCAGTAGCGTTCATCTCCTATTCAGTTTGGAGGTTCGCGTCGCGCGTCTCGCTCGCGCGCGCGGCCGCGCTGTCGCCGTCCCGCTCGCGCGCGCGGCGGCTCACGCACGCGCCCGCCGTTACTCCTCATTACCGCTCGGCTTACCTACGCCGCGGCGCGTTCGCTTTATGTATTGTCTGTCGGGAATGGGGCGCTTTAGTTGTTTTATTGATGCGCTTCTACCTTTCGTGAATTTTAACGGTTTTTACTTACTCTCCAATATTCACGAACTTAAGAAATCGAGTGCCCATCGACCTCTTAATCCATGTGATGCGACATAATCATAAGTAAACTTAAACGCTGCGACATAACATGTCAAATTATTATTAATTTTTCTATTCGACTGATGTGGGGCTAGTGAATGATTTAAGACATTAAAAGTTAAGTCTCGTTACCCCAGTTAGTTTACATTCGTTTAAAGAACTCTCTAATCCGTTTTTACAACAATTTAACCAACTACTTGTTTACACTTAACCATAAAAAAAAAATGTTAATTCTGAAACGGATTTTATACAGAAAGCATATTATTGTTTAGAAGATTATGTGAATGAGATCTTTTGGAAATGAATTTTTCTTCATTGTCATTCTAATGTAATAAATACAATAACGCAAAAGTAGCATTAGAAATAAATTTATTGAGAAGTTAGTTATTTATTATCCTTGCAACACTTAATATCATCAGATATTCTCTTTTTGGCTCCTCCAATGAAAAAAAATCCATGAAAGATCTATTTTCATATCTCAATAGATATAAAAAAAGATCTTTCAGTGATCGAAATTTTAGAATAGATTCTTTATTTGTCTCCTTTTGATATATTCATATATATTACCTATTACTGTATATATTAAGTTGCATGGTAGAGAATGTTTAAGACATGTTTAGTTTTTTTATGTTTTAATATAAACATTTCTATAGATCACGTTTTTGAACCCGCTCTTAGAAGGTTCAGAGAACTCTGTTTTTATTAGTGCAGCTATTTGTAATACGTATGTCCGGGTAAATCAGAGAACGACGGCTTTATTTAATTGTTCTTGCCGGAGCTCCTATTTTTACTGCCAAACAGTAATGTGCAAACATTACAGTGTTCCGGTTTGACTGGCTGTAAGCTAGTGAAATTACTACGGTAACAAGACAACTTATGTCTCAAGGCGAGGAGCGCAATGTGGTCCAATGTATACCATCTTAACTAGTACCACGTTGTTATGGGCGCTGAATAAAATAAAATTATTTTTCTTCTAAGTCGTATTTCCTCATAACTGAGGGTCGTGGTCATCATGTGTGATGAAACACGACGACTTACTTGGCAGTTATAATGGAGTGGTGTTGCCATTGCCTTCTCCATTTCACATACTAGTGCGAGCAGGGATGGTCATGACATAGATATACAGGTTTCCTTACCATGTTTTCCTTCACCGTCAAAGCAAGTGATATTAGTTGGTGTTGTACTAACTGCACATAAATTGAAAAATTCATTGGTGCCGGCCGGATTCGAACTCATTACCTCCGGAGTAGCAAACTACTAGGTTATCACGGCGTAAATCATTATTAAATGCGAATGTTAAGATTTCTACACACCGCATTGGTATAAGATTATCGTTTTAAATAGTAAGAGGGTTTAAATCCTTTCGGAATCCAATTTCCTCTGTAACGCTGAGGGCAGGAGTGATGTTTGTTTTTTCCTCCCGCCTCCTGTTTATCGATAACACAAGATGGATGACGGGCACGCGCGCCTCCAATTGATTTAAAATTAAAATAGAAAATGTCGTTATGATTGATGTGTTGCGACACGTCACGCCCCGCTCTCCTGGGAACGGGATGGGGTTAAGCGGATGCCGTGACGTCAGAACCGTTTCACGCGCACCCATCCACTCCGCTGAAAGTTAATGTAGTTTCCTTTTAATATTTCTGCTGTATTTCTATCATTCATCTGTATCTATATATATAAAATTCTCGTATCACAGTGCTTGTGATTAAACTCCTCTGAAACGGCTCGAATGTTTTTTATGAAATTATCTATGTATATTAGGTAGGTCTGAAAATAGGTCGCAAATGATTTTTTAAACCTCAAAGTAATTAGGGACGCCCGCTCCATGTTTTTTATGTTCTAAAAAAAAAACATTTTTTTTATAATTTAGCATTAAAAATTCATATACCACTCTACCACCAACAGCCATTTTTAATAGTGATATTATTATTGTAACAATCTTCAGCTTTCAGTTTTTTTTTTATACTACTACTAGCTGACCCAGCAAACTTCGTTTCGCTTCAAAATCAATAAATAAAAACGCTTATTGATAATTCCAGACTATTTCAACTTTAGTAAAGAGTGTGATGAAAAGTTAACCAGAAA